>OU538808.1:4975000-7460000 GCA_912999815.1 Campaea margaritaria | reverse complement strand
ATTGCAACCAAAAAATTAGGTACATTTTCTTGTCTAAGTTCTTAGTACCAACTTACAAATTATTATTTATTAACACAACTTAAATAACAATAATTAAATAAAATTAAATTGAAAACTAACTATTAATAAAACTTAAAAATCTAACAAAAGATGGTGGGTGTCCATGAAGCATGGTGCCAAGAACACTGGCTGCATTTCTTGTCTTCATTCTTTATTTTATTTCCTTGCGATAGCAATCGAATTCCCAATTGATAGCTTGGTATAGCTGATTTAGAAGAAAAATCATTGGAAATCTCCGTATTTTCTACCATTTTGTGCTGACATATTCTACAGAGCTGCTGCCATCATACTTTTTGTATTATTTTTTAATTTATTTAAAAACTATTAACTAAATTGATTAACAATTTACACAGACCCAAAGGTCTATCATTTCCAAACCAACTAATTTCAGACTTACCACATTGGCAATGTTAAATCGTACTCGCACTTGACTGTCTTTCTTTCGCCTCTTCATTCTTCAAACCTTATTAACCCATCATCCGTTCAATTTAACATTTCGAGATCAAAAACTGTTCGAAATCGCATCACGTTTTCAAAACACATTTGTTAACCGATCAAAATCGCTGTTATTTATTTAATTTCAATATCACATCACTAACGAATCCATTCACTTGAAAGTCTTCCTCATTCGATCGCTTACACTGCACTATTTTAAAATCTGTTAACATCTTTAACGGTCTGTTTAGGTAAACATCAGTTTTAATCGCCGATCAAACTTTTAATACCTTTGGAAGCTTAAACGTCGATGATATCAAATTGAAAGTACGTGAGTAATCGAGAGTAGGTATGTAATGTACAGTCTCACTCGTTTCCTACCGTCTACTGGTTATTTTTAACCCGGAGTTAAGCTCAGGATTTTGTGAATGAACGTTTATGTATCTATAGTGAGATATCAGAATATCATTTAGTACTTCTGCGTGCTCGTCGATTTCATAAATATAAAATAAATCAGCGGCATGTTAGTTTTCAAAAGCTTTTAGATGTGCTTTTGTGAAAAAGGTGTAGGATTTGATTATGTTTTTGAGTTGAGAAGAGCCAATCGGTCAATTATCTATCACGTCAGAATTATATCTCTTCACTCAAAAATAGACCGCAGAGAATGAGAGAGAAAGAGAATGAGATGGAGCTGTATAAACTCCCATAAATGCTAACAACCTGTTCCGATCTCTTTGGATAAATGTGTCTGGTCCTGGAGGCTCCTGAGGCCTCACCACCAACAGTTAAATACATCCAGTTTAAGGCCTTAAACTGAGCTGCCCTGCTAACTATCACCACCAATATCACTCAGCGTTCATAAGTCGACCAGTGACATTTATCCAAAGAGATCGTAACAATTTGTTTGCATTTATGGGAGTGTATATAGCTCCATCTCATTCTCTTTCTCTCTCATTCTCTTCAGTCTATTTTTGTGTGACGTCACATCACGTTTGTCATTTATGAGTGCCTGATGCCAATCTAGGCCGATTAGTTTAAAGCCTTATAAGAACTGTATGGAATAAGAATAAGTATTTGGATCTATTTGTTGGTCGGAATATTAAAAACAGTCAGCGATACAAATTAATGATTCCAACCTTTCCATACGTAAGTGATAACAAACACTACGCAATATTCTAAAATTTTGGGCGCGTCAAGATAATTTGCAATTTTGGATATCTAAAGAAACAGATGACGCGTTATAATCCATGGAGCGGTCTAGTTGGCGTTTACTTACTTTCTATAGAATTGAAATAATATAATAAGTTTTCTTATAGTTCTTGAGTAGATTTTTTTTTATGTTAAAAACATCTGCTTATTGGATACTTTTCAAACCGACCTTCTCCTGTGTAAGATTGTGGACGGAGAATTTCATACATGGAAACTATATGGACCGCAAAACCATTCAATTAAATACAGTTTACCACCCTACCTTAATAAATTTATCCAGTGCACGCTTCACTTTTGAAAGTTCCGTCACATTTTCATATTGCGATATGGTACACACAAGTATACATTAAGAGTTCATGTCGTCACAACGTCTGGTTACAGGGTTTTATGAGAGCAATGCTGCATATACCAGATAGCTACTTATATTCAATGTATTTGCATCGGTTGCAGTGGTTACATTGGACAAAAATAACTTGAATTTGGGTTAGTTCTCAGCTTATACTAAAATTATATATCAAAACCTAACGCACCCTGTGGTTTTACTAGCAGTTCTCTTATTTCCATCCAAATTTTGACATCACATTTATTACTGCTTTAAAGGGTGATTTTTGTAATTAAATGTACCCTATAATTGAACCCCAAATGCAGTTTATGTTTCTACCCAAATTCATTAGAATTATTTTTTGGCATTTTCGTTTGATTGAGTAATCAACGTACATTGAAACTTTTACATCATTATATATATACCAAAATTTCAAATTTCATTTGAATCCGTTCAGTAGTTTATGCGTGAAAGAGGAACAAACATCCATCCATCCATTCTCACAAACTATCGCATTTATAATATTAGTAGGATTGAAACGAAAGATCGGAAGATGAGATTTTAATTTAGGTTTATTATTTGCAAGACTAGTTGAAAAAATAAATATATTTCTACATATATATATATATACACGTTAATAGAAAATAATAGTATAAATAATATAAAATTTATATAATAATAACCACCATTTCATACCCATTCACAGTCTACACTTTTCGTTTCTCGCAAAATGTTATAAAAAAAATCTATTACAATCCGACACTAAACGAATATAACAAAGTCCGCACAAGACAGCCCGCCTACCTATCCTTATAGAAAGCAAGTGCTCCCAGGGGTAGTGTTTTTCTTTGTCTGTACACGACTCATATTAAAGGTAGGTTTTATGCTAATAATGTTTGCACGGTAAACGTAATGTGGTTTGATAACTCCCACCGGGAATTGATGGCTGGCCCAGTGGCGGGTCAATAGCCTGGTTACTCAGGGATGTATTCAAGGAGGGGGGGGGGGGGGGGGGGGATAAAGAAAAACGGTTTGGAAGCTTGGATGGAAGCTTAACACGTTCACTGCTGAAGACACAACTGTTGTTGTGTTGGTGCAGCTTACGTGCCGGCGAAACACAGATATTTGTGTGTAACGCGGTGCTAGTACAGTGAGGCTCACACAGAAGGCGCGCCATTGCTGGAAAACACACACGGTTCGTAACGGTGCCTCAATGTAAAAACCGGTTCAGCAGTCAACGTGTTAAACCACACATACACGGTAGATATTATGGAAATGCTTTCAAAATCAACTAATTGCACTATCGATACGATTTTAACTGATTTTTGTGCTGCATTTACGCTATTTCATCCTCGACAATATTTACTGCCGCATTATTTAATGACAATGATAGCAATAAACTCCAAATACAAAGAAACACAAAAAAAAATGCTCAGTAAGCATTAATTCAGGTCTTCAAATGTAACAAAGCAAGAGTTGAATATCGTTTCAGCTATGCCTGCATTTGTGTCCAAATTTAAGGAACGCTCAATAGAAATTCATGAAAGAACGATAAAACATGATTACAATTTTCCCCAAATGGTTACTTTTACCAATCAAACTTAATTAGAAAACATTTTTGTAACATTTCACTCCATTGTGTTGGTCCAACATCTGCACTTAATATGGCCCTGTGGTAGAGAATGATAGGTCATTCGGTTGTTACGAGTTTGATAGTTGATTGAAGTACCTATGATAACAGTGAAATACCACAGTATTACATTATCGTTGTAAAAACATAAATAGAGCATCTACGTATTATTATGTAAAATTATAGAGTCGACTTGTTCATATCCATATAATTATATATAATTGAATCTATTGACACATTACGTGTTCATAGGAAAATCATTTTTAACATTATAACTGTGCATCTGCATAAGAACCTATCAAAATAAATAATAAATTACATAGTGATACAAAATATCGAATATATGAATAATAAGATATTTTCTGCAAAAGCAACGTCAAATTACAACCTAATCTATATATAAAAAAAATGTTATATTGGTTTGTGTACGCTTCAAAAACTCAATAAGTTCTGCACCGATCGAGCTGAAATTTTAGCATGATTTATAATCCGCATCAAGGATGGTTTTTATCTATTTTTTCATCAGTGACATATCAGCGAATGTGCGAATGTGCCACAGCGAAGCGTGGCAGGGCACAGCTAGTATAAAATAAAATAGAATCGTTTTATACAAGAAATTACAGTATCAGCAAAAGGTTCTTTAACTTTATAATAAATAGCTCTTACCTATTGATACAGGTCATAAATTATGTCGTTTATAGTATTTCTAATGTCGTAATTATTTCGGAGGTAGGTATGTTATCCGCCAATCCGGACCGGACCCCGTGGTGGATTAAGGTCTAATCATCCTTGCGAAAGTGAGGGGAGACTCGTGCCCAGCAGTGGGCCGTTATGGGTTGATGATGATGATGATGATGCCGATGACACGTAAAAAATTGCTGATTCTTTAAAACGACGGTGGAAACCGTAGTATGAGCCATACATATATCACTGGGTATTGTGCGTAGGATGCGATAGAAAGTATTGAAAGATAAATATACAAATTGTGTAAAAAGTTAAATAAATTATTTGCTGAAATGTGTAAAATAATAATTTAACCAATATTTATGTTTTATAGTAAACTGTTTCGCTAAACATCACCTTGAGAGTGTAATAAATCATTTTCTTCTATAATTTATGTACCAATGTATTTCTGTAAAGCATATATAAGTAATTATCACTCGCTTTTCGGTGAAGGAAAACATCTTGAGGAAACCCACATACCTACCCGAGAATTATTTCAGAGGTAGGTATGTTATCCACTAATCCGGAACGGGCTACCGTGGTGGATTATGACCTAACCCTCCTCAGAAAAGTGAGAGGAGCCACGTTCTTAGCAGTGGGTCGACATGGGTTGATGATGATTATAGAGCATCTGATAAAAAGAGCTACAAAGGAAATGACTTAAAAATGGAAGAGATAAACATTTTTAATTTATTTTTAATTTACAAAAAAAAAAGTATTAAGTTTTTTTTTAATTGTTTACAAAGTATCAAAACAGGAGGCACTGGCGACAGATTATCTAATAGAGAGTGGTGATAGCTTGGTGCATACTAGAGTTATACTAGCAAGAGAATGTCTTCACATGTTCTTCAAAAAAAGTTCTTCACCGACAGTCTATAGATGCACATTTTATGTGGTTAGCTAGGTTCAATTTTCAAGGAAATTAAAAAATGTTTAGAAGAGGCTTTTAAACTGGATTTAAGCGCGGCTTGCACCGAAATTCCTTTAATTTTGTATTTTATATTTAGTACTAATCTTAGTTTAACTTAAAATCAGTAGTCAAGTTAACTCGAGATTTACACAAAAGGGATATCGGACAACTTAGCCCTAGTTTAATTGGGTTCATTCGTACAATTAAATAAAAAACTAATTAAAACTAAAACTTAAAAATCTAACAAAAGAGGGTGTCCGTGAGGCATGGTGTCAGGAACACTGGCTGCATTTCCACGTTGAATAGCAATAGCTATTTTCTATGCGATAAATGAGCCAACCCTCTTGTCACCAGCGACATCGGCTACACGAGGATATAATTGCTTAAAAATTTTCCTCGTACTTGGACCCCATGGACCAAAAGTTTCAAAGCCAAGCGGCACAAATAATGGTTTATTCAGTTGGTGCAAGTTTCAACTTACCGGTGCGAACCCGTGACCACCTCCATAATGCGGAGAGGAGAACACCCCGGGGTTTTAGTGGGTAAGCCCCGTCAGACTGCGATCTGGCGGGGGAGTCCCACATAACCCCCCGGGGGGGGGGGGGGTGTATGCCTAATGCATTTCCCCGGGTAAAAAAAAAAAAAGTTTCAACTTACCGTCTCCGTATTTCAATTGGTTAACTTCATATTCCACTTAACTTTGCACCACTCTCCACGTGGTGAGTGGTGCCCGTCGCCTCCTGCGGGACACTAGACGGGGTTTGTATGTACTAACCGTTAATCGAATTTTCAAACGGGGCTCGTTGCTGGTAGTGATGGGAAGTGGTAGACATTTTTATTTCGATAATGTTATCGATACTTTAAAAAAAAATTCTCACATGCAAATTTTCAATAAACAATTAATAGCAATAATACGCGTATTAAATTGAAAAACACAAATTCAGGCTAAACCACCAAAAATCTAACAAAACTTAAATGTTGGTGTCGATAAGGCATGATATAGGCATGATATATATTCCCAGGCGTTGGTTTACGCGCGCAACGCCGAGGCGAAACGAACCGGAGTCCGGCCCCCTCCGGAGGTGGTCAACCGATGGAGGCAGCAGGCGGACGACGACCTCCTCCGGAGGTGGTCGGAGAGACTGGAGAGCCCGACGGCTGGCCACGAGCTCGTGGCCGCCATCCAGCCCGAGCTCGCCCCGTGGCTGAGGAGAAAACACGGCACCCTGACGTACCGCCTGGCGCAGGTCCTGACAGGACATGGCTGTTTTGGCCGGTACCTGTGTCGGGTGGTGCGTCGGGAACCGACTCCGGCGTGTCACCATTGTGATGAGGATAACGACACGGCGCAGCACACCCGCGCCGTGTGCCCCGCCTGGGCGGAGCAGCGCGCCGCCCTGACGGCCGTGATCGGCGGGGACCTCTCGCTGCCGGCCATCATTCGTAAGATGGCCGGCAGCCCAGAGGCCTGGGAGGCGGTGGTGGAGTACGCCGAGCGCGTGGTCCTCGAAAAGGAGACGGCGGAAAGGGCGCGGGAGGACGACATCCTCTCGCTCCCGATCCGCCGCCGCAGGCCCGGCCGCAGGAGGCTGGCGTACGCCCACCACCTGCCACCATAACGGGGACTAGGGGCGGAGGATCGGGGGATCCGTCGCCCCATCACATAGTCCCGAGGCGAGATGCGCTCTGAAGTGTTCTCCAGAGCGCATCCAACCTAGGCGAGGCCGAGTGCCCCTAGTGAAGCGTCCGCGGCAGTTGCCCGGACGTCCGCAGGGGTGGTCGTGGAAGCGCAATCGCGAGCCCGCGTCCACCCCAACATGCGGAGAGGAGAACACCCCGGGGTTTTTAGTGGGTAAACCCCGTCAGGCGCGTCGCAGGACGCGAGCTGGCGGGGGAGCCCCACATAACCATCCGGCCTCCCCCCGAGGCCGAGGTATGCCAAGGTCATTCCCCCGGGTTAAAAAAAAAATAAAAAAAAAAAGGCATGATATATATTGAGCTATTTGTGATGTCATTGTGGCCCTTCCTCTCGCTATCTCTCTTTCGATTTCTACTTTTTTGAAAGTGGGTCTGAGTTATTACCTAACTGAAGAAACATAATAGATTGGTGACAGCGATTTAACTTAGGTATAGTTCAATGTAATATAAAAAATATATTTAACGACAACATTATTGCGTAATTTTTCTTGTTTTAAGTTAGTTACGTAATATGCAGTAATCGAAATGATATTATACTACAAGTCTCTTTACTCCGTTGAACAGTAAAAAAAAATGTATTTTGACTGTGTTTTCGAATGTGTTTTTCATTCGACTAACTAACAGTTTAGTCTATAGCTCTATTTTTTATCGATAAGCAATAGTTATGCCATTGTCCCATCCCTACCCGGTCTGCTACGTTAATGTCATTAATGTAAGTCGCCGTCGAACGATACGTCGATATGTTTAAGTTATCGAATCACTATTATCGTAGATAAATATTATTAATATGTGACCTTTTACTATTATTATCATAATGGGCAGGGGATCCCAATGTCAGTGACCAATTGGGGTAGTGTTTGATGTGTAGTAGGCAGGTTGGCGCTTACCATCAGATGAGCGAGCTGCTTGACTTGTTACTCTGTTGTATGAAAACTTTGGATGTGATATTTAAATAAAATTAAAAAATCTTGATCATGATCATCAACCCATAACGTCCCACTGCTGAGCACGGGTCTCCCCTCAATTTCATGAGGAGGGTTAGGCCATAATCTACCACGGGGGATCCGGATTGGTGGATCACTACCTACCTCCGAAATAGTTCTCGGGTAGGTATGTGGGTTTCCTCACGATGTTTTCCTTCACCGAAAAGCATCGTCGAATTTTTCGTTCTATATTTCAGTGATCTCGCTGCTCTCTTAGTACCTATTTCTACTACTGCAATTTCCACTAGCTCTTACTACCTTTATAGCCAACGTTACGAGTAATTTATTTAACGACAGCACGGATGTTATTTCCTGGCCGTGTTCCGAGACACTGCTAATCCAATAAACGTGCGTACAGAACCTTCGTTACAGACAACCATGGACGTTTTACATAAGAACACGCCTAGGGGAAAACTGTGAATGTCAAAAAAGGTTTTTTTGAAGGGGGGGAAATGCCGGCACTATCCCCTCCGCTATGGGATGACTGAGGGGGAAGTGTGGGACACGAACCCACTAAAACCCCCGCAGTCTTCCGCCGAGGTGGGGCAAGATGGGGTCGCGTTAGCAGTCACTATCTTACCCCGGCGGTAGGCCCGGGTAGTGTCCGGGCGTCTACGCCTGCGAAGGTGGGGGGAGGACCTGGCTCACCAAAGTCACCCCCCAGACGTGTGGAGCCGTGCAAGCATGCTCTCTTTTTTAACTATTACAGCTGCTCTGCTTACTACGATGGTTTTACCCAATTGTATTTTTTGCATGAAAACATCAAAATGCAAACAGATGGCATTAAAAGGTTACTTTTTTACAAAAAGGACATTCACTGTTTTTCCTGTGGAGTCTTCATATACTTGATAAATCCATCCATAACAAAATCTATCAGTTTTAGCGGGGGATGCGGAGGACGTGGAAGACCATTACACAAGTGATTGCGAGAAACAAAGACCGATCAAAATGGTCGAAGATCGCTACGGTCGAAGTTTACTATCAACAACTATGAACAATCGATCATATAACTTTGGCAGAAGGGAAGAGGTGATAAGCGTGCGCCGTCCTTTGGTTAGATCGTTTAAGCAGACACCAGACTCTACTGCAAGGCTGCATGGACACTTCGTTAACTGGTACAGTCAACATCAAAAGTAAATGATGGTGACGAGACGAGCAAGTCGTTCACCTGACGGTAAGCGCTACGCCTGCCCATAACAGTTACAGTGCCACCCAGAACTTTGCATTACATAATCTTGCGCGGCACTGCACTGCGCTCGTCACCCTGAGACATCACCTCTAAAATCTCATATGCCCATTAATTTCGGTAACAGTGACCTTCAAACCGGAACGCAGTAATGTTTGCACACTACTGCTTGGCGGATGAATATCTGGCAGAGGTATTTCCCCAATACATCCCCAGGCGGTCTCTTGCAGAAGAGGCCTACCACTACAGATATTTTGAAACCTCGCTGGTTCACTCGACTCACGGAGGTGTGGTATTAGAGTAGTGCGTAGCAGTAGTGCTTATAGTAGCAGGCGAGAGGCGAGTAAACAAAGCACGGGGCTATACCGCGGCGAGATAATCTGGTTAGTTATTTACCGGTTTACACTTACAAGTAAGTTATACTTCCGGGGTATACTTGTAGTTAAGTATATAAGCCTACTCGGCGTTCGCAATGCAATAACTTGTGAACCCAGGTGAGTTAGTCCCAGTTGGTTAGAAGCCCTACCCATCACAGTTTTTCAAACCAAAACAAAGAGTAGCGGTCGGTCATACCTACACCGAATAAAACACTGTCAGTGAAAAAAGTGCCTGCTCTTATTAAAGTTTTCGTTAATACTCAAAAAACGCTAAAGAAACACAAAGCACAAAAAATTGTGCAGCGCAGTGCAGTGCCGCGCAGGATTGTGCAATGCAGGGTTCTGGGTGGTCCTGTGACTATTATGGGCAGGCGTAGCGCTTACCATCAGGTGAACGACTTGCTCATCTCGTCACTCAGTCAAATAAAAAAAATACACAAAAATTAACACATAAATTGAATTGAATAAATTGAAATTGAATATTTTTTGTATGTATAATTATTTAATGTTACTGTCATGTTCAGTTTTGTCGTCAATTGTATAAATAAGCCTCTCTCTCTCCCACCAAAGTAATTTATATGGAAGGCATAGCGCTTACCATCGGGTGAGTGACCTACGCCATTCATCATTTAGTTCAATAAAAAAGAAATGAAAAATGGACTAAAAGTTGAAATTAAATTGGGTAGGATTTCTTTTCAATATAATCAAATATGTTTGACAATACGATGTAATTAGGCGAGGTGGATTATATTAAGCAAAAGGGATTTCGAATCAATCGCTCCCAAAGCTCAAGTTTTATTATATTATTATGAAAAAGTTTGAGAGATTTCACGTCCTGAATACGTAATGATAGAAAACCTACAAAAAAATTTGCGTAATTCTTGTGAACCTAATAGGAAAGTTTAAGATTTGTCGTGGTTTTGTGTCTAGGTATCCGACATTAAATCCAACCAAGGCTTTATTAGCCTCACTATTACACACACAATACAGTGGAAATGCGCTGAAATTATAAGGAAATTTTCTTTTCGGATCGCTAATATCGCTTCCGAAGTACAGACGAAATCCTCATGAAATCTAGTTATAAATATAAAGGTATGTATATTGGTTTATACCACCTGCTTGAGAATATGTGATTTCCAACTTCCATCCCAATTCAATCCGCCATTTACTAAATTTGCATAAAATCTATTAATAGCATAGAGGCATAGTTTGAGCCTTCGAGGATTACTTACGGAGAAAATTTAAACACGCTTCCGGCGCTCGTGTTACCTAGGACGCCTACTAAACAAGATTCTGTGGAAAATTAAATGACCAAGGTATTACGAACGTCAGTTAACTTTAAAGCAAAAAAAAAACCGCTTTTTAAGCGCTTTTTGTAAGCGGTGGTAGCCTAGTGGGAGAACGTCCGCCTTCCAAGCAAAAGGTCGTGAGTTCAAATCCCAGTGCAGGCACGTACCAATGTGTTTCTTGTAAAACATATGTACGTAATTATCACTCGCTTTTCGGTGAAGGAAAACATCGTGAGGAAACCCACATAGCTACCCGAGAATTATTTCGGAGGTAGGTATGTGATCCACCAATCCGGATCTTGCCCCCGTGGTGGATTATGGCCTAATCCTCCTCACGAAAGTGAGGGGAGACCCGTGCCCAGCTGTGGGACGTTATGGGTTGTTGATGAGTTAACTTTATCATAGTTTAAGTATATTGCTGTTCTTATCATTTTCTTGGTGCTAGATAGAGACAACGTTATACTTAATCTGTTGTCAAAGTTCATAAAGGTAAAGCCGCCGACACATTTGTCTGACGTGTCGTGTCGTGATGCATCAGAAAGAGTATCGGTTTCATACATTTAATAAGGTAGCGTTGACATTTCTCTGATGCAGTGTGTTGTGACGGCTTGTGTAAATGTATGAAACCTATACCTATCTGATGCATCACGACACGACACATCAGACAAATGTGTCTGTAGCTCTAGGGACATACTACAAGGGCGGTTCTCCCGCCACAGAGATCCGCTCCTGAACCGCATTATATAGAATTTATGTGAAATTTGTGTACGGTGGAAGAACCGCCCGTGCAGTATGGCCCTTATGGGTGATGGATGATGAGAATATAGCATTTATGGAAGTTACGCTTCTTTACGCACGCTTGACTTAGGGAGTAAGCTGATGAATGCGAGACGAGAACGTTACGAAAAGTGTGATCGGGCGAAAGCGAACGGAAGTGAGAGTGAGATTTTAGTTAATGAAGATAGAAGGAGAGAGAGTTACGTTTCGTATATTACTATAGGGGCAATAGAGAGGTGCGAACACACATTTTCTGTCTCTCTTTCTCTCATAGCCAGCCATATACATACATATAGATGGAGCTAAAGAAGTTTTACTTCAATCGTGTGGTCTAAAGCAAACTGGTTTTTTTTTTTGTGAAACGATATTTTTTCAATACACTTCCATGTTCAGAATTTTCCTACTTTATTGTAAGTACTATAGATTCAAAATACTTAGGTGTTGTTGTCGTTAACAGACTCCTACATCTTTTAGCCGACTTATTCAATACCCCCACAGCGTCTACCCACGCATGTAACCCATACATCGAGTTCACAAAAGCAATTGTCGTCAAATTTTGCGTGAATCCGATCCGCCATGACAGATTGCATTCAAACCCTGATTGATAGCTAAGGGAGAGCCTTGTTGAGCCTAAGGAGATATTGAGGGGCTGAACTATCGCCTGGGGAAGTAAGTACACACACCTTTACCAGATATTCGTTCGCCAAGCAGCAGTGTGAAAACATTACTGTGTTCCGGTTTGAAGGGCACTGTTTCCAGCGAAATTACTGGGCATATGAGACTTTCGAGCCGCTGTCTCAGGGTGACCAGCGCAGTGCAGTGCCGTGCAGGATTATACAATGCAGGGTTCTGGGTGGTGCTGTGACTGTTATGGGCGGGCGTAGCGCTTACCATCCGGTGAACCACTTGCTCGTCTCATCACTCAGTCAAATAAAAAAAAAACTATTTTTGTAAGGTTCTTGGATGATGCCGGAGAATGAGTACTTGGCAATGCAGAAGTCTCGCGAATCTAAGTCATTAAAACATTGTCAAGCCATTTTGCTGCGCAAGATTATGTTTGCAAAGTTGTGGGTGGCGTTGGAACTGTGTAGCCGTAGCGTTTACCATCAGGTGAACTTTTTGCTCGTCTTGTTCCTCAGTCAATAAAAAAAAAACAAAAAAAAACCGATTTGATTATCCCACAGGAACCGTTAATTATTACGGGATAAAAAGTATGCTATGTACTATTCCAAGACCTAAAGTATCAAAGTAAAGGAGTAAAGAAAGAAGAAGAAAGAAGAAGAAACTAGTACAAAGAAGTAGGTAAAGAAGTAAAGTAGGTAGTAAAGTAAGTATACTTACGCCGTTCAGCCGTTTCGGCGTGAAGAGAGGAAGATAGGGGTGAAACCTCGGGGCGCTGAAGCGAGGGGATTCCTATAAAAAGTTACTAATTTCAATCCAAAGTTGAAAGAATATGGAATGAGATCAGTAGTTCATTCCAAGTTTTTCCACTTGAACAAGAATTTGCATTGAAACAGTTTCCAGTTGACAATACTGGGTGTTAAATTAGAAATATAGGGCAACACTTCTTGAACTTTATTCAGAAAGTTCAAAATGAATACACACGATCGTGTGAGATAACCTTTATGGACCACGCTGAGTAAAGCATATTTTACATTACACTTTTCCCACTCGCCACCAGGAACCAAATGCGCGAAAATAATAGCACACAAAAATCAACCTTATTGCACGCTAACCATGGAACTATAGGCATTACCATACCATTACCATGATGAAAGGCCTCATGAGAGTGGTTCATTAATCAGCCGCTGATGAGTTCCGGTGGTGATCATAATGCAAAGCCCCCGATAAAGTTTGTCCGTTTATACGCGGCTGTGGGTGTGTTGGATGAGAGATAGCGGTGAAAAAGTCACTGCAAAAACGAAACATATAAAACTCTGTAAAAATTATAATTCGTCAAGAGTCAATGGTAAAAAACCTTGGCTAAGAATGTAGTCCCTGCGTTGTCTGAGGCTCTTTTTTATTTGATCTAGCTACGAGACGAGCAAGTCGTTCACCTGATAGTAAGCGCTACGCCCGCTCATAACTGAGCTGCAACTGTAGTGTAAACTAATCATTGATCGTTTCGTTTCGTTTCGTTTATACGGGATCATAAACTTGAAGCAGTTGCTAATTCTGTAGGAAATCGCTCCGCTTGTCGTTCAGCTTCACGCTCCGTTTATGTTTACAATGAGTAGCCTACATTTCGATTACTCTGTGACCAGATTGCTGTCTATGCACTCACATCAGGTGCAATTTAGAGGAACATAACGCACTTTTTCAAATTCAAATTTCCATTTTCAAACTCAAACCAAACATATTTAAAGTTTTTTGATACGCATTCCCGAAAAAAAGGATCTTGGCAGAGTGACAGTCAGACGGACAGGCGGATAGACGGACAGGCGGACAGACGGACAGACGGACAGACGGACAGACGGACAGACGGACAGACGGACAGACGGACAGACGGACAGACGGACAGACGGACAGACGGACAGACGGACAGACGGACAGACGGACAGACGGACAGACGGACAGACGGACAGACGGAAAGACGGACAGACGAACAGACGGACAGACGGACAGACGGACAGACGGACAGACGGAAAGACGGACAACAAAGTGATCCTATAAGGGCCCGTTTTTCCTTTTGATGTACGGAACCCTAAAAAACTTAGAGCGGACTTTGTATTCCGTGATATTATTACTAACTAGTCACAATCGCACATTTAGACCACTATCCCTGAATAAGAGACTCATGTACCTATGACTCATTTATTTAAAAAAACTGCTTAAACACCTCCATTTACCATCATAAGAATTACATTACCTAAATCCTTTCTCATTTAAAATGCGCCGCAGTGTAAACCACGGCAGTAGATTCTATTGTGTAAGGCATTTGAGATAATCTACGAAAACAAAACAAATCCCGTTTTGAACCATCTAAGCTAAGACTTCTCGACAGCGCGCGGAGACTTAAGTTAATCTCACCGCATGAGAGGAGTGAGATCCGACGATGAATGCGCTAAAGCATCAGCTGGTTTCTTGTCTTTAAGCTAAGATATTCCAAAGGTCAAATCTTAACAGATTAACGTGGAATAAAAACATTGTCAAGGGAACGATTTTTTTTATTTGCCTGTGTGACGAGACGAGCAAGTCGTTCTCTTGATGGTGAGCGCTACGCCTGCCCATAATAGTTTCAGTGCCACCCATAACTTTGCATTGCGTAATCCTGCACTGCACTGCACAACTCGTCGCCATGAGACATCGGCTCTAAAATCTCATATGCCCAGTAATTTCGCTGGAAACAGTGCCCTTCAAACCGGAACACAGTAATGGTTGCACACTACTGCTTGGCGGAGGAATATCTGCCAAAGGCGGTTTCTTGCAGAAGAGGCCTCCCACTACAAAAGAAACTATATTATACAGGAAGAAAAGAGTGAAGCAAGAATAAAAGCTTTTTATATAAAATCTGGTACAGAAAAAGCCAGTCGCATAAAGAAAATAATCCAGCAGTAAAAAAATAACATTTCAGTGTTTTTGGTGACAACCGCTTTAACGCTTCTTTGTCTACATTTCGTGAAGAGTTACTTTTGCCGGTGACTTCGTACGTAACGAATATCACGACGTGTAACGTCATAATGCCAATGTCCATAGTTCCGGGAACATAGTAGAGTGATGGTTTACATCCAATCATTGAATTGGGAATATTGTGGGAACGCGGTGGGAATATTATGGTCATTGTGATGGTAGTGGTGATGGTGGAAAAAAATGTCAAACATCACCAACCAGGTCACTCGATCTCGTTGGTGATGTTTGTTTTTTTTTTTTGCTGCAGTTTTATTTGTGTACTGTCTTCATTTTTTATCCATCGAAACTCTAGAAAAATCTTAAATTTATTTCTATTTTTGCAAAAAATCATAGTTGTCATTGTTTTTTGAAACCTACCCACCTCAATTTTGGTAGGTCAAACCCAAAGCTTCCAAATGCCGAAAATTCCATTAAAATATATTTAGCAGTTTTTGAGTTTTATGGTAATAAAGACGCAGAAACAAAAAAAATTCTAAAAAAAAATATTTACATAAACAAAAACATTAACACAACCTCCAATAATCATATTTTCTGTTCCTATGACATTTAGGTAAAAAGTCAATAGTTTAGCGAAAATATCTCGAATGTACAGACAAACTTCAGTTACAGCTTTCTAATAGATAGAAGACATTAATTTCAACTAGATGTCCGACATTTCTGAAGAAATCTTTTCCTGGTTTCGGCTTTATAAGGGCAAGGGTATTTTCCTACCGTCTCAAATAGCGAAACAGCGAGTGACAGGAACAAATGCGAGGGCTCAGATTAGGGTTGGACCCACCCTTAATGTTACTAGTGGCCAATTTTCATGGTGCGAATAAGTGTCGGCCTACACACCCTAAATATTAATAGAAGTTGCTATGGAAATAGCCCTAGAAATAAGTATAAAAATAATATCAGCTTTACTTATAAATGCCTCTTAAATGTTAAGACATATCGACGCTAGAAAGCGTAAACGCTGTAACCTTGAAACGCAAAATTGTTCACGAAACTTTTTTTTGTTGAAAAAAATCATAACTCAATATCACTCGACCTAAAAACGTAAATTTTGGATATTTGGTGTATTACATACAAAGCTACAATACTGCTACCTTGGTTATATCCTAAAGTTCCTAGGGGACGTTGAAATGTGGGTTTGTTTCCAAATATGTAAAAAAAGTATTTTCGGGTCGTGTAACATAGCATAATCATAAATTAGGCTATATTACTGAATTAATAGAATATGAATAAATAGTTAGAATTATAAATATAAATATATAAATAACAACAAGTGCGCGCGCGCTGCACGGCGCACTGTAGTCGCGATGACGTCATAGTACTGGTTCGGTAGAACGTATGGCCCGCGCCGCGCGCCGTCCCGCGCAGCCGCCACACGGTCGCTCCGACAGCTCGCGGACGGCTGTATTTACTTTATCGCTACTTGCTAGTCTTAAGTTCTAAACCGTTGGTCGTAATTACTAGTTTTGGTTGTTTATTCAACCTAGATTCAAAGCCAGCGTAATTGTTGTTGTGTTGTGTAATCCCTTACTGGGTAAGTTGTGTTGTGCTTAAAATTACTTACTTACAATTTTATTACTAAGGTAGGTAGGTATACTTCTAAAATATAGTGTTCATGAAATCTTGGTTCATGATTGTACTTTTAGACCTTGTGTAGCACAAATCATTGGCCTAAGGTAGTATTTTGCTAATATACATCATCATCAACATCATCATCATCATCATCACATTAGAATATAAACCTATCATTATGCTACTATTCTGTATCTGTCATAACTATATTACTGAAATTATTCTTTTGCCACTAGCATTAAATATGTAACCGTTCTGAGTGTAGTATATTCTAGAAGCCACTTCCACTCAGAACCTGTAATTAGTACCAAGCTTCCTTTTGTTCTTTTGCTAGTGGTTACCTACACCGCTTTCCTGCTAACACTACTGGTCTGCTAACACTTCGCGTCTGCGAACTTACAGGAACTACGTACGGAGTCGAACTACCTACTCGACTCGAAAAGTACCGCAGTGAAGACCGCCACCCGTATTGCCGTTTACTTCTTATCCGGGCCTTCCTGACGTTGGCTGAAGAGGAGATCGCTGGCTGAGGAATAGGGAAGTGCGGTACATAGTGTTCGACTGGACTTGACCTCGGCTTGAACCCCGGCCTAGATTTGATACTGATCAAATCTGACATTTAGTCAATATACCTACATTTTTACTATTATTTGTACGTTGTTATTTTTCGTCCTTGCCTAAAATCTACAACGTGACAATGGCGCCCAAAACTGGATTTTAGAGGTCAAGTTCAGGTATAAATGAACAATTTATTTAACTGGTGCTGGTTGTGTGCTTAATTATATATTAATTCTTGGCTTTTGCTTCTTATCTCATTATTGCAAAGCCAAAAGAAGTAAGACTGTATCGTTCTGGTACATATTGTGTACACAGGGTTGATCAGAAATATTGCATAATTATAATTAAAAAAAAAAAAGTAGTTTTTTTTGTATAAATATTTAAAATTGGATTGAATGTAACAGAACGGAGATCTGCTTTTGGCTTTTTGTTTGATTTTGTCTGATCCCTATATTGTATTGGGAAGGCTTCAAAAATAATTTAAAGCACAACACACAAAAAACAAAAAAAAATTGCAATGGCTTATCCAATTAAATTTTTGCTATTACAAAAGACGGAACTAACTTATGAAGTTACTATCAGGGGCGAAATTCCAGCTGATAATGTTATGGAATTGCGCCGACAAGTAAATAAAGTTACTCAGAAGTACCCTTCTGAAGATGTTTTAGAGTCTTGTTTAGAATTTAGTGAAGATTACCAGGGAATAGTCGACACATTAACGAAGGTTAAACCAAATCTCGATAGCCTCAAGGTAGAATTTCAGAAGTCCTTATTTGAAAGGACCCGGTCCCTCTTAAATCATTTGTACTATAGGTTCCAAAGAATAACCCCGCCGAAATCATCAGAAAACATTAAGTTGTTAACTAACGCAAAGAAGCATTTCGAGTCACTAAACTCGCAGCTCTCTCAGTTAGCATATCAATCAGAAGATGAACCTCTTCAAATTCCTCCCACTAAAGCAGAGAATTGCTGTACTGATGTAAAAGTATCGGTGACTTGCGACCGCGGTATCTCTTCTGAACTTTCGAAAGTAAAATACGACGGAAAAAGTTGCGTTCGCTCATTCATCGTGCAAGTAGAGGAATTCCGTCAGGCTAGAGAAATACCGGAGTCTAAAATGCTTGCTTGTGCCATAGATTTATTTGAGGGGGACGCACGTCACTGGTTCCGTAGTGCAAGACCTACTGTAACTTCCTGGAAAGCACTGCTTTCTCTTCTTGAAGAGGCTTTTGACATCGAGGATTACGATTATCGTATGCTGATTGAAATCAGAAACCGAACTCAAGGAAATCAGGAGAATATTACTGTGTATCTAGCCATTATGGATGGCATGTTTTCTATGCTAAAGAATAAAATTACCGAGAAGGAAAAACTTGAAATAATCCTTCACAATATAAGACCAATTTATGATAGCATTCTAGGCACGAGATCAACTGACATCTCAAGTATCGTGGAGTTACAAACTTTGTGTAAAAGATTTGAACAGGTAAAGATTCGTAGCGACCAGTTTAAAGAACCTCCAGCTGCCTCAGCAACAACTTTGGCGCCGCAGTTTGCTTATAAATCCAAGTCATTTTTTGTACCAAATCATAAATCTTTTGCTATCGGTACGGCCACTAAAAAATTCTGTGTTCGTTGTAAAGTTGACACACATTCGATGAGGGAGTGTGTTGCTGAACGAGCGATTTTCTGTTTTAAATGTGGGTTGAAGGACTACCGCACCCCAGAATGCCCAAAATGCAACGCGAAAAAGACTGAAACAAATTCAAAAAACTAACCTGTGAAAATTCTAGCCCGACAACCATCAGTCCTAAAGACTCGGAGTGGGACGAATGGTTGTTGACCGTTAAAAATTTTTTTAAAACGTATAAAGTTGCTTCAATTTTCAACAATTTTCCGAGAACAGACCCTCGTCCTTACGTGCAAGTCAAAATAAATAATATAGAAGACTCTGAAATGCTCGGTTTGCTTGATTCTGGTTCCGTGGTGACTATTCTGGGTAATAATTCACACAAACAATTGCTTGATAATGGGTTATCAATGTGCACTGACGACAAACTTGTCGTTAGTACTGCTGGTAAGCATAGGTTCAGTACACTGGGATACATATTACTGCCAATACTCTATGAGAATTCTCTGAATATTATTAAAGCACATGTGGTACCAGAAATTGATTCTGCACTTATTCTAGGAATAGATTTCTGGAAGGCCTTTAGCATTTGTCCAAACCACATTAATAGTATTAATTACATTTCCGACTCGGAAACGGAGCCGAGTAAGCAATTTCAGCCTTCAGTAGAATATTTACACTCATACGAAGACTTGGATACGTCTCAAAGAGATATGGCGGATAAAATTACTGAAAAATTCAAGGAAATAGCATTTGAACGCAAAGGACTAGGCAGGACTAACATAATTAGCCATAAAATTGATACGGGTAATGCAGAGCCTATAAGACAGCGTTACTACAGGCTATCACCAGAAAAACAGCGTCTCATTGCCGAACAAGTAAATGAAATGCTTGTTCTGGACGTAATTGAGCCGTGCGAAAGCCCATGGTCATCACCAGTACTAGTAGTGGCTAAAAAAGATGGCCAGCCTCGATTTTGCTTAGATAGCAGAAAACTCAATTCTGTTACTAAAAAGGATGCGTACAGTTTACCGTACGTAGCTGAAATCCTCGATAACCTACGGGATGCCAAGTTTCTGTCAAGCATTGATCTCTCAAAAGCTTTCTGGCAATTGCCAATCAATGAACCAGACAGAGACAAAACGGCATTTTATGTCCAAGGCCGTGGCACTTTTAGATTTAAAGTTACAGCGTTTGGACTCACCAATGCTCCAGCTACTCAACAAAGATTGGTTGACATGCTCTTTGGCCCAGAATTTGAACTGAAGGTATTTGCTTATCTCGATGATATAATAATAATAAGCCAGACGTTTGACGACCACGTATCTCTCCTACTGAGAGTCCTGAATAAACTGAAAACTGCCAATCTATCAATCAACTTAGAAAAATCAAAATTTTTCCGCAGCAAGTTGAACTACTTAGGCTATGTAGTTGATTCACAAGGGCTGCGAACTGATCCTGAAAAGGTATCAGCTATTGTTGGTTATCCTACACCAACAAACAAGAAGGAGTTGAAACGGTTTTTGGGTACTGCCTCGTGGTACAGAAGGTTCATACCTAATTTCAGTACTGTAGCTGGGCCTCTCAATAGTTTGACTACAACCAAAAAATCCGCTTCCTCCTTTCTGTGGACGCTTGAAGCTGAAAAATCATTCAGTGATCTTAAGTCGCTTTTGGTACAGGCACCGGTGCTAGCTTGTCCCGATTTTAATCTCCCTTTCGAAGTCCATACAGATGCCAGTAATTTCGGAGTGGGTGCTATGTTGGCTCAAATTGTTGACGGAAATGAACACCCAGTAGCATACATGAGTAGAACCTTAACTAAACCTGAAAGGAACTACAGTGTTACAGAAAGGGAAGCTCTAGCAGTTCTGACAGCCCTCGAGCATTGGCGCTGTTACTTAGAAAACGGCCAACCATTTACCATTTATACAGACCATGCTGCCTTGAAGTGGTTTTTGTCTTTATCCAATCCAACAGGTCGCCTTGCAAGGTGGGGTATTCGATTATCGTCCTTCAACTTCATTATAAAACATCGACGAGGAAAAGATAATATCGTGCCTGATTTGCTTTCTCGTACAGTGCCGGTTGCTGACATTTCATTGGTTACGAATGTTTTGGAATCAACCCAGGATGAGTGGTACCTTAAGATTCATCAGGGTTGTCAGACGTCTCCTGCTAGCTACCCCAACTATATGATCGATCAAAATGTACTATATAGATGTATTCCGAGTAAGAACCCCTTATTGACAGAATTCAACTGGAAAACCGTCGTACCCATAGAAGTCCGTCATTCAGTCTTAGCTCAAAATCATTCAGAGCCAATTGCTGGCCATTTCGGAGTGTTCAAAACATATAAACGCCTTGCACTCCGTCATTACTGGCCTGGCATGTACAAGGATGTCGTCAATTTTATTTCAGAGTGTGAAACTTGCCTAGCCTATAAGTTGCCCACTCATGGAATTCTAGGCAAAATGGGAAGACCCAAACACTGCAGTAGGCCCTTTCAAACCTTGTCTATAGATCTGGTAGGCCCACTGCCGTGTACTAGAAAACAACATTGCTACATTTTCGTTATAACGTGCTGTTTCTCGAAATATTGTATCATGTTTCCTCTCCGCAGGGCTACTGCGGATGCAATAACTAAGTTGCTTGAGGACGGCGTTTTCATGGTCCACGGAATACCTCAAAAAATAGTACTGGACAATGGTTGCCAATTCATTAGTAAGGAGCTAAATAAGCTGTTAGAAAAATATAAAATACCGGATATTCATTTTACGCCTAAATATACGCCGCAAATTAATACAGTTGAGAGATACAATAAAACCATCGTTACAGCCATATCAACATTTGTGGAGGAAGATCATAGAACCTGGGACATAAATTTGCCGAAAATTCAATTTTGCATAAATACATCTGTAAATGAAACGACAGGTTACACTCCAACGTTCTTGGTTCATGGTCGAGAACTGGTCACATGCGGGTCTCATTATACGGAACATAGTTCTTCTGAAGAAATTTACCTGCCGCGCGATATTTATGCAGAAAATCTAGGGCATTTATCAACTATTTTTGACAACGTTCAGGCTGTTCTATGGCGAAGTCACTTAAAAAATACTCAAAGGTATAACTTACGACGAAAAGAAGCCGATTTTAATGTTGGAGATGTAGTCTGGAAACGTTGTTATTTCCAAAGCGATAAGGACGCCCATTTCAGTAAGAAACTTGCCCCGAAGTTTGCTAAATGTCGTGTTATACAAAAACGTTCCCCCTTAGTGTATATCCTTGAAGATATGTCGGGACAGAACCTTGGCGCTTGGCACATCAAGGATCTTAAGCTGGTAGCTACCCGATAATCTAAGTCGGTTATTCCTTAATGTGTCGGATTTTCCCACGAAAAAATCCTTTTCTATGAGGGGGTGTACTGTAACATAGCATAATCATAAATTAGGCTATATTACTGAATTAATAGAATATGAATAAATAGTTAGAATTATAAATATAAATATATAAATAACAACAAGTGCGCGCGCGCTGCACGGCGCACTGTAGTCGCGATGACGTCATAGTACTGGTTCGGTAGAACGTATGGCCCGCGCCGCGCGCCGTCCCGCGCAGCCGCCACACGGTCGCTCCGACAGCTCGCGGACGGCTGTATTTACTTTATCGCTACTTGCTAGTCTTAAGTTCTAAACCGTTGGTCGTAATTACTAGTTTTGGTTGTTTATTCAACCTAGATTCAAAGCCAGCGTAATTGTTGTTGTGTTGTGTAATCCCTTACTGGGTAAGTTGTGTTGTGCTTAAAATTACTTACTTACAATTTTATTACTAAGGTAGGTAGGTATACTTCTAAAATATAGTGTTCATGAAATCTTGGTTCATGATTGTACTTTTAGACCTTGTGTAGCACAAATCATTGGCCTAAGGTAGTATTTTGCTAATATACATCATCATCAACATCATCATCATCATCATCACATTAGAATATAAACCTATCATTATGCTACTATTCTGTATCTGTCATAACTATATTACTGAAATTATTCTTTTGCCACTAGCATTAAATATGTAACCGTTCTGAGTGTAGTATATTCTAGAAGCCACTTCCACTCAGAACCTGTAATTAGTACCAAGCTTCCTTTTGTTCTTTTGCTAGTGGTTACCTACACCGCTTTCCTGCTAACACTACTGGTCTGCTAACACTTCGCGTCTGCGAACTTACAGGAACTACGTACGGAGTCGAACTACCTACTCGACTCGAAAAGTACCGCAGTGAAGACCGCCACCCGTATTGCCGTTTACTTCTTATCCGGGCCTTCCTGACGTTGGCTGAAGAGGAGATCGCTGGCTGAGGAATAGGGAAGTGCGGTACATAGTGTTCGACTGGACTTGACCTCGGCTTGAACCCCGGCCTAGATTTGATACTGATCAAATCTGACATTTAGTCAATATACCTACATTTTTACTATTATTTGTACGTTGTTATTTTTCGTCCTTGCCTAAAATCTACAACGTGACAATGGCGCCCAAAACTGGATTTTAGAGGTCAAGTTCAGGTATAAATGAACAATTTATTTAACTGGTGCTGGTTGTGTGCTTAATTATATATTAATTCTTGGCTTTTGCTTCTTATCTCATTATTGCAAAGCCAAAAGAAGTAAGACTGTATCGTTCTGGTACATATTGTGTACACAGGGTTGATCAGAAATATTGCATAATTATAATTAAAAAAAAAAAAGTAGTTTTTTTTGTATAAATATTTAAAATTGGATTGAATGTAACAGAACGGAGATCTGCTTTTGGCTTTTTGTTTGATTTTGTCTGATCCCTATATTGTATTGGGAAGGCTTCAAAAATAATTTAAAGCACAACACACAAAAAACAAAAAAAAATTGCAATGGCTTATCCAATTAAATTTTTGCTATTACAAAAGACGGAACTAACTTATGAAGTTACTATCAGGGGCGAAATTCCAGCTGATAATGTTATGGAATTGCGCCGACAAGTAAATAAAGTTACTCAGAAGTACCCTTCTGAAGATGTTTTAGAGTCTTGTTTAGAATTTAGTGAAGATTACCAGGGAATAGTCGACACATTAACGAAGGTTAAACCAAATCTCGATAGCCTCAAGGTAGAATTTCAGAAGTCCTTATTTGAAAGGACCCGGTCCCTCTTAAATCATTTGTACTATAGGTTCCAAAGAATAACCCCGCCGAAATCATCAGAAAACATTAAGTTGTTAACTAACGCAAAGAAGCATTTCGAGTCACTAAACTCGCAGCTCTCTCAGTTAGCATATCAATCAGAAGATGAACCTCTTCAAATTCCTCCCACTAAAGCAGAGAATTGCTGTACTGATGTAAAAGTATCGGTGACTTGCGACCGCGGTATCTCTTCTGAACTTTCGAAAGTAAAATACGACGGAAAAAGTTGCGTTCGCTCATTCATCGTGCAAGTAGAGGAATTCCGTCAGGCTAGAGAAATACCGGAGTCTAAAATGCTTGCTTGTGCCATAGATTTATTTGAGGGGGACGCACGTCACTGGTTCCGTAGTGCAAGACCTACTGTAACTTCCTGGAAAGCACTGCTTTCTCTTCTTGAAGAGGCTTTTGACATCGAGGATTACGATTATCGTATGCTGATTGAAATCAGAAACCGAACTCAAGGAAATCAGGAGAATATTACTGTGTATCTAGCCATTATGGATGGCATGTTTTCTATGCTAAAGAATAAAATTACCGAGAAGGAAAAACTTGAAATAATCCTTCACAATATAAGACCAATTTATGATAGCATTCTAGGCACGAGATCAACTGACATCTCAAGTATCGTGGAGTTACAAACTTTGTGTAAAAGATTTGAACAGGTAAAGATTCGTAGCGACCAGTTTAAAGAACCTCCAGCTGCCTCAGCAACAACTTTGGCGCCGCAGTTTGCTTATAAATCCAAGTCATTTTTTGTACCAAATCATAAATCTTTTGCTATCGGTACGGCCACTAAAAAATTCTGTGTTCGTTGTAAAGTTGACACACATTCGATGAGGGAGTGTGTTGCTGAACGAGCGATTTTCTGTTTTAAATGTGGGTTGAAGGACTACCGCACCCCAGAATGCCCAAAATGCAACGCGAAAAAGACTGAAACAAATTCAAAAAACTAACCTGTGAAAATTCTAGCCCGACAACCATCAGTCCTAAAGACTCGGAGTGGGACGAATGGTTGTTGACCGTTAAAAATTTTTTTAAAACGTATAAAGTTGCTTCAATTTTCAACAATTTTCCGAGAACAGACCCTCGTCCTTACGTGCAAGTCAAAATAAATAATATAGAAGACTCTGAAATGCTCGGTTTGCTTGATTCTGGTTCCGTGGTGACTATTCTGGGTAATAATTCACACAAACAATTGCTTGATAATGGGTTATCAATGTGCACTGACGACAAACTTGTCGTTAGTACTGCTGGTAAGCATAGGTTCAGTACACTGGGATACATATTACTGCCAATACTCTATGAGAATTCTCTGAATATTATTAAAGCACATGTGGTACCAGAAATTGATTCTGCACTTATTCTAGGAATAGATTTCTGGAAGGCCTTTAGCATTTGTCCAAACCACATTAATAGTATTAATTACATTTCCGACTCGGAAACGGAGCCGAGTAAGCAATTTCAGCCTTCAGTAGAATATTTACACTCATACGAAGACTTGGATACGTCTCAAAGAGATATGGCGGATAAAATTACTGAAAAATTCAAGGAAATAGCATTTGAACGCAAAGGACTAGGCAGGACTAACATAATTAGCCATAAAATTGATACGGGTAATGCAGAGCCTATAAGACAGCGTTACTACAGGCTATCACCAGAAAAACAGCGTCTCATTGCCGAACAAGTAAATGAAATGCTTGTTCTGGACGTAATTGAGCCGTGCGAAAGCCCATGGTCATCACCAGTACTAGTAGTGGCTAAAAAAGATGGCCAGCCTCGATTTTGCTTAGATAGCAGAAAACTCAATTCTGTTACTAAAAAGGATGCGTACAGTTTACCGTACGTAGCTGAAATCCTCGATAACCTACGGGATGCCAAGTTTCTGTCAAGCATTGATCTCTCAAAAGCTTTCTGGCAATTGCCAATCAATGAACCAGACAGAGACAAAACGGCATTTTATGTCCAAGGCCGTGGCACTTTTAGATTTAAAGTTACAGCGTTTGGACTCACCAATGCTCCAGCTACTCAACAAAGATTGGTTGACATGCTCTTTGGCCCAGAATTTGAACTGAAGGTATTTGCTTATCTCGATGATATAATAATAATAAGCCAGACGTTTGACGACCACGTATCTCTCCTACTGAGAGTCCTGAATAAACTGAAAACTGCCAATCTATCAATCAACTTAGAAAAATCAAAATTTTTCCGCAGCAAGTTGAACTACTTAGGCTATGTAGTTGATTCACAAGGGCTGCGAACTGATCCTGAAAAGGTATCAGCTATTGTTGGTTATCCTACACCAACAAACAAGAAGGAGTTGAAACGGTTTTTGGGTACTGCCTCGTGGTACAGAAGGTTCATACCTAATTTCAGTACTGTAGCTGGGCCTCTCAATAGTTTGACTACAACCAAAAAATCCGCTTCCTCCTTTCTGTGGACGCTTGAAGCTGAAAAATCATTCAGTGATCTTAAGTCGCTTTTGGTACAGGCACCGGTGCTAGCTTGTCCCGATTTTAATCTCCCTTTCGAAGTCCATACAGATGCCAGTAATTTCGGAGTGGGTGCTATGTTGGCTCAAATTGTTGACGGAAATGAACACCCAGTAGCATACATGAGTAGAACCTTAACTAAACCTGAAAGGAACTACAGTGTTACAGAAAGGGAAGCTCTAGCAGTTCTGACAGCCCTCGAGCATTGGCGCTGTTACTTAGAAAACGGCCAACCATTTACCATTTATACAGACCATGCTGCCTTGAAGTGGTTTTTGTCTTTATCCAATCCAACAGGTCGCCTTGCAAGGTGGGGTATTCGATTATCGTCCTTCAACTTCATTATAAAACATCGACGAGGAAAAGATAATATCGTGCCTGATTTGCTTTCTCGTACAGTGCCGGTTGCTGACATTTCATTGGTTACGAATGTTTTGGAATCAACCCAGGATGAGTGGTACCTTAAGATTCATCAGGGTTGTCAGACGTCTCCTGCTAGCTACCCCAACTATATGATCGATCAAAATGTACTATATAGATGTATTCCGAGTAAGAACCCCTTATTGACAGAATTCAACTGGAAAACCGTCGTACCCATAGAAGTCCGTCATTCAGTCTTAGCTCAAAATCATTCAGAGCCAATTGCTGGCCATTTCGGAGTGTTCAAAACATATAAACGCCTTGCACTCCGTCATTACTGGCCTGGCATGTACAAGGATGTCGTCAATTTTATTTCAGAGTGTGAAACTTGCCTAGCCTATAAGTTGCCCACTCATGGAATTCTAGGCAAAATGGGAAGACCCAAACACTGCAGTAGGCCCTTTCAAACCTTGTCTATAGATCTGGTAGGCCCACTGCCGTGTACTAGAAAACAACATTGCTACATTTTCGTTATAACGTGCTGTTTCTCGAAATATTGTATCATGTTTCCTCTCCGCAGGGCTACTGCGGATGCAATAACTAAGTTGCTTGAGGACGGCGTTTTCATGGTCCACGGAATACCTCAAAAAATAGTACTGGACAATGGTTGCCAATTCATTAGTAAGGAGCTAAATAAGCTGTTAGAAAAATATAAAATACCGGATATTCATTTTACGCCTAAATATACGCCGCAAATTAATACAGTTGAGAGATACAATAAAACCATCGTTACAGCCATATCAACATTTGTGGAGGAAGATCATAGAACCTGGGACATAAATTTGCCGAAAATTCAATTTTGCATAAATACATCTGTAAATGAAACGACAGGTTACACTCCAACGTTCTTGGTTCATGGTCGAGAACTGGTCACATGCGGGTCTCATTATACGGAACATAGTTCTTCTGAAGAAATTTACCTGCCGCGCGATATTTATGCAGAAAATCTAGGGCATTTATCAACTATTTTTGACAACGTTCAGGCTGTTCTATGGCGAAGTCACTTAAAAAATACTCAAAGGTATAACTTACGACGAAAAGAAGCCGATTTTAATGTTGGAGATGTAGTCTGGAAACGTTGTTATTTCCAAAGCGATAAGGACGCCCATTTCAGTAAGAAACTTGCCCCGAAGTTTGCTAAATGTCGTGTTATACAAAAACGTTCCCCCTTAGTGTATATCCTTGAAGATATGTCGGGACAGAACCTTGGCGCTTGGCACATCAAGGATCTTAAGCTGGTAGCTACCCGATAATCTAAGTCGGTTATTCCTTAATGTGTCGGATTTTCCCACGAAAAAATCCTTTTCTATGAGGGGGTGTACTGTAACATAGCATAATCATAAATTAGGCTATATTACTGAATTAATAGAATATGAATAAATAGTTAGAATTATAAATATAAATATATAAATAACAACAAGTGCGCGCGCGCTGCACGGCGCACTGTAGTCGCGATGACGTCATAGTACTGGTTCGGTAGAACGTATGGCCCGCGCCGCGCGCCGTCCCGCGCAGCCGCCACACGGTCGCTCCGACAGCTCGCGGACGGCTGTATTTACTTTATCGCTACTTGCTAGTCTTAAGTTCTAAACCGTTGGTCGTAATTACTAGTTTTGGTTGTTTATTCAACCTAGATTCAAAGCCAGCGTAATTGTTGTTGTGTTGTGTAATCCCTTACTGGGTAAGTTGTGTTGTGCTTAAAATTACTTACTTACAATTTTATTACTAAGGTAGGTAGGTATACTTCTAAAATATAGTGTTCATGAAATCTTGGTTCATGATTGTACTTTTAGACCTTGTGTAGCACAAATCATTGGCCTAAGGTAGTATTTTGCTAATATACATCATCATCAACATCATCATCATCATCATCACATTAGAATATAAACCTATCATTATGCTACTATTCTGTATCTGTCATAACTATATTACTGAAATTATTCTTTTGCCACTAGCATTAAATATGTAACCGTTCTGAGTGTAGTATATTCTAGAAGCCACTTCCACTCAGAACCTGTAATTAGTACCAAGCTTCCTTTTGTTCTTTTGCTAGTGGTTACCTACACCGCTTTCCTGCTAACACTACTGGTCTGCTAACACTTCGCGTCTGCGAACTTACAGGAACTACGTACGGAGTCGAACTACCTACTCGACTCGAAAAGTACCGCAGTGAAGACCGCCACCCGTATTGCCGTTTACTTCTTATCCGGGCCTTCCTGACGTTGGCTGAAGAGGAGATCGCTGGCTGAGGAATAGGGAAGTGCGGTACATAGTGTTCGACTGGACTTGACCTCGGCTTGAACCCCGGCCTAGATTTGATACTGATCAAATCTGACATTTAGTCAATATACCTACATTTTTACTATTATTTGTACGTTGTTATTTTTCGTCCTTGCCTAAAATCTACAACGTGACAGTCGGTCAAAGGGTTACAGCGTTTACGCTTTCTAGCGTCGATATATACATATTATTATACTATAATATATGTGATCGCGACGCGTAAATACTTATAAACATTATTTCTGTCTCAAAATAGACCAAAATATTCTAAAGTTCATAATAAACCCACGCTTCGATCCAAAATTAGGTACTGGATCTCTTAATTAATTAACAAATCATGCATGCCCCTAGTTCCGCCGGCAGCGATGACCTGATATGACCAGTTTGGCTTTCGGTTCAATCATGAACACGCATATATAGGTCGTACAAACATTTAATTATCGGTTACTAAAGTTACCGATAGTTGAATGTTTGATTTGTTGAGGCGAAATCGGTTATTCGCTTCATATTTGACACAGTTATAATAATCAATGTACCTTCCTAAATAGTTGGAAACTTTCCGGCTTCTAAAACAAATAGAAACTACAGCGTCAGGCGTATGGATTTACTTCAATCAAGTAGTCAGGAGCAAGTCGCTGTCAACGTCACAATTCAGTAAGCCACTACTGAAACTTCCTGGAAGTTTTTGAGAGAATACGTAATGGCACAATTTTTGGGCACGCCAACACCGATGGTTAAAAAATGGGAGCGAAATTACCCAATATAAAATTGAAGCAAAATTAGTTTTTTTTATTTGACTGAGTGATGAGAAGAGCAAGTGGTTCTCCTGATGGTAAGCGCTACGCCTGCCCATAGCAGTCACAGCACCACCCAGAACCCTGCTTTGCATAATCCTGTGCGACACTGCACTGCGCTCGTCACCCTGAAACATTGGCCTAAAGTCTCATGTGCCCAGTAATTTAGCTAGAAACAAAAAAATAACTCTATGAAAAAAGCGCAAAATGGAAAACAAATATATGTTATGTGAACCCCGCCGGCACGTCTGTTCCTTAACTCCTACACATTCTTAATTGTGAGTATTTTATGTGACATCCTTTCGATTTCCCGAACAGCATCCTGTTTTGACAAGTTATGAAACATCCGCATATTCTTTCCCTTGTACAATTTAATGGAATTTCACTGTTTCAGATGTAACGTGGATGTGAATATTCATTTTCAGTATAGTCGCTGGTATATAATGTTAGTAAAGATTATATTATTGGGTTTTGAAGCTTGGAAACGGCATTGTTTATTACTAGTACCTGAATGACCGAGCTTTGCTCGGTTTTTTTTTAATGACATTTTCTGAAAATGATTCCTAGCTAGATCGATTTATCGTCCCCGAAACCCCCTATATACTAAATTTCATGAAAATCGTTGGAGCCGATTCCGAAATTCCAATTATATAATATATATATACAAGAATTGCTCATTTAAAGATATAAGATATTTTATTCTGTGAGGTTTGGAGTTCCACGCACACAAACGCACTCGCTAGTAACTCGCAGGGATTTGAAGACCTTTACATAATACATTACTTGCTGTTATTCGTTCACGGTGGTATTAACTTTAGGTATATCGATAAGCCCGAAGACGCGAGTTTCCTATAATCGCCCGTTCAGCATTACCAACTCGCCGCGCGCCGCCTCAGAGGCGGATAGCGATAACATCGTGAGGAAACCCACCGACCTTATAGAATTATTTCTAAGGTAGGTGTGTTATCCACCAATCCGGACCAGGCCCCCGTGGTCGATTGCGGCGGTCGATTGTCGATTAACCCTCCACGCGAAAGTGGGGGGAGACCCGTGCTCAACAGTGGGACGATATGGATTTATGATGATGATGATCCGATTCCTAACACTGGCCTGCACTCATTTTGGTGTCTAAGATTTTAGACCTGATTTTGGGTATATTATTTGAGCTGATACGAGAAAACTAGTCACATTTTTCATATCAGCTCTTGTTCATGAGTACCAAAGCGAATACCAAAATACAAGCGAATTACCGTGTCATTAATCGGTTTCCGTTGATCTTTCATTATATACTCCCGGCATATATAACAAAACATATCAGGATCGTTAATGCAACTTCTTGATTTACTTGCCATCATAAATTTATACTTTTAATGTCATAAAAGTAGTTATAACATGGACTGATTTTGAATGAAACCGTAAAAAAGTTAATATATGAATTGTAGGTAAACCAGAGCTGTCAGCTGACATCTAGTAGCAGCAATGTAGTTCATACTACCTACTTTACCGACTACAGATGCGAACAGAGCTGCACCAAAACAATTTTTTTTGTAGGCCAGTAATGGACATACCTACTATACGGGCGTATATATAGCGTATGACCCTAAAGTGTATGATTTCCTAAGTCGCGTAAAAATATTCCATGACATTATACATTGTAAAGGTACCTTTAAAAAATATACTCACTCAAATATATAATGTTCCCAATGACTTACTAAACATCGGTTTAAAATTGCCGATTGTTCCACAAAATAAAAGACCGTAAAAGCCATTGGCAAGGTTGATTTTCCCTCAACGGTGGCGCAGCAAGTGTCAAGTAAGCTAGTAACTCTCGAGTTACGATACACTGGCACGTTTAATTGGTCATTTGGAAGAATAAAGATCTTCTTACTGGGCTTTATGTATACGACTTTGTTATAAATTGAAGGAGCTTCAGTATTTTTAAGGTTGAAAATTGCGCCTCTCTCTGGTTGCTAATATCGGTTCATTATCATCTTCATCATCAGTGTGTTCTTGCTTTATTGGGCAAGAACGTAGCTTATCTTCTTTATATCTCTCTCTCTTCTTTTACTTTTTCTCTCTCTCTCTCATTTTTCTTTTCGTTCTTTCATTTTTCTGTTGTTTTTTCTTTATTTTACGAGTAGCTTGTCTACAAATAAATTCTTCAAAAAGTTTACCACCAAAAAGGTTTCGCGGTGATGATGGTTTGCATCTAATAGGGGTAAACGTTAGGAATGGATACTTAGCTCATTTGCTTATCATGGCATACTTTAATAAGCCTGATATTTAAAACAATAACTAGCAAGACAGCTTTGTCGAGTTTTAATTCTATTCTGAGTTTGCACTTTTTCAAGTAGATCCATGATTCCATTAAATTAGTAGCCGTCGTCGCTATTAAACTTTAACTTAACTCTATTTAAATAAGTCTTTGTCAAGTGTAATTTCTATCCAGTCTTGTTTAATTTAACAAGATTACGGGAGCTCTACGTATTTAGGAAATTTCTTAAGTATTTTTTTATTATTTTTTATCTATAATTAAAAAACGGGTATAATTCGCGCACAAGGTAAACGTAAAGCGCGCGCGATATATATTTTTCTTTTTTTCATATTTTTTTTAGTATAATAAAGTCTATGCGTAAATTGGAACAGGACAACCTTTTTTGTCTACGAATTTAATTCGAGAAAGTTTAAGAACTCCTATTAACACTGGCACACTGGCGAAATGCGCTAATTGTGCTGAGTAAAAACGAAAAAAAATAAACTCCAATTATTTTTATCATAAAAATAATAAAAAAGGAAATATTCCGTCATGATATACATAATGCGTTTAATATCGATTGCAACAACTTTCAACTAAATAACGAACAACATTTAGATCATTAACATTTTTATTATGAAATTATTTAGTTAGTATTTCTATATTTTTTAAGTGGAAGCATCTCAAACGAAGTTTTTGTTACCCAGCCTTAAGATTTAAGATGCTCGCACTATAACACATACATTTTACACTAAATAGTCACTTTAAAGTTCATTGAAGTCACAAGTAGCATTAATTATTTGGATAAGTACGCATATTTAAACTAATAAGGTGACTTTACATTAGTTGATACAAATCGGTCACACTACAACGATTATTAAATTTACGAACACAAATAAATAAAAAAAAAGATTAATCTGTCACTAATTCTATTTTAAAAGCACAGAAAACCATTCAATATTAGAATATAATGTAATGTAAACAGATTGATAATAAGAGCATTATTTGAAAATTATTTTATTTAATGTAAACAAATCCTACATTGTATTAGAATAAGGTTTAAATTATACTAAAATTCACACTGGTTATATATTTATAAGGATAATAATCTATAGTATAAATATGTGTCCACTCTTTAAACTAAACTAAAACTACAGAGATCAAGAAATAAGCGTATTTTGCTTCAGTTTAAAATGTACAAGTATAGTATAACAACTAATTTTAACAACCAGTTTCACAATTACTTACTGAAATAACTAATGAATAACAGGAATTTAACCGATGGTTAAACATCAATCATCTAAACAATAATAATAGTGCACTCAAAGATCACTCAATAATAAAGTGCCAAAATTTTGGAATTCATACAAATTTATTAAAGTTTTTGTTTAACATACCAAACAAATTAAATTTACAAAACTTAAAAAAACGTCACTTTACTCACAGAATCACAGAAATATTAATATTTGAATAAGTAGTCTACGTAAAACATATTTTAACTACATTCAATGAGAATATAGATAGTAAAGTAACAGTACCTAATAAAACATTATAAGTAACATAACAATTACTAGTTCACTATACATAAATTAACTTAAAGTGTTTTGGTATCCGACAGATAGGTAGAATTTAATCAGCAATTGTGAAACTAGGGCTAAGAGTCCTATAATATACCCATATCATACGTTAAAACCTTTAAACACCAAATGCACCACTCGCATAGCTCCTCGAAAGAATCTTTAACCATTATATAGGAATAGAATCCGGATGAAGAGATTACGAATGCATAGAAACTATGACGGCAGCTATGTCACTGGATTTTTCTAGAAAACGAAGGTGGCAATTACGACTGGCAGTCCTGGCAAGGTTCGGCAGCTCGGTTCCTTCTGCTCTCAGTTTCCTCGACCTCGTTCACGTCGTTGAGTTCCTCGCTGTCCCGTCCAAGTCTGATGAAGTGGTCTCGTGCCCTGGTCTTCCTCTGAGGATATCCACTGGCAACCAGTTCCGAAGACTGTTCGTAGCCAGGTTTTTCCTCGTCGGCGGATCGGCCAAACCTCACGAAGCTAGGGTCTCGCCCGAATCGGACAAAACTGGCGGATTTCTTGGATGGAGCGTCGAATTCTTCCTCGTAAGCTTTCAAGATGGTGACCAGGTCGTCAGTAGAGAGGGTGAGGGGCTGGGACCTTCCGAAGCGGAGGAAACTGTTGCCTCTCCTACTGGGGCTCTGGAAAGCTTCGCGAAGGTCAGCTGCTGAAGATTCTGGTGGATACGATCTGCCGAATCTGTGGAACAATGAACAGTTTAGTGTATGATGTATTGATAATTATTTTTTAAATCTGAATGTCCATAACCTAGCCTTCAATTGGGATTCCCTGAAGCTAAGGAGTCAAGATAAACGAGGAACATGGTTTCATAAAGACTTAGACTCAGCGAAAATGACTGTGGTTCACACAAATATTTATCAAGAAATCAAATGTCATATCTCCTGGATGTCTCAACTAATTCAAATTACTTATACTTATACATAACTTAATCTCAAAAACTTTACCTAATCATGCTCCTATCAATAGCGCTTCGTCTTCTAGCTTCAAGGTCTGGAGACCTCCTCACGGGTGTGGCAGCAGCACCCACGATCAGCCACACTGCAGCCATGACAACGATACCCCGGGAACAGCTCATGATGGAGAAGATCTGCTGACAATACGAGCATCACATAAATAAAGGACCGTAGTGTAGGACGCTCGCCAGCTAGGTAGTGTGATGATTTGCGGAAAATGAGGCTTGCAAAGACTGGATGAGGAGAGCCAAGCTCAGGGTCGAGGCAGACAAGGAGAGGCCTACGTCGAGCAGTGGACGGATATAGGCTGGCGATGATGATGATGATGATGATGACTATAATTAAAAGAACAGAAGTATATGAGTTAGAAAAGACGGCCAAAGTGCTATAGGTTTAGCAGATTATAGGGCTAACAGGTTTAGCCAACCAAATCTCCGACCCATGAAAACACTGAAAAGATCTGGGAATGGAAGGACGAACTGTGCGTAAGCCGTGAAACAAATAAAAAAAAACGCCACGGATTAAAAAAAAAGCTCTGACAAACTGCAACCAAAAACCACCCGTATTCTCGACCTTTATAACGCACCCACAGCACTGTAATGAATTTATAGCGATCTGTCCTACAATCGAAATAGTTCGGAACACGTGCCGGAACTGGTGGGGCTTCTTGAGACAAATCCACCTACTTTCTCGCTAATCTGTTCATGTGATAAAAGTTTTTGGTTGGTAATACTGGAACTTGTGGAAGATGGAATTCTGTTTACTGAGTTAGTAAGTTAGAATTAATTAATCATTGTTTGTGATTCGGGTACAAATCGTTTTTTTTTTGTGTAATAAGCGAAATCCTGTTCATGTTATTAATTAAGATTATTTTACCATAATTATCTGGGATGGTATAATAGTTTTACGATAAGTTTTAGAAAACCCATCATCATACGCTAACGCTAAACGACGAAAACTGTAATGCTTTATTCGTTTCAAAACTTTGTTATGTTTTTAACATAATAAGACCATTTTAAAAATGTTATATTTTAGTAGTCCCTACTGAATTCTTATTCCGAGTGCTATTATTTTCCCTGCAAGCCTTGTTGTAACGGAAAACTTATTTTGAAAAAATAGAAAATGAGGGATTTATTCGTAAAGTTCTTAATCCTAGACCTCATCGCAACAAATAAGTAGCGATGGGCAAGTCTGATATGTTTTAATCGATTGTTTCGATTGTTGAAGTTCAAACATCTCGATTGTACTCGATGATTTTTTTTACACATCCGAAAGGATTTTTTTTTTTAATTTGACTTAGTGACGAGACGAGTATTTCGTTCACCTGGTGGTAAGCGCTACGCCTGCCCATAACAGTTACAGTACCGCCCAAAACTTTGCATTGCATAATCCTCCGCGGCACTACACTGCGCTCGTCACCCTGAGACATCGGCTCTAAAGTCTCATATGCCCAGTAATTTCACTGGAAACAGTGCCCTTCAAAACACAGTAATGTTTGCACACTACTGCTTGACGGTTGAATATCTGGCAAAAGTGTGGTACTTCCCACTACAGAGAACTCGGAACAATCTAAAAATAATATCTCGATAGTTCAGTCGACCATCGAGATATTTATGGACTCGATTGTAATTTAGTACCGAATGCTATCGTTTGATTATCTAAACATCTCGGCTTCTCCCATAACTACACATACTCGTAAGTACAAAGATAAGACAAGCTAAGTAAGTACACAGGATTTTCTACCTTATCTCTTTAAGGAAATAAAAGAAGTAATTCAAGGTCGTATATTAGAGGCAGGTACCTAATTAACGTTGGGACGCTGATCTGGGTTCGGTGAAAAACGCGGGTTCCATTATACGTAGCCTGGGGTCAAATTGTAATAAAAACAAATGACGAGAGAAACAAAGCGACCCTAGAGGTTTTGACAGGAAACCGCAAATGTGACGTGGTTGATTTTATTTTTTTGTGATCTCTCTGAAACTGCCCGGAAGTTTCAGTAAAGCTGTGAATGCTTTATTAAATTCACGCTGACTATCTGAATCGACAGTTTGAATATTTTATACAAACGCTATAATCCTACTAATATTATAAATGCGAAAGTTTGTGAGAATGAATGGATGGATGTTTGTTCCTCTTTCACGCAAAAACTACTGAATAGATTCGAATGAAATTTGGAACACAGATAGTTTATAACCAGGATTGAGTAATTGGGTATTTTTTATCCCGATAGTATGTTCCCGTGGCACAGAACGGGAAATACGCGGGTGAAACCGCGGGGCGCATCTACTTTTGTATAAGTTTGTGTCGTCAACTGACGACAACTGATAATTAATTATCTTCCATACATCAGTTCATATATCTTTCGTATGTCACGACTTATCAGCTCAGTAAGTATACGAATGTCCGTATTGGCACCATTCGTTGATTAATTCGGATACACACGAATAATTAGATGACGCACAAACAAAGTCTAAGTTATGACAATCGATACATATTTTAATAGAAATGGAATCCGGCGCGGACATAAAGTCTATTTGTTCTACGAGAAGATGTGTTTCAAAGATGGTTTGCAGAAGTCAGAAATCTTGGGTTACTTTAAGGTTAAGGGTAATGTATTGTAAGGTTATCTAACTATTGTATGTATTTTCTTGTTAGTTGTACTATGTAGCAAGTAGTTAGTTTTTAGTTAAAAATATTAAAATATACGAAAATTAAAATCCAATAATTTTTTAAAATTTATTTTATATTTTTGACAATTGTTCTAAGTACCTAACCCAAAGCTCTGATTTTCTTGTCAGGATCTAATTACATTAAACATCTAGAAAACGGGCGTGTGAAACCTACATACCTACCCGAGAATTATTTCGGAGGTAGGTATGTGATCCACCAATCCGGATTTGGCCCCTGGATTATGGCCTAATCCTCCTCACGAAAGTGAGGGGAGACCCGTGCTCAGCAGTGGGACCATATGGGTTGTTGATGATGATGATGATGAGGGGCTATGACTTATTGTACTAGGTAATGCTTTACTTCATCTACGAACAGAACAAAGCTGGCATAAACAATCCTTGAACAAACATCAACCTTGCAGCTAAGATTTTGTATCCACCAACGTAAAAGCCTTCACCGATGTCCGTTAAGTATAAAATATATATCTTAATAATTTAATTCAGTGTTTTTTGCCCTGAGGTAAAATTTCGTAACAACATTTGGACTACCAGAACAATACCGGAAATTCACCCAATAAACCACTAATTTGAGGAAAAAATACAAATTTGTGAAATATTAACATTAATAATAATTAAATATGACTATGGATTTTTTTTCGGTGAAAGAAAACGTCGTGAAGAAACCCACATGACGAATAATTGTATCAGAGGTGTGTGAACTGCCAAGCCAGACCGGGTCCTTGCTGGATTATGGCCTAATCCTCCTCATGAAAATGAGCAGTGGGTGGATATGGGTAGTGATAAGGATTACCAATCAGATCAGTATTTCACTAGCATGCTACCCAAAATGATTAATTCCAAAAAAAAAAACCAAATAAAACAAAAATAACATACGCACACAGCAATAAAAAAAACTATACACACATACAAAACATATTACACAAAAAACATACAAACACACACATTTTTTAATTTTGTTTTGTTTAAGATAACAAAATAATTTTAAGATTTTTTGGTTCCAAGGTTACATTAGAATAGAATAAATAAGGTACATTGTGTAACCTTTTTTCATGATTATGGTTGTAATTTCTAATCAAAATTTTATACTTTTCGGCACCATCCAGCTGTAGCTTCCATAAATAATCGCTTAAAATAATGTACAGTTGTTTTAAACACCAAAAACACAAAGCATCAATAATAACCGAAGTCATTAATAAAACAAGAGTTTTAAAAACCTTTTTTATCAGCCACAAACATGACAGATGAGCGTTTTAACTTTGAGGGCTCCGCGTTGGATTTATAGAAATCGTACAAGAATACAAATAAAAAACATTAGTAGGCAGTAATACAAGCGGTGGTAGCCTAGTGGGAGAACGTCCGCCTTCCAAACAGAAGGTCGTGAGTTCAAATCCCAATGCGGGCACGTACCAATGTGTTTCTGTAAAACATATGTACGTAATTATCACTCGCTTTTCGGTGAAGGAAAACATCGTGAGGAAACCCACATATCTACCCGAGAATTATTTCGGAGGTAGGTATGTTATCCACCAATCCGGACTTGGCCCCCATGGTTGTGGTGGAATATGGCCTAACCCTCCTCACGAAAGTGAGGAGAGACCCGTGCCCAGCAGTGGGACGTTATGGGTTGATGATGATGATACACCTAAATATAAATTTTTCGTTTTTTATCATTCGTTTTGTCGCAGTGGTACGTAGCCTATTATAATATCTAACGACTTCCGTCATTTGAGGATAATTGGAACATATTTCTAGTGTGTTTTTTTTATACCAAATACAATGTTATATAACTGGTGACGCCGTAAGAAGGAAAGCGCTGGAATGGCGATTTAGATGCTTTCCAGGAGAGTTGGTCAGATTTGGCAGATGATCCAGATTCATGGAAAGAAATGAGGGTAACCTTTGGCTAGCAGTGGGACAGTATAGTTTACTAAAACTAACTGGGTTAACTAAAGTATTGGTTAAACTACTTACTAATCGGTTGTTCATTTTAATATCTTAGATTTAGTTAAAGTATATTTTCATTTAAGTTGGAAAAGCGGTCGAGTAGCATATGTGAAAAAGTTATTACTTTTTATGGATTAAATGGTAAAAAAAAGCTTAATTGCTTAATTCAAAGTACAGTGTCCTTAGATCAAAGGAATACAATATTTTCATGTGGAGTACCCATTTTACCTGTAACAATTTGGACACGAAATTGGCAAAATGTTTTATTCATTAGAGTGGTACGAAGGAAAAAAGGACGATCTTTGACAGGAGTTTAGATAAATTTTCCTTATCGAGGACACGTCAAAATGTATACCCTATTTTGTACCTCCGAAAGGCCACTTCGATCACCAAAAAGCATTTACTGATCGAAGATGAAACGAAAACCTGTCTTCTTCTTCTATTTGAGTCAATATTCGTAACTCATGAGACCTTGGCTAAGAATGAAGCCACCGTAACCGCGTTTGCTAATATTAAAAAGCATAATAAAAACATTAGAAATAAACTCAACTACCTAATTATCTAATACTTTTTTTAGTTGTCTGAGTGACGGAACGAGCAAGTCGTTCACCTGATGGTAAGCGCTACGCCTGATCATAGCAGTTACGGTGCCACTCAGATCTTTGTATTGCATAATTCGGCGCAGCACTGGACTGCGCTCGTCACTCTGAGACATCAGCTCTAAAGTAATAAATGCTCATAAATTCCAAGTAATTTCGATGTCAACTGTTACCTTATGGACATAGCTCTTACCATCAAAGAAAGAAAGAAAGAAAAAACATTTATTCTGACACAACAGCGAACAACGTACTTATTGAGAGACAAGACAAGAAAAAATTAAAAACACACGATGAACATAATAGTGTACGCAGATAGCCGGCGCGCAGTGATGTCAGACAAGGCCTGAGCTCAGCATAATGCTGTGGTCAAACCACAACGCTGATTTTCAGCTCAAAGCTTTTCAGGTGAAAGACTAGCTCCTCTCATTACTTTGTTGTGTAAAAAAACGTAAGCAAAGGGTTATACGAAAAATCTACGCAAAAAAATGAAGAATCTAGTCACGCCATTCTCCCGTTGGGATAGGCAGAAACTACATCTATATATACATAGTGTTGATACACCGAAATAACCTAACGAAACGTTCTTCGATGAATACATTATAATATACCACTAATCTAAGTTTCAATACCATCAACAATGAAATGTCAAAAGTAAAAAATCAATACCTAATCAAAACATAAAATGTAAAACTTTCCCAGAGTAAATTTTATATTCTCCGTCACCGGAGCAGTTGCCCGGATAATGTTTGTCGAATCCGGTAACTTGACCGGTTACTGGCTCGTTAAAGATAATGTTCAAGTCAAGTGCAGCTTGCCGGCCCAAACGAGGCTTGTCGAGGACAATAATGCATTATGTTTTACGCTGCTTTGGGGCATGAGGGTAAATAGTAAATATAGCGGTGGATCGCTGTTGTTATTTAACAATTTAGGGATTATTCGGCAGAAGACCGAAAATGTGACGTTAAATTGCAAAAAACTAGAGTCTATGCAAAGCTATTTCTCAATAAATATTTTCCAGATATTCATCCGCCAAGCAGTGGTGTGCAAACATTACTGTGTTTCGGTTTGAAGAGCACCGTTTCTCGCGAAATTACTGGGCATATGAGACTTCAGAGCCGATGTCTCAGGGTGACGAGCGCAGTGCAGTGCCGCGCAGGATTATGCAATGCAAAGTTCTGGGTGGCGATGGCTAGATTCATTAACTGTGTATAAATAATTATAACAATGCAAAGCATTGATACGTTCGGGAACAACATAATGCGGCCAACGTTAATGTCAACTCTGTTCATTACTATATTCTACTGTATTAATATCCGGCGGCAACAGGCTTACACAATGACAGACAGACAGACGGAAGGTAGAACAACGGCTCATCCATGCAGTTATGTTAATGAAATAGGATCATTGTGAATAAATAACCTATAGTTATATAATATAGGCTATTCACAATGATAATAATTAACAGTACAGTAGGTGGAGATTTAGGTCAGTACCAGATGTTTTATTGAGAAATAGCTTTGCACGGACTTTAGTTCTTTATTTTATTTTACTGAGTGACGAGACGAGTAAGTAGTTCACCTGATGGTAAGCGCTACGCCTGCCCATAACAGTTACAGTGCCCAGAACTTTGCATTGCATAATCCTGCGCGGCATTGCACTGTGCTCGTCACCCTGAGACATCGGCTCTAAAATCTCATATGTCCAGTAATTCTTCTCCTTCTTGTGTCTTCCTCCCTTCACGCCTCCTTCAGATTTTGATGAAATTTGGTATTTGGATACTCTAGGTCTTGGTCTAGGTCACATAGAATACTTTTAATCCCAGAAAAAAGCAGTTGATGGGGAATAACGGCCAACGGGGGTGAAGCCGCGGGGTCAGCTTGTAACCTATATTTTCCTTGCAGAAGGGTTAAAATTGAACTCACAATGGAAACTCTCAAAAGTACAAACAAAATTATTTTCTGCTTTAATAACGGAATATCTACAGCCCATTTAAATGCAAATTCTTGAGAAGTGCGGAGTTGAATTATTGTTAACAACAAATTTTGCGTATTTTTGAGCAAGTTCATTTTCCATTTGATGTTGGAATTTCGGGCGTTTATTAATTTACAATCACATATGTAAATGATTGACTCGCAGAACCCTACCTAGAGGGTATCTCCACAAGCATGGAAATGGAAGGGGTCCGTAGGTATAATCATAAAGTTCGTATTATGAAGCATCAAAAGGATAATTTATTAGAAAATAGTCTTCATAAATATAATTATTATAGAATAGAATAGAATACATTTTATTGTACACCTATTCAGAAATACACCAAGTACATAAAGAATAGAACTTATTGAACTAAATATAGTACAATTGGCGGACTTATCGCTAAATGCGATCTCTTCCAGTCAATATATCTGGCAAAGGTGTGGGTACTTCCCCAGGCGGGCTCTTGCCGAAGAGGTGTCCCACTACTGAACTTCTGATTTGATTGAATTCTGTCTAAAAAATCTAATACTGGCAAATAATGTCCACTCACACGTTTTAACGAACCAAACCACTGACCTTTTACCAAACATATTTCCCACGCAGAATAGTAAAATAAGTTGAGCCATAAAACAATAAAATAAGCGACATTTATTCGTTTCTAGTTCACAATAAAATGGGGAAGGTCGGGACTGCAGACATCTTGGCGGCGAACCTCGCACAATACAACTTCAGAGTGTAAAACAGTAATTTAGAACTTAATACAAAGCACTAAGCTTCAAGTTGATTGTCTAAAAACTGGCACTTATGATGAATTTGGACAATGATGCGACGGGGCTGTGAATCAGCGCAATGGACCAAACACAAAATGTATAACACCACAGAACAAAAGAAAATTAAATCTAAATTAAAAAATTAAGGGTTATTTTTATTTGTGCACATTTTATGCCATTTTTGAGATACGTTAATATTTTTTAAAATTGGAATTAGATTTTATATTGACCTCAATCATTAATATTTTAGCCGGGTTATAATATGTTGAGTGAAATTATGAATTCATAGTTGTAATCAATGATTTAACAGTAGCTTGGTTCTTACGCATTGCAATATTTGCATTTCCTTTTTTCAAATTTAAACCATACTCAGGTAATCATTAATTTAATAGATCACGTAATTATTATTTGATTTATTTTTAATTTTTCTCTATGTAAATGAGGCTTCAGCGTTGGAATTGTAAAAGTGTATTATTTATGCAATAAAAGATTTAAGTTTTCAGTTTTCGCAATGCCATTTACACGTCAGACGATGTCAGTAGCATTGAACTGGAAGCTAGATTTCCAATGTAGCGTAAACGTAGCACTGCAGTGTCAGCAGCACTCCAACCGGCAATAACTTGGGTATCTCAACTTTTCAGCCAAGATTTTCCACTGTTTCTTATAACATCAGTGCAGTATCTTTAGGAGTAGAGAATTGTAAATCATACTTTGTAATGTTGCTCAGAAAGCACTTAGATAAAGTCGTTGAAACCAGTCTAGAGTACTTTTACTGTGGAGGTCAGTGGATAAAATAGTGCATAGATATGCTCCAACATTTTTTGAGCAATGCGGGCTTTTCTGGCGTAAATGGGTGATGAGCTGACTGCAAAGCGTGAGGTTGGGGTTTCGATCCCCGCGCATGGCAAATATTTGTGTGAACCACGTGTATTTGCTCTGAGTCTGGGTGTTTGTGGGACCACGGTCCTCGTAGTTCCTGATTCCCTAGATACAGGGAACCCTAGTAAGATATTTTCAGAGTTGAGACTTGAACACGCACGGTGGTAGGGTTTTGTAAGTTGCGGATATTACAAAATGTATTTTGCTCAAAATATCGGTTGTTCAAACTGTCTACTTGATTTTTTTAAGATATTACGTGACACATTCATAAAGTTACAGGAAAGAACATTAGTAATGACTTTCGAGCTCATACGTCATCAAATGAATAAAAAAAAACTAAGGAACGTACGAAAACAACTGTCGTTTCCATTACTTCACATGACGATATACACGACTTTATTTTTTCATCCCGCACCTTCATGCGTGTCAACCCTTTTTTTTTCGTATATGACTAAATTTCGGTTCACACAAAACGCGTACCTGCCAAATTTGAACCCTATAGTCACTAGTAAAGTGGCTGTGACTTATGAATGGACATGACAAATTTATAGAGGCTCCGTGCTGCCATTGGCTACGGAATGTTAAAAAGAGATCAATCTCCTTTAAACCTCTCCCTCGTACAGTATCAAACTTCAACAATAGATTCTCCACAAATACAGATTAATGTCCTCCGGTAGAGATCGTATTGTGCAATAAACTCCTCTCGATAGACATAAAGAGGTGCCTTTGTCTGCCCTATTTCGGAAGGAAGCGTTAAAATTATTGTCGATAAAATTTTGACAATCGGAGGGTAGAGTTCCTATATGTTGGTCGTTATTATTGACCTTGTATCATCATCATCATCATCAACCCATAACGTCCCACAGCTGGGCAAGGGTCTCTCCTCACTTTCGTGAGGAGAATTAGGCCATAATCCACCACGGGGGCCCAGTCCGGATTGGTGGATAACATACCTACCTCCGCAATAATTCTCGGGTAGGTATGTGGGTTTCCTCACGATGTTTTCCTTCACAGAAAAGCGAGTGATAATTACGTACATATGTTTTACAGAAACACATTGGTACGTGCCCGCATTGGGATTTGAACTCACGACCTTCTGATTGGAAGGCGGACGTTCTCCCACTAGGCTACCTTAGACTAGACTTTGACCTTGTATAGTTCTGTCGAAAGCACGCGTAGCTAAATTTTCATCTCTAGGGGCCTACCATGACCTCTTATAGCAATTCAATTGAAGACCTAAATTGAATCGCGTCGCATAATCGTACCGTGACGTCTTATTTTTTATGTTGCTGCCATTTTCAACCTAAACTGGATACTGACTTTACGACTGGAATCGGAATGCATCCAATCGAGAATTATTGCATGTACCCATTACATATTTTGCGTAGATATGCTACGAGATGGCGTGGGAGTCCAACGTAATTTCACTTTAAAATATGTTTGTCAAGGCAAGCCTTTCTTCTTGTTATTTCTTTTTCTAACTAGTTCGGTAGATCTAGATTTTGACAATCCAAGTTTGGTTGGAAAAACATGTTATTTAATCATTTGAAACAGAACAGAACATTCCAAAAAGATCCATAAACAGGTCCAGTAGAAAAGTTCTGTCTACAAATTCTACCGTTTCATAAATAAGAAAACTTTGTACACAAATCTCAATATTTCAATACAGTTCTGCGTCTGAGGAATTTACTTTGGAGAATATAATATATTACCCGAAGGCGGCCTCAGGCGACGGACGAACAGCGATGGAATTTCCTCTATCATCTCCCAGATTTCGCCTTTCGAACACAATAACATTACTTACCTTTATTCGTATTACAATATGGTGGAAGTTTTGCTTTTAGATTCTAGCAGCGCGGGCGACTACACTTTTCTAGGAGTAACTAAAAGGCCATACAACACAAGCGGTTCTCCCGCCATAGGAATCCGCTCCTATACCGCACTAAATACAATTTAATATATGTTACGAGTATACCAGTATATGTGTGTGTGTGGTATTGTGTGTGTATTACCTACAATCATACTTTCACCTAATACGAATACGAGATGAAAGTGAAAAACAAAGATTTTCATTCGTTTTTTTTACAAAATGCACATTTTATTCATAGAACAATGCCCCGAACACCTTTGTCGCCGAACTATCGAAAGGCATTTTGCCTTCATTACACATTTAGTTAGCGCAGCAACCAGCGGGACTATGCAGCACGGTGCGGATCAGCTCGTTTCAGTCAGATCGTTTGATTGCCACGGGACTCGTCATTTCAATACGAATGACGAGTCTCGTGGCAATCAAACGTCAAAATGAAACGAACTCAAGCTGATCCGCACCGTGCTGCATAGCCCCGCTGATCTATCATCAACATTTATTTAACATTACAACATACTTTGACTGCTGTATTTTATAAAACTTATTTTATCATAAACAATATTTTGAACATTGGCATCACCGGAATCTCGCGCCGTACCCGACAATACCGATACCCCCCATCTGTCTATACATATTTTAGTCCACAGTGGGAACAAGTACCGCCATTTTGGAGACCGTGGTAATAGTGTGAAATTGAGATGGCATTCACACGACACGCAATAACACTATCAGTCCACTCTTGCAGATTGAAATTGGCAAGACTGGTACCTAAATAAAGTAGACACGTATTTGAAAGTAGTCCAAAGTTACCCTATAAATAGATCATCTCCAAATATCGCAGCTGGTCTAGTACAAAAGCTTTATTCTAAGGAGTACCTGATAACTATGGGCTATAAGTTAAAAAATAATGATAATTAATACGTGTATAACCAATCTATAGCAAAAAAAAAACTCGCTAGTTAACTCTGTAAATTGTTATGTGATGTGGCTAGTTCATTTATTCTTTCTTTCTTTCTAATAGCTACACGAATTTTAATGAAATTTCTCACATTCATGAAAATCTTTAGGTCTTAAAATCTATATATATAAAAATGTTATGTTGGTTTGTGTACGCTTCAAAAATTCAAAAAGTTCTGCACCGATCGAGCTGAAATTTTAACATTATATATAATCCGCATCAAGGATTGATTTTATATATTTTTTTCATCAGTGACATATCAGCGAATGTGCGAATGTGCCACAGCGAAGCGTGGCAGGGCACAGCTAGTTATACATAAAAGTTACTTTTTAACTGTAATTTAAGCCGCATAAAATGTCTATAACACATGACCTAAGTCACATGTCATTAAAATCAGGTTTGTTTCTCATGCGGCCAAAGCGGCAAGTCAGATAGAAGAGGTGTGGCAAGCGGCATGCGACGCTTGCATTGGTCTGTCCTGTCGTCTAATATTATATAGATCTAAGTCTTGTAAACCTTATAGTTGCGCAGAGCCACGTATTTTGGATCACATTTGAATGCTCTTACTTAATTAGATAGTTCACTAATGCTCATTTAATTAAGGAAGCTGTATTTTAATCAAGTCTTTAAAGTAATTACGCCATCAAAGTCCAATAGAGGTCACCTTAAGGGCCTCTTATTTAAAGGAAAGCTTGGTACCGTCTAATTCATTTAATTGGTGATATTAATTTACGTGACCTAACATATATGGATGGGTTTTGCAAATCATTTTGACGTATTCTTTTTGTTTTAGGACAAAAATATATTAAATAATTTATGCCACTTTTTAAATTTGAAATTAATTCCCACAGACAATTATTAAATAAATTATTACTTACTTTGAAGTAAACTTTTACATAATATTAATAAGGGCAGATTTTTTTTAACAGTTACACAAATTTCGAAAGGTAACTAAAAGCACCATTACTCGAATATCGTGATTGCATATATTCCTTAAAAAATATAGTCAATCATTTTCGCAAACCCAGAGATTTATAGAAAACAACCATAAAAGTCAATCATAACGCCGCATTGAGAACATATACCTAAACTTCTCGTAAATATATTACTCGTAGTCATAAAACAGAAGTTGAATTAAATCATTAAAATTCACATTATCATAAATCTGTACCAGCATGCTCGTTACTGACATATCATTTTACGAAAGTGTGCACCTATCCTTCAAATACAGGGAACGTAACACTTTATCTAAAAGTGGGGTAACGACACGTCAAGATGTCGGTGATAAAGACTCACGTAACGTGGGAAATACATCGATGCGTAGGTTTTTGTTTAGGTGAAAACGTTATTCGTTTAATTGGTATGTTAATTTATGAAGAGACTTTTTTTATTTGACTGAGTGACGAGATGGTAAGCACTACGCTGCGCATTTCAGTTAGAGTGTCACCCAGAACTTTGCATTTCATAATCCTGCGCGGCACTGCACTGCGCTCGTCACCCTGAAGCATCGGCTCTACAGTCTCATATGCCCAGTAATTTTGCTGGAAACAGTTCCCTACAAACTGAAACACAGTAATGTTTGCACACTACTGCTTGGCGGAAAAAAAGGCAACGGTGAGCTACTTCCCCAGGCGGTCTCTTGCAGAAGAGGCCTCCCACTACAAAACGGCCTAGGTTTCCCAGTAACATTATAAATACGATAGTTATTACGAAGTCCAGATTTTGATTAAATTAGATAATGTAACAAAACTTTTTTTCTGCCCATGACAGTCACAGCACCACTCAGAACCATGCATTGCATAATCCTACGCGGGGCACTGCGCTCGTCACCCTGAGACATCGGCTCTAAAGTCTCATATGCCCAGTAATTTCGCTGGAAACAATGCCCTCAATTTTCACAAAGCAACGCTTGGTTGTATCGACGACCAACCATGTCAGTTTTAATTCATAATGTGGATGCAACGTCTTGTGTCAAGTTGGAAACTTACAAAGGCGGTGGCGGTGGCGGTGGTGGCGGCTGTTTCCGCTCTATTGATAGTTATCTCCGCCACTAGGACCTTTGTTGTATAAACGTCTTTGTATCATGTCGTAAATTGAAATGAATGAATCAGGTTACAGGTTCATCAGATAATAAGACAATTCAGCCTCTTTGTGTTGTAAGAAACGATTTTTTACACAAATAGAACTAAGATTATTTTCTATTTTTTTTCTTTACTTAGTAGCGGTATGAGCAAGTCGTTCACCTGATGGTAAGTACTAAGTCTGCCCATGGCAGACACCCAAAACTTTGCATTGCATAATCTTCCGCGGCACTAGACTGCGTCACCCTGAGACATTGGTTCTAAAGTCTCATATGCCCAGTGATTTCGCTGGAAACAGTACCCTTCAAACCGGAACACAGTAATGTTTGCACACTACTGCTTGGCGATTGAATATCTGGCAGAGGTGTGGTGGTGTGTGTACTTCCCCAGGCGGTATCTTGCAGAAGAGGCCTACCAGTACAGAACTCAATATTTACTAAACTAACTAACAAAAAATAAATTAATATAGAAAATAAAATATCTTTATTTCAGGTGTAAACCCGAGAATTATTTCGGAGGTAGGTATGTATCCACCAATCCGGACTGGGCCCCCGTGGTGGATTATGGCCTAACCCTCCTCACGAAAGTGAGGAGAGACCCGTGCCCAGCAGCGGGACGATATGGGTTGATGATGACGAGGTGTAAAAAACCCATAGTACAAAAAAAAATAACAAAATACAAATGACCCAAACAAAAAAATAAACATAAACAAATTTAATTACTAGCTGCTAGCCACTTTTCGTCAGCGTCGTTTATTATCTCACGGGAAATTAAAAAAAAAAAGTATATTTTGTGTTTTTTTTTCCAGAACATTCAGCCCTGATGGCAATTCAAACACACATATTTTCGTATTTATAATATTAGTAGGATAGGATAGTGGGATATTACTTAGTGAAGAGCGTTAGTTCTATCAATTTTATTTAAATGAATGAAAGAATTGAACCTGGTAAGGAAAAAATTTAAGTATAGGTATTCCACGCGACCATATACAAAAGGAAACATGCCGAAAATGCTGGCGGCTCTAGATATGATTAAAAGAATTGCACGGAAGCCAATGATAACCATAAAGTTGACGGCAAACAATTTTCTTAAGAACTGAACAGCATAAGATCAAAAAGAGTGGCGTGAAAGAAGGGCTTATACTAAATATAGTGCGATGATAAAACTGAAAGAAAAAGGAAATAACAGATAAAAAGAAAAGAGAAAACACTTACACAAGAATCAATTCGAAATCTTATAGACATTTTGGTGGAAATGATTTTATTCGTATTGAAATGGACCATTTATTTACTCCACTTTATTTCTATTGTTTTTCTTTTTAGTGGAATCTACTTACACAAAAAACGCCAAAAATTGATATTTCATTACTATAAACGGCGTATTTTCAGCCAAGGCCCTTACAAGCTATGCCACATGAGATTCCGTGCCGAAACGCGTGATGTACATAACGCGCTTTAGTCTTATTTTGAACCATAAAACTTCCCGAAACGAACTAACTTCCCGCGCGTTATTTTGACAGTTCAATTGACAGTTCAAAACAAGCGCGTTACGATTCTAGGTGGTTATAGCAAATAACGGCTCAGAACTCTAACCACGTACTTTAAGGCCTTAAACTGAACGGCCTAGATTGGCACCACATACTCATAAATGACAAATGTGACGTGACGTCACTCGAAAATAAACTGAAGAGAATGAGAGCAACAGAGAATGAGATGGAGCTATATAAACTCCCATAAATGCAACAAATTGTTACGATCTCTTTGGATAACTGTCTCTGGTCGACCTAAGAACGATATTGGTGGTGACAGTTAGCAAGGCAGTTCAGTTTAAGGCCTCAAACTGGATGGATTTCACTGTTCGTGGTGAGGCCCATTCCTGAAAATTTCATAACGATTACATTGGCATTCCATTTCGTAAGAATTGCTTCTCCATGCACAAAATTATCGCAAAAATCCCTTTACACGATTAAACGATCAGAAAAATATCGAAGCGCCTCGTAAGGAAAACATATTCATGTTATGAGGACCGTCATAACCTTCAACGAGCTTTAGAAACCTCTGAAAATGAGATTGATTTGATTGCTTTTGGATTATAAGTGGTTTTTGAATACCTACTTTGTGTGGGCTTGAAGTAACTCAGGATAAATTATTATCAATGATTATAGAAGATTCTTCGGCAATATAAATGGATGTGATTTATTTAAAACTACGCTGTTATCCAAAAGTTTAGTCGCAGTGATATTTAAAAAAAAATCAAGACCATTCAAATAATTCATTTATATGCTCTCGTGTGGTCATACAAGAAGATTACTAAAAATGTTTCTTTTTTGTATTTTTTTTATTTTGTTTATTTGTTGATAATATTTGAATTTAGTTTATTGAATACTATGCGTCCTCGGTAATTTGCCCACCAAAATCGCTGCTCAGTGGTCTGTGCCGTCAAATTTTTTATCATTTTCTCAATTTATGATGTAACGTATATCAATATTAAATTAAGTCAACCCTAATGCTACCAAACGATGAAAACTGCATTACAATCAGCTCAGTAGTTTATATCAAATTACACATATAGATAGGTACATGCTATTATTTTGTCATTTACTGATTTATATGAAGTAAAATGTTATATAACACAAATATAATGAAAACTGCTGAAACAATATAAAAGTAACTTAAACTTGTATTTTTAAAGCGACTTTTAATCAAAGTCTTTAATCGTGTTTCGCCTGAAAACTTTCTAAGTGCCTAATAATTTTAAACTTTGACAGTTTTTTAGAACGAGGAGCTGAGTCAATAACCTTTAGTCGCTATTTAATAGATAAACGACAAGGTGTAATAATATTGTAAGTTAAAAACAAACTACGATCTAACAACAATATTTTTGGATCACTAGAGATGTTGTTTTCTTGTCTTCGGTCCCTTTACCTATCCATCAATAAGGTACAGTCAACGGAAAAACGTTACTAAACTTATCTAAACTATTAACTTATTGTTCTACGCAATATGACGAAGTTAGGCGCAAAACAAGAAGGGAGCGTCGCAATGGAGACATTTTTAATTATGTATGCTATAGGTATGAGTAGGTAGGTACCCGCCACGCCATTTCTTTGATTATGTCACTGAACGCTCCGTCCACCGAATTTCATATGCAGAAAACATCATGTTCAGAAAACACTATATTCTCATTATACCACTTCAATGTACCATTTTTAACAGTAGCTACAACTTGAAAATATTTCCCCCGCGCCGCGTGCCGCCCGCGTCCTTTCTATTTGTTTCGCGTCTAAGGTTAGGGCACGTTCAGCGGTTTTTGTCTCTGACTGTACCCATAACTCCATTACTGCATTACAAGTAGTACGAAGGTGGCCAATCTATTTACAGAGGCTATTCCATCAGTAATCACATTTGCAAGTTGGGCAACACGGTCAACTTTTGATGGATGCTTTCTTAAGCTGATCACATACAGAACTTACAACTTACAAGCCTATTGTAAACATAGAACCCAAGTGCGTAGTTCAGGCTTGTCGGCAACACCCATTGCGTGGGCAAAAGTGTGGGCAAATTTTGGGCATAAGCAAGCATGCGTGTGCAAACTTTGTAATAGATTCCGTGACTTACCCGACGTTTTCTAGAACTTTTCTTTATTTAGAATTGAAGCAGTACAGTGCAATTTTTTTTTATTTGAGTTATTGACGAGACGAGCAAATCGTTCACCTGATGGTAAGCGCTGCGCCTGCCCATAACAATCATAGCACCACCCAGAACCCTGCGTTATACAATCCTGCGCTCATCACCCTGAGACTTCAGCTTTAAAATCAAAGTAAAGTAAAGTAACGTAAGCTTTTGCAATGCAAGCTTTTGGATGGCATTGCTTTCTACATATTACCACAGACCACCTATAATAACGCGACCACAGATAAATAAAGTTCCGAAACGATCCCCACGCCTACAATATTGAACCAATCAACGAAAAAACAATAAATATTGAGGAAAACCTCACAGAAATATTAAGGTAACCGTCAGTTTATAAATCAGGTTTTTTATGGTGACCACCAACAGCGCAGGCTTAATAAACGGCTTAATAAGCTCGGACTTTTTGTAGACTAGGGGCGCTTCGAGGCTGCGTCTGCATTGTTGGCGATTTACAAACCGATTTTTAATATCGATTCGATGTGGCAACAGCCCAAGTAAGTAAGTGTAAGCTTGCTCCATCTAGTGTACAAAGTACCTACAAGAGTGAGTGAAGCAGAAAACTTCCCGTGGTGTTTATTATTTCACCTATGATCCTGACACACCTTCGCTTCTTCCACTTTCGTGAGTCCCTTCATGGAAGCTCGCTGGTTATAGGTACTTTTGACTTGGCTTTTATCAAAACGTCCTCGATTTGTTCGTGGTACATTCGCCTACCTCGACTCCTACCGGCTGGCCCATTCATACTAGATCCATGAATCTGTTTTGTCAATTTTCCTTCATCATCATCATCATCAACCCATAACGACCCACTGCTGGGCACGGGTCTCTCCTCACTTTCGTAAGGAGGGTTAGGCCATAATCCACCACGGGGGCCCAGTCCGGATTGGTGGATAACATACCTACCTCCGAAATAATTCTCGGGTAGGTATGTGGGTTTCCTCACGATGTTTTCCTTCACCGAAAAGCGAGTGATAATAACGTACATATGTTTTACAGAAACACATTGGTACGTGCCCGCATTAGGATTAGAACTCACGACCTTCTGATTGGAAGGCGGACGTTCTCCCACTAGGCTACCACCGCTTCCTTTATAATACTTTACAACTTTGGAATATTGTATACACAAATTACACAACCCAGTCGGGTTAGAGGTGTAATCTGTAATTCTGAAACCGGAGTGTTGTTAGAGATTTAGCACACCGGTCGTTGCGTTAAGATCACTTTACGTGTACACGGTTTACGTTCGCAACCTGAGGAACAACTTGCGGTGGAACAACAACCTAGGTGTGCAGATGTTAGGCTAGAATACATTTTTGAATTATCACGTTCGTTGCGGAGCCATTTTTCATGGACTTTCGCGTGCGTATGAGGTCTTTTAGAGGCAAAGTTGAACTTTTTTGCAGTGCGTATGAGACCTCTCCGGCCTCATAAAATGTAGTTTCTAAAAAACAGCAGGGGAACGACTTGCACGTCTCGTTACTCAGTCAAATAATAAAAAAAAGGGTTATAATATTTAGGAGATGGCAATATAGATAAATTTATTTTACATTATTTATTATTAATTATTAATTATTTTATCCAAAGCCAAGTCGTGGCTGTGCGGCGCTATCTGCGGCAGGCTTTGCTTTAACCTAAGTTATTAGCTGTGTTCTGCGCTAGACTTCGCTGCCAAACTCAATTTGCATCTTGGTATGAAATTTAATTTTCACCAGCTTTCTATAAATTATTATTTAAAATTAAACCAGCCGCCATGCTGTTTACTCTGTGGATAATAATGAATATAATAATACAGTAAGGCCATTTATGTGAGGCTTATATTTCACCGCAGAAGACACAGTTTTCAAAAAGTAAAACTTCTTTACGCACGCTTGACTCGGGGAGTATGCTAGTCGTATTTGTTTTTTTAAGTAAAACTTCTTTACGCACGCTTGGCTTGGGGAGTAAGCTGGTGAATGCGTTACGAAAAGTGTGATCGGGCGAGGCGAACGGAAGTTGAGAGGGAGATGTTAGTTAGTGAAGATAGAAAGAGAGAGTTACGTTTCGTATATTTCTTTGAATATCTTAAATTTTTTTTTTTTTATAATTTTTTAGTTGAAGTTTTACTATCTGTCTGTTTCTATCTACACTAACTTATGTCTCCCTCTTATTTTCCGTTCATCTCGCCCGATCACACTTTTCGTAACGCATTCACCAGCTTACTCCCCAAGCCAAGCGTGCGTAAAGAAGTTTTACTTAAAAAAAACAAATACGACTAGTATCCTACATGAGTTTCGATGACGAATCGCCAATTACAATTACTTTAATTACACTTACATTTGTACGAAAGTAACGAAGTGAGGGAATTACTAGCCTTCTTTTGTTTTTACTTTTTTTATTTGACTGAGTATGGAGACTAGCAAGTAACTGATGGTAAGCACTTCACCTGTCCATAACAGTTACAGTACCGCCTCAGCACTGCACTGCGCTCGTCACCCTGAGGCATCGGCTCTAAAGTCTCATATGCCCAGTAATTTCGCTGGAAACAGTGCCCTTCAAACCTGAACACGGTAATGTTTGCACACTACTGCTTGGCGGATGAATATCTGGCAATAGTGTGGTACTTCTCCAGGTGGTATCTTGCAAAAGAGGGCTGCCACCACATTATCATTACGTACAAAGGTTCATTGGATATTAATCAAACAATAGACCCACACAAATTTCTTCAAAACGGTTTCAACAGTTTTGTTAATCCATTCAAAGTATTTTTTGACATGAATAAATATACTTTTATAGAGAAGAAAGAGAAAATAAATGGTTTCTAGAACGTTACAGTTTCAATATGTTGGCATATTTTCCGCTAACGGCAACCTAACGTCGTTTGCTTTAATATGATTACTCTAATAAACATACGTTGCGCAACCAATGGTTTAGACGCCACCTAAAAATATCTAATGGCTGACACGTGTTAGATTTTCGCATACCTACACATTAAGTCCTAGTTACTCCTCTCCGTGCATAGTTGCCTGGAAGAGTTCGCTCTGAGCGATAAGACCGCCCATTGTTTTGTTCTAGTTTTTAAGTTTTCTTGGTTCTGTGGTGTTTCAATAAAGAGTTTATCTATCAATCTAAGAGCCATAAAAAACAGGTATTCATAGAAAAACAATTAACTATACATAAACGTTTTTAAAAACTATAATTTTTTGAACCGAACAACAAAAGATAGTGGCTTTGCTAAAAAATCATACCACTGCACTGATTTTGATGAAACTTTTATGGGAGCAGTCTTTTTGTTCATTCAAAAATAAAATTACCGGTTTATAAACGACGGATTTCTGAGACTCATCATTTTTTGAAGTTGGTTAAAAAATCTAACAGACCTATTAGGGAAGGAAAGGTACCCACAATGCTGACAGAACTGCAATTCAGCGTGGCAATGCCAATGCAGTGCTGATTTTATAGCCTGAACAGGATCTAGCCTACTAGTGACAGCTTCTGTATATAAAATCTGATATTTGATCATGAATTATCAATATTTATAACACGCCTCGGGTTTGAATGACTACCGCGTCATGTTTTGGACGAAGGTTGACGGCATATAATTCATTCTGAGAGACAGATTTGTAAGCTTATATCATCAAACACGGACCAGGGGTATAAGACAACATGTCAATGTAATAAAAAGCCAATATTAGCCTATGCCGTGTCTACAGTCTGTTTTCTACATTTTTACCATTAATTTTGCAAAAGTTAGTGGGAGTCTTTAACACGTTCACTTCTGAGAACACAACTGTCGTGTTTTTCATAACTTGCCACGAGTGCGGAAAAACACAACTGTTGTGTTTGGTGTATGTGAAAACACTATGGCGCGCGCAGAGCCGCACCCGTGGCTAGACAAGCAAAACGGCTCAGCTGTCAAAGTGTTAAGTAACGAGTGAATAGGTTACTTCTAGGTAAGCGTGCACCATCGTAGACCGCATTGTCACTTACCATCAGATGAGATCCATCGAGAACCTACTTATTAGTAAAAAAAAAATTTGCATCAACTTTTTTGTTTTAGTTACGCATCATTCTGACACTAGTTAATGTTCTTTAATAAAGAGATTATATTATATGGCATACTGACATGCTGTTTTTATAGGTATTTATTATTTTTGTATTATGCGACTAATCACACTGCATAATGGGGTTAAAAGTGCCTTGAAGTGTTTCCAGAATAGGGTGAACTTTTGTTCTTGAATTTAATTTAAAGTCTTATAAAATTGCTCTAATTGATATTTTTTTCTTAATTAGTAATTAGAATAGAATAGAATAGAATAGAAAAACTCTTTATTGTACACTAGAAACAAAAATAAACACAGTACAGAAGAATTACAATAGGTAAACAAGGGTAGTACAATGGGCGGTCTTATCGCTGTAAGCGATTTCTTCCAGACAACCTTTAGATAATTTAGTTTTCTTAATCCTCTGGTGTTTTAATATAGAATACCATAATAAATACTCATGTAAGTACATTATAAATATATATTATCTATGTATTAATTAATACGTGAATAAAAAATTTGTAATCCCTTTTTACGTAAATTGCGCGGACGGAGAAGTCTGAAATTTTGCATAGTTTAAGTTTATATGGAGAAGAAGAGCCAAAACTAATAAATTTATAATATAATGAATTAGAAATACATAATTACACCAGTACAAATAAAAATGCATAAATTAATCAATTACTTTATCATTAATAACGCCTTTAATTCCGATATTTTTATATAGTTGTTGTAACTTACAGTTTATATCTCTTCAGTGTGCCTTGTTCACCTCTAATGATTTCTAATCACGCGAATATTTTATTAATAGGTATTAATTAACATTACTTCCCTGTTAAAACTGTTAGTTATTAGCAGAATACAGAAACAATGGTCGTTTATAAAAAAGCCCTGCGATTAATTATTTATCGAACCAAATATACCTACTGCGCGAAACAAAGCGATATTTTTACCGCCTCTGTAATATCACGATAAGATTCTATCTTTTTTTCTAAGCTTCTGAAAAGAGATTTTATTCAAACATTTACAATGTATTTTAAGTCGATGGTATTGTCTCATATTTTGATTGTCATTACACTTTAAATTACGTAACGAAGAAATGGTTTGGTCGCTCTTTACGTGATTTTGAAATTTGAATTATGATTTAAGTAAGTATATTTATTAGTATAAAGCGGTGGTAGCCTAGTGGGAGAACGTCCGCCTTCCGATTAGAAGGCCGTGAGTTCAAATCCCAGTGCGGACACGTACCAATGTGTTTCTGTAAAAACATATGTACGTAATTATCACTCGCTTTTCGGTAAAGGAAAACATCGTGAGGAAACCCACATACCTACCCGAGAATTATTTCGGAGGTAGGTATGTTATCCGCCCATCATGACTGGGCCCCCGTGGTGGAATATGGCCTAACCCTCCTCACGAAAGTGAGGAGAGACCCGTGCCTAGCAGTGGGACGTTATGGGTTGATGATGATTTATTAGTTTGTTCAATACTTCATTACACAAATTAAATAAGTAATACAAATGGCGGACTTAATGCTGAGAGGATTTTATACAAGTCAACCAAAGTGGAAGAGAGTGAATTAAAGAATAAAGATAAAGATGAAGGATAGGATAAGTATGTATAAACATAAGAAAGAAAATACTTATCATTTCGGGATACAAATCAAGGCTTCATAGTAACTGAAAATATCTAGATCAATTCTTCGAGCCAAGTGGGACAAAGTTGTAAGTCTTTTATTCGATAGGAAGTAAGAAAAGCTTTTAAGAACACTATCTTCACAACTTGGTTATGTGTTTTTTTTAATATCTCTCAGTAGTTTATTCATCATTTTGAAATCGACTGATCAACTGTAACGCCTGGAGAAGAATCTTTGCCAGATATTCATCCACCAAGCAGTAGTGTGCAAACGTTACTGTGTTCCGGCTTGAAGGGCATTGTCTCCAGCGAAATTACTGGACATATGAGACTTTAGAGTCGATGTCTCCGAGTGCCGCGCAGGATTATGCAATGCAGGGTTTTGGGTGGTGCTGTGACTGTTATGGACAGGCGTAGCGCTTACCATCAGGTGAACGACTTGCTCGACTCGTCACTCAATCGAATAAAAGCAAACTTTAATGTAGATAGTGAAGAAACGTTATGCGGCGCGACGCACTCGATTCTTCTTTCATACAAAATGTATCAAACTGACAGCGCCGCACGCCAGGCTGCACAAAACCGGCTTTAAGTCATTGGGGGCCCTGGGAATTATAGAATAATGGGCCCTCTCTTTACGACTATGATGATAAAATATGACAAAGGACTAATTTATAAACACCCAAAGAGCTAAGCTAAAATGTAAAAGGCAGTATTATTCAAAAAGCGTAAACGCAAAGAGCGTGGAAACTTTTAGCTAATTCAACCAGTCAGTGGTGGATGAAACAGTGATCTGGCGTGAAATTGGGGGTCCCATAAGTCGTGGGACCCTGAGAACTTGCCCAGTGTGCCCAGTGGGAAAGAGAGACATGGCTGCATTCATCTATTTTTCACCTTTATTACTTTCCATTCCAGTATGAAATGGAACGTAAAGGCGCATTCACACGAGATACGTCATTGACGATTCGTCAAAAAACACGAATTGATGTTCACATTAATTAGTTTCGTGATTGAGTTCAGTCCAAAGAGTTATAATAAGTACGATATATAGAGGAAAATAGTGGATCCGTCACAAAATATTCACGATTCGTGTTTTTTAACGTACGCGATATTTAAAAGATAATACGTGAACCGTGTGAACGTGGCTATTTAAAAAACATTGCGTCCGTAAAAGAAAATACTAATTGTGAAAAAAAAAACGAGTCGTCTTCGTGTGAACGGGCCGTATCACAAGGAGAGTAATTATGCTTTACCCTCGTCCTTCTCTATCTACTGCCCGTACCCTTACTTCTTCACTAAAAGCTTTATAGTAAAAAGTAGCAAGATATATTTCCAAACGAACGAAAACACACGGCCACAAGCCGAGACAGAAAAATAACAGAAATTGTTGACGTGAAATAATTTTTCAGTGAATAAGGAATTGGACTATCGCCAAAAAAATGTCAAATCTAAACACTGTGCTGAGTGAATTTTTATCCAGTCCATTATAGTACCGCTCATTTTCTCCACAACCTATAATCTGGGGGGTCTGGGGGTTATTCTTATTCCATGCAGTTCATCTTAAAGCCTTAAACTGAACGGCCTAGATTCGCACCACACACTCATAAATAACAAACGTGACGTGACGTCACTCAAAAATTGACTAAAGAGAATGAGAGAGAAAGAGAATGAGATGGAGCTATATAAACTCACATAAATGCAAACAAATTGTTCCGATCTCTTTGGATAAATGTCTCTGGTCGACTTATGAACGCTGAGCGATATTGGTGGTGACAGTGAGCAGGGCAGCTCAGTTTCAGGCCCCTGGAAGTTTTTATGTTGAGAGTGAAAAGGTATCTTCTAGGCAAGCATATAGCGAAATTACTGGGCATATGAGACTTTAGAGCCGATGTTTCAGGGTGACGAGCGCAGTGCAGTGCCGCGCTGAAGTATGCGATGCAAAGTTCTGGGCACTGTAACTGTTATGGGCAGGCGTAGCGCTTACCACTAGGTGAACGATTTGCTCGTCTCGTCGCTCAATTAAATAGTAATAATAATAAAACATGCTACGTATACATAGCGTACATAATACATAGCGTAACATAATACATAGCGTACTTTTATTTCGTAAAAATTAACGGCTCATGTGTATGTCACACATGAGCCGTTAATTTTTACGAAATAAAAGTACGCTATGTATTAACCAATGTGTTTCTTGTAAAACATATGTACGTAATTATCACTCGCTTTTCGGTGAAGGAAAACATCGTGAGGAAACCCACATACCTACCCGAGAATTATTTCGGAGGTAGGTATGTGATCCACCAATCCGGATCTGGCCCCCGTGGTGGATTATGGCCTAATCCTCCTCACGAAGGTGAGGGGAGACCCGTGCCCAGCAGTGGGACGTTATGGGTTGATGATTGATGATGTATTAATCCAGATAATAAACTATTTGTGTGCCAAATTTCGTCCAAATCCATTAAGCCGTTTTAGCGTGATTGAATAACAAACATACGAATATCTATCCATACAAACTTTAAAATGTATGATATTAGACATTAATAATAATAATTAGTATGTGTGTTTATTATATTATGGTATATATTAAGTTTATCTATTATGTTACTATGTATTTAAGTTTATTTGGTGTATAATATGTATATATTTATTTATTTCTTTTTATTCTATGTATATAAGGAAAGCCACCGTCCGATGTCCTAATTACTGCTCTCAGTGCACGGTTGTCTGGGAGAGATCGCTCTGAGCGATAAGACCGCTCATTGTGACATTAATGGTACAACTGGTTTTGTTCTAATTTTTAAGTTTCCTTTGTTCTGTGGTGTTTCAATAAAGAGTTTATGTATCCAATAGGATAATTTTTTGAGTTATTTTTGAAAGCTAGTTTTAATAAGATTACTGTGCAAACTAGGTTAGGTACTAGTTGAAACTTCTAGGTTTTTTGTCAACATAGTAGTAAATTATACAAACGTATTGAAATATATCGAACTATCTCGTGGTTATCGTAAATGAAATCACGCATTTGTTACGTAAAACAACTTTAAATTCAGTTTTTTTTTTTTTAGTGGTTTGAAATTGGTGTCTAAGTTTTTGGAATATATATATTTATTTGGTTAGAACTGCGCTGAGTGGTGGAAATGTAAAATCAATGATTATGTAAAATTTCAAAATTGCCAAACATTGTTAGTATAAAGGTCAGTAAAAGTATTTATAAGATGTTATTTATAAATGTTATAGAAATAATCAAGGTACAGGGTGTTGTTTCCGTGGTAAATACGTTTCAAAACATGTATATTAAAAAATACAGGGACAGAAAATATAGAATAGAATAGAATAGAAAACTTTTTATTGTATGATAAAAAACACACTGCCTACAGAAAAAAAAATATCGTCAAAAGAAACTTTTTTGCCACGAATTTTAAACATTTACGATAAAGATAACGTATATTTCTTCGAAATTCTTTAAAGTTTCAGTTTCCTTGCATAATAATTGTGCAAAGTGCATATTAATTATAATTATTATGTTATAAAATAATTATAAATACTCTATATACAAGTTTTCAGCAGGTTTATATATTATATGATATAATTATGTAATCTTAGTGACTTACGTTACTCCAAAAGTTCACTCACAGATTCACTAAGTAGCGCGATCGAAGTTGACCGTCCGCGTAGCGCGTCTACGCCGTAGCGGTGGTTCTACGGTTTTGGTGGCTGCGGAGGACGGCGTAGCGGTTTTATGGGAGCTGTGACGTCACTTGGCCAGAGATCAAAACCCATGGGCGTGGGACGCGGTGTACAGTTGCATGGACAACTCTATTGTTATTTACGGCCAGTGGTTGGCGATAAAGGTACATGCGAGGGCGAAAGTGATTTATGATTTTTATTTATTTTTGGAGCAAGGAGGTTTTGTGTTTTCTTCGGTTTTTTTTATATTATCTAGGTATACTTGCTTAGGAAATGTTTAAAGAGGATATTTACATACCAATCTAATTTTTTACTTCTTCTTCTGATGTTAAGATTTAAAAAAAATAAAATTATTAGAAGAAAAAAAATTACAGATGTACTAGAATTGAATTTCGTTTCCAACTCCTTTTCGAATAACTTATAACTATGTACAATCGAGGGCGGTAGGCTTTCGGCAACCGCCCTGTAAAAGACATCAACGAAATACAATTTAAATTATTTTGAGGGTATACTAAAAAAATATTTTCTGCTTTAATTTAGGCTGGACACAAATATTCTATTACACACATAGAATATAAATCTCCTAGAAAACCTATAGGTAAAGCTTATTAAAGCGCGATAAGAAAGGCTTGCAAAATAGAAAAAGAAAAAAAAAAGACTTTATCTATCTATCTATCTCATTTAAGAGACTTAAAAATTAAAATTCTATATTAATTAAGTCCGAAAATCCAAATAGATACAAATAAAATAAAAATATTAAAATTAACCGACATCCGAATTAACGAGAACATTTTCCGGATCCGAACGCAAAAAATAATAAACAAGGGAAACATGGTTTCATTAAATTGAAACATTATTTGCTAATTTAATTAGATGTGATCTTTGTTACTAAATCCAGGATAATGGGTTTTACTTCTAAGTAAAGGAATAATTAGCAAAAAACATGAAAGTTGGATATTATGTTTTAGACATAGAGTATAGGTTGTTTGTTGATTTGTTTTGTTTTTTCCTATTTGAAGCTTTATTGTTTGTGTATCTGCAATTTTCCGTTTTACCTTTGTTTGTAGTCGGCCTCTTCTGCAAGAGACCGCCTGGAGAAGTACCCCACCTTTGCCAGATATACATCTGCCAAGCAGTAGTGTGCAAACATTACTGTGTTCCGGTTTGAAGGGCACTGTTTCCAGCGAAAATACTGGGCATATGAGATCTTAGAGCCGATGTCTCAGGGTGACGAGCGCAGTGCAGCGCCGCGCAAGGTTATTATTATTATTATTTAATACTTTATTGCACAGATTAACTAGTACAAATGGCGGACTTAACGCTAAGAGCATTTTCTACCAGCATTTTTTTTTTTCAATTTTTTTTTTTATTTTTTTTTTTTTTATTATTATTTTTTTTTTTTTTTATGTAATGCATAGTTCCGGGTGGCGCTGTAACTATTATGGGCAGGCGTAGCGCTTACCATCAGGCGAATGACTTGCTCGTCTCGTCACTCAGTCAAATAAAAAAAAATGTAGGGATCAGCTTGCCCTGAAAATATATTATTTTAAGATTTAATATTTTGTATGGATAATAGATACGTTCGCGGCCGCCACCGCCTCATTGTGCTCCTACCTTCACTGAATGACTCATTTTATAACAGAAGCAGATAAACAATTCTGCAAGTCAAGTACTATCTATGGGTTAATGAATAGTATGAATTAGTTCAATTCTTGGCCCCATGCCAAGATGGAAAGTGGGCTGTGGATGACCGCCCACCAGAAAACCATGCTATCTGGTCACGTCACCCTGTCAACTTAAGGGGGAGGGATGCGGGAGGAAAGTCGAATAAATCGTGTGTGAAGTACAAAAATCACGGGTCTCATACACCCTGATTGATGGTGAAAAGACTTATGGAAGATTTATTGAGAAAAATAGGATTTATAGACTTAGTTTTCCCATACTCGCATTTTTTTATCAAAAGCTTGCCTCGTTCGATACACTTTTTTTTATTGCAGAATAGGCAAGCATTTGAGCGCTATCTCACCTGGTGGTAAGTGTCGACACGGTCGATGGTGGAGCATGTTTGCCTAGAAGATACCTATTCTCTCTCGACTTGAAGACTTTCAAGTTATAGTATTCGGAAAACATAGACGCTGATAAGGTGTTCCATTCCTTCGCTGTCCGGATGTTCAATGTAGATTCAAATCGCTTTGTGCTAATCGGAGGAATGTCCACTATATACGAATGCCGTGTTTCCGTGCGTCTTGTTGTCCGATGGTGGAAAGGAGATGGAGGAATCAAGTTGTGCAACTCCATCGCACACTCTCCGAAATATATCTTATAGAAAACTGAGAACATGCAAGTACGGTAGGTTTTAAGTGCTATACTATACAGGCGGTTCTCCCGTGGCATACAACTTTCCTAATTAAATTGTAGGTATAATATTTAGTGCGTTCAGACACCCGCAGCGGGAGAACTGCTCGTGTAGCGTGGCCCTAAGCCAGATTCTAAGCTACCAAGCGATGGTAGCCGCATTGCAATCCGTCCAGTAATTTTTAAAAGACAAAATTAAATGTATATTGCAAAATTAAATTAAATGTATTTTTTAAAAGACAAAATTATTATTATTATTTGTTTTGTTCTAGTTTTAAGTTTTCTTTGTTCTGTGGTGTTTCAATAAAGAGTTTATCTATCTATCTATCTAAAATTAAAATTAAATGTATAACCTTTTTTAACATTTGTTTTTACTTTTTTTTTCAGAATCTTCACTTATTTTTGTTGTTCATCACGCATGGGCTGTTTTCGATCTAATTCAAAGCTCTTTTGGAAGACTAGATAAACGCGGGCGAAACCCTAGGACGCAGCTAGTATATATATAATTTATCTCTATTGTCCAAATATTATTCTTAGTTTCTTATCTGATAGACTTGTTTTTTGGACATCGCAATTATAATGTCGCTGTCAAACGCAAAACCTTTTTTGTAAATTGGTATCTCTTCGCTTTGACAATAACTTATTGGCAGATATCAGCTACAATTATTGGAAGGTTCGTTGAAAAAGTATTAAGTATAAATATTTATATTTATAACTAGCTGTACCCTGTCCCGCTTCGCTGTGGCACATTCGCACATTCGCTGATATGTCACTGATGAAAAAAATAGATAAAAACAATCCTTGATGCGGATTATATATCATGCTAAAATTTCAGCTCGATCGGTGCCGAACTTTTTGAGTTTTTGAAGCGTACACAAACCAACATAATATTTTTATATATGTAGATTATATGCCACTTTCTCCGTAGGAATGGAGGAACTCGAGATATCAATCATTATGCGTCCTTGTAAAATGAAATCGATATTTTTAACCGGTCGTATCTATTTTGGTCTATATTTGACCTTTGTTATAATCCTCTTTACAGTAAGGCTAAGCATACATTTATGTACGTTTAGGCAAGTTTTAGTGCTAGACCGACCGTTGGTGCGTGCGTCGCACGGTGGATCGAAAATCGGCTTTTATAGACTTAGGGATTTCAATTTGCAAGTGCTGGATTTTTTGGCGGATATCGCTTCTATTACTTATTACTAGGTACAAAAATGAGACCCCAGTTAGTTTTGCCCAAAAACGGAGGAGTTATAATTTTTTTACGAAAAATTTGTATGAAGATAGTATGATAAATCTAATTATCTCTAAAACGGCAAGGAAAACCGTAATATCCTTACAGGTGGTTATAGTACTAATTATTTATGATCTTTTGGCATATTCCACATAAAGATCATCGATGCCGTTTTTTTTTTTAAATCTTCGAAATATTTTTATTTATTATTACATAATGAAACAGTTACCGTTCCTTTTTGTGTCTAATTAAAGAACATTGAAATGAAGAATGGTCCAAATATCAAGAATATAATTATATAAATAAATAAAATAAAAATATTTAAATAAATAATCACTCAACTAATTAATTACTCACTCATTAATTATCACTCGCTTTTTGGAGAAGGAAAACATCGTTCAAACAAACATCAACATCAAACATTTGTTTTGTTCTAGTTTTAAGTTTTCTTTGTTCTGTGGTGTTTCAATAAAGAGTTTATCTATCTATCTATCTATCTATCGTGTGGAAACCCTACCTACCATACCTACCCGAGAATTATTTCGGAGGTAGGTATGTGAGCCACCAATCTGGACTGGGCCCCCGTGGTGGATTATGGCCTAACCCTCCTCACAAAAGTGAGGAGAGACCCGTGCCCAGCAGTGGGACGTTATGGGTTGATGATGAAATAAATAATATGTTTTGAATAAAAATATTGAACATTTTGATTGATATTTTAACTAAATGGAGGTTAAATATTACTATCCAATCTGGATTCTGACTCAGAAAATTGAAGTCTGACAACGAGAGTGATAGGGATAGTAACATATTTTTATGTTTTTAGGGTTCCGTACCCAAAGGGTATAACGTGACCCTATTACTAAGACTCTGCTGTCTGTCACCAGGCTGTATCTCATGAACCGTGATAGTTAGAGAGTTTAAATTTTCACAGATCATGTATTTCTGTTGCTGCTATATCAACAAATACTAAAAACCGGAATAAAATAATAGTAATAATAAACATTTAAGGGAGCTCCCATCCCGTACTTGATTTGTTTGCTCGTTTTTGCTCAATATTGATAACGGCAACAGGTAGACGCTTGAAAGATTCACTGAATGTTTAGTTATAATTATATTCACTTTAAAGTAAATAATTAAATAAAAACAAAACAAATATTTATGGGGGGCTCCCATACAACAGACATGACTTTTTTGCCGTTTTTATAGATAATGGTACGGACTCATTCGTGCGCGAGCCCGACTCGCACTGGGTCGGTTTTTTATCATATATTTTAGTTTATTGTTTCAATACATTTAGTTATTAATTCCATAAATTATTGTTTTAAATATATTATAGAATTTTATTCATAGTACTTAAATAATATTTTTGTAACCTGTATTTACTTATATTATCAATAAAAATATGTTATAAATATTTTTATTTTATGGATTTATATAATTATATTCTTAATATTTGGACCATCCTTCATGTCAATGTTCTTTAATTAGACACAAAAAGGAACGGTAACTGTTTCATTATGTAAAAATAAATAAAAATATTTCGACGATTTTTAAAAAAAAAACGGCATCGATGATCTTTATGTGGAATATGCCAAAAGATCATAAATAATTAGTACTATAACCACCTGTATATTACGGTTTTCCTTGCCGTTTTAGAGATAATTAGATTTTTCATACTATCTTCATACAAATTTTTCGTAAAAAAATTATAACTCCTCCGTTTTTGGGCAAAACTAACTGGGGTCTCATTTTTGTACCTAGTAATAAGTAATAGAAGCGATATCCGCCAAAAAATCCAGCACTTGCAAATTGAAATCCCTAAGTCTATGAAAGCCGATTTTCGATCCACCGTGCGTCGCCGGCGTCGAACGCGCTTGTCATTGTATGGTCGAGTCGGTCGAGCACTAAAACCGGCCTTAACGTTATTGGACACATACGATATTTTAGTACCAACCAAGTAAAGGTTGTCTGGAATAGAGTTAAGTCTGAGCATTGTACTTTAGATGTAGAACTATTTAGTTTTGTGAAGTACCTTGTGTATTTTGTTACTGCTGTACAATAAAGCATATTCTATTCTATTCTAACTTAGTACTAAACTTACACGTGTCAGTTTTTCTGTAAGTTTTACGGTAAAATTGAGTTCTATTCGTAAGTATCTAGATCATTAATAAGAGCAAGGCTGCAAGAAAACTTACTCTCTACTCGTATTATTATCTCGAAGTTACGGCTAAAATTATCTTAACCCATAGTTTCGAACGTCCAATAAACTTACCAAGTTAACTAATAATTGCCCATAAGTCATGGGGATACATGGGTTGATATTAACAGTGTGGGATATACGGTGAAATTGTAGGTAGGTATACACCGTTTGCGTAAGATGAAGACAATATATATAAGAAACATAGGGACATCTATTAGAATGAGAATTAGGTAGGTACTTAACTACTTACTTAACATAGATAGATAGATAAACTCTTTATTGAAACACCACAGAACAAAGAAAACTTAAATACTAGAACAAAACAAGTTTTACAATTAGTGTCAGAATGGGCGGTCTTATCGCTCAGAGCGATCTCTTCCAGACAACCAACGAGAATCATACAACGAGCTTGCGCCTTGCTCGTTTCGTCACTCAGTCAAATAAAAATAAACTTGTTTTTTTTTCTTCGGTCTTTCGTGTGTTAATGTGTGTGTGTGTGTGTGTGTATTTGTGTGTCTACGAGGGTGAATCAAAAAATTCTTGGAATCAATATTAAAAAATGCAAAGATTTAAATAATAATATTTTATTTTTCTACATAATCTCCCTCCAATGCAATGCATTTAGAATAACGCGTTTCTAACTTCCTTATTTCTTGTGAAAAAAAATTATTTTCTTGACTCTCGAAAAAGTCCTCTACGGCAGCTATAACCGCGTCATTATCGTGAAATTTTGTTCCACGAATTTCCTCTTTTAATTTTGGAAATAAGTGAAAATCACTTGGGGCTAAGTCCGGAGAATATGGTGGGTGGTCAAGGAGATTGAAGCCAGCACAGCGGATTGCGTTGAGCGCAACTTCCGATCGATGAGCAGGAGCGTTATCTTGAAGGAACAACACGCCCAACGACAGTTTTCCACGACGTTTTTCTTTAATCGCTTCACGCACTTTCGGGATTAAATTTGCATAATAGGGTCCAGTAATCGTCTGGCCTTTTGGCATGTAATCAATAAAAAGGATTCCTTCACTATCCCAGAACACAGAGGCCATAACTTTGCCAGCGGTAGGAGCAACTCGAAATTTCTTAATGGATGGAGAGGATGGTCGTTTCCAAGACATGCTTTGTCTTTTAGTTTCAGGATCAAAATGGTGGACCCACGTTTCATCCATGGTGACAAGACGACGGCAAAAATTATCCGAATCACGCTGGAACATTTCGAGATTACGCTTGGAAATTTCCAAACGTCGCTTTTTGTTTTCGTCGGTTAACATTCGTGGCACCCATCTTGCAGACACTTTTTTGAACCCCAGTGAATCAATTAAAATGGATTGAATGCTACCAAAAGATATCTTTAGGATCTCAGCTATATGTTTTATAGTCATTCTTCTGTCTTCCAAAACCAGATTCTCAACCTTTTTGACATTTTCTTCTGTAACGGAGGTTGAAGGCCGCCCAGAACGCGGGTCATCTTTACAGCTTGATCTACCTCTTTTAAATTCAGCCACCCAGTACGCAACCGTAGAATAGGGTACAGCATCACCCCCTAATGTCTGCTGAATGTCCAAAAAAATTTCCTTCGTAGACATTTTTTTCAAACTGAGATATTTTATCACCGCACGTAACTCACTTTTATCCATAATTTTGACTTTTTAGCAACTCGTTGCACAAAAAAAATTATTACATGCGAACGAACTGACAAAAACAGTTAATTCGTTAAAAAACGTTATTTCGACAGTCAATGATTGCCAAATCTTGCAAAAAGACTTAAATATAGTATCTCAATGGTGTGTCTCTAATCATATGTATCTGAATATTAGTAAATGTTTTATTATATCCTTTTCTAATAAGCGGCATAAAATAATTAACAACTACACTATTTGTGGGCAGGCTTTGGATCGGTCCTACATCGCTAAAGATTTGGGTATAACATTTGATGACAGACTCTCTTTTAGGGCACATATACAATTGATGACAACGAAGGCTAACCAACTACTCGGTTTTGTTCTTAGATCTACAAAGGGCTTCAAAAACCCGAATAGCTTTCTGTATCTTTTTTTCACTTTAGTGAGGAGTGTATTAGAATACGGTAGCTCTATTTGGTCTCCTTACTATAATGTACATATTAACGAAATAGAAAGGGTTCAGAAGAAAGCCTTAAGAATTCTAAGTTACCGTCAGAGACCAGGTCGTTCAAATCTTAATTACGAAATGCGGCTAGCTATGTATAATGTCCAACCTTTAGATGTGCGTCGGAAATATTTCGACCTTATATACCTTTATAAAATAGTGCACTATATTATTGATTCCCCCGAGTTGCTCTCACAATTATCTTTTAATACCAAATACAGTAATAGAAGGTCAAATGTTAGTAATTTATTTACGCTACATACATATAAAAATAATATTTCATATTTTAACCCCCTTGTAAGAATGGCTAGAGAGTACAATGAAATGGCAAAGAAACACTCCAAGTTAGACATTTTCGTCGATAAATTTGGTTATTATTCTATAATCGTAAAAGATATCCTCTATCTCAAACCGGACTGTTCGGGTGCCCCTGCAGTAGCTACTGCTGCGGGGGCGTCCGAATGATCCAAACATATTGTGGCATCTGTAAGTTTTGTTGTTATTTTGTTATTATTTATTTCGTCTGGACAATGTGGCAAATAGTTTTGTTTTCTTTTTTTTTTTTCTCATATCGTTTTTATTATATAGCTTTAGTTTAGTACTTTGTGCTGTACGCTCGATATGTTAATATTTTGTAGTATGTACATATTTTGAATTACAATCCAGATTTTAAACTACTTTAATTAACTCATAAGTTACAACGATTGTAATTTGTTTTGTGCATCAAATAAATAAAATAAAAATAAAAATAAAACAAGTGGCAGTCTGCATAAATATAGTGTGATAGACACTCTTTAATTTGAATATCGAACTTGATCCAAAAAGGTTTCATATATATGCACTTCTAAGAACTTTTTGATTCACCCTCGTAGAACGGGCTATGTCCATACTGCTCATATGTTTTGGCGACGATGGCTGCAGGCGACGGAGTTCCGGCACCGGACACCGGTCTCGTGTATCCTAACTATGTAGCTAATAGTGGAATATTTCCTCCGTGTCCTTGTTAAAGGCATGTGTAGTAATTAGCTACATTATTAGTGTAACGTGGGAAGGTTTCAGCGGATCGTTGTAACAAACAGTATATAAGCTTGTAAAACAGCTTGTTCAAATGAAGACAAAACATTGTTCTAGCAAGCTTTTTTTCCATTATTTGTGTTACTAAGTGACGAGACGAGCAAGTCGTGCATCTGATGGTAAGCGCCACGCCTGCCCATAACAGCCAGAATTTGTTGCCGCACTGCACTGCGTTCGTCACTCCCGAGACATTGTCACTAAATTATAAAGTCTCACAAGTATCGCTGGAAACAGTGCCCTTCAAACCGGAACACAGTAATACTAATATGGCTCGAAGTGTTTCTTGCACTTTACTGATTTAGGTACTTAACTTACCAGCTAAATAGGGCTACATAGACCAATCTCTTGAGCAATGCTGCTGTGGAGCCCTAAAACAAAGAATGTCTCACTTGCTATCATGCTCCTCATGTCTCTTACATCCTGCACAATAGAGGCACTTTCCGCAGCCTCAGTCAACGCGCCGACGTTGGCTTCGTCTCTAGCCATTAACTCGAAAAGAAGAAGATGGTCACTTGATGGTAAGCGCCACGCCTGCCTACAACAGCTACAGTACAACCTAGGACTTTCCATTACAAAATCTTGTGCGCCACTGCAATGCGCTAGTCACTATTTGTAAATATCAGCTTACGTTGAAGTAAAGAACGAAAAATGAATAATCTAAGTATTTAGGTACGTCATTTACACAACACTAACTTCCACTCTAAATTATTTGACCTTTATCATCTTTATTTATTAGTCAAATGAGACGTGAAAACAAAAGCTCGTGGCAACAAAAGTTTCAATACGCACAACCTGCTTCGGAAAATTAAGACCAATCAATCAATGTACATACCTACCTACATAATGACAGAGCCGTCTTTAACTTATTGGGGGCTATGCAGCACGGTGCGGATCAGCTCGAGTTCGTTTCATTTTAACGTTTGATTGTCACTGGTTTTGAATAAGTGGCAATTAAACGTCAAAATGAAACGAACTCGAGCTGATCCGCACCGTGCTGCATAGCCCCGCAGGGCATTCTATAGAATAATGTAGGCCCTCACTCTAGGACTATGATACTAAAATATGACAGAGGCCTATTTTATTAACACGCAAAAGGAGTAGGTAAGATAAAATGTACAAGGCAGTATCAATTAAATAGCGCAAACGCAGCGAGCGGGAAAACTTTTAGCTATTAATTTCTATCAGTCAGTGGTGAATGGAACAGTGATCTGGCTGAAATTTGGGAGCCTTAGAAATCAATTCATTGCTGTTATGTAATAATTACCTTTCTTTGTATTATAATAATTACCATAGCTGCGTGTTCAACTGTCTTTTGTGGCATTCTTACACCCTTTTTTTATTTAATTTCATAAGTTACTAAGTAACGAGACCAGAAAGTCATAAGGTTGCACTGTAGCTGTTATGGGCAGGCGTGGCGCTTAGTAATTTAGCTGCAAACAGTGCCCTTCAAACTGGAACACAGTAAGTAATGTTTGCTCACTACTGCTTGGCGGATGAATATCTGGCAAAGGTGTCTGTGATGGAAGAGTCCATCTGCTATAAATATTGACTTCATTCACCAGGGGAATCAACTCTCCTCCAATTTTAAGATCAACTCTGGGTCTAACCAGATGTGTAATTGTGTATGCCTGTGCGGGAATTGAACGCACAACCGTACGTTTCGAACACGCCACGAAGGCTATCGGAGATAGAAAAATAATGGTTTAAGGTATAGGAATGAGACGGCGGCGTTCATTTTATTTCACTAGGAACGTAAGACGAAGGTTTCGAACGCTTCCGTTCTCGCCTCAGTCCGTTTGGATCTTACAATATACATACTACTTGTGTATTTATTGGACACAACAGGCTTAGTCCCAAGATCTATTCTTATTTAGACCCGAGGGTTAATGTGTTATAGCCGTGCTTCCATGACATTTGAGCTTCGCGGGCTGACATGCGGGTCGGCAAATTATGATTAATTGATGGACTCAAGTGTCTATTAAGATTTTGGGTTAATCCTTGAGAGTACTCTATGTCATTCATTAGTGATAAGGGTCAGTTAAGTGTATCTTAGTACCTAGTCTAGTGATTAGCGTGTGGGTCATGTACTCTCTAAAACTCCCAGGAAAGCATCCAACACTTTATTAAAAACTCAAAACTGAAATCATTTATTGTCTTTGTGCACTTTTACATGTCAAAAATAATATCTTTTACATAAGTATAGAAATACAAAATATTGAATCGTGATGTTGACTGTGATTTGAATACTTGACTGACTGGGTCTTGAAATTTCACTAGGTACCTACTTTTGGTGTTTTGACTCAGAAATACTTATTGAAAGAAAAAGTCAATAATGTTACACTGCCAATATTAATGCCAAGCCAAAACATTAGCAAAAAAAAGTTTTGTATTTTTCGATGATTAGAACTGACCACAGAGATTTTTATGAATGCACTCTGTGAGGCTGACTATAAAAAAGTTAAATGCCCATAGACGAGAAGTGTTCCAAAGACACTCCTAAACTTTAACACCACTTGTAGTAAGCATATCGTTTGTCTTCGTCTAACATAAAGAAAATTATAAAATATCATGTAATGATGCTTCAAGTATTTAAAAAAAAAGTGAAGCATTCGTCGTTGAATGAGTGACATTGGCATTTTGTTTGACTTTGACAAACTTGATGAATGACGAGTGACATTTTGAAAGTCATCGTTTCGTTTGTCGCGGCGATTCCACACAGCAGTTTTTCAGAATTATTTGATTTCTGTGTATTTTTAGTATTATACCTCAAAATGGTAAGCATTCGCATATTTTCTGTTCTAAATTTTCCATATTCGCTCCACATCTAAGATACTTTTATGAAATAATATGTTTTTGCTCCGTCATTGCCGGACCAAACAACCTGAAAAGTAAAACACCTCTGAATTCTCTGTAATTTCATAGAAACCACTTTGCAAATATAATAAAAAGCTAACACTAGATGTTTACCCTGGAATATATTGTCCAATACCACCAAATTCGCTTCAAACCTTAGACTGATAATCTAAATTCCGTGCTCTCTTCACTTGTTCGGCCGGTATTTATAACATTCCCATCTTGATATTTCCAGTTCAGGAACCAGTACGACAGTGACGTCACAGTATGGAGCCCTCAAGGTCGCCTCCACCAAGTGGAATATGCCATGGAAGCTGTGAAACTTGGTTCAGCTACTGTCGGCCTGAAGAGCAAACAATATGCAGTGTTGATAGCACTGAAGAGAGCAGTGAGCGAGTTATCGGCTTATCAGAAGAAAATTATACCTATCGATGAACACATTGGCATCTCCATTTCAGGGTTGACTGCCGACGCTAGGATGTTAAGGTTTGATATTTCCTTATCATTAGATTTTAAAGGGCAATGCCTTTATCAAGTTAACTACTACAGATATCAATCCTAGTTGATTCTAACACAACACATCACTCATTTGCAACAAGAAAGTGTTATTTTACGTTCAAGATGTTCAAGAAATAACCTCATGCTTGTTGTAAATGAGTTACTTTTTCCGAGTTATTTATTTTATTTATGGACGTTTAACACTAACTGCTAAGCTGTTTTTCTTGTCTAGCCATAGTTACAGATCTGCACATGGGTTTGAGTTTTCCTGTACCGCACACAACCATTGTGTTGTCCCATACCCGTTTCATAACTTGCCGCAAGTGCAGGAAAACACAACTGTTGTGTTTGTTGTATGGGAAAACACTGTGGAGTATGCAGAGCCTGAGTCTGAGTTACTACTGGCTAATTCCATAGATAATAAAAAAAAATATAGAGGAATGATGTTTCTGCTTCAGATTATAGAGCTTAGAGTAATGTTAAATCAGAAACTACTGAGCCGATCTTGAAAATTATTTCACTGATACAGTGCTTAGCAATCCCTGAGTTCTTTAGGTTATGTTCTTTCCAAAAAAAATGCAGAGTTTCTGTAAAAAAACTGGAATTACATTAGCAAAACTGTGAGTGTAGCTTGTTTATTACATTGCCACTTCATTACTTTCAGCCGCTTTATGCGCACCGAGTGCCTGAACCACCGCTACGCCCATGACTCCCCGATGCCCGTCGGCCGCCTCATCAGTCTCGTCGGCAACAAGATGCAGATATGCACCCAGAGATACGACAAGAGGCCACTCGGTGTTGGCTTGCTGGTCGCTGGCTATGATGTAAGAAATTTCAGACAAGCTATTTAGACTTCAGTTCTGACTTTTGAACTAGGTTTTTAAGTCATAAGGGTTAAACTACTAATGATCATTTGTGCAGCAAGTAACATAAAGCTACTTTAAACCACCTACAAAGGTAACCAATAACTCTTTAGGTTTCTGCCATGGTGGAACAATGCAGGGGACACAAGTTGACCAAGTAGCCATTACGTATCCTGTGACGTGATTACTTAATTACACATGTCTTTATTGGGTTGATTTATTTTGTTCCAGGACCAAGGCCCCCACATCTACCAGACCTGCCCGTCGGCCAACTACTTCGACTGCCGAGCGATGGCCATCGGAGCCCGCTCCCAGTCAGCCCGGACTTATCTCGAGAAGCATCTCACCACGTTTGGTGACTGTGACTTGCAGGACTTGGTCGCTCATGGCTTAAGGGCTCTGAGAGACACACTCCCTAATGAAGTTGATCTTAATACTAAGGTAACCTTATGATTTAACTATAATGGTATAATAGCCGAGCGGTACGGTCAGTCTTAACATGTTGACTGCTGTAAACACACGTCATAACTTGAGAATGACTGGACTAATTAGGCAAGTTATTTTTTCATTGCACTGCAAGCTTCTGGATGACTAACTGTTATGAACAGGTGTTGCTCTTACCATCAGGTGAAGGTATCGGTAGTCTTGTTATTCAGTCTAATAAAAAAAAAAGCTACTATACCTTACATACTAGATAGTAACTATGAGGTCGATATTAATTTGTGGTCACACCAATCATTGCCCTGTGCAGGAACAAAACTCTTCACACTTCTCAGTTTGCTCACGCCACGGAGGGTGATGGAAATTCTTGCTCGCTATGGTGCTATTAATAGTTTTTACACATTTCCAGAATGTCTCCATCGCTATAGTTGGTCCGAAGACGACGCTGCGCATCGCAGATGAAGAGGAGCTGACTCGCTTCCTGGGGCTGGTGGAAGGCGAGGAGAGGCGCGGGGGCGCGGCGACTGCCACGGGAGACGCCGGCCTCGGCGAGCGCGACGCGGGGGAAGAACCGCGGGACCCGCAGCCCGCGGTAAGCTCTTAGACTAGCTAATACACAAAACAACTATCGTCGTCTACTGTAACGTCTTCGTCTTCCTCGTGACTGGGGAAAAAGTTATTTCCTTCGGAAAATCTAAAATTTCCATACAACCACGCTGTGTTTCTTGTTTTTATAGGTCTGCTTCTTGTTTTACGTTTTTTAATATTACCATCCTCTGGCAACACTCATATAGGGGAATTACCGATAGATGAAAACTATCAGTCATGTACATACATAACATACTATATGTCAAGATAAAGCTGAACGAGATAAATACACAAGAAACCGTTGTACTACTAAAATGCCCCATTTACTGATTATCACCACACTTGTATAGTTTTTTTCTTATTAGCTGCGTCTCGCGTTTTTGTTATTTCATCCATAAGGGGGAGAATTTTGGAATAAAAAGCACCCCATGTTACAGCCCTAAATACAGTTTATTATCTGTACTAAATGCCATTAAAATCCGTTCAGCCGTTTTGGCGTGATTCAGCAGCAAATTAGCAGACTTCCGAACTTTTGCATTTATTATATTAGTACTAAATAATGAGATTATCAAAAAGAGTATTTACTTTATAATATAAAAAAGGCATTGTAAGACAAAGAAGTTTTATTATTTAACTAAACCTGTCATTGTTACCCTGACTACTATCGAAAAAAGTAAACAGTAGTAAATTACTAATTAATATTAATTTGATTTTTTTATTGCTATCAGGAACGTTCCCAAAATTGCTGGCAGTGTTTTTTTTCTTTAAAACTTTTTAATACCATATAGTAATTGCTAGTGGCTGCAATAAAAACATCTGGATCATTTTGATAACTCGTAGCGTTCGTAAAATATTCGAACATACAAACAGCGGCTGCTAAAATCGTAACGTGGACGAAATTCGAGTACGAATCGACATCGAGCACTTTGCGAGAGTCGTTGGTAACTTGATAGAGGTCAACGGTCACGCTGATTGGCTTAAACAAGTCAACAATGCTATCTAAATTATTCTACTTGCGACTAACTATGGACCGGTCAGTTGCTCAGACGCCGCGATATGGCTCGCTACGCCTTATTGCTACTCCTTACTGGAGTAAACGCGCTAAATCTAGACTACCTAGATCCAACCAAACTACAAACTGTCGCTTCACCGACTGTACAAAAAAACGCGGCTTTGGAAACAATTTCACGTTACATCGATTCAAACAAAGTTACCGTAGAAGTCAACCCTATACTCTTCAGAGACAATAAAGACGTGTTTTCACTGCGTACGGCTAATGGTGTCCTTCACATACGAGCCAGCACCGGCGTGGCCGCCGTTTGGGGTTTCAATTACTACCTAAAAAAGTACTGCAAGAGTCAAATCGCGTGGCAAGTCAAGAGAGTTGTCATCCCCGATACACTGCCGGAGGTGGATGAAGTAGTGGTTGCTAACGACAGGTTTAGGTACTACCAGAATGTGTGTACTGTGTCTTATAGCTTCGTGTGGTGGAATGTACCGCAGTGGAAGGAACACGTGGATTGGATGGCGTTGAATGGAATCAACTTGGCTCTAGCCCCCGCGGCGCAAGAGGCCGCCTGGGCGAAGGTTTACCGACAAATAGGCATGACTGATGACGAAATTGATCAGCACTTCACCGGACCCGCGTTTCTGTCCTGGCTTCGAATGGGAAACGTCCACGGTTGGGGAGGTCCACTGCTAAACTCTTGGCATGACTTGCAAAGAGACATTCAACTCACTATCACTGACTATATGTTTGCGTTAGGCATAGTTCCCGTCCTCCCGGCTTTTAACGGCCACGTTCCAAAAGCTTTCGCAAGAATTTACCCCAACACGACATTCCATAGCGTAGAGAAATGGAACAAGTTTGGAGAAGATTACTGCTGTGGTCTATTTTTGGATCCCACAGATCCTCTCTTCAAGGATATTGGGAAGAGTTTCCTGAGAGAAATTACCGCAGGTGATGCAACTGGCCATATTTACACAGCTGACCCGTTCAATGAAGTCAGGATACAGGCTTGGTCCACAGCGTTGGTGCAGGAGACGGCTAAAGCGATACACTCCACTATTTCAGAGTTCGACAATAAGGCCGTGTGGTTAGTCCAAAACTGGATGTTTGTCAGTGCAGTGATTTTATGGACACCCTGTCGAGTGAAAGCGTTTCTCACTGCGGTCCCAAACGGCAGAATGCTCGTGCTTGACTTACAAGCGGAACAGTGGCCCCAGTACAACCTGTTCGATATGTATTACGGGCAGCCGTTCATCTGGTGCATGCTCCACAACTTTGGAGGCACTTTGGGTATGTTCGGAAACGTCGTCACCATAAACAAAGATGTGTACGAAGCGAGGTCACACGCCAACAGCACCATGATCGGAATTGGATTGACTCCAGAAGGGATCAACCAGAACTATGTTGTCTACGATTTGATGCTCGAGTCCGCCTGGAGAAAGGGTCCAGTGAACGACATGGAAACCTGGGTGGGAGATTACGCTGAGAGACGCTATGGATGCAACGGTACTGCTCTTGCTTGGAAATACTTACTCAAGAGCGTATACAGTTTTGAGGGTCTCAATATGGTCCGTGGGAAATATGTGATCACTAGACGCCCAAGTTTCAGAATTAGGCCTTGGGCGTGGTACAAAAGCCATGACCTGTTTAAGGCCTTACAGGAACTCGCGTTCAGCGATCCGAATTGCTCCGGTGACGGCTTTGAATATGACTTAGTTGACGTGACGAGGCAAGCGCTGCAATATAGAGCCGAGCAGCTGTATTTAAACCTTCAAAGGGATAGGATGTCCACCAGCTGGGTGTTCAACGCTTCAATCGCTCAGTTTATGGACGCTATGAATGACATCGCAAGTATTTTACAAAGGAACACACATTTCACCGCTTCCTCCTGGTTTGCCAACGCCAGATCTTTCGCTAAAACTTCGGCCGAGACATACATGTATGATTTGAATTCTAGAAATCAGATTACAATGTGGGGTCCTAACGGTGAAATATCTGACTATGCCTGCAAGCAATGGTCAGAGCTCCTGCAATACTATTACATTCCAAGATGGTCGACCTTTCTTAGCGCAGCTTTAGACGCCAAAGTGAGACATGAGCCATTTGATGAGAGGGAAACGCAGATGATCGTAAGAGCCACTGTCGAAGAGAAGTTTCTTTCAATAGAAATACCTACAGTTGAAGATCGACGTTTTGTGTATTTAACATCGCTGCAAGAGCTTGCGCAACAGCTATATGAAAAGTGGGCGTTTGTACCAGACCTTGGAGACTTGCCCATGAATGTGATACGAGCAAATCCGGAGAAGAGGACCACATTGGCTGACGTGGATTTCAGCAGTGAAGATCCGGGTGATCAGCCTACAGTAGTCATGTTACCTACAACGCCTCTTGCCTAGAATCGTAGAATTATCACTGTCGGTGAGTTCTAGTAAATCATCACTATCCCATATCGTCTCACTGCTGAGCACGGGTCTCCCTTCACGTTCGTGAGGAGGGTTAGGGCGGAATCCACCACGGGGGCTCGGTCTGCATTGGTGGATAACGTACCGACTTCCGAAATAATTCTCGGGAAGGTAGAATAGAAAAGAATAGAAAAACTCTTTATTGTACACCAGAAACAAAATTAAACACAGGACAGAAAAATTACAATAGGTAAACAAGGGTAGTACAATGGGCGGTCTTATCGCTGAAAGCGATTTCTTCCAGACAACCTTTGGATGGACAGTAAAAAACATTTTTCGATAGTAGGGTGGGTGGCGTACTTACAGTATTTTATACATTTAATACTTATGTTTTAATAATACACATACACACTATACTCAATAAATAATAAAAATAATAATAATAATATAATAAAAATAATAATATAATAATATAAAGGTATTTCCTCACGATGTGTTCCTTCACCGAAAAGCGAGTGATAATTACGTACATACACTTTGGTACGTGGCCGCACTAGGATTTAAACCTCACGCCACCCTCGCCAACACTGACAGAAGTTTTTTGTTTGCAGAGTTAGATGCGTGCCAGGTCCATAGATATGAAACTTCCTTGGTTGTAACAATTTTTTTATTTATTTATAGAGTTTGGTATTAATATCTTGTCTATCATGTTACAGGTGGCAATGGACACGGAGTAAGCGGCAGCCGGCTACTGGACGTCGCAGAGTTAGAAGACCATATGGATAAATCTGATCTCTCTTTGGGTCTTCTCCTCGCGTCGTTTGCTGTGGGACGGTTTCCAACCCCCTCTTTCTACCCTCTCAAAGGCTTGCCTTGGCCAGTGCTTAGATATATTTGTTAATGTCACCATTTCTATTTCACATTAGCTGAACGCCGCGGTTTCACCCGCGTTGACAATTATACTACAGAAACCGTTGATTTATACGGGATAAAAAGTATCCTATATTCTATTCAAGGCTCTAAAGCATCTGTATATCAAATATTATTGAAATTCGAGCCGCCTTGGAGCCTATCTGAGACAAACTTTCAGACAGACAGACAAAAATTCTAAAATAATTTATGATTATGCATCGTATAAATGGCATTTTCACTTGATTTTTGGCATTTTAATCAATCAGGATATCACAGACTAGATACTTACCCCCTTATTTATAAAAAGTTATCGAACGTCACTTAGTACTGCGCAGTACAAATTTGTAGTGCGCGATTTTATGAAACGTCACATAACTTTTTATGAATAAGGGGGTTAAATTTTTAACAGACTTCAAAAAATGAGAAGGTTTTTGACTTTTTTTAAATTTCATTTTATAAGAAACTCAACAGTACAACTGTGTAATCTAATCCGTATTAAATTAAACATACAATCCAACATATTTTTTTCCAACTAAACCACAGATTATGAACGGAATTAATGCAAACACGCTACGCGACAAAAATAAAAGACAACCAGTTACTATGAAGGTTCATAAGGACCGTTTGTCTATTACATTTAGGCGTGTAGTATTGACTGTCCCCCAGGTTGCGGGTTGAGGTGCGGGGACGTGGATCGCGCGGGGGGAGTGACCGTTCTGTACTATAGTTATATATTCTGTGGTTCTGATTAGAAACGATAATATGTCTAGATATTATTGCATCTGAGAGAATATTTCCAAATAATCTCTGAGCACTGGCCAAGGCAAAATAAAAGTAAAGGAATTTTTAATCTATACTTTATTTCTTTTCTTATTCAATAAATAAAACACATTGCTTTATAAAATTCGTTGTATATTTTCTTATTTACGTAAAACTATACCTTTAAATATATTTAACACTACGTCGTGTAGGTAATAGCTAATATTTTTGGGACAATCGTTTGAGAAAATTAAATTGTTTTTTTTCTTTATACAATGGTCAAGTTTTTTTGTTTATTCTCATACCTTTTGTAGCAAAAAGAAGTTACGTGGAGGAAGCCATTTGTACTAATAGTGAAATTATATGGATACAAATAAGATATAGGTAGTTATTTTTATCCGACTGCTCAATGGGGCCATCCATTAATCACGTGAAGCTTTTTTAGCATCTTTAACCCCCCCCCCCCCCCCCTGATGATACGTGATGAGGTTTAAGACTATCCCCCCTCCCCCCAAATCAAGCGTTAAACACGCCCGTGTTTCGCCGCACAGCCGGCACGTTATCTGATCTTACACAATAGGTGTGTTTTCCCGTATTCGCGGAAATGTAATAAAATGTAGTAATTTCCATACATTTTTTAATTATTTAATTTAAGGCAATACTACAACGGGTACTTGTAAATATAGATGTTTTTTTTTTATGTACAAACTTGACCTTTGTATTTTGAATCTGGATACAAAACTATATTTACAAATTAAACTAAAATAACAATATTCTGGTACAGAATAATTACCTACTTACACATTGGTACCAATTCCGTTGGCACAAACTGAATTAAAACTTGATTCAACAGCCCCAAAGTTATTGCCATCCCTGTCGGTTTCATGAGGTTGAAAAGTGACAACGGATCATTTGGCAGGACTAAGAACTAAAATTCGACTAGTTTGTTACAACGGAATTGGCATCAATGTAAACTAACTCTGACTAGGCCTAACTAAACTAACTATGTATAAACTGTGATTGGTGGTTTTAATATCATTTTTGGTATTAGATTCAAATGTACGATACGTATAAACTAAATTAAGTTGAATTTTTAAGATAAATCTATAAATTTATCAAAAATAATGTTCTTATATGGCTACAGTCACACGATGATAATTGAAAGTATTATACTACAAGACAAAATTTAATGTACAATGGTCGGTCTTATTGCTAATCAGAAATCAGAAAAACTTTTGATGTTTACATTTAGCGAGTTTTTTTCCATCAAAAAACTTGTTTTGTTTTTAAGACTATCCAAATAGGCACCGAAGCGAAGCTATGCTGCCTATGATTGGTAATGTATCGCTAGGTCTTCGCTTCGCCATCGCCTTGGAATGGGGTTTGCTGAACCTTGTTTAACCTTTTCTTGGTGGACCCCAGCCATTAATAAAAACTAAATAATATATAGAATCTCCAGTTATGAATCAAGAAAAAGCCCAAACGTTAGAGCTTCAAACATCGCGCGACTTCGACCGCAGTTTCTAAAGGTAGACTGGAATTACTGCAATTCAGCCAATGAGAGTACACTTTCAGTTGCAATGGTGCCCTCCCATTGGTCAAATTTCTAAAACGCACGGCCGTCGAAGCCTTGAAAGACGGTGACGCTCCAAAGTTAACCTTCAGCTTAAATCTACAAAATCGAAATTGTCATAGCACCACTCAATATTGCAGCTTGATTACATCTAAATATAAACATTTTGAGGGTAAGTCATTTTGGGGTTGGATACTCAGATGCCAACTGAGCACTTATGGTAATTTCAAAGTATCTTTGGAAGAATATTCCGGACAGGCCGTATGTCATACGAGCGTATCCAAGACGTATCCAGGTGTTGTGGGATAGAAAGTCGTATTGGCCTGGTCTAGAACAGGCACGTAACTGTCTTGCAGCAATATGGGTTGTCGATTAGACGCTTCGTTTAACTGCCTCTCTAAAATTGAGTTTTGGTATTCTTCTTCCTCCAACTCGAGCGTCAATTCATCGATCATTTTCATCCTCGATTCGATCTCCTGATCCGTTTTCGCTAGTTCCTCCGCATTATCTTGCATCTCTTTCGTCGTCCCCGTGAGTTCTTCCTCGATTTTGTCCAAGAGCATCCTCACTTGGGATACGTTTTCGCAGCTGTACGCTTTGTTTTCATCCATGTACCTCTTCACCTTCGCTGTTAACCGTACGACTAGCTCTTCTTCTCTGTGCAGTCTCTTGTTTATGATGGCCAGTTTCTCAAGCAGTTCGATTTCCTCTCGTATTCTTGTGAGTTCATCCGCTGAACCGTCCGAGTCTGTGTCGTTGTGCGTTTGCATCAGTCTGTCCGAATTAACTTGGCATATGTCTGTTAGTTCTTTTGTGAAGTAGTGTTCTCTCATTAGGTGTCTTTCTCGTCTGGATTTGTGTTTGGTGTGTCTTCTTGGAGGTGTTCCGCTGCCTACTCCGACTCCGCTATCGCTGTTCCCGGCTTGGCTGTCGTTTACTTCGCTGTTCCTTCCAAGGTCTCGAAGGTAGGATTCGAGAAGGTAGTTGGTGCCGTGCTTCTCCATTCTGCTTTTGTGGGTTTGGTCTTCTAGTTGGTCGATCACTTTCTCTTGTTCCCTGTAAAGAGACAGATGATGAGCGTCTGATTTTTTAATTCGCAATTTACTGGTTCTTTAATTTGCGAAGAGAAGAAAAAGAAAACAGTTTAGAGAAGGCGACATGAGCGGATTTCTAACCAATCAATAATTGGGACCTTTTTTATGACTTTGTTTACAACTGCATCTGATAAAACACCAAAATTTAAATAAAAATACCACCATCTGCGACCACAATTCCAAAACTTAATAGGGTGATTACGCAACTGTGATAATTTTTATCTTCAAGTTTTCTAATCGTTCTCTATTGTTTGATCATTTGTTGTTGTTGCAATCGTAGTTGCGTAATCCTCCTGCCAAGTGCCCTGAAATCCGTGTTTAGACTGCAACTATTCTGCACCTCAACTTATCAAGCTGCTGGTGTATCGTCCTGCTCTGATGCTGTATCACGGAGACCAGCTTCGCCGCGGGGTCCTCACTCATGACCTGCGGGGGCGGTGTGACTGCCCTCACTCCTCGCCTGCGTCGTCTCCTGGCTCCTCGGCTGCCGCCGTCACTGTCCCTGCCAGAGTCGTCCTCACCGCCACTTGATACTCTTCGAAGGGAGAGTCGAACCTGGTGATTTGGTGAGTGAGTAAAAAGATAGGTCAGGTTATTTTAATTTTATGTTTTTTAGTTATCTTCTGCGGCAGTTAAAATGAGTGTATTAAAACAGCCCGTGATGCATAATTGGTACCAATTACGACTATAATAAGTAGGTACAGTCCGCCTCTAAAATGGTTGAAAATATTCCAACTTCCAATTCAATTTTACGCTCGCAATATATGGACATGCACAGCTAGCTATTTTTGAGGCATCGATGCTTGGTGATATTTCAAGGTGATATAGTTCTGCCTCCCCATCTGGTAGACTGTTGATCTTAACTCATGGGCATCATGATGCTGATGTGATGATGTGTTTACCTCATGCCTGGCGTCACCCCAAGCCGCGAGCACGTGCAGCACAGGCACGTCTGGTGGCAGGGGTCGCTCCACTCCTCTCCACCGTTCTGCCAGCACCCATTCGGTGTGATCACTGAGGCCTCCCGCTATCAAGGGAAGAGAAAACAGAAAGTGAGGAAGATTCGTAAAATTAGTTCTTTGTAAGTTTAGCACGTTCACTGTTGAAAACACAACTGTTGTGTTTTTTATAACTTGACGCGAGTACGGGAAAACACAAATGATGTGTTAGCGCAGCTTACGTGCCGGCTCTGTGGCAAAACAGACGTGTGAGTTTAATGCGGCGCTTACTACAGTGCGACACACACAGACGCCACGCCATTGTTGGAAAACACGAGGCCCGTACTGGTGCCGAAATGTAAAAACCGGTTCAGCAGTCGACGTCCATTTACCTTCAGGGGCATCTTGCAATGCCCTGACGATGTCAGCACAGGTGGTGTGAGCGCGGACCCCTCGTACCCACAGTTTCTGGCCCCTCGCGATCACCCCCACTTCCTCATCGCTGTAGTCTGATGATGAAGCTTCCATTGCCACCTGTAATAAGATGGGAAATAATATTATTAACAGGAATATGTCGCTTCGCATCAGATGAGATCGTGGTCTAACGACGGCCTAGTTTATAATTATATAGATACGGCGACATATAAAAAAAAATATTGCTTTGCTCAAAAGGTAAGTAAATATAATGTATTGTATTCCATATGTAGTTTATAGTTGGGACAAAAGTGAACAATTTTTATTTATTTTTTATTGCATAATAGTCAAGCATTTGACCGCGGTCTCACCTGATGGTAAGTAACGACAAGGTCGATGATGGAGCATGCTTGCCTAGAATATACCTATTCACTCTCGACTTGAAGACTTTCAGATTATAGTTTATGGGAAACATAGACGCTGGTAAGGTGTTCCATTCCTTCGGTATTCGGATTATAAATGTGGATGCAGAACGCTACGTGCGGATCGGAGGAATGTCAACCATGTACCGATGCCGTGTTGCCGCCCGCCTTGTTGTCCGATGGTGGAAAGGTGATGGAGGAATCAAGTTGTGCAGCTCGAACGCACACTCTCCGAAATGTATCTTATAGAAAACTGATAAACTGACTTATCCACCAAGAGGATAGAGTACGTTTTTTTTATTTATTTTTTGTGATAGTTTCAACCATTGACAGGATGATACCTATTTACTATAACTTAAACATATCAACAGTCTAAAGAGCTATTGAGTTCGGGTCGGTCGGTTGATTAATTTTGTATGGATACGATTGAGGATCGAACTCAGGTAACTTATACGGTTTGCCGCCCGGCAAACCGTATAAGTTACCGCTCGCTAACAAATTCTAAAACGCACAATTCTGACCTTTAACAACTGTTAATATAATAACAATAAATATAGAGAATATTATACAAAAATCTCGATCTCGTTTCAAAGAACGGCGGCGGCTGCGCGCCTCTGGCAAATTCGAGCAGGTAACCAAACCTTGTTGCTAATTCGTGTTATCAACCAGAAGCCCAGAATTGATCACCTGCCAATTATGCCTAACTTCTGTTTTTGCAGTAGGAATCTATATGCCTAAGTCGCCATAACTTTGGTGATAACGTAGTTATTATAAGCATGACTCAGTTGCTCAGGTACCTACTATAATCACTCATCTACAGACAAACTAAAGAGTTATAACATAAAATTATAAAAAGCAAACAAAAATTTGAAGAAAATACTCTTCTCTCTCTTTCTTTTTATATATTTTTTTTATATGTAAAGATATATAAAAACAAAAAAAAATTGGTTGTCTGTAAAGCTGGTTAACGGACGATATTTTATCGTGACAACGACATAACAAAACATTGACGAAATGATTGCATACTTTAATGAATAAAATTGAATCCTTTTTTAATAACAAAAGAATAAATAGAATAGAATAGAAAAACTCTTTATTGTACACCAGAAACAAAAATAAACACAGTACAGTAAATAAGTACTTGAAATTATACTAGTAATCAGATTTTTAAAAAGCAAGAATAATTAACCTGTCAAGAAGAGAAGAGAGATAGATGCGGCTCATGCGTACAATGAGCGTAACGGGACAATGAGCATTACGGGACAATGTGTCAACTTTTTCGTGAATGCAGCAAAATGATAAATGTGATATGTGCCGACTGAAGGGTTGGATTAGTGAGACTACTGCATCTACTATAATAGGTAGGTCTTCAACTAATCTAAAAGTTCTAAAGTCAATCTGTATCGTGCTATAGCGTGTACGACCCCCCTAACCCACTACGAAACAATCAGGAAACCCGTAAAAACTCTGCAAACTCCGTCGCTGGCGATAAAACGGCCGGCGAACTTCCACAGACTTGCATAAGTTTGCACAATTTGGGGTTGAACCGCGCCTGGCACGTCCCAGGGGTGGTTATATCCAGAAAATATCGGATTTAACCGGTAACGGACGGATATGCCGCTAGACTGCATGCAATATGAGGATACAATTGTATTCAATATATATGTATTGTATTGTTTTGTATTGTATTCAATTGTACAATTGTATTGTTTTTTGAAGTCTTTCTTAAGTCCGTGTGTCACCAAAGGCAAGAGCTGAAAATCAGCGTTGTGGTTTGACCACAGCATTATGCTGAGCTCAGGCCTTGTCTGACATCACTGCGCGCCGGCTATCTGCGTACGCTATTATGTTCATCGTGTGTTTTCATTTTTTTGTCTTGTCTCTAAATAAGTACGTTGTTCGCTGTTGTGTGCAGTTGTGTCAGAATAAATGTTTTTTCTTTCTTTCTTTCTTTCTTATTCCAGTAGGACCTGATTACTTACTTAGTTTGATAAGTTATTGTTGCTTACCACGTTTACTGCTGAAAACACAACTGTGGTGCTTGTCATAACTTGCCGCGAGTGCGGGAAAACACAACTGTTGTGTTTGTTGTATGGGAAAATACTATGCCGCACCCGTGGCTAGACAAGAGAATCGGCTCAGCAGTTCCTTTTGCAAATCGTCGATTAACAGATGATATGTTATTTGAAATTTTTATTAGTTAGTAACAAGTAATTGGCATAATCATGAAAATGGAAAAAAATCTTAAATTATTTTTGCTCATGATTTTTTATACAGGTTAACTTTTAGGAACTCTATTAGTCTTTCAAATATACCAGATAGTTACCTACCTAGGTAGATATTCATAGATAGACCTTATACTAATATGCAGCATTTTCAAATGATTACCTATCGCACTTAACTCCAATAGTTAAATAAGTTAGCCTAAAGTTCCATCTAGATAAAGCTCAAAAGCACTCATTTTAAAAGTTCAAATTCGTGTCGATTCTCCTCATAATTGCTAACCAACATGCCTCCCCGGTTATTAAAATAACGAACACAAAATCACGAATAGCGTGCGCGGCGCCGCGATCTAAATCTATAAAATCCAGGATAAAAATACTATTTTAGCTATAATACATAAAGACTGGTGTAATTGTGAAACGACGCGGCCAGCGAATTAGTAATTAGGAACAAACCAAGTCTGAAACCTACTCAAACCTGACTACGGATCTGCTAAATAAATAAGTAGGTAGTACATACTTACATAATCTATCTATATATATATAAATGTTATGTTGGTTTGTGTACGCTTCAAAAACTCAAAAAGTTCTGCACCGATCGAGCTGAAATTTTAGAAGGATATATAATCCGCATCAAGGATTGTTTTTATCTATTTTTTTCATCGGTGACATATTGGTGCCACAGCGAAGCGTGGCAGGGTACAGCTAGTCTATATATATAAAAATGTTATGTTGGTTTGTGTACGCTTCAAAAACTCAAAAAGTTCTGCACCGATCGAGCTGAAATTTCAGCATGATATATAATCCGCATCAAGGATTGTTTTTATCTATTTTTTTTCATCAGTGACATATCAGCGAATGTGAATGTGCCACAGCGAAGCGTGGCAGGGCACAGCTAGTATGTCATAATGACGTTGCACCATTGTCACCCCTACAAATTTTCATTGTTTATGCCTCCGCCGTATTGTTAGTTGTATGCGTCAACGCCAGTAGGTATAATTTGAGTGGTGTTCGTGACTCGCTGCCATTAGGCATTTCCGTCTACCCGCGCCCTATGTTCACCTTTCGGGCCGTTCACCCCCTATTTCACCCCATTCACCCCATGGCATTAGGGGTGGCGCCACGCCTCGGATGTTTGGTGTTACGTAAATGTTTTCGTTATGGGGAAATCCAGGGTGATTTTGAATAGTGGATGTGGACGGTTTGATTTGACGCCACGTTGAAAGGGGTAGGTAACCACGACACACATGGCAACGTCAATATCTACGACAAAAGATACGAGTGTATTTGAGTGTGTTTGTATTGGGACCGTGGCTTTTACCACGCCACGGTTACATTTTATTTTATTTTATTTTATTTGACTGAGTGATCAGACGAGCATGTCGTTCACCTAATGGTAAGCGCTACGACTGCCAATAACTGTTACAGAACTTTGCATTGCATAATCTTGCGCGGTACTGCACTGCGCTCGTCACCCTGAGACATCGGCTGTGAAGTCTCATATGGCCAGTAATTTCACTGGAAACAATGCCTATCAAACCGGAACACAGTAATGTATGTGTATTTATAAACTATAGACTGTTACAAACTCTATTATAATTTAATGTATTACACAGCAATTAAATGCTCCCTTTTCACCCCCATTAAAAAGAAACCAGCCGATATAAAGGGTGATTAATAAAGTGTTTGACAAGAAGACGTCACCTGTAACCATGAGTATAAAATACGTTTCTTTATTAATGAGTCAACCTGTAACTAAGCCAGTGTTAAGTGCACATTAATAATATGTTATTATATTAAATTTTAGTGCTGCAGCTCAAAGCGACTGCAAGATAGCCACATCCTGTGTTGTTTAGTTAGGTGAATTGGTTTAAGTAATTTGTAGGTACCTACTTTTGACTACATCTAGCTTTATCTTTATCTTTATCTATATATATAAAAATGTTATGTTGGTTTGTGTACGCTTCAAAAACTCAAAAAGTTCTGCACCGATCGAGCTGAAATTTTAGCATGATATATAATACGCATCAAGGATTGTTTTTTTCTATTTTTTTCATCAGCGACATATCAGCGAATGTGCGAATGTGCCACAGCGAAACGTGGCAGGGTACAGCTAGTTTGAAATAAATTTAAAAATTTTGTTGTTGTAAATTTGTTTGTACCTGAATTTTTTCAGGTAATTTCATTTTTACCTACAAATTTTGTTTTATATTTTTAATTTTTTTAATACATTTTTATTTTTTATGGCAAGAGCATTCTGGTCATAGGACAATTTGGTTACAGAATAAGCCAAGAAAGGGCCGCAATCTAGTAAATAAAGGCAAACTTTACTTTGATAGTTAAGTTAGGTAAACGAAATAGCTAAATAAAGAAATAAACCATTTCGAACCGTTTAGGCTTTAACTAATTTTATATTCTGACTAGCAGCGCCCGCGGTTTTACCCGCCTTAATTATTATCCCACGGGAACCGTTGATTATTACGGGTTAAAAAGTATCTAAGTACCTACTAAATTTCCAACGAAACAATCGAATTCCGATTCCCGAATGTATTCCGATTTTTTTCGTTTTTCGAATTTAGCGATTAAAACCAATTGAACGTATTATTTAACTGTTTTTTTTTACTATATTTTGTACTTGTTAATGTCAATAAAGAGTTATATATCTAACTATTAAATTTTATCAAAATCCGTTCAGCCGTCGGGGCGTAAAGAGATGACAAACACACATACACTAACGCACAAACACAAACTTTCGCATTTATAATAAGTATTAGTGAGATTTATTGAAAACTTAAACTGCTTACTGCTTTTTTACTGCATACTATAAGCCGCCGACACATTTGTCTGACGTGTCGTGTCGTGATGCATCAGAAAGGGTATCGGTTTCATACATTTAATATGGTAGAGTTCACATTTCTCTGATGCAATGTGTTGTGACGGCTTGTGTAAATGTATGAAACCGATACCTATCTGATGCATCACGACACGACACGTCAGACAAATGTGAACCTAGCTTTACTTTTTTACTGATACTGGGCAGGAGGCCTACCATGACGTCTTATAGCGATTCAGTTCAGGACCTAAACTGAGCCGCGTCGCATAATCGTACCGTGACGTCTTATTTTTAATGTTGCTGCCATTTTCAACCTAAACTGGATCCAGTTAAGGTTGAAAATGGCTTATTAGCGACTCAATTTAGGTTGCTACCATTTTCATGGTAGGCCTCCAGATCGTTTAGTCTGTCATGTGCACCCACTCTTAGTTTCATGGATATAGGTACTTAGATCATTATCTGCAGTAATATTGGTTCAAATTAGGATCAGCTGTAATTATGGAGTAGCCACCACCTGGTGGAACCGTGGAAGGCATAGTATTCTGTCCACTTCAGTTGGTAGGTTTGTAACAGTGCGATGCCTACAGCGACCCTAGGGCTGGGTAGAATCGATAATTGTTTTATCGATATTAATCGAAATGATGTTGAGTTTAGTTGGTCCTTAACATGTTCGTCATCTTGAGACTGTCAGTCTGACATTGACATCCGTTAACTCAACCAAACATAACATAACTCAATTTGTATCTGTCATTGAGGTGACAGAAACATAACGCTTTTGAGCGTTACGTTTGTATCAATTTCACTCATAATATTTCCGTACCGGGGGCAAAATCGAATGAAAATCGATTTTCGAGGAGTAAACTCCAATAACTTTCAGGTTTCAGACTAAACCTGTCGATATAATGACTCACTTTGTGTCCCATCACTAAACCGGTAACAGGCAAATTATCAGTAGCCGGCGTAATAACAGGAGCGGCGCCGCGGCCGGCACGCAAGGACGTGCGGAATTACCCCGGACACACGGACTTTGCGAGGGGAGAACCAGGAATCCATTGTTGGTAAAATTTAAATATGTACTTAGGTAATGTTAGGTATCATTGTGAAGGCCAAACTTGGTTGATTATTGATTATTTCTTTCGACGCGATGCTGGAGATTTGATTTCACTGCGCATTGGTGTGCAAGGCTTTATATAACTTTGATGAATTCATGTGTACGTGCTCACAATTGAAGAGTTTTTCTTTTTATTGTTACCAAGTGTAACGAGACAAGTAAAACTTTCATAAGTACCATATCTGCCTAATATAAGTGACATGTCTGCCCATAACAGCTACAGCGCCACCCAGAACTTTACATTACAATATCTTACACTGCGCTGCGCTCGTCGCCCTGAGACATCGGTGCTAAAGTCTTATATAATGCCCAGTAATTTGCTGGAAACAGTGCCCTTCAAAGCGAAACACAGCCATGTTTGCAGACTACTGCTTGGCGGATGAATATCTGGCAAAGGTGTAATACTTCTCTAGGTGGACGGACTCTTGCAGAAGAGCCATGGTGGATACCCTACGGTGAAATGGGATACCTATCGCTTATAAATTTGTGTGGTGGTGTTTATTGTAACGTTTCTTCAAAGACGAGTATTTAGTTAAAATAAAATAAATAGACGTTCGTCAAACAACACGCCCGTGTTACTCAAAACCAAATAAAACCACTCCTTGTAAAACAAAGAAATGTAGGTTTATAATCTGCATGAACACACGGTAGGGTAAAGGTTTAAAAATAATCTCACATCCGTTCTTATGGATACTATGGCTTGTAAATGATAAAGGAAGTGCTTTTTGAAATGGAGTGATGGAGAAAGGGTTTTTTTCTACTTGTCTAAATCGGATGTATATCTTTTTTTAGATTTCTTTACTGTACGTATCAAATGATTTAAGATTATTAAAAAGTTCTACATTCATTGCTTAATCGGTCCGATTTTTTTTAAAACCGGTTCTGCCTTCATGTAAATTGCTGGTGGTTTTTGTTATATTCATATTCATTTCTTGTTCTGTTTCCATAGTATACATTGTTAGGTCTTAATAAAATACAGCTTAGAATCTATGACATGGAACCCACAGATTTTTTATACGAAGGTGGGGCGGATTAATTAACAAAAAACTTACATACTTACATTGAACTTTTTAAATTTTTTTTGCTGTGTGTTTATCTATCTCACAGATCTATCTAAATTCAGAAAAGCACCCGGAATACCTAGTTTTTTTTTGATTTCGAAACCTACGTATCGATTTTCGAATAGAGAAATTACACTGAAAAAAACCCACCGTACTTCTTAGAAACAGATTTACTAAATTGCACATTTAGTTTGGCACGAGCCAAATTACTTGAACCATTAAGTTGCTTCTAAGAAAACGAATCGATTTAGAACCTAACGACTTAAAAGGTTGCAATCTTGATTTTTGCAAAATTAAGTATTTTACCAGCATCGTTAAGTTTTTAATACGCCATTTAAATCACTTCATAAAAAAGCTCTTGGATCGCTCGAGTGGTTGCTTTGTTTCCATTTGATGCTATTACATTTCTGATACAGTAAATGGATTTTTAGTAACTCTCATGATCTAAAAATGGATAAAGCAATTAAGCCACTCATTGTACCTTGATTAATTTGTATTCATTTTATAGTTTACCGAAATTTTCGTGGTAATTTTTTTTATTTTCATTTCTTTTTTTATATTTAAATTTTTATAAGTAATACGTGTTTTTGTTTCTTGTAGCATAATTCAACTGTACAAGAGTTTACAACATGGAGTTGTGAAAGAAGTTACGCAGTTACTGTACAAGTAATAAAACTAAGGCTTTAAGTATTTAACTCGTAATTTACACGTCTTATATTATTTTAACAAACATCTTATAAATATAGTTCTATATCTCTCCAACAGTCGTTTATTTTTACGATTTGTCCGCAGTAAAAACAAAAGAGTATCTAACAACAATAAAAAGCGAATAAAACCGATCGAATCGTTTTTTTTTTATTTGATTGGGGCGAAACGAGCAAGCCGTTCGCCTAAGGTAAGCGCTACGCCTGCGCATAACAGTTACAGCACCACCCAGGACACCGTATTGCATAATCCTGCGCGGCACTGCACAGCACTCGTCACCCTGAGACATCGGCTCTAAGGTCTCATATGCCCAGTAATTTCGCTAGGAGCGGCGCCCTGTAAACCGGAACACAGTAATGTTTGCACACTACTGCTTGGCGGATGAATACCTGGCAAAGGTGTGGTACTTCCTCAGGCGGTCTGTTGCAGAAGAGGCCTCCCCTACTATATTATCTCGTTTTCTGTTTAAGCAAACAGACAGGCATTGTAAACGAATGAAACTCAGAAAAATTTAACGCGAAGTAAAATCTACATACCGTAAATAGGTTGTAAAGCGTAAATCATTTACTTTATTGACCATTAGTTCGGATATTTCTTTCGGTCATTTAATTTTAACGTTTACAAGGTGTTAAATTACGTCTCCGCATAAATAACTTTGATAAATTAATAATAAAAGAAGCAAACAAGAGGTGGAAATATATAGCTTTAATTCCGATTAAATTGTCAGATGATTTCTTTTTTTTATTTGGCTGAGTAACGAGACGAGCAAGTCGTTCCCCTGGTGGTAAGCGCTACGCCTGGCCATATCAGTAAAAGTGCCGCCCAGAATTTTGCATTGCATAATCCTGCGCGGCACTGCACTGCGCTCGTCACACTAAGACATCGTCTCTAAAGTCTCAAGCCCAGTAACAAATCGGCTCCAAACTTCGACATCCAACTTCCGCTACCCTTATCGTCTTACACAACAATAACAACGGTTAAGTACTCACTTGATAATGATAATGACATAAGAAACTCCCACGATTGTCTTCAAATCTCCCATCCGTCTAGCTTAGAACAAAAAGTCACTAAACGACTGCGTTTTCGATGAAATTGCAACCATCGATACGTGGTTTCACTTCCTTATTCTTGTCTGGGATTATTTGTAGTGACAGTGACAGTGACAGCAAAAAGTTCGCGTTTCTGGTATTTGAAGATATAGTGCTGAGTTTTTACCGCTTTCTTAGTTAGTTACTTACTTCAACAATTTGTTTTTATTTTACTTGGTGGTAAACGCTACGCCTGCCCATAACAGTTACAGTGCCACCCAGAACTTTGCATTGCATAATCCTGCGCGGCACTGCACTGCGCTCGTCACCCTGAGACATCGGCTCTAAAATCTCATAATATGCCGAGTAATTTCGCTGGAAACAATGCGTGAGTTCATACAAAAGTTTCACAGAAAAATAATTTTTAGTTTTACCCAAATTTTCCATTTTTTCGAACCACTTTTCCAATTTTTCTGTTGCTAAGAATTTTTCTCGTACCTCAACGCATATTTGAAAAAATAATTATCGAAATCGGTCCAGCCGTTCACGCGTGATGCCGTCACTAAGGAAAATAAGGTTCCTTTTTTATATAATATATAAATAGATAGGTTTTATTACATTCTTAATCGCAGCTAACAAGTTAATCTTCAGCATAAAGCTGGTCTATTATAAGCAGGTACGCAGATAAATCACCAAAAAGAATAGAATAGGATAGAAAACTATTTATTGTAAACCAAAAAAAAAACAGTACAGAAAAGTTAAAAACCTTTAATAATAAAGCATTTTGAAAAGGAGTACAAACTCACCAACCATCGACACACAGCCACTGTTATTAAGGCATCGCCACATCGCGAGATTAACCAAACACTTCCGCAGATCACAAAACCTCACAGGCAACCGTTAGCAGCCGTGATATATTACTTATGGATTATAAGAGCATAACCGATGATTACGAACAGTACACGCAGACAATGTGCGCAACCGAACGGTATGGGAACCGCGATTATGGTAACTAGGCAGGTACGCAGTTGAGATTTGTTAGTTTGATACGTTGAGAGTTCTGACTTCATTTCTTGGCCGTTTTCCGCTATGTTTAATATTTCGTTTGTGGTCGTAGGCCTCTTCTCTAGCCCTCTAGGTAGATAATATTAAAAATGTAATGTCTCATGTCAAACGCTATCATTACTGATCCAGTACCGGAAGTTTTGCAGGGTTTTCCCTTTACACCCCATTTTGTTGCACCATGGGGGAGAAAGGTTATATTAAAAATGCAATACCTTCTTCCCCCCTAGTATTTAAATATCGCTTGCGCTATCATTATGCGCTAGTATCGATCCAGCACCTGAAGTTTCGCAGGGTTTTTCCACTTCTTCCCCTAGTATTTTTGCAGCAAAGGGGTGAAAGGGAAAATTAAAAATTTACCTATAGCCTTTTCCCCACTATACTGAGGTACCGTTTGCACCATAATTCTGTGATATTATTGACCAATCACCCGCAGTTTAGCTTATTCCCTTTTCCCCCCAACTATGTTGAAAGAGGGGTGAAAGGGAAAATTAAAAATGGCTGACGTTTATCCCCACTACGGAATTTCCACACACTAAGTGTATTCCTTTGCTGCGTTTATTTTAAAATTAAGTTTAATATCACTATCACTAATGTTATAAATGGGAAAGTTTGTGTGTTTGTCCTCTCTTAACGGTTGAAATTTAGTGAACAACGTGAACACAGGCCCTCGGAAAGTTTGCGCATGCACAGTCACGAAGAAATGTTTTAATGTGTCTTGCCTTTTTCTCAGTAGGTGGGGAATAGTTGGAAATGCCAGGCGACCAACCCTAACTGTCCAAATCCTAACTCGCTTCCAAAATACGAACACTTTGACGCTTTCTGCGGCTATCTTCACGCACAGAAGAGAAAACCAAAGATTCCACGTAACGATTACGTGCAAGGTGCGACAGGTTAATTAATGTTTATAAAAATTCAATTTTGTCCAAGAAAAAAAACGCGAGTGAAATTCAACGTCGCTGACCCACTCACAACGACGATATACATAATCATCGTGCACTGTCTATACTAATATATAAAGCTGAAGAGTTTGTTTGTTTGTTTGAACGCTAGGATCTCGGGAACTACCGGTCCGAATTGAACAATTCTTTTTGTGTTGAATAGTCCATTTATCGAGGAAGGTTATAGGCTAAATAACATCACGCTACGACCAATAGGAGCGGAGCACCAACGAAGAATGTAGCAAAAACGGAAAAATATATTGCTTTTAAGAGAGTTATTGCGGGAAAACTTGAATTATGCGGGTGAAACCGCGGAGCGCAGCTAGTTAACAAATACTGGTAGTTGGCTTGTCTTCCTATGTTGACAATGACAGGTAATGTGGGCTGCTGAGTGCTCGATATTATCTCGTAATTACTTATTAAGCATCGTGCGTCACGCAATAAAGTAATAAACTAATAAATTACGACCAGGAGGCTTACCATGACGTCTTATAGCGATTCAGTTTAGGACCTAAACTGAACTGCGTCGCATAATCGTACCATGACGTCTTATTAGCGACTCAGTTTAGGTTTCCGCCATTTTGAACCTAAACTGGATCGCAAGTCATGACTTCGTTCATTCTTTTCCTACCATGAGCTATATTTAAAACCTATTTGAACCTATACTGATCCCATTAGCTGTCAAAATAAGCGTCTCAATAAAAGTTAATATTTTCACAACCAAAGTTGAGCCTTTTTGGTTATATATCTTAATAGCGGCGGCCCCGCGGTTTCACCCGCGTAGTTCCTCTTCCAGTGGGAATACGGGTATAAAATATAGCCTTTATTACTCGCTCATAATGTAGTTTTCATTAGATAAATAATTTTAAAAATCGGTGCAGTGGTTTAGCCGAAACCTTATATATTTCCATACAAAATTTCTTCCCCTATTGCTATTTTACCTTGTGGATAATTTTTTTACAAAATTTGAATGTCATTTTTATTTATATCTAATCAAAAGCACAAAAATAAGTTTCCAGCTTCTAGCTTAAAATATGAAGAAACTTCCATACTAACTTTCATCCCCTATTTCAACACTTTACAACCCTTTTCTCGCATTAAAAAGTAGCTTATGTCCTTTCTCAGGCTCTAGAGTCTAGGCTGTACCAAATTTTATTTAAATCAGTTCAGTAATTTAGGCGTGAAAGCGTAGCAGACAGACAAAAAGACGGACAGTTACTTTCGCATTTATAATATAAGTAGGTTAGTAGGGATTATTTTGATTTCAGTGTAAAAATCATAATAATTAAGTGTGTGTATTTGTGTATGCACTGTCGCCTTGGGAGTTTAAACTTAGGGCTACTGATTCCCACAGCCGGCGAGAGTATTCCCTGGCTTGCGTGATTTTATTATAGCACGTTGCAATCTCGTTGTGCCTATTTATGAAATCCCAAAGGTGTTCAAGTTGCCCGTAGCTTACTCGTTGACGAGAAGTTTCACAGTATAATATAAAGAAAACCACTTAAAATAGCCGCTAAAACTTGAGACGTAAGCTTGGGAATTTTGGAGTATAGATTCATGCGTATAAGTACCTACTTAAGAAATAAGGTTTTTATATAATATGCAAAATATTAGTCAGAATTACTGACGCCATTGTAGTGAATTTATAAACCACATAAAAAGAAATCGAAAATAGTATTTTATAAAAATCAGCACAAAAGCGCGCGTATTTTCAATATACGAACTCTTTCGTGCTGTATTTTCTAATTAGAGTCGAAGAACATTCATCCGTCCGTCACTCATTAATCAAATGTCAAATGTCGAAAATATAAAAGGAACGTTCTAAAAAGATATCAATTCTAGGACCACAATATTTTACTCGTAATTTAATTTAAAAATGATCTTAAATAAATAATAAATCAATAAACGTTATTGATACATACATCTAAATACTTAATTAAATTACTTAGGTGTTGTGTCTTCACACAAATGACAAAATATGCAACATGAAAATAAGCGTAATTTTCCGAAACATTTTTTGATTTATTTCTGAACGCAACCAAAAGAAAGAAACACGGCTAAACGAAGTTAGCAAAGGATGTTGATATAGTGTTGTCTCTTTCCAACAGAGTGACGTCATAGCAGACGTGAGAAACTATCGTTCATTCATTCTTATTGTTAACGATCCAATAACGATTTTGTATAAGTGTAGGTCATGGTACGAAATTATGCGGTGCAGTTTAGGAACCTAAGTTGAACTGAGCCTAAACTGAGCCGCTAACTAATAGGTGAGAGTAGGCCCCCAGGAGGCCTACCATGACGTCTTATAGCGATTCAGTTCAAGACCTAAACTGAGCCGCGTCGCATAATCGTACTGTGACGTCTTATTTTTGATGTTGCTGCCATTTTCAACCTAGCTTGTTGCCTGGAAGAGATCGCTCTGATCGATAAGACCGCCCATTGTGACACTAATTGTTAAAATTCTTTAGTCCTAGCTTTTAAGTTTTCTTTGTCATGTAGTGTTTCAAATAAGGAGTTTATCTATCTATCTAACCATAATCAACTCGTCCATTAATTTACTTGATCATATTAAATTTTTATATACTTCTCTATGTATAATAATATGAGAATTATTTATTTTTGCCTGCTTACAATAAATGATTTGAGTTTTGTAAAGAAACTGGTTTAGTAGGTATGTTACGTTGCATTAGATAAATTAATTCAAAATTATACATTTCAAATTATAAATCAATAAGTACTTCGATTATCCAATTATAACACTGACATAAAATGTAATGGACAGGATGTATATATTTAAAATGACAGATAAATTATTATTTATTGTTTATATTCTAAACTCCCATCTGTGCGTCACAATATTTTTTTACTTGGTCTAAATTTAAATTCTTAACGTTTATCCTAGTGCTATAATAAGTGCGAAAGTTTGTGTTTGTCCTCATTTTATGTCTGAACGGATTCAATTGAAATTTGGTACATTATCACATAGAAAATACTTTTTACATCGTAAAAATTAAAGGTTCCTGTGGAATTATAGTCAACGCGGGGAGACCGCAAGGCGTAACTAGTAAATAATCAAATTTTCGTTCTCTAGAACGCTATTCTAGGCTAAAAATAACACGCTACAAGTGTAAGGAAGTTCTTCTCAGTCTTTTCGGTTCTTCTTTTTTCTTCTCCGATGTAAGCGACCACAATGAGCTAAGGCATCAGGAAATTCACGGGTATATGAACAAACTCCTGTGAATTCTCCCAGTGCCAAGGCCCAGCGTGGTCTTATTTTCTTCACTCTTCTTTAGTCTTCATACTTCTTATCTCTTCTTTGATTTTTAATACTAATTGCAACAACAACTACTTGTACATTAAACTACAACTAAGCAGTGACTTAAAATTTAGCTAAGTATACTCGTATCTTATTAACTTGACATAGAAAATGTAGGGATAACAAACAATTATTATAGTTTCGCCTAGGTTATTAATTGATCTAGAATAAGGTACTTTGTACCGGTTCTTCTCTATTGGATATATTCTGAATTCGATGGTAATGTCAGTTAACTTTCAGGCATGTGAATATAGATATTATATATGTATCATCTGGTGACAAAGTATGTTAGGCTGCCTAGGGTTTCTCTGACAACCCGGACCGACTGGTTAAGGTGCCATCCGAAGACTCAGAAGTGATGTCATGAAACGGTCACCTGTAGCGTAGTTATAACGGTTGCTTACAACACTCAACAAATTGTATCTTTTCCAGCAACCGTAATGCTATCAAAATAAAACGCCTTTAATAGAAGTAAACCGAACAAAATACAACAATGCATCAAATAAAAACTATTCGTAACCGACCACAAAAAGCGGATGAGTGCGACACTTTCGGCACTTAGTTACGGTAAGCCGGCTTTCCGCAAATTTCCTGTTGGTACCGCTTTTTACCGTTTCACCACGCAACTTAGGCACAAGCTATGATGTCATCTAGCTAGCTAGATTCTTTCCTTTTTATTGAGATTTCAAATGACCTAAAAAGTCTGCATAATTTTGTCTGCGATTTGGTGGCGAGGTGTTAATATATGCTGTCTGCAACCCAATATTTCGTAAGAGGAGTTCTAGAACAAAGGCCGATAAATCCATGTCTAATATATATATTTTCTTTTTATAGTAGGGGGTGACAGCGCGTTGGTATTGGCGTTGGATCCCAGCGGAAAGCAGTTCTTCCCGCAGGGATCGTAGCATGTGGAAAGGTTTAGTCTCTGCGTATGCCAACTGGAGAAAGGCGTGTCTGTATGTATGTGGTTTTTTTGAAAATAGAAAAGAATGATTTACATAATATGAATAGCCTTATGATTTTTGCTAACCTAAAATTAGCCCAAAAAATCTAAAGTAAAAAAAGACGACATGCACTCCAAGTATAATAAAAAATACCCCATTTTTTTTATGTCGAGACATGCCCCTGCTTACCTCATGCGTAAAGCCTTGTAGTAGTACTCCTAGTAGTTACAATGATCTGAAACAAAACAGTAAGAAAGTTAAGGAAACTATAGAAGTCCTTTAGTGTGTGTGTGTGTGTGATTATTACATAGAGGGAAAGCGCGGACGCAGTCAGTGCGTTGCTAAATGAACGCACAGTTTTCATGGCGATAGCCACGGATGATCGACGTTAGTACTGACCGTCAGGATAATACTGAATACGACCTTATTGTGTATAAATGAAAATTATTTAACATTTTGACCGTACTTAATACGTCAAATGAAGTTCAAATCGCTCATGCGACAAAACCGCGCTGTCTCCCTTAATATCATCATCATCATCAACCCATAACGTCCCACTGCTGGGCACGGGTCTCTCCTCACTTTCGTGAGGAGGGTTAGGCCATAATCCACCACGTGGGCCCAGTCTGGATTGGTGGATAACATACCTACCTCCGAAATAATTCTCGGGTAGGTATGTGGGTTTCCTCACGATGTTTTCCTTCACCGAAAATCGAGTGATAATTACGTACATATGTTTTACAGAAACACATTGGTACGTGCCCGCATTGGGATTTGAACTCACGACCTTCTGATTGGAAGGCGGACGTTCTCCCACTAGGCTACCACCGCTTAATATACTGTTAAATAACCAATAGTCTCATTATGTTTCATTTGTAGTCATTGTAGAAGACGCAGGTCTCTCTCGAATGAAAACAGGTTATTCAGGAAGTAAAATATATATAATTAGAAAATAACTTAGTATGGCGAAAATAAAAAAAAGACTAAAAAACTACGTGAAAAAGGGCCTTTTTTGTTTTTCTTCTTTTTTCTAATTTCAAAAATGAAATCATTCTATCTAAAAAGGTTTTCCCAACCAAAAAAGGTTTGTTATACTAAAGAGGTTCGTGTCGCTTACAGTGATCATCATTCATCATCAACCCATATAGTCCCACTGCTGAGCACGGGTCTCCCCACACTTTCGTGAGAGGGATTAGGCCATGATACACCACGGGGGTCGGGCTCGGATTGGTGGATAACATACCTACCTCCGAAATAATTCTCAGGTTTCCTCACGATGTTTTCCATCGCCGAAAAGCGAGTGTGATAATTACGTACATATGCTTTTTACATATTGGTACGTGCCCGCATTGGGATTTCAACTCACGACCTTCTCCTTGGAAAGCGGACGTTCTCCTACTAGGCTAACACCGGTTGACAATAATTCTTTATTAAATACCACTTAAGTAAGAGAAACCACCAGTGGCCTAAATAAGTAAAAGGTTAGTTTTAGTACCAAATACACACTTAATTGCTTACCATAATAATAATTAGGTACCCAATCCACTAATATCTATTAATACTGATGTAATTGCTTTTTTATGATCAAGAAACCGTTTTAAAGCATTGCCTTCTTTTTTTGCGGGCTCAATTTTAAAATATACAACAGTAGCCTAACTGGACACGGTTTGAGAATAATTTATGCGATTCTCACATAAATTTTAATATGAATGAGCTTGTCTAAGGTTATTAACGTCAAATTAAATCAGTTGATTTACAATTCCGTTTTGTTTAGCAGACTGGGGTTCAGAAGAAGGTTACGCTGTGAATTCGATAAGTACAGGCGGAAAATAGATCATTGTCGCGCGGCGCTGTCAGTTTTATACCATTTTGTACATTTTGACAGCTTCGCGTGTCGCTGTCACTTCTATTAGTCTAGCTGTGCCATAGACAGACCACCTATGGTCTATGGTTTCACAGCTCCCAAATAAATGGATCCATTTTTATTTAAGACCAAAGAAAAAAAAAAGACAACCGTTCCATATTTGGTTGAATCAATAAATTGGAAGAGGTACCTAATTAATGATATTTTTAAATTTTTCAAACCAAGTAGTAAAGGAAGAGTCCATTTTAAAAAGTACTCGTTTGCCGATATTAAAACCCGTAAAAATTTAAAAAAAAAAACAAAGTAAAAAGAAAAATTCTAAATATCTCTCCTTTCTTTCGTTCACAAATTATTATGGTTATTTATTATTAAAGGACAGCACCTAAAAGTTCAAGTATCAATTTTTCCGTTTCCCCCCCATACTCGAATCTAAATTAAATATGACCTACTTTCTTTACTATTGGAAATGAAAGCCAACCAATGCATTTCCTTTTGTACTTTTCCTTTAAACCTATTTCCTTTGTACGCTGTCCCCTTTACCATATTATTACGCAATTTCACATTAGCATTTTTTTAATCACTTTGCCTTTAGCCTTTGTACCATTTCCTTTAACTATTCTTTGCTATCAGGCAATAATAACCTATTAACATGCTGCTTTTCAACCCAAAGCCAACCTTACAGCTATGGAATAACATCTAAAATACTTTCTACATTAACTAGATCGATCAATTTCTGTATTCTCAAACGAATGTGAGCCCTTGTAGTTTGTTGTAAGGTTGAAAATTGTTTGTGAATGTTGTGTTGTCATATTGGTTGCTATGGTGAAAAATGTTTTTAAAAGTAGGTAGTACTGAATGCCTGATGTCTGTGAATAAATCAGGTTGCCACCTGAAATGTTTGTTCGCTTCGACTTGCGTCTATTATTCAAGCTTTTGTAGCAGTTTGTCATTAGGAAAATTATAATACCATGTCGTTATTGGTCGAATGGATATACGTAATGAGGTTTCTTTGTAGGGAAATTTTAGTGAGTCATTGAAATTTTTTTTTTTTTAAAGGATGGCGTTAGGCTTGTTTTTTTTGTTCGTAAATAGGTGCGTTCGACGGTTTTACTTGAGTAATTTCGGAGTCCCAAAAACTCTGCATTGTGTGATGATGAAAAGAAACAAATGAAGTTTTCGAAAAAAAAAAGTAAAATGAAATGTCAAATTGTAAGTTCATAGAAAAAATCACTTTCAGTTTATCCCAAATTTTCCAATTTTCCGGGCAATTTTCCTTTTCATGTGAACCTTGTCCTAAAAATTGAAACCTCAGCAAAAGCCGTATCGATCCAGCCCTTCTTGATTTTTGAGATTAGTAATAAAAAAAAATCGGTTCATCCGCTTGACAGTTCCACAGACAGAACAACATACAAACGTTAAATTTAAAACACCCCTCTTTTTGCGTCCAGGGTTAAAAACTCCATTAAAAAAAACTCTTTTCTTGAAAAACAGTTTATAGCGTGAATAAAATACGAACACTCCTTCATCACCCGGGTGGGTTAAACAGCTAAAGGGTGGGTCGCTTTTATGGGGGTAAAGTAGGTCATTAGACCCCCACTAACCCTGTTGATGTTGTTTCATTTTATTAAAACACTTTGTTTTGATTTGGGATTACGTCATTGCAGCAAATTATTAGGTTTATACATTATACAGGCGTTTCCAACTTGTTAAAATTGGGCAAACAATAGGAGCTCTGCGTAATACAGTGACTTGATTTTAATATCATCATCATCAACCCATAACGTCCCACTGCTGGGCACGGGTCTCTCCTCACTTTCGTGAGGAGGGTAAGGCCATAATCCACCACGGGGGCCCAGTCCGGATTGGTGGATAACATACCTACCTCCGAAATAATAGTAGGTATGTGGGTTTCCTCACGATGTTTTCCTTCACCGAAAAGCGAGTGATAATTACGTACATATGTTTTACAGAAACACATTGGTACGTGCCTGCACTGGGATTTGAACTCACGACCTTCTGATTGGAAGGCGGACGTTTTCCCACTAGGCTACCACCGTTTCCATTCGATTTTAATATACTCACGAGTAATGCGCGTGATTATTTATATATGAATTATCTTATTAATATTGTAAATGTGAAAGATTGCATGTTTGTTACTTAATCACGCAAAAAGCACCTGAAAAATTTCAAAGTTCCTGTGGAATAATAACCAACGTGACCAAAACCACGCGACACAGCTAAAAAAATATATATTATTAATGCCTACTAGTTACATCCAGCCTCTACCAGTAATCCAGATAGGTAGATAAACTCTTTACCCATTTTTTATTCCTTAATCCAGATATATAAAATGAAAAAGAAAAACTGGAAACATAAGACTTCCTATCGCAGATGAGTCAAAAACACCAACGAACCACATTACACAAACAGTGGCAATTAGCAAGGATAACTGGTGATTAACTCGTAATACAATTACAATACAGTTACTTTTTCCCAGGCTGTGCACCGTTAATTCCCTCGCTCCCTGGTGTAAATAGAGTCAAATTACTCATTGCCACTCATAAGCACGGGTTGGGGTCGCTATCAGATGCTCTGACAGGGGAAGTGGCTATTAATAGCTTATAATGGAGCCTACACAGTTAACATATCGTGGTTGACTTTTAAGGCTTAAAGTATGTTAGGGACTTTTTAACTGGAACCCAAAAATGTCTGATCTCTTAATGATTAATCTTCTACAAGATAACGCCCGGGGAAGTACCAAGTATTCACCGCCAAGCAGTCGTGTGCAAACATTACTGTGTTCCGGTTTGAAGGGTACTGTTTCCAATGAAATTATTGGGCATATGAGACTTTAGAACGAATTGCTCGTCTCGTCTCTCAGTTAAAGTAAAAAAAGGTAATAAACCTATAGGTTCAATTATGCAGTTCAATTTATTATATTATTGTAGGTACCTCCCCGTGCATTAGCGGCCAATGGATTGTTCAGCGAATAGCAATCGATAATACAAGCACGCGACCGCATTGCAGTGCTATTATAATAATGACGACAACAGCTTATTTCTTATTCAACGAGACGAGCCTTTTTACCTGATGGTTAGTGCAATGCCTGTCTATAACAGTTGCAGTGCTACCCAGTGCGTTGCATTGCAAAACTTTGAAACCCGAAAAGCTACCGTTATTTATATTTATATTTAATTAAGTAAAATTCTACATCCTACTAATCGTATGCCTCTTCGTATCATATTTTATATTATCCTACTATCCTAACTAATCTATATATATAAAAATGTTATGTTGGTTTGTGTACGCTTCAAAAACTCAAAAAGTTCTGCACCGATCGAGCTGAAATTTTAGCATGATATATAATCCGCATCAAGGATTGTTTTTATCTATTTTTTCATCAGTGACATATCAGCGAATGTGCAAATGTGCCACAGCGAAGCGTGGCAGGGCACAGCTAGTATTACAATAAGAGGTAAAGTTTGTGAGTTTGTAGGCGGTAATCTCTGGATCTGCTAAACCGATTTTGAATATTTTTTATGAGTGTATAGGCTATATTTATTACCAGCAGCATCCCGTGGTTTCACCCGCGATAACCATTATTATTATCAAAATCCGTTCAGTCGTTTTGGCGTGAGGATAGTAGTTAACCCGTGTGAAACCGTGGGGCGCTGCTAGTATAAAGAAATAAAGTTTGTTTGTTTATTTGTAAGAGGTAATCTCCAGAACCACATATCCGATTCTAGAAATGATTTCACTAATAGGAAGCTACATTATTCCAGACTAGCTGCGCCCCGCGGTTTCACCCGCGTAGTTCCTGCGTAGAATGTCATATTTATTTATATCTAATACCCTTGTACTACCCTTGTTTACCTATTGTAATTCTTCTGTACTGTGTTTATTTTTGTTTCTGGTGTACAATAAAGAGTTTTTCTATTCTATTCTATTCTATTCTATTCTAATCAAAAGCCTAAAAAATTAATTTCAAGCTTCTAGCTGCAAAAATGACGAAACTTCCATACAAACTTTCACCCCCTATTTCAAACCCTTAGAATATTTTTTTCGCGATTCCCGATTTTCGAGTACCCTATGTCCTTTCCTAAGCTCTAGACTATCTCTGTACCAAATTCAATCCATTTCAATCAGTTCAGTAGTTTAGGCGTGAAAGAGCAACAGACAGACAGAGTTACTTTCGCATTTATAATATAATATAAGTAGGGATTGCTCTAGGCTAAGTTTTATTCCTAGAAAGCGCAGAATTTCTGCGGGAAAACGGAAATTACTCGGGTAAAGCCGCAGCTATTATTTGCATAAAGGTATATTTTTTTGTAATATTCACGTATGACTGAGGAATTTGCAAAAGCTCACTTTACATTGTAGTAATGTACGTAAATGTCACGTACTACTTAATTTAATGATAAAAACTTGAATATATCTCGCAGGTCCGTCATTAGCTGCATGGATACTATTATTTTGATTATACGCAGAGCGAAGTGTACCGCCGGCACAAGTTTGTATCAAAAATAAACATTACAGTTATATGCAGAATCACTTCCCTATCATTCTTCTGCCCTTGTTTACCTATTGTAATTCTTCTGTACTGTGTTTATTTTTGTTTCTGGTGTACAATAAAGAGTTTTCTATTACTACATCTAAGTAAATATTATTTTTATCAGGTTTTTTTTTTCTACCATTTTTATCATTTTCGATGAAAAATTGAAGTGGACGGACAATACAAATATTATTATATCGTCACGAAATACATAAAAATTATGACAAAAATTTTTTTTTTTTTTAAATTCATAAGAATATTTCCATAAAATGTACAAAATTGATGCACTATCCACTAAGCCAACAATAAACAATGAGAAAACAATTAGGTAATACGTTCTTCTCGGAAATGAACGATATCGTAATAATTAGCGTATTCAATGTGTAGGCGACGCATTTCCTAAATTTATATTGTATTTTGAACCTAAGTACTTTGTGTTTAGGTCTAGTAGTATTCCTTTCAAACTTGTGTTTATTTTATCTGTGTAAGTTTTTTCATCAATAAACTGAAATTGGAAGGTGCGCGTGAAAAATATTTTTCTTGTTATGTCGGTAGTCTCGTAAACTGAACCGAACGTACGGAGCATCTTGCTTTTAAAAAGAGTTAAAATATTAGTTATTCGTGGCCACGGAACACGCACCCTCCAATATCTCGTCAAACGTTGCCTGGACTTTCACTTAAACCACCCCTATCAATAACAATCTGGTCTTCGAGCCGGATAAGCGAATCAAGTGTGATATAGTTTTGCCCTAACTACAAACGTCATATCGCTCATTTGCGAGAAGAACGGGTTATGTCCCCAACATGTTGTACGAGCGATATTAAGGCGTTTACCATTACTATGCTGATCAGCAGTCTAGGAGCTGACGATTTCCATCAGATTACGAATGTGCTCATGTTGGAACATGTTATCGAAAGGTATTCGAGATATTTTTGCAAAAACAAAAACAGATAAATAGTTTTTTTAAAATACGAAATATATTTTAGAAGCTTTTAACAAGTTCAGATTTTTGTTAAATTTATTTTTTATTACAAAAAGTCGATACACATAAACAAAGAAATGTTATTCAGGTGTTTTGACCCACTAGTCTACGTTTATCATCTGCTAGCAAGTAACATTTACTCGAATTGTATCCCATTGTGCCCGAAGGCCATATTTTGATGGCATCGTTGCAGGTGTCACATAGCAGAGACGTGACGAAACGAACTACAGTTAAGTTAATGTTTTTTTAATCTATACTAATAAAGCTGAAGAGTTTGTTTGTTTGTTTGTTTGAACGCTAGGATCTCAGGAACTACTGTTCCGAATTCAACAATTCTTTTTGTGTTGAATAGTCCATTTATCGAGGGAGGTTATATAACATCACCCTACGACCAATACGAGCGGAGCATCAATAAAGAATGTGACAAAAACGGGGAAAATATATTGCTTTTAAGGGAGTTATTGCGGGAAAACTTGAATTATCCGGGTGAAACCGCGGGGCGCAGCTAGTAAACTATAAAATGTTTATATTTTTTTAATTTTTAATAAAAGTCCGACCAACAATTTTAAACAAAGATAAAAGTACGTCTTTTTATAGAAAATTTTATCGGAATAATTTCCGTAATCATTATTACAATGTATTTGGACAAAGCCGCAAGCGTATATACAGTGAACATTTAAATATTTGATTGGACAGAATATAAAGCATAGACGGACAGAACAAAACCTCATAAATTTAATATTACTATAACGAACATGTGAAAAAAACTATAGCCGGTAGTCTTTCTCAACATCAAGATTAATGTTCTTGCGTTTACTTAATTTTAACACATCCTGCTCTCAATGAACTAGTGATGTCCGACAAGCGATTAAAATAGACGTCAAAATGTATCGATAGTCGATAATCATAATCAAACAATTTTATTTTAGGTGTGGATTTTTCGTGAAGTTCTACATCCCTAGAAATAAAATATTTAGTTAAAAAGAGTTTTAAAAGCTTTTATATTCATTAGTTTGCAAGCTCATCTAGAAACAAAAATTACGTTTATTTCTCTATACAAAGTTTTTTAAAAAAGGAGTTTCAAATATAAGCATTGGCTTACTCTTGTTCACACCATTTATACTGCAAACATTGGAGTTTGGAATGTCTATATTCTTATTAAAATTTAATATTTAACGTCTTATTAGGGTACAAATATAGCCCAATTAGGCAGATTTGAAAATAATAATTATGATATTAAAATTCAAGTTGATTTTTTAAGTTATAAAACGGAAGGTCGTTTATTTTACGAGGTGGCGAGATTACATCGCATCTTATTACCTAAATCCTGATAATTTGTGTTGGCATTTTTTTCTTCACATAAAGACAAAGTGTTTGAACAGTTGTCTTATACATAAACAATTACATTCTTACTTTTTTTTTAATATCACAAGAAATATCGAGGAGCTTCCTGTCTCGGAAAGTTATCGATAAACCCAAGTCTATTTTATCGATAGAATTATGTGAAACGTTTCCCTACCTACCGCCGTCTAAGTAACGTTTCAATCAGATATTAAGCCACTGCTTTAATTACGTTCCAGCTACCGTTAGCGATCGAATGCAATCATGTACAAGGAAGCGATACGCATCCTGTGAAATGCTCTAGAAACGAAATCATTGGTTAGGAAAACATTTGTAGGGGGAGGAGATAAGGTTTTATCAAATTCAGCTCATACATTTTAGCGTCCTTTGGTACTAAACGGTCGTTTTAAAAATTATTTACAGGCTTCCTTTTTTTAAGTGTTCTCTTTATAATTATTTCATAAAAAAAAACTTTGTGTAGATACTATCTATCTAACCCTTTTTGTATTTGCAATGTTTTTATTTGTGCACTTTTATTAAATTTTAAATTTTTTTTTGGCTTAAAATATTTTTTATTGATTGTATTAGGGCATCAATAATAACACAATTAAAATGTTATTTTATTGTTTTTTTTATTTGAAGCATGGTATATATACTACAAGTTTTAATTTATTGAAATATTTTGTTTTATTACAATATTTTTTTTCGATACCTAATGTTAAATACTTGATTATTGTATCATAACATTTTTTTTGTATAATTTTTTACTAAAGACGCGAAATTATAAACACAAAGGAAGTTAAACTAAGCGGTCTACATATAATTTTATTTTTATCCAGCTGTTCGAGGCTGTCGATAGATCAATTACTGTCACAGCACTATTTATAGAAACTAGACAGATGTCATGTCCTGTCAGTGTTCTATTATTTATCTGTGACATTTTTTATAAGGAATCTTCATCCATACATAGCTCCCTCAATAAATTACACGGATTTTATGTATGAGAGGCATCAAAACAGTAGAAGTTCATAAAGTTTTGTTAGTCGTTTTTTGAAGTAAAACTTCTTTACGCACGTTTGACTTGGGGAGTAAGCTGGTGAATGCGTTACGAAAAATGTGATCGGGCGAGGCGAATGGAAGTTGAGAGGTAAATAAGGTAAAAAGGTAGGGGTTAGGGGGTAGGTGGTAGGAATTTTTGTTATATATTTATGTCTACAGTCTTCTCGTGGGCACGGTCAATGTAACTTGATCGAAACGTCGAGGTTTGTCAAATGATATTTTGATATTAACCTGTATCAATTTCAATATTTCATTTTTGGTCTTGTTATTATCATTTTTTGTTATAATTAATTACATATTATAAAGGTAACAGCTTAAAATAATCAAAAGCATATTTTTTTTTAAATACGTTGGTGCGCGTTGAATTCTTTTGTTCCCGAGAATTAATCGAGCAGAGACGTAATTCTTTATGGGTTAATTACGACTTACTCCCGTTGTTCCGTTGGGGAAAAATACTGTTCACCCTCAGCGGAAACTAAAAACTGAGCGGAATCAGAAATATCCCGCAGTTTCAAAGTTCCACCCAAAAATCTGGGCGCCATACTATTGCTTTGGTACCGCTTACTATCAGGTGATCAACATGGTCACCTCAACACTTGGTCCAAAAAATGTAGAATAAGTACCTACTTAATTAAGCTTTTGCAATATTTATTTATTTATATTTTTAAGTTGATTTGTCATTCTTTGCCACTAATTGCAACGGTATTTCAGAATTTCGACACAAATTGGCATTAAAGACACAATTATTCTCTAATTAGCAGGTAAATTACGCTGCATGTCTGGGTAATTGCCTTTCATTGATACGTGCCTTAGCCGATGCCCGCTAGTCTTGCCCTAGTGGGCAGTGTCCTTAATAGCTTCTCTGACAGTCGCTTAATAAGGATTATAGAGCTCTAAACATTTAAATATGTTTTTTTTTTATATCAGGCCCCATTGTATTTCTATTTACTTGATTGAATTATACATAATTAAAACATTTTTGCTATTATTTTCCCTGTAATCCCAGTTTAAAGATAACAGTTTTTGATTAAATTTAATAAAATCATGCGTTGAAGGATTAATATTGAATTGCATTTTTAGTCACTTGGTAACTCAGCCTCAATATTTTAAATTGTCTTGTGCGTTTATAGCACACAAAAAAAACAGAATCAAAATCGGTTAATCCGTTCGGGGGCTACAATGCCACAGACAGACACATCTACACACACACACAGAGAGAGAGAGAGAGAGAGAAAGAGAAAGAGACGCACACACACGCTAAGAGAGAGACCCGTCAAATTTGTAACACCCCGTCGATTTTGCATCGGAGGTTAAAACAGATATTGTCAAATTTGGCAATTGTCATCTTGGGTAGTAATTTGGGGACATTGAATTAGCATTTAAATAATTTTGCTACCTGCTTTGTGATACAAAAAAAGCGCTGTTATTATTAGCATGCAACTTTGTTTCAAACAAACTTGTCAAATTCACATTTCATGAGATCAGAGCTAATTTGGGCATTGGAAAGGGTTTGTAACCATGAGAAATATATTTAGTTAAGAATTTTTATTTTTACCTGTGGTATAGCCAGAGTGGAGATATTGAGTACTTTTTTTTATTTGACTGAGTGACGAGACGAGCGAGTAGTTCACCTGATGGTAAGCGCTACGCCTGCCCATAACAGATACAGTGCCACCCAGAACTTTACATTGCATAATCTCGCGCGGCACTGCACTGCGCTCGTCACCCTGAGACATCGGCTCTTAAGTCTGATATGCCCAGTTATTTCGCTGGAAACAGTGCCCTCCAACCGGAGCACAGTAATGTTTTCACACTACTGCTTGGCGAATGAATATCTGGCAAAGGTACTAGCGGCGCCCCGCAGGTTCGCCCGTATTTAACTGTTATATCACCGGGGCCGTTAATTTTTACGGGATAAAATGTATTCTATGTTATATTCCAATACCTAAAGTATCTGTATACTAAATTTCATGTAAATCAGTTTAGCCGTTTTTGCGGGAGGAGAGGACAAACACACAAGTGCACAAAATTTTCATTTGTAAAATAATATTAGTGAGATTTGTGCGATTGCCCCGCAGTAAGAGATGATTTTAAATTCTATTCTCGCTGACAGTCCAAGATATAGCGCTAAAATTCCCATTAGAAAATTCATTAACAAAAAATTGAGATCTGAAAAAATACGACAAAACTGTTTTCTCCCTCTTGCGCGTGCGCATAAAATTAATTAAATTTCTTATACTTTCTTTTCAATTTAGTGACGAAATATATCAATTCGAAATTACTCACCTTAGCCACAGTTAGCGTTAGGTTGGGGCCATTTTCGGATGCTCTTGAAAGAGTGATCTGTGAACAAAAAATTTTACAATTAGTTACAAGCCGAGACAGACACAGCAGCAAGATGGAGTATGGATGGAGGGATGGCCGATGGAGGAACAGCAAGGTCCCACAGCAATGTACGAAAAACTTAAGCGAAAAACAGATCAATGTAGAGCGGCGTGCGGCGCTGTCAGTTTGATACATTTTGACAGCGCCACGTGGCGCTGTAATTTGGACGACTATGTATGAAAAAGACATCGTGTGACGTTATACAGCGGTTCACACCTCTTCTGTGTGGCTTGCCGCTTATGACGTAATTATTATAGTATAATCGATCATAATATTATTATTTAATATATTTTTTATTTTTATTTATCTACCTATATGACACTTCAGTTTCAGACTTGTAAAAGTGCCTTATTTTCGCCTACTGGAAATAAAATATTGGAGTTTTAAGTTTTATTTAACAATAAATTTAGACCCAGTTTATTCTTTATCGTAAAAAAACTGGTTTCAACTAGATAGACTAATTATTATTGTCTAAGGACCATGTGTGCTTTTGCGAAATGTCCTGTGCTGACACTCGATCAGGTACGGATGCCCTTTCGGTCCTTTACGAATTCTTTGGCTTAAGAAAACCTTGATTATGAACTGGGTTAACTAAACACCTATTTACGAGTAGTCACATATGAACGAGTTCCCGCAAACCTTGGCACCTGTATCAGTACGTAACCGTTCACTCAGATCAAACATATCAATAAATATTAGCACTAATACAATATCTCATACATAATTCAATACATCGACCTGATTGAGTCGTTACAGCGTGTAGCAGTGTACACTTATAAAGGTTTTCCATTTATGATAATCAAAAGTTTTCTTCCCAGATGGCCGTTTTGTATTATGGTATAAGCTTTAATTAGAAAACGAATTTAATTACATAAAAGTATACGTACAAATAAAAAATGTAAAACCTCCCACACGAAAAATAAACCCTGATTACCATCTATCTATAACGTATTCGTTGAGACAATTCCAATGAGCCCAAACGCGATACTTCTGCTGTAAGTTAATGGGGAGTTCCATTTACTTCAGATTCCAGGTGATGCTGCAGCTTCATGTCAAGGTTTCCATGATCTTGCAATATCATTGAAAGGACAGATAACTGTTTTCAGGGAAATTTCTGAGCATATAAGACTTTAGAGCCGATGTCTCACGGTAACGAGTGTAGTGCAGTGCCGCGCAGGATTATACAGTGCAGTTTTCTGGGTGGTGTTGTGACTGTTGTGGTATCCACTATCAGGTGAATGTGCTCGTCTCGTAACTGAGTCCCTCTTTTCCGTCGGGGATTATTAATAAAAAAACTTCAGATTATTATATATCTTTCGTTTTGATTGTGTATGGGCCCCAACAACAAAATTGGTGGGAATATGATGAAAATTATGTTTTTTTTTTTTAATTTATTGAATGGTCTTTGTTACTTAGGGACCACATAGGGGACACAATAGGGACTCGGTGAGACAAAAATCAACAATAACAACATAAATACGATGATGATGGTGATGATGATTATGATGTTTAAAGACCCACTACCACTTCGAGCCCAGCATGGTGGCGGCATTGCCCCATTAAATTTCTGTAATAGACCTAATACTCAGATAGATTGGCGCAATATCCTCGATGGCATCGCCGCAGCCCTGGGCTTAGTAAGGGCATAACCTACATACTACATAAGTACGGATAGCATAACAAATCTATACATTAATTTCTTATTAAAGTTAAAAACTTCTTTTTTTGTGTTTTTTTTTTCAATAGATTTGACCCTAAACTAAGATTCCCTGTATCTAGGGAATCAGGAAATACAAGCGGTGATAGCCTAGTGGGAGAACGTCCGCCTCCAAGCAGAAGGTCGTGAGTTCAAATCCCAGTGCAGGCACGTACCAATATGTTTCTTGTAAAACATATGTACGTAATTATCACTCGCTTTTCGGTGAAGGAAAACATCGTGAGGAAACCCACATACCTACCCGAGAATTATTTCGGAGGTAGGTATGTGATCCACCAATCCGGATCTGGCCCCCATGGTGGATTATGGCCTAATTCTCATCACGAAAGTGAGGGGACCCGTGCCCAGCAGTGGGACGTTATGGGTTGTTGATGATCAATAGAATGGATGACTCCTGGTTAAAACAGTTTTTTGAGATAGGTCTCTTTTGCAAAACTCTGACTCCGACTACCTTTTGTAGCTCACATTGAACCAGATTGTCCAGATTGTGTAATCCTGGTTAAGAGCAGGCGTGGCTCTTACTTTCAGGCAAACAACCTGCTCGTATCGATACTCATATGCAAAAAATTGTAGATACTACACAGTAAGTAACTACAAAGTGACCGTAAAGATTTTTTTATACGCAGTACTTTTTTTTCCATCAGTACTTCGGATATCAATGCGTAACTAACTAACCGTCTCAACTCCCGTGCAATCTAGAAATACTGCAATAACAACTTTAGCATTTTTTCCTCTCGATTAAAACTAATTAATATCGATTACGAAACTTCAACTCAAAAATAGGGCTGATAATCGAGACGGTGACACGCTCGTTACTCGATTATCGATTAATGATCGACTTGCAATCGGTTGCGACACTAGTTGTTAATGATTTACGGTATAAAGAGAATGCGTAATTTACGAGTTTTAATAATAATTGATTAAAATTTACACGACTTGAAAACTGGAAAAAAAAGTCGTAAGTTTATACATTAATTAAATGATTATTACTTAATTTTGCGCTATGTTTTATTAGATTGATTAATTGTATGTTATCGGCTCAAGTTGCTCGAAATAAAAGAATTTTCAATTTTTGACGTGGCAACGTCTAATAAATCGATGAACGCCGGTTGCATGCACGAAAAAAATGACAAATGCAATATTATAAAAACGCTTATATTTGTGTAATTATTGGTATGTATGTATTTTTATTTTGACACACATGTCAACATTGTCAACTATGTAATTATAACCTGTTCCTGCTCTCTATCTTGTCCATCCAAAGGTTGTCTGGCAGGGATCGCTTTAAGCGATAAAACCGCCCATTGTACCTATTGTTAAGTTATGTGTGTTCTTAATCTCTGTTTTATAAATTTTGGTTTCAATAAAGAATTATCTATATATCTAATCTGTATATGTAATAAAATCGATGTTTTCATACATTAATTATCTAAAACTCTTGTATTGTTTAAACATGGAGTAGATTTCATTTTACATCCGGTAGAGAGAAGCCCAAATGCTATACATGTACCTTATAAAGATTAACGTAACAAATACTGCCACCTCCATCGATTAAATATTTTATCTGCAACAAATTTAAACACTGGTTACCTAAACGACAGTTTTGCATTTGTAACACCCGACCGGTTTTAATTGATCTTTCATCATAAATATAATATTTGACGTGGGAGGTCCGCTTACAGTGGACCTTTTAAATTATTTGACAGTATCAGGTCAAAGATTAAAGATAAAACAGACAATGATAGAGGTGACAAAATGGTAGGACGTTGATTTATAGTCCGTGTCTTAGAAACTTAAGGGTCTGTACCGATGTGACAAATTTAATATACATGTGGTAATATTTTTCACATATCAGTTTATTTATTGCAGTAAAATTTCTTTACGCACGCTTGAGTTGGGGAGTAAGCTGGTGAATGCGTTACGAAAAATGTGATCAGGCGAGGCGAACTGAAGTTGAGAGGGAGATATAAGTTAGTGAAGACAGAAAGAGAGACAGTTACGTCTCGTATATTTTTTAAAATATATTTTAGAACGATTTTTTTTTAAATATTTTTTATTATATTTTACTTCTACTATGTGTATTTGTATTTGATTGAGTGACGAGACGAGCAAGTCGTTCACCTAATGGTAAGCGCTACGCCTGCCCATAACAGTTATATAGTGCCACCCAGGACTTAAAGATGTTAATGCAATGATCAAGATAGAAAAGATCTAATTTTTTACGTCAACATCACATGATATTATTATAGAAATGTAAAAATAAACCATATTCTAAAAATAATAATCATAATCAGGGATTAATTTTAGTTGTCCAAGTATAATAAAAATTTTAATTGATTGGTATTATTGATCTATCTATATATATAAAAATGTTATGTTGGTTTGTGTACGCTTAAAAAAAAACTCAAAAAGTTCTGCACTTAGAATTTTACAATACACTTGACGGTGCCTTAAGTGGCAGCTGATGGGATTGTGTTGATTAAAAATATGGAAAAAATAGGTTAATTCGTATTGAAAATTTTATGGGTGATCTGTTATTTATTAAATAATATAATTTATTTTTATAATATTTTAAAAAGTTAATTATATTAGTTTTAAATTGAATCTAGCCACGACGAGCGGGATATTAAAGGGCCAACGTAGCTATTTATAGTGGAGCCATATTTTAATAAACGGATTTTGATGAAACTTTTTAACATAATTTATGTGTTAGGTTACGGATTGATTAGGCATATATTTTTATACGGTTCATGATATTTTCACGTCAGTAAATTATTATTTAGTTAAAATTCGGAGATGCTTAACATATTATGGGACTGACTGTACCTAAACCTAAATTTAGAATAGATATAAGTACAAGCTTAGCTATTTTCTTCACCCCAGTAACTAATAAAACGAAAATTGTGAGAAACAGGTAAAACCAGTACGTTCAGAATGAAATAAAAAAGTAAAATAGTAACCAATACTGACTATAAAAGGACAGTTTAAGGTCAGTTTTCGAAACCCTTGACACAATTTTTTTAAGTTAGGTACACTCAGCAACTAAAATATATGAACATTTTTTTCATTTTTGATATGAACATTTTCCCGTAATTCCGAAACCGAATGAAAATTCTGAGATTAGCGCGAACATACGTATAGTAGACAGAAGGGACTTTTATTTATAAGTACTTATAATAAAACAGCAACGGACGGAAATTCTGTAGAATATATAGATAAATATAAACTCTTTACTGAAATACCATAGAACAAAGAAATAAATTAAGTACAATCCTACTAATATTATAAATGCGAAAGTTTGTGAGAATGGATGGATGTTTGTTCCTCTTTCACGCAAAAACTACCAAACGAATATAAATGAAATTTTTACTTACTTTTTATCCCGATAGTATGTTCCCGTGGGACAAAACGGGAACTACGCGGGTTAAACCGCGGGGCGCAGCTAGTATATAGATAAATAAACTCTTTATCTAAATACCATCATCATCATCATTAACCCATAACGTCCCACTGCTGGGCACGGGTCTCTCCTCACTTTCGTGAGGAGGGTAAGGCCATAATCCACCACGGGGGCCCAGTCCGGATTGGTTAATAACATACCTACCTCCGAAAAAATTCTCGGGTAGGTATGTGGGTTTCCTCACGATGTTTTCCTTCACCGAAAAGCGAGTGATAATTACGTACATATGTTTTACAGAAACACATTGGTAAGTGCCTGCACTGGGATTTGAACTCACGACCTTCTGATTGGAAGGCGGACGTTCTCCCACTAGGCTACCAGCGCTTTATACCATAGAACAAAGAAAAAAAAGTACAATAGTTTATAGCATGTAGTGAATATTTTTACAGCTGAGTGTACACGAGCGAGGTGTAAATCAAAAAGGCAATAAAAAGCGCGTGCGAGCGACCGACGACCCAAATAATAAATTTATCTTTCGTTATTTATGTTTCGTTGTTAAATTATCCACGTTACTATTTAAGTGATCAATAAAACAACTGTTAGGAATGAATACACTGAGTTGGGAAATGGTAGCTAAACTTGTATGTAGAGTCCATGTCCTCTCTGATTCCACTCGTAATGTACACGCGCCTTTAGGATATCAATTAAAAATATTTATTGCTTACAAAATTCTGATGAGCTGTTGTTTTATGAAATAAGATTTCTGATTGTTTTTGAGGTAAATGATCTTTTAATAGTTGGTAATAGCTATTTAAGGTTCGTATTAGCTGTAACGATTTTGCGATTAAGTAGTATACATTTTAGTTTTTTTTTAAACTTATCTCTTTAAATACTTTTAAAGTAATGTATTAGTGTTACGATTCAACATTTCAATGTGCTATTTTGTAATTATAAGTTAAACTTTATGAAATAACTGTAAAATTTTAATGTCTCTGTTGGTTGGAATTGCGAAACAAATAAAAGTCTATCGAAGTGAATTATTATAACCAAAACCGGGTGTTCGCGCCACTTACATTGGCACTCATAATACCTTCCTACCTTCCTATTCCTATCATTTCTTGGCGACTATCTCTGTCGCTCATATCGTGGTATCCACGAGAAAACTGCTTGCCGCCGCAAGTAGTCTGCGATCGACCCTCGTCCTTCGCGGCTGCCGCTCTCGCCGAATCCAAAGTACTGGATCTGCTGCTCTTCTGTGGTGGTCCACGTGAATTCGACGCGCAAATATAAACAAAACCCGCTATAAACCCGCCGCGTAAACGCTCCTTGCCGACACGCACCAACCGCCTAAAATACAGTCCACTACATCGAACGTCATAACATCCTGAAGGAACAAGCAGCTTGGAGACGGACCCGAACCGAGGTGATTGCAGTTGCATGGAGACCAGGTTAGTCGCCAAGTTCCTTTGTACTACTCTTCTACCAGCTATCCTTCCCCCGCCATTGGAGGCGCGCTCAGCCTATACAGCTTAGCTGCCGCGCTAACATATTGTTGGTCCTCCGCCGCCGGATCTTCTCTGGTCCTCCCGCTATTCTCTGGCCCCTCTTAGGCCTCATATAGTCCTCTTTATAACCGCCCGCAATTTTATATTGGTATTTTTACCAACGATAATTTCCTATAATTATCGTGTTCCCGCCCGCAATTACAGTTCAGATAGTACCCTGTACTATCCTACTACGCTCTTATATACTTATTTCGTGTATTCCGCATTCCTAAATAGTAAAAATAACGATTTTTCCGTAATTCTTAATTTTTATTAAAAAGTGAAGGTATTCCTAACGACCGCCCGTGCGTCTCCACATGGGTATTCAATACGCCGCGCGCGCGGCAGGTAAATGCTGTAGGCAGTTGCAGTAAATTAGGAATTTCATACTTTATCTAGTTTTTTATACTTTGTTAAGATGGCTATGGCTACTCGTTCAAAAGACAAAGATAGTGAAGTATACGAGGACGCAAAAGCGCTCGATACGTTACAGATCGAACGTTTGACCTTGATAGGTAAACGCGACATTATATTTTCTCGCTTACAAGATATTTTTAACCGATCTTTAAAGGCTTTCACTGATGATACTGAGAAAGATTTATTTCTATGTGGAATGATCTCGTTAGACCGCTTACGCTCCGATTTCAATGAAATTGTGAACAAATTAAATGTAACCGAGTTGACTCTCAACGCTTCGTACACGGTAAACTACCAATCTATAAACGTCTTCGAAGATATGTTTTGCCGTTGTCAGTTTGTTTATAATAAACTTAACCCGCCTTTAAAAACCGCTGATTTCAATGTTGCCCCGCAACGTAAATCTATCAGAATTCCTGAACTCGATTTGATGGTCTTCAATGGAGATCCGATGACCTGGAGGATATTTTATGAGTCATTCAAACGCACGATTCACGAAAATCCCGATCTCACTGATCACGAACGCGTCCAATATTTAATTAATAAATTGTCAGGCCGGGCCCTTGCAGTTTGTTCTGGTATCGTACCTAACGGTGATAATTATCCGATCATATGGCAGACGCTCGTCGATAAGTATAACGACAAACGTAACCTAGCCTCCGCTTATCTTGATCAAATGCTTGATTTTAAATCTTTTAACACCGCGACGAATAAAAACTTAGAATTATTCCTAGATAAATTCTGCACGGCTGTGTCAAGTTTGAAGTCTCTCAAGCTCGATAACGTGTCTGATTTTATTTTACTATCGCTCGCTTTGAAGAAAATAGATTCAAGTACTGCACGGTCGTTTGAAATGCACATGCGAGGTAAATCTATGCCTACATACAATGAACTTTTAAAATTCATCCGCGAACAAAGCAAAATATTGGAACGCACTACGACCGATTCTCTTAGCCGCCGTAATAACAGGCCGGGTACTGCAAGGTCTACGCAGTCTTTTGCAGCATCATGCGTCACTCACTGTCCGCTTTGCAAACAAGCCGATCACGCTAACTTATATAGATGCCCTGCATTTGATAAGCTTTCTATCGACGACAGGTACAATTTTGTAAAACAAAGCAAAGGTTGCACTAATTGTCTAAGCACTACGCATATAAATACTGCTTGCAATTCTAAATTTAATTGCCGTTATTGTGGATGTAAACATCATTCTATGTTATGCCGCAAAGTATCATCTTCCCGTGAAGACAATCGCCCGTACCCTAGCGCTCCGTCACAGGCGCACGCGCCGCCTCCGCGCGCGCGAACTGGCAACTTCTCCGCCGCCGGGGATCACATGCCGCCTTCGGCATCGCCGCCGCCCGTCGCGGGCTCCGCTAGCGCTCAGCTGACGAACTTACCTACAACTGCTTATCAGTCATCACAACAACAGGTGTCGCTGTGTAATATACGCCCCGCTTCGCAGCCTAATGACACTACTTGTTTACTGGGAACCGTACAAGTTTATGCTACGGATTTAAATGGTCGCCGCCATGTAGTACGCGCCTTAATTGATTCGGCTTCCCAAAGTAACTTTTTAACTTCAAAATGTTGCGCTAAATTAAATTTAAAATGCAATAAGGTGACGAACACCGTTGTTAAAGGGATAGGTTCCGCATCTAACCCAATCAAGGGAGCAGTTTCTGCTACTTTGTCTTCCCGCCTAAATGATAATTTTATTGCAATTGACGCCTATGTTATCGACCGCATAACAGACAATTTACCGGCAGTGAAAATTGACGTATCCTGCCTTTCATACCTGAACTGCCTGCCTCTGGCAGACGACAGTTTCGCTTCGCCTTCCGAGATCGACATACTTATAGGCGCGCCGCTCTTTTCTGAAATATTGCTATCAGGCCGCGCCGCTGGTCCGCCTGGTACTCCAACCGCTTTTGAAACCATTTTTGGTTTTATCGTAATCGGGACCGCTCCCGTTACTCCCGCTCATGTTACTCCCGCTCATGTTACGCCCGCTCATATTGGAACCGTTGTTTCTATCACTGACCCCTTGGTTGAAGATAGATGCCGCTCTCATATTTCCCTCTGTACCTTTACGGAAGGACCACGTTTAGATAATCTTGTCCAACGCTTCTGGCAGCTTGAAGAGGTGCAATGCACGCCGACTTTGAGCCCAGACGCTATAGAATGTGAACGCATTTTTACAAATAACGTTTCCCGCGATCCTACGGGACGCTATTCTGTAGCGTTACCTTTCTCCCGCGATCCCGCGACCTCTCTGGGTAATTCTTACCCTATCGCTAAAAAACGCTTCATGTATCTCGAACGTAAGCTCGCCGCGACACCTGCTCTGCGCTTAGAGTACGATGCTATAATCAAAGAGTACATTCAGAAGGGTTACATTTCACTGATCGACAATGATAGTCCTTTTACTGGATATTATGTGCCACACCACGCCATTGCGAGACTACAAAAAACAACAACTCGATGGCGTATGGTGATGGACGCCAGTGCTGAAACTGACTCAGGCCTCTCCTTGAATCAAGTTTTATATACCGGGGATAATTTACAAAACGATCTTTTTACAATCCTCTTGGATTTCCGCCACTACCCAATCGCTTTTACATCCGATATTAAACAGATGTACCTACAAATTTTGATAAATAAGGACCACCGCAAATATCAAAAATTCCTGTATCGATTCGATCCCGTTTTTCCGCTTGATACCTACCAATTCAACCGCGTTTGTTTTGGTCTACGTAGCAGTCCGTTCCTTGCAATGCGAGTGTTGCGACAGCTGTGCGCCGCCGACGGTGCCCGCTTCCCACTCGCAGCATCTCTTATCAGCGACAACACATACATGGACGACGTGTGCTACTCCATGCCTACTCTGTCTGCTTGTTTACAACTCAGAGACGATCTCCGCGAGTTGCTCAAGGCCGGGGGCTTCGATCTCGTCAAATGGGCTAGTAACTCACCCGCGCTCCTTGACTCCCTTCCCGTCTCTGCGTTAACGGAATGCGTTAAAAATGCGAAAAATGCGTTAACGGATCTTTTAAATTCCGACGAATATAATAAGTCTATCTCAGATGAGTTATCAGCTAATCGCATACACTGGAAATTCAATCCACCGCGAAGTCCTCACTTCGGGGGGAATTATGAAATATATGTGAAAGCGTTTAAAAGTCATCTTCATAAGACGATCGGTTCACAGTTACTCACGTATGAGGAAATGTTAACCGTACTCACACAGATAGAATGCGTTATCAATTCTCGTCCTGTAACGTTATTGAGCGAAGATCCGTCTGAGCCGACCGCGCTGAGTGCTTCACATTTCTTAATGACCGCACCGCTGAAGCATTTGCCCGCTTGCACGGTTCCCGATGAACCTGGACACTTATTGAAACGGTACGCTTTATTGGATCAAATGGTACAATCATTTTCCAAACGGTGGAAGTTGGAATATCTTCACTTACTTCAATCTAGAGGAAAATGGAATACACCTTCGAATCCCATTACAATAGGTTCTATTGTTCTTATTATCACTGATAATATTCCCCCGCTATCCTGGCCTCTCGGCGTCGTCGTGGCCACTCATGTCGGCGGCGATGGCATCTGTCGAGTAGCGTCAGTAAAAACGGCGACCGGCGTCTACCAGAGACCCGTCGTCCGTTTATGTATCTTACCTACCCAATAATTTAACCCCTTGCTCCCCGGTCAACCGCTATGTTATATTTAACCCGTTGACCGCTTTAGAGTTTAACTCTTATTTTTATTTTTTTTATTTCCCGCTTTCTTTTAAAAACCAATGGTTTTTAGGCCGGGGGCAAATGTTCGCGCCACTTACATTGGCACTCATAATACCTTCCTACCTTCCTATTCCTATCATTTCTTGGCGACTATCTCTGTCGCTCATATCGTGGTATCCACGAGAAAACTGCTTGCCGCCGCAAGTAGTCTGCGATCGACCCTCGTCCTTCGCGGCTGCCGCTCTCGCCGAATCCAAAGTACTGGATCTGCTGCTCTTCTGTGGTGGTCCACGTGAATTCGACGCGCAAATATAAACAAAACCCGCTATAAACCCGCCGCGTAAACGCTCCTTGCCGACACGCACCAACCGCCTAAAATACAGTCCACTACATCGAACGTCATAACATCCTGAAGGAACAAGCAGCTTGGAGACGGACCCGAACCGAGGTGATTGCAGTTGCATGGAGACCAGGTTAGTCGCCAAGTTCCTTTGTACTACTCTTCTACCAGCTATCCTTCCCCCGCCATTGGAGGCGCGCTCAGCCTATACAGCTTAGCTGCCGCGCTAACACCGGGTTTTTCAAACAACAGATTGAATAATGTCTATCCTTTTTATTTATTCAGTGCCAGACAAGGACCGCAACGTACTTAAATTACTTTCAAAGTAAACAGGAATCTAAAACTCACCGTAGTAAAAGAATAATTAATATACGATGGTAGAAAAATTCACAGTTTATAAAGAAAAATATCAAAAACAAGAGTTACTGACCGCCGTTTGTTCAAAATGTCATTAACTTACGACCTAATTAATTGTATTGTTAAGTGAAACAACGCGTAACCTTATAACAATCAACCCTACCTAAAGGGGACGGCAACCCCAATAGGGTGGCACTAAAAAGTCGTAACAATAAGGTTAGGAGTTGCGACGGTAACTCCAAACGTAACTCACGACGCAATCGCAGTAATGAAACCGACCCTTAATGATACGGATAGGTGAGGCAACAAACAAAATGGCGCGTGTACTGAGCATATTTATTCAACTCATAATGTACATAGATGAGTTTGTATACGCACTAGAGGTATACGTTACACTTCACCGTGTGTACTCAAACTATTTGCACCAAACTTACTTGACGGAAAAACATTCTAAATTGAAGAAATAAACGTTTGAATCGAAGATGTGTTCGAAGAAAATTCGGAACAGTCCGTGAAATATCGAATTAATTACATAATAAGAATGGGTTCAATGATTACGGTTGATAAAATTGACCAGTAAGTTTTTTTTACTCTTGGATTAGAATTGCGAGAAAAATTACAATACTGTACCGAAAAAACTTACTTTTCAACCATTACGGATAAAAATATTGTCCAAAAAGATTTTTTTTTCACTTGGTTTAAAAATTATCCTCTGCGACATATTGAGCGGGATCATGTTAATGAAAACCTGGATAAAAATTTATATCCAAATATGCTTTGAAAGTACTATGTAAAAGCATTGAAAATGCTAGTTACTATTGCATAACTATCTTACCGTGTTCCATTGCAACTGCGGAGGAGTTCTGCAAAAATCAAGAAGAAGGCATTAACATCTTATAAATGAACTGCATACTAAAAAATTTAAACGAACCACCAAGAATCCCATTAAGTTGGATCTTTTAACTAATACGCAACCTGAAAATATGCTGATCAGGAACCTCGTTTGCTTTCATGGCACCTTTACCCAAATGTATCTACATTGTTGAACAATTTTCTTTAAATCCTAAGGAACTGGCCAAGCAACTCATCAAGGAGGGATCTCTGACAAAGAGATTCAGACCTGATGAAATTGAGAAAGAAACTTAACCATCGTGGTATCTCTAGAGGTTCTTAGCTGATCGCGCCACCATTTCTCCACGTTTTCCCCAAAGTCTCACTGAAAATACGCTAATGCAGTACCTCGAAACACTTCCAGAAAAATCGATAACCCGTGGAATCTCCGCAACGGCTAAACCTTTGACACTACTATCACGCAACCCTATGACGTCATAAATTCCCTAACGAAGGTCCGTACTTACATGGAGAATAGAAGAGGGCTTCAGGGTCCCAAGGGAGTAGAACATCTTGAAAGGTCTGGTCACCACCGCTGACTCGACTGGAATGACTAGTGGGGCTTCACCAGAGGTATGACCATCCCATGGGGCCGTACCACCACCACGATTACCGTACCACCACGCATGCGCTCAGGCGGGTGGGGCAGAAAACTATTGATCCTTTCCACCCCAGCTCCACGATGGGGCGATAAGGGTGCTATTCACAGGTAGACAAATTGCCATGGGGTGGCGATTCCACTGAAGCCAAGGTATTAATTATGTAGCATACAGAATGATTGATAGAAACTGTCCTGATCGAAGGAAGGAATGAGTTTCTGAAAGCTTTTGTCAATGTTTCTTTCATTACGAGTTAATGGGTTAGGAGCAAAATGGACGCCATGTCATTTTCCTTGGTAACACAAAGGCCTCCACAAACTCCACATATCTATAGTGGATTAGAAATGATGCTAAAGAACAGAACTTGAAACTATAATGGTCTTGTAAGTAGGCTCATTTGGTATCGATCGGGGCTGGAACGTTCTGAAGCTTCGGCGCCGAGTTGCGACGTTGGTTTGCTTTACCAGTCGAATGGTTTGTCGAAGATCATGCCGACAAGAATTAAAAATCCATTGTAGTGGAAATAAGACCCACGAGGAGATATTATAATTACATTTATTAATACACACAACACAGATTACATTACATTATTAACATTTAATCGCTTTCAGCGATAAGACCGCCCATTGTACTACCCTTGTTTACCTATTGTAATTCTTCTGTACTGTGTTTATTTTTGTTTCTGGTGTACAATAAAGATTTTTTCTGTTCTATTCTATTTATTGATTTATTTTTTTTCAGACTGTGATCCGGTTTGTATTGCACTGGGAAATTACTGGGCATATGGGACTGTAATTTTTATGAGCAGGCGTAGCGCTTTCCATCATAGAACTTCCTGTCCTGCCCTGTTCTGTATGTGTCCTTTGCTTAAGGTAGGTTATTTTTATGTAGATATATGCTATCATCTGCTATTGTTTGGTTCGTAAGGGTTTCTTTTTCATTTGTAACTTCAAAGAGACTTATTGATTGGATCTATAAATAGCTGCTGGTACGTAGTAAACTTCTGAAATTGGAATGGAATTTGAAATGACCTATTGGACTCCTATTAACTTACAAGCTGTATTCCGCGGCTTCGCCTTCTTCACCACCACCGGACTTCAAGCCATGTGGAAATATATTATAAAGTTGACATTCCTCCAATCCGCACAAATAGATTTGCATCCACATTGATAATTTTAACAGCGAAGCAATGGAACACTATACCAACGTATTTAATCCTGAGAACTGTAATCTGGAAGTCTTCAACTTGAGAGTGAAGTGTCTAAGCAAGCATGTTCCATCATCCGCCACTCACCAAAGTGCTTGCCAACTCGGCATTGAGAAACCGAGAGACCGAGAGACCGCCTGGGCAAGCACCACACCTTTGCCAGATATTCATCCGCCTAGCAGTAGTGTGTAAACATACTGTGTTCTGGCTTGAAGGGCACTGTTTCCAGCGAAATTACTGGGCTTATGAGACTTTAGAGCCGATGTCTCAGAGTGACGAGTGCAGTGCCGCGCAGGATTATGCAATGCAAAGTTCTGGGTGGCGCTGTAACTGTTATGGGCAGGCGTAGCGCTTACCATCAGGTGAAAGACTCGCTCGTCTCGTTACTCAGTCAAATAAAAAAAAACGTGTCACGATCACATACGTAGATCCTCCTGTCCTGTCCTGTGTCATTTGCGTTTGATTTCATCGGCTTTATTAAAGCTCTGTTTAGCATTAATGCCTACAACAAGTTTTAAGGCACAATAATTACGATTAATTAGCTACATGCCCAGTAATTTAATATGTACTATGATAGTAAACAATAATTAAGTAACGTATCAAACTGTTTCATGAGAGTTTATGCGGCCATTACGGTGATTGCGCCGGGTAGGTTATAATTAAAATCAATTGTAGTATCACCTTTGGGTACACAGTGGCTATTATTTTAAATTTACCCGTTTTTTCTTCATTAGAAATTAACCAGAAGAGAAAGGTATTTTAAAACGGAATTTTTAAAACTTTATTGGAATTAATTGTTAATTACTAGACAGAGGCGATAATAATTTTGACATTTGCGTTTTTTGGCGATAAAAAATCGTCTATGAGATTTTTTTGTTTACTGAGTAACGAGACGAGCACGTCGTTCATCTGATGGTAAGCGCTACGCCTGCCCATAACAACTACAGTGCCACCCAGAACTTTGCATTCCATAATCCTGCTCGTCACCCTGAGACATCGGATCTAAAGTCTCATACGCCCAGTAATTTCACTGCAAACAGTGCCCTTCAAACCGGACCACAGCATTGTTTTCACTGCTAGGCGGATGAATATTTTGCAATGGTGAGGTATTTCCCCATGCAGTCTCTTGCAGAAGAGGCCTACCACTACGTAACTGTCTGGAAAAAAAATCGCAGACCTATGAGAAAGACCCGTCGTAAACCAGTGCTTGCATGCCTATAATTGCCCATCAACAGTCCATACGAGTTCGTGACAACACTAACATTATTTTGCTTACTAAAATAATAGATACGGTCAGCGACAAAAGTTGCTGAACATGTCCCGTCATCCAATTAAATTTTTACGGAAGCAAAATTCTACAATTTTATGTGTACTAGTAGGTTAGTAAGAGCGGTGGTAGCCTAGTGGGAGAACGTCCGCCTTCCAATCAGAAGGTCGTGAGTTCAAATCCCAGTGCAGGCACGTACCAATGTGTTTCTTGTAAAACATATGTACGTTATTATCACACGCTTTTCGGTGAAGGAAAACATCGTGAGGAAACCCACATACCTACCCGAGAATTATTTCGGAGGTAGGTATGTTATTCACCAATCCGGACTGGGCCCCCGTGGTGGATTATGGCCTTACCCTCCTCACGAAAGTGAGGAGAGACCCGTGCCCAGCAGTGGGACGTTATGGGTTGATGATGATGATGATGATGAGTAGGTTGAAAGTTTGAATGATCAGCGAGTTTTGTTGCTAACTGTACCACACAATGTCGCGACAAAGCGCATTGCAGTATACCGAGCCACGATAATAGTTTTCAGAATTTAGCTTACTCCCCTATTTTTCTATATTATGCTCTGACTTGCGCTATAACTGATTTTAGCTATTATGTCGTTAGCCTATTTTTTCTACCAACTTTCATTAGTCCTTTTGACTTTGGGATATGGAGCAAAGTTGTATGAAATACTCGTTTAGATGGATAAAGTTTGAAAGTTCTTAAAATAGAGCTGGATTAGGACATAGCAGTTCGTGATTCGTATATGCTAATCTCGGGCACAAAATTCATCAGTTTAGGTGAAATTCTAACAAACAATTCGTAGAAGAAAGTTTATGAAACAATTTTAACGAAGTTTTTTTTTAATAATTTACTTATTAGAGGCGTCTGCAGATAGAAAGGAAGAGAGGCGTCTGCAGGAGTGGAGAATACCTACGAGCTGATGATAAAAATAATTATAATTTAGAGAGGCCAATATAAGAGAGGGGAGAGGGTGAGGGGAAGGAAAACATCGTGAGGAAACCCACGTAGCTATCCGAGAATTATTTCGGAGGTAGGTCGGTGAGCCACCAATCCGGACCTGGCCCCCGTGGTGGATTATGGCCTTACCCTCCTCACAAAAGTGAGGGGAGTCCCGTGCCCAGCAGTGGGACGATATGGGTTGATGATGATGAGAAAGGCCAAGTCAAAAGTACCTATAGCCGGCGAGCATTTATGAAAGGACTCATGAAAGTGGAAGAAGCGAAAGACGTGTGTCAGGATCGTAGCATGTGGAAAGATGTAGTCTTTGCCTACCCCTAAAAGGCGTTGTGACTGTAGGTATGTCTAATTAATTGACAACAACAAAAATCACAATCTAAAACCCCAAGTAAACTTCTGTAAAAATGAAAGAAGGATCAATACGGTGGCAGCGCGGCGGCGCGCAATGAATCAAAAGATACTAACTTAAACATGAATATTGATATTATGTTTTCCATACAGCGATTTTTTTTAAATAAATAAATGTTGTCAGCCAAGGCATCATACCATTTAAATAGTCGGTTTACTTTGACATTGGACAAATTGGAATTAAATTAACGACAAAAGGTGAAGTGAACAATCCTGCTTATTATGAAGAACTATCATTGCGATTGAGTACTAGCTGTTAAGACCCTTGTCGTGGTAAAAATAAACCGATGGTTAGTTCAAAAATTACTGGAACGGTACATTTTTGTATTGCGACGGAGACTCGACGACGTATGTTATTTTAAAATTGGCTATTCAAGATTCCACGCAGGCTTTAAGCACCTGTTTACTAGTAATGTACAGGTTTTAATTGGTCTTTATTTAAATAATTGAAGATTAAGGCTCGTTGGCAATGCGCGGGTTCTTAAATTACGTTTTAGCTGCGGGTTTTATTTATCTTTATTATCTAAAACATTGTTTTAATTAAGAGATAATTACCACTTGTGTGGTCTTATTTTAATTTTGCAGAACAGAAACAGAAATATTTATTGACTCAACTTAAAAAACAATATAAATAAAAGGAAAACTAACTAAAACTAAAACCTTAAAAATTTAAAAAAAGAGGGCGTTCATGAGGCATGGTGCCAAGAACACTGGCTGCATTTCCATTTTAATTTGTCTACGGATATAATAAATACTAATTTATACCTCTATTTAGCAGAAATTATTTTAATAAGCGCATTAATTCCATTCAACTGAAATATTGATAAAAAATATATATTGAATAAGACGATTTCCAATTTTCTAATTTATATTTGACCAAGACGCAAGACACATGCCTTGGCTATACTATTGCCTACTTACCATATACCTGTATTCTTTCATTTGTACCCTCATTGTGAAGCCTACTTTCCATGTGTAATATTTTAGTGTTTGAGAAAAATCTGTAGATTACACATATTTATTATACCTTATAATCTTTATAATATTGAAAATTATTTATTTATCACACGCCTTGCATGCAGCAGTTGATAGCAAAATCGCCGAGTCAAACACACGCGTCTGTTTCGCCACACAGCCGGCACGTAAGCTGCGCTAACACAACAGGTGTGTTTTCCCGCACTCGGGTAACGTTATAAAAACGCAAACGTCTGTGTTTTCAGCAGGCAACGTTGAGTACACGTTGGCAAATAAATTTATTATTATTATAAATCGGGAGAAAAGAAAATATTAATAAAAATAAATGTCTACTCTTTGTATTATGAACTGATAAAGTGTTTGTGAGTTTGTGGGAAGTATACTCCAGAAATACGGATTGGATTTGGAAAATTATTTAACTAATAGGAAGCTACATTATCCCTGAGTCTTATAGGCATTTTTTTTTGTTCCGGGAAAATGCCGAATTTCTACGGGAACACTGGAATTGCTACGGTATAGCCACAGGGCGCCGTCTGTCACAAAATTTGAAACTCAAAACTCAAATCATTTATTGTAAGTAGGCAAAAATATGGCACTTTTACAAAATTAAATTAAAAAAAAAACAAAAAAGAGGCAAAAATTGATCTATTAAACTAATTATTATCTAATAAGTATGGTTTGAGTTTGATAAGGAACATTTCCCTTGCAAGTGGTGACTCACGCCTGAATCTCGCGCAGGAAAAGGAAACTCCATTAACTCTACTAGCGCTTCGGAAATACGCCCGTCAGAGAAGATAGCACCAAGAAACTCTACGAGAATGTCGTTTTTAAATGTTCTGCTTTTATTTTTTATCCTGAATAAGTATTAAAACCAAGTAATAAATCTAATAGCTAAATGAAACTAATCAAAAACAGTGCTAACGCAGTCTCATTAATTTCATGTTTAATATGCTAACAAGCAATATAAGCTGTTATTCTGGCTTGCGGCCTAATGAACAGAGCAATGCTAATGGATTCGAATGAATTTCAATAACTTTTCCATACAATCCGGCTGCCTTGTCACTTAGGAATTGGTTGGTAAAGTATGGAAACAGATTATAGAATAAGCTACATTAAAACTAACTTAACCTAAATCTATAACCGATACCGGGGACCGGGGCCCCGTGTTGGATTATGGCGTAACCCTCCTCACAAAAGTGAGGAGAGACTCGTGCTCAGCAGTGGGACGTTATGGGTCGATGATGATGATAACCGATAACCGTTGGGGAAGAAAGGTTCTGGAGTGGCAACCACGGACCAGAAGACGTAGCGTAGAGTGGCCCTAAAATATAAAAACACAAACGTCTATGTTTTCAGCAATCAACGTATTAAAAGATAAAAAAGTCTAAAAACCATTTTCTTTTAATTTATAACCTCTCTTTCCATGCTAACTTACCCAGCCGTTAATTTTCCTACTTCACGGTCTAATGCAGATATCCTACTAGACCTTAGAACTTGTCTAAATTAATAGAACTGAATAAAATTTACAAATCCTATTTAAACAAGGCTATAAAAGTCGACTATACATTATTATTAATTTACATGATTTTTGCATTTATTTTGCGAACCGATACTGAAGTACAATTAAATGCCGCACAGGAGAAAAAGATCTAATCACCTATAGCATAGAAGACATTGTCTTCCACATTTTTTTTATTTGACCGAGTGACTTGACAAGAAAGTTCTTCGCCAAGTTCTTCAGCGCTACGCCTGCCCATAACAGTTACAGTGCCACCCAGAACTTTGCATTGCATGATTATGTGCGGCACTGCACTGCGCTCGTCATTCTGAGATATCGGTTCTAAAGTCTCGTATGCCCAATAATTTCGGTGGAAACAACACCAGCTTACCGAATACGTATTTTATAAAATGTAAAAAAAAAAAACAAATTATTTAATATATAACTCTCTCTCTCTTTCTATCTTCACTAAGTTACATCTCTGTCTCAACTTCCGTTCGCCTCGCCCGATCACACTTTTCGTAACGCTCTCGTTACGTATTCACCAGCTTACTCCCCAAGTCAAGCGTGCGTAAAGAAGAAACATGATAGAAACTTTGAATTATAGACCGCCACCGCGTTGGTTTGAGAATTATGCGCATTTGATCCGATTCACACGTATGTGTTGATCTAATGAAATCGCAAGAGATGTCGCTGTACATTCATTAACACCTACGCTCGGTGAATATCACCATTTCTCGCTATGTCATGAATCGATTCTGTTCGCTCATACATAATAATACCTACTACGTACAGTCAGCAACAAAACTAGCTATACATTTTCAAAAAGTTTCCAAACTTTCAATCTACACACTAATATCCGAAAGAGGTAACGTTTGTTTGTAGCGGCTAATCTCTTGCTACTGACCCTATTCTGAAAATTCTTTCACTGCTAGAAATCTACACTATTCCCGAAAGAAGTAACTTATGTTTTATCCCGAGAAAATGCATAGTTCTTGCAAAAAAAAAACAAAACATGTGCTGGGATACATAGTAGAAGTAAAATTTCAAATAACTTTTTTTTTTTCAAAAATAATATTAAAAAAAGAATTACCTACCATAAAAGATATTTAAATAAAATATACGAAACGTAACTCTCTCCCTTTCTGTATTCACTAACTTATATCTCCCTCTCAACTTCCGTTCGCCTCGCCCGATCACATGTTTCGTAACACATTCAACAGCTTACTCCCCAAGTCAAGCGTGCGTAAAGAAGTTTTACTACAAAAATGGGAATCGCGTCCATTCATACAAGACCTATAAATCAGTTTCGTCAATCTTCCTTCATCCATCCTCGCTAGATGTCCAAACCATTTCTCTATTTTTGTCACTACGCCTTCTACCATTCCAAATCGTCCCCTTGTCACGCTGTTCGCTAGTTTGTCCACCAGCCTTATCCTACGCCAGTTAATTGAGATTCATGCCGTTTAGCCAGTTCCCAGTTGTTAGTAGACGGTAGGAAATGAGGTGACAGAGTGACTACGGAAATTCTCGTTAGTGATTGATTTAATCTTTGGCTTATTTATTAGCAGTAACTTCTCTTACATCCTGTGAAATATAGGTCTGCGAATGGTGGTCTAGATTGCAGTCTTGCCTCATGCGGAATATCATTGCATTCGTCACTATAAGATACCTAAGTGTCGTTAGTAGACAAAATAATGATTTGGCAGACGCTTTGACTAAAAAGAAAACTCACTTCTTGTTACCAAGTGTAGGTAGGTGGTATATGTAGTTACGTAAAATGCCAATTAAAAGTTTGCATGAATATTTATTAGTGGCTTTTTGAAGTAAATTTTTTTACGCACGCTTGACTTGAGGAGTGAAAGCTGGTGAATGCGTTACGAAAAATGTGATCGGGCGAGGCGAACGGAAGTTAAGAAGGAGATATAAGTCAGTGAAGATAGAAAGAGAGAGTTACGTTTCGTATATTTTTTAAATATAATTTATGAAAAAATATGTTGCATTATTTTTTTTTAAATATTTATTTCTTCTAAGTTTTACTTCTTCTATGTTTCCCAGCACACAGTGACATTTCGTTTATTATTTTTATTTTTTATTTCATTTTAGTCATTAATCCGGACCGAGCCCCGTGGTGGATTATGGCCTAACCCTCGCGAAAGTGAGGGGAGACCCGTGCCCAGCAGTGGGACGATATGGGTTGATGACGATGACGATTTAAAAGACGCAGTACTAAATCTCCGCCTGTAAAAAATGATCTTAAAACGAGGTCTTATGTTTAACCGACCTTTATATATATTTACTAAGTGAATTAAGTAGCCACGATTTTCTTCTAGTTAGACCTTAGTTTTTGCTAAACAATTTATACTAAGTTATTACTATAAATCGAAGTAAATGAACGTTTTGCAACACGCAACTCTCAATTTAGACTTAATTAAGCACTGACGAGTTGCTCTTTTGAATGTATCAATCTGAAGTTATGGTTTGTTTATTCTAATAACTTTATAGGTAACTTAAAATTAACTCAATCTATATAAACTAAGACGTAAAGCAAAATTATGTGATCCATGTTTAATTACGTAAATTTTACAATATAGAGTTGTCTATCTATCAATATTAAATAATAGTAGATTGTACAACAAGGGAACAAAATAATGTATTTACGGCGAGAGCGATTTTTGAATCCAGAGCGAAGCGAAGGATTCTAGAGTAGAATCCTAAGCGTAGCGAGGGAGTCAAAGTAGTTCGCTCGAGCTTAAATAATTTCGTTACCGTGTGGCACACGATACTTTTCATCCCAAGCTATGAGAAAAGTTCATCATACGAGAAAAAAATCTTTTGACGTGACAACGTCTAATGAATCGATGCATGCACGAAAAAGTTGACACATTGTCCCGTAACGCTCATTGTACGCTTGCGCCGCATCTATCTCTCTTCTCTTCTTGACAGGTTAATTATTCTTGCATTTTAAAAATCTGCTTACTAGTATAATTTCAAGTATTTATTCTTTTATTATTCATAAAAGTATGCAAGCACTTCATCAATGTTATGTTACGACGTTGTCACGTTAAAATATCGTCCGTAAACCTACTTTACAGACAACCAATTTTTTTTTAATTTGGATTGCCAATGCCGCGTCGGCACGCGCTTTTTTTTTATTGCCGGCCAGGACTTTATTGAAGCGAATTGCGTTCAAACTTTTTAATTAAACAGTGTTCCAAATTCAAAACTCATTTCGTCACTGTTATTAAGTGCGCGGAAAATACCTACTTTGCTCGCACTTATCGAGGAGCAAAAAGCCTCTTTTTGGAATACATGGGATGAAAAGATTATTTAAAGATTAAATAATCAAAACAATAGTAGGTACATTATAGGGGTGTTATAGATAACCGTTATCAAAGTAACCGGATATCCAAAAGAATAAAGAGGCCTTATTCGCAATCCGTAACCGAAACAATAAAGTTTCATCCAAGTTCCGCTACGAACCCGCACTGATGATACAAAGTAATATCTATCAAAATTATTTGCATTTGCATATCGTTTCTCAACTTAGGATTTACACATACTGCCTGCCATTACTTCATTACATTACAAAACCCCACCCTAAAGGCCCATTTACACATGGCGGCGATAACGCCTCAAATACGCCACATTGTTTTACACTGCAACCGTTGTGAAAACTGTATCGCAGAACAATAGCGAAGCGTTTCGATGGAGAAATGGCAGGAAGCACGCTCGGTATTGTCAGCGGATTGCTCGGTAAGTGGAAAATGAATTTTAAATAGAGTGTGGACGCGCACTGTTTGTTCACTTCGACCAAAAATCTGGTCAAATAGCACTTACCCGAATTGAAATCGTTATCTGACTTAGATTTTTATCAGAATTGACATTTGACTCATAACATCATCATGAACCCATATCAGCATACGGCACGGATCTCCCCTCACTTTCGTGAAGTTAGGCCATAATCCACCACGGGAGCCTCGTCTGTATTAGTGGATAACATACGGACCTGTGTGTTTTAATTATTTTAGGGTGTTTGAGATTTATTTACATACCAATCACACAAGGCTTGACACATGGACACTCAACAGGATTATGATTATCACGAACCTCGACGTTTCGTTCGTCATATGACTTCAAAGTTGCACTGACCATAGTCACAAGATAACTTTACATTAAACTAGCTGTGCCCCGCGGTTTCACCCGCGTAGTTCCTGTTCCCGCAGGAATATGGGGATTAAATATAGCCTATGTTACTCGCTGTCAAAGTAGCTTTCCATTAGAGAAAATTAAGCCGAAACTTTACATATTCCTATACATACTTTAATCCCCTATATTTATTTTACCCCTCAAGGGTAAAGTTTTACAAACTTTGAATGTCAAATTTATTTATATCTAATCAAAAGCCTAAAAAATAAATTTCAAGCTTCAAGCTTCAAAAATGACGATACTTCCATACAAACTTTCATCCCCTATTTCAAACCCTTACAATGCATTTTTTGCGATAAAAAGTAGCCTATGTCCTTCCTTAGGCTCTAGATTATTTCTGTACCAAATTTCATTTCAATCGGTTCAGTAGTTCAGGCGTGAAAGAGCAACAGACAGAGTTACTTTCGCATTTATAATATAAGTAAGGATAAGGATAAGGAAGTAAGGAAGTAAGGATGTATCTTCACTGAAAATGACGAGCTAAATGTAAATGTGAAGCTATAAATAACTACAACATTTAAAAGGTATAATTCGTAAAAAAATATCCATAATAACCAGTTTACAAAAGCTTTGCCTAAAGGAAACTTAACTTAACAAATTCTAGGAGTGCACCTCAGCTCGCAGGTTGGTAAACGGCACCAGAAACCAGACGGTAAACGGTCTGCCAGACGGTTTACCAGTACGCGATCACCCTATTGGAAAATGAATTTAAAATAAGCTTGGCGGATTCGCTTCAAGGAAAAGTCATATAATGTACGTACAAATCCGTTAACCACCGGTGTTCGGCGAACAGAGGATGTAGGGTAAGTCATGCCATAACTACAAGTACTTACTAAAGACAGTCAGATAAAAGGTTCATTATTATCAAGCACACACTATACTGAACGGATTTGGATGGAATTTGGTACACCGATCGTTTATTACCTAAATTAGCACCAAATACTTTTTATCGCATAAAAATTAACTGTTCCTATGATATAACACTTAAAACCGCGGGACGCAGCTAGTTAGTTATATTGTAAAAATTACCACTTTAATAGAATTTCTTAGTTTAGAACTTAGTTTATTTGATCGCAGTTTAATTTTCCGCGGTTGCGTCGCAAATTGCGAAAACCGGAGATGCGCTCTCGGGATGCGTAGCCGGCGACGCGCGACGGTGACGCAACCGTGGCAATTTGTTCAATCATAGCCGCGAGCCATCATCTGCAGCTCAGTTTAAGGCCTTAAGCTGGATGGATTTAACTGTTCGTGGTGAGGTCCCAGGTTGTAACTATCGAGAAACACAGACTAGGGCAATGAGTTCCACTTTTTTCCGCTTGATAGTTAATAGAATCAAGCATTACTTAGGGCGTCGTTCTGACAATTTATCCAAAACGGCAGTATAAAATGCGTATTTACTGTTAGGGTTTGTTACAATTAATCGATATCAATTAACTAAATAGTTACTTAATACCTCTTTATGCTGACAACTTTTTGGTTTGAGTAGTCGGACCTTAGTCGGACGAAAAAAAAAAAGGGAAAAAAGGAGGAATGTATGTCAGTGCGGCATTCGAAAATTGGAATCGAGCGAACGACTTTGTTATTTGAAAGAATATATGATTGTCTTGAGAAAAAGAAATAAAAACAGTGAACGTGTTAAGTAATGTTTTATCTTTTAATAAACTTACTCCGACGGGGCCTAGAATAGTGATACCTAGTCTTACATTACAGGTGAATTATCATCGAACAATCAGACTTACCAATGGCGCCGCGCCACCCTCACGTGGTGGACATTCCACTTTGCTCACAAAGCAATTTGCTCCTACATATTTTATTATTAACGCAAAGGAAGGGTTGCTTTCCCTAGTCTGTATTTCCCGATACCAATGACCTGGGAATTTTCAATTGACGATGGTATTTACTTTTTTAATTTGCCTGAGTGGCGAGACTAGCGAGTCGTCGCAAGTCGTTTCTGGGTAACGCGCCGCCATCAAACACATCGTCGTTGCGAACAAAGTCGCGGGTAACGGCTAGTTAAAATAGGTACTATAGACTATAGATGCATAGTAAATGTTTGTAAGTTAATGAGGGTCATCAATATGTTATTATGTTGTAAAATTTCTTTCTACAAATTCACACGTTGATACTAAGTAGAGACAATAGATCGTAAACCTTTAATATGTGAAAACTTTGCTTAGACGCGTGCGCTCTCTGTTGCGTAATCTTAGAACTACCATTGGTTTTCCATGCTTCTACAATACATCGCGGTTAGTAAAGAAAGTCACTGAACATCATCTGAATTCTAATTTGGATTACGCTCTAAAACTACACTTATTTTTCGTAGAGTTAGTGTGTTTTTATTTATCGAGTGAGGTGAAAAACAAATCGATGCAAGCGCCGCGCGTCTCTGTCAGTTTGATACATTTTGACAGCGCCGCGCGGCGCTGTCACTTTCATGAAAATGCATGGCAAAGGCATCGAGTGGCGTTATACGTACGGGGGGCGCACCGCACCGCAGCTTCAGTGGCCTCCCGCTGAGACAGAGCCTAAGGTAAAGTTTGAAATGCTTTTCTATTTTCTCCTAAGCTAAATTAAAAAAAAAAATCTAATGGCCCATTCGTGCCTACGGACGATAAGTAAAAATTCAAATAACGTTAGTTCCTATAATTTTAATTCATTAAACTTTTTCAGCGACTTCGATCAATTGGAAAAGCTATTAGGAAAATCGTTTTAAAATGATTCTCGAATGTATTGCTTACAAAAGGACGTGGATCGCTTCCGCCATGGTCACTTTTTAATACGCTGTTATTAGCTTGGTACCTATGTATGAATCGGAATATTTCAACGTGATTTTCGTCGACTTCAAAACGTCGGATCAAATTGAAACTTTGCACATTAACAAGAACCAACGACAATACAATAATAAAAATAAAAATACCTACTAAAAAATAAGCGCCGGTAGCCTAGTAGGAGAACTTCTGCCTTCCAATGAGAAGGCCGTGAGTTTAAATCCCAATGCGGGTACGTACCAGTGTGTTTAAGTAAAAAGTATATTGACGTAATGATCGTAACATCGTAACATCGTGAAGAAACCCACATACTTTCCCGAGAATTATATCAGAGATGGGTATGCTATCCACCAATCCGGACCGGGCCCCCGTGGTGGATTATGGCCTAACCCTCCTCACGAAAGTGAGGGGAGATCCATGCTCAGTAGTGGGACGATATGGGTTGTTGATGATGAAAATAATGAAAAAAAAAAAAAATATTATTGTTAAAAAAAACTGGAAAACACGCTAATAGTAATCAGAACTAATAAATAGAAAAATATTTAATTTTAGGGTAAAAAGGTCGAGTTAACGTCACGATTCGGTAACTGATGGATGCTTAACTGAAACTGATTTTGGACAGAATACAAAATGAGCATTTTTGGTGTTTGTATCAATTGCTAACACTCATGCAAGTTCACGATACGAAGAAACATAAGTCTCAGAAATATTCAAAATCAACAACCTCACATTTTCAGTTACCTACCAAAACTGCCAAGATGACTTTTGTTCATAGTTTATAGGTTCATGTAGGTACAATCAATGGGAAAAGTCTTTTAACTTCCATTTACACAAGCACCAGCTAGCGAGACCTGTCGTGCTATTTTGAATCCTAAAGATTGCATAAGGAGAGGCGAAGATCGAACTAAATCCTATCGATCGAGCAGTAGACGCATAAAGACTGACAATAATTATGATGAATTCATGACTCAAGACTGTCTATGAATATATCCAAGCTCTGAACGAGGAAACACCATTTCCAAAATACCATGTATTTTAGAAGACGGTTTGCTTGACACCAGTCCCAATCAATCGATCGAAGCAAGCAACCTTTAGTAAACAGGCATGAATATTTCAACCGCCAATCAGGGTACGTGATTGATGCCCTTAGAATATGGACAACTAGCAATTACTGGTACATTTACCCTGGTTTTTCTTGGAAATGTTTTCAGAGTTCTAATTAAAGGTATATAAACACATTTTTTTTTATTTCACTTAGTGACGAGACGTTCTAAAGTCTCATATGCCCAATAATTTCGCTGAAAACAGTGACCTTAAAACCGGAACACAGTAATGTTTGCACACTACTGCTTGGCGAATGGATATCTGGCAAAGGTGTGGTACTTCCCCAGGCGGTCTCTTGCGGAAGAGGCCTCCCACTATAACTACAATTAAATTACTACCTACTACAGTACTAAAATACTATGTTACCAATTAACTATTGCAGCACAATAAAACCTTAGACGTTAAAATAGACCAACCTACTTGAACATTCTTTACTCGAAACTGGCCGAATTCACAGACCGTGCGAAGCCATAAACAAGAAAAAAAGTCAAACAAATGTTTTTAAATAAAACCGCGGCAAATGTCAACAATCCTAATTCAAGCATTACCTGGTGATGAGCTCATCGTCTCCACATGCGCAAGCGCATGGATATTTAAATCAGACCGTTCCCATGAACTCCATGACAGTCAATCGGATTGAGCAATTCTCGGAAATAGTGAGATTTTGCTTAGATTTAAATTGCTAAGTATAGCGGTATTTTGGGTGCTATTATTTTATTGCGGTACTAGCTTTGAAGGGCACTGTTTGCAGTGAAATTACTGGGCATAATGAGACTTTAGAACCGATGTCTCAGGGTGACGAGCGCAGTGCAGAGCCGCGCAAAATTATGCAATGCAAAGTTCTGGGTGGCACTGGAACTGCTATGGGCAGGCGTAGCGCTTACCATCAGATAAACAATTTGCTCGTCTTATCACGCAGTCAAAAAAAATAAACTTATTTTTTTAACCACACAAATAATAAAAACAAAAAAAATGTAATTTACACCCCACTAAGATTATTTCTACACGAGAAACAATCTAGAAGAGGACACAAATTTCACTATAGCATGTTCTTAGAAGTTGGTGGCTATCATAGCGCACAAACTGTGGAACCATGCACAGGGATTGAACCCGCGTCCGCGCGATTACAAGGTCGGCGGGCAGACGAACGCGCCACCGGCGTTATCATTGATACGTCGAAAATAACCAACAAGCTTGATAACTTAATATAATAATGATTTACTTGCTTTTTCTTTTAATTTTAATTAATTGAATGATAAGAAAAATTTACGAAATATTATAAATAAAAATCTATTAAAAAATCAAACTTGACAACAGTACCGTTATAGATGGCGCTAGTGTGACTCAAAAAATATTAAGGTTGGTAATAATGATTTCAAATTAATATAATTTATTTTATTTGTATTTGTTTTGTTCTATATTATGTTTATTTTGTATATTTTTCATATATTCTTAAAAATATTATATTATTTTTATGAAACAAAACAACACATTTAACATATTTTTTTTAAATAATACTAATAATAATATAACTATAATATAATACTAATTATTATTATTCTTAATTAAGCCTTTCTTTATAGCGCTGCTTGTAAAAGTTATTTATATCTCCTGCAAAGAAGGAAGTGCGAAGCCAAAAAGAAAAAAAAAACAAGTACCGCAGTAAATAGCATAACCCACTACCACAGCCTAAAAAGTGTTCTGTGGGGTTTTCACTGCTGAAAACACACGCGTCTGTGTTTTTATAACTTTACGGCAAGCGAAAACAGACGCGGCGTGCGAACCCGCGCTGCTGTATTGACAATGTTATCACACCAGTTGTGTGCGCCTGTACTGTTGATTCAGTTTAGTTACGACTCAACGCCAGTAAACAGTAAACACACACGTTGTGTAAAGATTCGCAAAAGAGCCAAAAAAGTAAAACGGTTCAGCAGCGAACGTGTTAGCTAACCTGTGGCATGATGCGGGTTGCAAATTCTAACTTAGCTTTTTTTTTATTTGACCGAGTGACAAGACGAACAATTCGTTCACCTGATAGTAAGCGCTAGGCCTGCCCATAACAGTTACAGTGCCACCCAGAACTTTGCGCTGCGCTCGTCACCCTGAGACATCGGCTCTAAAGTCTCTAAGCCCAGTAATTTCGCTGGAAACAGTGCCCTTCAAACCGGAACATCGTAATGTTAGCACACTATTGCTTAGATTATCTAAGATTATTACTTATTATTGAAGTTGACTTATAATAAAAAGAAAAGATTGTTTTTTTTTTCACGTAACCCCAATATAAATACCAAAGCATTCGCAGAATGTCACCACATTACCTCCGAACGTACCATATTGTACATATAGTGCTGTAATTGCGCACTCACACGCAATCCCGCAATGATCGATAATAATGAACTAACCTCGGCTACTTCGTGATAGAGTAAAATGTTCGTTTGTCTATGATTTATATCGATAATAGAAATTGCAATAATCGATGCGGTTGCATCGTGATCTATCGATACGGGTGCAACACTTTCGCTTGTCGTGATTGGATTTAATTGGATCATAGATTAGAGATAAGCGCTAGCTGTCACCCGTAACTTCGTTAACGGTGGCATTTTTTATACCGATACTATATGGCAACTCAGTTTTGTGCATTAAGGTGGTACGTTTCAGTGTTGGCGGGAAATTCGAAGTTTAAGAAGTTTTTTTGGATTTTGGCCCTAGACCAATTACCTAGACTAATTATCTTACTAAATTACCTACTGGAATTTTTGACACTAGATCATTCTTTACAATATTCTGTAGAGATATTGGACAATATACATAATATTATGATTATATGATTTTTATTTCCCTTTTTCTCTTTTTCTGAAGTTTTTTGAGATTTTCTTTTTTTTCGTTTCTTTTTGGTTTCTTTTTTTTTTTAATTACAGCTGGCTAAGTAGCCTCTAAAATACGTCCTATCATCAATTGTCGGAAACTTACGCTGTTTTTTTTCTTTTTCTTTTGTTTTTTGTGTGTCAGCTGATTGGAACCCACACCCTATTAATGGCGGCTGACACTATCAAGTGGACAGTCCATTAATATTACTGCTAGCTACCAGGCACAGGCTCAGGGCCTACTTCCCACAACGATTTAGCTTGCAACAGACCATTGTATGCCAGTCCATTCCCAATTCAAAACGCTGTACCCATGTATCCTTCATTATATCACCTTCACACACCACTTTCTCCAAACTAGTTTCTCACGATACTCTCGGCGAAGTGTGAATTTATGTACTGACGCCAAAGTACATTAATTAGTACATGTGTTTCGTTGTAATTAGTACTTGGCACCACGTTGGCTTTTCTCAAAACAAACGTAGCGAAAGCGCGACTAAGCGAGGAGACTCGACGAGATGCAATGAGAATTTTGAATGTATTTACAACACATGCATGATTTTTGTACATATTTTATTGTGTTTGTATGTCTTTTTTGTTTTATAACGTTTTCTTTTTTACTGAATTTCGCGTGATGGTAAGCGCTACGCTCGCCCATAACAGTAACTCACAGAGCCACCCTGAATATTGCATTGCATAATCTTGCGCGGCACTGCACTCTGAGACATCGATTGTAGAGTGTCATATGCCCAGTAATTCCGCTGGAAACAGTGCCCTTCAGCCGGGATACAGTATTGTTTGCACTCTAGTGCTTGGCGGATGAATATCTGGCAAAGATGTGGTACTACCCCAGGCGGTCTCTTGCAAAAGAGGTCTACCAATACAAAAAGCATATCACCTACAATCATATATGAGGTCTGAAAAGCTCGTCGCAACAATGATTGAAGTATTTCTGAAGCGATGATTGCTCACTGCTCAGTGAGTAGCGTGGTCAGTCGAGAAGCCACAGGGCGAGCAAAAATGTTTATTACTATTATTCACTTTATTTTACTTCTTATTTTTTTTTTACTAGCCGTTATCATCCCAGGGCAAAGCAGGGCAAAGGCCTATAGATAGCAAAAATGCACCGTTTCTGCGTGAAAGATGGGAAAAGTTCACTAACACACTTTTGCATTTATAAGAAGAAGAAAGAAAAATATATATATATTAGTGTCCGCCTCCCAAGCAGAAGGTCGTGAGTTCAAATCCCAGTGCAAGCACGTACCAATGTGTTTCTTGTAAAAAATATGTACGTGATTATCACTCGCTTTTCGGTGAAGGAAAACATCGTGAGGAAACCCACATACCTACGCGAGAATTATTTCGGAGGTAGGTATGTGATCCACCAATCCGGATCTGGCCCCCGTGGTGGATTATGGCCTAATCCTCCTCACGAAAGTGAGGGGAGGCCCGTGCCCAGCAGTGGGACGTTGTGGGTTGTTGATGATTAGTGCCCACTATCTCTACAAAATATTGTAAAAAATTATCTAGTATTGTTTTAAATTCCATTATCATTTAAGTAGGAAGAACATATTGAACAGTGATTTAAGCAACTTCAAATGAAGCTGCAGTTGTTCAATGCTTAAAAATACCCATTCAAGATCTAAAACATTACAAACCATAATAATATAGGTTAAGGTACCTCAGTTACTGTTGAATGACAGAATAACACATTATTTTCCCATTTCCTAAACCGTCCTATCTACCTAAGCTCTACCGAACCGACACATTAGCATAATTGAATATTCAATGCACAGTGTACCGCCGTGAATGAGATTGAAACAAATCACCGGAAATTGCACAGTGGTTTTTAATAAATATCCTAACTCCAATACAAAGTTAGAGGTGTAGGAATATAAAAAAAAATACATTCAAGTTGTTCTGGTGACTAATCTGGAGTATTTAAACAAGCTTTGGTTGAACTCACCGTATAATAAAAATTGAGTCAATTTTGACCTAGTTCTCGTGGTTTAACTGAGCTGAAATTGGACATGCCTGTCAAGTTTCTATGACATTATAATGTTATAGTGACAGCGAACTGATAGAGGTGGAAGGTGGAATATGGAACTCAGTGAATAAAAATAGATTTAGGATGTTTGGGCTCATTTTAATTCCTAATTTAGTTTAGCAATGAATTTCTGATTAACAAATTTAGATATCGCTCCTTTGCGACAAGATCGTGTAATCCCTTCAATATACCGCTATGGAAATAACACGTTCTTGTCGCAGTAAACAATTTTGGTGCACACCCTAAACATTTATCTGAAATGTATTAAGCTTAGGTACTATCTACGTACGCATACTGTGCACATGGTAGCACTCAATAGACAATTGCCAACCACAATAATACCATGACAAATGCCAGCCTTATTCCCACCATCTCGTCTGTCCGTCTGTCCGATTGTTTGTGACATGGCGTCATCTGTCCATGCTTGCGGCAAGGTCATGGGTTTGTAATGGGGAGTAGTCTTTTCGTGGCACCGCCTAAAATGTAGTTCTGAATACTGTGGTACGAGTAGTTAGCGTGAGATTTCAATTGCAATGCATTTTTGAAGTAAAACTTCTTTACGCACGCTTGACTTGGGGAGTAAGCTGGTGTAAGCGTTACGAAAAATGTGACCGGGCGAGGCGAACAGAAGTTGAGAGGGAGATATCAGTTAGTGAAGATAGAAAGAGAGAGAGAGTTACGTTTCGTATGTTTTTTTAAATATCTTTAATGGTTTTTTTTCGAAATATTTTTTTATGTAAATTTTTTGGTTGAAGTTTTATGTGTCTCAGCACACATTACGTTTTTTTTATGTTTTTTATTCCTTTCGGGGTATTATTATGTCTTTGGAGCCAGTCCGATTCTAAACTTGTTAAGATAATTGTTGTAAATGATAATACAATTCACGAAAATCGTAGACATTTTTTTCATCCGACTGATTCACGACATTTCACGCTACAACATTTTCGCCTACTACTCGTACCTTAAAAATACAGACAAACATAATACGTGATCTACACATCTGTCTCCATATACATGCGCAGGCGACTCCATGACGTATCAATCTATCATCGGTGTTCCGAGCACGCGCCACGCGCCGCGCGTCACGCGCCGCGCGCCACTCTATCGGTCATTTTTACCACCACTAAATTGTCTCTAGTCTCTACCCCAGTAAGGTTTAATTTAAATGTTACTAATATAAAAAATGCGAAAGTTTGTGTGTCTGTCCTCACTTCACGCTGAACGGATATCGATGAAATTTACTATACAGATACTTTAGGTTCCAGAATAGAACAAAGGATACTTTTTAACTCGTTAAAATTAACGGTTCCCGTGGGAAATTTATTTACGCGGGTGAAACCGCGGGACGCTGTTAGTACGAAATAAAAAAGGCTTACACCGAAAATTCTTAAAGTCGAGCAAGTCGTTCGCATGATGATAAGCGCTACGCCTGCTCATAGCAGTTACAGTGCCACCCAGAACTTTGCATTGCATAATCCTGTGCGGCACTGCACTGCGCTCGTCACCCCGAGACATCGGCTCTAAAGTCTTATATGTCCAGTAATTTCGCTGGAAACAGTGCCCGTCAAACCGGACCACAGTAATATTTGCACACTAATGCTTGACGGATGAATATCTGGCAATGGTGTGGTACTTCCCCAGGCAGTCTCTTGCAGAAGAGACCTCCCATTACAAACTAACTTATAACTAAGCAAGAAAAAAGGACTAGAAAATACTGTTTGACTTTTAAAAGTGATATTAAAAGCAATAATTAAACAAAACAAGTGAAACTTGTAGGTGTCAACCAGGTGACGTCGATATTATTTCCCATCGCGCTTAGCAACTACGCGTAGCAATGCCATCGGCGCAGTACAAGCAGTATGGGATGTACGAACCATAAGATTCACATAGCTACACAAACGAAAGCGTTATTACCGAACCTCGCTAGTACAACCTGATAAAAAAAAATTATCACCGATTAGGTAGATATTTTTTGCGATATTTACAAAGTGGTTGAAAGCCGAAGACAACTCAATGCTTAGACTCTTATTAATTTTTCTACAGCATAGGAAACGATGTCTCAAGTAGGACTGCTATTTGATCTGAATTTTCAACTAGCAAGAGATTGCTGGCCAGGCAAAGATAAACGAAGCCTCTTTCTCACGAAAAAACAGATATGTCATGTAATCTAGGGCCTCTAGGTCTGTCCTATAGATAATCCACATCATCATCATCATCATCCACAGATCTCAGCAGTGGCTGAGCACAGTTCTCCCCTCACTTTCGTGAGGAGAATTAGGCTATAATCCTTCACCGTGGCCGGCAGCCGTATTTTATAACATAAAAAAGAATGAATATTGAATTCATTTGACATTTCGCCCGTACTAAAAATGACAATTGAATCCGATTTCCTCCGAAATAATTACCGGGTTTCTAACGATATTTTCCTCCACCGGAAAGCGACTAATAATAACGTACCTACATACTATATTTATACGAAAAACGCATCGGTAAAATAATATTTATTTATGCCTAAGCACACGGTTTTTTGTCACAACTTAAGCTACTGTATTTCTGTTATCCCGTGGCAACGTGAAGCTATGTCGCATTACGTGATTGAACGTTATAAATCGTCGACGACGTGAGACTCAGTTTTCGGACACAAAAAAGCTATTTTAAATTCCTCGCTTATAGAATTCGCGATACAGAATGTCTGCCTAAAAGTGGAAAGCAAATTTGTTAGATTGGTGTTGAAAAGACGGAATTTCAATAAAAAGCTCGTTTCTTTGACTAAAATGATTTTACAAATGTCCGTCATAACAAAAAGAAAAGATTATCAAATCGAAATAGAAAATAGTACGGAATGTTTCTGAAGAAGTTTTCGTTTGATACCTCCCAAGGAGAAGAGAAAAAAACTTAAACTATACATTACAAATAAATCTAATACGTGGCCAATATGGGTTGATCCACCCATATTGGCCCAATGCTGACCACGGGTCTCCCCTTACTTTTGTGAGGAGTGCTAGGCCATAATCCACCAAGAGCTCCGGATTGGTGGAACACATAATTTCTAAAGCAAGTCGTTCACCGGATGGTAAGCGCTAACTACGCCTGCCCAAAATAGTTACAGTGCCACCCAGAACTTAGCATTGCATAATCCTCCGCGGCACAGCACTGCGCTCGTCGCCCTGAGACATCGGCACTAAAGTCTCATCCAGTAATTTCGCTGGAAACAGTGCCTTTCAAACCGGAACTCATTAATGTTTGCACACTACTGCTTGGTAAATAAATATCTGGCAAAGGTGTGGTACTTCCCCAGGCGATCTCTTTCAAAAGAGGCCTCTCACTACAATATAACTACCGAAAGTCTACAATATAACTATTATAAAAGTTCTCTCGAAATTTTGTACTCAATTTGTACCTCTAAATAATTAAATTGCTTGAATTATTTCTATTTTGAATAGGGGACTTAATGACAAGGCAGTGGACTGTTCTTCTATTCTAGGAACGGATCGATTTCCTTGGATGATTGGCGACTACCTGTGTGTACAAGGAACTATTTATATCAATTGAACTTCTGTTCGCGGTATTGCATTTATTAGAAACAAATTGAATTCAGCCTTTGATGCAAATAACTTTTTGTTCATACACTTCGTAAAATAAGGATGGTACTTACCACTTTTTTTATGTAGACCAATATTTTATTGCATAATATTTGATCACCTCCTTTTTCTACCACAATTTTCATAAAATATGTCAAGTTTTTATTTATTATTTATCTATTTAATACTTTATTGCACAGATTAACTAACTAGTACAAATGGCGGACTTAACGCTAACAGTATTTTCTACCAGTCAACCACCCATAGTGAAGGAGAGAGGGGTGTAGGCGTGCATCAAAATGTGTTATGCAAAAAAATGGAAAATAATATTTTTATTTTATTTATTTTTAAAGTTTTTATTTTTTTATTATTAACAAATAGGTTCGCGTTGGTAGTTGAATAGTAAAAACAATTTTACTAGATCATAATTCATTATGAAGAAGTGAAAATATGTAGCTTTAATTCCGACTAAGTTGTCAGATGAACCGGGTGTTAATTTTTCTTCTTAAGTCTCATCATCATCCACCCATAACGTCCCACTGCTAGGCACGGGTCTCTCCTCACTGTCGTGAGGAGGATTAGGCCATAATCCACCACGGGGGTCCATCCACCACCAGTCCGGATTGGTGGATAACATACCTACCTCCGAAATAATTCTCGGGTAGGTATGTGGGTTTCCTAAGTCTACTTTCAACAATCCTAATGGATTAAATTAACTGTCAGATTTCACTATACTAGCTAATACGGTTACAGTTATCACTCACTTTGGAATGGTATTATTTCCACATCAATTTCAATGTATCCAACAGCAAGGCTTATTACCTGTAACAAAAAAAAAAAGTTAGACAGATAAATAAATTAAAAAAAAAAAACAAGTCTTAAATTCCCGATAATATCCATAGACCCTGACTCCTAACTAGGTTTCTCTGTATCTCATCATCATCAACCCATATCGTCCCACTGCTGAACACGGGTCTCCCCTCCCTTTCGTGACGAGGGTTAGGCTGTAATCCACCGCGGGGCCCGGTCCGGATTGATGGATAACATACCTCTGAAGTAATTCTCGGGTAGGTGTGTGGGTTTTCTCAGGTTTTCCTTTACCGAAAAGCGAGTGATAATTACGTAGATATGTTTTACATAAGCACATTGGTACGTGCCCGCACTGGGACTTGAACTCACTACCTTCCCCTTGGAAGGCAGACGTTTTTCCACTAGGCTACCACCGCTTAATGTTTATAGTATATAATACTATAATATATAATATATATTTATATTTAGTAATATCTGATAGCCATGATAGCCTAGTGGGAGAACGTCCGCCTTCCAAGCAGAAGGTCGTGAGTTCAAACCCCAGTGCAGGGACGTACCAATGTGTTTCTTGTAAAACATATGTACGTAATTATCACTCGCTTTTCGGTGAAGAAAAACATCGTGAGGAAACCCACATACCTACGCGAGAATTATTTCGGAGGTCTTTATGTGATCCACCAATCCGGATCTGGCCCCCGTGGTGGATTATGGCCTAATCCTCCTCACGAAAGTGAGGGGAGACCCGTGCCCAGCAGTGGGACGTTATGGGTTGTTGATGAATATTTGTACAAAATAACGTAAAGAGTGGCGTACGATTCTCGCGGATCACGTTATCATTTAATATACTTTAGCTACCTGGTCTAGCTCTTAATACCAAAAAAACTGATTGAAATTTAAATTTCCGCCAAATGCGAAACGTTTCCAAAAAAACTTGAAATATACTTGACGCTGGCTAAATGTAAGAATTGTGTAAAGCCAACACACATACATACAGTTACGCCTTTTTCCCGATGGGTTAAGCAGAGGCTACATCTTTCCACATGCTACGGATACTGACACCTCTCTCGCTTCTTCCTCGCTTCTTCTTGCTTCAACTTAAAAAATCCTGCAAGATGCTTCTGATTCTTGCTTCAACTTAAAAAATCCTGCATCCCGAAAACAACGGCCTCTTTGTAGTGGGCGGCCTCTTCTTCAAGAAACCACCTGAGGAAGTACCACACCTTTGCCAGGTATTCATCCGCCAAGCAGTAGTGTGCAAACATTACTGTGTTCCGGTTTACAGGGCGCCGCTCCCAGCGAAATTACTGGGCACATGAGACTTTAGAGCCGATGTCTCGGGTGACGATCGCAGGATTATGCAATGCATAATGCGTCTTGTCACTCAGTCCAAAAAAAAACTGAAACGCCCAAAAGCAGTCCTCAATAAAAAGGTAGTTGTAAAAACGTCAAACTGTACCGTAATCTTGCACTAACTGTCAGCAATGCAAGCCACTGGAGCATATGATTTATATCTATATTAAAATGTCCAAAATGACCCGTCACTGAGAACACTGCAACCTGTTTGTAATAGACAGAGACAGGGCCAACCCGTTACGTGTGGATTACTTTTTAGGGTTCCGTGGGGAATTAGGAAACGACAGTAATATTAATAACAACGGGTCACGATCACATACAAATAACCGGACCCCTAGATAGGTTTACGTTTATCTCGGGAATCAGGAACTACGAGGACCATGGTCCTACAGCGCGCCATTCTCTTTATTTCATAGCGCACCATAGCAAAAAAGCCTAAAACGGCTTGTAGTATTTATAATTTTATTGCGTTTTTACTAGTTTGTCAGTAATCTCAATGAATAGTAAACGTTATAATATAAATATTTAAATTCCAAACAAAAAAAAAATCCTATTAATTTTAATACATCTGAAATTCTCATACAATTAAATATTTTTAAACAGAACCCTTTCATCTGCCAATCGAATACCCACTTGACTATTTTTTTTTAATATTTAGTTCGTGGCCTACGAGTATCTGTCATTATCCTTCATACACCTGTTTGATGGGAACATAGGGCAGGTCTATTCTTGACCGACTTTTTGTTACAATTATACATGGGAGCCACAGTATACTGGACCTTAGCAGTGAATCAACTCATCGGAAAAACTTCCCAAACTTAATTTGACTATGAATTTTGTAACGTGTACATTGTTTTAGTTCGCGCGTAAGCTCTGTTACAACGTACACATAGACACGTTTATCTGTCTCAACTATCCAATAGGACTAAGATGCGTGCTGCGAGATGATTCTGATATTCTGTATTCGTACGGGAAACAGACAAAAATATCTGCGACACATTAATATATCTTAGCTCTACAGAGGCGCACCTTTATATAATAACTACAATAATTCTGTACTTCATAAATTGCTGGCATCAACAGTACTTGTATTACAACTTTGCTGCTATGAAATAAGAAACAAACAGTATAAGAGTTCCAAGACGCACAGACGCAACACATGTGTGCGTACTTGTCACAAGTTGAAGTTACATAACTGACTATTAGGACACTGTGACGGGTTGATGTCTAAAACACCTTGTTCTTACAAAGGACTGCTTTTTTGATACAATGCCTAATACACCTAGGTTAGTTTTTACAGTGTTGATGTAATTAAAACCTGATGATAATTATATCACATTACGCGTAGTAAATAACGATCATAGATGTTTTTTGTGATTCGTCTTTTTTGTTTTTTGTGTACGATTTAACTGGAGATGTAGTATTATAAGAACGAGTATTATTTTTTTTATTATCTCAGTCTATTTCTAATATAGTCAAGACTGGATTGAAAGTAAACAGTAGGTTACTGGGTACCTGTAAACCTCTTATGTTCTACTTCTATAATTAGGTTTTACCTTCTGTGGTTATACTCGTATAAAGCCTGTCACATATAGCGGCGCTCGGCCATGGCTGCTTGTCTGATTTCTTTGAACTAACGTCAAACGTATATTTCGTTTTTATGTAATATCGCTTACACAGCCGTGGCAGTGCGCCAAGCAGTAGTGTGCAAACATAACTGTGCAAGAGAGCACTGTTTCCAGCGAAATTACCGCCGATGTCTCAGGGTGACGAGCGCAGTTTAGTGCCGCGCAGGATTATGCAATGCACAGTTCTGGATGGCTGAACTGTTAGAGGCAGGCGTAGCGCTTACCATCAAGTAAACGACTTACTCCTTTAGTCACTCACACAAAAAAAATGTGTGTGGCTGGCCTAATAGCGACATAATTAAATAGCGCCGCCATAAATGACACCGTATAGGAAAATCGATTGAGTTGTTAACTCTAAACGATCTCGAAATTAGTCATTAGTTGCAATCGATAACCACAAATAGTCGATAACGATTATATTGCCACTTTGTGAAACCAGTTTAGGCATATGGGTTTTCTTGTGTTTAATATTAGTATCAGTCTGTACGTACGTGATTGAGAAATTAATATGTGGCATTTCGAAAGTTGCTTAAGAATGCTAAACAGAATATCATAATTGTGTTAAAAATGATTGCAAATTAATTTAATTTACGAAATTATTGGTATCGAAAAGCCAATGCCGCAATACCTCAATTCCTACTTGTTATAAACATAATAATATGACCTAAGTACATAATTTTTTAAGTTGGATTTCTAGCTACCAAACCGCATTGCAATCAGTTCAGTAGTTAATACGTGATGCGAAAGCAAAAAAATATAGACGCCATTTCCCAAAATTTTTATATTTTTTTTTATTTATTCGTGTACAGACATTTTTTGTTCATTCCCGCTTTAATACATCTAGAATAATCACTTTAGTTTCCCATTGATAAATAGATCCTAATAAAAAACCGTTCCCGAAAGGTAAACAAAAAAACATAATTCACTTCAAACTTTTCCCTTATAAACCTTTAAGGAGAGGTTCCCCAATCACACTTATAAGACAATGACAAGTACAAACAAAACCTCTCTGTGTACAGAATTACTCATAGAATTAGTCACTGTCACCGCAGTACAGACAACTTGCAGTATGAGCTATAGAGACGTCTGCTTATTTAGTACACTTTATAAAACTAAATGACATGGCATTTTGAATAATGTTTATCGAAAGAATATATATAATAATATATATTTTATATATATAAATATATAATAACTAGCGGTGCGCCGCGGTTTCACCCGCGGTAACTATTAATCCCACAGGAAACGTCAGTTTTTACGGGATAACAAATGTTGTATATGCTATCCCAAGACCTAATGTATCTCTGTGCTATATTTTATCAAAATCCGTTCAGCCATATCGGCGTGAAGAGAGGACTAACACACAATCTTTCGCATCTAATGTAACTAGTATAATATTATATAATAATAAATGCGAAAGTTTTACGTTTGTGTTTTCACATGTTTGTCCACTCTTCACGCCGAAACAGCGTAACGGATTTTGATGAAATTTAGTATATAGATAGTTTGGAATAGAACATAAGATACTTTCTACCCCGTTCAAAAAATAAGATACATGTGGGATAACAATCAACGCGAGTGAAACCGCGGGTCCCTACTAGTTTATAATTATCATTTATTCATTTATTCAAAAACCACCACAACATTTTTACAGTACCACCTAAGCACCAATGGCATGTTATGGTGACCCTAAAATTATTCTCCTAAAATGTAATACCACAGTCTAAGTCACGGTTCTGTGCCACTTGTGAATTTCACCAGGCTGCAATGAAATATATAAATATCCTGCGAGACAACATTATATATTAGTGAGATGAGATACTGTGTATAGTGTTTCCAAACTGTACAGTCTTTACGAATACATTCAAATTCTCACTGTGTGAAAAATGCTAACAACGGCTTACGCTAGCAAAAAATCGCTTGTAGCCACACACGAAATGAATAAGTTCGCCTTTTGAATAAATGTGAGGTCATTAGCACGAAGTGTACATTAAAGTTTCTACTATATATATATATATATATATATATTATTCTTCTAACTTCTAAGCCTATTTTGAGAACATGCTTATTTTATGAGGCAAAAACGAATGTTCTAAAGTGCGAGAGAGAAATTATAGAGATATTATAGTAAGGACTTTATCCATTTTCCTCAGCTATGAATAAGGCGATACCTAAATAAAGAATTAATTATTTCACGATAAAATTCTGTTAGCAGTAGGGCGATTTTTTTGTTTTTATACTTTTTTCAGCATTTCGATTGGATTTGAAAAAAAACAATAGGTTTTTAAAGAAAAAATTGGAGACACAAATTGGCACCAAAAATTCGCCATTTTATTTTTTTATTATGTTGGTATAGGTACCCGTTCTTACTCTCACAATTATGGCGAATCTAACGACACCTTTCTAGCTAAAATCCATCAAATTTATATATACAACCGTCTTTCTGGCATAGTCAGATTATGAGAAAATGTTTAATGTGAGCTGATGTTTCACAAATAGATTGACACTAACCTTGAAAGCTAGAATTTTAAAGAACTATGGTCCTGGTAATAATATTAAACGTGTGTTCATATATGCATGTAAAATGAAAAACAGATCGATGGAGTGCGGCGAGCGACGCGGCGCTGTCACTTGATAAAATATTTGCATTTAAGTGACAGACAACGCCGCGCAGCGCTATTACTTTGATAAAGACGTTTCAGCAGTGACGGGCAGGTAGTAGGAAGAACGTCAGAAACGACTAAACGAATTTAATGGAATTTTATATGTGGATGGGATATTCGATTTTGTAGTGGGGGCCTCTTCTGCAAGAGACCACCTGGAGAAGTTATTGCCTGATGCCAGAGATGGCAGATATTCTTCCGCCAAGTAATGTGCAAACATTACTGTGTTCCGGTTTAAAGGGCACTGTTTCCAGCGAAATTACTCGGCATATGAGACTTTAGAGCCGATGCCTCAGGGTGACGAGCGCAGTGCGGTGCCGCGAACGATTATGCAATGCAAAGTTCTAGGTGGTACTGTAACTATTATGGGCAGGCGAAGCGCTTACCATCATGTGAACGACTAGCTCGTCTTGTCATTCAGTCATATAAAAAAAAGATGGCAAGTCTTTGACACGTAAGATACTTTTTATCCTAGAAAATTTAACGGTGCCGTAGAATATACATATTATGTCGAATGAGGGTGAAACCGCGAAGACGACAAATTATAATAATTTATTTACATAATATAGCGTCACGATCACACATATACACCTTGATCCCAACTGGGATTCCCTGTATCTAGGAAATGGTCCAAGAGGACCATGGTCCCACAAACATCAAGACTCAGATTCAACAAATCCTACTCAAATTGATTTATGTGTGCTGCATCTCATAGTACGAGTATATGTATAATTTGCTTTAAAGGTACACAATACTGTTGTAAATAAATAAGATAGTTAGTAATTATGGAACAAATAAATATGTTTGGAACCTCCTTATTAAAAAAAATAGCAAAAATCCACTCTTTTTTAACAGTAATAAATTATACGTGTGTTTCGTAACCACGGTCTATGTAACTTGATAAAAACACCAAGGTTAGACAAAAAATATATTCAGATTTATCTTTCAAATATACTCGAATAAATTCGGTTTTGCCTTTCGATGTGATTTTAAATTATATTAAAAAAAACTGTGTGTGTGTGTGTGTGTGTGTGTGTGTTGTTTCCAATTCTACATCTTAACCTACCTGGTTAGGTATCCACTCATACACACATCAAAAGTTTCATGAAAATCAGTCCAGTCTGCTTAGGACAGGATCTATGTATGTTATAGTGACGAATTTTTTAAACGAAATTAAGTTTACCCTCGTCACTTATAATGACTGGTCAAAACGACTTCAGCCTTTATGGGTCACAAAACACCCCATTTAGGGGGTCATTAGTGACTCCGTCGCATGGGTCCCGACACCCCATTTGGGAGTCGTTAGCGAGGTGAACGACCGGACCAATTGTGATGCGTCTGCGCAAGGTATGTTATGCGTCATGGTTTTGTTGTTTTTTTATGTTACTAAGTAACGAGACGAGCAAGTTGTTCACCTGATAGTAAGCGCCATGCCTGCCCATAACATCTACAGTGTCATCCTGGACATTCTAATTAAAAATCTTGTGCCGCACTCCACTGAGCTCCTCACCCTGAGACATCGGTTATGAAGTAAGTAAATACAAATCATACTTAATTAAATACAACTTCTAGGTAAGCGTACACCATCGTAGACCGCATCGTTGCTTAACATGGGTTAGATAATGGTCAAAGGCAAACCTTAAATTAAATTAAATATTAAAAAAAAAAGCCCACGTGTCACTTCAACCCAATTTTTAAGCCAAGCAAAAATCCCAACAGGTCCTATAGAAAGTTTAAATGTTCGCAAGGAAGTACACAAAACACGAAGCCACAAAAGAACGGAAAGAACAGATGGTTTCCGACGGGTCTGTTCCCATGCGTTCCATGGCCAAGCCGGGGCCAAGACAGTTTGTACCGTATTGCCTATGGAATAGAGTTAAAACTATTGTATTTTTTGTATTGATTGCCAGTTCCATAATGTTCGGACTGCGCCAATCATCGTGTGCATGAAGCATGGCGATGGGAGATATCAGTTGTTTTAATATCTATGGTAGAATATTGTTTTTAATGCTGATTGAGGTAAACGCCCTAGTTGGAACTTTTCTGTGTATATATATTTGTTACCTACCCGATCCAATGCATTCGAAAAACGACTTTCCAATAATCTTTTTTTTTCTTTGATTGTGTGAATAGACGACCAAGTCGTTCATAAGCGCTACGCCTGCCCATAACAGTTACAGTGCCACCCAGAACTATGCATTGCATAATTAGCGCGGCACTGCACTGCGTTCGTCGCCCTGAGACATCGACTTTAAAGTCTCATATGCCCAGTAATTTCGTTGGAAACAGTGCCCTTCAAACCGGAACACAGTAATGTTTGCACACTTATGGTTGGCGGATGAATATCTAGCAAAGGTGGTTTCTTGCAGAAGAGGCCTCCCGCTACAAAAGTATTGCGTCGGATCGGTAATGAATTTGTCGGAATTGGATTCGAAAACTTTCCGACACCTTGTGAACGGGGTACTGCCCTCAATCTCCACACACGCACAGCATCATCATTAATTCCTCTCCAAACTACAAAGTAACTATTATTCAACAGCACTCTTTCTCATTTTTCCAGCTGGCGTCCTGTCGCGGTCCAGAGCCTATCATTTGCGGGGTAGCTGGAGTGAAACTCATTTGAATACCACCATTGTTGGTGGTCAGCTGCGCAAGACGGCAAACACTTAGAAGGCTTCTTGGTGTGTACCTAGTATCTGTGTGCTGGTACGAGTAATTTCTCTTAAAATCTTTTGTTGAAATGAGATTGACATTTCCGACGTATTTCCGAAGCACCGGTAGCGTCAATGGAGTTAGATATGTGGTTTTTTTTTCAAACTCAAAGCATATCTTTTTTTTTTAATACATACAGTCATGCCATTTTTCCGTTGGGGTAGGCAGGGACTACATCTTTCCGCATGCTTCGATCCTGACAAACCTCTTTCGCTTGTTCCGCTTTTATAAGTCCCTTCATATATGCTCGCCGGTGATAGGTACTTTTGACTTGGCCTTTCTTTATTACGTCCTCGATTTAATCAAAGTACGAGGCTGGCCCATTCATACTAGACCCATAAATCAGTTTGGTCAATATTTCTTCATCCATCCGCTCTAGATGTCCAAACGATACAAGCATTGCTTTCTCTATTTTTGTCACTGCACCCTCTTCCATTCCACATCGTTTTTATCACGCTGTTCTCCATTTCATCCATCCGATCCGGTCATTCTTCTCAGATATCTCATTTCTACAGCATCTTTCATGCTTCTTCAGCCATCATACCCAGCATTCACTACCATACATTTTTAGAAAGGGGAAAATGCCCTTGCGCTATCCCCTCCACTACGAGGGTGGACCGGGAGGGGGGATGTGGAACTTGAACCCACTAAAACCACCCGTGAGCAGTCCTCACGATACCACCAGTAGCGGAGCAGGGTCCAAGCTAGTGGTGGTAAGGGCTACAGAGAGAGGAAATTATTGATAAGACAAAGTAAATATAGATAAAAAAAGTAAGGTACATATCTTAACCTACAAAGAAAGTAATAGCTTACACAAATAACATCATATTTCTAGATACAACATGCTACATCGTATAGTTATGACAGGCACGTACAGGGGGCCTACCATGACCTCTTATAGCGATTCAATTGAAGACCTAAACTGAACCGCGTCGCAGAATCGTACTGTGACGTCTTATTTTTTATGTTGCTGCCATTGTCAACCTAAAACATAAGGTTGAAAATGGCAGCACCCTAAATTGAGTCGCCAATAAGCTATTTTCAACCTTAACTGGATCCAGTTTAGGTTGACATAAAAAATAAGACGTCACGATTACGATTATGCAACGCGGTTCAGTTTAGGTATTCAATTGAATCGCTTTAAGATGTCATGGTAGGCCTCCTGTTCGTAGAACAAAGTTGTGATTACGTCACGAATAATTTTATTGCCTGCCCATTGTATGAACCTACACAATGTATGTAGGTACTTAAATAATGGCATGTGGCAACCGTGGGCAGCCCGACATGTAGTTTCAACGTAATTATATGACATGTTTGAAGAAATATGTTAACTTTGGGGGTTTCGTAAATATTTGACAGACAAGTGATCAATTAATTATTGTTGTGAAATATTGTATGTTCGCGTCTACACCTTGAAGTTTGAAATGATTTTATTTTAATACTTTTTTACAAGTTATTTTTTTTCCAATATAGAATTGTTTTATTTGCTATAGTCGGCCCACTGCTGAGTACGGGTGTCTACACACTTTTGTGAAGAGGATTAGGCCATAATCCATCACATGAGCCTGGTATGGAATGGTGGACGACATACCTCCGAAATATTTTTTTGGGTATGTGGTTAAGGTTAAGTATGTACAGTAATTTTCAATTCAGCATTTTTAAATCACAGTAAAAGGATAGCGTCGGTATAAAATTATTGAAGTCAAAATCCTTAGCGGTTTTTTTTTATTTATACCTGAGTGACAAGACGAGCAAATCGTCCACCTGATGGTAAGCGCCACGCCTGCCCATAACAGTTACAATGTCACCCAGAACTTTGCATTACATAATCTTGCGCGGCCCTGCACTGCGCTCGTCACCCTGAGACATTGGCTCTAAAGTCTCATAATGCCCAAAATTCGCTGAAAACAGTGCCCTTCAAACCGGAACACAGTAATGTTTGCACACTACTGCTTGGCGGATGAATAAGATACTTTCCCAGGCATAAAATATATGATACTAGCTGTGCCCCGCGGTTTCACCCGCGTAGTTCCTGTTCCCGCAGGAATATGGGGATAAAATATAGCCTATGTTACTCGCTGTCAATGTAGCTTTCCATTAGAGAAAATTAAGCCGAAACTTTATATATTCCTATACATACTTTCATCCCCAAATCACAAAACTTTACCCCTCAAGGGTAAAGTTTTACAAACTTTGAATGTCAAATTTATTTATATCTAATCAAAAGCCTAAAAAATAAATTTCATGCTTTTAGCTTCAAAAATGACGATACTTCCATACAAACTTTCATCCCTTATTTCAAACCCTTACAATGCATTTTTTTGCGATATAAAGTAGCCTATGTCCTTCTCTAGGCTCTAGACTATTTCTGTACCAAATTTTATTTCAATCGGTTCAGTAGTTCAGGCGTGAAAGAGCAACAGACAGAGTTACTTTCGCATTTATAATATAAGTAAGGAAGTAAGGATTATCTGGTGAAGTCACGATGATTAAATTACTTTCTCACAAACCCTCAGGGTAAATCATCATTGTACTTAACAATACAGTTCAGAAACCTTTTCCTCGGGCTTTAGGTCAGGAGAGAGAATTAATTCCATACTTGTATGATATTAGCCGGAACGCCTCACGATATCATATACTTCCTTAATTTAATTCCAATAAAGAAAAACCGGATCCGGATCTAGCCCCCGTGGTGGATTATGGCCTAATCCTCCTCACGAAAGTGAGGGGAGACCCGTGCCCAGCAGTGGGACGTTAAAGAAAAACAACGTGAAAGAAGAGTAATAATTATATCCTAATAATTAACACTTTGACTGCTGAGCGGATTTTCTTGTCTAGCCACGGTTACGGATCTGCACACACCGTTGTGTTTTCCCGTACCGCTAACACGACAGTTTGGGTTTGCTGGAAGAAAACTCTTCATAGGGTTAAGCTCGCCTTTGTTTATTAATTTATTACTAAGTTCTCTGTAAATATGATTTATGTGTACAATAAAGAGATAAAGAACAGTTGTGTTTTCAGCAGTGAACGTGTTAAATAATTAAGCCTGAGATAAAAAGCGTCGCACGCTCATAACTACGTGTATAATTTCTTCGAACTAACATCTAACATACGTCTGAGATTTTTCATTTTTGCATGATATTGTGTACGTAGCTGAGGCTATGCGCCGCTGTGTGTGGCAGGCTTTAGCCTCGCTAAGCAGCGGGGCAATGCCGCCAGCATTTTGGGCGCCCAGGCATAAAATATAGCATAAACCACTATAAATCATTGTTGACTTATAAGCCACCAAACTTAATAGGTAAAAGTAAACACGGTGTTAGTTACGTACTATTTTAGTTCTTCGTTTGAAAAACACAAGTCATAATAAATTATAACCCATTGGCCCATTTGGATAGCCCATTTTACTACCCTTGTTTACTTATTGTAATTTTTCTGTACTGTGTTTATTTCTGTTTCTGGTGTACAATAAAGAGTTTTCTATTCTATTCTATTATATCTATATTTATTTCAAACTTACAGCTATTTTTTCTTTTTTGTTATTTGTCCCGCCTGTATCACGTTTTTTCCTTTAGATTAATTATTAAAATATTCCTCCCATAATTCGCTTATACATCATTATCATGTCATTGTGTGTTCATTTTAATTGATGATATGTAAAATGATTATATCATATTGTTTATCGTCTGTCAACAACTCCAACGCGTTACGTAACTTCTTAAAGTAATTGCATTTCATTGCTAAAGTAAGGAAACCGCGTACGGTTTCAATATCGGATAAAACCGCATCGAAATCACTCTATTAAACTCACGATTAACCTCAAATACCAGTCCTGACCACAGAATACTATAAACCTTTAAGACGGACCTTAATCTATATTTACCTTCCTATTTTATGGCTCTAACTGGCTACAAACTCCCTCATTCTTTCGCATTTCTGAAATTAAAAAAAAAAATAACAAAAATCCGACTTCGATCCAAACTGCAACGTGAAATGGAGTCGGAGTCATCGCCATTGCATTTCAACTTTGACTGCAATGCCCCACGACTGCGTTTCGCGTATCATGTTTGTTCGCAGTTGGGTTTTTTTTTCTAGTGCTTAGTTTTTCTGCTTCAGCAAGGCTTGTTTACGTTCAAGTATAACACTAATTCATTCATTCATAATTCACGAACGGCCTTTCAAATATTATAAGTACATTGAATACCTCACTCGATAGGCTTTGGTAATTTTTCGTTCCATCAGAAATCCAATATGGCTGCTTACGCATTACCTCATAAATCAAAATTGATCCAGCCGTTTAGGCTGACTGGGTCGTGACTAAGGATCATGTTTTTTTTCTCTGTGTTTTATACATCGAATACGAACGAGCCGAGCAGGCCTTCCCCCTGATGGTAAACTCTATCACTGCGCAAAACTATTTCAATCTCACCTAAAACTTTGAGTAAATTTAGCACGGCTAGTCATAAGCCACACCTATCATTTCACTAAATAAATTCAATAACAAAACAATCAAATATAAAATATCATCTACATAATTTCCGTTACAAACACAAACTCCTACACATGTACATTTTGCAAACAAATGCAAATACAAGGGGTCGCATGCAAAATAGATTATGCAACAACGCCTACGCCGTAATTATAGGTGCTAAAACATCTGCCGTAATAACGAAAACCGTTATAACGAATTGATAAAACGCCATCAGGTTGGCAAGCTTGGGGCTTCACGGGCGAGCGCGCGCCACGTCACTTCCGGTTGGCGACTTCCGGCGGGCGGGAGGCCGAGTCGTATTGAAGCTGATTGCAGGGTATTGTTAGGTTTGCACTTTGCACAAGGAAAAGTGGTTTTAAAACAGGTTAATATTAATGGGCTAAGTTTTAGTTAGTAGTATAGACATTTAGACATATTTTCGGTGAACGAAAACATCAGGTGACCAGATTCTGTCCCTGTCCCCAACAGCCCGGACTGTTGTATGAATTATGGTTTTCCAGCTGGGTATATGAGCCTTTAGAGCCGGTGTCTCAGGGTGACGAGCGCAGTGCAGTGCCGTAAAGGATAGTTCTGGGTGGAAATGTAGGTGTTATGGGCAAGCGTGGTGCTTATCATCAGGTGAACGACTTGCTCGTCTCATCATCAGCCCACACTCGTCCACTGCTGGACGTAGGCCTCTCCCAATGAACGCCACTGAGCCCGATCTTCGGCTATCCTCATCCAGTCCTTGCCAGCCGTCTTCCGCAAGTCGTCCCTCCACCGGCGGCGTCCTACACTACGTTTGCCCAAACGCGGTCTCCACTCTAGAACTCGTCTACCCCATCGGTTGTCGGTGTCTCGTTACATAGTAATATAAAAAAAAAAATGTCCAATCTCCCGAACTCGCGTGTACGAGAATCCATTAACAGTTCCGTTGATCCCCAACACCGTTTCTAAAAAGGAACGAATCGTTAATTTCATACAATTAACAGATCTGTGCCTCCATTGGTACATCTAGTGTGACCTATCGATTTTTGAGAAAAAATATGCATGGATTAGATAAGCATTTGGGAGCAGAATCAAGGAGTCGGAATGTTCTCAGAGTACCTATTTTATTTTTTAATTTGAATTTTTATATTGCTTCAGCCTAATAAATCTTTTGAAGTCTTCATACGCCGCGATAATGCCATGATAGATAAACTTCTTATTGAGAACCTTACAGAAGAAGAAAAACTAAAACTAAAGCAGAACCAAAACCAACTTATTTATTTATTTATTTAATACTTTATTGCACAGATTAACTAACTAGTACAAATGGCGGACTTAACGCTAAGAGCATTTTCTACCAGTCAACCACCCATAGTGAAGGAGAGACGGTGTAGGCGTGCATCAAAAATATCTCATCAAGAAAAAAAAAAAATTAAAAATAATAATAATAAACAATAATGGAAAATAATACAGCTTAATACAAAAACAACATGAATGTAATATAATAAAATATAAAATAATATAATATAGTAATATATATATATAATATAAAATAATATAATATAATAATATATATAATAAATAATAATATAATTTAAGTGATAGCTAAATAGATGACAAATCTCTTAAAAAGTGTTTACGGATGAGCCGCTTGAATATATCTTTGGACTTATCCATTAGTGTGACAATGGGCGGTCTTATAGCTCAAAGATATGTTTTCTAGAAGACCATAGATGGAGAGCAATCATAGGAATTATAGTTTAATTTAATTAAAGCCTCAATTTAGATTCACCTGATGGCTTATATGTAGGCCACAGGAAACCACTTTAGTTAATAAAACCTTATATTATGCGCAGTATTATTCTGGGTGGCACTGTAACTGTTATGGGCAGGCGTAGCGCTTACCATCAGGAGAACGACTTGCTCGTCTCGTCACTCAGTCAAATAAAAAAAAACCTTTTAGTATTCAATTATTGTAAATACGAACAGAAGAAAAAACCATAACAAAAGAACATCTCAATTTTTTGCTGTAAAAATTTCTATACTTTTTCCGCCTAAATTTTTCCACAAATATATTAATTTTATCTTCCAAATATGCGTATTTTACAGCTGATCTTCTATTTTTACGCGAGAAAGTCAACCGTAATTGTTACTATACCTTAGTTATCAGAGCGATTACGAGTATGGCCGTATCACAGAGAGTCGAAGATCGAAATCCCGAATACCGTTAACTCGAGTACGTTAGATCGAAGCACTGAACTTCGAACGTACAAAATCCCAATTCACAAATTAATAGTAACAACAAATCATAGTAGATAGTGACAAAGTTTATTTTACCAGTAGGTCAACATCCAAAAGAAAATAACCGTACAGCGACTGACATCGAATGGTTGAAACTCATAGAAATAGTGACAAGGTCAATGGTTCTGTATTAAGCAAAGACCTTATGCTTCTAACGTGTTAACTACAATGAAAATGACGTGCTATATATAGCGTGATAGTTCATAATAATAGGAGTAACCATGCCGCAGACAATGTGACAGGCGGCCATGGGGCGATTAGTAAATTACACTAAAGCTTGATTACAATTGATTTCCTTTTTGTTTATTTGACTGAGTAACGTGCAAGTCGTTCACCTGATGGTGAGCGCCACGCGTGCCTATAACGGTTACAGTGTCACCCAGGACATTGCATTGTATAATATTGCGCGGCGCTGCACTGCGCTCGTCATCCTGAGACATCAGTTCTAAGGTCTCAAATACCCAGTAATTCTTACTACCAATTAATTATAATATAAAAATAAACTAATAATTGCATTATTTTTTTTAAAGATTTATTTGATCCCAGCTAGAGGTTTATGTATGACTCGTTATTTATTTACTACATGAGGTCCAAGTGGGAGTGGGCAGGTCACGTGAGTAGAATGCACCCGCATAGATGGGCTAGAATTGCTACAGGCTGGGGGGGGGGGGGGGGGTCCTAGACAGTTGAAGAGTCGAGGTCGTCCTCGGAGACAGTGGCGCGACGACCACGACTCTTTTGAAAATTATTGGAAGGTACTAGCCCTGGATCGAGAAAAGTGTCAAGAATCGGAGGAGAACTTTTCCCAGGACACTACAGGTTAGAAAAAAAGATATATCAGTAAGGTATTATCATAAGACGGGTCGAAGATAAAAGATCGAACCCCGTCGATTAATGATTTTTTGTCTAGGTATATGTTTTATGTCGATAGCTTGATCTATTTGATTTTATGGGATCGTGTTTGAGTAAACACGACGAGAAACTCCGCACCTGTACGAAATCGTGACTAAATTTATAGGGTTACCAACTTAATAATTTTCGCAAGATAATTTTTTTTTATTCGGGCAACACGTTGGTAAATTTGTTGGTATAAATTTTGACGATATGTTACACAATAACTATTGGAATTATGATGAAGATCTAAATTTAACAGACGTTACAGTGCTTCTTAAATAATTCATAGAGTCACTGATACCGCATATCGGCGGCAGACAAAATGGCTGATGAAATCGGCTATTTTTGTGTAAGTGGCAACCCTATTCAACGACGTCTTTTCTTATACCTACCTATTATTATTAATACTCTGTGGTCCTTATTTAATCCTACACCAGTGGCGCCAGAAGGATACAAAAGTTTGCAACTCATCAAGTAAAATTGCGAAGTTATGCGTGTCGAATCTTACATAAAACCTCTGAGAAGTCATAAACTTCTAACTACTGTTGCATAAAAACAACAGGCGAAGTCAAGCGTGACCATGAGTCATTAGTGGAGATGGTATCTCGAATATGCTTCTATAGGCAGTATGTAAAATAGCTAAGAGCGATGACACACGACGACTAAAGCCGCCGACACATTTGTCTGACGTGTCGTGTCGTGATACATCAGAAAGGGTATCGGTTTTATACATTTAATATGGTAGCGTTCACATTTCTCTGATGCAGTGTGTTGTGACGGCTTGTTTAAATGTATGAAACCGATACCTATCTGATGCATCATGACGACACGACACTTCAGACAAATGTGAACCCAGCTTTATTCGCGTGCCGTACGTTTTCATGCGTACTAACGCCGCATCGGTAACATGCTAAACTGTTACTTATTCCGTGACCATGGTTGCTTTGTGACTGCATCGCAATTGCCACAAAAACCTTGTTATCGATATCATCGACTCATATACTGATGTCCCGCTTTACTACTTGGGTTGACAGCCATGCGGTTTTACTCGTTCCTATCGAAGGCCTTTTTCGGTATCTTCTATCTCAAAGGTACCAAATAGACTCTAATAGGATTACTTGCTATAACTATTGAAAATTCAATCAATAGAAACCAACTCACTACGACATCGCGGTACAGCTGTTTCACAAAAGTGCGACAAAAACACCGCCGTGCATAAAGGATCTAAGTTTGATAAATTATATTATTTCTCGGCAAAAAAAATGGAGAATTATTTATGGAAATCTATGGAAATGACCTTACCGTGTTGTTAAGAAAACTGTAGGCTGTTTTTTTTACAATGGTTGATTGCTGGACTATTTTACGAGGGTCACTATGGGGTCAGCTACTAAACAAATTAAGTTAGTTACCTACTAATAACTTGTTTATATAATATTTTGCACGTCATCACATCATTTCATACCCGCCCACTGCTGAGCGCGGGTCTCGCCTCAGTTTCGTGAGGAGGACAATGTCATAATCCACTACGGGGGGCCGAATTTTTTAATAAGAGAAAAGTCAAAAGATTTTCTACCTACCCTCCATTCCCATGAAGGCATAATAAGTGGTCAAATGCGAACCTATTTAACCTCAAACTAAGGTCAATTATTTTGGAAAACAATTCAGAAACCACGATAATTAAAGAAATACTTAACGACTACGGCAGTGTAGTTATCATAATTTTAATTAAATATTCACTACTGTTTTAGATTGTTAGTTAGTTTGTTTCGGTGAAACCAAGTTAATTTTGACCCAGTTCCCACTGTAATTTTATATTATTATTATTGTTGTCAGCCATGGTCATCCCACTGCTGGGCAAAGGCCTCCCTACCCTCCTTCCATTCCTCTCGGACCACAGACTTCTGCGGCCAGTCTTTCCAGAAGGCGTTCAGCTCTTCCCACCATCTTCTTCTGGGCCTGACGTCGTCTAACATTGTGTGGCTCCACTTGTATGACAATGCAAGATTACGGTAAACGCGAGCTGATCTGATGCTAGAGTCATAAGGGTGACAACGTAACTCCTCATTGACATTGACAATAAATTGACGGGGTTTGACCTCATAGGCTCATTTGCGTATTTTATAAAAGCTTGTCCGGAAAAGGATACGAGTATTCCATTACTTTAGCTAGCTAACAGCTACTCAATAGCTATAGCTTCTGAAGCATTCGATAAAGCAACACTCTATCGATTATCCAAAATACCTTCTAATCGATTAAAATACCTTAAGCCAATGGCCATTTCGAATAGATACTCCGGTCAAGTGCGTGCGACTATTCCTCTTAACATCTAAAATCGATGGAATCTCGGTCACGCATCTCACATGCAAAGGTTATTGTGGTATGGCCAAAAACTTGCTTATGCATATTATCTGTGAACAATTAAACATGTAGGGAAATGCAATGTTTATGGGCTATGACCTATGGGACCTATGGGAATGACCCAGATTTCCGCTTACTGAAACAATGGCGGTTTGCATGGCGTAAATTGGTTACGAGCCGATAACGAAACTAGTGGTTGCTGGCTCAATTTCGGATCATAGTTATCAATGTAGTTGTTCGATACAATATTTAAAAAGCGCCTCTAAAGTGCATAGTACTGTTGGTGTAGAGTCTGAACCATTTCTTGGATGTCCTTGCCAATTAAATTGTATTAAACAAAAACTTTTATTCATTGCGATAAGACAAGCATTTGATCGCAGTCTCTCCTGATGGTAAGCGATGAGGCGGTCGACGGTGGAGCATGCCAGTCTAGAAGATATCTATTCACTGTCGACTTGAAGACTTCCAGATTATAGCTCTCTGGAAACAAAGAGGAAGGTCTTCCATTCGTTCGCTGTACGAATTATAAAAATGGATTCGAATCGCCGTAAATCCGATAGTAATTATATCGACCCATTATTACGTCAGGCGCATTACGGCCGGATGCATTTTTTATATCGAATTGAAAAAACACGTCAAAAATAATTAGTAAAAATATCTTGTTCTCACATTTCAACGCGTTGGACAAGTAGATATTTCCTGCTTTTAACGCCACATGTCCTTCCCGTTAAACATTTCAAAGTTTCGCACTCTACTTTCTCTCTGTACGTGTAAAGTCTTGAAACAAAGTATAAGAACTAACAACCTAAAGTGCCCCTAACACTGCAACTGTAAGTACTATTAAGTTGTAAAATACCGCTTGGAGTGCAGGATCTCGTGTTGCACGCTGACCTATATTGCAGGCAATAGTGACCGTACAATGTTGCAGTGTATTGATATGCAGCCGTACATCGCTAACGAGTAGAGTTTGAACGATACTTTCTTTATAATATCGATATTTTTCAGTAGTTTTTTTTTAAGACAGTTTGGTAAACAAGTTGACGGTCAATCTGTTGATAAACTGTTACCGTGGATTCATAGATACTTCGATTTTGGACCAAGAATACGCGATTTTAAAATATCAATATTTTTTTGCTTTTTATTAGATAGAGCAGCAAACAAGCTGACGATCAGTCTGATGATAAACGGTTACCGTGCATTCCTAGGTACTTCGATTTTTGGACCAAGAATACGCGATTTCATAATATCGATATTTTTTTGCGTTTTATTAGATAGAGTGGCAAATAAGTTGACGGTTAATCTTTTGATAAACTGTTACCGTGAATTCATAGATACTTCGATTTTGGACCAAGAATACGCGATTTTATAATATCGATATTTTTTTACTTTTTATTAGAATAGAATAGAATAGAAAATAGAGTCTAGAGTGTCTAGAGTGGGTATTTAAAAGTATTCGAAAAGAAAAAGATGCAATTTGTCTTCATGAATATCTTATAATAATTATATCGTCTCGTAAAAAGTATTTTAATCCTGTATGTCGTCTTGTTGGAACGGCTTTGCCCAGCAATGGGTCATTACGGGATCATCATAATCCTAATCGTCAAATATCAGATTATAATATTAAATCATCTAGAGAAAAAAAAATGCCCGTTGATATGGATCGGCTATGCATTATGAATGGATTAAGATGCCAACATAATTAAACTAATTCTGATATTTTATATGAAGGTCGGTTACTTACCATTATATTAAATAGCCACATGAAGGATCATTTCATTTGTTATTGCCTTCAAATTATTTCCAGAATTGATGACATATTACGTTGTTGTAATGACAAAAATCAGCAAAATGTTTTGGACAGTGATAATTCTAATCCTCAGTTGTTTCTACACTTTTGAATCTAGCAACCGATATATGAGGTATATATCGGTACTTAGTATTAGTATAAACAAAACTTTCAGGATACTCAGGTACTAGTTTATATTATATCGATATCGATACCAGAAGCTTACACTTTGAACCCTACGCTCAAAGATCTTCAATAATATGCAAAACACAAGAATCTACATGCAAAAACACTTGCTTACGGTCATGTGGTCGATAATAAATGACTTTAAGCAATAACCTATTTGTTTTTATGATATTTTGATCGAAAATTTATACAATAAAGATAGCAGTGGAATGAAAAAGGATTAGCATTTTCGTATTTTTCACAGCTTAGGGCTTAGGCAATATATTTTAAAGAGCCAATGACTGGATTGAGCTTGCATTTAGCATTTCTGTATTGCGATGCGATTCCGGTAGGTTCTAGCCTATAATAATAATGGTATGTAATAGGTATATTCTGGTATCTCTTATTTCCGTGTTGCAGATATGTAGGACGCATCCATGTAGTCCTTACAGAGTTAGGTACTTAGCCGTTTCCTTTACATGCCATTTGGGTACTTGACAAATGCTTGGGAGAATGTTTACATTGTCATTAGCAAGTTATTTTTTTATTAAATATATTCTTTCTAGAGACGAATGAGTGTCTCACTTTATCAATTAGAGCGTTTTCATATGTATTGAATACTGACCACAGTGCGATTACAGTGGAACCACTGCGCTGCACCGACGGATGTAACCAATATTGTTTTAATTGTGTTAACCACACTGTTTAACCACATTTTAACCGCACTATTTATTAATTGACTCCAAGACACAGGTTACAGTAAAAAGATCTTATAATTAAAGCTACAATGGGCGGCCTTATTGCTAAATTTCTTTGGATGGAAAGGATCAATAATATAGTAATGCTGCGGTTGGTAGTGTACCTACAGAAATAAATACAACTAAACAAATACGTAAGAAATATAAATAAACATAATTAATAATACACTACAAAATACTAATACTACAATATGCTATACTACACTATACTAAACAAAAATAATTATAAACACACATAATTTATAAACATATAAATATACACACATACATAAAATTACTTTATAAATATTATATAATACTCTATGAACTAGATGGATTAATAGGAAAAATTCAAAACTAAAGCCTAAAATCTTAACTATCTAAATATAATTAAAAATGTTATGTTGGTTTGTGTATGCTTCAAAAACTCAAAAAGTTCTGCACCGATCGAGCTGAAATTTTAGCATGATATATAATCAGCATCTAGGATTGTTTTTATCTATTTTTTTCATCAGTGACATATCAGCGAATGTGCGAATGTGCCACAGCGAAGCGTGGCAGGGTACAGCTAGTAGTATATAATTGTGTACTGTTACGCTTTCTTCTTTTGAAGAGTTAGACCTCCCAGACTAAAGGTGTGTCTTCACCAACTCGTACCAATAACAATTACAAGATGTTAACACGCATATCGAATGCGAATCTAGCGAACTCACCCGGCCTGTTTCAAGCTATGTGCATGTAAGGTAAGTTACGAAGTCTCGCCTATTTTTAAGTTAGCGGTAAAGTTTAAGAAATAAGTAATGTTTTCCTAGAAACTATTCGCAACGCTGCATAGCTTAAGCAATATTACGGCCGTGTTTGGAATAGCTTATTTACTGTACTTAGCCAGAACTTAAGTGTTCACATTTATACTTAATATTGGTACTTAGTTCCTAATCTATGTATAATATTTTGTAATTTTTGAATTAGAGAAAAAATTACAAAACTTAAAAAAAAAACAATAATTAGACAGAGAATTAAATAGAAATTTATAAGTTAAACTTAAATATCGAACAAAAAAGATGTCCATGAGGCATGGTGCCAAGAATACGGGCTGCAAAAAAAAAACACTACTTTGAGTTTTTTTATTCTTTTGTTTTTTTACCGAACGCTAAAGTTTATAAATCATAATTTTGTTGCTGTGTGTGTGTGGGTATGTGTGTGAGTGTGTAATGGACTACGTACGTCCATAAGTCATAGGTAGAAAGACTAGTTTTTGTAAATAATCTAAGCAATGTTTTTCAATTGGGTCATATTTCAAAGGAGGTTTCGCCAGCGGCTGTCCAGTGACACGCGGTTTGGCTGGCTCCGTTTCGCTATACAATACAATTATTATTTATTGCACACCAAAACATAATAACACTGTGGTGTTCCAAATATGAAGGTTAGTTTTACGGTTGCGTATCAATAAAAGGAAAATATTAAAACCCTTTTATAAACATTCACGTGTAAAGTCTGTCCGTCTGTCGCAGCGGGTGTCAATTCTTTCGGTCACCGAAAATCCTATTTTTGTCTAACCGCTAAGCAAATCCTGCCATCCGAATAATTCGCTTCTCGGTAAGGCTTAAACTTCTGTGATCATACTGCCACAACTTATGCAGTCAGTATAAATTCAAACAAAACATAAGTTGTCACATACCACAGTGCAAATAACATAACAGTAGACAGAATCGATACACCTCGTGCATGATACAGCTTGTCATTATAATCACGAGTGTGAAGCACGTGTCACGAGTATGTACAGTTATTGCTTTATTAACTGTGGACAGAGGCGAATTTAAATCTATAATATATATTTATTATAAACCTTAGTTTTCCTATTAAAAATTTTTTGATGGACAGCACATTATTAAGGCTGGGTTTATTAACCATACGTTAAAAAATCCAAGAAATTGGAGCGAATTAAAATACAATAAGTTAGGAAAGTAGCTAACTATTGGTTTTGTACGGAACACATTTCACGGATCTCGACTCGCACCTGACTGCTTTTTTCTATTAAAGATTCCCACCCAATATCATTAATTTATTTGTCTCAAGTTCAGTCTCAAGTTATTTTGTGTATATTGAATCAATAGTTATCAACTAATATTTAAATATACTCGTAGGTTTTTTAAATAAGCATTAATTTTTTTACGTCAAGAGACTATAATTCTTTTTTTGAAATAATTAAACTAAACTTAAATTGGCGTAAGACAGCCTTAAATAAAGCTCCGAAATGGCAATTTTTTTACAATATTTTTTTATGTCCAGGCAAGGTTCTCGCGAAGAGATAAATTGGAAAAATAGCCCGGAAAATATGGGAAAACATAAACGTGCCTATTTTTATAATTATGATTTTTGTATGAACTCATGGTTCGATATTTGTTATCACTTTTGTTTTTTTTTTTCACAATCTTCAGTTGTTTATTATCATGTGTGACATGGGGAGTTTTTAACATGGGATATGCGGAGTTCTGCGGGAAAACTGGACTTACGCGGGTAAAACCGCGGGGCGCAGCCAGTATGTTAATAAATTACATCAGTCTGGCATACCAAACTCACAATTCCATTTACAAAACTCACGCGTGAACTTAAAACACTTAAACTTAACACTTAGCTTAACTTACGCGCATAAATCTTAGAAAAATAACCGCTTAAGTGCTAGTAGTGCTACTTAAGTTACTTATGTGACGTAAAACATGACGTTAGCTTGTAGATATCATAGTTAAGTTAGAGAGAAATTCAAATATGGAAAAGTTAAGTGCTCTTGGAGGAGTTTTGGCGGGAAACTGAATAATGATACATTTTACGAATGAAAAATTGGTTTCGACCCGACTGCACAAAGGAGGGTAATGTTTTTCAGACGTAAGTATGTATGTTCCTTTGGCGTGTCCACAACAGCTTAACAGCCTGATGGTTTTTTTTTTAAAGAGGTATCATCATAATCACGAGAGTGACAGAGGTTACATTGGTAATCGGTTTTTGAAGTAAAACTTCTTTACGCACGCTTGATTTCGGGAGTAAGCTGGCGAATCCGCGTCGAGAGCGTTACGAAAAGTGTGATCGGGCGAGGTGAATGGAAGTTGAGAGGGAGATATGAGTTAGTGAAGATAGAAAGAGAGGGAATTACGTTTTTTATACTACTGTAGGGGCAAGAGAGAGGTGCGAGCACAGATTTTCTTTCTCTTTTTTCTCTCGTAGTCAGCTAGTGGCAATTTTAGTTTTAAGGTACAATTGTCACTTGCCAGCTGTCACATTTATTAAATGACAATAATGTCAAATTATACGAAGACACTATTCGATCGGAGAAATTTTGACAGATTCAAGTTTATTTTTTTTTTGTTTTTTAATTGGTAATTTACATAGTTGTTTCTATTAACACAGCCAGATATATAAAAGCTTGTAATAAATTTAATTAATAATTCTGCACCGATTATCAGTCGTTAGTTCTGCAGCCGCTTCTGTATTAGCGTCAGACATTTTGCGACATTGTAAATTGGGTATATTTTTAAATATTTAGCAATACAGATAAGATGTGAAATGTATAATTCTAATAATAAGTCGTGGTCAAGAGCGGGGTTGCTATCAAAGAGTGTGTTCCGTATATTTTTAAGGAGAGCGGTTGTTAGTGACATAGCTTGAAGTCTTCGAGATACTGATAGGACCGTTGATTTTACGATCTTATCGGAGTATCAAATGGCCGATGCTTACAAATTTCTTCAAGGGATTAGTGAAATTTTATCATCAAAATTCGACCCCCAGGCGTAACTTTGCAGTAATAACTACCAAATTAACTATAGCAGAATTAAAGGCATATATGTTTAAGGCTACATTATTTTGTAAGTAGATATTATTTATCTCCGTTTGGTGTTTCTTTTTGAAGTGAAAACTTCTTTAGGTGAGTTGAGCACTTTTTGAGTGAACAAAATAATGAAAAAAAAGAGTGTTAAGCAAAAAGTTCTTATTACATAATTCGAGTTCTTCTTATAAATTAAATCTCATTAGAAAAGGCTGCCTACAGTGTTTATTAATCCTTGATCATAAAAACTTCTATAAAAACCAAAAATAATTCGAAAATAATAATCTAATAGCTCGATGATACAATTCACAAGTTACTCCATTCCATCCTTGACCGTGTCGACAGTTACTACCAGGTGAGACTGCGGTCAAAAGCTTGCCTTTTTTGCAATAAAAAAAAAACTAAGTTATCACTTCTATCGGCAGTCCCCAAGGATTGCCCTATTTTTTTCTTTCAAAAGTGAGCTGGGTGCAAAGAGCCTGTTCCGCAAATGCTAGTTCCAAATACTATCAATGACATCACAAGCGGTTTTCTGGTTTAACCAGTTGAACCCCGAGACGACAATGACACGCGAAACTCCCACGCACTATAAAATGTTCCCAGAATTTACAAATGAGAAAATAATTTTATTGATGATCATCTTACGCCCAATAAAATATGCGAGACTCTAATAAATTATATTGCGATTTTAACATGTTCCATTTGAGCACTCGTCTCCATTTTTTTTCGTAGACATTTACATAAAATACGTTGATTTATGAACTTAGCTACTGTGAAATTATTGGATGACTGAGAAAAACGTTACGGTCATTTTTCAAGATGCGGTTTGATATGGCCTGCGGGTACGTTCATACTAAGGTACAGATATATCAATGCGGTGACAGATACAGTCATTATACATAGTTTTTAACACGTCTAGAATAGAAAATAGAATAGAAAACTCTTTATTGTACACCAGAAACAAAATTAAACACAGTACAGAAAAATATGACTACTGCATTATGAGGTCGAATAAGCCACATGCTTGACTTCTCGTAGGTGCGGCAGTCAAAAAATCTCTTTCTTGCACAGCTATGTTAACTTTTCAATGAGCATAACAGACTTAAATAATATATTTATTTAATTCAATACTAAAAATTCATAACTGTGGGTGAAGCTGGATTCAACTTAAATATCTATTTATGTTTATAATGGTAGAGTTCCAAGCTATTATTGTCACAGTTGGGCTATATTAGTGTTTTTAGGAACAAAATTTTGTGAGGCCGGAAAAGTCTCATACGCACTGCAAAGAAGTTCAACTTTGCCTCTAAAAGACCGCATACGCACTGGCTGAAAGTCCATGAAAAATGGCTCCGTAGCGAACGTGTTAATTTGTACAAATCGGTACCATTATCTCTTAAGCAGTAACTTTTAAGGCCTAAGCATACACGATACTTACGATCGACGATTTAACCGCTTTCGGTAGCTCGACGCAGCGACGTAACCAAGCTCTAGACAGTATTGATCCTTAGCCTCACCACAGAATAAATAATTTAGGACTGACATCGTTTGGAAGCAAGCTGAATGCAGCAACAGAACGCTTTTGATACTGCAATCGATCGCATAATGATGTGAAAACGCTATGCAGTATTTTTCAATACTGCATTTGAATGCATAGAAACAAAACGCAATGCAGTATCGATGCAGCTGTCTAATCGCTAATCGCTGGCGCTAAAAGTATCGAGTGTGTTTATAGCCTTGTTTTATAATATTCTTAGTAAATATTCGAGGTAAAGGCCACTTTAAAAGTGGAATATGCTTATATACTACTAACTAAAAAGTAACAAACCGAAGAATTAAAAAAATGACTTCACAACGTTTTTAAAGTTTCTTCCATTGGTGCAGGCTATTCAGATTAATGATGATATTAAAATCAAGGATACTGTTTAGTGTTGTAGCTACATATTATCTGTCATCTACATCCAAAATTTAACTACACCATACGATAGCTAACGAATCAAAGAGTTTGTTATGTTGATTAAGGACGGCGATCCGTCGCGCGCGGCGGAGGGGGAAGCGCCGCCATTTTGAGATCGTTTCACTGCGTCAAATAAATTCCGCAAAGTATAAATTTTGATTCAGAGAAGCTGCGACGTTGTTGTATTCATATACTAATAGCGCCTTGCGGTTACAACAGCGTTAGATATTATCCCACAGGACCCGTCAATGATTACGAGATAAAAAGTATCCTTTATTCTATTGCAGGAACTAAAGTATGTATATACAAAATTGGGTCAAAATCCGTTCAGCTATTTCAGCGTGATGAGATGACAAACACACTAACACACAACCACGCAAACTTGCCTGTCCAAGACACAGGCACTACCCTATTTTTTATTATTGTCTATAAGCTTACGACTTATGATTGACCACTAGCGGCGCTAATAACTTCAATCTACATGGTAAGTAACTTTACCTTTTTACTCATTACTTGAAGACTCCTAAAAATTATCCAACACCGCTACAATATAAAACTATTTAACCCCTTCTGCACTTAAAGCAACATTGTTATACAAGAATGCCATCACGTAACTTAAAGTTAGCATCCGTGGCTAAGCACTAGTTAAGTGCCAACTTAAGTTCAACTTAGCGATGACCGATGACTCATAACTTAAGAGGTCAATGCTTTATGACCTGGCGCGTGCGAGTGACGTCAGTAAAGGAAGGTAAGTTACTGCGCTTAATTATAAATACAGCGTGTAATTATAATTAAGTACATGCGTTTAAGTTTATGTTCATCAATTATCCTACAATGTTGTAAGGGAGACGTATGAAAAAGAGCCCTTGCTTTACTTTAAAGGAGATGCAAAAGTTGTACAGTTTTATTTATTGCTCATATTATAAAGAAAATTAAAGTTAATTTTAAGTAATTTAAACATGGCCGTACATTATATGACTGTTGATGTGATGCAGTAATTAATAATTACAATATTGCATCACAATTACATACATAGACATTGACTAGCTAGGATTCCCTGTATCTAGGGGACTCAGGAACTACGAGGACCATGGCCAAACATCCAGACTTGTCACTCAAATCTTTGTCCTGCGCGGGAATCGAACCCGCTATTCCTGGGCATATGAGACTTTAGAGCCGATGTCTCAGAGTGACGAGCGCAGTACAGTGCCGTGCAGGATTATGCAACGCAAAGTTCTGGGTGGCACTGTAACTGTTATGGGTAGGCGTAGCTCTTACCATCGGGTAAACGACGTGTCCGTCTCGTCACGGAGTCAAATAAAAAAAAAAAACTTTACTTTACTTAACTTTACAATTCAGACTACTTCTTAGTCCCTGGTTAGTAACGTCACAGTGTAAAGATTAATTAGGCTGTGGCGATGTATATCTAGCTTAACCTGTGGTTTCACACTAAGATCCTCAATTTCCTCACAGTACTATTACAAAGCGATTATGACACAATTACGCCGCGACTGCTAGCTTTTATAATAGTGGCATAAAGGATACGTTTTATAGTACAGGGTATTTGACGGTAGGGCTTAATTCCCGCGCGATGGTCGATAAAATCCAATGGCCCGGTTTAAATTGGAATTTGACTCTTTTTATTGCCATCATCATTTAAAATTAAGTGTTGCTGATTTAATCTTTAATTAATTCACACCGGAACCACTTCCAAGTCCAATCGAAAAAAGGAAAAACCATACATTTACACGGGTTACTTACCAGTAACTTTAGTTAACTAATGCTTATTTATTATTATATTATTCACTGCTGAACCGTTTTTTGGCTCTTTTGCGAATCTTCGCACCGCGTGTGTGTTTACTGTTTACTGGCGTTGTGTCGCCTTTTGCACCGTCTACGCCCTTCTTCTGCGCCACCTTACGTTCGGTGACTCCAGCAAAGTCGGCTAGAGACCAAGAGCTATGAACTATTTTTTTTTTTTATTTCACTGAGTGACGAGACGATCAAGTCGTTCACCAGATGGTAAGCGCTACGCCTGCCCATAACAGTCACAACACCACCCAGAAGACTGCATTGCATGATCCTGCGCGACACTGCACTGCGCTCGTCACCCTGAGACATCGGCTCTAAAGCCTCATATGGCCAGTAATTTCGCTGGAAACAATATGCCCAGTAAATCAATTATTGTAATAAAAAGTAGGGAATCTGTTTCTTGATAGCTGCCTTAGGACTGGAGCCTTCAAATCGCTTGTAAAACATTATTGTAACCTCTAAAGAGTGCGAAACAAGATCCCACCGCATTGGCGTGAGGATATATCTGTGTATTCGATTTTAAAAATGGCTAGGGTATCTTGAGGAACTAAACTGCACCACAGCTTAATATCAAGTCACTAAGATAACCACAGAGACGATGCTTGAATCATCTACACAAGAGACGAAAACTTCGAATAACGTAAAAAAAAAGTCGAACGTCTTAAAATTTTCGACTCTACCAGGTAAGCCGAAGCATAAACATCTACGCCTTTCCTTACCCCCTCCCACCCCCACAATCAATACAGATCCCCACTGCAATCGAGATCTTGAGGAAGTGATAGTGTGCACGAAAAGCGATAAGTGCGATAACGTAGGCCCGGCGAACCGGCGACTCGCCCCACTGACCTCGCAGGCAAAGAATGGATAATTGGGAACAAAATGTCTATAGAACTTTGTACTTTGAGATGCTCTTTGGAAACTAGTGGTCTTTTTTTTATTATTAAATAGTTTCGCGGTTGAAAAAGACTTTAACGACGTTTTTCTTTTGTTTTTCACCTAAGTATCACTTGCGGGCTTACTTTGTTTGTTTACAACTAGGGTTTTGGAATTCCCGAGTGTCCCGGGAATTCCCGGGACTTCGAGACTTATTACAAAAAAAACGGTCTCTTTTTTTAAGAAGGAGGGTATTTTATTAAAATTTGAATTTTATAAGTAGATAGATAGAATTGATTAGAATAGTGACGTATCGTACTTGATTCAGTTTCATAACAATCTTATTGTTTGGCTCAAGTGTAATTCTACAGAATTTTATCATTATTAACGCGAGTGAAGTCGCAGGACGTTCTATAATTTATAGGTCCAACCTGTATATGTTTTCGCTAAATAAAAAAAAATGTAGAGGTTAACAATATCCTACCAATTCGCCCCTGTGATGAATTATGGCCTAATTCTCCTCACGAAAGTAAAGAGAGACTCGTGCTCAGCAGTGGGCGAATATGGGTTAATAATGAAACAATATACTCGTAGAAGAAGAGGTAGAAGGAGAAATAGAAGAGTTGTAATAGTTCATTAGACAAAAGTTATAGCATCTTTACCTAAAAGGTGTCAAGGGTAGATTGCCTACGGAAACATTCCCTTTTAGAAGCCTGCTAATTCTTGAAATAAAGTGCAGTGCGTAGGCGGGTGTGAAGTGTTTGTGTGCAAAGGTAATTTGATCTTGTGTCTGTTTGTATGAAAGTAGAAAGTATGTATTAGGAAACTGATACGTTATTGCACTCTGTGAAGACTATTGCAGTGTTGTTTATAAGGTATAATTATGTTGATATTTACTACCTTATGTAGATAAAATGGTACCTCCTTTTATGTATCTATTAAACCTTTAATGGTGTTGCAGAAACATTACTTTTAATTGTCAAGAATGTGTTGTATTTATTGTTTATTTACATTTTACTATAGTGCAAGGAAAAATATTTTATTATTTAAATAATGAATTAGCAATAAAGAAAAAAGTAACAAATTATAAACAACAGTAGGTAATAGAAAGGCCACAGACTACAACGACTGGCAATCCATGCGGAATCTTAATTCTTCTCATTTTTTTAAATTTAATTCGTAATAATATTCTTTCTTTTTGTTCTAGTTTTTAAGTTTTCTTTATTCTGTGCTGTTTATCTATCTATATCTATCTTATCTATCTTTAGTGACAGAAAAAATAGGCAAATTTGTCATCAACTAAACGAAGTGGCACGTCTGCCTTTGCGCCAAATATTTACTCTTTGCCCCGACGCGTGGAGTCCCGCCCCGGGTCAGCCCGACTCGCCCTCGGCAGTTCCTGGACTTTTGGAAATATTTCTCGATAAATTTATTCTCATCACAATATGCATAGGTCGTTGAAAGATATGAAAGCCGCCGAAATTGCTTGGGGCGTGATTTCTTACGAACTTTATAAACGGTGCGATGATATGTGAGGCGGCTTTGATTGGAAAGGAATGAGTGGTAAATTATATATCTGCATATTATATTGATAATATCTATACTAATATTATAAAAAGGTAACGTGTGTAAGTTTGTTAGTTTGTAACTTTGTGGGAGGGCAGGTAATCTCCGGAAATAATTTCATTTCATTTCTTTTCTTACTTTGTTTTACCGTGAAAATGTAGAATATTTCCGAAAAAACGAGAATTTCAAGGGGTAAAAGTATTCTCTAGATTTACAGCAACCGATTCTATAAATTGTTTCAATGATTTCAAAGCTAGAGTATATCCGGGTGATTCTATTTTATACTGAAAACGTCCGGGTGGGACCTTTTGCATGGCTTAACGACGATTCGACATAACCAGTGCCAGGAGCCTTTTGAAGCACGGAAACGGTCAGATGTTCCGTGGTCAGCCATCCAACTGTATGCCGATGAAGAAGTTTCTTAACTATGGTGATCGATTCCTACAGCCATATGAGCAAAGGGTGCTTTTAATCAAACAATGTTAGCTGTCACTAGTTGACAATTATCGTAGTTTGATGGTTTGAATACTTTTTACGTACCCGAGCACCCAATGGACACTGTTTTCAGCGAAACTACTGGGTGTATGAAACTTGATGTCCATTTTTTTCTTAATACCACTAAGTAACGAGTCGAGCAAGTCGTTCACCTGATGGTAAGTGCCACGCCTGCCAATAATAGTTACAATACCATCCAGAATGTACCATTACAAAATCTTGCGGCACTGCAATGCGCTCGTCACTCTGAGACATCGGTTCTAAAGTCTCATATGCCTAGTAATTTCGCTGGAAACAGTGCCGTTCAAACAGAAACACAGTAATGTTTGCACACGTGTGCAGTGCAGTGCCGCGCAAGCTTATTGCAATGCAAAGTCCTGAATGGCACTGGAGCATAAAAATCAGTAAAATAAAAAAAAATTGAGAGTTTGTTTTAGTAATAAGTATAATTATAATATTATATATTTAAATATTTTTTCTACATGACAACACCCAATTCTCCTTTGTATCCACTTATAACTTACGACAAAAAAATAAAGCTAATGATCGCAAATTACGCCATAAATAAGTAAAGTGAAACACTTAAAAATAATTGCCTACTATTCAATTCAATTCAACGATACGCATAACCTTACCTAGCTGAGCAAGGACATCTACTGTAATAAAATACTTAGGTACGGTCGGCCTCAAAGGTAAACAAACATCTCAATTAATTAAAAGTCCTTTTAAAAATACAATGTTGTGGATGTAAAATTACTTCCATATTGATAAGATCTTCGGAACCAAAAATTACTATTTAAAAAAAAAAAATACGTCAGCTACTTCTGAGGCTGACTGTACTATCATCATATATTGATAGTATAAATCTATTCCTTATGAGGTAAACATTAATACCTTTTTTGGATAACATTAAAACAGTTTTCGCACAGGTTTTAGAAGTGTGAACATATGTATGAGATTTTTGCTAAAAATAATATTGTGAAATTTCAAATGATGTTATTAAAAAACGTAGGTTTAGTATAGGTTCGGTTCCTAGCTGATAAGCTGAAAACAACTTGCTCGTGACATTACTCATTGATATAAACAAAAAAAAACACTTAATCATTAAGGAATTTCATTATCAAACTTTCGTCTTTATCATCAGATCAGCTCGCTGTCACCATAACATCATATTAGCATTGGAACCTGACAGGCATGCTAAATTTCAACTTAATTAAACCATAAAAACAAGGTCGGCGTAATTTAAATAAATCGATTGACATTTCATCAATCAAAATCATATAATTAGTTTAGGCGCTACGGTGAAACTACTATAGTGGTAGGCCTCTTCTGCAAAAGATGGCCTGGTTATAATCTGTCAAGCAGTAGTGTAAAACATTACTGTATTCCGGTTTAAAGGGCACTGTTTCCAGCGAAATTACTAGGCGTGTGAAACTTTAGAGCCAATGTCTCAGGATGACGAGCGCAGTGCCGCGCAAGATTATAAAATGCAAATTTCTGGGTGCCACTGAAACTGTTATGGGCAGAATTAGCGGTTACCATCAGCTGAATGAATTGGTCGTCTATTTACATAGTCAACTAAAAAAAATTTTATACAATTATACATACATAGACTGTTAAAATCATTGCCATTATTTTTGGGACTGCCGTAGTCTGATAAAAATGACCAAGCCTATTATATATATTGAGTTTTATTCCGCAAATTGCTACTTCTAATTTTACAGTAGGTACTTGTAATGCGAATAAACAAAGTTATGCTGAGAAACTCTATCCAAAGGCAAATCTACAACCCCGATAAAAACTATAGTAACATCTATTTGTCTCCGGCTTAAATACCACATTCCGATTCGACTTTATTTGATCCAAGCTTGAATCCTATGATTCAATCTGTTATATCACTGCAATTTCATAATAGAACCAGAATTTGTCTTACAGCGCACACAAACAACTCCAAAAGAGGTCATAAATCTTCCTAATTCAACTAGATTACTTGTTCACACAGAGGTTCACGTAAGGGGCAAAGCCCTACGGACAAAGGTGATTTTAGAAGCAAGTGCGTAGGCGATATGAGTCAGGCTCCCAATTTAAAAAGGTGAAAGTTTGAAATAAACTTGTAACTTTCGTTTTATGTTCCAAGTTTGATTTGCAGATAAGGAGTCTTAGTACAATCTTTTTGGATTTAGCTGATTTTTTATGGATTGCAGTTTGTGGAGGGTATGACTGCCTGGGGAAGTACCACACCTTGACCAGATATTTATCCGCCAAGCAATAGTGTAAAAACAATACTGTGTTCCGGTTCGGAGGGCACTGTTTCCAGCGAAATCACTGCGCGTATGAGACTTTAGAACCGATGTCTCAGGGTGACGACCATAGTGCAGTGCCGCGCAGGATTATGAAATGCTACGGAATCAGGTGTACGACTTGCTCGTCTTTTAACTAGAGGGAGAATTTGTACGCAATAGTGTTCCTTTAGCTTTTGACAACATATCTTTAAAACATGCTTTAAAACATCAAAAATTTTCATAAACATTTGCAAAAATGACAATGTTTTGTGTTGTTATAAGACCAAAACACGCGGAATAGACACGGCTTTATATCATTATGTCATATTCAGGACCGATCCATTCCCATTTGAGAGGGAAGGATAAAATAAAATCTCTCAGTGAAATATTAACATCTTCTTTTCTCTCATCATGAATTGTGATATTTATCTGAGAAACGTGACACGTATAGTAGGAGGACCTCTACAGGATCACGTGGGCTGACAGACAGACAGATAGCCTATTATGCCACATTTCCAGTTACTGTCTAAAAAAAACATCTTGTTAAACATTAATAGCATGTCATTCTACTTCGTACATTCTAAATTATGCAGACATGGTCACTATTTTAATACAGACGCACAAAAATAACTTCTTAGTAAAAACTTGTAAAAACTGGACAAGTATAACTACAGAAATAGTACTGACATCAAAGAAAACTCGACGGAGCGGACGACTGTTTCACTGCAATTTTAAAAAATGTAAGTAGAAAAACAGATTATTGCAACGCGGCGTGCGGCGCTGTCACTTTATACATTTTGTACGTTTTGACAGCGCCGCGCGTCATGTGGCTTGCAGGGCGGCGCTGTCACTTTAATACATTTTGTACGAAAAAGGTGTCGACTGACGTCATGCAGCGCGCCGCATGCCTCACGCTGCGCCTCTTCAGTGTTGCTTGCCGCTTAAACACTACTGAATAACCTTTACTTTTAATTAAAATTTTCGGAATTAACTTATATCGAATGCAAAGCCCGGGCTATGTCGGAAAGTATTTTCCTTCATCATCATCATCAACAGCTTATGATACTCATTGTTGGCCTTACCAAAATCACGCCCCTGATCCCGGGTTTCGGCACCACTATTCCAGCTGCTACCGCTACTGCTGCTGTATTCCTGTACTTCCCTCAACAAATATAAGTACTACCTTTTTGCCTTAACAGATAGGTATTCAAGGCCTTCAAGGCCTAAAATTGAGGATTACGTCAAGCATAACTAATTTCTTGTCCTTAATCGCAAACTGTTGTAGTTACTAGTGTCACGGCCACTTCAACCATTACGCTGTTAAATATACTATAGACTACCATAGAGCAAGAACGGTCACAGAGCGATAGAGCGTTGAATGGCATTAGCATTCAACTCGTGCGCATACACCGGCGTCACACCCCCCTCGCGGATGGTAGATTTCCTTCCCCTCTTCCCTTGTGTGGAGTCAAAGGCAGCGTCCAGTAGAAGCGAAGCGAAAAGCAGGAGAGAAAGCACGAAAACAATTTCAGATGAAATAGTCCGGTCAACATGTTCATTTACTTAGCCAAAACTGTTCTCTATAGTTTTAAGTTATACTTTTAACGTAGGTATAATTTTTTATATGCAAATTACAAAACCGTCGTAATATTTGCAATACACTATAGTGGATTTGTTTGGTTAAATGGTTCATGACGCCCAAACAAAATGCGTAGATCTTAATTGAAAAACTAAGTAGGGTTACAAAAGATCAGAAACTTGTCCATAATGCTGGCTGCGATACTTTACAGTATAGGAAGCAAAAATAATGGAAAAATATAAAGTATTACGGAATATTATATGGCAAGCATAACTAAAGCGATGCGGTGGTAGCCTAGTGGGAGAACGTCCGCCTTCCAATCAGAAGATCGTGAGTTCAAATTCCAGTGCAGGCACGTACCAATGTATTTCTGTAAAATATATGTACGTAATTATCACTCGCTTTTCGGTGAAGGAAAATATCGTGAGGAAATCCACATACCTACCCGAGAATTATTTCGGAAGTAGGTATGTTATCCACCAATCCGGACTGGGCCCCCGTGGTGGATTATAGACTTACCCTCCTCAGGAAAGTGAGGAGAGAACCGTGCCCAGCAGTGGGACGTTATGGGTTGATGATGAATTAAAGCGATAGACATTTTCGGACTATATCGCGCCTATTCCTAGAGCGATATAAAAAATCTAGTATTGTTTACTGCGATATGTGTATAAATGTATAACTTTTTTATATTACTTAGTAACGAGATGAACAAATCGTTCACGCAATGGTTATCACTACGCCTGGTCAAAACAGCAGTGCCACCAAGAACGTATGCATTGCCTACCCTTAGGCGGCACTGCGCTACAGTCGTCACTCTGAGACATTGGTTCTAAAGCCTCATCGGAAAACAGGAGGCCTACTCTCACCTGTTAATTAGCGACTCAGTTCTGGCTCTATTTAGTTAAGGTTCCTAAAAATTATCGCATAATTTCGTGCCATCACCTACTCATAAACATAATCGGAATTGGATAGTTAACAATAAGAATGAATGAACGAAATCATGGCTTGCGATCCAGTTTAGGTTGAAAATGGCAGCAACCTAAATTGAGTCACTACGATACGACTATGCGACGCAGATCAGTTTAGGTCTTCAATCGTATCGCTATAAGAAGTCATGGTAGGTCTCCAGAGCTCGCGCCGCTATCGCCTCGCTTCAACTGGAACTCCACCAGCTAACTAGATAAGTCAAACATACTACTGTCGGCCGGCGCAGGCGCACGTTTACAATGGAATTCCCAAATTGTTCGTACAATATGGTTTCAGCTCATAAACCACTTGAACCTTGGAAATATCCAGTAGTTATTACACAGTTGATGCATTAACGGGTCGACAGTGGCTGAGAGTAAACCTGTTTTTAACAGCCGGTTAAAAATGCTTTTTTAAACTAGATATGCTGCGTGACTTTTGAGAAATTTGTATGAAGTTTGCATTTTTCTTTGTTTTTTTTTTTGTCTGAGCTTTTGTCGTCTGGAAAGGATAAAAACTTTGACTTACAGTGACATTAGAGTTTAATACTTTGTTTGCTGAGCCGATTTTCTTGTCTAGCCGCGGATACGGATCTGCACACACCGCTGTGTTTTCCCGCACCGCTAACACCACAGTTGTGTTTTCAGATAATAGTAAAAAAAGAAGCTTTTATAATATAATACAAAGACCGTTTTTATAAAAGTAATAAGTCTAAAATCAAACAGTTTTAGATTGTAAATAAGAATCTAAACAACGATTAAAATTAATACAACTATCTATGTATAATTAATGTAATATTTTTAATTAATTAACTTTTAGACCAACTTGTTAAAATACATTGCGGGCTAACGAGGCACCTTGCACAAGAGCACGCGTTGAAGTCTTTTGTAGGGCAGTGACGTAATGTGCTGTTTATTGCTATGTCTATTTTAATCTGCGATTATCCGAATGTATTTTGCAAATATTAACATAAATTAAACATGATCATTTATGTTTAGGTTCAAAAAACATGTTTAATTTCGATACCTAGATAAAATTGAAGCGTTCTTTAAAGAAAATAATATTCTATAGGCTACAATATGAGATGAGGTGACGAGCGCAATGCAAAGCCGCGCAAGATTTTGCAATGCGTAGTACTGGGTTGTACTGCAATAGCTAGGGGTAGACCTGGCGCTTACTATCACGTGGAGAACCTGCTCGTCTCGATACTATGTTAATTAAAAAAAGTATAATAATTTCGCTGCTCAAGAAAATATATTTTTAGAATCACATGGATGCGTTTTATAAACGCTCTTTTATCATAGTCAAATAATGGATGACCGACAAAACGAACTAGCAATTTCTTTACAACAAACTTCTTTACTAACGACTTTCAAAATTGTAATCGACAAGAAATGAACGCAATAGTAATCTATCTTCAAATTACAAATGTAATGAGAAATGGATCCATTTTCCATCTTCTGTTACGTAAACTGCGAAATTATTTGTCTTTGATTGCCTGTCTAAAGTAGTTCTACTTTCGTAAGTTGAGAAATATGGCTTTTATAGTTATAATAAGGCTTCCAAAGAAAGTATAACTGAAACAGTTAATTTCAGAGAACGCGCTGAAATGAATAAAACTTAAAACTTAGTAGAGTAGATAATTCTAAATTGAGGCGCGCCTTATGTTTAAAGTTAGGTAACGTGTACCACCTGCCGCCGGCCGCCGCGGTGCGCGGTAAAGGCTTGATCAAGCGGATTGATTCCGCAGCCTCCGTCCGCGTGTATTCCACGCGGACGCGCGTTTTAATAGGCTATTGGTGTGCGTTCCTACAAAAAATCCATACAGCTAGGCTTAGAACTATTCAACCACTGTGGCTCAGTGGTTGAACCAGCCACACTAACATATAAATACGATTTCTTTCAAGTGGCGTCAAACACAACTGATATCTTTAATTATTTATTTTTTTTATTTTTTTTTTTGGCCTTGCATCGCTATGTATAGCCGGCTTAAGGTATCCGTGAATCCTCCTTTACAAAACTCTAACTGGCGGAATATATTTTTTTTTACAATTTTCTACAAGATATTTATTTATTTATTCTCTAGCACACAAATGGAGTACAAGGAGTACTTAATGCTAAGTAGCATTTTCTACCAGTCATCCTGGAGGTGTAACTGAAATGGTGGTGGTGTGGCAAAACGAGAGAGCAGAGAAAAATATATTTAAAAGATACAAGACTACAAGATACAATCAGAATACATTTTAATTATACTTGAATTGCTTTACAAGGCATAATAACTTAGGTATTCATAATGATAGGCACTAACTAACCTTCGCCTGCAACTTTGGCCACGTTGACAAGGATACATGTATAATCAACTGATTACCCCATAGGCCATAGTACATCATAACTTTAACACGTTCAGTGTTGAAAACACAACTGTAGTTTTTTTCATAACTTGCCGCGAGTGCGGGAAAACACAACTGTTGTGTTTGTTATATGGGAAAACACTATGGAGTGTGCAGAGCCGAACCCGTGGCTAGACAAGCAAATCGGCTCAGCAGTGAAAGTGTAAAAGGGACCTTTACGAAGTACCTTAAAGGTCCTTTTAAGATTCAAAATTTCGGAATATATGATCTAAATATTCGTACCTAAAGGTATGTAAAATAAAGAAAATTCAACGTTTAAAATAGCATGGACGACCTTCTTTAACAAAATTGAATCTTATAAAATCCTTCAGATTGCATGGAGACAATACCATTTTGCAATAATTGCCTGACCACGGCCGCTACAACTATCATAATGATGGAGTCATTACGTCGGCAAAAAGACAATTAACTGTCCTCAGATAGTACCAAAGGTTCTTTATAAATAGTGGTAGTTATAATTTGATGCTATTTCAGATCTCACGTAATTATGACGCCGTGCCGCTCGCCGCTGCGGTGGGCGGTGGCGGAGGCGGACTCAATAGTATAAAAGTGTCAGTCTGTTTGTAAATGCTTAACAAACTTTTAGATCGATGCATAAGTATTATGATACTTAAGCGTCTGATTCGTAAGTGTGCGTTTGCCTACTTACAAAAAAAAGTTTTTTAGCAAAAATGATCTGATTTACTGCGAAGCGCGAAATTGTGAGGGTTGACGCTGCCGTGTAAGATACGCCTAAAATTCTAGAGTCTACAGTATTCGTAGATCTATTCCTGTGTGAAGACTTCTATTTAGCAAACGTAAAAGAGGACGCCCTCAGGTAGAGCATCGTAACATAATAAGTAGGTAGGTGCCTATGCAAAGCGGCTGGCTTAATAGAGGAAATCTGAAGGTCGAACTCAGTGGCGGGCTTTGAGAGAGTCCAAAGAATAGAATATCGGTCATCAATAGTCAAAAGGTTTTCTTAACACGTCCTCTGCTGAAAACACAACTGTTGTGTTAACGGTACGGGAAAACAACGGTGTGTGCAGATCCGTAACCGTGGCTAGACAGAAATTCGGCCCAGCAGAAAGTATTAAGGTTCAGTGAAAATCCTGTGAATTTCCACCTAACACGACCTTAGTTTCTAGTTTTATAGGAGAGTGAACATCAGTGCACCTGCACAGTGGTCTGAAATCAGATGTCGATAATCAACGTCTTCAGCACTGTTCATCCTTGCAGGACATCATCTCAAGGTCATTCGTGTGTCAATCAAGATGGTGATTAATAAAGGTAATTGCTCTACTTTACCTTTATTCACAATGAACGTCAAAATTAGCAACTAACTAGTTTCACACTATCAATGAAATTTGTGGATTTTTAGTATGAATGTGGAAATATCGACTACAAAAATGGTATGAGCTATAAATAAAAACAAATACTGACACGAACCCCTACAAAACAATTCCCCACAAGTTATGTGTCAATAAATAAGGAATATTTTAGGTTTAGCATTAACTTTTGGACACTAAATGCTATTCATATGCAAAAGAGTAGGTAGGTATTGTAAATATCGAGACAGAAAAGGCATAACAATAAACCACATCGGAAACTTAACGAACAAAAAAACTACTCACCGAAAATGACTCCGAATATGAGATGTTCAAACAAAAAAAATCCAAGGAAGCACACCATGCAACACTGACGATAATCCAAAGCACACACACTGGGTCGGAATACCGAATTCGTGACCAAAATAAACACGCACAATTCAATTTTCGAAAAACTCGATTTTTACGCGACTCGGCGCGGCGACGAGCGATCGCCTCCCGCGCAAGTTGGATCGAGACTGGCGCATGCGCGATCGAAGCACGCCCGCGCACCTGTCTTACCACTAAAAAACAATAGCAAACAATAATATCATCTGGCTGAATGTACATAAAAGAAAAACATATAGTACCCGATTAGTGTAAGCTTTTTTTTATATTACGGAGTAGGTAAGCATTTTAACCGCAGCCTTTGCTAATAATTTTGCGCTGTCTCATTTACAGTTACCGTAGCTGTCAAAATGTCTTGTAAATTTAAACGATAGACTATTTTGTTGTCAGAAAATGACACAACAATAGAAATATGTTAAAACATTATCCCAAATGACAAATTCCATTGCAATTCTTGTCACAAATTGTATTTCTAAATAATTTGCTCTCTGTAATTATTTCCTCAATGAAGCTTAGTTAGTTTTTGTTTTTTATAACCGTGTGGTGTTTGCTATGAATACTTTTCAAATGGGAATTGTTTATGAGTATAACTTTAACAATACCAGTTATTAATTTTTTAGATAGATTTACTTTGCGAGGCTTTAAATGTGTTTGTTCCTAATTAAAAACCAGGGCTATCATTTTTTTTAACGATCCAAACAGGAACAATTTGGGCTAATCACATTAATGAAGATACGCTGAAACAAAGTAATAATTATGCTAAAAATATTTTAGAATAAATTACAAAAGATGAATTAATTTAAAATAAAAACAAATATCTTAACTCTGATTCGGCGTACGGTAATATAAATCGTTCGCGTGATTCAATTTTAAATATTCAAAAATACTTCGTATGCGTAAAACTAGCTCTAATTAGTAAAATACGATAGAAATTAATATCTTTATTTGAATGCTAATGTCCCGGCCGAGACGGAACAAACGATGCAAATGAACCCAAATTGCAAGTAATTTGAATATTTTTCCTATAACGGGTGTCTTTAATAGTTGTATTACGACATTGAACCGACATATATAGCGAGAATATAATTTGTAAAATATATTCGATAGGACGATTTTGATAATGTTTGCCTTGGAGAATTATGGCCAACGCGGGTATTTTCAATAATTGTTATCGCCATTTTTAGATGTATTTAGATTTATATTTTATGGCTACAAATTTTGCTAAGCAACACCATTGTGTACATAACTGTCAAACAAAAGATATTAATTTTAAAAAATATTTTTTCCTCTAAAATTATAGAACCGGGAACGAGTCTGCTGTATTAACTCCGTAAAATGTTACTTACCGTAAATTCTATACAAAACCATTCAGCAATTTTGGTGGTCAACAAACAAATAAACTTTCCAATTTTAATTCAAATATTAAGTTAAAATGATATTAATCAGCAGATAAACACACATTAATATTCTGGTTGAAATATAAATTCGTAGTGATAATAATAAATATTGATAATCTATACATGGAATATAACAGTAAAAGACAAAAGTCTGTATATTGCAGATATATTTAAAAATATTGGCCTTGGAGACAAAAACTAGGTTACTGAACATGTCATGCATTCCATCACACAAACAAAATTCTAATATACCAAACAGTGAAAGCTACACTGCAATAGGTACAGTAGTTTTATCGTGATGTGAAAACAGACGGATAGAGGCAATTTTCAGAATTGATTATATAATATAATGTTCCTGCCTATTTTGACCGTACAATGAAATTATTTTCCATTGTTTAAAAGATGAGCATTAGACCGCAATCTCGCCCGATGGTAAGTGTCGACGCGGTCGACGGTGGAGCATGCTTGCCTAGAAAAAAGAGAAAACAAAATAAAAAGACAAGCAAGTCATTCACCTGATAGGAAGCGCTACGCCTGCCCATAACAGTACAGTGATACCCAGAAGTTTGCGTTGCATAATCCTGCGCGGCACTGCACTGCGCTCGTCACCCTGAGACATCGGCTCTAAAGTCTCATAGGCCCAGTAGTTTCGCTGGAAACAGTGCCCTTCAAACCGGAACACAGTAATGTTTGCACACTACTGCTTGGCAGATGAATATCTTTTTTTTTACGGAGTGACGAGACGAGCAAGTAATTCACCTGATGGTAAGCGCTACGCCTTCCCACAACAGTAACAGCGCCAGCCAGAACTAGCAAAGGTGTGGTACTTCCCCAGGCGGTCTCTTGCAGAAGAGGCCTCACACTACAAAAAGTTATCTTGCAGCACCCAGTGCTGTAGATTCCTAGGCTTTCGTTCTTCAAAATATTCCACTTGAAATCAATATCAGTTTATGTGTGGTCTCTCATTACCTCCACTAGTAAGCAACGTTGGGCAAGAGGAAGACATTTAGCACCGGAATCAATTATCATTTACATATATTATTGCGAAAGGCCACCGTGCAGTCCTCACTCGATTGCCCGATGCTTCTATGTGCTTATATATGCTTAAGGTGGTTCGTTTCACTTTTGAGCGGGAAATTTAAAATTATTTTTAATAAGACTTTTAGTTTTAACATATTTTTAGTTTCTGAAGCTCGACTGGGTAAGTAATGTAAATGAGAGTTATTCGCGACAACCCTAGACCATTCTTTACGTTATTTTGAGGAAATATTAAACATTAAAACACCGGATTACATAAGTCAATAAACTGATGATTGCTGTGTTTATTGACCTTCATGAGTGATCAGGGGCATATGTGTTAATACGTCTATAAAATAAATACTCTTGGATTATCGTGAATTCCATTATAATTTACTACAGTTACCCGGTCTAGTTCCAAAACGAAAAAACTGTTTGAAATTTATATTTGCCGTTAAAAGCGAAACGTACCACCTTAAAATTAAATTTAAACTGGTGCAATTTATCCATAAAATCTACCCTACAGTCAAAAGCAAAAGTAAAATATAAAATGCAACACTTTAAAAACTAAAAAAAAAAAAACAAAAAAATATAATTCAAAATTTAAATTTAGGTTTATTTAGGTGAGATAGTGATAAAAATCTACCCATAAACGAATAAAAAAGGTATCTATACTAATATATAAAGCTGAAGAGTTTGTTTGTTTGAACGGTAGGATCTCAGGAACTACTGGTTGGAATTGAAAAACTGTTTTTGTGTTGAATAGTCAAATTATCGACGAGGGTTATAGGCTATATAACATCACGCTACGACCAATAGGAGCGGAGCATCAATGAATAATGTGGCAAAAACGGGGAATATATTGCTTTTAAGAGAGTTATTGCGGGAAAACTTGAATTATACAATATACATGCTAACTTCAATAAATCCATTTCTACAATTCCAGTAGAAAATGCGTTTTACCAGTAAACAAACTAATGTCTATTTAAACACTAGTCCATTATTGGACGATGGAAACAATTGATAATGACACAAAATGTTCTTTTATCGCAAATTGACATCGGAGGAAAGCGATCTACTCCACTTCGGAAATGTGTTAACAGTTTGGTACCTTGTCGTAATAATAGGCTTTATTTGCCCTTGTTAGACCGCAAGTGTCCAGTTCTCATCTACAAAGCACTAGAGTGAATTTTTGGAGCCTACATCAAAGTATTTGTTTGTCAACTAAAAACAAGTTTTTTTTATTTGACTGAGTGACGAGACGAGCAAGTCGTTCACCTGATGGTAAGCGCTACGCCTGCCCATAACAGTCCCAGCACTACCCAGAACACTGCATTGCATAACCCTGCGCGGCACTGCACTGCTTTCGTCACCCTGAGACATCGGCTCTAAAGTCTCATATGGCCACTAATTTCGCTGGAAACAGTGCCCTTCAAACCGGAACACAGTTATGTTTGCACACTACTGCTTGGCGGATGAATATCTGGCAAAGGTGTGGTACTTCCCTAAGCGGTCTCTTGTAGAAGAGGCCTCCCACTACAATAATGACACTATAGAGGCCCATGGGCGGCCTAACAAACTCTGTTGCCGTAACCCGGCACCTCATTCAACTAACAAACAATAGAACTAATATTAGGTACATATACCGTCGTTTTTTACATCAAAAAGACCTCATTTTTGTTATTTCTACAGGTTATCAAGCTGGGTCCACATTTGTTACGGTGACCGTTACCGTGACTCTATGCCTGTAACAAACACGCGCGATAAAACACAAGTGTGAGCAGGTTAGGTAAAGCGTATCTGTAACGATCACAAAGTCGAGTCACGACCAAATGTCACATAGCGGACCACTCGAAAGCCCCCTCAGAAAGGTCGACGTAAAATGCAACGTTCTGGGAGGCTTTTTAACTGTTATGAGCAAGCGTAACGCTTAGCATCAGGTGAATGACTCATCTGACCACTCAGTCAAAAAAAAACAAATAAAACGAGAGTGCTTAAGACTACACGACTGAACTAAAACTTGAGAAAGAGAGAAAGAAAAGGCGTGCTCGCACCTCTCTTTCTGCCCCTACGTTAATATACGAAACGTAACTCTCTCTTTTTCTATCTTCACTAACTTATATCTCCCTCTGAACTTCCGTTCTCCCCGCCCAATCACACTAATTGTAACGTTCTCGTCGCGCATTCACCAGCTTACTCCCCAAGTCAAGCGTGCGTAAAGAAGTATTATATCAAATATTAAAAAAATTCACAGACTTCCTCCATATTTAGCTAGGCTAGTGCTGTGACATGGTGACTGAGTCACGGTAACAGATGTAGACCCAGTCTTAAAGATGTCAGTCACCCCGCTGACGTCACGGTTGGCTGCATACAGACAAACAGCCGAAGCATGTAATGACCGCTTCGACAACACCATCGGGTTGTACGGTGACTACAATAAGTAATGCTTATGTTGTAATCAATGTAGTTAACTAGGCGTTACCCCCAACTTCGCTTACAGTGCTATTTTTGAAATAAAACTCCTTTACGCACGCTTGACTCGGGGGGTGAGCTGGCAAATGCGTTACGAAAAATGTGATCGGGCGAGGCGTACAGAACTTGACAGGGAGATATAAATTAGTGAACATAGAAAGAGGGAGTTACGTTTCGTATATTTTTTTTTAAACCCTCCTCACGAAAGTAGGAAGAGACCCGTGCTCAGCAGTGGGACGTTATGGGTTGATGATGATCATGATTATTTATTATTGAACAATAATGAACCTACCAACTAACCACCAAGTAGTGTTCCAATTGGCGGTACTGGTAGAGTGGTGGTAGAGGCGACAGCTGCGGCGTCACCTGCCGCGCCTGCTCTAGCGTAGATCCTCTATAGAGTAGGGGAGTAAATGCTAATGACGGTCGTTTTAATTGCTATTTCACCGCCTATTTCAATAATATTTCAATTTTAAATACTTCTGTCAATGTATGTGGGAACGGTGGTGGCTGAGTGGTGATCTAAGGGCTTTGAAACTCAATGATACTCGGTTAAAAATTTCGGCGCCGCCGCCGCAACTACGACTTTGTTTTGTAAGTTATGTTTCAAAGTGATTAATAATGCCGTGCAGATTTTTAATAAGAAAAGGTAGAAATATATAGTTTTAATGCCGCCTAAGTAATAAAAAAAAAGTTAAAAAGTTAGAGTATTTTTCTTATTGTGGTACGGAACCCTAAAACTAAAAATAACATAGTTTTTATTATTAAAAAAAAAAGGTATTTTTGTAATATAACATAGTTTATCCTATGATAAGTTCAGTATTTAACCTATTATTATTATTTTTTTTAAATGTTTTTGTCACAAATTATCACACGATACCAGTACGCTTAAACAATATAATTTACGGAAAAACATTACAAAAACGGTACCTAAACCTATTAAAAACTGTTCATACGTGTCGGCGGCAAATAAATTAGACGGGCAAACACGGGCGAGGTAACACGTATGGCGTGTCAATACAAACCTAATCAAGCAAAATTTCGCCTTCGCAAACACTTTCACGATCTACCGCTTAATTGCTAAATACAAACATACCTATCTACAAACAATTATAAAAAAAAACGAAATGTGTGCTGGGACACATACTAGAGGTAACTTCATATATATTTTTTTTTAAAGATACTTAAAAGTATATCCGAACCCTCTCTCTTTCTATCTTCACTGACTTATATCTCCCTCTGAAATTCCTTTCGCCTCACGCGATCACATTTTTCGTAACGTATTATTATTACGCTTATTCCCCAAGTCAAGCGTGCGTAAAGAAGTTTTACTTCAAAAAGAACAGCGTAGATAATAATATTTTTATTAAAAACACAAATTCCTCTTCGTCGTATCTCTAAAAAGTTGAAATTCGCCTTTTTATGGGGAGTTAATTTGTAATTTGATGTCGTTTACTGTTTCGATTTGAATTGCGCTGTTTTCAGCAAAAAGACTGGTCTTATGAGAATCTCAGTAGTTCGTCACATCCGAGATAGTTGTTAATAAGATCTATACTAATAGAAACATATTTAACTAGCTGTACCCTGCCACGCTTCGCTGTGACACATTCGCACATTCGCTGATATGTCACTGATGAAAAAAATAGATAAAAACAATCCTTGATGCGGATCATATATCATGCTAAAATTTCAGCTTGATCGGTGCAGAACTTTTTAAGTTTTTGAAACGTACACAAACCAACATAACATTTTTATATACATAGCAGATATCTACAGCTTGTAGGTAATTAGCTAATTATGTCGAGAAACTTACTACCTACCTACACCTACGTTTTCCATAGCTCCATTTCCAATGTAGGTTAACTAAAAAGGATCCTTTTGTACCACCTGGTACTATAGAAACGAAACCGCTACAAAACCACAATGCGGGAATGACGCGTCAATATAGCCGCAGTACACCTGCCCTTATTATAATATTAATTAGGTATTTAGCCGTTAAGTTATTCAAAGCAAGTTATACCATGCTTAAAAAATATAAGCAAGGTAAATATGAATATGAAAATAATATAAAATATGAAATATATGCTTATAAACAAAATGTACAATTATTATTTTCTAGTTAGCTAATTAACTAATAACGTAAAAGAGGTTATTATGTTTTAAAGTTATATCATTATTATCATAATTACTGGTAAGTTATGTCATACAATGTTGTGGAATATAGAATTAATTGTATTGCATTAAACGGTTCTTGAACAATGCTGAACAGATGATATCTACCAACTCACACTGCGTTAACGTCTGCGTGAGCGTCGTCAACTGCGTCGGCGTAGGTATCCGCGTCGGCATAGGCGTCTGTGTTAGCGTAGGCATCAGCATCGGTAGATGAGTTACCATCAGCGTCTACGTCAGCTTAGGCGTCCGAGTAGACGTAGGCAGCGGCATCAGTATCTGCGTTGGCGTCAGCATCTGCGTCGGCGTTGGCATCTGTGTTGGCGTAAATATCGGCGTTGGTATTACAATATCCTGTAAGCCTGTAAATGAAGTTGGTTAACAACAGGATTGTCCTTGAAATTCCATCCGAGCATTAACAGTATTGACACCTAGTTATTTTAAGCGCAATTCCAATAAACGGACAATAGATGGCACTATCGAAGCTATCCCATTGAGAGGCGAATCGCATGAAAATGAGAAGCACACACGGTTTCCGACTAAACATTTGCCTTACGGTCGGTCAGAATGTGAGCGAGGTGCGATTTATTTCTCTTATTTTTTTATTCCCCATATATTTTTATTACCCATTTTCAAATAGGTACTTCGCTTACCGGACATGTCGTTTGTACTGACAAGCTTTCCAGTTCTTTGTTCAATTCGTTGTTTATAAATATTTCAATTTACAAAGGCATCCTAATTAGTATTGGCTTTAATTCGATTCAATAGCAATTTATTTTTATTATAAAATACTTTTTTACCGCAAATAGGCGCTGTGTAACTTGTCAGTTGCACTTTTGTTTTGTTTGGTTGTGTTGTTTGTTTTTTTGTTACACTCAATATAAAGTAATTTCATAAGCCGCTAATCCCTTTCACTGACACTTAGCTCAGCCGTCGTTTATCGCTCGCAGGCGCGCCCAACCTTTACGCGCCCACGCCACGCAACGAACCTGTTTGTAAATCACTTTCAAAAACCGCTACAGCTATTACTGAGACTCAACCCTAATTCGAAGCATCGCTCGCAGTCCCACTCAACCTTTAGGCGCCGACTATCCTGGCAGCCGCATTGCCATTCCGTGGACGTTCCTCGCATGACATACCGTATATACTGCGTGACAAGTATGCCCCGTGATATCCATTGTGTGACCGGGCTATTGTTAGGAGCCTGCCAGATTACAGTCCGTCTACCGCTTTATGACGTCTATCCGCCGCTTGTGGAGCCACGCACGATTGTGAATTGTGTAGGTCAAATCGTAGGTCAAATGTGGGGGTAAGGTTTTGTCTTGGCATTTGGGAAGGGTGCAAGTCGGGAATCCGTGTACCTTTAGCGCTTTGATAGAGTTTAAAAACGTCCGGCTTTCCATGCGCGATAGATAGAATTATCGCAGTTTAGCTGTTACTAGTGTCATCCCGATGTTTTAACCCAATTATCCCACCGGTTCCGTCTCCGAGAGTCTGGCGAATCCGTAAAACAAAAGATTCCTTATTGTATGACGCCTGACGGGTAAGCTTACAAAATCTGAAATACATCCAACGCAATAATTCGATAGTCTCCATGGCGTAGTGGTGGATGAGCTGATTGCGAAGCGTAAGGTTATGGATTCGATTCCCGCATAGGGCAAAAATTTGTGTGAACTACAAGTAGTTCAGATACAGGGAATACAGGGAACCGTGATGTGTTATTATTATTATACCTGTTTTAATTCTTAATTTAAATATTTTTTATACAATATTTCTACAAAAGGAATTACAAAAATATTATAAAACAAACTTAAACCTAGGATACCACCGGTAGCAGAGCAAGGCCCAGGCTACCGATGGTAAGGGCTGCAGAGAGAGGAACCTCCTGACAATACGCGCCGTGTCGAGGAGTACTGCCGCGTGCATCCGACCCTTAATCCAGCCGTCTAGCGAAAGCCATTAACAACTATTATCATTATTAAAATTAATAAGTTAGAAATAAAAGCTTGTAACTTGAAAAATCATGCCAAATAAGTAAAAGGCACGTGCCCTGATAGAGTAAAAGTTGTATTATACATTTTGGCATTGCGTTCCCGAAATAGGTTCGTGTGCCAATAAATCATTTTTCATGCTAGTGCCGCAGTTATTTGGATCATATCATGGCACGATCTGAAAGCCATTAAGTAAAGGCCGTAAAGCACGGTCAGTGCAGTTAAGTTTAAGTTAGGTGATTTACATAATTCGGTGTGGCGGCTGCATGTAAACGTAATGTACTGGGGAAAACAGTTGCTAAGGTTAGGCTTTTTGTAGTGGTACTATCGTCATCGAAGGTACATGAACATGTTGTTTTGTGTCCGACCGAGTTCTGCAGAACCGATGCTACAGCGTGGCTATGGAGAAGTATTTTACATAGCCAATGCCAAGCATAAATTGAAGAAGAAGCAAAAACGATCGTTAAAGATTGTAACTACTCTGTGGTGTGCTGCTTCCGTTCCTATATATTCCTATCGGAACTAACAATTTTTACTCAATATAAACTAAGCTAAATTTTTTTGTATTTTTATTAATGTAAATGCCAAACGCTGATTAAAATTAATAATAATGGCAATCTAAAATTAAACTAACAGAACCGCCAAAACTAAGACTCAGGACACTTAGATGAATGACGTTTAAACCACGACGACCCCGTTAAGGCGACGACGCCATCGCCGCTATCCGAGGGTTCCCCTCCAGCTTTATCCCACCAGTGGGAAGAAAGGGAATTTTCATCGACGACGGCACCGCAGCCAGTATGTAAAAGCCATCATTCATCATCATCAACCCATATCGTCCCACTGCTGAGCACGTGTCTCCCCTCACTTTCGTGAGGGTTAGGCCATAATCCACCACGGGGGCCCGGTCTTGATTGGTGGATAACATACCTAACTCCGAAATAATTTTCGGCTAAGTATGTGGGTTTCCTCGCGATGTTTTCCTTCACCGAAAACCAACTCATAATTACGTACATATCTTTTTACAGAAACACATTGGTACGTGCCCGCACTGGGATTTGAACTCACGACCTTCTCCTTGGAAGGCAGACGTTCTCCCACTAGCCTACCACCGCTTTGTATGTAAAAACCCTCATTGTGAAATTAGGTACTGTCTCCATCTATACGTTCACTTAAAGGTATAGCACGCCCTCTATTCCAACTTCACAAGCCTCCTCCCTCCCTTGAGTACAATACCTCACCCCCTCACATTTCCGGGCGAAGCGACGCGTGACGCGGCCGGTCACGCATCGGAGCGGTTCAAGTCATGAGCGAGAGCGAGCACCTGTTTAAATAAATTTTCATGTAGCAAATCGACCGAAATTACTACGCGGTCGGTCGTAAAATGTCACTAGAAATCCTATCATAGAAGCCCATGGTCCGCCTTTTGTCCCCCCTGTCGTAGAATCTACTTCGGAGTACATATATACTACCGCCACTGGCGACAGGATAGGAATTAAACATAGAAAACGAATGACATAGACTACATTGGAAGTCAGGCTTTTTTTAAAAAAAAATTGCTTATAACCTCTTTTGGTACTTAACTGGTTGACTTTTTATAATGTTACGGCAGCGAAAACACGCCTGGCGTGCGAACCCGCGCTGCTGTATTGACAATTTTAACACAACAGTTGTGCGCACAGGTGATTGACTTTAGTTACGACGCAACGCCAGTACTAGTCGCTTTCAGCGATAAGACCGCCCATTGTACTACCCTTGTTTACCTATTGTAATTTTTCTGTACTGTGTTTATTTTTGTTTCTGGTGTACCTACAATAAAGAGTTTTTCTATTCTATTCTATTCTATTCTAGTAAACACACGTTGCATGAAGATTCGCAAAAATGGCAAAAAACTCAACTGGTTCAGCAGTTAACGAGTTAAGGCCAAGTAATATGGAATCATAGTTACTAATTTCCATTTTAATTAACTATTAACTTATTATTATATTTATTAAGAGCGGTGGTACCCTAGTGGGAGAACGTCCGCCGTCCAAGCTGAAGGTCGTGAGTTCAAATCCCAGTGCAGGCACGTACCAATGTGTTTCTTGTAAAACATATGTACGTAATTATCACTCGCTTTTCGGTGAAGGAAAACATCGTGAGGAAAGCCACATACCTACCCGAGAATTATTTCGGAGGTAGGTATGTGATCCACCAATCCGGATCTGGCCCCCGTGGTGGATTATGGCCTAATCCTCCTCACGAAAGTGAGGGGAGACCCGTACCCAGCAGTGGGACGTTATGGGTTGTTGATTGATTTTAATGAACTATAGTTAAAATTGCTTTAATTCGTCTTTGTTAATGTTTTTAAAAGTGCTATTAATAATTTACTACCATTATAAATTTAAGTTTTGCAAAACTGTTTCTTTGCCCTTAACTGTAAATTTAAAAAATTAAAAGTTAAGCCAAATAAGTTCAAAGCACCCAGTTCAAAGCGTGCGAAATGTCACGCGAACTTAATATTACCACTTACCACTGATATGAGCTGCAACGGGGTACAGTCAGCATCAAAAGTAAATAATAATTATGATCAGACAAGATCTGAAAATTATTTTCAATATAAAAAAAAATGTCATCACTCCCTGTCCCTCACTGATTGCTGTTGAATATATAAGGAGAGAGAAGCGATAGGTATACGTCATTTTTAAGAAATGAATTTATATTGTAAATAATTATCATCATCATCATCAACCCATAACGTCCCACTGCTGAGCACGGGTCTCCCCTCACTTTCGTGAGGAGGATTAGGCCATAATCCACCACGGGTCTCGGGTTGGTATGTGGGTTTCCTCATAATGCCTTCCTTCACCGAAAAACGAGTGATAATTACGTACAAATGCCTTTTACATAAACACATCGGTACGTGCCCGCACTGCGATTTGAAGTCACGTCCTCCTCCTTGAAAGGCAGACGTTCTCCCACTAGGCTACCACCACTTATTCAATAATTGTGATAAGTATTTAATGCACCAAATACCGGTCATGGTTTTTGAAGCTTGTCTGATCATCATTCAGTTTTGACGTTGACTGTACCACCTACCTACCACGGCCTTGTGCCAAATGTAAGGTTCTAATGTTTGTAGAATTCGAAGTTAAATCGTGAAGTTATCTGTTCGATCGTGTGATCGTTTGAAAGCACAAAAAATTTGTCTGGAAGATATTGGGGGTTATATATAATATTACAATTTTCACTTTTTTTTATTTAATGAGTAATGAGCCAAGCACGTGGTTCACCCGATGACTCAAAACTCAAAACTCAAATCATTTATTGTAAACTAGCTGTACCCTGCCACGCTTCGCTGTGGCACATTCGCACATTCGCTGATATGTCACTGATGAAAAAAATAGATAAAAACAATCCTTGATGCGGATTATATATCATGCTAAAATTTCAGCTCGATCGGTGCAGAACTTTTTGAATTTTTGAATCGTGCACAAACCAACATAACATTTTTATATATATAGATAGATAGGCAAAATATTGCACTTTTACACGTCAAAAATAATATCCTGTACATAAGTATAGAAATACAAAAAAATAAGTAAAATATTATGATCTACGATACTAATGATTATTATCTAATTATGGTTGGAGTTTGAAAAAGGAGATTTTTCTTTCAAGTGGTCATGCCTGAATCTCGCACATGAAAAGGAAAACTCCATTGACTCTACCAGTGCTTCGGAAATACGCCCGTTAGAGAAGATAGCAGTAAGAAACTCTACGAGATGTAATTTATTAAATTTTCGTTATTCATTTTTGATGATGGTAAGCGCTACGCCTGCTTATAACAGTTACAATGTCAGCTATAACTTTGAATTGCATAGGTAATGGTATGCAGCACTGCACTGCGATCGTCACCTTCAGACATTGGCTCGGAATCGGAATTGTATCCAGTTAGTTATTGTACGCCAATTTTTGTAACTATTATTAAACCTTCATGTCATATTTTAACCAACTTACCAATTAAAAACCCTACACAATACACGAAACAGAGAAATTAAATAGTTAAAAACTGAAAAACACGCTAACCAGTAGCCACGTTAATTTTATCATATAATTTTTTTTTTAAACGTTAGCCTAGACAATACAAGTGAATCAAAATTTCATTAAAAAATCGTCTAAACTAATTTAAAAAAGCCAGCTGCCTTTTTTTGAAGTCCGTAAAAAAACCCCTCACACCCCCTTGTTAAATTTCTACATCACTTAAAAACTAGAGCCCTATTATGTAACATACCTTCCATGTTTTTTATTTTATTTTACTTAGTTACGAGACGAGCAAGTCATTCACCTGATGGTTAGCGCTACGCCTGCCCCTAACGTAACAATGCCACCCAAAACTTTATATTGCATAATCCTGCGCGGCAATACTCTGCGCTCGTCACCCTGAGACATCGGCATCGATATCGGTAAATTCATCAAATGAATCCCATTTTCATTTTCATTGGAAAGCAGATCTGAATTCCACCCCACAATATTCCCAATGTGATAAATGACTTTCAAGTTCTCCGTCGTGACTGCATTCGGTCTCGAAATGTCTAATTAGTTTCAGCCTTCGTTCTCCCCGACTCCGTCCGTTTTTATGATAAAAAAAAATTCTTATAAACCACAATCTGGGTTGTTTAGGCGTATCCTGCGACCGGATGTGTGCGTGCGGCCGACTGTACAGTCTGCAAGGTGTAATAGGGAGCGAGTAATTTGTGGCTTTGGTACCTAAAGCCGCGTCTCCGGCGCGTGTTTTGGTCTACACATAAACCTCTACACAAAACAATGCCATTTTTGATAACATAATTCTTGTCTAATATGAAAACATGTAAACTTTTTCAGAAAATTGACTCTAACGACAATGTTTTGTGTAGAGGCTTTTGTGTAATGTGTAAACCAAAATATGCGCAGGAGACACGGCTTTAACTTTAATTAAGTTACATATTCATAGTTTCACTTCTATAGATTTTCCACCAGAGGTTTTCCTTCAGATGTACAGCTTGCAGAAATTTAAAGCAAAAGTTAAAAGAGTCCTTATTAATAAGGGTAGGCAACGGATCGGCAATGCCCCTGGCGTTGTAGATGTCCATAGGCGGCGGTGACCACTTATCATCGCGTGGGCCGAATGCTTGTTTGCCACCAATTTTATAAAAAAAAAGTACATTGCCTATGCTTCGTAGTTTTCTGCGTGGTCTTCTCTGGTACCAAGGTTGAAGTGTCGCTAACCTCTTTCGAGAAATTCCAGTACATCTAATCTGCCTGTGGCGTGTATATTATGAATATGGTCTTAACTTTTAAAGTACTCTAGCAACATACGTAAAAAGTCGTTCCATTCTAGACTTTGTCTTAGCACAAGATCCAAACCCGGACCCAGGTATCTGTAGACTTAACCAAGTCAGGCTTCACCGCTTCATAGACCAATCCCTCGAACAACGCCGCTGTAGAGCTCCAAAACAAACAAATCCTTCCCTTGTTGTCATGCTCTTCGTATCCAACATCCTGTTCATTAGAGGAACTTACCACTTCTTAAGACAAGGCGGTGACGTTAGCTACATTCCTAGCTAAGTTATTGGACTTTAGACCATTGAATCAAAACTAAGAAGACCAAATACGATGATGGTCAAAAGCCTACGTCCTACCCTTAAAAATATGGTTTATAAATTACCAATATTCGCTCACATATGCACTTTGCATCATCATCAGCTTATATTCGTCCACAGCTCGAAGTAAGCCTCTCCAAGTCTCCAAGTGTACGCCACTGAACCCAATCTTCGGCTTTCCTCGTCCAGTCTCCGGCAACCGTTTTCCGCAAGTCGTTTCATCTTGCCAGCGGGCGTCATACACTACGTTTAAAGCACTACCTATGCTTGCCTATTAGCAAAAACCAATATAGGTACATAAACTAAGTACAGTGCCATCACTGCCATCTCAGAATACTTATTTCCCGTTTAGAATTAATATCATTACCAGCATCTGCGGCAGTCTTACAGCTCTGGCCGTAATTGCAACGTTTACCAGATTCCGCCTACTTACGCAGATTGCCGCCGCAAGTGTGTGGTGGGCTTTACTTATCAGTTGCCGACCGTTTTGGAAACCGTTGCGCCGGTTACTTGTGAAAAAATAGGTGTGAAATGTGGGTGTTAAATAGACTACAATGATGGTGCAAAAACATCGATTTAGCTGTATCGATTGGACGAGCAATAATGTTCTTTGGGGAGTTCGGAAATCGACATTCGATTTTATGTAATAGTAGTCTGATATAAAAATTTAATAGTAAAGCAAACGTTAATAATCTCGTATTAGCTAATGTTCATGAGGCTTGGTGGCAAGAACACCGTCTGCATTCTGATATCAACTATTTGTACAAATGAAAATGAACTTTAAAGGAAAATTTAATTATTAGACCTTGACGGTGGACACCTTTACCGCATTAGCCAGCACCCTCAAACAGATAACCTGCCTCCAACCACTTTTGCGATCCTTGAGCCAATCCACTTTAGCCAATCCTGTTCTAGGTACCTATACCATTTTCGCCCATGTCATCACAATAAGAATTTAATTGTAGACCAAATGAAAAATTAATTTTGACCCAGTTCTCTTTGTTGAATTAAGTTGGAATTTTGCATGCTTATCAAGTTCCAATGACAGTATAATATTATGATGATAGCGAGCTGATCTGATGATAGCGACGGAAGGTAGCTACGAAACTCCTCAGTGACTGACAATAGATTGATGGTATTTGGATTCATTCTAATTATCTTGCATTGCTGAGTACGTATTCGACACTTTCCCTGCTGAGCCGATTTTCATGTCTAGCCACGGGTGCGGCTCTGCGCACTCCATAGTGTTTTCCCATACAACAAACACAACAGCTGTGTTTTCTAGCACTCGCGGCAAGTTATGAAAAACAAGACAGTTGTAATGTCAGCACTGAAGATGTTAAAAAAAGCTTTTCTGAAAAAAATAATAGCCTCAAATGTTCGTCGCACCCTCGCAAGCTGTGGAAACTTCACATCGTTAGCTCAAATCCATGCGATCGTGGAGTCCGATTGTCGGATTGGCCCCTCGCGTGCCAGCGGCGGGCACCTCCAGCCACTAATATCTAACTACTGGCTACTGCCTATATACGTTAATCTTTATTAGGGGTTTTAAGACATTTGAAAGTGGAACTTAATAACAGTAAGTGATTAAATTGATTTTGCCATTAAAAAATTGGTTGTGTATATTTCACCCTCAACTTGGTTTCGGTAAAACAATGTTGCTTGTCGCTTCAAGCACGCTTGGTGAATGCATTTCTGGTAGAGATGCAATAGTTTTGATTAGCTTATCATACGGTTATAAGCAGTGTTGCCAGGTAGCCAGGTTACCAGGTTTGATGATTAAGGGCCGGCGGCTACTAGCGGCCTGCTTCGGCATACTGGAGGATCCTGCGGCATATTGCGTCGAGACGCCAAGTCTTCTGCATGTTACACCATGTTCAACCTTAATTTGATTTGTTTAGCACTCACATTCCTTTCAACACGAAGTAACCTATACGTCCCTAAGCCTCAACTAAGCCTATCTTTTCAACTCTCACACTATAAAATTTAATTAATTTAATAACAAAATTTATATTAATGCATAATTTATTTAAGTGGATCTTTTTTGTCGCCATCTGAGAGAAATTTTATATTAATAGTTACACTTTTCTGTAACACTCGACCTTGACGTAAGAGTTGACTCATTAATTTAAAGGTTTATTGAAAGAAATTTAAAATAAGTCAAAGAGTTCGAGAGTAAGAGGTTATCACAGAGTATACAAAGGTTTTGTATTCTCTTTTAAGTTCTCAGTTTTACCACAGGCTTTATTCATAATCAAAAGAGTAATTCAGGGGCCCAATTCTGTAACTTAGAGTAAAGCAACACGCCATTGACATACTATCGACACACTACAGACATTATATTGCCACTGTTGCAAATTTGGCATTCTGCGAAAACTCCAATGGTGTATCAGTGGTGTCTCAGTAGTGTGTCGATTGTGTGCCTGTGTTGTGGCTGTTGTGTGGCAGTACAATAGTTTTCAGTGTGGATAGCAAAAATAATAATTTATAGAATACCAAATGTCAATGACTATCCTATTGAGACACTAGCGACACACAATTGATAGGTTAGTTATTTTATAGAATTGGGCCCCTGGAAAGTTGTTTCTACTTTCATTATGCCTCGACAAGAACATTGACGGTTCGGAATGAGAGACCAATAAGGAATAAGGAATAATTTCACTTCTTACGTGTGTAATTAAGTTTGTAATTTTTCTGTACTGTGTTTATTTTTGTTTCTGATGTACAAAGACACACTTTTTATTTTCTTTAGATTGTTGAATTAGGAGCTCTCCTACCTACTTTAGAAGTTTTTGGATTTGGAATCAAACAAAGAAAGTATTAATTTATAATTTTTATTTTCGATTTGTATTTATATCAACCAGTAATGGCCGGGTATTTTTACAAATTATTATTATTATTAAATCCCTTTTTAATGGAAGAATTAAACAATTCTTATACTAATTTGGCAAATCCAAATTCTATAATGTTCACGTACTTAATAAAATTATTAAAATATACATTTTTACAAAACTGTAGAACTTACGTAGACAACTAGTTAAACTACGAGACTATTCTTTTCTTGTTATAAAATACCTACTTAATATTCAATAATTATTTGTAATAAAACAGAATAATTAGAATTAAGACAAAAATTAGATTTACAGATATGCAAATTCTTTAATAAAGTAATAATTTCAGATTACCTATATATTTACAAATTAAGCTATAAATAAGATAAGGATATATTACACATTTACAGTAACATTACGTTTATACTTTATATACATTTGTATATAAAAACACAACAGCCACAAATTATAATAAATTAACAACTTTTAGACAATTCACTAAAAACTTTTGGCAAAAAGTTGAATTTCTTGCAAAAGTTGTATCTCATTCGGTGACTGGTTGTATTTTCACTCAAACTTTTAAAAACTACAAGTCCTGTCCTTTTCTAACGATTTGAATTTCAAATTGGGAAGAAAGGAAGGCACGATTTTACGTACAAACTGAGAAACTTTCACAGTACGAGTTCAGATCTCACGGAAAGATTTGGAATCATATAACTAAAGGAAAGGTACCTACACACGGACATCGACTCTCGACGAACACGATCTAACGAGAATGACTTCGCTTCGATAAGTCCCGAAACAGCGATAATTACGGTCATTCTCGATTGACCGTAAGGACGCCGAGCACGAATGCACGCATGAAGGCACTATAAAGCCCGCCACGCATAGCGACGCACGTTCACGGCTACGTACACGTCAGATATTTGATTTGTTAGTTTAAAGTCCTTTTAGTTAGTAAATGTCCTTTTTCAAACTCAAACCATAACTAGATAATAATTACCGTAGATCATATTTAGAATTATTTTTTAGTTTTCTCCATGTAAGTATAAGAGATTAAAAATTTTGACTTTAATAAAGACAATATTTTTGCCGATTTGCAATAAATGCACCAGAAAGCCGTTGGCGTCCGCCGCTTTGTATGGCAGGCCTAACACGAAGTACGTTCAAATATTGCACGTTCAAAACGCTAGTGCCCGATTTCGACAGGAAAATATACAAGATAATGGCAGTAACAGAGTTTACGTCAGATTTTGTTAAACTATAGGGATTCGCTCCACGCAAAGTCGACTCGTCAAGCCCTTATGTACAAAGCTTTATATTTGGTCTTGTAAGCCTGGATCCGGTGGAGGCAACCCTACACATACTAGCGGAAATTCGGTGGGTCTTCTCTTATGTAAACTTTACGTATTTATGTACATTTCATTCCCACTCTATGCTCTAATTACATTAAATGTTTGGCATTTGTTTTGTGACTCCATATAACTATTTTGTACCTAATTTAATTCAACTCGCGTGCCATTCTATGGCACTTTCGCATGTTTTGAGGCACCAATTTCTAAGGCACAATATTTTTTTGTACATATCTGCCGCAGTTGTATGGTCAAAACCGTAATTTTGCAAATATCCTACGGCAATTAATTATAATTTAGGAACATTATAGTTCGTAGCTCGTGATTTCTATACAAAATTTAAACTGTCTTAGGATGATTAAAATATTACGGTTCTTCCAATATTATTGCGACGTATCCAATATAAACATATTTTTATTAATGCATAAATGTATACTATAATGTAGGATTCTTTTTATATTGAACTCTTTACTTATGGCACTGCATTTGCACATATTACGTTAGTCAAGAGTCCTGTTGAAATATAACCGATAATTATTACGAATACGAATATTTATATAACTTTTTTCTTTCAGTCTTCAATCCAGAAAATCTCAATAGGCAATAGTAATCACAGAATAATGTTTTGCAGCTTTTTTATGGTGCCATTTTTTTGCCAAAGGCCATTCTAATCTGTGCTTTGTGTACATACATTTTAGACTCAAAATGACACGAATATATTCGGAAAACATTAACGAGAATGTACGGTAAGTTAGCAAAATGAAGGACGCATGTTTGCTTAGCATATTTCATCCGTAATATTTGTGTCATTAAGACTCGAAATCGCACAAAACAACCACTCAAACTTGGACACCTAGTACCCTATCAACAACAAATTCATACCTCACGTCATCAGTCTTTATGTCTTCCTTCGATTCAAGATCTTCGATTTTCTCACTCTCAAAGCTGGCCTCTGGGTTGATGCACGGATTCTTGCATTCTACCACTTGCAGTTCCATGTTGGTAGTTTGACTGTCTGCGTTAGGGGGTTCCCTACGGAGTTCATAGGAGGTTTTGGACGAGCGACCGTCGGGGGTTCTTCGTTCTTCTAGATCCTCGGGGGTCCTTCGTTCTTCTAGATCGGCCCCCCAATCGTCTTCGGAGAGGACTTCTTCGGCTTCTTCCGTTGGCAGGACCGGGATGGTCGGTTTGCTTCGCGTGAAGAATGCCATCTTCTCTCTGTAACAAAAGATTTTATCATTAAACAGCTGTTTGTTGACGTTTTACGTTTATATTTCGATTTGATCAGACGAAAGATGCTTGAAGCCGGAATTTTACCGCTAGTGTGCCTTAATTTTGTTCAGTTGCCACCATTCCAACGTGTCAAGTGAAAGCCGCCACCGGCCACGATGGATGCGACTATTCCTACGGTCTGTCTGCTTGTCTCGGCGCGGCCAGTCAGGCTGCTAGTAACCACCATTCCAACTCAAGTGAAGACCGTGCCAAACCCCTCGCGGCGCGCCTTTCACTTGCTGATGCCTAACGGTTAGGACGGGCGCGACGGACCGGCGCAGGCCACAACAGATGCCACGGCCTGTCAGCCCGCTCCAGCGCTGCCGTGGCAGTACTCACTTGAAGGTGACCAGGTCGGGGCGGCGGCCGCCCTGGCGCGAGCGGCGCAGGCGGTAGATCTCGCGGCAGGTGCGGGCCAGCAGGCGCGCCGCGCGGTCGCGCCCGCCCTCCGCGCCGCCCCGCAGCAGGCGCCGCAGCGTGTCGTCCTCCGCCACCCACGCCGCCACGGCGGGGTCGCCTCGGGCGCACGCCTCTTCTAACCTGTACAGATAAATTCGGTTAGCTTCATCATCATCATCATCATGACTGTAATGAATACGTTAAATTAGTTAATATTGTGGCTACCTACATAATATCAACAAATCAATCTCGAGTTCAACATCATCGTGTTTTATTCTAAAATTACAAGTGGCGCAGTCGGTAGGATACTTGTAGAAAAATAATAGAAAAAACTTAATTTTAGGATAAAACTGGATAGCGATGCATTTAAGACTGATTTGTTGAAGAAATGTTGCTCAAGAAATGTTGGTATGTGGTCTGTGGTCACGCGAAATGTAATATTACCGTTTCTTGAGCTGCGTGAGGTTAGCGATCTCGGTGTTGAGGTCCTCGAGGCGCGTGTGCTGCGCGCGCAGGTCCAGCGCCAGGTCCAGCGACGTGCGCGGCGCCCGCGCCCGCCCCGCGCCGCGCCGCGCCGCGCCCTGCACGCGGCCCCATCTGCGAAACAATTACAGTCTCATCTGTACTCCAAGGTGAACGGATATACTTAATAAATTATAATTAAAAAAATAATAATAAGCACGGTTTAATAGCAAGCCGAACTAAAAAAAAAGGAAAATAATTTATTTTAAGGTAAAAAAAAATTGTTTTTTTTTATTAAGTATTGGTTTGTCATTGCTCCTTGATACATGATTATGAATAGTTTCGATTTGATCCGACGTTTTGAAGTGGGTGAAACGAGCGTTCAAAGATTATGTTACATAGATACATATACCTACACACATAATAATAAAAAAGTATAAAAAAAAGGAAACTAACCTCAAAGATCGGCGCTCGCGCAAGCTCCTGTCGAACGGTATGCCGAGAGGCGGCGGCGGCTGCAGCGTGACGCGGCGCGCGTACTGCGCCATCGACGAATCGGATTCTGAACGGTTTAACCTGAAATTAAAATAATTAATTAATTATCGAGAAATTGTAATCGAAAATTATGTAAGGCAGCGAAATGATTTCAAAATAGCGGCGCTTCCTCCTCCGTCACACACGATGCGTCACTGTCCTCACTCAACGTAACAAATTCTTTGATCTGCTAGCTATTGGGTTTTGTAATTACATAGGTATGTAGCTGCATCGCAAAATTGTATCCTCCGGTTTTGTTGTCATCAGTTATTTGAATTGCCTCCCACTAAGGGAGCGGTGGTAGCCTAGTGGGAGAACGTCTGCCTTCCAAGGAAAAAGTCATGCGTTCAAATCCCAGTGCGGGCACGTATCAATGTTTATGTAAATCATATGTACGTAAATATCACTCGCTTTTCGATAAAGGAAAACATTGCGAGGAAACCCAGATACCTATCCGAGAATTATTTCGGAGATAGGTATGTTATCCACCAATCCGGACCAGCCCTCCGGGGTGGATTATGGTCTTATCCTCCTCAGGAAAATGAGGGGAGACCCTTGCTCAGCAGTGAGACGATATGGGTTGATGATGTTGAAGGAATCAGATTTAAAGAAGTATTTACGTCAATAAATTTTTTTTATGAGACTGAGTGACGGGACGAGCAAGTCGTTCGCCTGCTGGTAAGCGCTACGCCTGCCCATAATAGTCACAGCACCACCCAGAACCCTGCATTGCATAATCTTGGGCGGCACTGCACTGCGCTGGTCACCCCGAGACATCGTCTCTAAAGTCTCATATGCCCAGGAATTTCGCTGGAAACAATGCCCTTCAAACCGGATCACAGTAATACTTGCACACTACTGCTTGGCGGATGAATATCTACATCATTATGATTTTTACCTGCAAATGTACTGCCCTCTGGTGAGGCTCTGCGGTTGCGGTGAGAACGTCTGTGATCTCTTGATGGTGGCGAGAGGTTCTTCGGGTGTTGAGTTTACTTGTTGACTTTTCCTAGAAAGATACAGACTTGTTATGAGTTACGAGAATTAATAAGTGAAAGGGTTAGTAAAATGTTGACCAGGAAATTCGCTCTTAAAACAAATACGTTAAGATCTGTAAAAAGTTGGTTTTAATTTAACTTTAAATTTAGGTTATAATGTAACATATGTAGATAGCATTTGTTTATTAATTTCATAATACCAGTTAGATGAAGATTAAAAAAAACAATTTTCCTCGAATCTTGGTGAAAAAAACTTTTTCAAAATATTGGGGATATAAATGTTGCGGTCAAACATTTGAAACAAAATTGGGATTATAATGAAATTTAAAACTAGATACATTCACATTGTGCCGATCCATGCTTTTCATGCAATAACAATCAAGTAATATAGTATATTGTAACTCATCATGCATAGGTGATATTTATCGATCTTTTCTAATATAAATTACTGTGTATTTTGTTAACTGGTATAGTTTTTCGATACTTAATTTTGTGGCTATTAATTATCGATTCATAAATTTTTGTGAGTTCTTAATTTTTGTTCAATTAAATAAAGTTCAGACAATGGTACAATCTTTAATGTAATGAATTCAAAAAGACATTATCCACCACCTCACATTGCGTCCCATTTAAATAAAAATATTATATAGTTATAAGTTCTACCTTGTTTTTATTTTGTAGTGGTTATGTATTTTTTTTTAAATTAAAACTCTTAAAAGTTATAGTGGACTAGATTTATTTGATTTCTAGGCTATAAATCTGTTCAACTTATCAGAGGTTCAACAAATTTATGAAAAATTCAATTTTTGGAAAAATGGCAACATTATTTAGTTTCATTTACACTGATTGGTATTTCGAAAATATCACCTTTAAAATCATTTAATATTTGTGCTTTAAACCAACGTCTGACACATCGATATCTGAAACCTCGTAACTTAACAACTGAACCAAATGTTGCTTAGCCATTTTTGAGCGAACAAAAATCGACTTTCCTCACAATTCACTTACAGCAAAACGAATTCATTTTAACGAATTCATTAATGAAGAAAAGAAAACTATAAATAAAATTATACAAAATGTAGGTTTGATGAAATAAAATGATGATGATAAATCATGGAACGATGTTGTCCTTATCGACAATTTACTGTACTTAATGCAAACCATCCATCGTGAGGAAACCCACATACCTACCCGAGAATTATTTCGGAGGTAGGTATGTTATCCACCAATCCGGACTGGGCCCCCGTGGTGGATTATGGCCTAAACCTCCTCACGAAAGTGAGGAGAGACCCGTGCCCAGCAGTGGGACGTTATGGGTTGATGATGATGAATGAAAATAAACTCAGCTTGCTGTATCTAAACTGTATGGAAAGACGAATACGTTTGATCAAAAATAGCTAAGCAAAATTGATAAAATCGGTTCCGCTACTACAAGTCAACGTTACGGTAACAGACAGTCAGACATATCCCATATATAGAAAACACACAGTACAGAAGCGTCCGGTCACAATGTAAACATACCTATATACAATATATACAAAGATGGACGATTTTTAACTATTTCTCTATGGCTGAGTGGTCGTGCGGCCGACCGTCGGCTTCCAGTCGGCGCAGGCGCTTCATATATCTGATAAGGGAGAAAGTTCTGTAGTACCCGACACCAGGGTTACAAGCTGTTAGTCCTGCCTAGCGGGGGGGCGGTGGAGAGAAACTAGGGGGGAGCTATGTCAGTCATATGTCAAAATAGAAGTTATGTCAAAAAAGTCTAGAATCACAGTGTAACTAGTTTAAGACCCTATCGTTTTAAGTAATGTGTTCTTTACGTTACGAGCGAAACAATAAAATAATTAAAATTAATTAATCAAACTGACAAAAAAATAGTTCTAAAAACATATTCCATTGTGTTAAATAAGTCTGCTTTAATTGTAAATAAGGTAATACCACAGACTACTAAATAATTATAGAGTGCTGTATTTAACCTGTTTAAAAATAAAATGGAGCTTTAAGATAAATTAAATGAAATTGAACTTTAAATTAAGGGTCCTACAATCTATGGAAAGGTCGAAAACTCAAGATACTCCAAGTAATTATGCTTTTCATTATCACTCCAAACATGAACTTTAAGTATACCTACATAGGAGTCAAAATTATCAGCAGAACCACAACCGTTTAGTTAACCACAATAATTATAACACGCACCAATAAAACGCACGAAAAAATAAAGAAATGAACTGAAAATGGCATCTACTTAATTTACCTATTTAATCATTTTGTACTTTGACTGGCAATTTCAATCACTACCTATTTATTTAAAAAAAACATTTAATAGCCTCTAAATTACTATTTTATTATAAATAATTGTATAATAAAATATAATTGTATCTTAAATCACAACAGCGCTATCTCATCTCTCTATCACACTATACCAATATGAAAGAGACGCCAATATCGATTCATTTCTCACGGCATTTACACTAATCTAACTGAAGGGTTGGACCTACCTTCTATGCAATTGCCTAGCGCCTTCAGGACAGAAGTTGCACTCTGTGTTGGTCTCCTTCTCAGCTGTGGTCGGGTGGAGATATTCTTCTTCTTCTTCTTCCTCTTCCTCTTCTTCTTCTAACGCTATGTCCACGGGAATGTAGTCTTCGAACGAATCCTCTTCCACTATCTGTGGAATGAAGATTGTGAGCAATTGCTTTTAGACCGTGGTAGTATTTCAATAGGGTATAATTTGGCTTAACACCCTTGAGAATGGTGGCTGGCCAGGCGGACATTAAGGCCAGCTGTACACGGAATATCTATCTCTCACCAAATAAAAGTCTGATGATTATCGGACGATGAAAAACTAGTTTACCTGATTAAGTGGCTCTCGAGACTCTTCGTCTTCCGACGCCGAATTCTCATTACAGTCTACATTACATTCCGCACTCATCATACTTTCCGGACCTGGAAATAAACATATCCTGAATGAACACTTTGACTGCTGAACCCAATTTTTTTGTCTAGCCACGGTTTCTTGTCCAGCCACAGTAACGGATCTGCACACACCGTTATGTTTTCCCGTACCGCTAACACAACGGTTGTGTTTTCCCGCACTCGCGGCAAGTTATAAAAAAACACAACAGTTGTGTTTTCAGCAGCGAACGTATTAAAGCAATGATATAAAGCCAGTACCACTGCACCACCAGGCGCGATATTATTGACTAGTAATATCTTACACGTCCTTTCCACACGTCTGCGTTGGAATTTAGCAGAACACCAATATTTAGTGTCAATTCTCTTTGGCATAGTTTCTCATTTATATTTCATTAGAGTTGGAGTTCCACTAAAGTTTTCGAATTCGTTTCCGACGAATACGTTCTCGGTGGGACGCATTCAAAAGACGTTATTAACAACTACTATCGGAAAGTCGTTTTTTGAATGCGACGGATCGGGAAAGAATTCCTTAGAAACGGATGCGAAAACTCACCGACACTTGTGAATGGGGGGGAAAGTATAGATGAAAAGTTTTTGTTGAAACTATAAGTGAATTTAGACTGCGTGTAAGCTATGACGCAGAAAATAGAGTTCAATATTGCACTTCTTTTTTACGAGTTAACTTTATACGCACCTCTATTCCTAGTAAGGGTGGAAGTCTGCGACGATATTACAGTGGATTCATCAGAACTCTCATCTCTCCTCATACAGCGGAAACTGAGGACATTGTACCACTTCTGAGACACAGTTTCTGGCTCAAAATCTGCCAGGCTGACTTGGGCACAACCCTGTAAAGAAACAATAGACTTTAGGTTCTAGAAAATAGGGTCGCAATTGGTTGGGAAAGTGAAGGTTGGTCAGATAGAAAATCGCTCTCGCCTTGTGTGTTGTTCACATGGCACTCTAGGCTTTAAAGCCGAATGCTCGATTTTGGCTAGTTTTCATCATCCACGTTCAATTAAACGTAGATTTTCAATTTTGATCTTTGCTATAGAAGGCATAGATACTATGCCTTCCCACCATGCCACGCCACCCATGCCAAGTCACGCTATAGAAAAATGCTATGGCGCTATGACCTATGCAGCGTGATTTCGATATGATGGGCTTTAAGTTATGTCATTACTCTGACCTATGTAACAGGACATGACAGACATTCAGTCATGGGTAAAAATATAAGGGAGAAGTGATAAATATCATAATTATTGAAATTTTGATAATACTCGACATTCCGATCGAGTTACATTGACCGTGGTCAATCTATATGTGAATTGGCCCCTTTTTGTCGAGTAAATGTAAATTTAAGTCACAATTTTATTTCATTTTTTCATTTGACTGAGTGACGGGACGAGCAAGCCGTTCACTTGATTGTAAGCGCTACGCCTGTCCATTACAAATACAGTGCCACCCAGAACTTTGCATAACATAATCCTGCACTGCGCTCGTCACCCTGAGACATCGGCTCTAAAGTCTCATATGCTAAGTAATTTCGCTGGAAACAGTGCCCTTCAAACCGGAACACAGTAATGTTTGCACACTACTGCTTGGATGAATATCTGGAAAAGGTGTGTAGTATCTACAGATTTAAAGTACATACCAGACATTCAGCCCCGCTAGCCAAGTTGACTTGCAGCGTGGCAGCCCGCAGCGCCCGCGGGCCTGCCACGGCGGCGCGCTGCGCGTGGCGCCACGCCACGCTGCCGCCGCGCCACGCCACGCCGCCGCTGCCGAACGCCACGCCACACCCGCCGCCCACGACTAGCGCGCCGCGGACCGCACTGTGAAAGGGATACGACATTTTTATAACACCATGATCATCATCATCATCAACCCATATAGTCCCCCTGGTGAGCACGGGTCTCCCCTCTCTTGCGTGAGGAGGGCTAGGAGGCCCGGTCCGGACTAGTGGATAACATACCTACTTCCAAAATAATTCTCGAGTAGGTATGTGGGTTTCCTCGCGATGTTTTCCTTCACCAAAAAGCGAGTGATAATTACTTACATACGTTTTTTACAGAAACACATTGGTACGTGCCCGCACTGGGATTTGAGCTTACAACCTTGGAAGGCGAAAGTTACTTTATAGGTAGTAAAAATGGCGGACTTAATGTTCATTTTCTACCAGTCAACCACCCATAGTGGAGAAGAGACGGCTGTAGACGTTAGGTTACTCACACTTCAGTCCCCACATCGATGAACAGCGCGTGAAGGTTCCTTGCGCGGAGGATGCCTATCTCCAGCGCGGTCTCCTCTGGACAGTACCGCAACTTGATCTCAATTTGGGCACTGTTCACTGTAACAACACAAAAAAGCATTGAATATTTAATAAAAAAAACAAGTTACATACATAGTCACGCCTTTCTCCAGGCAGATAGGCAGAGACTACCTCTTTCCACATAGTCTTGGTGTTGGTGAAATTTACGTTCAAAGATTCTGATGAAAACAGAACATTTCCCTTTGAAGTGGCGAGTCATGGCTGAATCTCGTACAGGAAAAGGAAACTCCATTAACTCTACCAGTGCTTCAGAAATACGCCCGTCATAGAAGAAAGCACTAAGAAAATCTAAGGGGATGTCATTTTTAAAATTTTCGTCATTCATATGAAATAACAGGACCCTCCATAAAGATTTGTTGTATTTTTTTTCGAAACAAGCAGATCGTTTGCCTGATGGTAAGCGCCGCGGGTCTAGTGGTGCATTACCTGCGTTGGTAGGATCGCCGCCAGCCTGAGCCGCTTCGAACACGCCCGAGTCACCCGCTACAGATTCGTCACTCACTGCCGCCGACACAGATCTAGTGTTCGTCCCTGTAAATATTAATAGAATAAAATAGAATAGAAAACTCTTTATTGTACACCAAAAAAATAATAAACGTATTAATTATTGACCGCCAGAGAATATTCCAGAAAGAAAGAGGTAAGCTTCCGAATTCTATGCCAACGAAATCATTCCAGATCCGACGCATTCCAAAAAGGACTTTCCGATAGTAGTTTTTTTTTTATTTGATTGACGAGACGAGCAAGTCGTACTTCCACGCCTCTGCCAGATATTCATCCGCCAAGCAGTAGTGTGCAAACATTACTGTGTTCCGGTTTGAAGGGCACTGTTTCCAGCGAAATTACTAGGCATTTGAGACTTTAGAGCCGATGTCTCAGGGTGACGAGCGCAGTGCAGTGCCGCGCAAGTTTATGCAATGCAAAGTTCTGGGTGGCCCTGTAACTGTTATGAGCCCGCGTAGCGCTTACCATCAGATGACCAACTTGCTCGTCTCGTCACTCAGTCAAATAAAAAAAAAAGAGTAATATTATGTTGAATTTAAGTAGTGTGAAGAATTTATATCTGTTTTTAATTTTATCAATATACTGTTAAGGAGATAGCACGTTCTTCTCGCAAATGAGTAACTAAATTTAATAAACGTTGTAGCCTCTTACCGCTAGAGGAGGGAGTTCTAGGCGAGAGCGGTGGCGGCGGCGTCTCGGATATGGGGGACAGCGGCTCGCACGGCCGACCGGGGCCTTGCAGTTGGACTGGTACTGGAGAAAAAACACACAATGACACCAGTTAAAACACCAGGCACAAACTAAACTTACTATACATATAGGTCGACCAACTTTTCTGTGGAACCTTTGACACTACCAGGCCGCCACTATACTCAAACGGTTTATTGTCTCTTTTCAATTTTGTACAAACGAAAGGGATGGCAGTAACTTAAGAGTTGCTGAAGGAAGTTTATGTTAAGTTTGTGCCAACGGAATTTGTACCAACGTTTGTTACATGTACATAATAACAACTGCGGCTCTAAAGTTACCGTTATCCCTTTCATTTGCACACCGTTGAAAAGAGACAATAAACCGTTTGACAGGACTAAACTAAAATGTTGACTAGTTTGTAACAACAGAATTGGCATCTTTAGTTTCGTTGGCACCAACTAATCTAAATATGACAGGTCTAAAATTATTGCCATGTTTACTTTTTATAAACTTCAAAGGGATGCAAAAGTCGACGTATTTAAAAGAAGATAATTTATAAAAGGTATCGAAATCTAGACTTTAATGTTAAGGAGTTATAGTGTAAACTTACTCGTCGCGAGTCCGGTAACTTCGTTCAGTCCAGTGGCGACACCTATTCTCATTTCAGCTAATTTCTCTTCTAATTCTCTCTGCTGCCGCCTTTGTCTTTCCACCTAAAACAATAAAGAATTAAAGACATTAATTAAAGAAGTTAAGTGATCGTTTATTTATGTGACATCTACCAATCCGCACTGAGCTAGCATAGTGGGTATTAACCCTTACTTTTAATATTCCGCACTCTATTTCCATTTGGATTACTTTTTTTTATAATCGAAAGGTAGACCGCCAGGGTAGCTCTAATCACAGTAACAGCTTAGATGTGAAAGTTTGTGTATTTGTTATTTATTTGTCCTTCTTCACGCCTCATAAGGTTAGGTACTTTTTATCCCGTAAAACATAACGATTCTTATTGAATAAAAGTTAACGCAGGTAAAACCGCGGGGCAAAGCTAGTAAGTTATAAAAATTTCAATTAAATAGTTCTGTAGTATATCAATTGGACGTCGTTTTCTTTTTTCAAAGAGTAAACCAAAAAACACTTACAACAATTCCATCACAACCATTAGGCACTAAAAAAATAACCGACGCCATCTAAACTTAACCCTGACACCGTTCCAATCAATCACAATCAAAATTCCGAATCAATGTTGCCCTAAAAAAAAAGAACATTTCTTTTCCTCGTTGGCAACACCGATCCATATCTGGTAACCTGACACTTGACACGTTATCGCGCGTATTTTTCACAAGTCAACTTTTGACAGGCGCGCTTTCGCTTTCCCGTCTAGAGGTCAACCGATGGAGGAGAGATAATCAGATAAATACGATAGAATTAAAGATATATTGTGTTGTTTTTTTTTTTTAACTTTTTTGTCGGTGAGGAATGTATGTTCTTATTGCGAAAGGATGTTGTCAAACTTCTTGATTAAAATGTTGGACTACTGTTTAAAACATAAATAAAAAAAAATATTCAATACTTTTCTCTGACGCCTGTTCTCGTAAATGCTTGTTTCCTCAGGATATTTTACTTCACTAAAAAGTGATTGATAAAATTGTCTTCACCTGAATTCTAGACAAGGACAGATAAGGCTTATGTAGTGCAAGATGAGTCAAGTTTTATTGCAGCTTACCTGAGTGTACGAAGGTGGCGGTGGTGGCGGACTGGCTGATGAGAGGCTGCTTCTTGGTGATAATGAAGGTTGGGATGGAGAACTGCTGGCTCCAGGTGTCGCGCTCTCAGCGTTACTGCTGGTGCCGTGCAGTAACCTGCAATTTTAAGGGGAGATGGGGAGTTAGATTTTTGTACTTTAAAATTAGTCCCAATTAAACTTAGTTCAGGCGTTCAACTTAAAAACTGGCGGTGATATAACTTGGATACTTGGAGCTATATCATACTAATATTATAAATGCGACAGTTTGTGTGTTTCTTTGTTCCCAATTCGTGCTGTAACGGCTGAACGGATTCGGATGCAATTTGATGTTGAAATAGATAGTACCTTGGATTACCACATTATATACGTTTCATCCTCGACTGCATTAGCAGTTCTCGTCAAACTCGATAGTGATTACATTCAAAACTTGCCAATTTCAGAAGTGTATTAGAAACCTAATGACTTTCACGGAATAAGCACTTCATTAACTACATAAATAAAGTTCAAATTACCTTTCGACCCGCCTATGGAGATCGACCATATCAATAGGTTTATCCGCCGAAAAGGAGGCAGCAATCTGCGGCCCCCCGTAGATATCCGTAAAGCTGATTCCAGAACTCAGAGATCCTTTACTACTCGCCGTGGAAAGGGACCCTAAGCTCGAACTACTCGACACAGATAAAGTACTCGCTGACAGGGTCTTCAGCTGACCTTCCAGCGTCGTCATAGATGTTAAAGCATCCTTCAACTGCTGCAGTAACAACTGCTTCTCTTCATGTAGCCTCAATCTATCCGCTATACACTTATTCGACATTTCAAACGCGTTCTTCAAGTCTTGCTCCAGCTTTTTACACTCCGTTTGGATGTCAGTCATCTCCTGCTTAGACCTCGTTCTTGGAGTTATACTTCTAAGTTCTCTTAGCAGCTGTTCCTTTTCTTGAAATAGCAGCAGTCTGTCCTTGTCTGACTCCGCTTGACCAGGTTGGACTTTGTCTTCTAGATCAGCCAGCTGTTGCTGGATTTGTTGTATTCGTTTCCTAGCTTCGTCGTATTGCAGGCGAACTCTTGCCATTTCTGCTAGCCTGGTACCTATTGGAACTAGATCAGCGCATAAGTCTGTTTGAGAAGCAGTGCTAAGTTTTTCTTGAGGTAAGCTCAAGGTTGAGAGGTCCGGGGAGGCTTCTCCTAATTGTAGCCTCGTAAGGTCATCCTTGAGTTTGGCTAGAGATTGCATGAGGTCAGCGCGTTCCTTCTCACCGGATGTGAGAGATTTCTGGATGTTTTTGAGCTCGGTCATTATCGCTTGGGCTTCAGTGATGTTATAACATCCCTGTTGAGCGCTCAGTTTTTGTTCTACCCTGTAAAGAAAAAAAATACAATGATTTCTAGAGCATTCAAATTTGTACTGACTTTCACAAGTAAAATTTGAGTGGAGGGAAATTCTAGAATCTTTGCAACTCTTTTATGATCAGACGAAGTTTTTATTTGAAGTCAGATCTCTAGACAACTCTAGTACAAGACTAATAATCTGCCATGTTTCATAAGAATAATATTGAGCCTTATCATACTTCCTTGGGGTTCTACTTCCTCAGTAGTGGAAGTCAAAGTTAAAGGAATTCAGATGACAAAGCCTTTCAAAAAGAGATTACTCACTCAGCTAGCGTGTCGACTCCTCGCCTAGCGCTGGCGACCTCAGCCCTTGCTTGCCTCAACTCCTTCCTGAGCTGCGCAACCCGTCCTCTCGCTTGCGTGACTTCCGACCTCAGGAGATCAGGGTCATGCCGCGACGTGGTGGACGTCGTCGTCATAGAGGTGGTTGAGGAACACACTAGAGACGAGAAGGAATGGGTAAAAATTAATATGTGTACTACATCAGTCGTGTCCTTCGTATCTTGGGAATCAATAACTACAATAAGCCAGTTTTTAAAAACAAACGTAGACTCTATTGTGTGCTGGATTTTATCGTTTTTTATTTCCATCATCATCATCAAAATAATTCTCGGGTAGGTATTTGAGTTTCCTAATGATGTTTTCCTAATATGCCAGCTGTACAACTGTACTCCGAATAAAATGGCAACTTTCATGAGTTCTTTAGATCCATGTGAACAAAAATTTTCTTGATTTTAATAGTGAACAAAATAATAAAAAGCATTTGTTCCAGACTGACCATAACAAGTACTAGAACTTTAGATTGCAATCTGATATCTTTATCCTTTTTCATCAATTAAGAAGATCGTTTACCGTAGACAACTGCGTAGGACATATTTCTAAAGAAAATAAAAAAGGAATCAACATAATAACAGTCCCACTCAATAATAAACATAAAACAAATACGAACGTTGCAAATATTCATAGAAATGTATTTTTATTGAAATACCGGTCTCAGGACCAGCCCGATCCGCCCAAGTTCAATAATTACATTTTATTTTAAAAAAAAATATGCATAATATTCTGTCTTGAATAGAAACTGCGTCTAAAAGGCCATATTTATAGCTATTTACTTTGTATTTATATAATACTTTAGCTGTAAAACCACAATTTTTTAGGCATCATTTCCAGGAGCATTTTAGCAGCGTTGCGATGAAAAATCACTGCTTCGAGACTATTATGTCAGTAATCCTATTTATTACTGGAATATACTAGCTAGTATGAATCTCCATAAATTTGAGTGAACAAATCGTTCCGTGCAGCTATGCATGAAAAACTACGTCTAATCAATGAATTCGCACTTTTATTAAACAGGATGTTCCAAATGCGATGGATCAAAGAGAGGTCGAGCTAAAATACCCCAAGGCGATCGAGTCAATCGCGTTGTATTTAGGACAATTTACGAGTTACGGGACATTTTAGTTATTTTTAGCACAAATGCAGATTTGATGGTAAAATAAATAAATAGCTCGACATGTAAATATGTCCTACGTAGCTTTACAAAATTTATGTAGACTACCTTTGAACTTTAACATAATGATACAACAAAAAAGCGGTCAGACACTAATGACGATAATATTAAAAATAATGACATTATATACTCACAACTAGTTCTGGATGCGGCGAGTGTAGAGAGGGCATTATTTAAATGCTTGTACTCATCCTGGGCTAAACAGTACCGCTGTTTCTTCACATCGTACATTTCCTTCTTCGCCTGTGGACAAAGAGAAAAATGATTAAAATTGTGATATTGTTTGTTTGTTGAATGAACTTGAATGGTATAGTCAGTATGGGGTGGGTCGATAGTGTTAGGTCACCTGTACGGACTGCTTGGAATAATAAGACCGACCGCTTCAAGCGACTGAATAGCGAACAACAGTCTCTCTGCACAAATAAACCGTTGACTATTCGAGCAGTCCGTGCATAGGTATCGACGATCAACTGCTCAAGCGGTCCGTATATGGCCGGCCTTAGAGTTTTTAATTGCCTCTGACGTGGTTTTGCTATCAATCGATGACAGCCCTGACCGACGTCAAGGCTTTCAAAACATACCCTGTGAGTGAAGCCCGGAATAGTGGAAACCCGCACATAATATAAAAAGCCATAGACTGAAGTTTCGAATTCAAAATTTCAATAAAGTAAACATCTTGAATTTTTACATTTAATATAACATTTTAAAGTAATCCGTTTCAAAGACCTATTATTTATCGGACATTTAATTGTATTTTTAACCGACTTCAAAAAAGGGGGAGGTTCTCAATTCGACTGTATTTTTTTTAATGTTTTGTAATTATATTTTATTAAATTTTTATTGTGAATTTTGTTAATTATTTGAAGTTTTGAATGGATTTTTATATCTGAAATAAATGATTATTATTATTATTCACTATATTTATTTAACTTCTTAAATTTAAATTTCTTTTACAATGCTTTACAAAACTAATAAAAATACAGTCTAACTAGTAAAAATATTATAAAAGAAACTTAAACCTAGGATACCACCGGTAGCGGAGCAAGGCCCAGGCTACCGATGGTTAAGGATAACTTTGATGTGATAAAGGACATGTCGAAACAATGTGACAATTGGCTATAAAATTAAATGTGTTCAGGTTTCAAGGTGAATTTATATTTGTTTAGAAATTGACGTGAGTTGATTAATATTGAGTATTTTATTAATTCATATTGTATTATTTAAATTAAAATTTAGCTGCGTCCGCGTAATTTGAACCTAGATATTGTGTGTAATAAACGGAAGCACGTTCGGAGAACTAACCAAAAAAAATAATTATGACTAGTTAGATTATTTCACAAAATCTAAAAAAATATATAAAAGAAAAAAAAAAGAAAAAATTCATACACTGCTGAAGACTACAAAAAATTAAAAGATATAAGCGAAGTATAATAAAATCGGGCTTTTTATGTTCAGAACATCTTGCGATCATCCGCAAGATTATACATTTCGGAATTTTCCAGAAGCAGTAAAAAACCAAATAAAACAAGGTGTTATCGCAGAATAACCAAAAGTACAAGGTGTTAAATCTGGCGGTCATCTCCCGACAGCTCTACAAATATTTGCCGGCATCGTAAAATTGTGGAAACCCACAAAATAGTTACCATCCAAGTTATTTTTTAAATGGTTAGTATTGATAAACCTGATCTTACTCAATTTGTTAAAACATCCATCATAATCTCCTTTTACCTCCAATATTAATATGATATCGTCATCTCTAATATTAATATCACCTCTAATGTGAATAATATTTTCGATATAAATGTCATCATAACTATCAAAATTATCTTCAACATCAATATTATTAACTCCATTCGTCGAATCTCAAATAGCAGCCCAACAACTATAAAGTTCCAAAGTCATTAGTCTTTCTGTTTTCCAATAAAACATGGTCAAGCACAGAACAGAGTCAAGTTTTATTGTCCAAAACGGCATTACGATCCATCAGCCAGGTCAACGTATATCACATACCAACATGAAATTCATCAAGTCGAAACCGAAATTATCGAGTCATTAGAGCAAAATTCCACAGAGCATTTTTTGCCGTACCTATTAAATACGGTATATGTGTTGGGCAATGACTTTTTGCTTTGGAATTCGGATAAAAACCTGCCTACATACATCACTCGGTACGGGCATATCCTGTTGTCAGAAATTACATTTTAATATCGCATTGTTTTCATATTCGCATGGCGAGGAATTTTCTCATGAAATATGTATAAAATTGGCATTTACGGAGATGATTCGCATGGAGCCCGTGGGCCTGCAAGCTTGCTGCAGCCGGCTCCAGGTGTGCGGCGGACACTGCGGGAACGTTCCGTTGCGGCTCAGCACTTGCGTCGCGACGTAGCCTTGCCCTTCGTAGTACGCCACCTCCGACACCGGCACTAAACGCACTTCCGCGGAACGAATTTGACGCACTGACAGAATGTTCTCATAGATCGCCTCGTCTTCCAGGTTCTGACCCTCGGGGCAGAGACGGTAACCGAACTCGCGACTGATCTCGTCGAGATTGGCGTACTCGGGACGCTTGCGGAGCTCGTCGAGGTTCTGGTACTGCGGCTCGTCCTTGACGCGGAGGCCGGTAGGACGAGCGGAAGTAGGGTCCACGCGCACGCCGTATTCGGGCTCTCGGACCATCTTGGCGAGCTGGCGGCCGCCGAGGCAGCCGCGACACCAGGAATGCGCGCCGGCGGAGGAGGCTCGCGCGCGGAACGTCGGCTGCATCTCGGGTTCGGGCGGCGGCGGTTGGGACCACATCGTAAGCGCCCGCCGCAACGGACACATCTTAACCCCCAAAAGGGCGCGCGTCGACTGGCGCGGGCGCGCGGAGCTCGGATGGCGCGCGGCGGAATGCGCCCGCGCCGCCGAAAGAATGCAATCTCGGGCGCATTTCGGAGGTCGATCTCTCCGAAGGGCCGGGGTCCGGGCGCTCCCGCCTCCCGGGCCGCGGCCATCTGTCGTAATAAGTTCGTCGAATCGAAACGTGCGCCCGCCGAGGTGTCGCCGGCCAGCGTCGCCGTAACGGGCCCTCGCCGGCCTCATCCCGCGTCCTCTGCACGCGAAATCATTCATCCGATTCTCGTTCAGTAACCGATTTCGGCGAATATAAATCGCGTGTTCCTTTCGATGGCATCGGCGACAATGTAACAATGAGTCTATTGTTATTATTTTTGTTTAGCGTTAGGTGTTGCGGCGAGCGACCGACGCGGACGCTACTGTAAACAATCGCCGTAATCACCGTAATCGGAATGAAGGAGCCGAGCGCGGCGCGGAATGCAAAAAGCTGGCAATTGGACATGTGGCGGCGTCGATGTGGTCGCGCGCCTGCAGCACAGTAGTTAGCGCGCGATTTTCTCAAGATTTTCCACGTAATCAATTTACGCGGTTTAAAGAAGGAATGCGGGCGAAACCGGCGAGGCGAGGGGTGGTGGTGACATCTGGCGGCTGCGACCCTGCAGGTAGACGCGCACATTTTTGTTCCGGAATTCCTTCACACGCATTTGCAATCCTGCCTCGGCCGGACTCGGTCGAGTCGTATTATTATTGCTTTTGAAAAACGCCCCGTCCTCCTCTCCGGACAGGGCGTTTAGCAACCCACCGAGGCGGAAATGGACGTCATTCAAGATCATCTTAATTAAAGAAGCTCAAGTCTAGACTCTACTCACGCAAATATACCCTAACGTTGGGCAGACGCAGCCTGTTTGATTTCCATAGACACGAGGACAATTCCTCCACAATATGTAAAGAATCGTACAAGTTTCTATGAGATCAAATATAAGTAACTAGCTGCGCCCCGCGCTGTCACCCGTGCCCCCGTGGGCCCCTAGTCGACGCGGGGCCCGTAGGCTGTTGCCTAATCCGCTTTATGGATAATCCGGCCCTGCAGGCAGGTAATTTGGCAAGATGCCTACATTCCTCGAGAGGTATGTGGGACTAATGACACCATGTGTTTTTAACGCTCTTTTATTAGCTCGATATGTATGTATCTATGTACATATGTAACGGCATTTTTGAACGTTACTTTCACCCCTTTCAAAACGTCGGATTAATTTGAAAGTTTGCACACTCATCAAAGTCCGATGACAATACAATAATATTAATATAAATAATAGTAATAATTTTTGATAACGCGCTTTATTTAATAGTAGGCCGCATTAAGAAGTAAAAAATTTTTTTTTAGTTCTTTTTAAATATAATTTTTCAACAAACACTGTTAAAATACGGGTAATAACGAAAATAACAGAGTTCATCATAGAAACTCCTCCTATTTTGAAGTCGGTTAATGAAAAACACGTCTACATGGTGTAGTCCGTACGTGGTACTCGCGATTTGTGCTAATAATCGATAGATAAATTAAAATAATAGCGAGAGACAATTTAATATCCCATGCGGTAAAAATCTGGATGAATGGTTCACAGGAATTGTTTATAATAATTATTTTCTTACTGTCGGAATCTGTATATTTGCCTTCGGGGGTTTGTAAGAGCATCTGCCTCCCTCGGACCGGTTGCATTTCGACTCACTATACAATACGCCTCTCTCCTTCTAACCTACTGAAACTCTCATATAAACTTGTCCCTTTCACTCCTGCAGCTCTCAAACTGATTTTACGTCTTTTTATTCTCGTGGCCTCTCCTCAGTAAACGTCTGATACAATCGAGTTTTTCTCTCCCTCTTAAAACACGTATAGTTAGTTTTATTTAAATTTTATATCCAATAAATTACGTAAGACTAGTGTAACGTTTATGGTTCTTATAATAAATATCAATGTAACACGGAGTTAAAAAATTTATCGTCGAATTTGTCACATAATTATTTTTAAGGCATCTGGATTACGTCCAATCGATGTTTGTAAAAAGTTCACTATTAAATAAGCTTATAGATACTAAATTCTCGAATATTTATAAGTAATCAAATCAAATCAATATTTTCTCGTATTTAGATATCTGATCAACAAATAGAGATTGATATAAAAGACGCAAGTTGTTCGAGAAATTATGACGATTTTATATGGATTCTGAATAGATGCATATCTAATCATAATTAGCAGCTACACTTATTTTTCAGTCTGAATTATACCTACAGAAATTTTATAGAAAAAACTAGCTGTACCCTGCCACGCTTCGCTGTGGCACATTCGCACATTCGCTGATATGTCACTGATGAAAAAAATAGATAAAAACAATATTTGATGCGGATTATATATCATGCTAAAATTTCAGCTCGATCGGTGCAGAACTTTTTGAGTTTTTGAAGCGTACACAAACCAACATAACATATATATATATATAGATTGCATAGCGCCAAAAGTATACAGGTTCCAAAAACACCCAGTGTAAACATAATCGAGCAACTTTAAGAACTATCGCGTCAAACAAACTACACACCACGGTTATTTTTAATTAACATTTTTTTATGCTAAAAACATATTGTTGTCTCATATTTTTAATCCTTTCCTCCCCGTACATTTTTTCCCGTTTCTTCTTATAATAAGTTTTCATCCATTCAGCCCTATCCCGGCATCGAAAGGTTTAAAACAAAAGCGGTGCTGACGCGCTAGATATCGCCAGCCGTATCCCAAATTCAACCTGCCCTGTCGGTTGTTTTGTTTTTTATTGCTCGGACGGAGGGCCGGAGGCTTGGATGCGATTAAAATTCCTAAGATGCCTCACGCCTGCGTCCCTTTGGTGCTGCGATGGACGTAGAGCCGGCACGGGGCCTTCACTTTTAGGACCGAAAGTATTTTTACTTGACGACGAAGAGGCTATAGTTTTAATATGAGGAACTGTTGATTTGGCTGTGATGCCAGTTTTAAGATCAGGGTTAAAATGCATTAAAAGCCATTGACGATTTGGTTTGGGAAACTCGGCATTTTGACTCCAATTTATTTGAATACAGTTGTACTTTATGCATATTTTTATGACAATTTATATCTTAAACTCCCATTAAAAATAATCTGAAAGTGTTGAACTTTATTAAAATAACAACAATTACTATAGTGTCATCGTTCTTCTTTGTTATATCAGTCAGACTTAACAAATGCCTTTGTTTAGCGGTGAATCAACAATTGATCTTGAAATGTTTCATCGCATCTTAAAATTACATCAAAATTAAGTCTGCTCATAGACACCAGTGGTAAGTTACTGGAGATTCCGTCTGGAGATCTAATCGCTAGATATTTGACTGTGTAGCCCTACCTAGTGTCCAATGCGGATTTGTGGTTATCCATAGACTAAATCGGAAATCCGAAAATATCTAAAAGTTTTTGTAATCCGAAAAAAATATCTGGAGCCACATGGATTCCCGTTTGCAAGGCACTGTAACTATTGTGACATTTCAATATATTGTGATATTTTAAATCAAATGTCAGTAAGCTTTAAAAGCTAATTAATATCATTGTAAAACATAATTTCAAAATTACATTTATAAAATTGCCAGCTCTGAACGTTGTTAGATCTCGTCGATCACGCCACGGGCCGCTTCGAGAGCAATCCCCTACAAGAAGCCAAGCCCACGGGCCGACATTACCATATTACAGAAATGATTACCATTACAACATAATACAATACGCTAGAACATAACGTGACGTGCGACGCGATGCCGACGTCAACAATGACGATATTAACTATGTGAACATTGAAAATAGTCAAATTGCCAAGCCCACTGGCATACATATTACATAGCCATAATTATTAAATAAATTATTACCATTAAAACCTAATACAATACGCTAGAACATAACGTGACGAGTGACGTGAACGTCAACGTCAACAATGACGATACGAACTAAATATGTGCGGATTATAATACACACATAGTTCATATCGTCATAATAATATTTTTAAATAGTAGTAGATATATACTCATACTTATTATAGAAATAGTTAGCATTACAACTTAATACAATACGCTCGTATAAGACGTGACGTGTGACGCCGACGTCAACTATGACGATATGAACTACTAACGTGTGTTCAAAGTTAACAAACGTTATACTTAATACCATTTTTAAATAGTCAAACTGTCAAGCTAACTGACCAGGGAACATAATTATAATAGAAATAGTTACTATTACAAGATACGTATGCACGTGACGTGACATGGCCACGTCAGTAATGACGTTTTTCTACTAATATTATAAATACGAAATTTCATCGGTGTATGTCTACTTGGTCAGTGCTGAAACTACGTCAAATTTTGTTGAATTTTGGTATAATATGTATTATCTCAGTAGAATGTAGGACTTAAAACTCGGGGACGCAGTTAGTTAGCTATATTGTAAAATTATTGTGTAACCTACCTATCATAAGCCAATAAGGGCCCAGAAAAGAAATGTTAATATTTTAACAAATATGAAGGCATTGATATTGTAATAATTAACTGATGTGTGAAGGCATGAAGTCAGAGTCCGAAATGACAAAATATAGAAATTAACAGTAATTTCATCACAAATTACAATAGAATGCGATGATGACTTAAAGTAGACTTCAATATAAACGATTTAACCGTATATCCAACTCAAATAATAAATGAACTAAATAAAATTCGCAGTAACTTTAACCGAAACGCGTTTAAATTCAAACTGATTCATAATTAATAAAATTATAAATGATCTAATGAAATTGGAACTAGTTAAGACGGCGTCAAAAATTGAATCATGCTTAAAAATAGATAGACCTAAACTGTTTTACCAAGCGAAGTTCTCGATCGGCTTTGCAATATTGCAACTTTGTATCGAGGTGTCGAATTGCAAGAACATTCTTAAAAGCCGACAGACGATACGGCTATGGTGCAGGCAAAACCGAAACCAGTGGGTGTGAAAACAACTCAAGCGAAAGATTCGCTAATTTCCAAAAAAATCATTGAGAAGGACGTCCTTAATTGAGACTAGCTACGACCCGCGACTTCGCGCGGTACTTCGACAAATTTATCATATCTTCTGAACCTTGGAACATATCGAAATGACACAGGCGAAAATTTAAGTTGAAATTTGTATTCGTTCGAGCTGGTTCAGAGCCTAATCGAAACCAACTGTTAGACAGACAGACAGACAAACAAAAATTTCACAAACAGAGATTTATGATCGTATAATTAGCAGTTTTCACTTAAATTTTGCAATCACACACAAACACTTTATTTTATTATCGGTATAGATATTGTAACCATGTATTTTCGTTAAATAATCAACTTTTTTTTCTAACTTTATCAACACAATACGCAGTCCTCAAGGCAACACGGTTTTTTTTAAATATAACCTTATCTAACGAAATATCCAGCACAAATCCATCACTATCAAAATGACATAACTATAAGAGCAAATCATTACACCAATAAATCCGAAGGCATTCTAGCGTTACAAGCGATTATCCTTCAAGAGAGAAAAGGCAGAAGAGAAAAAGTACAAAAAGGCAAATAATATATGACAGAAGGGCAAGTCGAGGCGGGCGCACGAAACCCGCGGTTTGACGTCGTTGTTTTTTTTAGGCTCATATTCTTATTATTGGGTCGGCCGAACCGCTCCCGGTGTTACGGTCGTGGAATGTAACATAGACTGACGACGCGCAGAGTTGGCAGCTTTTAATAATTTTAAGGTAATATTTTTGACTGACTTTGACTTCTGCCCAAATTGTTATACTTGCGTCATTTCCGTCAAGTTGGATTTAGTGTTGCAACTTTACATAGAAAAAAAAAACAATATGGATTAAACATTTAATGTTAATATTGTGCAATAAATATAATATCAATTTTAAATAGTTTTCACACTGTTATTGGAGAAAAGAATGGTGCCAATTTTGTTGCTACAAAATGTTAAATAAATGTACGACTTATCAAAAAATGTTCATGTTTCACTACGTTTTTTTAGACTTTAATTTGGTCTTTATTTCAATGATCATTATTGTCATCTCCTAGAAGGTAATAAATTCTCACCTGCGCACTTTTTCTTACAGACTATTCTCAATACGTTTAATAGCCGGTTCATCGTACCCTATTACAAAAATCATTCTAGGCACTGCCACCTATTATCAATACCATAAATATTTTCTTAGCAATCAACCTATCAGTTCGGAACGCTAATCGGACTACAAGCGGTCATTACTAGATAAATGCGTACTCTAAACTTTCTGAAATGACATCCATCATTGCCCTTGCAATGGCATTGAAAAAAAAGTAAAAAAAACAAAATGGCCGCCGCACCGGCGCGATAGTCAATTAAAAACCATTTAAACTAAGAACCAACTTCTAATGTGTTTTTATAGCACAGTTTACGTCCTTATAAATAAAATATGGTAACATTCATCCTCTCAGTTATTAAATAAAAGTCATAAAACTCATAAATAACAAACGTTTATAATATAAAAAGAATGAATTTTTGAAGAAGCTTTTAGCAATCATCACACGCATTGAAAAAATTACACGTTGAGTTGATTTACAACAAAACCAGCAAGTTTGAGAGATGAAATCATTTTCAACATAAATGTTGCAAATACAACGAATGCGCTGAGATCAAATTAAAACGTGTAGAAAAGTAAAGTACAGCTTTTTTGTGAGACTGGAAATGATTTAAATCACCATGAGCCAGCCCAAGCACAATGGTAACAGAAATATCTACCTACGACCTTCAAAACGTAAACATCTTTGGAATGTGGTGAAAAAAAAAATATAAGAGCAAACACCCTCGTGAGAAATGGTGGAAAAAAGCCGAGGGATTCTTTTGTCGAGGATGGGAATCGTGAGTTCCAGGAATTCGCGTGCCAGACATACAACCGTACAAACTGCGCTCGCGTTTCGTGGAATAGAAAAGTTGAGCGCATAACGCGGTCCCTTCGTTACTAGACAGAAACAAAAAACTACCAGTATCTCTAATTAGAAACATCCAACAATCAAGAATGTATCATACAATGTAACAAGACGATTTGCAACCATATATAAAAACCGAATAACAGCCAATGTGCAGTTAAATCTAGGTTTAAACGGATGAACCTAAGTGGAGCCGATTTCAGTTGGTCAGCACCAGGCGTAACTCCACAGATCTTAAAACTTTTCGTGGTTAAAAATAAAAATACATTATAGTCATAACTAACTGCAATAAACTGGTCCTTATTTAATCTAGTTAAATGTAGATAATATAGAACTGCACTTCTGATGTTATCTGTACAACACACTAGGTATAGTTCTCTACAAACTAACTACGAGAATCAATTTACAAAATAAGGGAAAGCACACACAGCCTGGAGGCCTAACATTAGGCTGTCCTCATAGTTCAAACATCAACAATGATTTACAGCCTTGTTTGTTAGGATAATTTGCTGCGCTGGAATATAGGAAAGTTCTTGGTCGAATCCGTATTAAAAACTATGTGAGAAAAAACATAATTTTCTGAGCAAGATTTGTATTTATAATAGTACTGTTGGAATAATGAGAAACTCTATTATATTTATTCGAAAAAGTCTCGAATTTCTGAGATTATGAAGATGACGAGACTTCCCAAATTCTCTACTCTTCAAGAAACATCAGATCGTGTTCCCTGTAGAATCTGTAAATCTCTCAGACCTCTACGTACAAAATCCCTCAGAAATGAATGCAATTTGGACTCCAAACATTAACTTGAAATACCAGGTACCAAGTAGGGGTTACCAAAAGCATAAGTAATCTAGCTAACTAATTTAGGTTTCCGTTCTCTTGAATATCTAACTAAGGTATCTGAGGAATGTGGTCCCCGCTCCCATTCATTGCCAAAACGGTGTAAAAGGACAACAACTACATTGATATTGCACCTGCTCTGTGAAGAATAGGTATTTTGGAAAATATACTGCCTACTGGTAGTGGTCACTATCGCACCATCTTTAATTCGGATGAAGCAGAAGAGCTACACATCGATTAAAAAAAAATGTTGCCTAAACTGTATTCACGTATTTCTTACTCCAAAATTGGATCGTTACATTATTTTTCCTAAATCTGTGTGTTTTTTTTTATATATAAACTCTGCATAAAGTTTGCAAAAAAAGTAAATAAGATGACGGTTAAAAAATTTTAGTTGTCTAATCGAAGAAAATAAAAATTGTACAGCAGTGTTAAACATCAATTCGTATCTATTTTACACTTTGAATCCCAAAATCCAAGAGAAAAAGAGTAACCAAAGCCAACTGCGAGAGTTTATTTCATAACATCCATATTTCACGGTGATGGAAAAATGACACATAACGCAAGCTCGACAAACTAAAGCGAGAGGGCCGAGAGGTCATCGGTCAGCCCCGTGAAGGCTGTCTGGAAGGCTGAGCGTAAAATATTTTCCAAACAGGAGCAAGAGTCCAATTCTAAAGCTTTAACTGCCCACGCGCACACTTACACGGGCTCGGAGCTGCATACTAACGCATACAAACAAGCGGGGACGCAGCAAGGATCGGCCTTAGGGGCAAATTGGCAAAAAGATGCCTTAGTAAATCTGCAAGACGAGATATAACTCCTTGTCCCATGCAGCTTCATCACTTATTTGCCTCTATAGTCTAAACACTCGCCGGGAACAGGCTTTCCTTTTAGCAGCCACATTTGATAAGAATATAGATTTTATCATTGTAAGTGCAAATTTTAAATGCAATAACCACAGCTGTAACTCCATCTAGCATATTGAGGTGATTTTGTACACAGGACACAGGACACGCTAAGATCGACCTGAGTGAAATGCATAACATCCAGCAATGAAATATAGGCTGATGACGATTATTATGATAATACATTTCTTCAGGGACATACGCCCCTCGTTGCCCTGCCCTAGTTCCGGCCCTGCAGCTTTGCCAAAGGCATGAGCGCACATAATTGTAAGCACTGCAAGGTCCAGTCGTAGGTCGTACGGGGCCCGCACGCGTCCCTGCGCAAAACAATCTCGGGTTACTTACGGCATAGTGGAGCCGGTAAGGAATCTTGACTGACTACACACATGCATATGCCGGCGATGACTGGAAGTCCCGAACCTTTGCTAAATCTTGCGTTTTGAAAAAAGGACAAAAGTCTTGAAAGGCCTGCACCAGCATCAACGAATTTAGAATTCATGATATAAAAACGACATTCTTTACAGCAAACCCAAGAGCGATTGGAAGATTGATAGCATCAAAGCAAAAAGCTATCTCATTGATGTACCTAACACGGGATATTGTGTTGGAAATGCTTGACAATGTATCGCTGCGTTTCCTGAACGAATCGGCCTCATAACGAGTTCATGTCGCAAATACTGCGAGCATCGATAACAATCATACCACAATGTCAGGAACTGAGAACTGACATGGCTTCAACGCGGATATTACTGGTGACGATGATGCTGTCCAAAGAAAGAACAATCTCTTCTGAAAACTTTAACTCACGACTGCGAGGAATACGAGCTTAAAACGAAAATACGTATGTGAAGTCCACCCACCCTCTCTCCCAAAAAAACATTCTTAGAATCCTGACACGACAGGGCTTCCGAAAATTCTAAGAAATATCCTGAAGCGTAGGCGCGGAGGCCCGACTAGAGTTCACATCAGCCAGGTCGGCCTAATATGGACAACATTTTGGGATCGTCTAAAAAAATAAATACTAGCTGAAGGATTTTTTGCATCCTAACCGAAGAGTGGGAACTCATGTTCCCACTCTTCGGTTAGGATGTTCGGTTAGCCTCATGGCTATTGCAAATATATTGAATCTGTGGTTATGATAATGAGTTTAAGCATTGTTCACCACATATTGTCAATAAAACGGAATATTCTATATAAGCCACTCGAAATATATTTAAGCAAAACACCGTGAAAGTAGCGCTTTTTTTTTAAAGAAGAATATAATATTTTTAAGGGCGGAGTGGGTTTACTCGGTGTTACATCAGCTATGGCAGTTTTACGACGTGAAACATTAGCCGGGCAGGCTGTAACAATGAGGCACGCGCGGAGGCCGGAGGGTCGAGGACGTACCGCGCAGCCTTCTACGTCCTTCAGACCCTTCAGCTCTGTTGCTATGCGCTTTAAAACTCAGTGTTTTGAAATGCCACCGTAAAAACACCTTGGTTTTAAAATTTTGAGTAGGAAATGTGAAAATGCGTCTTTCAGATACTTTGCGTCAGTTGCTATGTGCTTTAAGCGTGCTGTGTTATGATTGAAATTGTGACGTAAACCGCACTAAAGCTTGCGGGTTTTCGTTAAGATTGAGACTTTTGAATCCTATAGATCTGTTGCTACGTTTATGTTATGGGATTTCGGCCCTTAGACCCGTTAGATTTTGACAATCTTGCTTCTATTGATTTACTATCGGTATTGTATTTGAGCCTGTTACACATCATCAGCAAATGAGGAAATAAGTAAAAATATTAATATTATATTACCTCAGATTCCCAATTTAAATTTAAAATACATACACTGACTAAATATGAGAACCTCAAAAGTCTCCGTTGCTTTAATAACTTATAACACAATTTAAAGGGACAGCTTAAAATTCTCGCGACTGAATTGAATAATGACGATCCTCAGAATATGTGACAGGAGGCTTGAAGAACGACAATCAATCCACTGGTGGTATCACATCGAGCATACAAACGCGATTGTAACCCGACTCCGAGCCAAGTGGAGCCCTTTCTCAGCATCGCCCACAAAAAACCATCTCGGTAAAAATGTGACAAAGCCCGTCCTGCCGTCATCCACCTTATGATTGAACCAAGGAAAGTAGCATTCCATTCCCCGATATAACACGACGAACATATTTAATGAACTCAGGAATCTCGGAATACAAAACTCGTTTTATTTTTATGATCAGATTTAAGAACACAATGTGCCACGGCTCCCGGGTTACACTCCTGAGATTAGATAGTGGTAAATGATCCTTTGTGTAAACCAAGGGCCTCTATATTTTAAAGTTTTTATAGTTTTATTATCTCCATTATAAATGCGTAAGTCCTGTGTAAATTATATTACGATTGTTAGGAGAATTCCTTTGATGTCGCTTGGTTAGTTTTATTGGAATTCCGATCGCAAGAGAATAAGAGTAAATGAAGCGAATTCTTTCGACAATTTTGTTTACGATCACGAGCGCCGGTGACTATAAAATATGCGGTCGTGTGGCTATCAATTCTTGCGGGTTATTAAAATGTACCTATTCAACAAAAATGTCAAATGAATCGTCCAATATGCCAGCGTGACCTTTTACGGGCGTACACATTTGACAGATGGTGTCATTAGCTACATAGCGGGCTGGTGCGTTCCGTAAAAAATCCATTTTAAATGTTTTTGAACGCGTTCTCTCTCCATAATCATAATGGACCATGAACACATCAGGTCAAAAGAGTGTGGTAATGTCAATAGTTTAAAATAAGACGTGTGGGATGTTTATCATACGGAATTCCTCGGTTTACGACCGGGGTGGGGGATTTTAGAGCTGCGATGTTAAAATGGGGTAGGGCGTTTTAGTGCATCTTTGTAAAACATTTACATCAACGTAACAACGTATGCAGAAGTACCTACCCAGCTTGAGAAAAGGAATATTGTAGATGGCAAAATGTAAACGTTGGAAATATCGGATCGAATATGCAAATCTGGTACAACAGGCCGTAATAATCCTAGAATATCTGAGAGCACTAATATAATGCAGCGTTTGCAGCTACCGTGCGGCGGCCGAGCGCCACAGATAATATATTGAGCCTAGATCTAGACTTGATTATGATATATCTGATTGTAGTATTACAGGGTCTAGCTCTATGCAAGCAGTAAACCTGAGAGGATGCGTGGGCTATTATTATGTCAATTTCATGCTCTGCAGAAGGGGAAAATATCATCCCGGTAACAAATTACCAAGGTCGGCTGCTATTCATGGTGTTCATAAACCGATCAATGCTGATACTGCTATAATTATCTGTCTTTTAAAGAATTCTTTGAAAGAATTTCACATTAAGGTTAATCCTAAAGAGTTGAAAGAAATTGAACATAACAGTAATTTACAAGCTATAGATGTCCGAGAAGTAACAACATGCTTAACACAATATATTGATTTGCAAATAGACAATGACAACGCATGACGGTAAAATTAGACAATACATCATCAGACGAAGATAACGCATAGAGAGGTAGAAGCAACATTTCAATACATATCATAACAAATGGCCGTACCGACTTCCAGAAGCGATACGTTTAGAGAGATATGCAAATAGGCTCTTCCATTTTTCATCGTGGCTGTACTGCACTGGGTGGAATTGATTAAATCCATTAACATACCACACAAATATAAATCTTCTGGCTCCACACATTTGTCATAAGAATCTAGCGGCGTGTACATATTTTAATCTCAGGGCATAATTTCTTTCCGATGTAAGCGAAATTTGAATATTTGATTATAATCTATGTCGTTGAAATAATCCGATTTCTTTTCGGTACCATTACTTTTGATTATCTCGTGTTCTACATCAAGGACGGAATCGGAAATATTTATAATTAACGGCGTTGAGATTCCACGCAGTACACTACGTTTTGTATTTCCAATCGTTGAAGTTGAAGCATTCAACGATGCATCTTTCACATTTGTATTTCATTTGCATCCTTTTGAAGCGGCCATTAAAACACGTGCATCCACACTCATACATTTGGAATGTGTAGAATGGGGATCAGAGCCGCACAAAGAAATAAAAAGCTTCATGTAAACCGTACGGATGATGACAGCGAGAGACCAGAGCAGTCTCTCTCTTATTTTAATATCAGCATTTGCTCTTCAAAGGGTTATTACGTAAGATTTACTTGCATTTAGCACTTCGGCTTAAGCATCGCTTTTACTTTTGTTCTCTTTATGATCTTGGAAAGCCCTGTTCACATTATCGTCATCAAACATTTTGAAAGTAGATCATACCGCTTTGGACGCATCGCGTAGGTGTTAGTAATTTTAAAAAGCGTCACGACCCTCGTTAATACAATCGAAATCTTAAGAGTTAACGGTCATAACATTAACAGGCAATATATCGTTTCGTTGTTGGTATTTTAAAATGTAACCACTCGGGTCTGTCACGAATATCGAGTTCATTCCGGTAGCGTTTTTAAAATTCAATTCTTAATCGTGAATATATATTTTTGGATTGAGACTCGCCTTAATAGCGTTTAAGAGTTATGTGATCGATGCAACTAAGATAAATGAAATACGCTTAACGGATGGTTCTTTATTTTACGACATGATCAGATGCTGCTTTCCAATGAACAACGTGCGAGATAATTCGTGGACGTGCAACACGTATAAAGTTTCTTTAAGGAACTCGAATACAGTTTAATTAAATTATGAAATTCCAAGTATCATGTACAAAAATTCCAACTATAAAGCATCATGAGAACGCGTTTTAAATCCGATTGTCATAAAACGTTGTGTAAATCTATAAAAATGTGGACATAGCCGCGGGTCAGTGAGGTCATGCGGCTTATACAGCATTCCGACAATTCTTCATAGCACTACAATTACTGTAGAATTATCATTATCCACAGAAGAATTTCCGAGTAAATTGTACGTAGAAACTTCGAGCCATTATGTCTGTAGAGACGGCGGGCATAAAATCAATATTCCAGTAACCATAGGAACCTATTACTTACATAGTCGATATTAGCGATACAGTAGCACCAACATGAGGTGTTTAAATATTTGAATCATTTCATTTCCATGTTGAGTTTCAAGGAGTGTTTTTAAATAATTTGAATAATTATTACGTTCGCGAACGGACGGACGCGGACGATGCTACTGTATCGAGATTACAGGTTTTGCAATGTCATGACTAATTGTAGGGCGAGAGACGAACAAAATTGTTGCACTAATTATACGCTTGTTGTGAACATCTGAAGAGATGCTAATGATAATAATGGACCCGACACCCGATGGACCGCTTCGTGTTTGTTACAAATCGAACATATTCACGTACCTCTTTTTTCAATAATGAATTCCAAAAGGAAGCGAGGAATGCAGCTTTCAACCGTATTTTGTTGCTTACTTTTATATAAACCGTAATTTGCTACATATTCTAGGATACTCTGTTTATTTCTTTGATAAAATTAGTTTCATTTTCATCCTGACTAGGTACCATAATACCTTCACATAAAGTTTCAACATTCCAGATGACTCCCAAAGCTTTGTTAATATTCAAATTCCATTCATATCCAACAGGCTTGTGTCCACTCTTCTCTACAATTCTGTTGCTGCTTTCCTAACAAGTCTTTCTAATAAATCTCTAATAAATCTACTAACCCAAGACAGCAAATTCCGATTGACTTTGTACTCCAGTAGTAGATATTAGTCCATTTATTGCAGCGGCTTTAATGGCAACTGGGCAGGTACCTACGTAGTCACTAATTGGTCTTCGCGAGCGTGCCCATAGGATATCGTAAAGATGACCATCACATTAAGTACCATGTCGTAAAATGGGCTTACGACTTGTACAAAATAACATTCTGAACCTTATCTGTATGGAGCTATCTTTATTTCTCCGCGAATGGAACAGTAAATAAAATTCTTAGATGTATCTGTTAATGCTTGCCAATATTTAATTGTATGTGATGAATATTCAGTGGCGTTATTTTGTGTTTTAGATCAACAGGGACTACCAATTTGCAATCAAAGATTTAAAAAAAATGTTATCGGTGTTCAACAAATTCTCGCATCTTTTTTTTATGTGCATGAACTTTAATAGCGTTATTATTCATCATGCTTGTTTTTCCAATAGGTACGCACCTTGCTATGTAATGAAATATTAGAGAAATTGACGATTTTGACGTCGATAAAAATCAGCTATCAGCAATCGTCACGATTTATGAAGTGTATATGAAAATTCTCGGTTCGTTCCAAGTTAAATTGTTAAAATATTACGAACAATTGCGTAGGCAGTACTGGTAATGTAATATTGATTAGTTCTGTTGATATCGAGTGGGAGGGCGAGACAAATCGTCTTCATCATTATCGAAACTTATTATCAACATGACGGTATTAATAAGTATAGCGGGTATGAAATCAATTAAATATAATTTTTTGCCTAATAACACCATTAAATCTGAATCAATAAGGATCATCGACACCAAAATCGGAGTATAATCTCAAAATTTCCCCACCATAAATCTTTCATAGACTGTTTTTATCGTATCATAACACATAAATAACTAATAATAATTTCAACGAAATTCAGCAACTTGATTAATGGAACTATAAATCTCCCGAACCATATCTCTCTTCTCTTTACCTTAATATCCAAAGCATCCCGTTATGTCCAAACAGTACACCAATTGACCTTTCCACTCGACATTTACCAAACTATTCTAAAAATGCTGGTAACAGTAACATTGCCTCGTTATGGTCACCGGCTACAACTAACTAGACTTTTTTAAAGACAATGGTGCACAAAATGTCCCTCGAGCGAGTAATGTCATCAGACTTTTTGTTTACAGTCTGAATGTCGAGGTGGACAAAAAATTAATTGTGACTAGACCAGACTGGTATATCGGCAATAAATTTCAAACTAGATTGACGACATGGTTTTTATGAGACGGTATTTTGTCTGACGTACATTGTGGAAAGATTTGTGAAAAGAAATTTGTAATATGTTATGTTGAAAACATTTCAAAAATCAACGACATATTTATAGAATAAGTTTATGTTTATTTGCATATTGAATTATCTATAGTGTATGATAATATCTGTGACAATGTTTCTCTGTCTATCACATGAGCGGTTTGAAATAATTATACTCGCGATGGCTACCCACTAGACAATAGAATCACACAATGATTTGGCATAGGAGATCAACAATCTGATAAAATAAAAATAAATTAGGATTTTATTGAAAAACCTGAACCAAATATAAAAAATAAACGTTCACACAACCTTACAAATGTCCCTACATAAATGACAAAAGCTATATCTCTGAAGTCGACTCGCGAACATAATATAACTGAAGTACATAATACCATGGTATCTCGTACCGTGGCTGTCCAACTTTTTGCATTCCACTTTTTGCTCGCAGCGTAGCCTGGTGGCAGGATCTTAACCATAACTATTATACATGGACGGTTTGTTTCGTCTTAAATTTAGTTTCACGATGACTTCTGGACGTGGAACCGCACTTTGATTTAATAGTTGGGACAGAAGCGGATTTGTGGAGATGATTATTTCTGGTCCTTCTAACTTTCTTTCTGGACATGGAGTCGTTCAACGGCTATGTCAGTCTCGTGGTGTCAACTCAATATACAACACATTCTTCCTTCCTTCCACAGTCCTTAAACTCGAAGCCAATTTCACTGTAAGGAGAATCAAATGCGAGAATCTTCACATTTAATGTGCTAAAGAATAAATCACTTTGGTAACTAACTTTAGTTATCTTCTAGATCCGCCTGATATATTTTTGATCCTGATCTATCTGAGGAGTCATATGAATTTAGGTCCCATAGGCTCATGATTCTGTACAATGTAGGACCTACTTACATCGGTACAGTATCGGACGCTGTCAGTTTTTGAACCGACAAAAACTGTTCCTGTAGTTAGAAATAATTTATTTCCAACGTATCAGATTGAATGAAATCTTGATACCAGCCCTCCTCAGTACATCTCTGCTTCTCTGCACTTTACTATCTATTGTCAGCAAACAATTACATTGTAAGCTGTTCGCCATATCAGTTAAACTGACAAACCGTATTCTGCTGCTATTAGGTTTTATATCCGTGCGCTACTTGTCTTAAATGACTTGACTCTTAGAATAAATGGAAAATTACAAGAGAAAATAAACCCAAAGAGCTACGAGTACCTACTAACTACATAAATTTTGCATTGACTACATGTAATCATCAAACTTAACGTATTGTGTTGGGGTTTTATTGTCGCTAAGCGAAATTCAAATTAATTTTTTTTATTTAAACGATACTGACCCTCTTAACGATTTTCCTTGGCATTTTAGGCTATTTTTAAAATAGTAGATAATAAATTATGAGAAACTATATCAAAATTCAGGCAACTAATATTATCTAGATAACTTGTACCTTCAGCATATCTATTTTCATTATATTACGTTTTATCGAAATTTCTTAATATGTCAGTAAAAACGATAACTGACATTGGAATTCGTCTGGGTCCAAGAGTAACCGCTGTTGACATTTGCCGTAATGACCGTAATCTTAGCGTTACCAAGAAACACGCCAAGGTGTCTCCGGCGAATGAGGACAGAAACGTGTCCTGCAGCTGGAATTAAACCCTGACCATTACGATATCATTTGAAACCAACTTAATTTATAGAATCAACTTCAAAAACTACGTCAGTTTCAAAATCAATAACATTTGTTTCAGTACTAGCATCAACTTAAAATGATCGGGGTATATCTAATCTCCAAACTAAAACTAGGACTTTTTAAATTTCTACCAAAGCTAACCAAAACCAAACCAAAATAAAAAACATCTAAATCACACAAAAAATAAATTTGGAAGCCGTCCCTCCTCCTCACCTGTAGAGTCAAGCCTTAACAAAAATAATATATGTTATCTGTAACGCCTTGTCGCCATAAGAATACCTATTTTACTTCGAGTAGACCAATCCCTTTTAAATCTTGCTATAGCGATAGAGTTCTATAGGGTTCGGGTTCTACCGCCTCAGGCATAGCATCAGGTCGACCTTGGTTCCAGGAAGGTCCCGGGTCAGTTATAATAGCCACCGACGGTAACCATTAATTACGTACCATCACAATAAAAATAATACAAATTATACGTGCAGCGTTTTCGGAGGTGTACCCGAAGACGGGGCTTTCGACGGTAGAGAATTATGAATTTAGTGGAGTCTGTTGTAGTCACTTATTTAGGTGTAATTTTATTTTGAAAAAACTTATTTGAAATTTCACTGCAGTTAAGCATCATGAGGAATCCAGCAAGTCTGCGAGAACCTTGCAATTCAAAGACTAATGCCTACCTAGACCAGGCCCGCGAGAGTATGGAATTATAACATCCAAGATTTAGGTGTCCTAGCTCCATAGGGTCAAATTCCCTTAGAATTCTCCAGATGTTATTTTCCATAGATTACAATCATCTGGTGGTGGTTCTGGCATGAATATTTAACTCACACTTTGTCTTTGTCCCGTGTACAAGCCTAATATAAGGTGGCCAAAAGCTAAAAATATTTGTTTAGTAGCCTTGACGTCATTATTCGCTGTATTCTCTGTTTGTTTTACGCTGCTGCTCGATTGCTCTAATATTCTTGGTATTTCATTATCTTTACCAAGCAATACCGGGTTAGTTGACTAAACGTGCCTTTTCGTTATACCCACCTTAAATTTTGAACTTCACTGTTCGCGCCACTTACATTGGCACTCATAATACCTTCCTACCTTCCTATTCCTATCATTTTTTGGCGACTATCTCTGTCGCTCATATCGTGGTATCCACGAGAAAACTGCTTGCCGCCGCAAGTAGTCTGCGATCGACCCTCGTCCTTCGCGGCTGCCGCTCTCGCCGAATCCAAAGTACTGGATCTGCTGCTCCTCTGCGGTGGTCCACGTGAATTCGACGCGCAAATATAAACAACACCCGCTATAAACCCGCCGCGTAAACGCTCCTTGCCGACACGCACCAACCGCCTAAAATACAGTCCACTACATCGAACGTCATAACATCCTGAAGGAACAAGCAGCTTGGAGACGGACCCGAACCGAGGTGATTGCAGTTGCATGGAGACCAGGTTAGTCGCCAAGTTCCTTTGTACTACTCTTCTACCAGCCATCCTTCCCCCGCCATTGGAGGCGCGCTCAGCCTATACAGCTTAGCTGCCGCGCTAACATATTGTTGGTCCTCCGCCGCCGGATCTTCTTTGGTCCTCCCGCTATTCTCTGGCCCCTCTTAGGCCTCATATAGTCCTCTTTATAACCGCCCGCAATTTTATATTGGTATTTTTACCAACGATAATTTCCTATAATTATCGTGTTCCCGCCCGCAATTACAGTTCAGATAGTACCCTGTACTATCCTACTACGCTCTTATATACTTATTTCGTGTATTCCGCATTCCTAAATAGTAAAAATAACGATTTTTCCGTAATTCTTAATTTTTATTAAAAAGTGAAGGTATTCCTAACGACCGCCCGTGCGTCTCCACGTGGGTATTCAATACGCCGCGCGCGCGACAGGTAAATGCTGTAGGCAGTTGCAGTAAATTAGGAATTTCATACTTTATCTAGTTTTTTATACTTTGTTAAGATGGCTATGGCTACTCGTTCAAAAGACAAAGATAGTGAAGTATACGAGGACGCAAAAGCGCTCGATACGTTACAGATCGAACGTTTGACCTTGATAGGTAAACGTGACATTATATTTTCCCGCTTACAAGATATTTTTAACCGATCTTTAAAGGCTTTCACTGATGATACTGAGAAAGATTTATTTCTATGTGGAATGATCTCGTTAGACCGTTTACGCTCCGATTTCAATGAAATTGTGAACAAATTAAATGTCACCGAGTTGAGTCTCAACGCTTCGTACACGGTAAACTACCAATCTATAAACGTCTTCGAAGATATGTTTTGCCGTTGTCAGTTTGTTTATAATAAACTTAACCCGCCTTTAAAAACCGCTGATTTCAATGTTGCCCCGCAACGTAAATCCATCAGAATTCCTGAACTCGATTTGATGGTCTTCAATGGAGATCCGATGACCTGGAGGATATTTTATGAGTCATTCAAACGCACGATTCACGAAAATCCCGATCTCACTGATCACGAACGCGTCCAATATTTAATTAATAAATTGTCAGGCCGGGCCCTTGCAGTTTGTTCTGGTATCGTACCTAACGGTGATAATTATCCGATCATATGGCAGACGCTCGTCGATAAGTATAACGACAAACGTAACCTAGCCTCCGCTTATATTGATCAAATGCTTGATTTTAAATCTTTTAACACCGCGACGAATAAAAACTTAGAATTATTCCTAGATAAATTCTGCACGGCTGTGTCAAGTTTGAAGTCTCTCAAGCTCGATAACGTGTCTGATTTTATTTTACTATCGCTCGCTTTGAAGAAAATAGATTCAAGTACTGCACGGTCGTTTGAAATGCACATGCGAGGTAAATCTATGCCTACATACAATGAACTTTTAAAATTCATCCGCGAACAAAGCAAAATATTGGAACGCACTACGACCGTTTCTCTTAGCCGCAGTGATAACAGGCCGGGTACTGCAAGGTCTACGCAGTCTTTTGCAGCATCATGCGTCACTCACTGTCCGCTTTGCAAACAAGCCGATCACGCTAACTTATATAGATGCCCTGCATTTGATAAGCTTTCTATCGACGACAGGTACACTTTTGTAAAACAAAGCAAAGGTTGCACTAATTGTCTAAGCACTACGCATATAAATACCGCTTGCAATTCTAAATTTAATTGCCGTTATTGTGGATGTAAACATCATTCTATGTTATGCCGCAAAGTATCATCTTCCCGTGAAGACAATCGCCCGTACCCTAGCGCTCCGTCACAGGCGCACGCGCCGCCTCCGCGCGCGCGAACTGGCAACTTCTCCGCCGCCGGGGATCACATGCCGCCTTCGGCATCCCCGCCGCCCTACGCGGGCTCCGCTAGCGCTCAGCTGACGAACTTACCTACAACTGCTTATCAGTCATCACAACAACAGGTGTCGCTGTGTAATATACGCCCCGCTTCGCAGCCTAATGACACTACTTGTTTACTGGGAACCGTACAAGTTTATGCAACGGATTTAAATGGTCGCCGCCATGTAGTACGCGCCTTAATTGATTCGGCTTCCCAAAGTAACTTTTTAACTTCAAAATGTTGCGCTAAATTAAATTTAAAATGCAATAAGGTGACGAACACCGTTGTTAAAGGGATAGGTTCCGCATCTAACCCAATCAAGGGAGCAGTTTCTGCTACTTTATCTTCCCGCCTAAATGATAATTTTATTGCAATTGACGCCTATGTTATCGACCGCATAACAGACAATTTACCGGCAGTGAAAATTGACGTATCCTGCCTTTCATACCTGAACTGCCTGCCTCTGGCAGACGACAGTTTCGCTTCGCCTTCCGAGATCGACATACTTATAGGCGCGCCGCTCTTTTCTGAAATATTGCTATCAGGCCGCGCCGCTGGTCCGCCTGGTACTCCAACCGCTTTTGAAAACATTTTTGGTTTTATCGTAATCGGGACCGCTCCCGTTACTCCCGCTCATGTTACTCCCGCTCATGTTACGCCCGCTCATATTGGAACCGTTGTTTCTATCACTGACCCCTTGGTTGAAGATAGATGCCGCTCTCATATTTCCCTCTGTACCTTTACGGAAGGACCACGTTTAGATAATCTTGTCCAACGCTTCTGGCAGCTTGAAGAGGTGCAATGCACGCCGACTTTGAGCCCAGACGCTATAGAATGTGAACGCATTTTTACAAATAACGTTTCCCGCGATCCTACGGGACGCTATTCTGTAGCGTTACCTTTCTCCCGCGATCCCGCGACCGCTCTGGGTAATTCTTACCCTATCGCTAAAAAACGCTTCATGTATCTCGAACGTAAGCTCGCCGCGACACCTGCTCTGCGCTTAGAGTACGATGCTATAATCAAAGAGTACATTCAGAAGGGTTGCATTTCACTGATCGACAATGATAGTCCTTTTACTGGATATTACGTGCCACACCACGCCATTGCGAGACTACAAAAAACAACAACTCGATGGCGTATGGTGATGGACGCCAGTGCTGAAACTGACTCAGGCCTCTCCTTGAATCAAGTTTTATATACCGGGGATAATTTACAAAACGATCTTTTTACAATCCTCTTGGATTTCCGCCTCTACCCAATCGCTTTTACATCCGATATTAAACAGATGTACCTACAAATTTTGATAAATAAGGACCACCGCAAATATCAAAAATTCCTGTATCGATTCGATCCCGTTTTTCCGCTTGATACCTACCAATTCAACCGCGTTTGTTTTGGTCTACGTAGCAGTCCGTTCCTTGCAATGCGAGTGTTGCGACAGCTGTGCGCCGCCGACGGTGCCCACTTCCAGCTCGCAGCATCTCTTATCAGCGACAACACATACATGGACGACGTGTGCTACTCCATGCCTACTCTGTCTGCTTGTTTACAACTCAGAGACGATCTCCGCGAGTTGCTCAGGGCCGGGGGCTTCGATCTCGTCAAATGGGCTAGTAACTCACCCGCGCTCCTTGACTCCCTTCCCGTCTCTGCGTTAACGGAATGCGTTAAAAATGCGAAAAATGCGTTAACGGATCTTTTAAATTCCGACGAATATAATAAGTCTATCTCAGATGAGTTATCAGCTAATCGCATACACTGGAAATTCAATCCACCGCGAAGTCCTCACTTCGGGGGGAATTATGAAATATATGTGAAAGCGTTTAAAAGTCATCTTCATAAGACGATCGGTTCACAGTTACTCACGTATGAGGAAATGTTAACCGTACTCACACAGATAGAATGCGTTATCAATTCTCGTCCTGTAACGTTATTGAGCGAAGATCCGTCTGAGCCGACCGCGCTGAGTGCTTCACATTTCTTAATGACCGCACCGCTGAAGCATTTACCCGCTTGCACGGTTCCCGATGAACCTGGACACTTATTGAAACGGTACGCTTTATTGGATCAAATGGTACAATCATTTTCCAAACGGTGGAAGTTGGAATATCTTCACTTACTTCAATCTAGAGGAAAATGGAATACACCTTCGAATCCCATTACAATAGGTTCTATTGTTCTTATTATCACTGATAATATTCCCCCGCTATCCTGGCCTCTCGGCGTCGTCGTGGCCACTCATGTCGGCGGCGATGGCATCTGTCGAATAGCGTCAGTAAAAACGGCGACCGGCGTCTACCAGAGACCCGTCGTCCGTTTATGTATCTTACCTACCCAATAATTTAACCCCTTGCTCCCCGGTCAACCGCTATGTTATATTTAACCCGTTGACGGCTTAAGAGTTTAACTCTTATTTTTATATTTTTTATTTCCCGCTTTCTTTTAAAAACCAATGGTTTTTAGGCCGGGGGCAAATGTTCGCGCCACTTACATTGGCACTCATAATACCTTCCTACCTTCCTATTCCTATCATTTTTTGGCGACTATCTCTGTCGCTCATATCGTGGTATCCACGAGAAAACTGCTTGCCGCCGCAAGTAGTCTGCGATCGACCCTCGTCCTTCGCGGCTGCCGCTCTCGCCGAATCCAAAGTACTGGATCTGCTGCTCCTCTGCGGTGGTCCACGTGAATTCGACGCGCAAATATAAACAACACCCGCTATAAACCCGCCGCGTAAACGCTCCTTGCCGACACGCACCAACCGCCTAAAATACAGTCCACTACATCGAACGTCATAACATCCTGAAGGAACAAGCAGCTTGGAGACGGACCCGAACCGAGGTGATTGCAGTTGCATGGAGACCAGGTTAGTCGCCAAGTTCCTTTGTACTACTCTTCTACCAGCCATCCTTCCCCCGCCATTGGAGGCGCGCTCAGCCTATACAGCTTAGCTGCCGCGCTAACATTCACTAATCAATTCATTTACATTGTCCATTGTCCAATTCATGTGTTATCTTGACGTATGCTCTTATTTTCCTTGTAATTTTATTTTCCCAAGCAAATGCGACTCAGGACGAGTGAAACGTGCCTTTTCCGTCACAGCCATCTGAACTTTGCTCCAGCAATCCATTGTCCAATACAGTTGCGTGCGCGGTTCAAAACAATACGACGGTCCACTTATCTGGTATCTCAGTTATCAGCGCAGTGGAAGACAGTACTGAAGCTAGGTACTGCACGGAGCCACTGACCACTCACACATCAACAATTCAATTCTTGACACTCAAACAAAAGAATGGGATCTAATTTCGCCGATCTAACATATCGTGCAAGTCTGTGCTGGACGCTAGTTCACCAATATGAACCATGCATGTTTTGAATATGTGTCAATAACTGGCTGGCAATAGTTTCATTATGAAAGCATACAATAAAACACATCAAGTTGCTAACACACATTGTAAAGTCCGGTTTCGTTAAATTTTAGGGAGCGTGAAATTTGGGATTGTGCAGAATCAACTCTAGCTCACTGGTCTCCGCAAAACGGATAAGCTTTTGTACTGTGTCCGTCGTGCCTTCTGTACTATCAGTAACCATCGCATTCCTTTCTTATCTCGTCTTATCTCGAGCCCACTGAACGAGCGCTTAATGTTCTTTTTACTACATTAATTATAGATAACACGGCCTTTTTTATCACATTTTAATTGCTCGGCTTTTGGATGGAAATTAGGATGATTTACTAGAGTACTCTTAAGTGATTCGGTGATTTATCTTAGTCATCAAGTAAGTTTTGAAATTATAACATTCAATCATTAACCTTTAATTATTCAATTTCCCTTGCTGCTGAGCTGAGTACACACTATACTTCTAACTATCTTTTTCTGCACGTTCTCATTTCCGGTCTTGTGCGATTCCCATCAATTGCTTTCCATCTACCAATTCTCCGTAAGCAATTGCTTTCAAATTGTTAACTGATGTCCCAATATTTTCACCTTTACCACTTTTAGTATGTATCTGTATTTAATCGCAGTTTAATTGCATTGATTTTAATTGAGAATTAATTGCGTTCTTTCCGGATTCAACTTCTTTACAAATGATTCATGATTGCTACGATTTCACCTTTATCAAGTTTTGTATTAATGTGACACATGTGTGTGTGTGTGTGTGTGTGTGTGTGTTTTGTGTTTTGTGTTGTTTTGTTTTATTTTTAATAATCCTGTGCATCTTAATTTTCCACAGCATTCATTATCATCATCAACCCATATCGTCCCACTGCTGAGCACGGGTCTCCCCTCGCTTTCGTGAGGAGGGTTAGGCCATAATCCACCACGGGGACCAAACGAATGAACAGATTTTGATAATTACGTCCATATGCTGTACAGAAACACATTGGTAACGTGCCCGCACTGGGATTTGAACTCACGTCCTTCTCCTTGGAAGGCGGATGTTCTCCCACTAGGCTACCACCATAGCATTATAAACCACGAATTAGTTCTCAGCTTAATCATTTAAATCACTAGCTTTGCTGTTGCTTGTCCACCCTTCCCTAATCCTCTCGATTCTGCATCTTTAACTATGTGCAAATTATGTTTTGCATTGCATTTATTCAAATGTTAGTCTGTAACAAACACTAATACATATTTAATTGTGCACACCCCGAACGGATTTATATGCTCAGGAACACGAACAACGTGTTGTTGCAACAACAGGTTGTCGTGTGCAATTTTGAAAACAAAATGGTCTTACATGCGCCATCCATTCATCATCATCATCAACCCATATCGTCCCATTGCTGAGCAGGGTCTCTCTGAGAGCCATCCATAGCATAAAAAAAATACATTTCCACGCCTTATTCAATATTGGTTATTGATTCTTTCATACTTTTCTTGATAATATGTATGTATCGACTTGCTCGTCTCGTCGCTTAGTCAAATAAAAAAAAATGCATTACGTCACAATGGCATCCGTAAAGATTTCGAAAAGGAATTAAAATTGATATAAATTAAGCCCATGAAAGATATTAAACTAATCAATATCGTCAGTTTAATCCTCACAAAATAATTCCGGAATTTAAAATTTAAGTAGGTATGGAACATAACTTTGGCTTCGGTATTTAAAACGGAAATTCTTGTGGGGCCTTGATATTTGCCGACGGTTTTGAATGCCCAAATTGACGCTAGTATATATGTCCGAGACTTTTTTTAGCCAGGTGATAAATATTTGAGTGTGAAGGGTAAGAGTTCATACTCAAATAAAGCTTGCGGTTAAGTATCTGACTTTTTTAACATTTCAGTAATTTGCCAAGCGAAGAGAACTTACTCGTTCTTTCTAGCTAGTTTAAGAAGAAACGGTTGAATATTAGTATGACTAAAAAATATGCAGGTATCAGTAATAATAAAGGCTAATGTAATTATGTACATACTATATTCAACAGTTTAACCCTTGAAATACTCAAGATGGTGTATGATACTATGGATTCCGAACCCGAGATCAAGACGTAAAGGAACAAATCTTCTATGCCACAATTCTCGAAACACCATTCACGACACGTGTTAGGAATTTTACAAACTATATAGAGAGTAATGCACCGCGACCCAAAAAAAAATTGGAGTCAGACGTCGATCAGATAACCTTCCGGTCCCGATTGACGTCAATTGATTGCCATAATGCATTTGTAAACAAAACAGATAAGGCATATGCAAGTAAACAAAAAGATACATTAGATTGATCAATCACCGTCATCGCTGACCCTGCGACCTTGATTATCACCGTCATTCCTGAACTGAAACCTTGATAAACGTCATTGACCTAAGGACCTGATAATGCGTACTGATTGAAATTCTTTGAGCTGATAACCTTGGAAACAATTTTTTATCTGCTACGTTTAATACGGGAAAGAAAGAATTCGAGGCATGATCAAAATGCTGGGACTGTAGGGTCAACGGATCAGCATTGCTATTCAACTATACAAAAATCTGTGATTCTGACGTGTCAGCTTTTCAAGGACCAACGCCATCTTGATTATCGATCTACACGCGAAGTTAAAATTAGTAGCATTAGAATTAGAAGCTCAATATCAAGGAACCATTTGTAAGATTTGGTCGGTAACTGCTTTCATACCCAATTTCAATAACAATAACGTTTCCCAACTTATCATGGAAAGTTTTCGGGACAATAAGGTGAGTAACTTACTTGTCAGAACAGCTGTCACTAAAGTCAAAAAGATCGCGTTTTTGACTCTGATCGAAGACCCCCGAAAATAACAACGTTTGGTTTGGGGTCACTTTTTGATGTACCAGAATTTTGGAAAGTATTAATTAAAAACTTCGTTATATAACTTATTTATTATATTGATGTTCCAAAAACTGCCAAGGCCAAAGTAACGAACTCTATTGGGTCGATCGGACTACCGAGAACTGATGTGGTTCGATTGACTCACGAGTTGGATTGGAACGCAACATCCGATGGAATATGTCAGTTAACACGCAATGCAAGCAACACGAGTGGGCTACATATTATAATTATAGCTACTACTTATATTACGGATTGCTTATGAGTATACTCGTATTCAAACTTAAATTCTTACGTACTGGTGGTTTCATCTAAATAACCGATAAGGGGTCTACAAATCAGTCTGATAGGAGAGGTCCTAGGTCCTCATTTGCACCTGCCGATGACGATACTTTGAATGCTTTTAATGGAAATTAAGTTTTTCTAGCTTGTAACTTGATTCTTCTTTTTTAATATTATAAAAGTAGTCGAATAGATCCAGCACCGTTTTGGCTTACTGAACGACTAGAAACTCTTAAAATAGAGGAAAAAGAAGTTTTCCCCTTTGATTAAACTTTCAACGCTGTTGATTAAGTGCCAGGACTGTCCAGGTGTTAGCTCATCCAATTCATTAAGGAAGTACGAGTGTTATTTAGCATACTTGATATGCAGCCACACAAGGCTGCGCTGCTGCTACTATCTCCGAGCTTTATTCTATGCCAATGAATCGTACAAATAGTTAAATACAAAGAGTGTTGTGTCCTGATATTTTGGCGGAACTATGAACACCTATTGCCGAATTGAAATATTTGAACTATTAAACTGGCTTGAAATGATTTTACCAAAAAGCATTTTATAAACATCGATGGCACCGACATGAAGGTATTGTCAAATCCTATGCGGTATAATTGGAGAAAAGGGTATACTTTTGCCCTGTTCTTGAGTTTAAATAAGTCAAAGAGAGTTAGAAAGAAGCAGTCAGATTAAATTCTCTAACGCTTCACTCATGTTATGGTTGTATGATTTATGTCATGATCCTCTACGTTTTTAGATTTCATAATATTTTGTTTTTAATATTTAATAAAATTTTTTTGTTGCTAACTCTACGCACAAGTAGTTTTCATATCCAACACATTTTGTGCAGGCATCTGACAAGTAAATATTTATTTTCATTGGAATTTTTGGAATAACTTTAACGACATTGTTTCGCTTGAATTGCGCAGCTGCTTTAATAATACGCATAAATATTTCATGTATTATTTAATTATAATTTTTGATGGTATTTTACATTTGCAAAACAACTTTTATACAATACTGTTAGTCTATATTCAAATTCTTGGTGCTGATAAACACCGATACGCCGATGGAAGTGTCAATTTAGTTGAAAAAAATATTGTTCTTGACAAGCATTTACAAAATACGTATTGAGTACTGCCAGCTGATTGAAATAAGCCCAAACACTATTAATAAAATTTTACCCACTGAGGAGTTTGTTTGTCCATCTTCCATCTCTACCATAAGATCAGCTGGCTGTCACATATTTTATTTTACATCGTAACTTAACAGGCATGCAAAACTGCAACCAAAACTGACCTGCGGGATTATTCCGAAAAACTAACAAATGTAGGAAAATGTACCAGAATTAGCGACTACTTGAAGTAAACGCTGAGACGGCGGCCACACAAACATTTCAATGACTAAACTCATCATGGCGCTAGACATTTTGCTCTCTCATAGGTATTTTCATCGAATACCGCAGCGCTAGACTAGAGCCAGGAACGTCCATAAATTACTCAAACGTACCGAGTACGCGTCATGTCATAAATCCTTGGTCACCAATTTCCTGATGTCGCATCGTCGCCGGTTAAAATCTGTGTACCCGAATGAATCACCGCTTGTAGAATTATATCCATGGAAACAGTTTGACGCCACGTCGCAATGTGAAATTTTACTTTAGCCTGCATTTTCCAAGAAAATTAAGGAATACTTATTGAGGAAGGGTTCTATCGTTTCCGTAGTTTACATGGTTGGAACAGTATTAACTGTACTGTACGAAATATCATAATGATGTTGGAATGCGTTGCTTTCCGGTCTCATGGTTGAAGTAAACATGAGACTAGTGACGGGTGCTTGTTATTCGGTTTCGCTCAGATCTTCGATAGTTCGGTAAATTTTATTATTTGTGTCAAGCTCAACAAACGCGTTAAATTGAACTCAAACTAATCAATTCAATGACCAACGTTGTTGTCCAGCTGCCTAGACCGTCATCTTGTTTAAAATTATGGATGGTATAATCAATTTTACAAGTATCATTATTATTTTTAATCAACGCAGTAACGAGTGGAAGCGTTCGTTAACCTGATAGTAAGCGACACGCCTACGCTTGTTCATCTTAGTTGCATATTGTATGTTCCATGTCCAATCCATATCAAACTAAAAAAAATCATGATATTCAAGCAGCGTTTTTAACCGACCCAAATGATCCTAGCACAGGGCACAATGATTGAAACAGCGTCACGAAAAAAGACCGAAAATTTCAAAAAGCCGAATCCTCAACTCAGATTCGGCCTCATTACGCCATTTCACTTAGCACACAATATACATCTTGACGAAACACCATCGACACCGCATTACATAAAACTACGGAATGTTATAATATCTCGGTATTTCTTCGTAGCGTGACTCACTAAACGTGTTATGAGCTTGTTTGACAGTTTAGTTACCTGATTGTTGAGATATTCATTCATACTGTTTATGGATTGTTTTGTTTACTTGAGGAAGACAAAGCGGAAGTGTGACGCGCCATGGAATATTGTCAAACGTTAATAATGCTTGGGTGTTAATAATCTACCAACTTAACATACAATTTCTATTGGATTGGGTAGTCACAGAATTAAGCAAATAATTTTGAGCATAGAAATGTGACTGATTTATATCTACCTAACTAAAATGTCCTTATTATAAGCCACATTAATGAATGCAAAAGATGCACGAAAACACTTAAAATTTTCGGCAAAAAAAAAATCGTATGATTTTATTCGGTTCTAAAAATTATGCTATCCCATCCCTTCTATTCCGTATAACAACGCCTATCTTTAGCAATATTATTATCTACACAATTCTCCATTTATTGTAGCAAAGTCACTACAATTCCACAACTTTCTTCAATGTAGACGAGTTTTATGCGTAAATTATCTACAAATTCGCAATTTAAGGGTTATCAATGTCCTCAACTATCTTTTACAATGTTCGTATCAATTCAATGGATCGCCTTGGGTCTTGCATTTAATACACTGCTTGCATAAACAAAGTTATTTGTATCCAATATGGCAGACACTTAGTATGCTGGCAGTGTATAAAAATTCGCTAGGTTATCTCACTCATAGGGTTGACCGACAGGATCATATTAGGTATTCAAAGGTTTTTATCTTTACGCCTAGCTATTTTGCGGTATACTATAAAAGCAATTGGATTTAATAAGATATCAACGGAAAACGAAGAAAAACGTCCCTTTGCCGGCAGCGGTTTTTATATTTTCTTCCCGCAGCGTCCCAAAATCAACTGGAAAATTGGTCGGTGGCAACCCTACAGCAAATATGTAATAGCGCAGAAGCCCCTCGACACTATGGTTGCCTACGTGCAAGTATGTGCTCACAATTAACTCTCGCATTTGCCATTCTACGACCAATAAGTCAAAGTATTATCGCTTTTATCGCCTTGCCATAAAGATCTTTATGTTCTGTTAATAAGTGAAGGATAATTTTGCTAAGTAATGTGGACGTACTTGGTTTGAGCGTCCTCATACGGACGTGCCTCGTCAGTTTGCGTAAGGCAGATGTGTTTTTTTTTTTATTTGACTGAGTGACGAGCATGTCTTTCGCCTGATGGTAAGCGCTACGTCTGCCCGTACGGTAACAGTTCCACCCAGAACTTTGCATTGCATCAACCTGCGCGGCACTGCACTGCGCTCGTCACCCTGAGAATTCAGCTCTAAAGTCTCAAATTCCCAGTAATTTCGCTGGATACATTGCCCTTCAACAGTAATGTTTGCATACTACTTTAGGTTAAGGGTTTTAAGAGTTTGACTAACAGTTCAGGTTACATTAGCTGACAGCTCATTATAAGGACTAAAATCAAAGGATTTGTAAAAGATACTGATACTAGTAGTTGTAAGTATAAACAATGTCCCATTTCATGGTATAAGCTAACGTTAAACTGCACCATGATGAAATGAAGAATACTGTGACGATGGAACACAATGCTGAAGGGTTTTTAACATAAATCGATCTCCATCAGAGAAATGACAGTAGGTTGCCTGATAGCGATGCATTGACAAATCAGAATGCTACTTTGACATTCAAAACTGTGCGTTATTTATAAATTAGTCTACGAATAAGGCGATGACTAATTGGGTATCTGCTTTCATCGGAATAAGAACAAGTTCGTAGAGATTTTAAACTACCTACTTATCATATCCGATGCAAGACCTCATGTCCACATTTTTTATCATTGTATCCCGCGTTATTAATACGGTAATTTCCTTCCAAGCCAGTTATTTCCGCTCAATTTTAATATCATAATGCTGTATCTGTATTCTGTATATTACTAATCCTTCGCAGAAACACAATTTCTAGTGGCTCTTCTCGGAAACCGCTCGTGTCGAGGCATCACGGAATGCGGTTTTGAGTAAAAAATAGACCAAAAATGTAGGCTAATAATATGTTCTAGGATCTGTGGCTATTTGGAAGCAAATCACGCCACCACGCGATCACACGTGGTCCTACTCAAAATAAGCACGATAAGCATCTAGACTTGACTTAATTCGCTGTGCGTTTTTTTTTGGTGGAACATAAACGTTTCTTTGGAGACTTCGTTTGTTTATTCTGTCTGGTGAATAGATGCATGGTCAAATAAAAGAGAGAGAGATACATACATTACAAAACACATAGAGATACATAGAGTACAAAACTAAACGAAAATACCAGTTTGGTCAAAGAGATCTTATAGAATTCCACCCAAAGGTCCTTTTCTAAATACAGATGCTGAGACATATGTAGATATCTCGTCTAAAATAGAGTCATTTTCTTTAATTCCAATAAATAGCATCGCCTTCTGCGAATCGAGCTCATCATTGAAAGCTATTTTAAATTACCTATAAAATATATTATTTCTGATCCATTTTCTTTGCATTATCCTCCACGCCTCCGTGACACGTAGCTCCCTAAGTAGTGGGGTAAAAATGTTTCGCGGAAGGGGCCTCGGATTCCTCAGGCTTAAAACCAAGTGGATTCTACGAAGCCAGATCACGTCTTGTACGTAGATAGATTCGAGTATATAGAACCGCGCGGTTTTGTACGTTTTCTTATGTATACACGATTCGGGTTCAGAATATTTATTTTCTCAACAAGAATCCACATTTCCCCTTATTTCAGAATCAAAATTAGTAAGAAGCTAAACATAACGCAATTAATTCCTAAAAATATTTCTTTTTTACAGTAGCTATTCGGATGTAGAAAACATTATTCGTATTGGGTTTGATGTTGACAATATTTTAGAAGGTATGCTTGCTATTTATTTATTTAATTCTTTAGCACACAAATGGAGTACAAGGAGTACTTAATGCTAAGTAGCATTTTCTACCAGTCATCCTGGAGGTGTAACTGAAACGGTTCTATTGACACACCTAGTTGTAATACCAGAAAGAATTGAGCATTTTGGGATAGAAACTAAACTCCTGGTATCTTCAGTAACAAAACTTACTGAACAAGTCCTTACTCCCATTGGAACACTTCGCACTAAATACTAAAATGATGCTGAAAAACACTAAATTAGGAGTTTGGACTGTTTACTGGTTTTACACTTCTGACGATCATTTCTAAATTCCACGCACCGTAAAGTTTATAATTAATTTCCTAATCAAAGTAAACATAATTATACGTACAAAAATTTCCTTTAAAACATATGACACGCCTCGCTTGAGAAGTATTCCGATCACCTTACAAAAACAACCAGCCAGAATTAGATTTGCATTGCACGAAAGAAATTCTGAAGATCTTTAATTCCCGGAATCTCGTATGTTCAATACATTCCTCGCCATTAGACCAGGCCTTCCTTAGTAATGACTGGTTACTAAGGAATGCAGTTATCGTAAGGGGAACTATATTATAGTCGTGTAATAGGTATAGCTAGGTTTATTTTTAGCACCCGTTTATCTTCGGGTCCTTACATAAGTATGCAATAGCAAACGCTAAGGAATATGCATGTGAATTTTATTAACAGTTTCATTAACTTTTCGTGTCAATTCATCGTCTATGCATAGTACTGATTAATTTATTCGTTCGTACTTTCATCTAAATCATTATTTATGTTACCCTTGTTTACCTATTGTAATTCTTCTGTACTGTGTTTATTTTTGTTTCTGGTGTACAATAAAGAGTTTTTCTATTCTATTCTATGTTAAGCTAAGAAGCATCGCAGGTCTTTTTATCTTAACCTTGATTAGGTGATACTTTTTTATCGTCTGTTTTTTTTTAAACCTGCTGTTCAACTTCAGTAGATACATCAGTAATGTGATCCGCACTTTCGAGTCTTTCGACGTGTTATCTAACGCAATGATGTCATCATGTGCTTAGTGAGTCCAACGAGCCTATAGTGTTTGCTTTGCCGCGTCTTCTTGTTTATCTATCTTCGCAAAAAGATTTAGGGTCAGGTGTTCAGGGCCTACATTTAGGTGGTCTAGTCAGTCATAATCTGGAAGAGATACTTTGATAGTGATATGGTCACCAGTTCTCTGATTATTGTAGGTACTAATTAAGTTTTGTTTAGTGTATCACGGGGCTTAAGAGTTAAATCTATAATGGTTTGTTTGTCCTTGAATATTAGCAACATAATAATATAATAATATATAATAAATAAGTTAGAATATTGAATCATTGTCTTAATTTTCTATCCCCATTTATTTATACTATTGCGTTGTAAAGTGCCGGCTCATTATCAAAATTTTCCGTATTTGTGAATAATTACTTACTCACTCTATAGGCTCAATCCTAACTATAATATAATAAATGCGGATGTATGTTTGTTTGTTACGCTTTCACACCTAAACTACGGGTCCGATTTTAAAAATTCTTTCACCAATAGTAAGCTACATTACCAGCGAGTAACAGAAGCTATATTCTATCGCCGTATTCCCGAAGAACTACGCGGGTGAAACCGCGGGGCGCACTTAGTATCGAATAAACGAGCCTAAAATAACAAGATTCGTGTTTGTTTCTATTTTAAAGTATCACACGAACAAAACAATTGCTTAATATAACTACAAATACGCGTATCTATCGTTATCATAACAATGTTGCGATAAAAATAGTACGAGTCAAAGACAGTAGTCTGAGAGCCCAGATAGTATCAGCACATCCCACTTCAGATACTCGAAAGCTCATTGAATCCTAGACAGAGATACCGTGATACTTCTAGCAACAATGAAGGCTATATTGATTTCGATAACGTTTTAAAAGGTCCATTAAACTTCACAGATAACACCTCCATAGATCGATACGAATCACAGACAAAAGAACTTGAAACATTCTCGATAAAAATCATAGAGATTGTTTCAGTAATGCACATTGCACATTCAACTTTGGGTGTGAAAAAAACCGGAGTTTCGAGAAAAGTGGATAAAATTCGGATTTCCGGTGCCGGTGTTACGGATAGAAAGGTGTTCACATCCCGCTAGCACCACACAAGTTGTGCAATAGATGCTGAATAGCTGTGCTTTAAGAGGCTGCGTACAAATCTCACTGGTTATGTGATCGTTCCGCTCTGATCTCTAACATGTTTTGTTTCGCCGTGATCACTTGTAATATCATTAAAATAATATTAACAATAAGTTTGATTAGTTTTACGCCGAAAATAACTTTACGTTATATTCTTTGCTCACCTATTCCTGAATTCTGAAAGCAGATTATTGTCACTGGCTATCATGAAAGTGCTTTCACAATTTGAAATTTCAATAGTTTCTGGTTTATAAACTGTGAATCCGAAATTCAAACGAATCGAATCATTCATTTTAAATAGAGAAGCAGATGCACTGATGAAGGAAATATCAGCATCTTCAAATGATCCAATAACTTTGAAGATTGAAGAAGTATTGTTGACACTGAGTTGTAAACTAAGATTCTCCGGCTTTTATTCGAACCGGCAATGCCAAACAAAGAACTTAAAATTATGGAAAAGGTTTTAGAACAGCACTTACCTCGAGGGCCTCCTGGGCAGTTTGGAGGTAATCCCTCAGCATTGCCTCCTGTATGCTCAGCCATTCTAGCCTCGGGTCTTCCAGCTGCGTCACCTCTGCAAAACAAAAAAATCATATTATGAGACGATGTAGGAGTACGACACCTTCTATAAAGTATTTTTAATACCTATATTACAAGGCAGTTTCCCACCAAACCTAGGTAGCCTATATCAACGCGCCGCCTACAAGTATTAAAGTCAGATTCTAAGCTACCAAACAGAGAAAATCGCATTGCAATAGCTTTAGTCAATTTTATGTACTGCGAAAACAGACTGACATAATTTTCAAAAATGTTTTTTATCCAGTAGCTTATTAAATAAGTCTCCTAGATTTCTCCATTTGTTTTTAATATTTGTTCGATGTCTTCAGTCTTTTTGTCATTTACTGTTTTCAAGATTAATCATTCAATCAGTCATTTACTGTGTCAAAGATTATTACAATAATGTTCAGAGAATTGCCACGATACTTGATTTCCTTACTAAATAATCTCTGTCGGGTGTTTACAAGAGTCGATACTTCAATATCGAATCAAAATAGCCGGCATAAATAATGAGGAAATATTTTTAAATTATTTATGAGTAAAAACAAGTAAGTAAGTAAGTCATGTTTATCGTTTATACGAAATTAATTTAATAACAAGGCGATATAACGAGATTTTGATCGAAAACTTCCAATCGAAACGGGTAAGTGAATGATCGCTTTGTTTTTGTAAAGTTCAGCTTACCAGTGGAATAACATCATAACTCACATACTTAAACGTTTACATAGGCCATTTTTCTATTAGTGCGATTTATTAGTCATCGTAAAAACGCGCGAGACGATCCTATCGATTATCTGGCGATTATGACGAATAATGATCATCGTCACGGCAGCGATAGCGTCGCTATCCGATAAAAAGTTTAGTGTTATCGGATAATGTTTCACTGCACTACGGTGTAACTGTAAATAGTGATTGTTAAACGTTTGATGTGCGTAAATAGGAAGGTGTTGCAATGCGATAATGAAAATGTATAATAAAAACAGAAGTAGTTAGTATTAACTGCATTTTCATCGTGCTTTGTCTTTACTTCGTATAAATTAAGCCTTATAATAATGATGTACAGCCTACTAATATTATAAATGCGAAAGTTTGTGAGAATGGATGGATGGATGTTTGTTACTCTTTCACGCAAAAACTACTGAACGGATTCAAATGAAATTTGGAACACAGATAGTTTATAACAAGAATTGAGAAATTTGGTACTTTTTATCCCGATAGTAGGTCCCTGTGGGACCAAACGAGAACTACGCGGGTGAAACCGCAGGGCGCAGCTAGCTGCTAATAACGGATTTAGAAGATAAGCTTCAAAGAACAACGCACACGTTCCGTAGCCTATTAAGGATGGTGATAACAATGGTGCTAATTCTATTACCACACACTATTGCATATTTTAGTTAAGTCCTGTCAAACATTTTTTGTCACATTCTAACCTTATGAAAACGAGAAGGACAGCAGTAATTTTAGAGCGGTCTAAAGCCCATAATATTAACGTCAAATGAAGATCACCATTACGATTTGTACCCCCCCTATAAGCTAGAATGCTAACAGAATTGGTACCAACAGTTATTTGACGAAGTTTTTTTTTCATATCATTGTCGTAAATTATCGTATCTTACTATTATAAATTCGAAAAATTGTATGTTTGTCCTCTCTTCACGCCGAAACGGGTGAAGGGAATTTGATGAATTTTAGTAAAGAGACACTTTAGGTCCTGGAATATAATTTAGAAAACTTTTTATCGCGTATAAATGAACGATATCTGTGCGCTGCTAGTTATAGATATTTCCATAAGACTTTGCAATTTGTAACCGAGCTAAAAGAACAACTTCTGACGGTACATTTCGATCCAGCTTTCCAAAGTGACATCGAATTCCTCATCTAATCTGAAGCAAGTAGCTCAGCAATCAGGCAACCGCTCCGGCCTTGCCTACTCCAGAATTGAGAATGATAATTGAAAGATGGCCGTGTCACGCGCTCGGTGACTGTCAGCATGCAACGCAATGATTGGATCACTCGGATGCCGTCGCTAGGCCGTCTGTGACTCCTCAATTGAAAATCCGAACGTACAGTCAGCAACGAAAGCCACTCAATACAGGAAATATTGAGTGGCTTTCGTTTGAGTTTGAGTTGATTTTGTTGTTGATCCACCAATCTGGACCGTATTATCAAAACACAAATGAAAATCGGATTCATTTGACGTTTTCAGTATGGGCATAATCTTAAATGTTATCTCACTAATATTAGGATTGCGATAGTTCGTGTGTTTGTGTTTGTCCTCTCTTCACGCCGAAGCGGCTGGGCGGATTTTGATAAAATTTGATATATATATACTTTAGGTCCTAGAATGGAATATAGAATACTTTTTATCCCGTAAAAACAAACGGTTTCTGTGTGATAATAGTTAGCGCGGATGAAACCACGTGGCGCTGCTTCAAACATATAATAGGGCTGCGAGCCCCCGTACTAGATTATTGCTTAATCCTCCTCACGAAAGTGGGGTGAGACCTGTGCCCAGCAGTGGGCGGATATGGGTTGCGATAATGATGATGATTCCACGGAAAAAATACGGCCGAAATTAAATTGGAAGAAAGCTTGGGAATGCTTAATTGGGACATGTTAAGCTACTTTTGAGGTTGACTGTACGGCTAGAAAGTAACTAATAATTCAACTACAGCTGCTGTGAGCTGCAGCTGTATTCAGTTGAAGAATAAATACAAATATAAATATATTTATTGACATTAATTAATTTTACAAGTTCGTGTTGAATCCATAGGCTCCCAAACTAATTTAAGCTGTGTTTCAGGAGACAGTGGCTTCCCCCTTAATTAATTATCATGATGATTAAAAACAAAATCTAAAATTCAGGAGAAAGGATTCATAAAATATACTCAAATAATAATGAAAATATTTGGGATTCCTCTTATTTATGAGACACTAGCTGCGCCCCGCGGTTTCACCCGCGTAGTTCCTGTTCCCGCGGGAATATGGGGATAAAATATAGCCTATGGTACGCGCTGTCAATGCAGCTTTCCATTAGTGAAATAATTTTGTAATTCGGTGCAGTGGTTTAGCGAAACCGTACATATTTCCATACGAACTCTCATCCCCTATTTCATCCCTTACGATGCTTTTTTCGCATTAAAAAGTACGCCGCATCTACGCCGATACATATATCGGCGTAGATGATTCTAATAAATTCTAGAGAAGTTATGTTTTACTCGATAAAGGTTTTTTTTTAATTTTTCGATTACTTAATGCGTTACTTTGTAGCTTTGTTTGCAAATCTTCCAACTGACTCTTTAAATGGAAAATTCCGATTTTAATAAATTTTAATTATTATCTGTCACAAGTGTCCGCACATAAATAGGCACCTTTATACTCCTTCCGGCTTATGAGTTGTAAATTACTTATGCAGAACTGCATTAGGAAACAGAAAAATAATTAATCCCTACTTTATATTATAAATGCGAAAGTAACTCTGTCTGTCTGTTGCTCTTTCACGCCTAAACTACTGAACTGATTGGTACAGAGATAGTCTAGAGCCTAAGAAAGGACATAGGGTACTTTTTAATGCGACAAAAGCATCGTAAGGGATGAAATAGGGGATGAGAGTTCGTATGGAAATATGTACGGTTTCGCTAAACCACTGCACCGAATTACAAAATTATTTCACTAATGGAAAGCTGCATTGACAGCGCGTACCATAGGCTATATTTTATCCCCATATTCCCGCGGGAACAGGAACTACGCGGGTGAAACCGCGGGGCGCAGCTAGTGTCTCATAAATAAGAGGAATCCCAAATATTTTCATTATTATTTGAGTATATTTTATGAATCCTTTCCGGGTCTGAACAATGCGATCATGATGGAACGTTTACTTTCTCATAACCAATTCACGTTGGAGAATGCAAAATGTATACTAAGACAACTTTTCCAAAACCCCTTTTTTATGGTCTGTCGAATGAGGCACAGCTTGCGGCCTCTGGGGTCAAAGTTTGTGAAGCTGCCCAGATCCTCAGACATGGCTCATGGACTGCTATCCATCGTTAACAACCGATGCATAAAACAAAAGCTTCCATGTTATAGTACCTTACTATAATAAGTAACCATGCCTCATGGACACCCTCTTTTGTCACCCACGTAAACTAATATTCCACGGGAACTGTTAACTTTTACGGGATAAAAAGTATCTATGTTCTATTCCAGAACCTAAGGTTATAACCTGTATACTAAATTTCATCAAAATCCGATAAGCCGTTTCGGCGTGAAGAGAGGACAAACACACAAACACGCAAACTTTCGCATTTATTATATTAGTAAGATCTCTATAGTTTAATCACATATCAGTAGATCGACCACACATGCCATAGAATCTTCAATGGTCTTTTCGACTCTTCTGCTAATCCATCAATTATCCACCAATTATCTCAGAAAGACTTCGATTGGCAAACTCACACATTACTTTCGAAACAATAAAACCAATAGACCTACCCGTAGTCCGATACACGTTACGAGAAATTGTAAAAAAAATATATCGAAGTCACGTACGACATAAATATTCATGGGGCGGCGTAGAAAAGTAATAAATAATATCAAAGTTGAATCAGGCCTGCCGTGGCACCACCATAAAGCTTGGGACATCGTGACTGCGCCCCCTTTGATGGGAGCTCTGACCACACGCGTGGGGGCGTCATTGTGATGCACCTGCTGATGCCAGTTGGAATTCAATAAGTATCATAGATCAGAAGAATGGGTATATGGGTATATCCAAAGGTTGTCTGGAAGAAATCGCTTTCAGCGATAAGAACGCCCATTGTACTACCCTTGTTTACCTATTGTAATTCTTCTGTGCTGTGTTTATTTTTGTTTCTGGTGTACAATAAAGAGTTTTTCTATTCTATTCTATTCTATATGATACAAAAAAAAAGTTTAAATAATTATGGTGTAGTTTTTTTTTATTGCAGTATATGCAAGCATTTGACCAAGTGTCGAAACCGTCGAGGATGGAGCATGCTTGCCTAGAAGATACTTCACTCTCGACTTGAAGACTTTCAGATTAAAGTTTTCGGGAAACACAGACGCTGGCGAGGTGTTCCATTCCTTCGCTGTAAGTTACTTATGGAACTGCCTCAATCATAATTTAGTAGCTGCGCCCCGCGGTTTCACCCGCAATTAGTATTATCCTAAAGGAACTGTCAATTTTTACGGAATAAAAAGTATCATATATGGTAATCCAGGTAATAAACTATCTGTATGCCAAATTTCATCTAAGTCCGATTAGAAGTTTTTGCGTGAAACACTAACAAACATCCATCCATCCTCACAAACTTTCCCATTTATAATATTAGTAGGAAATAGCATAGCATAGGATAGCATATGAGTAGGAACACAATTATTTGACTCCAACGAACTAGGTACTGCTGTCAACATGGATTCCAATAAGGACTGGACAGACCTTATAGATGTCAATAGCGACTGGCTAGCCAGAATAACATAAGCAATTTAATTTTACCCCAAGATAATAAGAATAAAACAAGCCGAGCAAAATATTTCTGCAAAACAGAAAATATCCATACGTAAGCACACGAGATTGTATTCCTAGATAACGCCGCAGACGTTGTTAATAAAATGGATACGGCAATTTTGCAGCAACATGGGGCAACTACGCAGCACTTGCTATCAGTTTTCCGCATTGAAGTCCTAGAAGTAAAAACGAGATAGCATACCGATGAAATATACGCACGTGCTGATGAAACCGCGCCTCTTTGTCTTTCTTACGACTCGCCAACGCGTGAGAATGAGAGGCATAATAATTAATAGTTTCATAACTATCCTTACCTAACTTTTTCCTTCTACTTTTATCTTTGTCTATTTTTCTACCTACCTACCCTACCTACTCTACCTACCCTACCTAACTACCCTGCACCACCCACCTACTCTACCTACTCTTAGCATCAATGGTAGAGCGAATTCGTGGTAGAGTCATAGATATAGAGAGCAAAACAACCTCTATTTGTTTAGTTCGTAAAGTTGTTATATTTCAAACTATACTGCACAGTGCACTATATTGAGTCTGCCTGGAAAAATACCAATTACTACTATTACTGGGAAATACCTGTAGATTGCAAGTTGCAAAAATTACAATATTCTGGTTTTATTTCAAGAGCGCAGTTTCTATCACAGTTTTATGGTGACAAGAGTGCAGTTTCGCGCAAGATTAAAATGGCGATACTATTGTTATGAATAAGCGTGTTGCGCTTACCACCTGACGACCGAACTGTTCCTCTTCTAGTGGCATGTAGAATTACCGCGTGTCTTAGAGAAACACCTAATGAAAATCTTCATGGCTAAGCAACCAAGGCTGGTTTTAATCATAATCAAATCCAAAACGTCATAATTTAATTAACAGCTACCTGGAACAATTTTATTTTTATTTTTCTTTGATGCGTTTATGCGAAAATGCGTTAAATCCATGGGCTTTTTTATTCCATTATTTCGTAACGACTCGCCGGACGCCGCATTAGTGATGAGTGATTGGAATTTCTGATGCAATACATATTTGCAACAGTAATAAAAGTCATGTAAAAAAAATCTTTGCTCAGCACAAGATCGAGTTTCGATTTATTGTTTAGATGAGCCCTTCCCGCGGAAATGTGGAGTCAAAATAGAGCCATTAAAAATAATTCAGAAAGTCTCGGTAGACATCTTCATTGATATAAATAAATTAATAGCGTGTTATGATTACATAATTATATAATTAGATCCTGGCCCCCATTGGTTCACATTTGGATGGATAGTTTTCGTCATTGAAGAAATCGAATCGGACTCAGATTCTGGTATCCTAATTTAGCTTTTAAAAATTGATTTCCGAACGCTTGTGACATCTTTTAAGTTCTTTCCAGTAAAATTACTTTGCATATGAGACTTTAGAGACATTGTCTCAGGGTGACGAGCGCAGTGCATTGTCGCGGAAAATTATGCAATGCAAAGTTCTAGTTTGCACTGTAACTGTTATGAGCAGGCGTAGCGCTTACCATCAGGTGAATGACTTGCTCGTCTCGACACTCAGTCAAATAAAAAAAAAATTTGCACTATTTTTTATTTTTTTATTAAGATAGAAAGAAGCTAAAAAAGTGTGTCACGATAGGACTCAAATGTATCAATCGATTATATTAGAATACACTATTGATCAGTTTCTACTTTAGCCAGTTAAATTGAGCCTATAAAGGGGCAAGGTGAAGGTATAAACTTTCATGTAGTTGCGTTACTGTTAGTATGGTGTTACAGTGCATTCTTAGCGAAATGGCTTTTTAAGTAATGGGTGAAGCATTAGTGTAGAACGTAATGTTCTTGGTCTTAAAACAATGACGACGCAGTGTTTTAGTGTTTTTAAAATGGCGAACGGTCTAGGGCCCTCAGAAAAAAAATGCTTTAGTGTCTTCTTCTTCAATCTATCTTCTATTATACAAATTAATCCCTGTTTCGTTCGTCAAAGCATCACGCGTGAACGGCAGGACCGAATTCGCAAATTTTTTTTTTTGTTTTTTTTTTTTATTGTCAGAAGATACTTATAAAAAAATTAAGAAAATTGTCATTTTGTATGAACTCACGGATTGACATTTGTTCTTTTTTTTTTGCGGTCCTTAGCTATTATTTAGTAACATAGTGGTTTTTAACCTGGGAAATGCAGAGCTATTGCGGGAAAACTGGAATTATGCGGGTGAAACCTCGAGCCGCAGCTAGTAGGTAACAATATGAAATTTCGATCTCATGAAAAATCTTAGATCCTAATTGGAATCGACCTTGATTAAATTAATTAAAAGTCACTCATTTTAATTTTATTCCAATCGCACTTAGTTCACACAATAACCACGCAATATCAGACCAATATGGCGCTGAAATCATTGAAATATTTTGAAGTTAATATTCAAATAGGTATTGTAGTTTGACTGGCATAAAAATAACCCTACTGTCCGCATAAATACGGTAAAAAGGACACTAATTTGCAACAGCAACTGTTTTTTTTTAAATTAATATACGCAATTACAAGATGAGAAAGAGGAAAGATATAGTACATACTTTATTAACACTGAGGAAATTAACTTCTACAGTAAACACGCAAGGCAAATAGGAGTCATTAGGCCCTCCGCCATAAGATCCTATCTTTCATGACTAATATATCTGCGAGTCTTTTAAATCGAAGCTATTAGATATACTGTAACGTCTACTTCATTAATGTAACATAATCGCACCATTAATATACTCAACTGTTCACAACATTCAACTTAATGAAGTGAACACTTGTTAGCCATTCGCTATCAATAGTGTGGGAACACATGCGAAAAAATCCGGAATTAGAATACCGGATTATCGCGAAGTTCACATATTTGTCAAGAGATAGCACTGTTTTCAATTAACTGGAAAAGGGTGTGCATTTTAAGTGGGTATTAAGAAAAGCAACATTGTTGTTAATTAGAGACCCAAGATACCAAATGGATGCCAGTAGAAATCCGAAGGCAAATCTAAAAATAGTTCACCATAAAGTAATTCTAAGCAAACCGTGTAGGACTGGTAGAAAATTTATCAATTTAAATGCAACATGTAGGGGCGAATTAAGCCTTTATTTACACTGTTGTCGCGTTGAGCGGTATTCCCATAACTTTGAGTTTAACATGCGTTTGCGCAGGCCCACGTCACATTTGCTATTCGATCCACTACAGCAGGGTTGCTATTGGCAACGTATATGGCAACTACTTTATGCTATCGCAAAATTATGGCTCGAATTTACATCTTAACCGAACAAAAGACGCTTTACGGATACGCTGGTATCTCGAACCCTTTTAGGGAAAAATTTTACTGCCCGCGAACCTTTATTTATAGTGCTAGTAATATCGAAATCCATCTTTCATAAAGAATGCAGTCTTATTTAAATCCAGTTTACTAGAAACCTGTTCGCGCGTTTTTTATTTCCATCATCAAGTCGAAAGGAAATTGAAAACTACTACCTAAAGAACTCAAACAAGTCGTTCTCGTAAGTTACTGTCGTATGGGCAGTGCAGATTCAACATAGTGGGCTCGCGTTGCTACAGTCAACATAACATGCAAATGGCAAGGCGTGCATTTATGGGCTGGCCCATACTGTTTAACGCGTGTAGATGACGCGATAGTTCCCAGAGATACTATCATTACTTAATAAATTAATGCTACGTTAATTACTAAACTTGATGTTATAATTATTTATAGAAATTTTATATAATAGCAAAGGAGATACTAAGAAAGCAAAACAAAACAAGTTACATATAAGAAAATGTCTTACACAGCAGGATCATTGCTTTATTAGTCCAAGTAATGCCGGCTCGTAAATTGAAAAAAATATATATCCAGAGTCGTGCGCGTAAATCGTCAAGAATTTACACCGAAAAAACATAAAAACTAACAAGCCGCCTGTATCGGCGACGATCGCCGATCCTCTTATCCCGTGGGTGGTCTCGCATTAAATTCGAAAAAAGCAAGAAAATGGCGGAAAAGCACTAGGCGCGCTTATAAATAATGCATTGGAATGCTTGTGCGTGTCATGTCGTGCGAAAATGAACGCCCCTGCGTCTGCGCAGCGCACCGTTACCGGATCCAGGATAGCGTATTTTAAACCAGCTACTGGTTGCGTGCGAGTTGCTAATTGCGATGTTAATTGCACTTACACTGTTGATATTAAAAGTAACGTCGCATCGCCCAAGTCTCGTTGGCTAACAAAGATTTTAATTGCGAGAATTATTTGCATTATGCACGTTACGAGACCGTATCAGGCAAGAAATAACATAAGTATACTGAAAAGGACATTTTACCTTTCACGTTCATTAATATTGTAACAGTGGTAAAATAAAAAACTATCAAATGATATAAGAATTAGGCGACTGTATCATGAAACACAGAAAAGGAACAAAGTATCACGTGAACCAACTGTATTTGCCTTATTAGAGACAAGTATAAGTCAATTTAAATGTAAATAGCAATAGTAGGAGGCTAATAGGGCTCATCTCAATGATGTAACTTTAAGAAAAGGGAAAGAAAAAACTGGAAAAATTTAATAAGTCGAAGCAAATCGTTCAACTTTCGCAAATCGCAAGTTACACAATTTCGACGCGCTACCGGTCTCATTGCTGTCATTATTTACCACGATTACCATCATTTCGCCCTCCGCCATCGGAGCTAATACTGTTTTTTTTTTTATTTTTCCACACTATTGTTGTAACAATGTTGTATCGCTTCGTTCTGTAGAAACGTATCTAGCTGTTTTCTCTAGTAGGTACAATAATTACGATGACAATCTTAGAACAGTTTTCAAAACACGCCATTAGGATAATTTATAGCGGGAGCTCTTTTCGAAATCTTATCAAATAATTTGATTGGTTTTTGAATAAATTGACCCTAAATTATATGTAACTGATACAAGCAACGCATGAATCTTTATCTTTAAGATCACTTCAAGACATTCCCAATAGCTCAACAGACACTAATTGAAGTTCCCAGCCCATGGCATCTACATTTTCATATCACACGTAATTTAATCAAAAACAATATCTATGCAAAGCAGCTTGTCTATCTTCTAATGTTATAACACAGTAGCAACGAAGCAATATCTATGCATCGACTAATCAATTCTCTACGAGACACGAAGATGCATTTGCTTAAATAAACCATACGTATACATTCTACTCATAACACGACTTATTTTAGAATTTTCTGAGGAATACTTCAACACGGTGGAAGAGAATCACACGAGAATATGTCGTATGTATTTACAGGATAGTGGACTTTGCATAATTACATATCGTTCTAGGCAATTATGCTAACAACTGCAAGATTAACTAAGCAGGAAACGAACATTAGTGATGCGACTCCTATCATTCAAGTACCTATTTCATTCGGACGCCCATTTTTGTGCTAACATTACGCTGGATTGGATATAAAATAATACCTATGTCAATTTATCCGAATTCGTTTAAAATACGGACGGATGCGTCCATCACTATTCCTGTCCTACGTGACAGTTACGCCATCTACAACAAAACAATCCGCGTCTCGATTTCAAATGTCGAATCCAAGATGGTGGCCGCTTCTATAGGCTAGACAAGAATCAAACTGATCCATAATTCATTTGGAATAACTAAAGCAGTGTACCTACTTCGTAAGCCCCCCGCGTCGGGCATTTTTCACTCACCACGTTGAATAAGAATACATCGGATTATAAATAAGAGTTACCCACGTCTCGAACAACAAACAATTATTTGTGCTAAAATGAAATATACGGCAAGTTGGGAATAGTCAATTTGCTACTTGGTTGAGTGAATAACTTAGACGCACTATGTTGCAACTTTCAAGTTACCTGACAACTTTGATGTATGCAAGGAGCTATTGATCATAAAGGAAAGGCCATAAAGTTCTTGTAATATTAGTATTTAGCTATTCAGTTGGCGAATGCCAGCCATGCCTTCATGAGTTACGAGCCTCTAGCTGCAAAGGCAGTTTGTCAAAGTTTGCTATTGCAACAAATTACTTGGGTGCAGTGAACTTCCGAAGTTCTCACGAACTTTGATCCTAGGTTACGTCCAATTATAATAAGTTAAGGAGAAACTCTTAAGGTGCAGCTTTTCGACGCAGATCAATAAATTTAACAGTGGCTAGAGAGTCCTCTCTGTTTAAGCCACATGCAATAAGTGTTGTAGTGTGTTTGCACTATTGCAAAGCGTGGCAACTTCAAAAAGAGGCCTACATCCATCAGTAGGTTCACAGGTCTTCAAGTCACGAGTGAATAGTTTACTACTAAGTAAGTGTGCACCATCGTAGACCACATCGTTACCTAATATCAAGTATGACAGTGGTCAAATGTGAACTTATTCACAAATAAAAAAACAACGCCCATCACAGGTCAGGTGAGGATGATGAGAAAATAGTACTTACGATTGACATGGTTGATGTAATATCTCCCAATCTGTGGATCGTACGCCTCTTCCCATCCGAGTGGCAACTCATTGCCAATGCAATCCGCGAATGTCTGAGGTTTGGTGTATCTGCAACAAGAAACAATCCTTGATAATCATCATACCAATACTTCTACGCACCTAACATTTGGATTCTTGAAGCTCGAACTGCGGAATCTTAATAAGTATCTTATTTTTTGATTAATTTTATGTGACACGGAATTAATTATCGTAATTGGTCACGGGCGTGTAATTAATTCAATAAATAATAAATTAATAAATATACACATAATTACTTAACACTGACTGAGATAAGGTGGCCAATGATGATATAAAAAAATGATTATAAAAACTCGCAACTTCATATTGATAGCCTCAGCAGAGAAAATATTAAGCCATAATGTTATTTAAAACATCAAGGTAACTATTTTACATAATATCAAACCAAAATTACGCCCAATAAGAAACGCGCCTTAAGAAACCTCTAAAGGCAGTCAAAACAGTAGTTTCCAAGGAACAACAAACAACCAAAACTCAACAAAAACTTCCTCTCCCATACATCTTACATCAGACATAATATTCCCACGCAGGCACAGGGAGCCCTATTAACTCCTATAACTATCATTAAGGCAAAATAAAAATAACCATGGACCCGGTGATTATTTCCAAGTTTTCGACCGGATAATTTTTACTAGACGTTCCATAATTTAGACCGTATTCGGCAATTTAGACTGCTCCCACTACTCTTCCATGCAACTCGATGTTGATAATCTCCAAGTCAAAATTGTGGACTCGCCGAGCATACCGATTCCTATTATCCTTTCAGTTATACTTTTTTCCAATTTAAAGAATTCATTGATCGTCTCATAAAATATTTTGTAGCATCGATGACCACAACAGAGTCCACCGAGCATACTTCTTTCGAGGTCTCGGGCCAAGGTATTAACTTGACTCATACGAAAATAACCATACATCACATTTCAAGAATACACGTCACAACAAATACACTTAAATCAATATCTGGATTTTTGGATGCTCGCTAATCCCGATCGAGGAATACCTTCAAACTGGTTTTGACAAACACCTGTTCGCACAAAAAGGTATATGACCATGGTGTCTCAAACGGAATGACACCTTCGAGAGGACCAATAGGGTTAAAGACGCAATAAGGATGTCATATTATGGTGCTCTTTAAAATACCAATCTAATGATTCAATCATACTTTTGGGTTAACAACAACTCTGTTTAAGGTAAGATAATCTCTTGTAGGAAACTTGTGACCAAACTGAGAAAACTTTTATAGGAGAACTGTTAGATAGTGGCGAGACTTGCTGATTGTTCGCCTGATAGGAACTCCCACGTCTGCCATAATGATTGCGATGTCACCTAGAGTTGAAATCCATGGGGACATTACATCAGTATGTGCGGTTCTTTGGACAACTGTGTTATATGTTATTGGTAGTCTTCGTAGATCATAATTAAAGTTCTCTTACTATTTCCGTTAATACAGTGCAACATGCCTTTAACATAACCATCAGACAGCCGTCATCGCACAAAAAATGCAGGTGCAATTTCCTCTCGTCTAGGCAGATAATACAGGTTGTGGCATGAGAATAATTAATGATGGCCGATGGTGCCCGGGAGCTGGGCAGGGCGTGGTGCAGTGGCGCCAGCCGCGACCTGCTCCCAATCGATACGGGTTCCAGCATGATTCACGAGCCAAGTACCGGTCACAAAAAGCGGACCAACACGCATTTCCGATAGTGACGAAACTGCCTCGTCTCATACGCATCCCACTTAACGGTTTTCGTGACTTTTAATATGGCATTTATACGGTAGTCGGTTATTAAATAAGATTCCTCGGTTAATTGGCCACATTATGTCCAGTTTGGCGTACGTGCAACTTTTGGAATCGACGTTTTCGATGTTTGCGTCTCTCGTTTACCGTTCGCCGGTTGTTTTACAGTAAGCAATGAGGTGATGTCGGTTTAATGATCGTGCTGTTGTCCAAATTCCGATATAGTCGCGGAAAGTGAGCCAAAACGTAGACACATTAGTTCGAGCCCATAGCATCGGATCGTGTACTCTACCTACAACAAATTATTAGGTCAATGCTAAAGAGCATCAAATAACAATCGTATATCTCTCCAAAAAAGTAGGACTGACAGTGGATACAGATGAAATATTGATATTTGAAAGCGTCATTTAAAGAGCGGATTAAATACACTTCAATGGAAATTCGTTACTTCTTCCGCACGGCTACCGAATGCGGCGTCCATTTCAAAACACGATCGCTCTTATCGAGGTGAGGGGATAGAGGGCGCGTGCGTGTGCGCATCCAATGCATCAACGCTGGAGTGAGACGCAAACACTTCCTCTTCGGGAGTGAAGGGGACGGCGGCAGATACAAAGTTGCTACGTCTTGGTGGAATAGAACGGCAGAAACCAGTCCTGTCAGCGGGACGTCAAGACAAGTCGAGTTCTCGGAAACGGTGACCCGTGTCACGGAATCCCTTGCCGCACACATATAAAGGCTTTCACATGCACACACCCAAATAAAATGCATCTTTTACTCTCATCAAACATTCACGAGACGAAATTTTGATTTGTGTCATCTGTAAGAGAACTGTTTTGCCCTTATTTGAAGGTTCCTCATCTGCAGTTTAAAAGGTCGCCACATAGATAAATAGGAATTAATTCACTACAATTGTTCAGAGAAAGGTGGCTATAAATTATTACAATAAACTTATCTTCACTGTCGTTAGAATATGGCTTTAAGCACTACGCATACGCAACTAAAATTCTTCATATTCAACTAAATTTCTTTTCAAATGATAATTTTTGTGGTGAACCTTATATAATACGATCCTAATTGCGGAAAAGTTTTGTCATGTATTTACTTTATCGCGATAGCATTGAAAGGTCGCATTCCAATAATATCGCAAGGAAAAACTTTATCAATGATAACACCGCTGATAATGCCTTATGACTATTATCTATTCTGTGCTATTATTAATAATAGAAATAGAATGTTAGGAATCAATACAATAGATAACAGAGTTGCTAAATCATTGTTAGAAAAAATATCCGCAGTAACAAATCTTTCCGAGGTGTAAGAATTCTTTGATGGTTGGTACTAGTAAGTTTATGGATCTGGATTATTTTGTACCAACGCCATCTACCGGATTTCCTTTGAATTTAAATGAAGTTCAGCTGTTTACAAACTTGATCTGTGGATCTTCATGGTCTTGATCAATTTAATTGAAACAATGATTTGGTTTGGTGTGGTGTGCCATAGCTAAAAATTTAGATTTGCTTACATAGATATTTTAAATTACTATAATACTATTATGTTTATTTTAGAAAGTTTTATTACAAATTCTCTTAACAATAATTGACATTAAAACTGTAGACGTAATACTGTACGTGTGCTGGATGAAAGTGCACTCAGTAGCAACTTCGTCATCAATTTTGTCATAATGAATCGTAAGAAATTTGATGCACGCCTACGCCCCTCTCTCCTTCACTATGGGTGGTTGACTGGTAGAAAATGCTCTTAGCGTTAAGTCTGCCATTTGTACTAGTTAGTTAATCTGTGCAATAAAGTATTAAATAAATAAGATAACGGTTTTAATGAAGTGTGCGCCAATCTTAACTAAAATTAATATGAGAGCTCTAATGTTACTTCTATCATTTTCGTTCTCATGCGGTTTGAAAATGGCAACAATATTTGGAGCTGTCAAATTTACAAGTACAAGTATACGTTTGATGCACACAGCATCAAACAATACTCATTCATGTAGGTGTTCTCTTCAATACAGAGATCGTAAATCAACCACCATTGCTACAGAATAATGGGGTTAGTTTGTGCCATTGGTGATTAAATCCGCGTGCGTTGTCGTAGTTACGATTGACAGTGCATCTCGGTCTCATTGAAAAATAGCACGGCAGAAGGCCAATGTACCGTCAGTCGCCATCCGCAAATAGCAACGCGAAGGTTGCTGCCCGCTTTGGACTATTTCACTACATGCTTCTGCAGATTTCACGCCACATCTCATGCTGACTTTGATCTACGAATGGTATCCTGATTGTAACCTTGAACAAGTCCTACTTGGCTGTATCGACGCCCGTGATGTCTCCGTGAAATCCAAAGCAGAAATGTAACAAAGAGTCGAGACATTTCTGTTGGAAGCGATTCCACACACCGACGCAAGCTAAATCGAGCCCGTTGCCAAATTGCTCAAGAATTCGAAAAGTCCAACGACCAAATCCTGGATTACGACAAACCAACTTGGAGCACGTCTGGTCGGAGGCGGTGCCACGCTGTCTCACACATATCGACCGACCGACAGACGAACACGCACACCTACTAATGCTCTATAAATACCACCAGGGAAATATTTTAATCCGGATGGCCCGTTTAATGCACATTCCATAGGCTTCGGAACAATCTGGGTTTTTTTTACTTACTTACTCCAAGTTAGGACGTTGCCCCACTTGGATTGTCTAACGTAAGATAATCTGTCATTTGAAACTGTATCGGTAGACACGGTGAAGGATAATACTGTTAGGTGAACAACCTATTTCATACAAAGTAATAAATGAGTGAATTCTTAAGTTGTGATGTCATTGCCGATGATTATTTGAAGGCCTTGTCTTCACTTGAACATAGCGCACTCATGTACAGGAAGATTACATTTGGATGTCCAAAAAAGGCACGGTGTTAGGGGTCAACGTGATTTCCTCTCGCATTCCGAACGACTGACACATTGGTTGCTTCAACGCAGTTATAATCAAATTAAACACAAGTTGCAATGGGTTCGACGAAGCATGCCGACCGGATGATCCAATATACGAATATATACCATTTCGCATCAGAATCAATACCGATCCATGTAGTAAAGTAACTACATAAAAGATAAACATTCTTAACAAATTGCGTCATGTCATGGCCAATCACCAAATTTATCCCCAAAATTGCCGCGGCAATCGGTCCGAAAGTGGTAATTATGTGATGGTAAACGTAGAGGCTATGACGTCACGTTATTCGATCATTGACAAACGACATTCCAGCGCCAAGTGTGAACTGTGTTGTTGAGACGCTCGTCACGTCATTTTATCAAGGTCTCATACTCGTCTCACACTCGTTAAGAGCTCGAAGCTGAATATTTAAGCTCCTTCACGATAAACACCATAATAAAATTCGAAATTCCTCCGTATGTACTATGGACCAAGCTTAACTCTGCAATTAATAGTATTGTAATTAAACTGTCTAGTTCGAAAATAAGCCCCACAATCAAATTGGGTGAAATCAGTGGGTAACTTCCGAATCGAACTGAATGTACAATTGAATGTTACATTCTGTCTGTAGATGTGACGGACAGACGGACAGCGGGTTGCATAAACACAGAATATATAGGGTTTCCGTTTGAATCACGTCGCATACCAGGCGCCTTCGTCACGCCTGCGCCCGCTGCCGGCGCGTGCGACATACTATCATGGGTAGCACGACTCCAGCTCCGCTCACAAACATTCGATACTACGATACCTAGTCTAAATACTGTCTATACAGAATGACGAATTGTCCGCAGCTATAATATCGACCGGCGCGGCTCAGGAATTTCTAATTGATATTGCATTGTAGTCACTCCCATTCTGCACGTAACTCGTTCGAGTAATAACTACTTACAATCTGATGAAGGAGATTAAGCACCATAAATCTATGCATTCAGACCAGTTGTCAGTGTAAATCAGTCCAGGGCGTACTCTAATACGTCGAGAACAAAACTTTATTGTCATCATAAATTCATTGTTGTATTTATTTTGTTACTTCAACGATGCATGCTAATTAATTGGGAATTAAGCGAACGTAATAAAAACTGCCCATTCATCGATACGAGTGACCGGTTCTCAGATTTACATACAAACTGGGGGTACTAGAATTGTTCGTAGAAAACGTACAAAAATGCTAACGATATCTTTGGCATTCAAAGCTTCTCATTATGCAAATATGTCAGTTACTGAAACTGTATTTGGAAAAGCAATCGCCGCTACAGTGGAACACCGCCCTCGGAGTATGGCAGAAATGTTGCTAATGGTTTGTAACGACGTTGCGCGACTCCACGACTGCACAAATGATACTTTCCCAGCGGTAGAAAGTCAAACATTAGGAAAGGCACCAATGCGGCTCCATTCACATGGCGCTGTTATTGGAGCGGTGTGAGGACCGGAAAGGAAGGTTAAACATTGGCCAAACAAGTGGGTATCGATGCGGCGGAATGCATCGCGAATGAATGGGAGGCGCCGGCCTTCTGTGAATGTTTGCCGAGGAACAGAATTCCTCGACCCATTGTTTCATGGACGATTGAACTGCTGGATAAGGCTGTGGGATCGGAAAAGTTGCAATTTTTACAGGCATTAATGTAGCATCAACATGAAACTATGAGGTTCTAATAGGATTTTCTAAGTTATTTAAAAACGTGAGCGTCTATTAATGAGCTAACTTGATCATGATTAATTCATATTGGTATGAAAATCTTAATTTTATCAATGACATTATCATGGAAAACTATGTGTAACAAACTCAAACGTATTTCTGGAAAGGTGTAGAAAGAATGAAGACATTAAAATTAAGATTGGCAATTGTCTGTAGATGTTCAAAACTATTCCTAAAGGTAAGCACATAATATCTGTTTTCCCATAACAATTGTCAGCATATCAGCAAGCAATCTAATTATGTAACAATATTCTAAATGCGAGCCAGTTCACACTGGTACCAAAACTATAACTCAATCAGGATAGCTCGGCCAGGGAGGCACGCTTCATAATATTGGAATGAGAAATTATTTATCATGAACTATGCTGAATGCTGTCGTATATTTTCGCCCACACCTAAATCGCAGGTCGTCAACAATTTATTCTAAATCAAGGATTTGTGCCCGTTCGCCTCTTAGAAGCCTCAACTGTGTACTTAAATAAACTTATTGACTAATCTAGGCACTTATATTAAAATTTTATTATTTCAACAAGTTGAATAATTATAATATTAATGCTATTTACATTAAATATTCCGATTCCGTTTACGAATTCCAACGATTAATTTATTTGTTTCATTTGCATCGGTATTCGGTATCTAAAGCGCAATTTGAATCTTGTTTATTTTAATTAAATTTTGTATTTTTTTTCGCTAGTATAATTAATAAATAATATCATAAACCATCAGAGAAGCACTTAAAAATTAAAAATCACACCTATATCCACCCGAAACTATTTGCAATATTCACCTTATTAAGTCAGTCGTTAATTACATTCCCATCAAAAATAGCTTTCCTTAATGAATATGCTACTAAATTACGATATTAATTAGCATTAGGCGTTTTTAAGTCAAATAACGGTGAAATATCTGTTCAGTTTCGTCAAACGATTGGAATCGCACGTTTATCTAACAACGCTAAATCGTAGCAAGCATTCAAACAAGAAACGTTTAAATAGGTAAAATTTTTTAGACGTCTTGGCATCCTCTGATGCTTCATCAAACAACCATATGCAAATCAGGCACATAGTTTTACAATTTTACGACCGAAGACTATAGAGGATTTATCAACACAACCTAATAAGGAGGGACAACGCTTACAAATTCCATCTGACCATTTCGTTGTTAGCTCTACAGCTACACACCATATTTTGTGAGTTTATCATTACATGCCAACTCACGTGATATTATGGTGCGAATTTACATTGCGCGTGAAGCCACTTCCAGAATTCGAAATGGCGCAACTAAATAGAGCACGCAGCACGGCATATTAAACAAAAAACCTAAAATAGATGCTCATAACAATGAAAAAGTCGTTACAGGCAGTGGGTAAACAACTGCTTTATGACGGCATATAGATAAGAGAGGAATGCCAATTTCGATTAGAAACGAGAACAGTACTGCTTTTATCGCATGCTTACATAGATATTTAAGCGAGCGTGATTTTAAACACTTTTTTCATTATTGTGACGATAGCGTAATTGATTTCGTTTCGCCATCGAAACGATCATCAAATCTATTTGTTGCGTCTTTTTCTTGTGAACAATGTGTAATCGATACGGTATTCTATGGAATTTTAGCAATCTCGATAGTTGGGCAACATCTCGATTCCACGACCGATTTCTAAATGACCATTGCGTCTTCTAGAATATTTGTCTTATTAGCAGTGGAATCAAAATAAATCCGTAGATTGTAGCCGGTGCCGGTGGTGGCGGCGATGCCGACGCGCGTCTGGCTGTATAAAATCGCCAAGGACATATTTATCTGAGAGGAATGCGTAAAATAAACAATGTTGTACGCTATTTCGCGTCCGTTTGCAGACACGCGCCGCACCCTTCAGTACACATTTCAACAAAACGTCCCGGAATATATTCCTTAGAGTACGTGTAAAATACATTATGTCCTCTAAAAGTGTCATGCTTTCCAGACGACAACATTATTTCGTAAAGATGTCGATAAGGTGAATAGTCCAAGGAATAAAATCACAAAAGTTATTAAGCACCCACTCAATTAGAGTCAAGAAACGCAGTAAAATGCCCAGCCCCTTTAGCGTTACGCTTGAAGGAGCATGGACTTGTGTAGTGCGTGGGAAGCACACACTTAGGTTACACAATCTCGTGAAGATAGCTTCGTTATAGATAGAGGTATATATTGCAATGAAAATATGCGAGAACATCGAGAAAATGAATATTAATGATGGACAGGTTACGGTCCATTACAGCCGAAGCTAAAGGAAGCAGTAATCTCTATTCCGCAGTAATTGCAGCATTGTCTTACAAACGTGTAAACGAACAATTATATATTATTAAATTAGCCATCCACGACACGCATTTGCCGACCGCAGACATGCAGATCGCATTCAGACATTCCATTGCGAGCATCCTTACGTTCTCACATCTAATTTGCCAGCACTTAGTTTAGCACATTATCTTCAGGTACTTGACGCAGGTTTCACTCGCAACATGGAATTATTATGCATTAACGACCAACGGAACGCAACACTCTGGTATGCGAGAACAATGTACCGACGCAGTGAAACTGCATTCAACCGATACAATTAAAATAATAAACACCGGCAAGGTAGAAGTTCTCATTCGCCTGTTAATCGACGCTATCATTGTCTTCGAAGCTTCCTTCATTGTCGACAACACAATGAACTGTTTTTTTCCTTGATTTAGCTATAATGTATAGCTGTCGAAGACTTCTTTCTATGACAGAGCGACATTTCTTGAACTTTTTGCTGATGTATCAAAGGCGTGGTTGGCTTGTCGATCACACGCAAAATGTTCACAATTCATAAGAAAAACCCTTATAATTATTATGCTCAACACTATTGTGTAGAGGTCTTTCGATGCCAAAACGAGGTGGATACATGTGCGAGTGAAAAGCAGGGAACATTTGGCTTGCTGTCATCATTCTCAAAGTAAGTATGTTATATATTATTATACATTATTCCAGTCACACGGCCTTATAAAATCGCACATGAGGATCCATTTTTCATAGTAACGTTTAGGATCCTCATATAAGGTTAATAGCGTCGTATGCGCTCGAGACGTGTCCGGGTTATTTTTAGCATTAATAAATTGGCTTAGTGGCTCGGTTTATTGTTTGAGCGTTTTGCACAAGTGGATGTCCACGATAGACATCCGCGGTGCTTCAAACTAAAACGATTCTGGGTCAATTCTGACTGCCGTCGCTTTCTTACTGTCCATTTAGCATTAATTCCGAAAGAATATGCCAAGTATCCGTGCATATTTACTAAAAAACAAGGACATTGAGTAAACTTTTGGTCATTGAAACTTTTCCATGATCATTGATCACATTAATGCAACAAAAGTTATCATTCCTGTTAAGACCTCGATTTGGCAAACAAACCATGAACACGTTTAGATGACCTAAGTCGTTAATAATGTCTCGAGTATCATGTAATGTCGACCGCATGGAATGCAGTTTGCCAAAAGGTTCAATAAAAATACCACTTTATGTTTCCTGTGTCAGCGGCGAATTTTATTGTGGTGTCAATGTACCGATACCTGGCTCTCATGAGACTTCTTAACTCGAATCAATTTAATCCACATTCGCATTTTGAGCAATATTTATTCAGCACTCAAGCCGGCTTTAAAATCCAATCCTGCGCCGTTTTCTTGTGGAACTACAATCACTGCTTGAAGCCTGGCATTTATATTATTAAAATGGCAATTGAAGCACTCATTTCGATGCTTATTTCTATCATTACTGTGATGTTCTTACATGTCTTTTCCATTTTTAATCCTGCTTGCAGGTTCAATGCAATTAACGTGCTTGTTAAGTTGCTATGTTGTGGCATTTGCAATCCTTCAGTTTGTTCAATCAACTATGTTGCATGAAGTCATAAATTGTGTTCTAGGAGGTCTCAATGCTAATTGTTACGCCGTTTAACATCACCAAGGTGATAATTGACCATTTTAACTGTAACTGCAGGTGTTAACTTTTGTTAAGGTCAAGTTTTTAAGACAATGCAGGTGCCGTTTCAACTATGGTAAATAGATACGGCTAGAGGCATGATCGGTATTTAATAGGGATGTGTTGTTCAGCACCTGCAGATCGGTAAGGGGGATGTGGGGAGCGGCGGTGCGGCGGTGGGAGGGGAGGTGCGCCGCTTTAGAAAGGCGCGACCATCGCCGCAGGCCTGGGCCGCATTCTACGGCCTGTCATTCACACCGCGCAACTTGCCTATGCATTGCATTCCATCTCCCGCCGCGTTCTCCACGCATTGCCTTGCTACCATACATACACGCAGTGCGCACCTTACGAAACCGCCGAGCGCCGACCACACCATCCAGACAACATGCCACATTCATACTTAACACATAAACGCTCTACCGAATTATTTCTACGCCAGTTCAGCAACTAACATTACGGTGAACCAGTTTAGTGGCCTCATTAGTCGCGTTCCGACTCCACCGCTCACCGAATACGTAGATACGAAAACAAGACCACAATGCGCATTCCGATGGATAAACAAATGATAACCATAATAATTTGTGTTTGGCTCATTTGTTGTCACTAAATTGTGGAATGTCGTGTGAAATCGAGGTTGTCAGACATTCTTCCCACTAGAGAGCAGCAGCGTCGCAACCAGCGAATAGTTTGTTTTTCACGATTTATTCTATTTTAGACTGACGTTTATCACTTGTAACTGTTTCATGTGAAACAATCCTATGTTGTTTCTCTATACAACCACCCATAAAGTTCAAATTCAATTAAAATCTGTTTGATATTGTATTGGAATGTAAAGTTTTGACATGGGGCTCTTACGGGTTAACACTTCTCTTTGGAAAACTTACCTGTCTCGCGGGTCGATCCACGTCGTTTTCCTACTGTTGTGGTCGATGAAATACAATTTTCCGTCAAAGTCCCTCGCATAATCCCATCCGTCGGGCAAGGGTATCTCACCGTTTCGTCTCCTTGGCATATTTCACTGATTAAATCCATTCAAACGAATAACGAAGCACACTCGCGAACTAGCTACACGGCCATGTTGAATACCTCATTACGAGGTGTGACGTCACGCGGGATCGGCCAATGGCGGCGAAGGGCCCCCACGATGGAATGCGGCGCGTACGCGAGCACGAACACTCGGGGCAGTTCCGTACGTCACTCGATCGATAGCAACGATATACGCGACCGCACCACGCGACTTCGCGTCGCTGACTGAACCGCGCCGAGTCGCCGCCACGTTATCACCGCTCATGATAATATTCACAACCAGCACCTACTGTCTAAATGCATTCCTCGACCACCTTATGTTTACATTACATGGTCTACTAGTGACTGATGCTATGTACGGTTCGGACAACGCGAAACGAACTGGCAATGTAAGCAAATGTACTCATACGAACATACCCATTCAATCTATTTACGATTCCGCTGTATAAATACGTATAGACGGGTGTGTCTATACGTATATACAGCGCATTCCACAGCGTATGCAAGTACCTACCTAAAAGCGTACATACAAATTACACATGGAGATATACTACACTACATGGGGTTGTATATCTGACTTTATATTGTTGCATTATCGAAGGAACTCGGAATGTTATGATGACATTGTGGATCTGCATGACCCACTAAAATACGCAAATGAGATGACGTAGGTAGGTATGTCGCTTCAACTTTACAAAGAGTGAGCCCCGATATCATGAATAAACGAAGTAAAAAATTTAGAAAGATACCTTTTGATTTCTTATAATGAGGAGAATGAAATACTTTCTTTGACATGACAACAACTGTTGGAAGGTGGACAACAAACGGTGGTGGGTGACTGAAGTAGGGTACCTAATCGCGCGCGACGTTGGTAGTCCGACCGACGCCAACGACGCGCACGACGAATGGACGGTAATTAAATAAATTATGTATAGTAGGTATTTCCTTTCGTGCCGTTTCAACCACAGCTTTAAGGGTCTGTTATTAAACTTCTGATGAAGGGCCCAAGTTAGAGCCTTGTTGAAACGTCGCAGTGACAGAACAGGTTTAACCGTAACGCCAAGTTAAAGAATCATCATCGACCCATATTCGCTAACTGCTGAGCACGGGTCATGCGTTCCATGTAGAGGATCAGACCATAATCTACCACGGGGGTCTGCGGGGCTATGTAGCACGGTGCTGTTGAGCTTGAGTTTTTTTCATTTTGATGTTTGATTGCCACGGGACTCGTCATTACAATACGAGTGACGAGCCCCGTGGCAACCAATCGACAAAATGAAAAGAACTCAAGTTCAACCGCACCGTGCTGCATAGCCCCACTGGATTGGTGGATCATTCAGATACCTCGGAAATAATTATCTCTAGTGTAACATTTTTAAGGCTACCAAAGAGTGTTTGCTGCACGGAAACATTAGCCCATATTGACCTACTGTTGAGCGCGGGTGTTCCCTCACTTTCGTGAGTAGGGTATATTACCTACATTGGGGTTTCCTCACAATGCTTTCCTTCGCCGAAAAGCAAATGATAATTACGTATGTACGACGACGTGGTCCTTGTGGAGGTCCCGAAGCCCCTCAAATCCGTAGAGGCCGGCCACCGGGGGGTTTTTAGTGCGGTACAAATCCCACATAACCCGGTTACACCCCCACAGTAGTCCACCTTTTGAAGGTTTTCCCCCCGTCAACAAAAAAGGGTACGACAAAGACTTAGGCCGTATTTCCGTTTCCCAACGGAAAAAGGCGTGACTGTATGCATAATTATGTAGTTTTATCCTGACTGAGACGGCCGGTATATTTCAGCACTGACGTCATGAATCGTGCGTGCATTGACTGCATTCGATTGGTTTTTTATACTGTTAGCTACGGACCACCGATGTCAGTAAGTGATTAGTACTGACCGCCGACTAAAATAATATAAGACTATAGGTAAGTACGTACTAGAAATAAAAATCTATGGATGATGTTGAAACTGCTCATAAAGCTCGAGCCACGATTCATGAAGATTGCGGTTTTTTACGGATTGGCATTTGGCATTATTTATCAATCTTGAATGATGTAACGTTGCGTCCTCTCCTCTAGGTGTCAGAGCTAGTTAGGCCGCCTAAGGGCTATCGAAAATAATTGGAACAGAAGGTTTAACATGCCCTGCGATCCTGCGACACACAAAATGTGCTCGAGTTTTCAACAAAATCTTAAAATTTCGTTGTTGAGTGTTTATAGTTTGAAGGCACCTATGCTCCGGTAAGGTAGCCGGTAGGTAACTATACCTACCTAGGTATATTTTTATTAGGTTTAGGTTATGTGCCACAGATCTGTTTCTTTGTCGATAATTCTACTCTACTCTACAACTACAGCTAGCTACTTTATTATGTATATTACTTAAAATAATGATTATGTAATTATGATTTAATTTTAACAAAAGCAATAGGTAAAGGAAATATACTATACGTAGGTACTTACTTCTTACTCGGGTACGTATCTATGAATGAAGCATCGATTAACTAAGAAAAGTATTTTTATAAATGCAACGGTTTCTCTTTCTCTTCTTACCATGTTGTCACCCTGGCTGGTGCGAGCATTCGAGCAAACAAAATGATACGTTCACTTTTTTTTTTCAATGATTGCCGTTGAATAGTGAAACTAAATTTTAAAAAAGACAAACTAGCTTTACAATAAAAAAGCGTAGCTAATAGCTATGATAAAATATTATTAGCATATTCTGGAATGGACCTATTGGTTGATATACAAAAAATCAGGAACAAAACTTAGTAAAGTTATTTTAACTTCCTACTGTGAACCGAATGATAATGCCATAAATATTTAAATTTTGTAACATTTTCAATCAGCTGACTGTCAGTGTCAAAGTTTTGTTGTCAAGATCAGATGGCAAAAATGACAGATGACATATGACAACAACACGTCAGTCGATTCAATCAAATTTGATATTCTGCGTTTCTTGTTGTTTCTTCTCTTTATAATTTTTGTCTGAATTTTCTACCATATTTCTCCTTAATTCTCAGAGAATTTGTTTCACAGCTATAGGACAATAGTTTTACGATGGCTTCTAGTGACAGTGAAGATTTTGAGAGCGCAGACGAGGGTCATGGCAACGTTGACAAAAAAGAAAGAAAGAAGCGTTTATCATCCTCGAATTACAGCGACAGTGCTCTGGAGTCAGAACAGGGGTTCAGTAAAACCCCTACAAAGGTCGCCAATCCTGAGCCAGCAGTGCCAAAGGTCCCACATTTCTGTTAACCATACCATAAGTAATGTAGAATTTTCCAGCAACTCGCTTGATTTTGAAACTACTCCATACATAAATTATGATAATCTAATCATTAAATAACTTCCGCTTATAAAAGTTAAATTCGAAATAATTGTACTCGACATATTTACTGTAATATTTCTTATGTATTTGAAGAGACTTATTATTATTATGAGCCTGAGATGTCTCACTGCAAGGCAAAGGCCTCCTTACCCTCCTTCCATTTCTATCTATCCTGAGCTATGGCTGTCCACTCCTTCAAGTAGGCGTCAAGATCATCCCACCACTTAATTTGCCGAGGCTTAATTTACTTATGTTCAACTATTTAGCAGCAGGAAACGGGCGGTTGGGAAGACTTTGATATTGATGACAATGAAGCCATAGTCGAGGAAGATGTAGTGCAACACAAAGCAGATGTACAAGAACCTGTGACCAGTAGTAAAGCCAATAAACAAACGCAGGACACCAGTTGGGAAGATTTTGATGATTGGGGCGATGATGGAATTAGCATTCAAAAGGTATGCCTTCAGAATTTCCAAAAGTATTAGAAGTTTTAATTAACACCTTCAGTGCTGAAAACGCAGCTGTCGTGTTTTTCATAACTTGCTGCGAGTGCGGGAAAACACAACTGTTGTGTTTATTGTATGGGCAAACATTATCGAGTGTGCAGAGCTGCACCCGTGGCTAGACAAGAAAATCTGCACAGCAGTGAAAGTGTTAAGGTCGATAACTCGAATCCCATCGATTTGTTTCTTGTCAAAACACATGTACTGAGTTTGTTTTGAAAAACATTTACTGCCTGTGCATACCTTTGTATATCAATAAAAGGGATAATTTGTAATTACACAGAGTTCAAAGTATCTCAGATCGGTTCTGCTGCTTAGCCATGAAAAGATTTCAAACAGATAGCGAGACAGAGTTACATTACCTTTATAATAATAATAGTAGGATATTTATTGATATCAAAACTATTTTTGGCTATAAGTTAATTGCATAAGTTGTGTCCTAGTTCCTCGTTCCTAAAAGCTCTGTATAAATGCAAAAGTTTGTGTTTTTGGTTTTCCTCTATTCACACCACAATGGCTGAACCTTGATGATATTTGATATAAAGATACTTCAAATTGTGGAATAGAACATACCTCTTTCTACCATAAAAATGAAAAAAAAAAAGGTGTTGTACAATTTTTTAAGTTGTCCTTGTCCTGTGGTGTTTGAATAAAGAGTTTATCTATCTATCTATCTAATGAACAGTTCCTATGGGATAATAGTTAACACGGATGAAATTGTTAGGTGCAGCTAATAATTAAATAAATACATATTCTCTTTTAGCAACCAGTGGTTGAAACCCCAGGACAGACAGCACCACCAGCACCATCAGCTCAAACAGGTTGGGGATGGGGATGGAGCGTTGACACGATTCTGAGCACTGCCACCGCTGGCATATCAACAATCACCAGTCAGGTGTCTCAGGTAAGACTTTTAGAGACAGAAAAACATACTCTATGTATATCTCATATAGATCTCTGATTCCAATTCATGAAAAGTTATTCAAACTCTTATTTAAATCCATTTAAAGTATAGTTTCTTTTATGCCCCTTATTACCAAACCTAACTAACTAGGTTGGGGCAATGACTCAAATGGCCTCCAATGAAAAGAACCTAGGCAATGCCTACATAGTCACTTAAAATGACCATTTCTGTGAGAAAATTTGAATGTCAATTTAACATGTTTACTGCTGAAAACACAACAACTGTTGTGTTTTTTATAAATTGCAGTGAGTACGGGAAAACACAACAGTGTGTGCAGATCCGTAACCGTGGCTAGACAAGAAAATCGGCTCAGTACTCAAAGTTTAGGAATCAAACCCGCAACCTCTCGCTATGTCGACTGAACACCAACTTAGGCCATCAAACAAACAACCATTAATAAATCAATACTAATTAAATTCCAGGGCATCTCAACTGTCCTCGAAAGTGGCATCGGAGCTCCGGAGCCAGAGGAGCTGGCGAGGCAAACTAATAGAGCTTCTAAGAATGCCGAATCTAAAGTTGGCACACCTGTAGAAGCAGCGGAGAAGAAAACAGTCACTCCGAGCAGTGAAGCAGTCAAGGCAAGCGGTGGTGATGCATTCCAACTTGGCAGCTTGCTGTCAGGTGTTACCAAGTTTGTTGAAACTACTGGTAAGTGGGTTTTAAGCTAGTGCTATTTGTGGCAGCTGAGGAGTTAAGGATTTGTAACTGCTTAGTTTTTTACGGGTCATTTCCGTCTTTAATCAATATATAGTTTCAGCACTTGGAAGATTGCTGTCTCCTTAATTGGATTTAACGCAATTTTTCTAATGTCATTTTACAACCAAAAAGACTATCTTGTTCTCATAAAAACAATACCTTCGGTAAAGCAAATCACATTATCCCAATTAATCGAAATTCCAGGTACAAAAGTAATAGCAGGCGGGCTAGACACTCTAGAGACAATCGGCAAGAAGACCATGGAGGTGCTGCAGGACGGAGACCCTGGACTGGCCAAGAAACGTGCCATGCTGGGCCTAGACTCTGGAGACAAGCCCATATTGTCACAGGTACTATAAGTCGCTAATTTGCAAAAGGAACGAGTTATCTCCTTAACAGTATAATGAGGTATTTTTGATACTTTAAAGCAGATGTCTCTGGGTGACGAGCACAGTGCAGTGCTGTGGATTATGCAATGCAGGGTTCTGGGTGGTAGGACTGCAACTTTAAGCAGGCGTGGCGCTTACGGCTGAACATCCTGCTCTTCTGGATTTCTAAGTAATATAAACAAAAATTTTCCAGGTGCTGAGAGAGGCCAAAGAGAAAGCCGATGAAGAAGACAGAGTGAAGGATGAGAGAAGGGAAGCCAAGGAAGTGCATTATGAAACCCTGTTTGATGATTTTGAAGGTAAATAGTTATACTCATCATTATAATATTGTACCATCTAAACAATTCAACTTCATATTAGATCTATAATAAATTAAAAAAAAACATTTAAAATGAATTGCTGCATGTATGAAAAATCATCACTTCAGAATGGCTCGATCGATTCGTCCATTTTTATAGTTGTTTTTGTAATTGTCAGGTTGAGTTTGATATGGAAAGAAAAAAAATGCCACCAATAAAACCTCGATCGAGTCCTATCAATGGCTGAAATTCAAATAGCACAGTCACTAATCAAAGCAAAATAGTAATACAGCATTCACACTCTTTGCTTCTGTTACATTCCAGGTCTAGTCCACCTGGAAGCGCTGGAGATGCTCTCGCGCCAGGTCACCATGCGGATAGACGAGCGGATCCGAACAGTGGCCCCGGAGAAACGGCTGGACATCAAGGAGACCTTACAGCAGGTTGCTGGTAAGATATTATTGAGTTGAATTCACTGATTTGTTACTCCTATATCCATAACACGTTCTAGTCACAAATGAGCAATAATATATGTTTGTAAATAGATCATATTATATCATTAGGTTTTTTCTTAATCACAAGAATGCTATAATTATGCTATAATATGGTGTATAAAACCAAAATGGTTGCTGTAACCAGATGTAATGGGTTTCCGAGGGAACAAAAAAAATAAAAGTGACTGCATCACCCATCAAGAGTAAAGTTGGTCTGACTTTTTTCAGATATTTAATTTTTTCAAATACAGTTTTATTTTTATTTTATTTTTCTTTAACCAGAGCTGTGCGAGATGCCCGAGGAAGATGATGATGATGAAGATGACAGCGTGCAAGGAGACAGAGGTGATGCCTTCCACGAAAGACTGCAGACAGCCACGCAGGACCTAGGCCTTAAGTTACAGTTCCAGCCCTTAGTTAAGTGAGTACCTCTTTCGCACCAGAGACGCTCTCCCACCAGGCTACCACCGCTTCTCACATGTCACATCTTATTTTCAGACAATACACAGAAATCCTCGGCTGGCTGACCACTACTACAGAGATAACCGAGAAGGCGTTGTACAAGCGATGTGTGAGTGCACTCGCCCAAGCCACTGCCCTGTCGGTACAGGCGTACCACAAGGCGGGAGAGTTACTGCTCACCAAACCGAGGCGGTCCACTGCTGACGAGGCTGACGCTCTCACGCAGTGAGTCATTATATTTTATTTTATCAATAGCTGTAATTAATATCCGAACCGAATAACTGAAGCTTCGGCTTTGTCTTCAGCCAAAATGGGCCGAAGTATTGGCCGAAGCCGAAGGTTTCTTGCAAGCGCCAAGGCTCCGGTGATCTATGCTATTGCTGTCGTGCCCGCAGTGTTTTAACAACTGCGCCCTCGACTGCTGAACCGGCTTTTACATTTGGCCACCGTTACGGACCGTGTGTGTTTTCCAGCAATGGCGTGCGGTCTGTATGAGCCGCACTGTAGTAGCGCCGCGTTAAACACAACGTCTGTTTCAATGCACAGCCGGCGCGTAAGGTGCGCTAACACAGCAGGTGTGTTGTCCCGCACCCGCATAAAATATAAAAAACACATTGTCTGTGTTTTCAGCAGTGAACGTGTTAAGTAACCTATATGATGCTTCTGCCCCCGGTGTGCCAGTAGCCAAATATTAATCCAAAACTGTCTAGCCTTGGATCATCGACACGACGAAGAAGAAAAAGGATTAAGAAAAGAAATATACAGAAATAATCAAGTTTATTTTCCCTTACAGATTGACCGTGGTGCTTACTAAACATATCGGCGAGCTGGCAACACTGTTCACCGAGAAACTGAATGCAATTCCATCTGAAAATAAGGAACAAATCAATAATTACATTACTAACATATTTTTAGAGGTAAGTCAAAACTATTTACTTGGTATTGTAGGCCTCTGCCGTAAAAATGCGCCCGAGGACATACAATTGCCAGATATTAACTTAATCTATACTTATGTAGTAAAAGTATTAGATGTGTTAATGTAATAAACTATCTGTTCGCCAAATTTCATCCAAATCTGTTCAGCCGTTTGCGCTTAATTAAATAACATACATCAAAACGTCTAAAAATGTAAACTTTTGCATTTATAATATCAGTTAGATGTACTATGTAAGCGCTACGCCTGCCCATAACAGTTACAGTGACACCCAGAACTTTGCATTGCATAATCCTGCGCGGCACTGCACTGCGCTCGTCACCCTGAGACATCGGCTCTGATGTCTCTTAAGCGAAATAATTTCGCTGGAAACAGTGCCTTTCAAACCGGAACAAAGTAATGTTTGCTCACTACTGCTTGGCGGATGAATATCTGGCAATGGTGTGGTACTTGCCCAGGCGGTCTCCCCCGCAGAGAAGGCTTCCCACTACTGTTAAAGTTATTGTTGTCTCTTTCATTTTCACAAAGTTAGATAGTGACAAGTGATCTTCGTTAATATTGTCGAAGGATCTGGCGAGTATGTTTGTAATCTTTTTGTTTTTTTTTTTTCAGGCTGGCAACAGTTCTACATACATACAAAATGCATTCCAACTGGCAATACCGATACTTCAGATAGGCGCTGTGTGAATAATAATTTACTACGCTGATTAAAATATAGTTATTATGTAAATGTTCATGTAAATCATCGAGAAAACAGTCTAGAGGCGAAATCACTAATATAAGTTATATGACCAATCGTTCGTACGCCGAGTCACTCAGAACAGCTGACACACGACACACACACACACCCACACCCACGTGAAAAGGTATATTTACCGGATGTCCTATTTATTGATAATTATGTGAGTATTACGTCCGCCTTCCAATCAGAAGGTCGTGAGTTCAAATCCCATTGCAGGCACGTACCAATGTGTTTCTGTAAAACATATGTACGTAATTATCACTCGCTTTTCGGTGAAGGAAAACATCGTGAGGAAACCCACATACCTACCCGAGAATTATTTCGGAGGTAGGTATGTCATCCACCAATCCGGACGGGCCCCCGTGGTGGATTATGGCCTTACCCTCCTCACGAAAGTGAGGAGAGACCCGTGCCCAGCAGTGGGACGTTATGATGATAATGTGAGTATTATGTAGTTCTTGCCACCAAATGAGGGCTTCCCAACACAATTACTTATATGTCTCCTCTATTGAACTGTTTCCCCGATGATTGTTGTGTAACTAGTGTTAATATTATATTAATTGTTAAAGGTAAAACAAAAACAACTCATTTATGTTTATAATTTCATATATACTATATCTTGTCCGCGACTTCGTCCGCGCGGACTCGAATACTACATTTTATCGCGATAGAAAGTGTACTATGTTCAAACTATCTCCAAATTTTATTAAGACCGGCTCAGCCTTTTATATGTGAAAAGGGTGCAAGCAGACAGGGAGACAGAGTTACTTTCGCTATTATAAATACTATTAGTAGAATTATTATTAGCCTACTTGTTTGCTATAATATCTTACGAATAATATAATGAAATTGACTATATCTAATATATAAACCAAATTCGGCTCTAAATGTTTGTTATTGTAATTTTGTTATAATATGAAATATCTCATTTCAATGTACAATTTGATTATATTTATTTTAATATGTCAATGTAAAAGGCACTTTATCGTGACAATAAACGTTTTTATATACGTAATGTTGTTTTTTTGCATTGATTTGTACAATTATGTAGTAATAAAATAATAAAACAAGCTAAGTAAAATTTCTAATTATGTAATTCTCTACCAAAACCAAACACCAATTCTATAGTATAGATAATACACACAAAAACACAGTTACACGTGTCGACACAGACGATTATAGTTTATTTTACTTGGGGTCAGGATCTAAATAGAGGTTGGTAATGAAGAACGCATAACAAATGGTTTTTATTTCAGGTTTTAACAACAAAAAAAATTACAAAAACCTTAACCTTGAAAAATCTAACAAAAGTGGGTGTCCATCGGGGTTGCCAGACGTCCAGATTTTTAAGTCAAAATAAATGTCTCGCGCGGGATAGGCTCAGTCCCGCTTTTCGGGAATAACTCCACCGACCATTTTTTTTTATTCAGATGACGAATAAGACTCAACTATTTAACGATAGGGTAATCTGATTTAAAAAATATTATATTGTTATTAAAAATCATTTTATATGGCTATTTTTGCCATCTATTGTCACGTAAACGTAATCTGAATTCAAATAAAAATAAATATATTTAAAAAATTAATATAATTATAAATACGTTTTTTACTATGTCCCGCTTTTTTCACTCAAATGTTCCAAAATCCCGATTTGGGAAAAAAAATCTGGCAACGCTGGTGTCTGAAGCATGGCGCCAAAAACACTGGCTCCATTTCCACGTCCAATAAAAAAAAACAACACAAACTAATTAGGTTCATATGGGTACGCTTCTATAAATACACATATTCAAAACCTATCTCCTCACTTTTGTCCCATATTTGGCAGCGTACATCCAGGTTACATCCTGAATAGTAATCAAGGATTCAAGGACGCATTGTCCATACAAATAAGGAAGAAAGGAACTTCGCCCATCAAAAAAAGTGTCAACATGACACCTTCCTTGGTTCACAATTAGCTTACACTTTGCAAATGATAAGAACTGAAGGTGCTATTTTTGTTAGTTGTTTCCGTACTCGTATAAAGTTATCTAAGGGTATACAGGGTGTCCCACGGACATGCCACACACATGGTTGAAAAATTATCACCATGTAATTATTTAACTATCTGTGAATGCCGTTTAAATTGTTTTTTAAATTCAAATAAAGTCTTCTTTCAGTAAAATGTTCCATCTACAATATTCAAGGTACTTTCCTTCCATGTGGCATATCCGTGGGACGCCCTGTATACTGCGCAGAATCAAAATGAAACCAATTTTTGATTGTTATCATTAATCAAATACTAGCCAACATAAGTTTGGTATCTTTAGTTGTGGTAGGCCTATTCTGCAGGAGACCGCCTGGGGAAGTACCACACCTTTGCCAGATATTCATCCTCCGAGTAGTAGTGTGTGAACATTACTGTGTTCCGGTTTGAAGGGTACTGTTTCCAGAGAAATTACTGAGCATATGAGACTTCAGAGCCGATGTCTCAGGGTGAAGAGCGCAATGCAGTGCCGCATAGGATTTTGTAATGGAATATCGTAGGTGGCATTGTAGCTGTCATGGGCAGACGTGTCGCTTACCATCAGCTGAACGACTTACTCGACTCGATACTTAGTGAAAAATGATTCATGACTCGAATAGCCCAGTTATGTTGTTGGACGTCACAGTGCAGTTTAACGGCGAATATTCTGAGAAATTTGGCACATTTAGGATTTGCTACTATGGGTCTCATTAGTGACTATAACTGTATAGATTGATAGCGGTTGGGCTCATTTTTATCAGCTTGCAGTATCTACCGAATAAATACTAAGCAACAAAAAACTAAAGTAGTTCCCATTTAGTAAGTTATTTATCGCAGTCACGTACTATTCTTAGATTCACGTATTCATGTAACTGAACACCTTTCGTGTAACACTAAAGGGAAAGGTGAGCGCACATCTGCGAATAATCCCTTCTTGAAGTGGCCGTGTGTCGATAGCCCATAAATCTTACTTTTTCGGCTAAACATTCGAATTAAGGTTATGAAAAAAAAACTAATTTGTAGAAGGAAGCTGCGTTGTGGAGTGTCCAGATGCAGTCTTTGGGATTATTTTCCATTTAATTAATTGGTAGATACGCCTCATTGAAACTTAAACATTGTCAAATGCTCCTCAAAAGTGACTTAACTCGCATTTCTTGTTACTTATCTTATTTTTTTTAAAACAACTGACTATGTAGATTGGTAGTATGAAAGAATTTTTTTTGAAAGTTGAGATCTTGATTCTTGCTGTATATTAGGTAAGTACCTACTTAACTGCTCACTTATCTATCTTAGAATGTATTCGACTCAAATCTGAGTATTTTGGAGGCGGCTGCTCTATTTTTCAAGACATTGTCAAGAACCATTTCGCAAATGTCGGCTTTCGAATAAACAAACTGCATCGAAATCAGTTCATTCGCTTTAGAGCACGGGAGTAGTATATCCTTTGTTTCGGAGCTATGGTATGCCACGAACCAGACACCTAGGCAAAGACAAAAGCTTCATCATCAAACGCCTGCTCAGATCTTCTAAAATCACAACTAAGAACACTCCATCGAGTCACCTATCAAACAAAACAAACTGTATTAAAATCGGTTCATCCGTTTGGGAGCTCCAAACACACACGTTATATTAAAAACCCGCTTCTTCTTGCGATGGAAGTCAAAAATAGCCCTACTATTTTGCTTTGGGGGTAAACGAAAAAAAAGTAACATCCACAGACCTTAAGCGTCTACAATTTACTGATTCATTGGTTTACATTGTAGCCTACATAGTAATAGCATTGGCAAAACCAGTTGTAAAGGAAATACATCCTGGCTTGTACTGTCTGGCATAGCATCAGTTAAGTACGACAAAAAGCGCTTTAATGTCCAGTGGAATGACCTAACTATTAATTATACTTATAGATAAGACTAAGTGAGATTCATTAGAAGTTAGGATATCTACTTATAAAGATAAATACACGAGCTGCGCCGCGCAGTTTCACCCGCATTGAGTGTTATCCCACAGGAGCCGTTAATTTTGACGGGATAAAAAATATCCTATTTGTTAATCCAGGTAATAAACTATACGTGTGCCAAATTTTATCAAAATCCGTTCAGTAGTTTTTGGGTGAAAGAGTAACAAACATCCATCCATCTTCGCAAACTTTCACATTTATAATATTACGAGTTAGATAGGATAGGATACAAGTAATTGATCAAAGAGGATAAGTAGAAGCCATGGTTCAGCAATCATGGCTTAAATTTATTTATTTAGTACGTCTTTTTACACAACCATCTCAGCAGTTGGTTACGTGGTTGGACGTAACGACATAGGTGGGCCGTGGTGGTTCAAAACCAACTGAAAGCAAAAATGAGCATCCGATATCGTTAAAAATCAGAGTGCAGTGACTAAAATACTACCCGGAAGCAGAATATCTGTCACCAAAACCCCTGTAAGATATTCCAGCAGCATTCTTTGAGAGGAAATTCCATTCTACCATAAGTACCATAGTACTATGGCCGTACTATCGTTTTCTAGAAGCCATTCAGGTCATTTTCAACTTGCCGTAACTTCGTTGTGGATAAAGCAAGAAGCCTGAATTTTTAACCTACTTCAAAAAAGGAGGAGGTTCTCAATTCGACTGTTTTGTATTTTTTTAAGTATTACTACGTTTTGTGTTACCTTCGCAAACATCGACAGTTGACACTCAACTCCAGGATTCTCTCTTTTCTAGCTTCAATAAGACAAATTATCAGCTGTCTCCACCAATGACCTTGTGAACATCACGGCCATAGAACCCCAAAACCGGGAATCGCAAAATAGTTAATGGCTGCAAAAAGTCGGACGTAAGTGCGGTTCGGAACGGGGCGTGAGACAATACTGCGAGAATGGAACTTCCGAGCCTACAGGTAGGGAGAAGTACTGGCGAACACGGAAGTGTTTGATTTTTTTTTATGAAAAATGCAGTATTTTTTTTACAAAATATCTATAGTAATTATGTTTTCATCATCCTCAACAACCGATATTGTCTCACTAACAAATAGTTTATTACCTGAATTTTATTAATACATAATTATGATAATTTTAACTCTGTAAAATTTACGGTTCGTGTGAAACTATACTGAGTGCGGGAGAAACGGCGGGGCGCAGCTAGTAGTATTTTAACATACACATTACAGTAGTTATTATTTTCCTTTTATTTTTTGTTTTTTTTTTTTACAAAAAACCGCGAGTGCGTGAAAACACAACTGTTGTGTTTGTTGTATGGGAAAACACTATGTGCAGAGGCGCATCCGTGGTTAGACAAGAAAATCGGCTCAGCAGTGAAAGTGTTAATTATCAGGAAATAGATTTGATTTCGATTAGCACAGAGTCATAGAGTTCTTAGTCCCATATATTCATAGTCCCTTGAAAAGACCTAATTTCCTACATAGGTAGATTTAGCAAAAAGTTAAAAAGTCCTGAATCAGTTCTGTCAGCGACTGTACCGGAAGGCGGCGCGGCGCAGTTCGTGTACGCAGCATTGTATCCGTTTCCGGCATTTTATCACCCTCTTCAACGAGATGAATCCAAATCAATTTTGCACTTCAAAGGTCGCAAATATTAGAAAGAACCAATAAATTCTAATTTGTATGCAAGCTTGACGTTGAATTGTTATTGTAAGACTTACACAGTGTAGCAGTCAGAACCAATATTTACATGGATATGGTTTGTAGGAACTTTCTTTTGTAGTGGAAGGCCTCTCCAGGGATGTCAGACGTACCAACTTGTTGGTAAACATACTAGTTTTTAATATCACGTACCATGTACCAAGACTACTCGGTCCTTGTATGCAAAAATATCAAGATTGGCCGTTAATCGACAAAAATACACCGATAATACTGAAAAACCGACAAATTGTAAAGATGCATATGAAATAAAAACATTCCAATCAGAAATTAGATTTGCTTTATGATATCAAACTTTATAATAGCAAGCCGTCTTGATAAATGGTTACCATTTTCCATCATACTTATTACTAGATGTTCGGTGGTGTAGTGGTAACATTACACATACATTTTATATCCGAAATGCAATATAATATCAAAAATAAAGGTTTAAAGTGATGTTTCTTCGGTGCTTTCGATAAATACTGCCCTCTATTAACGGTGTACGAAATTGAATTTTTTTTTTCAATTCAATCAATTTTTTTCACTAGGATGCGATTTCCGACACAGTTTATATATCAGAGTTAGCAGCGCCGCAGCGGAGCACAGGCGTACTAGTTTTTCGTTTTCAATACCAGCTTTCAGCCAGCTCGGTACAAGGATTTCTAAGTGGCCGCCTAATATCCCTGGCAGACGTTCTCCCACTAGCCTCTACTGTCTTGAAAAGGAAACAAAATTCATATCTATTATTATACACCTAAGCGTTACAAGGAAAATAAAAATAAAAATTGATTCGACACTATCGCGTGCCGCAAACGACAATGAACCGGATACAAAATCATTAACCTGTAATTGTGTACGTACTACATTAAACCATACAGCACACAAGTCCCTCATTAGCCCTTCAATTTACCAGTACTTTATTACGAAAGGCCAATTTCACGGTGGTAACCGACCTTATTAGTTTTTCAATTAATAAACAATATTTGCTGCGTAATGGTTTCCGAAATGAATTAGCTGTCGGCTGGCGCAGAATAGAACCGATATTAAAAAGCGCGTGTTTGTTAAATTATTGTAAATAAAAATAAGCTGTACGCGCTCATTGGTCAAATCAAAAAGCGCGCGCTTCACTGGCTTCCTGTTACACACTTCCGTCCCTTTTGACGAAATCACTCGCACAGATTGCAGGAGAGCGAGCGGAAAGATGTTACACATAAAAAAAAAAGAATTAAAAAAACGAACTTAACAACTAGTTACTCAATGGGTGGTGTTATCGCTCAGAGCAATGTCTTCCAGACCACCATAGATAAAGAGGAATAACGAAAAGTATTATGGACGGCGTGTTTCATGATACATTTGCAAAATATTTAATTTGAAACAACAAAGTCGGTTAACCGGGCGACAAATACGAAGAAAAATTACAACCTTTTTTTTTTAGTTCCTATTTTTGTAGTGTCGATATAATGCGACAGACTGGCAGTCTACAGTCCTAAAGCAAAAACAAAAAAAAAATAACACGCTTTTCATTTGTTTTATTAGCTTTACCAGCATCTTATTTAAGTAACGGAATCTTAGAACGTAAATTTCACCAACTTTAAGACGTCCGATTAAATTGAAATTTTGCAAACGTATTGAGGACAGATGACAGTAAAACAAAAATTGCGTGCACTTTTAAATTTTTAAACCGTACTCTTTTAGCTGTGTTGATTTAGTATGCGACAGACTGTCAGTCTATCGGAGGTATATGATTATATTTTTTTGTTTAGAAACTAATAATGTGTACACGTGCTCAATGGCGGGTTGAAATAGTGGTAATTACTGATTGCTTTATGGTCATTTCATTTTGATTGCAAACAGCTGTCATGTTGCTGTTCAATTAACGTGGTAAATGTTTTGTTTTGGGATATGCGCGATAATAATGATGTGATAGACGCTGTAATGGCAGTGTAAAGCCGCCGACACATTTTTCTGACGTGTCCTGTCGTGATGCATCAGAAAAGGTATCGGTTTCATACATTTAATATAGTAGCGTTCACATATCTCCGATGCAGTGTGTTGTGACGGCTTGTGTAAATGTATGAAACCGATACCTATCTGATGCATCACGACACGACACGTCAGACAAATGTGAACCTAGCCTAAAACTACGACTTTTAGGGCTGTGGTAATAGTGAAGTGAAGTCCATACGAGTTCCAATAGTCATTTGCTTCTGTGTGTACCACCATTAAGAGGGTTGTCAGCCTTTCGGGTTTCCCAGGACTTGTCCTAGTTTAGAGGGCATCATTCATTATTAGTCCAACGAAATAGGGTCGTGACATGACCCGTGTCTCAGGCGGTGACGACCGCCATGAAGTGCCGCGCAATATTTCACAATACAAGGTAGCACTGAGTGGCACTAGAACTATTATGAGCAGGCGCTTACTATCAGTCGAAGGACCTGCTCGTCTCGTTACTCTTTGATTTAACGAACTCCATAAATCTCATGATTCGTCTTGCACTGACATAAAAATCAAGTCTAGAGAATATAAATGTTGAAGGACAGCATTTAGCACCCATTGTCCTGGACGCGGGGCGTTGTAAACTTCCTAAATCGCTTTGAATCATAGGCCGGCAGTAACACGGGTAGTGGTTATTGTGGGCACTTACCCCACTGTTACTGCAACAGGCCACTTGTAAACCTGTGTTTACGAATAAGATTAAAAAATTGAATAACAAAACTTCTTGGTCATAAAAATAAAGAATGACGAAACTTCTTAGTCATAAAATGTACAAAAAATTGGTCTATCAATGGAGTTTTTAAGAGAATGGTTGCAATTCTATATACATACTTAAAAAAATATTTACCTATACCATAAAGTAATAGTAATTATAATTTTTATTATGTTGTTGATACCTACAAATAAAAATCATTGCAAATCAATTGGTAACCAACAAATATAAAATTAGTAGCTAACAAGATTAATAAAACCTAAGTAAATTCAAATGGAGCATCCAATGCGGCTACTACTCGTATGCTAAGATTGACATTGAAAATAACAAAACCGATTCACTAAACTGACCACTTATCACCTCAAACCGATAAGACTATTTTTAGACATGACGACCATCTAAAAATAATTTCGCGCCAACTTCCCAAACGGAAAAATAGCACGAATAGTAATGTCTTACGGGAAACATGTGCATCCCCTTTCATAAGGCCTCGAGACACCTGTATCCCTACACAAGAACAACAAAAAGCGTCCTTGGTTCCTTTATTTCATTGTCAAGAAGTTTGCGCGCCAAGTGTCTATCAAATCGGCGCACGAGGGCTGAGCCAAGCGCGGGAAAACGCGAGCGTCAGTCGCGATCTGATAGAACCCGCGCGCGCACGCAACCACGCGTTTTGATACTTGAGACTTTGAGGTTAGAATTGGCGCGTCGATCCCGCCAGGTGCTATCGCCCCTCCCGTTCTAACACGCGTACGATTACATCTCCCGTCTCGCGTTACCTGACAACAGCTGTTTTCTCTCGAAAGATTAGTCAGATGTTTCTTGCGAACCAGTCGAAGCTCACCTGACGCTTTAGTTGGACATGGCCGCCGGGGGACGCACGCCGAAACAGAGGAGGTTCGATATGTCAGTCGGGATGGCCCCTTTGAGAAACTTATCCAACACGCCGAGGAGACGTAGAGGAAGTTGCAAATGTTTATTTGGCGCTCCAGACAGAGACGAAACGAGAAGGTTGGTGGCTGAGCAGTACGCTAGAGAAAGGAAGCGTTTTATCAGAAGATTCAATTTTGATATTGAGACAGAATGCGCGTACAAGGCTGCCAAATTAGATTCGCCAGTGAAGTTCTTCGATGAAGATAAGGAGAACTCGAGGAGTCCGGTGAGGTCAGCCGCTGATGCGTTGGCGTGTGTGAGCAATACGGACCTGAGGATGCTGGGGTCTCCTTCGAGGAGAAGTAGCAGCAGTAACGCCAGTTCACCACGCACGCCCCGCACGCCCCGTACGCCCCGAGCCGCCCGCACCCCACGCACCCCTCGCACCCCCGCGTCTAGGAGACAGCTGCAAATGACAGGTTAGTACTCATATTCATTTGTAATAATATTGATCTTCCTCCCACAATTAATTTTACAGTAATTTGCATAGTAGACCTACACATAAAAAAATCAGAAATCCTACCAAAGTCAGTTCAGTTAATTGTAATACGAAAAAAAAAACGACGTTTCTAAACAGTTTCCATTTCAGCATCCATTCAAAACCTTAATTGTTTCCGGCCATTTTCTCAGACCATCTGCAGGCTGCGTTTGGATTTCTTTTTTACGATCCATAATTCCGCATATCACGACATTCAGTTGCTATGCTACCATTTACAGAACGACAAACCCTTTACCTGCCGTCGATCTGGCCCACGCATCGCCACCTTCGTTTAGTATTCCTGCGCCGTCTTGCATAATGCCTTGACGAGTATATTGATCCAGAGGATCCAGACTTGTATTTTAATCCTTTAATTTCACGGGGTCACGCACGACTGCTTCAACTGCTTTATGTTCTTTTAATTTTATTTTTGGAACTGTCTCGCACGACTTTGATACGTATTCATTATTCGGTAAAAGAAAATTGGATACAAGCCCAAGAAGATAAATATATTGGACATAATAATAGTAAAGAGAATTTACCTCTTCAATGTCACCATCACAATAATTATGCGCTCGCGTGTCTCCCACAAATGTGACAAGTATAGTTTTATTTTATTTTATGTGCGACTCTCAGGGGATATTATTTACTGCACTGTTAAACGCGTCTCATTTTGCCAATAACTACGCGATATATCTTTCTTTGCCAAGTTTAAAATTGTTTGAATATCGCCTTCATCATCATCATCATCAACCCATAATTGTATGTCCACTGCTGAGCATGGTTCTCACATCACTTTATCAAACAATTATGCCGTGATTTTGTAAATATGATAAAAAAGGACAATGGTAATGAACTATTCAATTCAAATATGAAGAACTCTTAGTTTCTAAATTACGTAAAATTCACTATGAGCGACCTGATATTGCAGCGTACTTGCAAAGATATAAAATCTCACTAGAATACAATACTTCCAGATTACAATTTTATTTACAAAGTGCAACACAATTGTGATAACTAGAATTAACTAGACCATGCTTATCGGAAAGCAAATAATTCAAATATAAGTGTCATGTAAATATTTTTATCTTAGGTGCCTAAAGCTTCTGAGCTACGTGATCCATCTTTGATATTATCCTTGTCTATAATAAATATCTACTTATAAAGTTTATCTGTAAATAAATCTATAGCATCTTTATTTTTATGAATTTGGCTTCAACAAGCTGTGACGTTTTTGAAGTAAACAATTTTCATAAACCTGGCACTCAATTCCCAGAAAGTCTAATAACTAGATATCTCAATACAAAGTCGACCATTTCAATTAAATTACCAATTTAACTATCCTTTATATCGGCATCCTCATCATTTAACTTTACTGCCTAATACTATTACATCACATTAAAAATAAACCATAAATCTTGTACAGTCAAAAGTTCTTCGACCTTTTCATCTCTAAAAAAGCTTCCTATCTGATCAGAGATTCAAGTCATGGTGCTTCTATCCTATGCTTTCATGGCTTCGGGTTCATCGGCCGTTTACGTCATCTATGGTCCACCAACATTACATTTTTTGTTTCACTTTACCAAAGATCCATTAAACAAACTTACATTTACTGTCATTTCACTCTGTGCATCACTAAACTCAACCTTATTAGTAACAGCTTAAGCAATTGCCAATATGCTATCACCAACATTATTAACTTTGTCCTCACTAATAACAAAGTAGAAATAAAAACATAGGTGTGTATTTAAAGATGGTGTATGAATCATTGGCTACCTACCATAATTAAGTTCCTGTCGATCGAATCGAGACAGAAAATTACAGATCGGGATAAGCTTCAACAATGTTGGGGATTTTTTGTTATTTCAAGTTGGTAGCAATGGGATCCACATATGTGTATAGACTATTGACCTTTATGTTAATTAACTGTTTCGTTTGATTTGTTGATTAGATACACATACACGCGTGCATAGTTTATTGCTCCTTCCGCTTCGCTTTTTTACTTTTTATAATGAATGTGGTATTCTTGGAGAGAGTGTGCACTTCTTAGAACTCGTATTTCTTAGATCTCAGGTTATTTTTATAATTAGACGTTTGACGATATGCGTCAGATTTTTTTATACGTGCTTTTACTTGGTTATATTTGGTTTCCTTATTTCTACCGTCATTTTGGAAAAATAATAATTAATAAATATTATGTTCAAACGTGAGGTCAGTTAAAGTATCAAAATCAGAGGAGCCCTCTACCTACTATACAAATAGATATATGTATGTATTTATATTTATAGTGTGTCTGTGATACTATGACTTTCGGGGTAGGTGAGTAGCCATAACTCAAAAATGTTGGGCCGAAGAGCTTTCTAGAACTTAACGAAAACTAAAATGTGTTGCTTATTTTTTTTTTCTCCAAAACAGTATCCATTAAGTGTTCTCACCAAAACTTCCACAACTTTACTAAATCGTGACGTTGACTACGACTCGAGCGGACTGACTCCAAACTGCTTAACCGACAGGGACTCGACATTTTGACTATCATAAACAAAATCTATCATAAATATATGATGGTACTTGACACTGTCTAAATGCACAAATCATGGAAAGCAAAAACTAAAAAGACCTATTTTATATCTTTAAATGAGCAATTCTTGTATATATATAATTGGAATCTCGGAATCGGCTCCAACGATTTTCATGAAATTTACTATTTAGGGGGTTTCAGGGGCGATAAATCGATCTAGCTAGGAATCATTTTTAGAAAATGTCATTTTATTCGTGTTATATCAAATTAAACATAAACTTGGAAGAAAAATAACAAAGCGTTGGAGGCGTTTGAGTAGTCCAAATTTAAACTGAAAAATATGACTCTTCCTGATTAAGAAAATTAATTGTTTATTTATATTATTTGTGTTTTCTTAACGTGTTCACTTAAAAATGCCTAAACGATCTTGGAAAAAAACGCTTATAAACAATCTACCGAGCAAAGCTCGGTCATCCAGGTACTGTATATTAAATGAGGCATTATATTACTAACTTGATCCTATAGGCAATCAAATAAAAAGACAATAATTCCTCTAACAAGGATTATTGGATCCTTTAACCCTTCAATAAATCAGTCACAGTTAATTGTTTTATTTTACTCAAGACTTAAATACATAAACATGGTATTGGAATTTTCAAACAAGATAAAACAGCAAGATAAGAAAAACGTGAAGTAATAAATGTTACCAATTCTGTGGGTAGCCTTATTTAAAATAACCACATGAGTTATGGGCAACGTAAGGTTATTTACCCTAGGTTATATATTTTTAGTGCTGATAAAGTGTCACTTTTCGATGCTACTGTGAATACAATTGATGAAACACAGAAACTTACAGTAGGTGCAGCTAATTCACACGGTGTCGCTAGACCCAATATAAATATATCTCCAAGCCATGATGAAGGCGCGCTAGAAGTCTAGATATAAAATAGAATTAAGTTAAGCACTGTCAAACGATTTGCAGTCACTTATAAAAACGAATAAGATAATAATAAAGACATAGCAATTTTTTAGTTTACGCCAATGTAACTAGTTCCATTGTCACTAATAAAAGTGACGTAACAAATAGAAAAATCAATATTTTTAAAACCAAAAATCACTGGGCTCCCAAAGGTCTGACAAACATTCGATGACCTAAAGATGTCACCGATAATAGCGATAAGGGAAGATTGAAAACTCTTCCAGTGCAGAATATATCAGTACCAATATTGACTTTAGATAAAATACTGGGTTATTCCTTGCATGACGTGATCAAATAAACATTTTTTGGTATTTGCTAGGGAGTGTCCAGCACTCGACCTTATTTTGCCTTGCTGAATGTAGAGGTGTGGTATATCGTGACCGTGGTCTGAAGGTACTTGATAAAGCTGTTAGTTAGCAACAAGGGTTTTGTGGACTTATCAATAGAGAAATGAATCCTTAGCAATCCCCACCTCTACAACATCTTCTCAAGTGAGCTTTTTTAGTAGTCTCATTGGTCGAAGCAGAATAGGACTATCTCTCAAAAAGTTCTGAGACGATAGGTTTTTATTTAACTTTAGCAATTTTAGACCAATATCACTAACTAGAATTTTAATATCTTCATCGTCACCATTATTTTCAGTCACCGTTTGCCCATCTGGAGTCTCATTAACGTCATCTGTCATGGTTAGAGCTCCCAAGAAGTGCATTTCTAAAGGAAGCCAATGATTACTATGAAGTTTTTTATAAACTGTTCCTTTTTCCCCATGTCTAAAATGCATTTCAAATATTCTTATGCCAACAGGTTGGCAAATTCTCCCTTATTACCATTCGTCTGGGGGTAAGTGTAATATCAGTTATCTGTTACCCAACCGCACACACCTGTGCCGACATGTTGTTGGCGTGACTCATGCGCAGAATTACCCATAGGTATCTACTTTCGACCCATTAGGTCATCATTAAATTTAGGTGTGCCGTTCGCTCCCTAAATTTAAATTGACTCCATATTTGGTTCTGTTTTGGTAGTGTCTATTGTTTTGTCTGTTTTTGGTTTTGATTTCGTCAGTGTGCCCAATTCTATTTGTGTGATGCTTTCGTTTATTGATGAATGTATGGAGAACAAGGATACGACTGTTTGTTTGTCAGATTTGGTAATGCCTCTGTCTATCGTTAGAGTTTTCAAACCGTCTCAGACGGCTCTGCTATGAAGTTCTTACACTTTACCTCTGGCGTGACTGCTTTCAAGCTACTATACCTATTTGAAAATAATAAACTGACGTTACCGTCTACTTATTTGTCCCAAATTCCTCACGAAAAGGAAACCAATACGCTAGCTGGCAGACGGACAAAAACGCCTATTACACCTAAGAACCAATAAGAAAAACTCACGATAGAAACAATAGAACAATATAAGGAAGTCAGCGGTCTGGTTGGGAGATAACTGTAGCCATAATATCAGTTTAAGGCCCAGCGCACACTCTCAACTGTTGCCTCGATGGAACTCTTCAATCGAGTTCTGTACACAATACCGTTTCAACGCTGCATCTGAGAGCACAATAGGTAAAACACGAACACGAACACGAAACGAGGCTAAATGTTTTATATGTATTTTTATTTTGTCGGAATATTTTTGATTTCAGGCGTATTATATACCCGGCAATATGTATAGGTTTGCCAAAAGAAGATACATTATCTTTTAAATTTTACTCAGCAGCGGCTCGAAATCCAAGATTGTATATTCTTGTCGGTAATTCCCTACCGCAGGTTTAATCGTACGTTACAACTATATAGTTGCTCAACTAAAAATGTTATGTGTGCGATAGACCTTAACTATAGTTCAATACCACCTTTCGATGGTTGATGCATGCTGTGTATCCGTCCTTTAGTATTCTCTGGTATCGGTGCAATGCTATAATTTTATTTTAGTTTATTATTTTTTGTTCACTGTTCTCAGAATAGAAATTATGTAAGCTCTATAACTATTTGTGAATTGACTATAAAAAGCTTGTGCAGTATGTTGGTAAGTAGATAGTTACTCTTCATCTCCTTTATCTTACAGTCCTACAATCTCTGATTCAATTCTATTTAACCCAGATTCAGTAGTTTGTTTGATTTTGAAACATTGTAGTGGCAAAATCCTTATTTTCTCTTGTCGCAGTATAGCGAGGCGATAGGTCTGTTTTAATAATAACTGTGTCTAGATATATCTAACTTTGGAAATTATCATGGTTTGTGTTGAGGGTCACTTTGCAAATACATATTTCCTACCACGGTAATTACTAAATACTGCGTTAGTGATATTTTCTTATTTTGTGTCTTAGTTACTGTTGATTTTGTTTAGTTTCTCTCAATTTTTGGTTTTCATCGACTTTGTTATTAGCTAGAATAAATTCCTATCTTTTAAAAAAATCATGTTTTCTTTCTGTTTCCAGAACTCACTTTCTCTCTCACAAACTATGCCTTCCACGCCATCTAGGTTCCAACTTTCAAAACCTCTTCGAAAGATCCGTTAAATTCAAAAATCCCTTAGCAACAATACTGTACCAGTAATAAGAATAATCTCAATTCAAATTCCACGTTCCCTCATCCGGAACCGAACCCGGGAGCCGTGACGGCACAGCCCTCCGAAGTCACCCACCGTGCCTCCGGCGAGCCCTATGAGAACATCGCTGTGTGATTTTTTACTGACAGCATTTACTTTGTTATTGTAAAGCCATGGCTTTGTTTTGTTCTAGTTTTTAAGTTTTCTTTGTTCTGTGGTGTTTCAATAAAGAGTTTATCTATCTATCTATCTCATGGCTATTACTTCACGCTTACTCAAATGACTAAGATACATTTTGAAATACGTTTCCTATACTACTGGAACAACCACGCTGACAAGAACAATAATTATACGAAAATAAATTAAGCAACTACTTCCTCGGTTAGTCGACGTCACTGGTGACAAGAGCGCTCCTATCTCGCACAGAGAACAGCTATTGATAATCAACGTGGAAATGCAGCCAGTGTTCTTGGCACCATGCCTCATGGGCATCACCTTTTGTTAACTTTTGTTACAATAAGAATATAAATAGTAAAAAAAAACCCAGAGCAAAACTTACTACTGCAGATGTTTTACCAAATCTTCAAAACCAAGCAATAAAAATCAAATCTGAATCACTCCAACATGAGAATGAATCTAATTTAAACCTAGCTGCCCGCATCGTAAACATCTTAAATTTATAGCCCTCTTACTCCTAATTTAAGTGCATCTGCATTCTGTTACGTTCCCATTTACCATGTATTCATTGACCCCCTTTGGATAGAAACACATGTGCCCACTACTGTCGCTTGTTTTGGAAGTTCTACGAGCTGTGTTCCGGTTTGAAGGGCACTGTTTCTAGCGAAATTACGGGGCATATGAGACTTTAGAGCCGATGTCTCAGGGTGACGAGCGCAATGCGGTGCCGCACGAGATAATGCATTGCAAAGTTCTGGGTTGCACTGTAACTGTTACGAGCAGGCGTGGCGCATACCACCGCGTGAACGACGTGCTCGTCTCGTGACACACACAAATAAAAAAAAAGTTAGAATTCTATCTTAAGCAGTTGCTTGTCGTACATGACATGCGTTTCTTTTTTGTTTTTGCCTTAGTGACCTGGGTGAAAGAACCAACAACTGCGAAGCTTGAACTTCCGACTTCAATTCCAGCCCTGCTGTGTTTCGGTATTAGTGGTACCATGGTCCTCATAGTTCCTGATTGAGTAAAAACAGGGAGTCCCGTTACATAGATAGATAGATAATGATGAAGCTAAAGTAAAAGCGTGTTGATAACACTTTACTATTGTTACGAGCTAGGGGTTCGGATTAGAAATGATAGGCCAAATTACACCGAAAGTACGCTGTTTATTCGGAGAAACCAACAAATATTCACTCTCAGTAAATTAACACACAAAATCACTAATATCACTAATAACACACCGTATTCACTAAACACTCTGGTCTATAGTTCGTAGTTATCGCTTTTCTATCGCTCAGATGTATCGCTTCGAAGTTCGCACAGTCAACTGTCCTCGACTCGGCCGTAGGGCGCGCATTTATACTCCTTTCGCCAACCCTAGCACCTTCCCGAACATTCGCGAGGACTCTTCCCTATTCCACGGTTTTCTATCGGCGCGTGGAATATTCTAGAGCCTATAAAGTCGCTATTCCTTACTAGATGGCGCTATTCGCCGCTGCTGTATTGGTTTCCTATAGCGCCTCGAACTTTCGAGATGGTTCCACAACTTTCCGCTATAGTAAACGCCAGCCGGCACAACATTACCCCCTTCTAAGACATGCTCGTCCCGAGCACTGTTAGACCTGTAGCATCGCGCCAGTCGGTCCACATGTACAACCTTAGGTGCTCCTCGGGGACTCCTTCGAATGCGGCATGTGACATCGCTAATTCCGGTCGACACTCGGTAGGGTCCGTCCCATTTTGCTTGTAGTTTCGGACGTCTTCCTTTAATGCGCACGGGGCTATGTAACCAGACCAGTGAGTCTTCGTCAAAACCTTTATTGTTCATCTTTAATGCTCCTCTGTTGCGTGTCTGGGGTCCCTTCACGGCCGCACAACTGGTACATTTGCGACACCAGTCTTCTACATCGCCTCGACAGTGAATCCAATAGAATCGCTCTCTGATTCTCAAAAGAGTCCTTTTTACTCCCAAATGTTCGCCTGAGCATCCACCGTGGCACAGCTTTAGAACGTCTGGTACTTTAGCCTTAGGAACAATCATTTGCAAATGACATCTATCACCTCGAGCATTTTCCCATTTACGGCACAAGACTCCATTCTGGATGACTAAACTGTCCCATTGCGCCCAATAATTCTTTGTGATTGCGCTCATTGCAGAAATATCACTCCAGTTGGGTTTTGGGACACCGGTGTTAACCCATTCCAGAATCGGTTCAATGTCCGTGTCATTTTGTTGAGCTTGCTGTAGGGCTTCCTTCCAGTCATCACTAAGGTCTGTCTTTAGCATCCTTACTGGCACTGTTGATCTTGATCTGGGTGAACCTACGATCTTCTTCACACTGTTAACTTTTCCGGGTGATGCACTTTCTATAAAAAGCTCTTCTGGACCACACTTCAATATCCCTTGACCTATGTCAATCTCACAGCGGTGTTTCCGCATGAAATCCAGACCTAGTATGCAGTCGTCAACTATGTCAGCCACGATGACGTTATGCCGGAAGGTTTTCTTTCCTAGTTTTAACTCCGCCTCCTTCTCACCATGGACGGATATGTGCTGACCAGTAGCCGTTAGTAGTTCCATGCGTCTACAGTTGCTAAAGCAGTTCCCAAGAAACTGGCCTGCAAGTTGGGAACTCAGGATCGTGCAAGAAGCTCCAGTATCCAAAGCCAGCTTACATGGTGTTCCGTTGACTTCGCCTCTGATGATCAGGCTGTTCCCATCATGGGCCCGTGAGATCAAGATCCTCGGGTCTTCCTTCGATCGATCTTCCTTTGATTGGTTTTGCTGCGAGCAACTAGATTGGAGGTGGCCCCTTTTTCCACAGGCGTAGCATCTAGGGCTGAACCCTGAACGCCGGTCACTCGCTCTTGATGCCACCATTTCCCTAGCACTATGGGCACGGTGATCTTGTCGTACTGCCTCTACCTCCAAAGCATGAGCCAAAGCATTCTTTAGTGAATTGTGATGCCCAAGCCTTACAGCAGCTCTGACTTCTAAGTCTCGTATTCCGTCGACAAAAGCTTGGACCAAGTTTCCATTGATGTGTGCAGGTGCAGATCGGTATGCCTTTCGAACTAGCTTTTCCACTTCCAAGGCCCATTGCTGTAGGCTTTCAGCATTACGTTGAACTCGGTCTCTCAATTGTGCGCGAAACACGTGCTCCAGATGTGCATCCCCGTATCTGGATTCTAACGCTTCTAGCAACTGCTCGTACGTAATATCTTGGCCAAGGGCTTCCAATACGGTCATAGCCTGATCGCGAAGGCCCAAAGTGAGCGCAGTCAGGGCCTGTTGCTTGGTCCATCTATTTGCCTTCACAACAGCGTTAAACTGGATCTTGTAGGCTGACCACGAAGATGTTCCATCGAAAGGTGGGACTTTAAACCCACGTGTCGATGTCGCAGTAATAATAGGGGCAGTGATCCCTTCTTCAACCTTAAGAACACCCAAGGTCTTTTGTACATCGGCAATCCGAGCTTCGGCTTCAGAGATACGGTTTACATACCGGTGAATCTGCTCCTTCATGTCATCGACGTCTTTTACAATTGTTTTATGTATCTCTTTTATGTAGAGAACTTGTTCGTCCTGACGACGGACCTGTTCCTTCTGCCAGAGGGCCTGTTCCTGCATCATCGTCATTAAGGCTGCAAAGTCATAACCCGTAGTCGATGGTAAGTCTGAACTTCCACTTGCAGACTCCATTGCAGGTTGGGTACTGGCCGGGGGTGGCGAACCTCCAGACCCCCTCTGGTCTCTATCTTGCTGCCTTTGGTTTCTCGTCCTCACTCCTTTGGAGTCCGTCATTTCTAATCCCACTTCTGACACCAATTTGTTACGAGCTAGGGGTTCGGATTAGAAATGATAGGCCAAATTACACCGAAAGTACGCTGTTTATTCGGAGAAACCAACAAATATTCACTCTCAGTAAATTAACACACAAAATCACTAATATCACTAATAACACACTGTATTCACTAAACACTCTGGTCTATAGTTCGTAGTTATCGCTTTTCTATCGCTCAGATGTATCGCTTCGAAGTTCGCACAGTCAACTGTCCTCGACTCGGCCGTAGGGCGCGCATTTATACTCCTTTCGCCAACCCTAGCACCTTCCCGAACATTCGCGAGGACTCTTCCCTATTCCACGGTTTTCTATCGGCGCGTGGAATATTCTAGAGCCTATAAAGTCGCTATTCCTTACTAGATGGCGCTATTCGCCGCTGCTGTATTGGTTTCCTATAGCGCCTCGAACTTTCGAGATGGTTCCACAACTTTCCGCTATAGTAAACGCCAGCCGGCACAACACTATGTTCATTTTATAATTATAATATAGTAACAAAAGCGTGTTAAAAAAAGCTTTCATTATTTACACTTTATCACGAAGTGTACCATTCCTGAAAGGTTCAATGAACGCGCATGCCCTGATAACGTAGATTCCTTGTTCGAAGCCTTATCGGCGGGCACACGCCAGTGAAACACCATGTATAGCGGAGAGCACCATGTATACAGTTAACACGTGTATTTGTACAGGTTTGCGGCAATTATAGACCGACGACCTGAGAACTGGGTCTATTTGAGGATTAGAAGCTAGGTGCTACTGTCACTTCTGTTCTGTGTGAATTCTTTGCCACGACCGGAGTGTTTAACACGTTCAGTGCTGAGAACACAACAGTCGTGTTTTTCATAACTTACCACGAGCGCGGGAAAACACAACTGTTGTGTTTGTTGTATGGGAAAACATTATAGAGTGTGCAGAGCCGCACTCGTGGCTAGACAAGCAAATCGGCTCAACAGTGCAAGTGTTAAAACAAACACCTTTTAGGATTCAAATAAGTAAATAATAACTGCGCCCCGCGGTTTCACTCGCGTAGTTCCCGTTCCTGTTGGAATATGGGGTTAAATTATAGCCTATGTAGTCACTGATAATGTAGCTTTTCATAGGTGAAAGACTTTTTAAAATCGGTTTAGTGGTTTAGGCGTGAAAGCGTCAAATAAACTCACATTAGCTTTTGTAAAATACATATTTGGCGTCAAAAATTTCAACATAAAAATTAATGTCCGTGAAGGAAAGGGAAAAGAAAAATGGAACGGCTGCGTTTAATTTAATTAAATTGTAATTGAGTTTTGACTTATATAATATTACCATTCGTTTAATCTTCTGTTAATAAATTATCAATATTAGGAGAAACAAAAAATTCAAAAACCACATGAAAACTTAAGCTCTCAAATGGAATGTTCCTAGACCTTTATAGAGGTATTCAGTATTTCAGCATCTAGGTACTTAAATATTCTGTACTTCTAGGTACCCAATCTTTCAATCTCCATTTGTAAAGCCTGGAACTAATTTTACAAGCGAAACAAAATGTAATGTGGAACGGGGAGAGAAGAATTTCTTGATTATGGGGTGTCTAGTGCATTCTTCTTATCTTGATGGTGTTTTGGTTTTTTCTTTTTATTTTTACATGATTTTGTTAAATATTTTTTATTTTTTATTTCACTGAGTTACGAGACGAGCCAGACGTTCACCTGATGGTAAGCCACCTGCCCGTAACAGTAACAGTGTTCCCAGAACTTTGCGTTGCATAATCTTGCGCGGCCGTGCACTGCGCTCGTCACCCTGAGACATCGGTTCTAAAGTCTCATAACCCAGTAATTTTGCTGGAAACTGCCCTTCAAACCGAAACACAGTATTGTTTTCACACTACTACTACTATTTGTACTGTGTTAGTAATTATAGTAAGTTATAATTGTTTTTTTTTTTGCCTTGCAAGTTAATTTAGACCATACTCCCAACACACCACACTCAACGCAATTAGTTGTGTTTCACATAAATCTTTACCCTGTACGGGAAACGAACATACAAACACTTAAGTAGGGTAAAAAGCAAAGGTAAAAGGTAAAAAGCAAAGTTTTTAAACTTTGCTTTTTATGTCATTAACTAAAAGAAAGTAAGGTTTCTGTGTCACAACTTCGCAAGCTCACAAGGCAGTAGGTTATTAATACAAGCACCCTGTTTTACCTCAACAATTACGAGTTAAGAAATTCCCTCAATTATCAGAACACTGTAACCTCATTCGTAAAGGAAAGTCGAGAAATTGCACTCGCATGAATCACTGTGAGGAACACAGAGTGTACACAAGTATCTGCGTTGAATTCTTGGACACGTTGATATAAAGAATAGAAGTCCAAGCCATAAAAAATCTCCCATAAATGCGGCGATGCAGTTGCGAGACATAGCATTGTTTCCATATCACTAACGGCCGAAATTAATAACCAATCCTAATCCAAATTTTGCTATCTGAGATCGATTTTACAATAGATTTTAGGGTGAAGCGAGTCAAAAACCAATCTGTGGATTGAATTTGCAATCTGTAAAGTCAAACTACCTTTGGGTGGTCGAATCACAGATTAAAGATTGGCCTCCGTTCGAAAATGACAGTCCGGGTAACTCTTGATCTTATCTGAACGTATGAACGAAGGTATAAACCGATAAATTTATAGATAGGGATATGATAGATAGAGTTTGCTCCAGGCTTTGACCGGGAAAACGTTCTTTGTTTTAGTTCCTAGTTTTGCCGCGGCAAGTTTGGACCATAGATTACGGGTAAGTTTGAAGTCCAGGAACCGACCACGGCGTCACAGATTATAGTATTTACTACACGGGGCCTAAAAAGCAGATTACAGTGAAGTTGGTACGATAAGGGCCACAGTTTACGGTGAAGTTTGTACGCTTTTGTTTACTAACACGCGAGTTTATTCCTTATGCATAGTGTGTTTATGTGTGGATCCCGTTAGTCGCGGGCACTGCTCCTATTAACAGTAGGGACACTTAAGATTTCACGGAGAAAGCTTTACGCAAACAACACGTTGTCAACAACACATCGTTTGAAAAGTCAACTAGCTTCGTTCCTAATGGTAATTATTGGAAACGTCATCTTCAGATCTTCTAAATTGGGAACTTCATCATCTGAGATTATCACGATGTTTACAGTGATGTTCCCACGCTGGGACACAGGCCCTCTCAGAGAGAGAGGAGAGAGAGGATTGTCCATAAACCATTACACTGCCCCCTGTTTGGTTTGCTAGATTAAAACTTATCTTATTTGTATGTACATTAATGTCAATATCAAAAAAACATCCACATGCACGCACCATTAGCACACGTGAGTTAACTCGCATGAATCCTTACTGTATCTTCACTGTATAAAGGGTGAACAACCGACGACTATAAAATTGTAAAAATCGTGACGTGATGCCGTAGGATCGCTCTGAGATTATATCGGTATCATCTACCTACACATTATTAGATCTACATGATGGCACGTCGCTCCTAGATATGCGATACACAAAAAAAATACTGGCGAATTTTTGGCGAAATTACTGGGCATATTATAATAAGACTTTAGAACCGATATCTCAGGGTAACGAGCGCAGTGCAGTGCCGCGCAAGATTATGCAATGCAAAGTTCTGGGTGGCACCGTAACTGTTATGGGCAGGCGTAGCTTACCATGAGGTGAACGACTTTCTACTCTCGTAACTCAGTCAAATAAAAATAAAGACAGGAACAAAGAATACTAATACATATTTAAATTATACACCAGAATCTCTAACAATAAAATTAAGCGGAAAAATATAAAAGTCTACATAAATCCACTGGTTGACTTTTTATCTTTTGGCTTTGCACGATTTTTGCATTTGGCCGTGTCAACTTTGTAGCTTTTAAAATATATTTCGAGCTTCTTCATAATTCCAAAATGTCGACACCCGTTCAGTTACTCAGTAGTGTGACTACACTGCACTGGACTAAGTTGCAGTCAAGAACAGTTCTGTAAAGAAATTTCTTGGGGGAAGTTTTGAGGAAAATTCGAAATTACACGTATTTCATCTTTTTATCACTTGCCAACACTCGCGCAGGTTAATTAGTAGGTGTTCCCTAATATTACACAATAACACACGAAAAAACAAAAGTTTGAGAAAAAAAAACACAAACCAACGTCATATTTTCGGTTTCCCGCCAAATTCTTATCCACGAGTTTCGTTTACCGCCAAATTTCTTTTACTTAATACCAAGAAGGAGTTTTGTTTCAAGGAGGTTTGAGTTCCGTGTGAAATATTCCGTTCTCATGGTTAGTTCCATTGATCGACGATGAAAGATAACATCATTCGATCAATCAGCATTTTGTCATGAAAGCTTTCAATAAATTGTGTATCGAATTGAAAGATTTCACTAGAATTATGGATAGTAGGACCCCTAGAAACATTTTTATTATCATTGGTAAAATTATCGTTTAATGTTAAAGTGTCCATGTGGTATTGACGGCCTCCCTGGAATGGTGCGAAGTGTGGGGTTGCGGGTTCCATTCCCGCACAGGTCAGAGGTTTCCCAAACACATGTATTTGCTTTAAGTCTGGGTGTCTACAGGACCAAAAAAATACAAGAAAAAAAAAAGGAAATTCAAGTTAGGGGTCAAAATCTATGTATGTCGTGACTCGTTTTCGTAAATATTATTAGGAATAATACGCCATTATCAATTGCAATAATAGCAATAGTAATAACAGCAATTGTGTAGGTACTCTTTTACAGTGCAATAAAGAGTTTCATATAAAAATAAAACTACTGAACCGATGTTGATGAAATTTCTATGGGAACAATCTCCATGTATATCTTCTATATATATAAACATGTTATTTTGGTTTGTGTACGCTTCAAAAACTCAAAAAGTTCTGCACCGATCGAGCTGAAATTTCAGCATGATATATAATCCGCATCAAGGATTGTTTTTGTCTATTTTTTTCATCAGTGACATATCAGCGAATGTGCGAATGTGCCACAGCGAAGCGTGGCAGGGCACAGCTAGTTTAAAATAAAGAAAGCACTTTTCAAATCGGCTTATAAAAGACGGAATTCGTAACAAAATTTATATTACCTGCGTCATTTAAAAACTATGATAATTCGATTATCATAATGTTTTTAGCTGATTGTCGTTGATTCTTAAAAGTGGCATCTATATCAAAGTAACCCTGATTTCCGATCACTGTCCAAGACACGGTTCTGCGAAAGAATGCAATGTCGATTGTAAAGTGTGCGTTATACAAAGTATAATACAATGCGAGGTTTTGCATTAGATTCGAGGAATCAATTGCACTTAGGGTGCGTCTACATTGCCGCGTATCGGCGGACGTATCGTTTCTGCTATTCTCTAAAAAGTTTTTACCTTTTAACTAAATTATAATAAAAAGTTTTGTTTTTTATTATTTAAATAATTATTTTGTTTCTTTGCTTTTAGTTGTGGGTTTAATTTTTTTGAGATACGATTTAATTCTATATGTTATATTAAGTTTTGTGATGATGAAGCACTATAAAAAAATATATGAATCGGTTCCTACTCGTCTGAAATTGCTCCACAAATTGATTATTCTTATAAAATACACAGATTTCTCATATAATTTTAATAGAATTATAATTAAAATATTGGTATCGAAAAAGGTTTAATACGGCATTTGACATGTATGAAAAAATAAAATACAAGAAAGTAACTGTAATGCGATACCAAAATACCGTAACAGTATTTTAATCCATAAGAAAGAAAATTATTACTGACAGTGATTTATGGACAAACACCATGGAATATCTTTTGGCTACCAAATTACCATAATATTGTCCATTTAAGTATTTTATCGTGTCAAATATATCTTAAGGTAAACGACCCTTTCTTTCTTTTTCGACATAATTTATTTATTTTAAAAATAATTTAGACATTGCCAAAGTACTCAAGTGTTTAGCTTTCGATATAAATCGATATTGTTTTATGTAAAAAAAAAAATGTAGCATCAGTTACAATATACAACAAAAAATGCGTTAAAAAAATTAGTTAGTTAATAGTTTTTTATAACGTGAGCCGTGGTCGTAACCCGGGGAATCTTAGCACCCCTGGCTCCAGAGCTAGGTCGGCGTCCGTCAGTGGGACAGTTATTAAAAAATACATACGTTGTTAAAAAAAAATTGTTTTTTTTCTTGATGAAATCGAGACACTTGGAATAAATTAACATTTTTTTTTTGCCTATCGATATTCTATATCATCTATTGTAACGTGATCAAAAAATCCCACTATAAATCTAAATAAAAGAATTGAGCTTAATGGGCGTCCGCCACCCATCCTACTTACTGTCCATCCAAAGGTCTGGAAGAAATCGCCTTCAGCGATAAGACCGCCCTTTGTACTACCCTTGTTTACCTTTTGTAGTTATTCTGTACTGTGTTTATTTCTGTTTCTGTTGTACAATAAAGAGTTTTCTATTCTTATTCTTCAATCATTCAAATTAAATTAAACAGAAATTTCTAAAAATCTACATCTCGTTCCATGCACAATGTGTTTCTCAAAAACCTATCGATGCCCCATCTCGAATTTAATTAAAAGTGTGTAAAAACAACAAAAGATCTAACTCCGGCGAGATACGAGTCGCGAAAGGACCGGTCGGGGCCAGGACCGGTGTCTGACACGAGAAAAAATAAACAAAAACAAGTAACGCGGACGTATTTATTGAGCTGGGTCCGTAGCTACCTGGGTTACGCACGGAGAAACTTTGTAAGCTGTTGCGGAGGTTGCACACTGACTCCGAATAACGTATCATGTTATTCCTTACTTTGTCGGCTAGGTTTCTTTTAAGTAAATCTTCTTTACGCCCGCTCGACTTGTAGAGTATAAGTTATGAATGCGTTACGAAAAATGTGATCGGGCGAGGTGAACGGAAGTTGAGAGGGAGATATAAGTTAGTGAAGATAGAAAGAGAGATAGTTACGTTTCGTATATTTTTTTAGTTGAAGTTTTATGTACTTTTACTATGTGTCCCAGCTAACATCTAGTTTTTTTAAATGTTGCTTAACAAAGGACTTTTAAAAAAATATTTTTACTAAATTCTTTTTTATGTGTTTTTTTTATACGTAGGTAAGGTAGTATAATTTTAGATGTTTACTAGGTATATCTATATAAATAACATTACGCCTTCACCATCAGTCAAGAAATGACTGCTATAGTTTCCCTTCATTCATAGTGAAAAATTATAGTTAAAATCAAATGTTCTATGCCATAGTGGATGTCATTTAAAGCTGGCTAGCTAGCTTTTTATTTATAACTAGCTGTACCCTGCCACGCTTCTCTGTGGCACATTCGCACATTCGCTGATATGTCACTGATGAAAAAAATAGATAAAAACAATCCTTGATGCGGATTATATATCATGCTAAAATTTCAGCGAGATCGGTGAACTTTTTGAGTTTTTGAAGCGTACACAAACCAACATAACGTTTTTATATATATAGATAGACACAGCGTTTTGTTTGGGTCCTTCTTTTGGTGTTAGTAGCGAAGTGATCGAAGGGTAAACATGCTCCGCCTATTGATTTGTAAGAATTTTTATCACCCACTCAATGTGTAAGCATCTTTATCCTCATAAGTTTTTTATGTTTTGTTCAACAATGGTACGATGTGGTGTACCACTGTTTTTCGTTTATGGCGTTCTTCGGATTTACATAAAAGAAATGATTTCGCGTGGCTGTTACAAAAAGCTAAAGTATTTAAAGATTCGAGGAAAACATTTTTGAGGCTACGGGGTCTGCCTCAGAATGATAGCACGATTTTTTTCTCTCTCTTGCCCTTATTTCTTGTTTTTCCAAATGTTTTATATACACCATTTTATATAAACCATAACATTCGTGTTTGCTTCGAGGTAGTCGAATAAAATTCTAAAATAGAACTCCACAACGCAACTAATCTTATTTTTTTTAAATATTTGTCAAGTCAACGAAAAATTGATTTTTTAAACCCGATTAAAATATGTCAACGTACATCCCTAGTACCTAGGTAGAGCTACAACATAACCCTGTTTTTAGATCGAATATGTAAACGGATCAAATAATATAATATTTCATTGTTCAAACACATTTCTTTGTACCCACAAAGGTTAAAATTTCGTCGCGCGTATCCAATTTCTTTCTTTATACCGTGAGAAGTAACAGGACAGTGCGTTTCCTCGTTTAAGCTTATTTATTTTATCAGGTTGAATTTAATTACTCGAACACGAAGACGTGATTTAAGAAGTATGCGCTGAATGTTTATTTTAAAGTGTAGCAGCGCAAAGCTATATCAAATTTCTCTTTGCGTTGAAGACGCCGCGACACATTCTCTATTTATAGCTTTGAACATCTAGCCACAACGATAAAATTTACTTAATTTGGTTGAAATCATCGAACATAAAAATTGCTATGTAATTAATCCTTTACTTCGTATATTATGTTAAGAATAAACAGTAATGTCCATCCCAACTTTAACCATTTTATAAAAGATATATTTTATAGTAGTTTTCGAAAATCCTCTTAAAAGAAAACTTATATGTCTCTTAAACAGTCTTAGATCTTATGTCTGGTCTTAGGCCGGTTTTAGTGCTCGACCGATGCGTCAGTGCGTACGTTGGTCGCGCTTGTCATTTGTATAAAAATTGACAAGTCGTGTCGCGTATATTGCTTAACTTTCATACATATCACAAGCGCGACCGACGACGTACACACCAACGATGGTCGGTCGAGCACTAAAACCGGCCTAAGTCTTTAATCTGATTATGTAATCTGTGAACAAATTGTTCTTATTGTTTTAAAAATTATAAATATTTTTTTCTTTAATTTCAGATTACTGGACCTTACGAAAACATGCGGACGCGGCAACGAGCGACAAAGAAAACTAGAAAATCAAATATCTACCTATATTTTAGGAATAACTTAGTTTATATTTAGGTATCTATCGAGTGTATAGAGAAGTATTTTATAAATTATTGAAATGATAAGTATTTAATTTTGGGTGTCTCGTGTTCAGTGAGACTTAAATTTCTCTTTGGCATTGAATTTCTCGTTTATTAGAGGCTAAAATGATTTTGATTGTGTTTATTGTTTTGGTCATTATTAGGTTGGATTCCAAAGGAATCTGTTTTATATTTTAGATTCTTCATAAATCAATTCAAATGCGTGCATTTTTTTTGATATCAAAGTTTAACAATGTTTACACAACGATAAATATATCCATTAAGGATAATATATAATTCTTAAACATGAAATTCCACAAAAGTTTGAAGTAAAGGTTAAAACATTATTTAAATGTGTATGTTGTATAATTTTTGATTGTCATAAGTTACCTTAAAAAGATTAAATACCCATGAAAAGGTCCACCGAAACGCGTATCAAATATATGATACAACCATCATGTGGCAGCACCTTTACATATTTTTACAGCTTATCCGTGTATCGCATTATAAAATGTGAATAGCAGTAACGCTTTTTTATAATTATTATTAAAATCTATAATAATTAATGATTTTCACTGATGTAGAATCTAGTCTGTGATCTCTGCAATATTTTTTACTTCGCTTGACTGAGTGGAGTTTGCTTCCTATTAATCTGTCCCTTAGATTTTAAGTGTTTTTAACAATAATGGTGACAATTCCTTTGATACGAGCTAGTCTGATTGTTGGTTTAGCCCTGTCAAATGATTTGTTGTCACTTTCCAATCTATTGAAAAGGAAAGGGATGCCAATATCTTCAGAGCTGTCAAAATGAGTTATAGCTAAGTTTGTGTCAACAGAATTGGTAACCAATACCTAGGTACTTATAAATGGCTGGTTTCCATGAGGATTTTAATGATGTTCCATCAACTAAAGTTTCATATATATATATTTATAACAATATTTTTTATTTTGCTCCCAGAAATATATTTTTCTGACAAGTTGTTTTGCGAAATGGAACTTTACTTGTTAAAACATTGAGGTTATGTGTTATTTTGGGACTTACTTGTTGAGCTATCGATTTTGTATAGTAAATAATATCTACTAACACGCTATAATATTGTATTGTCATGTCGAAAAATGCTCGTGGGAACAAAGCTTTAGAACAAAAATATTAGTTAGATAGAAGTTTGTCCCGATTATAGATATTTAAGTTTAAAAAAATTGCCGCTTCATTAAAACCAAACTTAATGATGATGTATTTGCTTAACACAAACTAAAACGTATATTAAAATAAATCCACCCACCAATCCAATTTATGGGATTTGTTTTATATTTAAGAAAATCTATTAGAATAAAGAAAACGTTTGTATGACATAATACGCTTTGTAAAAAGGTTTTATTTAAATTAATAAAATAATATTATTATTGATATGGATTCTTATTATTTCTAATACTACTTAACATCTAGACGTAACCACAATCCTTACTTATATTAAAATGCGAAAGTAACTCTGTCTGTTGCTCTTTCACGCCTAAACTACTGAACCGATTGAAATGAAATTTGGTACACAGATAGTCTAAAGCCCGAGAAAGGACATAGGGTACTTTTTTATGTTCTATCCCCATATTCCTGCGGGAACAGAAACTACGCGGGTGAAACCGCGGGGCGCAGCTAGTACAATATAAATTAGGTAAAGTTATAGATTTCATTTCATGAAAACACTCAAAATGAATGACTTCCAGAAGCCACGACCCCTGAATTTATACCACCCACGCTATACGTTGGACCAATAACATTTCTTACTCCTTTTGTTTACAGCGGGTTCCGTAGGTAGATTCTTCTAAGAAATTATTTATTTAAGTACATTGCCCCAGATTGTTAAAATTCAGGGCAGCAGTAGTATTATAACTCTGTACCTCTCCTAAATAACATGTCCAAGGAACGCTAAAGAAGATTGAAAAAGGTTACGTGGAAGGGGTGAGTCACAAATCGAAATGCATTCCCCGCGATGAATCATACCGTTTCCAGCTATTGGGATGTCTGGAATTTCGATTATGGGAAGCTTTGATACTATTTTGGAAAAGGTAAAAGTTTTTTTTAATTTATTTCAAAGGCAATTTTTTATATTCTGGTTTTTATGGGAACATTTTTATAACTAGCTACCTAGTCTTTCTAAATATAATTGGTGCTGATTTAAGGAAAAATATTACAGAATGTATTTACCAACCGACTTAAATTACAAAGGAAGCGATTTCTAATAATAAATTTTCACATTTTGCCTTAGTAAGTTTGTTATAAATATATTTAGTCTTAGCTTTTTTTAACTCCATAGTGCTAAGTATGTACGAACTCAATAGGTACATTGAAAACCCAAAGTGCTGAGCAAGCATTCATAGACATTCGAAGTTAGATTAAGTTGAGAAAAGTCAAAGGTCGCGTTGTAGAATTCATCCAAAGAGATTGTACCTACTCTATGATAATTATCTTCAATTTTAACCTAAGACAAGTGGCGACATCTTTAACTAATACTATCCATGTTTCAAAGCGCCTTGTCTTATCGTGTCAGCAAAAAAGTTGGTCGATGAAGTGGGTGATTTAAACAATTCTAGAAATTACGTGGTAAAGTGCAATTAAATACAACGAACGCAACATGAATCACCAACATTTAAACACCATCGCACCATATCGTACGACATTCTTTTCGGTGACTCATGAGTCGATCAAAATCTGCGGAATACTAAAAATAATAAAAAATACTCGAACAAGACGGACGCATTGGCGTGTCCTGTGCCCCAGATTTATTTTATGCAACAACATCAACATTACGTAGGTATCCATTTAAATTTAAAATAAGGCCATGATTGCCAAACTACCTACATAATTATCACGCGGTAGGTTAAGATAACTAAAGTTGCTAATTGCTTATTAACCTATTTTTAATCTGTGATACCCGAGATGAATTATTTTTATTATACCATGGTAATTGGAAGTTTTTGGCGGGAAGCTGAAATTGTGGCGTTGTTGTAATGTTGTATTTTTTTCTCAAAGTTTTGTTTTCGTGTGCTAATGTGTAGGTATTGGTGGATTATTAACCATTAAGTATTCGTTAACGTGTACCAGGTAGGACAAATGAAACAAAATTAAAAATTCGCCATTTTGTGTTCTCTCCTAAACTCTCAAGAAGTTTCAGTAAACCCAGCATTTTACTGAATCGTGACTTTGACTAGACTACCAATTGACTGGGATTTGACAGTGTGACTTGAAAATAACTTGAAAATTATTATACTTGACACTGGCTAAATGCAATAATACTGCGAAGACAAAAAATCTAATAACAATGTAGAAAATAATATAAAAAACTAAAATTAAAAAGAAATAAGTGTAAACGCCTGCTAACTTTGGTCTAGCACGTCATGTTTCATGGAGATATCTTTCCAAGAAATACTTCAATGCGGGCAGCTTTTAAGAAGGCGTAGATTAGTTATGAGAGAGGTAAGTAGTCTAGTGCAATCAATGCTAGGAACTAGATGTGTCCTGAGGCTTCACGCATTCAATTATTCGACGTCAGCGTCGGCAACTGAGTCGGTTTATGCATCTGCATCGTTAAGAAAAAAATGTATGTGTTTATTTTTACAGAAAGCCACTTTGCTACGATGAATATTGCACCACGTTTGGACCATACACAGTCTTTTGATCTGGAGTTCCAGAAAGCAGTAGAGAGGAGTTGGTGTACTGCTTTCTGCGGTGGAAAGACGTAGTCTCTGCCTATCCCAACGGGAGAAAGGCGTGACTATGTGTATGTGTAAGTAAATTGTTGTACTACTCTACAAATCTGCTTATTTAGTTGGTAATTTTCCTATTAGACGTCCTCCCGTGTAAACGCGTAAAAATAAATAAATTAAGCCACAACGCCCGACAATTCGGCCTGAGCATCTTAGCGAATGTCTTCTTGCAGTAAGATAACTGACAGGAGTTTACCAAGAAGTGGTCTTGTTGCTAATAGTTTCACGGTAGGCGTTTGGAAACGCCGCTGGCAGCCATATTGCATAAAGCTCGGTTGAGCTTTTGCTATCGTGAAATACAGTGGATAGTTTGAATGAAAATTGGATAAATGGCGCTTTAAAATAGGATTAGATCTCAAAAATTGCTACCGTAAAACCTAAAAAGATTAATTATTACTTTAACCTCTCATCTTAGGTTATTAAGTTTAATCTGTTTTTTGTAATATATTGTTCTGGCATTCAATAGTTGTTATTATTATTCTGCAAAACATATTGTATGGTGTTGTTTTCTATAGATATTATAATGTGTTTGCCAAAATTGTATCTCTAGGTATGTGTCTAATGAAGAAAGACAACAAAAATATCTACATGGAGGGCTTACAACAAAGATAAAAATTATTAGTTCGTATTTAATATATTATTATGACGGCACGTGTAAAACCCGTGCCTGAAAATCAAGTTAAACAAGTTTAACATGCAAAACAATTGCCAAATTAGAACACTTTTATACAAATTTACATGAGAAACATATCTAAATACCCCCATATTTCTTTTTAAGAGTCAACAAGGAGTCTAATTGCGCTTTTGAATTTAGAAGGGGGTCGAAGTTTGAATTTTGAATTTGGAATGCGTAGATGAGTGATGCGTGCGCAGAGAGCGGGTTCTGATTGGGCATTGTTTGGAGATTGGATGCAGCTTGCATTGTGCATCTGGACGGCTGCGTTCATAGCCTGGGCGATGGTGAATACAATGCGTGATATAAATAGCTATTACTCAGAGATTTAGATAACATCGTTTGTAAACGAGGTGTGTATGGAAACCAATTTCCTCTCTATTTGAAATTGGTTTCAAATAAAAATACTACGAAGGTATTAATTACTCGTTTACTATTGAACATTGTAAATCATTTTTAACCGACGTTACATAGCAGAAGATTGTGTAATGTATTCTATATTACACAATCTTCTATATTATTATATAACTTCTGTATTTAATTCTATTTCTATTGCAATAAGAAAAAATATCAAAATAAGATAGCAGTGAATAAACTAGAATAGACCACATTTTCATACATTTCTTTTTTACCCCTTTTTATTGTAAAAAGGTAGTAAGATAAGTAAACCTAAATATAGTCAATTATCCTATTGCCGGATTTGATTAAAATCCGTTCCGCCATTTTAGCGAGATTGCATAAACAAACCTCAGAATACAGAAATACAAAATTCTGCGAAACAAACATTGAAGCTACCGAATCCATTATTTTTATAATAATCATAATAATAATTATTATTAGCCGTGATCATTTATTTATCATCCCACTGCAGGGCAAAGGCCTCTTTCCATTCCTCGCGGTTGTGGTCCAGTCGTTGCAAAAAGAGAAAAAAAAAATTAAATCTTTATAATGAGTAGGATAAAATTAATATTGGTTGCCAGATGCTCCCTTGACCGTAGAGTAGACTCAAAAGGTGCATCAAACCCAAAATGTCATATTAAAATGCAAACAAGCCATAATACCGCACCGGAAGTAGAACCATCTCCTTAATTTGCAACTATGAATATATTTTCCGCATCAGGAATGCAGGGGACGCACGCGCGTCGTGTCATCTGCGGTTTGACATTTAGTATTGACGGGACTGACGTAATTTTTTTTGTTGGGGAATTTGAGAGGTAATTTTTTCTTATCCCTTGTCTGTCAACCGACCTTTAAAAGGTCGATTTCAAAAAAGGCGCATCTGTCAAAATTGCCAACAATTAATCAGTACCAATAACTGTATTTTTTCTAAAGTAACTTTATGGTTTTCAAACTTCAGTAACCAAATGCGTATGCGATACAAAATTAACCTATCAAGGTTATTATAATATTGGTCTGTCAAACGTTTCTATGCATTTTTCACAAAATGGCGCCGTTTTTAGTACATTAAATAGAAAGATTTTCTTAGTTTCTAACCAACTCCTGATAAAATGTAACCAAACAAAACACTACATCTCATCTGACCGCCCAGAAAGCGGGTCATGTGTTGGATGATTGTCTTCTGCTCAATAAAAAATAACCTCACCAAACGTATTTTAAAAAACTACAAAATACCCTAATGATCCATTACACGGTACCCGAATCAACCTTATAATTGGCACCAGGAACCAACCCTCTAATTACCCTATCAGCCCCGATCTAAGACAATATGGCTGACCCACTCACCCCCAAGACGGGGTAAAGGTAACACACCACTACACCAGGTGTATACCTTATTGGTGGTTACGCACCTGGCGATAGTGCTAGGAAAGTTTAGAAGGGACAATTGGAAAAGGTAGAAACAATAACGATACATTTAAGTTTAACACTAACGTCTGCCGGGCCCGCTAAACCTAGCGGGCCCGGCAGACTCTACTCTCTCAGACTCTCTATATTTTCATTGATAACCATCAATGAAAATATAGAGAAACTGAATAGCATAACCATTTATTTTAGCACAAACTGATGTAAAACTTGTTTCATTTTGGTTTTTCACAACTTGCCGCGAGTGCGGCAAAACACAATTGTTGTGTTTGTTGTATGGGAAAACATTATGGAGCGTGCAGAGACCTGTGACTAGAAGCAAAACGGCTCAGCAGTCAAAGTGTTAAAGTTGTAGGCATCGCCTCTGTTTGCATTTCAAAGGATTAAACTAAAATGTTGACTAGTTTGTAACTACAGAATTATCAGTAATCTATGTTACGCGTCTAAAAATGTCTAGGTCTACATTTAGCAGCGGTAGTAAAGGCGCTGTCTTCATCAAAAATGTACAAGACACCGTGGTCGGAGGCCGGCCCTTAAATTGGCTTTTTTCCAATTAATGACCACCTGGACGTGACTTACCCTTAACGACTACCTTTCAACTTTCAAGGTGCTACGGAAAGAGGTGAGTGAATGCTATCGTAAATAATAATTAATTATTTTTATAGATGCTTTTAGGGAAGATTATCATTAAATATAAAGATTAATGAGTGTTTTTACTTCTTATTTCTAGAACATTTATATTATTATAGTGTGCTTTTTTGCAAAGTTTATGCGGTACAACTGTAATTTTGCGGGTAAAACCGCGCGACGCAGCTAGTTCTAAATAAACAAATGTACCGTTAATTCAATATAACTCCTATATACCGTATCGACATGTAAGCCCTTCGCAGTTCGGTGCAATTACGAAATTAATTGAAATCGATACTGAATTGGAAATCCGGCGCCGATAGGTGGCTGTCACGCTTTGCTGTCATGCAAGTGCATGTATGAATTGTATGAGGCGTATCAATTCGAATGTGATTCGGTTTCATGTTATAGTGCAAGATTTGGTATTTCAATTACACAATTAAAAGAATAATGGGCATTATACGTATGCGCCGCAGTGAGGGCTGCAGTTGAATTCTACCTGAATATTACAGGACGATGCATGGCTTATGTTGAATCTTCACGAAGTAAGTAACGAAAAAAACTGACTTTTGCGTAACGGTATACAAAAATCAAACACCACAATATCAGCTACCGTAGGATAATTTCCTCCGTTTGAAGGATCAATCCTTGACAGTACACAAATCGCCAAGGCGACATCTTTTTATGGTGGAAATAGCACATATCAGAACGAAAGTCATATAGGTAAGTCTTCGTTTATTGTAAGAACTGCAAAGGACTGCAATTCCTTGTCTTCGTCTATTCCGGTCAACCCAGCTGTGTTTAAGTCAAGAAAGTGAAGTGTGTGTGTGTGTTTAAATAAGTATCTTCTAGGCAACTATGCTTCATCTCTAGGCACGACGTCGCTTCCCATAAGTTGAGATCGTGATCAAAAGCTCGCCTAGTAAAGTCATTAAAAATTATGGAATGATGTTATAAGATCTTACTTCAAATACAAATATATTTATTGACATGAATTAAGGTTACAAGTTCGTGGTGAATCCATACCAACTAGCGTAAGCTGTGTTTCAGGAAGCAGTGACTTCTCCCATAAACCATAACTGGGTCAGTTCAGTGTCCACTCCTTTCGGTATGCACACAACATCGAAAAGCGGCGATGTCATCTAAATAAAATGTAAATGACTCGACCCAACTGCCACGCCACCTGGTGGCTGAATTTATTACGGCACGCGCCTGCCAGCGGCTACTCCTACAGGACCTCTCATTATGTATAATTGCTGATGGAAAGTAATTTCGACGTTGGAGGCAAAGCAAATGATTTCTATAAGCCCAAGTGCTGGTGGAGATAAGCTGTGGATCTTTGGGAACAAGCCAGGTTTTCAAACCAGTTCAGTTTCGATGACAATAAATAAGGTCAGTGCAGATGAGGGAGGACTAAAATCTCCGAAGCGTTCTGTATGTAAACTTCTGTGTGCTTTCTTTACTTTCGGCACTACTCTGATGCATAGATACATACATACTTTATCTTTCCACATGCCATGATCCAAGCGGAAAGCAGTACATCAACTCCCAGACACCCTCCGATGCAAATGTCAATCTATTTTTTCGGACAAGTAAGGACCCCCGAGGACTGTCTTTCGTCCTTGCAGGCCTCCATGGTGACAGCAAGCTGATCTGATGCTACAGACGGGAGGTTGATAACGTAACTCCTGCTACTCCTCCTTTGGCTCATTTGGTTCAGCTTGCCGTGCCAACGCTTATTTTGATAAGCTATTTTGGTCTAGTAGAGGGTTTCGAGGAATTGGTGTACTGCTTTTCGCTAGGATAATAGCATGTAGAAAAATGTAGTCTCTACCTGTCCAACGGAAGTAAGGCGTCACTTAATTTAAGTGTAGTATGGAAAATACATATTTCAATAAAATTTATCTGCCAGCTCTGCGCGCAGTTTGATCGATTTGATGAAATATTGAACGTGTAATAACAGCCTATGGGTCTTGAACATCAATTTACTGTTTAGGAACTGTTTAGGTCCTGGAACTTCGAAAGAACAAATAGAGGGATAATAGCTTCGGTTACTTTTTTTCTAATTAATCATTACTTGACTCCATTAAATTTAAATTACTTTTGTTTATCCCTTTTACTGAAAGGTCAATTCAAACTGGTCATTCTAAAAACAACGGTTTCCATAATTAGCATGACATCAGCGCACGCGCCGATGCTCGCTGATACACCGCGATAAGGTCTCGGTGGGTTTATGGTCATTCCTGACCCCTAATCGTCATTTTAGTGAATTACTGTGTAATTATAATGATGCCCAAGAATTTTAGCTACGCAAGGCTGTGTACGACGTGCTGTATGAACTCTGATGTTTCTCTATCGATAGGTTTACTTATACATAACAGTTCAAATAGCGGGAAACCCGCAGCATCGACGTCGCTGCAAGGACGTGGTGGTAGGGTTTTTCTCCAAGAGTTCAAGAAAGTACCAGATATTCATCCACCAAACCGAAGTGTGCGAACATGTGTTCCGGTTTGAAGGGCACTGTTTCCAGCGAAATTACTAGGTATATGAGACTTTAGGACCGATCTCTCAGGGTGACGAGCGCAGATCAGTGCCGCGCTAGATTTTGTAATGGACAGTTCTGGCTGGCACTGTAGCTGTTCTGGGCCGACGCTTACTATCAAATGAACGAGCAGCTCGCCTCGTTTCTTAGTGACGTAAAGTTTAATATAAAAACCAATTCTCCGTCCAATTCTATTGTGGGTATTTGTATGACTCTGATGGGCTTCTTACGCGAAATGCGGTACATTCCTATTCTGTCCTGGACTTATCGCATGACACCTTCACCCTTCCAGCCAGTTGTCCAGGCGAGACAGGAATAGATTGAAGGTCTGGGCTACAACTCCTAAAGTAGAAGTAATAAAACTCTAATTATTCTAATGTCTATCTCCTAAAAGGTTCCTCAAAGTTCCTTTTGTGCTATTGTGCCCACATTAACCCACTCAAAAGTGGTAATATGAAGCCCCAACACAATTGTTATTTACACTCCGAGGCGTTGAATTGCGGTGTTAATCTAAAAGGTGGCTATCAAAGCGATCCACGCCACAGAATAGTTAATAGTGCAAGTAACACTTCGACAAAGTTACTCGTGCACTTGGATTGGGATGATATAGAATAGAATGGAATAGAATTATTTTAATGAACACCAAAAATAAACAAAAATACTCTAAGATAATGCAAACACAAGGTTGATTTGGTTGTAATTGTTAAATTTTTGTTCTAATTTTTGAGTTATCTTTGTTCTGTGGTGTTTCAATAAAGCGTTTATTTATCTATCTATCTATAATAGGTGGTCTTATCGCTTAAACCAATTTCTGTCAGACATTCTTTGTCTTTGGATGGACTTAAAAAAAATTACCAACTTAATGCATAATGCTCGGATTCAACTAATTTACTTATTTACCTGCAGAGATTTCGGAGTGCAAATATCTACTGGGTGACACAGCAATTTTATAGGCAGCCCTGGCGATTACCATTACATGAATGGTCTGCTCGTCTTGTTCTGCAGTTGTATTAAGAAAGTCATATACTTACCTACATATCATTATTATTAAAACTTTTACATTAGTAAAAAAAACCATCAACCGCAAACATAACGTTGTTTATCCAGTGTTACCTGTAGTTACCACCTCCTGCTATGCGTTTGATCTAATAAATCTACGCCATTGTATGCAGATGCGCGTGCGCAGCATAATTCCGCTGTTAACTCTGGGTTACCTGTAAGCATACACTGCTTTACATAGTTGTAAAATGGTAAATAAGTGTTTCTTTTTATCTCTACAACACATAAAAATACCGCTCTTGAGTAACAGCAAAATACCTTTTGTGTTCCTATTTTAAAACGTAGAAAATTAATGAATTTACCTACACTGAATTTTCATGAAGTCTCTATGGAATGGAACCAACCTTCAGTGTGAAAAAGAAACCGTCCAAATATATAGTTTAGTAGTTCAATGGTACACTTAATTAAAAAAAAAAAATGTTTTTATATCTTTTTTTTTAAGATTTAAAAAAAATGCGGTCAAGATCAACAATCATAAGAGAAAAACAATTACTTTGAACAAAATCACTATCGAGTTTCTTTAATTACCGGTTTTTGTCGAATGGATGTATTCCGAATACGCGGGTAGAGTCGTCAGAACGTTAAATTTTGAATTCCAAAGCCAAAATACCTTTACGTGTCTTATCAATGGTAATCATTATTCATTGCTATACCTGCATAAATTAAGTCAAATATATTAAACGCATGACACCTCTGCGGGATACCGGTAAATATGCGCAGGACTCGCCAGCACGTTCCTAGTGTTAAGGGGTAGCACCGCACACTATTCACTTGTCAATATCTCCGGGAAATATGAGATAAGTGCAAAATAGGGAAAAGAAGTCTACGTAGTTATCTCTCATCTCACAGTTACATCTCATCTCTCATAGAGATCTAGAATAGAATAGTATAGAAACTCTTTATTTTACACCAAAAAAGTACAGAAAAATTACAATAGGTTAACAAGGGCAGAACAATGGGAGCACTTATCCCTGAATGCGATTAGTTCCAGACATCCTCTGGATGGACAGTAAAAAAACAATTTTCAATAGGTAGTAACCATTCTATCGAAAAATGTACTTACATCATTTCATATTTTTGCGACTAGTTTCTGAGATCTGAGGTACCTCCCCTTAACTCGTTGTTGACAGCGGCGCGTGCGCCGATAGTATCGGAGCGGCATAAGGGCGCATCTGCCGTTACGCCATCGAAGGTTGCTCCCCATATTGTTCTATTCAAATGACATGCTGCTGATAACAGAATTACTGTTAATTGTTGGTGGTTGCCTTATCTTTTTTTATCATCATTTGGTTTGGGTTGGGGTTAGTCTGACCACTATCTCACCTGGGCCGTAAGTCGCTATAGCCACCTAGATTCGTAACGCGCTCGTTTTGGATTGTCAAAATAACTCGCTGGAAGCTAGCGCGTTTCGAAAAGTCTTAAGGTTCAAAGAGAGTTAAAAGCGTGTTATGACATCACGCGTTTACGGCAACACAGATTGTTTATTATCTGGATTATCACATGCGACACTATTTCTACTATTATTCTTTTTTTTTACCTGGGTAATGCATTACGCATACCACCAGACCCGGGTGTCGGCCGGGTGGTTATGTGGGACTCCCCCGCCAGTCTGACGGGTATACCCACTAAACCCCAGGGTGATCCACCGGGACGCCTTTGTTGTCGGGGCTACGGGTGCGAGAGTGGACTTCCGCGGCCCCGACGGTGTTGGTCTTCATGGGAGGACCCCATCCGTTGACAGGAGTGGAGAGGAGTGCTCCACTCCGTACTACTACTACAATTCTATTTCAACCCACATCAACCCACTGTTGGGTATAGGCCTCCTCATGTGCACACCATTCTCTTCGGTCCTGCGCCAGACGCATCCACAGCCTTTCCTGTAACCTTCGTGATATCGTCTGACCATCGGGCAGGTGGTCTGTCTTTCAATCTCCGACCATTTCTTGGCCACCATTCCCTCACTGCCCTAGTCGAACTATTACTATTTATCTTGTAAAAAATTACGGTTCTTATGGGATAATTCTCATCGCGGGCGAAACCGCGGGATGCGGCTAGTTTTATTATATTGGCGTGAGTGAAGTCAGTTTGCCTAACACGCGACGAAAGCTTTCGTAACGCTTTAATATTTAATAATAAACAGCACCTATTCGAATAGAAAGTACATTTAATGGAAATTCAGATTCTTTTATAAAATGCGTGAAGTGAATTCGGTTTTATTACTCTTCCGCGCCCAAATTGAGGCGCACATTTCTTCACTTCACCATTGATGTAGTAATGCCAGAGTATATTCTTCACCAGTTGAACACTTACTTAGATTAACTCTACGGCATACAGAAGTGGATAAACCCCGTGGAATATTAAAAGGTAGATAGATAGATGGATAGATAAACCCTTTATTGTAACACCACAGAACAAAGAACACTTATAAACTATAAAATAACAAAACAAGTTTAACAATTAGTGCCATAATGGGCAGAGACAAAGGTACTTAAACGAAGGCTGGGATCAAATTAATAAAAAAAAAATACACCACCAAGCCCAGTCCGTATTGGTGAAATACAAATAATAACTAGCGGCGCCCAGCGTCTTCGCCCGCGTTAACTGTTATCCTATAGGAACAGTTAATTTACGGGATAAAAAGTATCCCGTGTTCTATTCCATGACCTAGAGTATCTATATACTTAATTTTATCGAAATCCGTTTAGACGTGAAGATAGGAAAAACACACAAACCCACAAACTTTCGCTTTTAAAATAATAGTGTGATATATGGAGAAACTTTTGAATAAAATTATTTCTCACAGCAATTAAGTTGCGATTTATAACATTTTTTTAACACGGCATGACTTCTAAATTCTCCAAAAAAGCCCATGGCACTTAACTCATCTTTATATCTTTACAATAAGTCTCTAAATCGCTTGGAATGTTGAACTATTTTAAACTCATGTATGTACAGTTTACGCGGGGTTATAAAAATAGTATTTTTATTAGAAAATAAAGTGAACAAACATCTGTCGATGAGAATTGATTGATGCAGCTTAAAAAGCGATCAATTTTAGGGTTACCAACAAAACACATGGCTCAGGGTGGCTATTAGAAAGGCAATTAACAATACATTATTTTTGAGATTATCTACGGGGAGTGTAATGGTTGGAAAAATTAAAACTAAAATTTCTTTTAAGGTGATTACAGTGTCCAAATTAGCAACTCGACGCGTCTCAGCACAATTATCGCACGAAAAACTATTGAAATAATGTCCAAGTCAGCGCGCACTTCAACGTGGCTGTTACGTCGAACACTCTGTCGAAATAACGCGATTGAAGGGAAAATAATAATTTTCATATGGACACGATTGTTGCATTGATAAATCGGTAAAACCATAGTATAGGTATTATTATATCAAGTTAATCTATCAATTGACAGACATAAAAGCGAAATCACCGAAGCCATTTGTTAGAAGATGCACCATTATTAAAAAAAAATAGAGGGAAATTATTTAAAAATATAAAAAAATATATAAAACTAAATGTTGTACTTAAATAGATAAATGCAAATAGTATAATTGTATTTATCAAATTTTTAAAACAACCGTCACAGAGGAGTTAGCTTTAGAAAATACCCTTTTGTCAAGACTAAATCTGTGAGATAGGAAATCAATTATATGGGTAACCTAAGTGAACTTTTATATGAATACCTATAATATACAGTTTTACCAAGAGCTTTGACACCCTCATACTTAGCACCCTTTAAAGAATACACCCGTATAACGTTTATGTAGAGGGCGCCACTGGTAGTTTTAATCGTGAGTACTTCAGTAGCAGAGATTTTTATTAATTATTTAATTTTATAGGCACGTTAGTGGTTAAAAAAGGCGGGCATAGGGGCTTCGATACGGTGATTGAAATAAATTGGCGGTGACGAATTATTTTTGGAGATAGAACTTGATATGAGTCTATTGGAATATATTTGTACTATGTGCTTAATATAAATAAAATTAATTGGCCCTTTATAAGGCAGGCTGTTATTCATTTTAATAATGGAATTAAACGTTGCTTTTTTTTGATGAATTTCCAGTGCAGAGCTGAATAAAAACTATTTTAAAAAATCAGGCCACGATTTCACTTCAAATAATAACTCAGTTACTTACTAATCATTGTGGATTATAATTTACCTGTATCATAGGAAAAGGTTGTGTATAATTAAAAAAAAATAATATAAAAACTATAAATTGCCATTCGCCGACAGATGGCGTGACTTGTTCCCAAAAAAGTTGCCAGCTTTAAGTCAAAAGTACACAAATATATAGGTGAGCTTTTTTACTCGCTTTTAGTACGCTTCTTTAGGATTACGCAGATTAATTATTTTTTTATTGTAATTTAAGTGATTTAAGATCTCAACATATTTTTAGTTAAAAGCTTTTGAAAAGCTATTTCTAAAACTATCGAAATAAGATTATCTTTTAGCCCATTCAGAATTGATTGTGCTGTAAGCAGTTTTTTATTTTTTGTTCCTTATGTATGTTGCGCTAAATAAAAGTGTTTCTTTCTTTATTATCTCTCAGTAGCGTAGGTGAATTGAATTCCGTATTATCTAATTAAATTTAGAGATTTTGGTACTAATTATTTTACTTTCACATGCCGTAAAGGCAGTAAGCATTATGCCCAAGTGTGATATAAATAATAAACAAAACGAATGTAGACTTTGCTCAGCATTATTTTTGTTATGTATTATTTTAAGACCTAAATTCTTTCATCTGCCAAGCAGTAGTGTGCAAACATTACTGTGCTCCGGTTTGAAGGGCACTGTTCCCAGCGAAATTACTGGGCATAATATTAGGAGACTTTAGAGCCGATGTCTAAGGGTGATGAGCGCAGTGCAGTGCCGCGCAGGATAATCCAATGCAAAGTTCTGGGTGGCACTGTTATTGTTATGGGCAGCCGTAGCGCTTACCATTATGCGAACGACTTGTTCATCTCGTCACTCAGTCAAAAAAATAATGAATATGAATATTAGAACTTCGCTGAGTGTGTGATCAGCGCAATCTCCTATTTTAATTTATTTTATAACCTAGATGCATAACTTTTTTTCGCCAAAACAAAAAACCACAAGACGGGTCGGACCGTGTCATTCCACGCTTTCATAAATCATCGCGAAACCAAAGCTTTGCTTATCGGTGGTTAGCAAAAAGTGTCACAAAAACCCGACCTGATGCCACGGTGTCAGGTTACCGCCATCTGGGGGTAGGTGGCAAGTGATGCAACATGGAAACTATACAGAGTGATATTGGCTACATGCCTTTTGGTACCGGCACCCGAATTATATCATCATCATCATCACCCATAACGTCCCACTGCTGGGCACAATTATATAACAAATGAAAATGAAAATCGAATTCATTTGGCGTTTTAATTGTGGGTTAAACGTTAAATGAATTCTATTTCCATTTTAATTGGTGTTATTTACACAAACTTGGCGTCAAGAAGGACAAGACGAAGTGCCAACTATTCCCAAAAATAAATCCGCCAATGGTTGTTATGTTTGTTTCTTTTTCCTTTAGACTTGTAAAAGGGTAGATAGATAGATAGATAAACTCTTTATTGAAACACCACAGAACAAAGAAAAGTTAAAACTAGAACAAAACAAATTTTACAATTAGTGTCACAATGGGCGGTCTTATCGCTCAGAGCGATCTCTTCCAGACAACCATGCACGGAGAGGAGTAATTAGTACATCGGACGGTGGCTTTCCTTGGTGGGGTGGGGTAATGTTTCGTAAGCTAAAAAAAGCGTGACAGTAACTTTGTATTTCGTAAGCAACCGCTACTGCTAAAATTAACATTAAATAAATCGATGTCACTAAAAATAAACGGATCCCGAAACTATTCCAACCACATTACAATTATGGACAGTCGTAAACGAAAGTGAAATGTGCAATAAAAATAAAAGTTATTCCTTTTACATTGGTTCACCAATCTCCCTCGTGCAACGGTAGGAACGAATTCAATTAAACAAATGCAAGGTTAACTTTCGTTTGTGATAACGGAATGTGTTTTGCTGATAACTGTACCCGTATTGAGCTGGATCATTAGGAAGGTTCTTTTCAAGATTAATCTATTATAATAAAGTGTCTAGTCTATATTATTTATTCTGTGTCCGTAAATATATCTACGTATAATATCTGTATAATATAAAAATGTTATGTTGGTTTGTGTACGCTTCAAAAACTCAAAAAGTTCTGCACCGATCGAGCTGAAATTTTAGCATGTTATAAAATTCGCATCAAGGGTTGTTTTTATTTATATTTTTCATTAGTGACATATCAGTGAATGTGCGAATGTGCCACAGCGAAGCGTGCCAGGGTACAGCTAGTACTAATATAAAAATTAATCCCTATGTCCCTTAGTCACGTCATAGCTTGAGAACGGCTGGACCGATTCGGCATTTTTTTTTTCAATGATTCGTTGATATCCGAAGAAGGTTTTATTGAGATAAAAATTGGAAAAGTACCCGGAATATTGGAAAATTTGGGAAGCACTAAAAATTTTTTTTAAGAGATTTTTGTATGAACTCACGTTGACGTTTGATTTTGTCGCGATTTTCTGTTGTCCTAAGTAACATTTACAGGAAGTAGGCTATTTAAAGGCAAGTGATTCCGAAAAGCAAAATTATTTATTATACATATAATTATTTTATACAGTTTATAGGTACTAGGATTATGTCTAAAGCAGAATGCTTTGCACCACGAAACAACCATCATCCAAATCCTTCCATAAAATTAAGAGCACACAATCGAATCGCTGGCCATCCGTCTTCATCACTCCAGAGGCATCCGATGCGCTGCCAATTATTCTATCCTACAAACCTTCTATCTAAGCGATTAACCATGGTTCAACCCTGTTCATTGTACACCAGGATTGTCCCGAGTCTTAGGGTGGAACGGTTGCCGTATTACGAATCCAACGATAGGCTTGCGAGTCTTGCGACAGACGTGAGTCAAATGTCACTTTTAAAAACTGCTTAAGCGAAAACTGTTTCTATGAAGGAAATTTTTACAAAAGAAAATGGAACCAATAATAAATTGCTAAGTTGTCACTAGTTGTTTACCAAACCGTCTACTACGCTTTCGAGCCATGACGTAATTTAGTAGCAAATCGACAACCCTAAAGACAACCTGACCAATCTGTCTTGTGAACTATACTTGAAATAATATAAACCGTGAGAAGTTTTCTGTTTCACTCACACTCGTGTACGCTTTATTACTAGATGTGAATAAGACAGCTGTGAGACAGCTGTTGCCTTTAATTTTTATTTTGTTTGTCTTTTTTTGAGGCTTTTGTGGCTAGTACCGCTAACATCTATAGCCAATGTACACACACTCACACATAATCACACTCGTCTATGGATTCATTCAAGTTCCTACTTCAAGATACTCCTCAAACCTAGATCTTGCGACACAGGGAATTCCCAGAGCAAGACCTAGTGTGGTAGTTAGGTTGTAAGAATGTAGTCCATAGTCTTAAACTTCATTTTTTTTTATTCTTCATTTGTTTAATTATTTTTCAATTTATTTTTTATTAAGTATACATTTTGCGACCGATCGCTTGGTGATTGCTGTCGCTTTGCTAATGCAATGTTACGTAATCAGGCTACCGACGAGTATCTGTAATCAATTTGTAACGGTTAAGGTCCATTTGTGATGGGTTAGATGGATGCGTTGAGATGCAGTCTTTTATTTAATATATACGTGAACTATTTATGTTGAAAGTAGATTAATTCTTGTATCTTCTAATCTACACCAAAAAGGTCATCCAAAGATTGCCTGAAAGAGATAGCTGTTTGGTAATAAGGCCGTCTTGTAACTTACTTTTGTCATTGTTTTGTGTTCCACTTATATTTATTTAAGTGCAAGGAGTTGTTAAGTTATCTTATATCGGCATAAATGTATTATGGTTTTAGATTATTGATATATTTGAGTAGGTATTCACGCGTTTGGCGTTTTCTCTACGTAAGTTCTATTATTTATTCTACGGTATTGGTGTATTATGTTGCAGAGATCGCTCTGAGCGATAAGACCGCCCATTGTGACACTAATTGTAAAATTTGTTTTGTTCTAGTTTTTAAGTTTTCTTTGTTCTGTGGTGTTTCAATAAAGAGTTTATTTATCTATCTATCTATCTATGTTCTATGATTCTAGTCTTTGATAGTACGTAGCTGTACAGGTAATACTGTACACTAGCAGCGGCCCACGGTTTCGCCCGCGTTAACTATTATCCCACAGGAACCGCTAATTTTTACGGGATATCAAGTATCTTATGTTATATTCCAGAACCTAAAGTATCTGGATGCTTAATTTCATCAAAATCCGTTCAGCCATTTAGGCGTGAAGAGAGGAGAAACACATACACAAACTTTATTATTTGTAACATTGGTGAGATCATAGGCTGTAAGTGAGATAGTAACAAATAGTATGTATGTATGTATCCGACTGCGGAGCGTGTGGTTGCGGGTTCGATTCCCGCACAGGGCAAAGATTTATGAGAACCAGAAATATTTGCTCTGAATCTGGGTGTTTGTAGGAGCATGGTCCTCGTAGCCCTGATTCCCTAGACACAGGGAATCCTAGTTTGGGGTTATCATTTATATAACGAGTTATCATTTATATTATCTTAACTTACCTTACTCATGAGAAACCTTGCAAGTGAACGGGCGGACTTGTAACTCTTAAGTTCGGATTAACTGCCAACTTAACTAACACGTGAATACTGTAACAACAATGTAGTTAAGTTAACTTGCATATCCGCTCTAAGCACTTGTTACGAGTATATCCGTTGGGTGTCGGATGACTTGCCTGCGCAGGAATCGAACTTGATACTTAGGAAGCGGATACGCGGACTGGCAGTGTCGATTTTGTATGGGTTCTCTGAAGACAGCTGTCTTGTTAGATTAAACTACAACAAATTACAAAAAAACTCGATATTAGGGTACCAAATTTCGAATCGATCAGACCTGTAGAAGTTGCGCATATCCCGTCATCAACTAGAAAAGTGCTGATGATCTTCGAAGAGCTGGATAGATTTTCTTGATACAAAGCGAAATCCTCGTGACTAAATCACCTAGCAGTAGTGTGCAAACATTAATGTGTTCCGTTTTGAAGGGCACAGTTTCAAAAATATAGGCCGCATGCCGCATGCCACGGGCCGTGCCATTGGACAGCCCTGTTGTAGGCAATTGTTGAAAGGATGCGGTCAGTGGACCAGCTCTATGTTAATGGTGGTGCCCCATTTAAACGACCTCCAGAAAGGGGGCCAAGACACTTAAGGACTCGACCTGCTCCCGCTGTGACACTTACGTCTGTTTCCATTAATAAATTGCACTAGGTTTAGACTTGAGCATCGCTCAAACTCACACAATGTCAATTTAAATGAATTTATAGCACAGTTGACTTAAACGCGTATTTATGTCACGCTTTTCCGTGTAGAAAAGGGGCTATTTAAGTCAAGGAAAAGCTTGACTTAAATGCGGGTTTCTGTCACTAGTGCTATAAAATAGTATACCTACTATTAAATGCGTCCTGCGGTTTACCCGCATAACTATAGAGCGCGTAGAGTTTTCTATTCTTTTTTATTCTATTATCCTACGGGATAAGTTAATTTTAACGGTATAAATAGTATGCTATGTTCTAATTCAGAACCTAAAGTAACTAAATACCAAATATCATCAAAATCTGTTAAGCCACTGCGGCGTGAAAAGAGTACAAACAAACAAAAATAAAACGAATTTTACTAAAATAATAATGCGAAAGTTTGTGTGTTTGTCCTCTCTTCACGCCGAAACGGCTGAACGGATTTTGATGAAATTTAGTATACAGATAATTTAGGTCCTGGAATAGAACATAGAATACTTTTTATCCCGTAAAAATTAAATGTTCCCATGGGAAATTAGTTTATGCGGGCGAAACCGCGGAGCGCTGCTAGTTTTTAATACTACGAGTACTCGTAGTATTAGTGTAGTAGGTTTTGGTCAAGTACGTATTACAATTAAATTTTGACCCAGTTTCAGAGTCACAAGAGACTCTGAAGTGATGTGAGTTGACACTTCGCCCAAGAATCTACCTGTCAAATATCTTCAGTGACGTTGATACATTTTTTTTAATCCAACCACTAAATCTCCGCCTTCATTACAGGGCCAAACAAAAGGACCATCTTATCAAAGGACATAAAGGATGCTTCCCGTGGGATCCCGCACGCCTCGACCCGGTCCCGCCGTCACGGCCACTGAGCACGAGGAGCTGCACATACATAATATATCTGTTTGATTAATGTCTCTAAAATGTATGTATTATAAAAATCAGGGACCCACCACGAACAGTTAAATCCATCCAGTTTAAGGCCTTAAGCTGAACTGCCCTGCTAACTGTCACCACCAATATCGCTCAGCGTTCATAAGTCGACCAGAGACATTTATCCAAAGAGATCGGAACAATTCGTTTGCATTTATGGGAGTTTATATAGCTCCATCTCATTCTCTTTCTCTCTCATTCTCATTCTCAGTGACGTCACGTCACGTTTGTTATTTATGAGTGTGTGGTGCCAATCTAGGCCGTTCAGTTTAAGGCCTTAAAATGAACTGCATGGAATAAGAATGCGTAGCACTTACCATCAGGTGAACGTCTTGCGCGTCTCGTTACATAAACTTAAAACGCAAAACTCATTAATCATATATTGCAAGTAGGCAAAAATATTGCATTTTACAAGTCACAAACTTAAGTCTCTTAATACATAGAGAAAACAAAAAGTAAGTCAGGATATGATCTACTAAACTAATGTTTTTTTTTTTATTTGCCTGAGTGATGAGACAAGCAAGCCGTTCACGCCGTAAGTGCTACACCTGCCCATAACAGTCACAGCGCCACCCAGAACACTGCATTGCATAATCCTGCGCGGCACTGCACTGCGCTCGTCACCCTGAGACATCGGCTCTAAAGTCTCATATGCCCAGTTAATTCGCTGGAAACAGTGCCCTTCAAGCCGGAACACAGTAAGGTTTGCACACTACTGCATGGCGGATTAGCATCAAATCAGATCCATCACCTGAACTGATACCAGTGACGAATACTTCCGCGCTGCCCCACCTCGTTAGCTCCCATTCCCAGAGTCATACATGCTTGTACGGATGTGTCGGAAGCGTTACAATTGTATGAATTTCGTTAATATCCTCTTCCTCAGGATGCAAGGGTGCATGTTTTATGAAGTCTCCAGGATGAGGTCACGGATGACGTGGTAACTGGTAACAGAGGTGCTTTGTTAATGAACCTGTGTGCTAAGCAGAAATTATTACGTTTTAGAATCAATAAGGTTTTTGTCGATACATAATAATATAATAAATTAAAAAATATATATTTCCAATTATAATTTAATTATTCTGTGGTAAGTACATGAACGGTTTGTACTGCAAGCTGGGAACTGGCTGGCTGCCACCTGGGGAAGTACCACCACACCTTTGCCAGATATTCATCCGTCAAGCAGTAGTTTGCAAAAGTTACTATGTTCCGGTTTGAAGGGCACTGTTTCCAACGAAATTACTGGGCATATGAGACTTTAGCGCCGATGTCTCAGGGTGACGAGCGCAGTGCAGTGCCGCGCAAGATTATGCAAAGCTAACTTCTAGGTGGCACTGTAACCGGTATAGGCAGGCGTAGGGCTTACCATCAGGTGACAGACCTGCTCGTCTCTCAGTAGAAAAAAAAAGCTGATCAAAATGAGTCCAAACACATCAATCGCCTATTAATAGCTGATGAGCTCCGTTGTCTACCTTCCATCCATCATCAGATCAGTTCGCTGTCACCATTAAATTGTGATGTAGAGAAAAATATAAAGTCCACGTCCTTAAAAGTCCTTAAAACATCGAAGTAAGTAAATCAAGTCATCAAACTTCCTGTCATTACTCATACATTTCCATACATAAACACATACATCGGTAATGAAGTAATCTAATCAGTTCCTAGTGTCTGATACCCGCGCCCTTCGTCATGCGCGGGCGCCTGTAACCGCCTCAGGGCTTCGAATCGACATAACTTGGATGGTCCTTCTTATGTTACATTTAGACTAGCTGCGTCTTGCTGTTTCAATTTGTAACTCTCGTTCTCACACTGGAACTCATTTTCAATTTTAAACGTAGTTGAGAAATAGTGTAATTTTCTATGAGAGAAGGAATTTTCTGAATGGGATTACTGTGTTAAGAGATTTGACGTAAATCAAACGTACAACATCAAACTTTATGTTACAAATTTGTTTATTAAACTAGCTGCGCCATACAATTTTAACCGCACAATTCTCTTTATTTCCAAATTTCCCGCAAAAAAATACATTTTCAAGCAAGTCAAAGCAAAGAGCAAGTCGTTTACAGCGCCACCCAGAACTTTGCATTGTATTATCTTCCGCGCTTCTTGCGCTCGTCACCCTAAGACATCGGTTCTAAACTCTCACAATGCCCAGTAATTGCACTGAAAACACTGCCCTTCAAACTAGAACACAGTAATGTTTGCACACTACTGCTTAGCGGATGAATACCTGGCAGACTTGTGGTACATCCCAGGCGGTCTCTTGCAGAAGAGGCCTCCCACTACAAATGGTTCTAATCCTGCAGTTCTCCACTCGTGTAGACGCGCCTGTACGCACTTGGCTGGATGCGGGCGTTCCCAAACCGTGAGTTATGCCTTAACGGTAACATGACCGCTAACCACTGTGACTCTACAAATATAACGGCTTTACTAAGCTATTAAAATAATTGGGAACTCGGAATTATAGTTTCAAGGGCGCCTGACAGCCCTGATTTTCTTAGTACCTAAAGCCCGGATAATACAGCTGCCTACTTTTAACACTCACTGCTGAGCCGATTTACCCACTCCATAGTGTTTTTCCATACAAGAAACACAACAGTTGTGTTTTCCCGCGCTCGCGGCAAGATATGAAAAACACGACAGTTGTGTTCTCAGCACTGAACGTATTGGTGTTGGAATCATATTTCGTATTGAGTCAGCCGATTTCAATTATAACGTTTCGTACGTTATAATTGAAATCGGATCAGAAGAATAAAAGAGGTTACCAAATAAAAACACAACTTGAATTTCGTATTTTATTAAATTTATTTATTTAATCTGTCTACAAAATAATTTAATCCAATCATAAATACTAATAGGCGAAACGAATATAGTACAAAAGATACAATTAAAACAATAATTTAATTAATTTTAAATAAGTACAAAATATTTTTATGTATTATAATTATTATAATTAAAAAGATTTATGCATCCTACAAGGACTTTGGGATGTAGCTGTTTTTAAATTAAATATTTTATTATTATATATTAGCAGACAACTATTGAGGAGTGAATATTGTTTAACAATCAAATATATAGATCATTCATTATATCACAATTAAAATTTAATTTTAAGGAGCTAAATGTGCCACGTGTTTATTTTAGGTATTCCTAAAATAAACACGTGGCACATAACTTACTTTTTGTAAAATATACTATAGATAACTTTTTGTAAAGGGGGTTTCTCTATTGCGAAACCCCCTTTACAAAAAGTTATCGAACGTCACTTAGTACTGCGCAGTACAAGATTGTAGTGCGCGATTTTATGAAACGTCATATAACTTTTTTTTGTTAAAGGGGGTAAGTGCTTACATTATATAATTTTTTATTTACTAATTTTCATAATTATAATGTTCATAGTGATTTAGAAATAACGACCAGAATAATTAACAATGAAGTTGAGAAAATAATTTTATTTTACATCTGATCCGTAAATAACTAGTAATATAATTATTTTTATCCTTATATTTTAGTCGATTTCCAACGGTACGGGGTTTTGTAGCGGTGTTTCATTTATGATTAGTCTAAATAGAACCTTATTCTCACTGACATAGGGATCCGAACTAAAACCTAATCGGTGATCACGATCGTCCATTAACCAAATAATGTTATTTATTAAACTAAGAAGACGATAGATTAACAAGAGATCAGACAATCAGTTCTTTTGTTATAGAAGAGAGATGAGTATACTTTTAAGTGACTCCTAACTCCGGTATACGGTTAACACGTTGACTGCTAAACCGGTTTTTATATTTGGGCACGGTTACGGACCGTGTGTGTTTTCCAGCAATGCCGTGTCGTCTGTGTTAACCACGTTATACACACACGTCTGTGTTTTCCCGCACCCGCTTAAAGTTATAAAAAGCAACGTCTGTTTTCAGCAGTGAATATGTTAAAACCTAGTGGCATCTAAGCCAACGTGCACAATTGAGATTAAAAATTGTAAAAATCGTTAACAGCTTCTTTACATACGAATAATAAGTTATATTATGTATTGAAGATATCGAAAAAAAATAAGTGGAATTTATAGTCGAGAGATAAACCTTCTTTTAATAACTAATGCTGAAGACAGACCCAATAGCGTCAGTTGTGACGGAAAATATCTTATCAAGTACTTCCATTCATATATTATACATTTATTCATATACTTGCATGGCCTAGTAAACAAAAAATCAAAATGAAACAAAGAAAACATGATATTACAGAAGAGCAAATTAATTAAATCTACGAAATGTGATGCTTCAGTGGAATTGCACCAAAATGTGACTAAAGACACGAATAAAAATAATAATTAGATTATAAATTAAGAATTCTAAAAGTCTTTCCAATAAATAGTTCCAAAGTATTGTCTAAATTAATATCAATAATAATTACTATAATTAAGTCAACTACATAACTTATAATATTGAATGTTTGATTGTTAACCTACGTTATCTTATAGGGGGGTAAAGGTCTAGCCCATTTCTCTTTAGAAGTGTATGCCTGACTGGGGTTTTTGGCGTCAGTCATTCAACTTCCTTCCTTTGGATGCTCAACTGTGCTCCGCTTCTTTTGTGGATCGTGACCTTTGCCCATTGGTCGAGGTCTTCGCAGCCTCGTTGGCCACCCCAGTAATTCCTATCTTAGAGCGCATAGTTATATCTTACTGTTTTATTTTTTCTGTGTGTTCCTTATTGGCGATCAAAATTGCATTTATAAGAGGTCTTAAAGCTCAAGGTGCTGAAGAGGTTTCTGTACTCTGCTGTTGGTACATCTGGGGTGGTTAGCAGTTGAGGCAATCGCGGCTATATCGTCGGCAACCAAATGGCACATATCATAAGCGTAATACAAAACTAGATTCACACCAAGTACAACTAAACAAGACCATACATTTTTAAATTATTTGGTGTAATTTTCCGGAAAAGTTCCTGGAAAATAATTTAAAACACAACTCTATTTTTCTGACAAGCAGTGCCGGAAATAAATCCAAAACGCTTCAGCATATTTTGACACATATGAAAAAGTCATAACAAAAATCAATCCGTTGCTTTTTTTACTTCTAAAGATTAAAACAGTGTTTGTTAAAAGATCAACATAAACCTAAACCAAAAGCAATAGAAAATTTCACTAATCCTCTAATCGAAGCTGATCCTGCGTTTACTTCTTTTCTCATTCACTACCTCAAGCCCTTTCCTTTTCCTGACCGCAGGAGCTGCCTCTCCCGTAGGAACCTTGGGCGTCGTCTGATTCTTTTCTTCTATCGGTATAAACTTGTCTGTGTCATCAGTACTCGGAGTAGTGGGGTCCGGTTTCATTCCAATCCAAGAATCTTCGTCCTTCTTATACCATTCATAAGGTCCTTCTAGAGGCTCCTCATTGTCAAAATCGAAATTCCACGTCTGGCTCATGCTGAGCCCGTTTCTCCTGGCGGTCTCCTGGAGGAAGTTCGAAAAGTTGTCATTGGCGGCCTCTTGCACAGGATCATAGTTTTTGAAGAACAGCTGTCGACAGACTGGCAGCTTAGGCTTCGCGTCACTATCTCCTGGCAGGGAAGACTGTGAACAAGAGAGAGAGGGTTTAGTTTTTACATGATTTAACATACTGTGTTGATATATAGATGGATGGTCGATCTGTCGCATGCGGCATTTACAAACGTGGACCAGATACAAGTAATGTTTAATTGTTGTCCGTGACTACGTTAGCCTACAAGTTTACGATACGATACGATCGTGTCGATCTGTCGATCGTTCTGTATTGCGTAGACAGACGCAATTAGCGATTTGGTTTATGTAAGGACACATACATGTGTGAAGTAAAATACTAATGACAAATATCATTTCGTCAGATTTAATAAGTTGCTTCTCCGAAGTAACTGCTCCGAATCCAAGTACCTGTGTATGACACATGCGACCGCTCAAACTAGGGTTACCAGATCCGAAAATAAGTTTTCCTGGAAAAATCACTAACTTACAAATACATTTCCTGACATTTCAGTTCTACTGTTGACACAGTTCAATCTGAAGAACACATCATGTGAAGAGCTGAAAGCTATATCCAGCAATGAAAAGTACAAGGTTCAGAACAATAGTTGATAAATATCAATTAATTGATTGCTAATTACTAGATTTTATTTTTGTTTTAACAATTTTAATTCTTATTTTTATATTTTTTGTAAATTCCTGACCATTTCCAATTTTCCCTGTTTCCCTGATAGATAACTGAAATTCTGGACATGTCAGGAAAATTCCTATCATCTGGTAACCCTTTTAGTTGAGGGGGGAAATACCGTCTCACTGTTCCCTTCACCACGGGGGTGACAGAAGGGGATATGTGGGACTCGAACCCACTAAAACCTCCCGTAAGCAGTTCTCCACCGAGGTGGGGTAAGATGGGGTCGATCTAGCAGCCACCATCTTGGCCCGGCGCTGGTAACCCTTTTTTTTAACCTGGGGAAATGCATTCCGCTTACCACCCGGGTCGAGAGTAGAGAACCAGATGGTTACATGAGACTCCCGGCCAGCTAGCAACCCCAGGGTGTTCCACTGGGACGCCTATTGTTGGGGCTACGGGTACGTAGAACGTCTTCCGTAGCCCCGATGGCGTTGGTCCTCCAAGGAGGACCCAAGCCCGTTGACAGGGGTGGAGAAGAGTCCTCCACTCCGTCTATCAGTGACAGAGGCGCGCGGGAACAGCCGCTGGCAACCCTAGCTCAAACCATGACAAGTGGGCATAGTCATACAACAATGGCTTTTCGACGCGGCGGATGTTTATCAAACAGACCGTCCTCACTTCAAGTTAGTTTATAAACAGGCCGGTGGATGTGCGTAATAATGAATGACCGCCGCCGACGATGGACAATACCAGGGAAAACCGGGGAATGTAAACATCCAACGGTAAATGGCAGAAGGTGAGTGAAAAACATTGGCTGCGGACCGCCTTCGTGGGCGGGGCGATAGATCCTTTATTATCTAGCGAGAGATAATAAGCTGGAAGCTTAGAATAGCTCTAGATAGGTGTAAGATTAGTCACTGAAAAAAAAAAAACGCTCACTAACTTTAGCTTTCAGGGATGATCCAAATGTTTTAATATATTATAAACGGAACCTTCCCAATGTGTACATGAATTTCGATTTACACACTGAAATACAATATTGTTGAAGCTACCATGAGAAAACTGTGTAGACATATTGAAGATGGGCAAGTCGAAAAAAAAAACATAAAACCCGTGCTCAGCAGTGGGACGATATGGGTTGATGATGATGAAGATAAACGAAAAAGTCTAGGAAGAACAAAAGATCGAAAAAGGCAGATTTTCTTTGTGTATCTGAGACTTTACTATCCGCATAGAAAAACCATCCAATCGACCTCTCTACCATACATAACTTTGCATACGTACGAACTCTTTACAGCATTTACACTGCCCTTATTTCATCAACACCACTTCACCACTTCTCACCAGCATTAACACAGAAGGGAACAAAGCACTGACAAAGATTACATATGCTTGAATACCGCTGCCACCTACACTCTAATTGGGACGCCGTTACAGGCCACAGTTCAGCCGTTGTCCGTTACTTAGACTTGCAAATTGGACGGTCAGCTACTAATTAGCAGGCTACCACTGCTCGGCTGGTTTACGTAATTATGCAACTTATATCATGCATTTCCGCGTGCCGTTCATCTGGCTTGCATTGCATGGCATTTACTACGCAGGGATCACGGTAAATTAAATTCACTAAGTAGGTTTGTGCTAACTTTATTGACACGAACTAAATTTAAACTATTTCTTTTTTTAATTTGTCATTGTCAAAAATTCTTAATTATTGTCTAAAATATTTTCGTGGCAAGATCTTGTAAGAAGAATTAAACCAGTCTGTATTTGGCAGTACCTAATATACAATACAATACAATAATTCTATATTGAACACCATAAAGCTTAAGTAGACATAAAACAATATACATTTAATAAACAGGTGGTACAATGGGCGGCCTTATCGCTTAAAGCAATTTCTTCCAGGCAACCTTTATATTATTTAATAAACTTTAAGAGAAAAAGTCTAAAATAGACTAGTGCCAGACGCGATGACCTAAAAGTGCATTGGTCATTTATAAAAATAGACCCACAAAGCACTAATTGTATGACCTAAGATGTATTTAGTGACAGAATCGTTGACCTACTTATTTTATTTTTTGTACCTAAAGTCCTAGACTAGACTTTTTAGTAAACACTAGCTCCGTCCGGTCTGTATTTTATTTAAAAGTTATATCGAGAAACTGCAACTTATTTTGTAAAAAAAAACAGAACTAAAATTCGATAGCCCGTTTTTCACATTTTCTTTACACGGGACCGCCATACAATTTTGTACTTTTCCTAGACACTGTATTTAAATAAATGATACCATTATTCAAATCTCGGAATCTTCCTATCTGAACCTATTATCATTGTGTTAAAGGATATTTTAAAGCACTTCGTCTATCTTTCCACGGAGCGCTCCCAGATGCATATCAACTGATATTAAGCATTTTGTTCTACACTTAAGTCATCCTTTTTTTTAAATACGGCTCGGTGATTATACACTTACAAATTAGATAAAGACTTCATTATAATATCATTAACTAACACGTCGTGCACGAAACCATTTCGTTTTGTATTTCAAATTTGAAAGAATTTTGAGTTGATTTACTTACAGGCGTTGGTTGAATTCTGTATTAGTATTATCATTTCAAATGTGATATTTATCTTGTTTCCAATAATAATGTTAGTGACCATGTTATGTTAAAACTGTGTGTACTGTTATATTTCGATCATATTATTTGATTGAAGTAATAACAGAGAATTAATAAAGTCTCGACTATGCGAAATTAAAATTGAAGTCATTTATAGAATTATGATTTCTTAATAAAAAAAAAAAATTTCATCAGGGGTTTTTTTTATTAAATTTCATTTGGTCCTTTATAACCATTTTGATTAGAGGTTTTGTGTTCTATTTTTACTATACACCATTACAATAATATGTTGTTTGAAGAATCCATATACTGTGAGAACTCAATTCCAAGGGTATTGTAATATACGTACAACATACGATTTTCGTGTATGTTCGTTTCTTTTAATATAAATATTAGCAATGGGAAACGAAGTCGCGGGTAGAGCTAGTGTATATAAATAAAAATAAATGGTTAAATATGTTGCTAGGCTCAAAACTCGAGAACAAATTCGGATATTTCCAATTTTAAAATTAAAAATTTCAGGATAAAAATATTGGAAAAACACCCGGAAAATTGGAAAATTTGGTAATAACTGAAAGTGCTGTTATCTATGTGTGATTGTTGTAAGAACTCACGATTTTGATATATGTTTATAATTATGTTTTTACGCGATATTCAGTTGCGGAAAAAAGTGAAACAGCGGGTCGCTGGTAGTAAAAATAAAAAGCACCGCATCGCAGAAAGTGACTCCACAATAATTACGAGAGATATCATCGTCTGCATAAAATAAGTAAGTAAATAAGTAAATAAGTCCCCAGAATAAGGGTGCGTGCACGCATGTTTATTCATGGAGACGCAGATTGGGTGATAGTTTCTACACGAAGGGCGAAGGCACAAGTACGAAGGATGTGTATCGGACTGTGAATCTTTACGCACAGACAAACAGAACCTAAATTTTAATATAGTGGAAAGGATTTAATTAGTATTGCTATATTGCATGCAGATTTTTTTTATGTACTTGCCGTTGAAGGTAGTAAAAGGGGGAATTGAAAATGTAGTGTCTCGTTTTACTCATACTTTTATTGTGATATTTTATGGTAGGTAAGTAGTATTTATTTTTCCAAATTCTTGGAAACGTGGACTTCAAAAAGCCTTTAAACTGTTCTCAAGCCTGGAAACATTTTTTTTAATTCTTTTATGATCACCTCCTAAGTTTATGGAGAGAAAAATGTAAAGCATAATAGAAGAAACAAAATAAAATCTTTTTTTTTTTCAATAAGGTACAACATAATTTTAAACTTTGACAAAACCTTCATGTGAAACCGATCAGAAATACAGTAAAATTGGTAAATTTTAGTGGGAATCAAATTCCAAAGTCTACGTAGCTAAAGAAAAGTTTATTTTGCATAGACCAAGCATAAACTTTAATAAGAACAACATTCCTCCACCAACACAAATTATTTCTTAGGTAAGGATCCGCCTGTTCTTCCTCCGATAGCTATGATGCCCAGCGCCATCTAGGGCCACAGCTGATGACATGTAGCTGATAAGATCAGATAAGTACTACGCGTAGGCCTCGTCCGTCACAGTCTGTAGGGCGCAAAGGGAGGCCAAGATAATAACATGCCGTAAGTTAAAGTGCAGACAGACATTGTATTTTTTATCCTGTGATTCAATGCACTTTTACACTTCTTGCTTTGCTTTGTATATTAATTTTCTTTTTCAATGGCACATTTACGCTGTATCGAAATGAGATGTCATATATTAAATTTAAAATTTAAAAATCAGCGTCACGTAATAATAGAAATAGTATGAATGTAAAAAGCCCAAATCAAGTTAAAAATCTATGGGAAAAATAGCCACTAATAGAACAGAAAAAAATTACCTTGAAATTATTACCCTGTGTAAGAATGTATGTTTTTAAATGTAGTTAATTCTATTGACGATAGAACAAAATGACGAAACTTATTGCAGTTTTAGTAGGCGTTCTTTATTTCTTACATTCCTCATTTCCTTTTAATATAGTGTACATTATTCTACTAGTCAAGGCCTTTCATTTGATACCCATATTGAGGGGGTTGTGAATTTTTTTTTATTTGCCTGAGTGACGAGGCGTGCATGTCGTTCACCTAATGGTAAGCGCTACGCCTGCCCATAACAGTTGCAGTGCTACCTAGGACTTTGCATTGCATATTCTTGCCCGGCACTGCACTACGCTCTGCACTGCTGTAATCCGTAAATATAAAATAATGTAGTCGAAATATATAATAAAAAATCGTGCTGTTTCGTGCGCTTTCCAAAACCCCCAAGAAGTTTTAGTAAACCACCCACCACTTAAATGAATTGTGACTTTGACTAGACCACTTACTGACTAGGACTCGATATTTTTACTATTTTAATAATAAATGTAACTTGGAATTTATTAATATTTGACACTGGCCGAATGCAATTATCGTGCGAAGCCAAAACGAAAAAAAAAACAGCCAAGAACACGATCAATTTTCATCTTAAAACATTTATGTTCCGCTTAAAACATCCCAAGAACTTGCTTTACCGACCGCTTAACACAAATTGGCTGTTAAGTCGAGAAACATAACCATGAGTTAATTTAACGGGCAATAAAGCGGCATGTCTTCTCCTTGTTCATAAATTAATGGCGAGTTAGTTTAATTATAGACTGTAAATTATTAATAATTAATTACTTGGGACTATGGTTCTTGTAGTTCCTGATTCCCTGGGTACAGGGAATCCTAGTAAGAGGTCAGGATCTATGTATGTATGTGATCGATCGTAAACGTTAAATCCTCCTTACTGACTTATTATGGCCAATAAAGGCTGAGTATAGAAAAAAAATGTTATAAGAGTTTTAAGTATAGAAGAAATAACAAACTCTTTACACCAGAAAAAAATTAAACACAGTATAGAAAAATAACAATAGGTAAACAAGTGTAGTACAATAGGCGGTCTTATCACCGAAAGCGATTTCCAGACAACCTTAAAGTAAGCTGTTGAACAATTATGATACCTTATTTGTCAAAATCCATCAAGCTATTTAGTCTGTACGATCCAGAAAATTTACATGCATTGATACACACGATCGAAAACCTAATCTTCCTTTGATAGGGCAGCCGGGTAAAATACAACTTGTTTTTTTTTTAATGAAACACAAGTTTGAGAAAAGAAGGTCACATTTTCTATTTCCCGCCATAACACGATTTATGGCTGTCTGAAAATAAAACTACAAAATCTTAATTGACCCCGTTTCCTGAAACTGAATTCTGTAAACAGGAACTCAATTGATTTCCTGAAAGCGTTAGTTTACAAACTGTCAACCGGACGGAGGTGAGCGGGAAGCGTGTTCTATATTTGAATCAGTGGGGTCCGCAGGAGTGGAGGGTGGCCAGGTATTTTTAGATAATTTTCGTTTTGAGATAAAGGGAGTAGTTTGGGGTGGTTAGGTACTTGGTTAGGGATGGATGGTAGTCTATTAATAAATATGTGAAATATTGATTTAGCAAATAGTTTCAGAATGGTTGGAAAAGAAACAGTAATAAACAATATTGGTTTAACAAAAAAACTACATAACTATCTTCGATAGGTGCGTAAAATGAAGCCAAACTTTCATAATTATTACGTGGATTCTGTTTTTTTGTGACGCTATCAAAAAAAGATCGTATGGCAACAACCAGACCAATCGCAGTACACAAAGGCGCACGCGCCTCACACCGCGCCAGGATGCAAAATGGCTGCCGCTTCCGACCGCGAACACTGACAAGTGCAATTGACAATAGATACCTGACAGCTGGTTGGCACTTGATTTTTTTAGGCACCGGCTGAGAAGAATAACATACTGTGATAGGATATTTGCCGGAAACCGAAAATTTTAATTTATATTTCTTCTTAAACTTGTGTTAATGGGTAATATTGGCATAATATTATGCTAAATATTTCAATATAAAAACGAAAGGAATGATTTACGGTTGGCGCGAAATACAGTCTCGTTTATATTAGTGACCCGACGTTGCTCTAAAAAACGAAAAAAACTGTTTGTTATTTAAATTTCCCGCCATAACAGAAACGAACCATCTTAATCACCGACCACTTTACAGAATAATGACTTTGACAAGACATCTGACTGACGACTCGTAATTCTGACTGTTTTGAAAGTAATAATTATAAAACTTAATGATAAAGTTTAATCCTTGACATTGGCCAAATGCACCAATCAAGCGAAGTTATGTTAAAAAGAAAAAAAAAACCATAGACATTATAAAATACACTCTTCTGCCCTCTCTATTCCCAATCCCCTATGCGTTTCCCGATGCGTGCTTATTCCCGTATACGTTCCTATGCGTGGCATTGAACTTGAACCCGAAATTTAAATTCGTTCCAATCATTTTCAAGGGCAAGGACTCCATATTTATGATCACTGCAACTATGAGGCAGTGAAAACAGTACTTAAACTTCCACCAATCTATCTGATATACCAGTAAAAAAAAGTAATAAGCGAAAAAACAAGCACAGACCATGTTCCCTTAGAACCAAACGAAATCCAACTTATGTAATTGGGTTTATTGAGATCTTACAAAGCATTATTAACTGTCATGATTCCTTTGTTTTCTCAACGCATCTCGTAAGAATTACTGACTCGATTGTATTGCGGTTTTCTCCGTATAGTACATCTGAATCCAGCAAGTTGAAGCTGAGATATTTTTATCCATAACTTATGGAGTGCTTTGGCACCTAGATGCCACCAGGCTTTGATGGAAAACTGTCTTCTAATTCTAGTTATAATTATAAATGTGAAAGTTTGTGAGGATAGATAGATGGATGTTTGTTACTCTTTCATGCAAATTACTGAACAGATTTAGATAAAATTTGGCACCCAGACAGTTCATTGCCTGGATTAACATAATAATATATAATACTTTGTATCCTGTTAAAATTAACAGTTCCTGTGGGATGATACTCAACGCGGGTAAAACCACGGGGCGCAGCTAGTATTGATATAAAGAGTGAACGAAATAAATAGTGCAAACTAAGGTACTGTTTAATTATAGTAATATGTGGTATTGCATTTAATTTTATGGTATTGGAAATTCAATATGATACCAAGATATGATGCAAGACGAAGGCGCATCGGAGATAACGGTATTGAATCGTGATTTGAATTGGAATGCGGGATTTAGTTTTATTAGTGGGAGAACGTTTGCTTTACAAGGAGAAGGCCGTGAGTTCGAACCCCAGCGCGGGCACGTACCAATGTGTTTATGACAAGCATATGTACGTAATTAGCACTCGCTTTTCCGTGAAGGAAAACATCGCGAGGAAAACCACATACCTACCCAAGAATTATTTTGGGTATGTTATCCATCAATCCAAAGCGGGCTCCCGTGGTGGATTATGGTCTAATCCTCTGCACGAAAGTGAGGAGAGACCCGTGCTCAGCAGTGGGACGATACGTGTTGATGATGGTGAAGTTTATTCAAAGTAAACTGGGAGAAAATTTTCGGTCCGACGACATTGAATTTTATATCAACTAAATATCCAAATCCCCAGCCGTATAGCGCGATAGAGAAAAATTAAATCAGTTTTTTTTTAAACGTAAACTTAGACTGTTATTCTGAATAATAATATATATGAATTATTCTGCATAAAAACTTAGTAAGCATATTATTTTACATGCCATTGAATGCCAAAAAGTCATTCTAGAACAACGACGTCCAATATTTTTGAGACTTTTTAGATATAAAAGTTATCTAACCCCTCTTTATTTTGTTGCTGCTCTCCATGCATGGTTGCCTAGAACATATCGCTCTCAGCGATAAGACCGCCCATTGTGACATTAATTGTCAAATTTGATTTGTTTTAGTTCTTAAGTTTCCTTTGTTCCGTGGTGTTTCTAATTTCAATAAAGAGTTTATCTATCCATCTATCTATCTATCTATCTACGCTAGAAAGCGTAAACGCTGTAACCCTTTGACCGACCCGAAAATATTTTTTTCACATATTTGGAAACAAACGCTGTAAACCACATTTCAACGTCCCCTAGGAACTTTAGGATATAACCAAGGTAGCAGTATTGTAGCTTTGTATGAAACACACCAAATATCCAAAATTTACGTTTTTAGGTCGAGTTGATATTGAGTTATGATTTTTTTCAACAAAAAAAAAGTTTTTTACCTCTGGTGAACAATTTTGCGTTTCAAGGTTACAGCGTTTACGCTTTCTAGCGTCGGTATCTATCAATCTATATTCATATTTGTGTTTGTATTTTTATTTTTGTATAATTTGTAACGGTTCAAAATACGCCTGCGCGGGGGATGGTGGAAATAGCATTTCAGCACACGCGGCATCCCACTGCACGCTGCTCAGTGCAGCGTCGTAAAAATGCACCACAATCCACCCAGGGTCGCTGGTTTTAAATAACTTTGGACAGCAGCAACCCGGAGAGAAACCGTTTTAAAATAGGTTAGTGTATAAACTAACTTAACAGTCCAGTAAACGCTATAATATATTGATTAGGGTACAACATGTGGTGTGACCAATTTCCACCAAAAAAATATATTTATTTCTATTAAACTTAGTATGTGACCAAACGGCACTCAATTTTATAAACTTATTATTCAATTATTCATCCGACAAGCAGTAGTGTGCAAACATTACTGTGTTTCGGTTTGAAGGGTACTGTTTCCAGCGATATTACTGGTGATTTAAGAGACTTTAGAGCCGATGTCTCAGGGCGACGAGCGCAGTACAGTGCCGCGCAAGGTTATGCAAAGCAGCGTTCTGGGTGGCACTGTAACTGTTATAGGCAGGCGTAGCACTTACCATCAGGTGGTCGACTTGGTCGTCTCGTCATTCGGTCAAATAAAAAAAAAACATGAAAATGTGTGTCCAAATTATACTGTGACAATTATTATTGTTAAAATCAGTACTTATATTTGTTTCTTTAAAGTTCTAGGCGACCGTTTGACCACGATCTCACCTGATGGGAAGCGATGATGTGACCGAAGGTGAAGCACACCTGCTTAAAAGACACCTATGTATTCACACCTGGGTTATATAGTAAACTGTAGACTGAATTGAATCGAATCAGGTGATGAATCGGATCACCATTTTATTTAAAATCCGCGGCTAACTAAATGGAACCAATCAGCGCAACACATCACCTGGACGCGCCGTAAATGATTTAGCTTGACATTGCCTCACGGGTCAGTCTAGGCGACGCGCGACGCTTCCCAGAGAACCGCTCTTTCCGTATGTGTCAAACAAAAAGTGATCCAAACCGCTGTGTATGTAGTTATCTAATAATATGCAGTGGTCGGCACAATAGGGGTGGCAGTTCACATTATTTTATTTTATACTGACAATAGTTAAAGATAATACAGACAGTCATGTTCATCTCGGCCAGAGAAAAACAACTATCCCCTTAACTTTATGTAAATTAATAACAGATTACTGGCAATTTGTTTCGAGAGGGATGTTGGGGACAAACAGGCAGACATGCGGGTGTTCTCCCACTAATTCTCAGCTCAGGGTTACCAGCTTCGATTAAGTAATGACCCTAAATTGAACACCAATTTATCAGTTAACGATTTATCAGCGGGTCTCTAAACCGTTGAGGAGTTTCAGCGTTAATTCTGACTTTCAACTGCAAACCCACATTGTGCGTTGACCCTTGCTTTATTGGAGTTGGAACCGGCCACAATTATCTTTCAGTATCATGGGAATTGGGTGATTGTTAACTCTTTTTATAGTGATTCTTATTGTTATTCGAGTGCATAGACTTTTCAACCGGCTCAACACTTTGACTGCTGAGCCGTTTTGCTTGTCTAGCCACTGGTGCGCCTCTGCACGCGTCATTGTGTTTTACCATACAACAAACACAACAGTTGTGTTTTGCCGTACTCGTGGCAAGTTATGGAAAATATGACAGTTGTGTTTTCAGCAGTGAACGTGTTAATTATTAAATATGGATTTATTTTGTATAGGTACCTTTTTTTTTGTTCAGTATATTGACCGATATTATTTTATTTTTATTTGACTGAGTGACGAGACGAGCAAGTCGTTCGCCTGATGGTAAGCGCTACGCTTGTCCATAACAGTCACAGCATTACCCAGAACCCTGCATTGCATAATCGAATATTAATTGTTATAGGTTTCAGAAGGATCTCGACTAAATGGTCTACATGCGTGTTGCTCACACAAATCTTTGTCCTGTGCAAGAATCGAACTCGCAACCACACGCTTCGCAGTCGGCACATCACCCACTACGCCACGGAGGCCGTCGATTAAAATTATCTCTAACTTTTCTAACAGATGTTTACATGATGATGAAATTAAGGCTTAGTAAGGTCCTCTGATGTGACCGCTTCTTAGATGCGGTTCCATGAAGGTTTGTTAACGTTAAGTGTTTGTTTGCTTCAGCCATATCATCGGAATAAGTGGAGCGGCGGCGGCTTGTTCTGTGATTGTTTATCAAGGGACTATGTTGAAACTGACTATGTTGACTATATTAAACTGTTTCCAGCGAAATTACTGGGCATATGAGACTTGATAGCCGATGTCTCAGGGTGACGAGCGCAGTGCAGTGCCGCGCAGGATTATGCAACGCAAGGTTCTGGGTGGCACTGTAACTGTTATGGGCAGGCGTAGCGCTTACCATCAGGTGAACGAGTTGCTCGTCTCGTCACTCAGTCAGTCATATAATAAAAGGACTAAAAAGGAGATAATAATTCATTTTATAGTAAAAAGCGTGTTAATTGTTCAAGTTAATCGGACATCTTGAAGTCGATGGAAATTACACTAATTCCGTTAAGCTAAACTGAGATTTGATTGCTACGACACTTGGATACAATGACGGGTGTGAGGGCGATTCGAACCACGAGCATTTTGTACCAAACTACGGTGCGTATAGCCCAAGCTCTCTTTTAAATGGGGCGGTTCTCACCAAATTTTGTTAGACATCTGTCATCGCTTTCTGTATTAGAGAGATACGGAATACAGACCTATTAATGCCCTTAATTATATAATTTAATCATTTTCCACCCCACCCTCATTTCTCGAACGAGACAATTCTCATATAAATCAAGTCTATAAATAGATCTCATCTCACAGCGCCCCCTACCAGATAGACGCGGAAACTGCGGCTGAAACGTAAGGAGAAGAGCCTCGTGTGAAACCACAGAAAAAAAAACTATCCATATGAGTACAAGTGTAATTGAATCTTTATGGAGTAAGATAGTGTTGAGTACTTAATGAAGTGAAGGGTTCAGAAAGGACATGGTAAAGTTAAGTAACGACTCTGCCCAGTGCCCATATACTATAGTTAGCAACTCAACATAACGAAACTTTCAACTGTTTGTATATACGTACAATTTGAATTTTTTGTGTTTTTAAAGTTAAATTGGAAGACAGCGGACATGTTTACATGATACAGTCAGCAACGAAGGTAGCTGAACATTTCCAAACATTCAGCATACTATATCACGTAAAATTTAAACATTTTGTTTATACGTACTGTTAAATTGGATGACAGGATGGGTTAAGCGACTTTTGCTGCTGGCTGTACCTTTGCATCCCTGGGCTCCGCTAGTTTTATAGGATTTAATCTGTGTAGGCATAGTTACGCTGCGTAAATTTCACATGGCAACATCCCTTCACGCGCTAACATACACAAGTAATGCAAAACTGCCGATAAAAAGAAAAAAAAACAAACATTCTCATACATAAATCCGTTGTTCAAAGGGTGTGAATTAAATTAATTTGCTCTGATCAAAAGTAGCCTTATTCCCATGACCTATAGGTTCCACGTGGGCAGTGACCATGACTCCACTGCTAGTTACTCTGTGACATGATATGCTCGCATTTCTGAATTGCCTAGAGCGGGCAAAAACTGAGATTTCCCATAGCTGGCAGCTCGGACATCGTGGGTGTGTGTCTAAGTAATGCAATGGTAAATGGCACCCGACGTGCGCAGGAGCACGCGTTTTTATAGCCAGTCGATTGTAGTTTGTTGTCATTGAACGTGGTTTGGCGTAAAACAAGAGAAAATTATTTATTTAGTTTTCTTTTTATTACAAAGTTGGTATAAGGATAGAGCCACAATTACGAAAGAGTTACTACTGTTGAATGTAGGGAATAATTCATTAGTCAAATTATAAAATTAAGTGCTTTTTTCTATTCTTGCTTTGGGTCTAGAAATTTAACTTCAGCAAAAAGAAGGCAATCTAAAATTTTAACAATCTATTCTACTTGTAAAAACTTAATTTATGTTGAGTAATGTAAGTAAAACTGCAAACAAAATTCAACATTACACTGCGCAGTAAGCTTTAAATTTGCATGAGGAAGGGGATCATGGGGGATATTGGGGCGTTTCGCACCAACACACAGTGCGAATCGCCCCAGTTTTTTTCAGTCGAACGTTTTACGCCACATTCAGAACTCAGTGTGAAACACGTAAGTGTATTTTTTCGATCGGGTGATTCGCATCATTAGGTATATCTATATGTTAAGAATTGGGCTAATAAGTTATTCCAAATTTAAATCGCTCACGCTCCTAACTTGTCCAGCAACATGAACTCACGGAAGTAAAGGCGCGATGCGGTCGCCCCTTATACGTCACAGATCAAACCTAGGCTCTATGCCCCTTCAAACCACAGAATAAAAACCAGTTACTATAGCTACGAGCCACAGAATAAACGGAAGTTACAATGGCTCTGTGTCACAGAATAAGTAACAGCGAAGGGGTCTTGTATTTGAGTGAAGGAATCATTGAGGTTCTCGTCATTTGCAGAGTTGACTTGCTCGGCAGTTAATGGAATCTCCTGGGATAGATAAAAGAACAAAAGTATATATTATAAGATTGTGAGGTGTTTTTCTTGTCATTAGTCCGTGGTATCTAATATCTATATGAGAAGGATGGAAGCGGAGTCACAGAATAAATAATACTAAAGTACAAATAATGACTGAGAAATTGCGGTTGAACCAAAACAAAAGAGCTTTTTAAGTTCCAATTAGTCAATGTTTCAGGGTAGGTAATTATCTAATTTCAAAACTTTAAAATACCAATTTTTAAATATATCGTATGTAACATATTTTTATTTGTTGATTTTTTCATGAATTTATGACGTTATTTATTTTAATAATGTACTTATGAATGCGAGTTTCATTGCCGAAAAATAACCAAAAAAACCAATAGTGAACTTTTGAGCTTTTCGTTTCCGAATCTATATTTCACTAGCAGCACCCCGCCGTTTCACCCACAATAATTATTATCCCACAAGACCCGTCAGTGTCAAAAGATCTAAAGTGTCTGTATACTAAATTTCATCAAAATCCGTTCAGTCGTTTCGGCGTAAAGAGAAGACAGACACAAACTTTCGCATTTGCAAAATTAGTGAGTTGTATCACACGTTGTACTCAATGTTTAGTAGTGTTGACGGATCTAAGCCAACGTGAACACAGGCTCTCGGATATTTTGCGCATGCAGAGTCACGAAGAAATGTTTTAGTGTGCCTTGCCCTTTTCTCTGTAGGAGGGAAATAGTGGGAAATGCCAGGCGACGAAACCCAACTGTCCAAATCCTAACTCGCTTCCAAAATACGAATACTTTGACGCTTTTGCGGCTAACTTCACGATTGCCTAGATAAATCGACACTATTGTTCCGAATACAGGACCAGGAGGCCTACCATGACATCTTATAGCGATTCAGTTGAGGACCTAAACTGAGCCGCGTCGCATAATCGTACCGAATACTACGAATATAATCATACAGTAAACTAAATAGTTTCAACTATAGTTAACTATAGTATATATAGTATTATAACTATAGTTTATAGCTCAACTGAATCGCTATAAGACGTCATGGTAGGCCTCCAGATAGCATGTATGACAGTTTCGGTTTCATTCTTACCACCACTACCATTATTCTGGAATGTACTTTCAATTTTTCATTGAAATTCTTTTCTGTTTCTTTCTTTAGAGTCTAAGCGCTCACGTCCCATTGCTGTAAAGCGCAAGATTGCTCCGATCCTCGCCTAATGCGACTCGGAAGGTATCATCGTCACCTCAAATTGCGTATTACATTACGTACCTGCGCACGCGCCGCAATCCCGACATCATTACGATATAGGGCCTACACGTTGAATAAAATAGAAAAAAAAAACACAGTCGAATTGAGAACGTACTCCTTTTTTGAAGTCGGTTAAAAATACTTTTTAGTTTTTATTTTAGTGTTAATTTATTCGTGTAGTTTAACGAAATGACTTCGTATGGAAGATTAATGCGTTCTATAATAACTCAGGACTGCGTTATCGCAGTGTACCTGGCTAATACTAGATACTATACTACTAAAATGTTATAAGACTTTTTACCCGACTGCGCTAAAAGGAGGATAGTGTTTTTGGTTTCAACTATACACTTTTCAGGACAATAATAAGTGCATCTAGAATTTATTGACAGACTATTTCCACAATATCTTCTTCCTTCTTCTTTCTTTGCTTTATTTGTTTATTTTGTATTTGTATTTAGTGTTGCAAATAAATTAATTTTCTTTCTTTCTAATGTATATAACGCAACTCGAAAGCTGAATGCAATGAGTAATAGCGCTAAGAAGCGACATTCATAATATTATATACCTACCCCCTTATTTATAAAAAGTTATCGAACGTCACTTAGTACTGCGCAGTACAAAATTGTAGTGCGCGATTTTATGAAACGTCACCTAACTTTTTATGAATAAGGAGGCTAATTTTTAACACGCTTTTATTAGCTTGGGTTGTATCTAACTATGTATGTATGTATGTATGTAACGGAATCTTTGAATTTAATTTTCACCAGTTTCCAGAAGTCTGATTAATTTGAAACTTTGCATACGTATCAAGGACCAATGAAAATGCAATAATTTGATAACAGTTTCATTAAAATAAAAAAAATATCCATCATATGGGGAAAATTCTAAAATATCGTTGTGAACAAGCTATCAAACAAAATCAATTACTTGAGCGATCAATTAATTGATAAATCGAACTAAAAAATTAAAAATAAATAATAGTTTAAAAAAAAAATCTAAAAAAACACGCTTTTATAGCTAACCGAACTAAAAATTAGAAAATAATTTTTAATTTCAGAGAGTTTATAATACAGTAGTAGAAGATCGAACAATCAATCAGAATTTATCGCCTCAAAATAAAATTATAATAAAGTTTAAGTTATTAACAAAAGAATTCAATTCAGAGTAAAAAGCGTGGGGTGCATTTTACTACTTTTCATAACTCTCCTCTCATAGATAGTTGCCAATAGAATAGTTGTTACATTTACTTTATCAAGCACCCCACGCTGTTTTCAATAAGTAAGTTTTTTTTTATTTGACTGAGTGACGAGACGAGTTAATCGATCCCCTGATGGTACGCGCTACGCCTGCCCATAACAGTTACAGTGCCACCCAGAACTTTGCATTGCATAATCCTGCGCGGCACTGCCTTGCGCTCGTCACCCTGAGACATTGGCTCTAAAGTCTCATATGCCGACATAATATGTTGAATATGATCAAAAAAGCGACAAGCGGCAGCCCTGTATACCAGTGTCACTGACACATTTAAGAACACTTATTTGTGACGCTACATTAAGACCACATAACATTATATTAGAAATATACTTGCTACGCCCCGCGGCTTCACCGACAGATAAAAGTATCTAAGTATAACTCATAGGTACCAAATTTCATTTAAATCTGTTCAGTAATTTTTTTTTTAAATAGGTGGTAAATTAGCACGCTGTCACCGGTAAGTGGTCATCGCCGCCTATGGACATCTGCAACGCCAGTGGCATTGCCGGTGCGTTGCATACCCCTACACTTATGACGTGATTGAAAAAACAGAACCAAACATCCAAACTTTCACATTATATTACTAGGATGTAGGATAAAATTAGTTTTTAGTAGGGGTAGGCTACTTCTAAGCGGCGGTAGCCTAGTGGGAGAACGTCCGCCTTCCAATCAGAAGGTCGTGAGTTCAATTCCCAGTGCGGGCACGTACCAATATGTTTCTGTAAAACATATGTACGTAATTGTCACTCGCTTTTCGGTGAAGGAAAACATCGTGAGGAAACTCACATACCTACCCGAGAGTTATTTCGGAGGTATGTTATCCACCAATCCGGACTTGGCCCCCGTGGTGGAATATGGCCTAACCCTCTTCACGAAAGTGGGGAGAGACCCGTGCCCAGCAATGGGACGTTATGGGTTGATGATGAGGCTTCTTCTGCAAGAGACTGCCTGGAGAAGTACTACACGTTTGACAGATATTCATCCGCCAAGCAGTAGTGTGAAAACAATACTGTGTTTCAGTTTGAAGGGCACTGTTTTCAGTGAAATTACTGGGCATAATGAGGCTTTGGAGCCGATGTCTCAGCCTCTCAGGGCAGTGCCGCGCAAGATTATGCAATGCAAAGTTCTGGGTGGCACTCTAACTGTTATGAGCAAGCGTAGCGCTTACCATCAGGTGAACGACTCGCTCGGAAGGAAAATACACTAGTAGGATATGATGGATAAAGACACAGTACAGTAGGGCTCTGTACCACGATGGAGATCTTTTTATAAAGATAATCATTATATAGAGCAATCTAGATCTCATTGGATTGGAACGTGTGCAAAATGCATTATCATTGGATTCTGAAGTAATTTCCGATCTACAGCGATATAGATTGCATCAGTCTTATGCAGGATGGAAATTGAAGATGGAGGATCGATTTGCTATTTGGAATCTTATTCGTGATTGAAAATCTTTTTGTTAACCGCCGACGCAGAAACGACGAAATTTTATAAGTTTGAGGTGTCTGTGTGTGTGTGTGTGTGGGTCTGTGGCATCCGTAGCTCCTGAACCGATGAACCGATTTAGATTTTGTTTTTTTTTTTACAGATATAGACAGATAGGCCTCTCGTTTGTACGAGAAGTAAGCTAACTTTGTATGAGTTTGACAAGTCACAGTTAAGGCAAGTAGTTATTTATTTATTTAATGTGTGCTATCATCCAAATTCTGTACTACCTACTTAGTAAAATAAAAAAAATATATTAACGTCGAGATTTTCGAATTTCGACCACAAATAGGCTCTAGTTTCTATTAAAGCTGGTTGCGTTGCTCTTGCTGCGGCTTCGGTAACCAGATTGCATTCGATATATTTCAACTCGATCAGACAGATGTGGTTTGGGCGAATTGAAATCGATCGGACGTTGCGGTTGGTTGCAAGGATCACGGTCCTATTCTTATTAATGAAGATTTTAACCTGGATTTTTGTGAGAATTTTATGAGTACATGGGTATATTATAAAACTGTTAAATTATAACCGGGATACGTAGTTCTATTTTTGTAAATTTCCAAAATTTACAGAAAAATATCATGTAGCTAAGGAATTTTCTTAAACTTTCTTAAATTTTCTTAAACTTAAATTTCGAAGCCCAGTCAACGTCATGACTCAGTGGCGATAGATAGATGGGTTACTGTTTCCTGGGCAGTTTTGGCGACAATCACTAGGATAAGTTTTTTTTATTTAACTGAGTGACGAGACGAGCAGGTTGACCACCCGATGGTAAGCGCTACGCCTGCCCATAACAGTTCCAATGCCACCCAGAACTTTGCATTGCATAATCTTGCGTGATACCTCTCTGCGCTCGTCACCTTGAGACATCGGCTATCAAGTCTCATATGCCCAGTAATTTCGCTGGAACCAGTGCTCTAAGTGGCAGTAATCAAGGCAGTGCAGCGTCAGGAGCACATAAAAATGCTTTTTAATTCAAATCAGTGTCTAACTGTCCCATTATGCCCCACCTTGTTCCAGTCGGCGGCGTAACAAGAATCGATACATGGATAGCATCCGATCGGCACGGTCGACCGGCGCAGAACAATCGGCAGGATGTCCAGTCGATGCCACGGAGACAATAGGTCATTCATGTTCTAGTCTGGGAGATGGCGGACATTATAATTACTAAAGAAAACAAAACGAAACAAAAAGAAAGAGAGATAACAAAACATTAAGATTATTACAGTAAAAAAGACCAACCAAAATTGTTGGTAAAATGTGAGTAATTACGTTTAGAACGCTTTCCAAGCTCGAACAAGTAAATTAACTGTCCAGTGGCTCCCTGCCTACATGACGACGCGAATGTTGTGACATCGCAACGAACGTTTATAAACATTGGGTTTGCATTACAGATTCCAATGGTATCGAGTGCCTTGCACGGAGCATTCTATAGCCCTCCCCCTCTGCCCTCTCCGATTGATTCTAATGACAATGGGGGGTGAAGTTCACTATCCTATTAGGGCGCCATAGACATAAGTGACTTGACGCCAGACTAATCGCTTCATTTACAGGGTTTGAAGCCTTGAACTAATTTGACATTGGTCATCACAGTACTGCTATCTAGTCTGCGCACACATATTATCGTTTATACATGGTGCTCATTGTTGTATAGACCATAGACTCTCTATGCCACAAATTCCTTCTTTTTCCTTTTGTTCTTTTCCTTCTTCTTTTTTTCTTTTCTTGTCACTTCCTTGTTTTGTTGCTGATGCTGATAATTTTGTGGCTAGTGGTATAACGAAAATAAGTAATTGCAATAAAAATCGAAGCAGTGTACTTTTGTTTTTATTTTTTGTTTATTGTTTGGTAATGTTAGTGAATCGCCACCGCTTAGTCTCGCTAAGTGTTTTCCGTCCACCGCCACCGTGTCTGTGTCTATCATATATTTTCAAAAAACACCTTACAATCTTTCCTTTTTTTCTTCTTTTCAACCTTTGACGCTCCATTGCTTCCCTCCATCCAAAGATTGACTGGAAGAGATCGATTTTAGCGATATGTCCGCCCATTGTATTATATTTATTCCAATAAGTTCTATTGATTATGCACCTTATGTATCTCTGAACTGGTGTTCAATAAATTATTTTCTATTCTATTCTATCCTCCTAGGTAGGTGTGCTACACCTTCGGCCACATCATCACTTTCCATCAGGTAAGATTGTGGTCAATCGATCGCCTAGTAAATAATTTAAAAAAAAACTTAACAAACTCGCAACACCCTGTATAGCTGCAGTGACCGTCACAGTGCGCAGCTCCGTGACGACACAATGCGATCCGCTGGTCAGAGACCTTTGTTGCTAATTGCGCAAATAGTATGTCAATCAGACCGGCCACTCGGCCTGACAAGCTGAATTAATTACTCAAAAACGTTAATTGTTTAGGTAAAACCATCGATGGCTCGAGTGCTGCGGAAGACTTCGCATTCTCAAGTTCCGGGTGACACTTCTTTCATGCCTTCTGGTTTTGGTAGAAATGTTCAGGATCGATTTATTCAAACGCTACTCAGGGAGAGAGGGAGGGGGGGGGGGGGGTTGTAGATAGATAGGTAGGTAGATAACAAAACAAAGCAAAAAAAAAACAAAGCTAAATAATAAGTACAATGGGCCATTGGGGGGTCAATGGGAGCTCGAATTGCACTTTGAAGGAAATGGGAAGGTGGAACGTTACCTTACAGTTACCTACATATGTGGGAGTGGAAAGGTGTAGTCGCTGCCCACCCCAACTGGTAAAATGCGTGAATGTAGTGTACCTGAAGTCTGAACTATCGACTAATCATTAAAACGGTCGTGTGCGCTGTAGGAGATAACAGTCTTAAGCCCAGTTATCCAGTCTGCGGGTGATTCTGAAAGGCAAAGGCACCCTTCGTATACGGTACGTGTCTTAGGAAACCGACATGCAGGATACATGCAACGGTGTCGTCAATCAGCCGTGACAAATAGACGTCCGGTGAGGTGACCACAAAACTGCTCCTGACAAAATTCTATCCTAGTACTAATATTATAAATGAAAAACTGTATTTGCTACTGCTCAGTGGAAACGACTGAACAGACTTTGATGCAATTTGATTGATGCGATATTTTTCGTCGTCGATATCATCAGCAGCTTGTCATCATAGCGCGGGTGAAGCCGCGACGCGCAACCAGTAAGGATATGAGCAAGTACATGTGAGTTTGTAATTTATCCTCGACAAAAGTTTTTCAAAACAAAAGACAACAAAACAGCATTGTCCCTGACATCCTGCCAGTATTGTTCTACCCAGGCCACCCGTGATTCCCGCATTCAGCATTTAGTTGCACAAAAATTACTACATCTTTAGTATGTCTCTAACTAAACTCTATTTGTAATTAAAAACAAACAACTACAATATATAATCGAGTTTAGGGATGTTACGGAGGCGGTTCAATGAGAACCGAAGTCGGAGTCGGAGTTTTTAAATATGGTTTGTCGGAATCGGAGTCGGAGTTGGAGGTGGTGGCAGAAGAGAGCATAAAATAAAATAGTGCAAACATTATTCAATCGGCCTGTTTAATTTCAACTAAACAATAATAAACTTACTTGACATGAGCAAAAATTATTCATGTTTTCAATAACAGCTAGCAAATTAAATCAAAGGAATTGTCTATCAAAGTAGCAAGACCTCCGATTAAAACCTCAGATTTAAAGGTGTCGGAGCCGAAGTCGGAACTGGAGGTGTAATACCAATCGGAAGTTCCGACTTATCGGAGTCGGAGTCGAAGTTCCGTAACATCCTTAATCGAGTTGATCGAAGTTCACCGAGACTTTGCAAATCCATTGCACTAATCATAATTAGATTGCGTCGAATTTTTGTTCCACTTATTTTAGGATGATAAAAATCATTGCCGATACAATTAAAAAAAAAACGCGTCACGATCACATACATAGATCCTGACCCCTAAACTAGGATTCCCTGTATCTAGGGAATCAGGGACTACAAGGACCATGATCTCACAAACACCCAGACTACCTACCACATGTGTCCTAAAGTTGGTTTATTTGTTTCTTTAGTTCCGCATGCGTGCGACAGTCTTTACACATAGGTACCAATTTTGACATTGACTTATTTAGATTAATGAAATATAATTTTGCAATCATGAATCATGATACGCACGAGGCAAATAAAAAATTATCTTTCATATCTAAAACACTCGCAATATCATCGAGATAAGAACTTTCTTCCATCTCAGATAGCACTGATACTGACCTACAGTAAACAATACATTCCTTACCCAAAAAAATACCTATTGCTTGTCATTTTTACATTTAAATTATTTCTTTTGTATCCACTGTTAGGGTTTGTAAATTTGTAACAATTAATCGATATCAATTAACTAAATAGTTACTTAATACCTGTTTATGCTGACTTTTTGGTTGAGATCTTTTTGGTTGAGTAGTCGGACCTTAGTCGGACGAAAAGGAAAAGGGAAAAAAGGAGGAATGTATGTCAGTGCGGCATTCGAAAATTGGAATCGAGCGAAAGACTTTGTTATTTAAAAAAAAATATATGATTGTTTTGAGAAAAAGAAATAAAAACAGTGAACGTGTTAAGTAATGTTTTATCATTTAATTAACTTACTCCGACGGGGCCTAGAATAGTGATACCTAGTCTTACACCACATTGTTGTAATTTTATTAAAACGTGACTGTTATCTTATGGTAACTATTTTAAACTAAGGCAAATTCGATCGTCGAATGTGAGAATTAAAAGAATAAAGCATTGTGACAAATGAAATTCATTTGCCAACTTTCTGGCGCAATCTAAAACTATCTATCTATAAAATCCGAACCCCTCGGTTCAGTAACCCTACACCAAAGAAAAATCAATACATACGCACGCGCCGACCCACCGACTAGAGAATAGCGTTCGATATTGTCTTTCGTTCACCCCTCTTTGCCACATCTGTTCCATACCCCTAAAGCGACCATATTGACATTTCCATCAACCATCTCTGCTTTGCCACTGACTCGTTTAATTCTTGCCGTTCATCGAACAGCGGTGTACGCGGAATAATTCAGGGAGTACAGCAGGGGAGCGCTCTCGGCCCCTTTCTATTAATAAAGCGAGGGTGTTCAAAACGAAAGGGAGGATGGTTTGGTTTCTACCGGTGAATATCAAAGCACATATTTTGGACACGATTCACGATTTCCGTTGCATTTTTACAATAATATTTATAATGCAGTTTGGTAATACGTGATTTGTTTAAATGAAAACGTTCCATTGTTAGTTTATAGATGAACATTCGTGATTTTGAATTCCCATCAAATATAAGTTTATTCATGTTTTGTTTTTTTTTTTTATATAACATATTTATTTGAGGGATGAAATAACTTATAAGAGTAAGAGTGTGGATGGACTTTTAATAAGTCCACCCACACTTTTACTCTTCCACATATTTTGTTTGTCATACACATTTTACTATAGAAAACAAAATGAAAATCCTAAGTCACTTCTTATCATCATCATCAACAATCCATAACGTCCCACTGCTGGGCACGGGTCTCCCCTCACTTTCGTGAGGAGGATTAGGCCATAATCCACCACGGGGGCCAGATCCGGATTGGTGGATCACATACCTACCTCCGAAATAATTCTCGAATAGGTGTGTGGGTTCTTCACGATGTTTTCCTTCACCGAAATGCGAGTAATAATTACGTACATATGTTTTACAAGAAACACATTGGTACGTGCCTGCGCTGGGATTTGAACTCACGACCTTCTGCTTGGAAGGCGGACGTTCTACCACCGCTTTTACTTTTTAAAAGAGCTTTAAAATAAAACATAGAATTAGACAAACGCTATTTCACCTGATGAAAACCACATTCTGAATGCACTTCTTTAAATATTCCTAATAAATCAAACTTCACAGTACGATAAGTATCTAAACAGAAGAAACCAAAATGAACAAAACCTATTACAACGATGATGGATTTTAAAATAACGGTACATAATGATCTATTATCAAAATTCAAGTTACAGTATCTATATGCATGGAAGAACGTTATCCAACAGCAGCGAAAGTGAACTCTCCTGGCCTGGTATCGAGGTTCCGCTCCAAATCCTCAGCTATTACGTCTGGAGTAAGATTATCCTTTAATTCCCTGCTATTAGTTTCTTTTGCGTTACCTTCCGTTTTAACGTTACCGAGAATAAAAGATCAACAATCATGTTTCTGGGAGATATCGTTTTAGGCGATATGACGGCTTATTGTATTAGACTATCTAATAAGCTTGCTTTTAGTGTAATTGTAATTGTAATTATATTGTGTAATTGTATTAAGATTTTATGTATGTAATTGTATAATTGTATTAAGATTTTATGTAAATTGTTTAAGAATGACAAAAATGAAGTTTATAATAGAGTGTAGTTTTTATTTGAATTAATTCAAAACTTGGGTGTTGGATGTAACTTAAGCACGTGCTTAGGTTACAATAGAAATATTAGCTTTAAATGAGAAATACCTAAAGGAAATCCTAAAAATATGAATAAAGACGAACAGAATGTCCACAAATTACTCAACACATTACAAAGTCCGTTACTAACAGCAATTATATACGAGCTAACTAGGTCCCTAGGTACTATTCTAAACCTAAGCAACTAAAGTTAAGAGTCAACCACATTAACAACCATATCGCAATAATTTACGAGGACAGTACGCGCAATAGTGGAGAAAATGTCAAAACTGATAATACGACATGAAACTAAAGTGTTAACATAATCGCTGTTCAAGACAATCTATTTGCATTGGTCTTTTGTAACCCTATCGCAATCAGAGGTTATGAATTTACTCACAAAAGTGGAGGATATATTCTAAAGGCAGTTATTGTGGCAAGATACTAAGGCGCAGTAGTAATCATAGATTCCGAGACAAAACTAACCGTTTGCTATACAAATAAGTTACTGTTTTATGATAATTGATTCAACACCGTTTTATGCAAAGGAACTTTATGTTCTAGACAGCATTTTGATTATGTTAGCGGATAAATAAAACATAATATCTATTTATAGATTTTAACTGATTATTCCCTGACATATACAATTTCATGATAAAACAATAACTATCGCAATACACTTAACCAAATATAATAAAGATGTGAAATACAAAATACTATTAAATATATAATGTTAAAAATATATGGCCTAGACGACATTAGAAGCTCATGAACATTATGTTTAGTATTCATGAACATGCAGTAGAGGAAAGATAGATAGATAGATAGATAGATAAACTCTTTATTGAACCACCACAGAACAAAGAAAACTTAAAACTAGAACAAAACAAATTTAACAATTAGTGGCACAATGGGATAGTATAATGGAAGCAAAGAAGTTACCCGTAGAACATATTAAGAATTCACCACCGAACCCCATCTAAGCGATAATACAAACGATAAACCAATCAAACCTGAGCAGTTCCCGATAAATAAACAACCGTTTCGTCACTTGGTTAATTTAAATCCAATCAGACTCAATAAATATGTCAAATAAACACTTAGCTGGGAATGTGACGAAAGACTCTAAGCCTGGAGTTAACATACCGAGAAATGACGACGGAAAGGCAAACAATGTCTGTTTGAAGGAGTTAACAAAGCAACGGCCTTTAGATAAAATGTGTGTTTTTAAGGTGCCAGTTAATAACGTGCGGCATTGCTTCTCTACATTGCAATGCTGAATCAATTAGCCAAATATCAGAATTAAAGTCATGCATAGATCAAGTCCTTCGATAAGATCCTTATGATTAAAATATGTAGTGATGTATATCATATTCATATTATGTCAGTTTTACAAGTTATTTTTATCATCCATTGTATCATGATGCTAAGATTTGGGAAAGCCAGGCGGTTTCATTTCACTTTACACCAGAATTTCAACAAGCATTTTAACTTTTGTTAAGTGTTTTGATAGGTGTTGGTTTTGGTTAAATCTGGCGAGGGTTTAACCTAGTTTCCGTTGTTCAATTGAGTTGAAATTTGGTATGCCTGTCAGGTATACAATGACAATACAATAGCAGACAGTGAACCGATCTGATGGTAGAGAAGGAAGGTAGACAACGGAGCTCCTTAGTAAATAGCCATACGAGAATGGTATAGTGATGGTTTTTGGGCTCATTTTCATCAGCTGGCTATACCAAGTAATATTTTTAACCGACATCAAAGGAGGGGGTTCTAAATTCGACTGTATTTTTTTTTATGTGTGTCACCGCAAAACTTTCGACTGGGTGAACCGTTTAGATGATTCTTTTTTTTATAAAAGCTTTACTGGAGAAATGTATTTTCCAAGCCAAATTCTAGTTGACATTTTCGACGAAAAACCTGTCTCTTATCTTCGTCTACAAGTTTACTTTTTGACTAAGTAGTAACATTGAAGTGTAACTGATCAGTTTATAATAGGTTTTGAAGTAAAAGTCTTTCTCGGTTTACAATAGGTTTGTTATTTCAAGAAGTTTCGCACAATCAATCTTTTTCATCATTCTTTACGCGCTCTAGACTTTCCGTGTCCAACGATGCAAGCTTTCTTTCATTACAGTGGCGACACTTTCACTCTAATTATTATTAACGAAGAGCTAATTATCTTTATGCTTTTTTTTATTATTACTCTCTACCTAATTACTTTAACTGGTTTAGCGGGAAAGTGAAAATGAACCGTTAATGTTGTAGGTTTTTCTCAAACTTATGTTTCTTCGTGTGTTTATGTAACATCGGGGGAAATATTAAGTTTACTGGTGTATGTTAAAAACTAGAAAAATAATAATTTTATGGTAAAAATAGCGTGGGGTGCTTGATATCAAAGGCTAATCTATACTTTAATAATATAAAGCTGAAGAGTTAATTTGTTTACTTGGTTGAACGCGCTAATCTCAGGACCTAAAGGTTCCAATTGAACAATTTTTTTTGTGTTGAATAGTCCATTTATCGAGGGAAGTTATAGGCTATAAAACATCACGGTACGACCAATAGGAGCGGAGCATCAACGAAGAATGTGGCAAAAACGAGAGTGTGACATAAACAAGCAAAAATTAAAAAAAAAAAGTAAGTCTTTAGCCAAGCAACATTTATTGGGTCACCGTTGAAATACAATATTTCATAAACACCGGTCCTGATCCAATTCAGAATTTTCATACTGGCAATTTTTTTTGGTATTTCGAAATCGCATTATTTTGACATTTCAAATTTCTCTTACTAAATGTTGTTACAAAATTATGGTTCTATAGATAATTTCTTATCTTATTGTTTTCGATTTCAAATAGATACAGAGAAATTTGTATCTCTAACCTCTAATAGTCCTTTTGATAATCTTCATCTGTCCTTTAAAAACCTTCAGATGTCTTTAATTTTCAGGTATTACATAATTTGCCGACACTATTAATCAGAAATAACCTTTAGCATTGTAAAGCAAAGTAAAAAAAAATAATATTTCCCAAAATGGTTGGTATGAATTAGTATAATAATATAAATAAATTTTATTAATTATCATACCTAATAAATATTCAAAAGTTTTGATTAGAATTAGCTCGTTTTTTTTAAATTCAGATTTATATAATTTACTTACGCCGTTGCACAACTACCAACCAGTGCAAACTACATTGCAATCGGTTCAGTAGTTTTAGCAGTTCTAGTTTTAACGTGACGTAAAAAAATTAAACAAATGAACGGACCGATTTCTTTAATAATTTATTATAGCTCGGAATAAGAACAAGCTATAGAAGGAAAATTAAAGGCAACAGCTGTCTGTCTAATAGCTCTCTTATTCACATCTAGTAATGCAGTTTACACGAGAGGGAGTGAAATAGGAAATTTCTCGTGGTTTTTATTATTTTAAGTATGACCCACTAGACAATTAGTCAAGTCAAGTCAAGTCTCGAAAGTTTTGTAGAACATTTGATGAGCAAATTAAGTGAACACGTAGTGACAACTTGCCAATTTAATATTATGGATTTCATTAACAGTTAAGTAAAACTTCCTTGGTAAATATTTTAAATGTACTGGGGGGTTACTACGTACTTATTCTTATTCCATGCAGTTCATTTTAAGGCCTTAAACTGAACGGCCTAGATTGGCACCGCACACTCATAAATTATGACAAACGTGACCTGACGTCACTCAAAAATTTACTGAAGAGAATGAGATGGAGCTATCTATATATATATATATATATATATATATATAAATGTTATGTTGGTTTGTGTTCGCTTCAAAAACTCAAAAAGTTCTGCACCGATCGAGCTGAAATTTTATCATGATATATAATCCGCATCAAGGATTGTTTTTATCTATTTTTTTCATCAGTGACATATCAGCGAATGTGCCACAGTGAAGCGTGGCAGGGTACAGCTAGTAATATATAAACTCCCATAAATGCAAACAAATTGTTCCGACCTCTTTGGATAAATGTCTCTGGTCGACTTATGAACGCTGAGCGATATTGGTGGTGACAGTTAGCAGGGCAGTGCAGTTTAAGGCCTTAAACTGGATGGATTTAACTGTTCGTGGTGAGGCCCCAGGCTATTAATAATTTGTCCATTACTGCTTTATTATAAGTAGGTATGGTAACATTATAGTGCTAGTATTTATTGTCTGTGGTGGGTGATATAGAATGCAGTCTAGGCAGTCTAGGCAGTCTAGCTAATGTATTAGCATTAGCTAGCCCATTGATATGCGCATGCAGTAAAAACGGTTGAGACAACGGCTTACAACAGATTTGCTTCCTAAAATATAAACTGGTGTCTGATTTGAATGAAATGTTATTGTATTATATTTTTCTGTATTGGACTTTATGTTAACCAATGCCTCCTCTCATGGACAGCTGCTAGAATAACCCGAGGTCTAAGTGACAGATTTTTTGCTGTTTGAACCACTTTTAATTCTGGTTATTATTCTCTTGAAAGTCCTAAGGTTAGCTTTCGAAAATGTTATCTCATTTAGAGCCAAATCTTCAGGATTGAAACCACTCACGTTTGACAAAAAGCTGGCTAAGCTATGTCTTTTCGCGCCCAGCAAAGAAAGGAAAGATTCACCTAGCAATTAAGGTACAGTCAGCAAAAACGTAACTGAAAGTGTCTATATTTTAAATTTACTATTTCTAGCAGTTTTGTAGTGGGAGGCCTTTCCTGCAAGAGATCGCCTCGGGAAGTACCACCAGTACCTTTGCCAGATATTCATCCGCCAAACTGTAGTGTGCAAAAACATTACTGTGTTCCGGTTTGAAGGGCACTGTTTCCAGCGCAATTACTGGGCATATGAGACTTTAGAGCCCTTGTCTCAGGGTGACGAGCGCAAGTTCTGGGTGGCACTGTAACTGTCATGGGCAGGCGTAGCGCTTACCATTAGGTGAACGCCTTGCTCGTCTCGTCACCTAGTCACATTTAAAAAAAATATGACAAAAAAAAACAAGTAACCAACAACTGAACACAACAGGAGTAGCTGTTCGGTTACTTTTTAGCAGACTGTACCAGAGCTGATACTTCTAGCTTTCGAGCAAACATCCTATCACGTGCCACAGCAGGACAATGTTAAGGAAGCTTTTCCAAGGTAAACTTTACAGGTTAAAGAACGATAACAGGTCAGGATAAGATTGGAGATGACACGGTTCAACAGCCCGGCATCCGGGCTGCCACGTAACTGTAAGAATCTACTTACTGCTATATATGTATAGAGATTATGAACTTAGATAAGTCAAGGTAAGTCAGAAACTTGATGGGAACCAGTAGTGGGAGGCCTCTTCTGCAAGAGACCGCCTGGGGAAGTACCACACCTTTGCCAGATAATCATCCACCAAGCATTAGTCTGCAAACATTACTGCGTTTCGGTTTGAAGGGCAGTGTTTCCAGTGAAATTACTGGGGATGTGATACTTTAGAGCCGATGTCTCAGGGTGACGAGTGCAGTGCAATGCCGCGCAGAATTGTGCAATGCAAAGTTCTGGGTTAACTGTTATGGGCAGGCGTAGCGCTTACCATCAGGTGAACGACTTGCGCATCTCATCATTCAGTCAAATAAGAAAAAAAGCGTAGATTTTTATTTGCATAATGTAGAGTACCAGTAACCGGAGCTCATTGAACAAGATGTGCGTAATATTTTGAGGATATAACTCCAATGAAAATTATTTATCAATGTAAGTTTTAACTATAAGAGTTTATTAATTTTATAAATAGATATAATTCAGAATTTGACTATTGAACGGCAGGTGAAGTAACAGTGAAACTGCACCTGTTAGTAGATATTATGTAGGTATGTAGGTGAAAGTTTCTTGTTAGTAGGTAAAATAGTATCCGAATGCATTTAACAAACATGCATTAAATGCACCTGTTATTTGAAGCAGAACCTTGGAAAGTAATTAACTATTTTACGAGGTCAGTTACCGACAAACATCGATTTTGTTTTACGAAGGGACAATCAATGAACACTAAACAAAGAAATGTTGACCACTGTAATTAAGTTATTCGTATCAGGGTCGCTACTAACACTGTTTTGAAATTGTTAATTACTTATTATCACTTTTGGTACTTATTTGTAATTTAACTATTATAGGTTGTATGGAAGAAATCGCTTTCAGCGTTAAGACCGCCCATTGTACTACCCTTGTTTACCTATTGTAATTTTTCTGTACTGTGTTTATTTTTGTTTCTGGTGTACAATAAAGAGTTTTTCTACTCTATTCTATTATCGAGTCGTTTTTGTATGGGATATCTGATGGAGTACCAGAAACTAGGGTGTCTGAGAGTTGGCGTGCTGCTTTCCGCTGGGATCGTAGCATGTGGAAAGATGTAGTCTCTGCCTATCCCAACGGGAGAAAGGCGTGACTGTATCTATGACTGTATGTACTGATATCTGATAGTTATCCGCAGAAGACATATGGTGTAGTCACAGGCTGGAGCTGAGAAGAGACGTACTGCTGGTGAAGTACGTTGTGAGGGTGGTGCGCGGAGAAGTGAACCTCCCGAAGGTGCTGGCGGAGCGCCGCCGCGCCGCCCAGCGACTCTCGCCGTGCCCACACCCAGGACTATCCTGCTCAAGTTTGCCCCTTTGTCATGCGCTATACGTATTGTTAATTAATATTGTTTCGCAGGATATTGATATATTTCATTGCAGCCTGGTTAAATACATAGAAGTGGCCTAGAACCGTCTGGATCTGGTATCACATTTTAGGTGGTGACATAATTTAAATTTATAATAATGAATATTTTACGGTCATCATAACTTGACATTGGTGCTTAGATAATGTTGATGTTACTTATGAATAAATATATAAATCTATATATATAAAAATGTTATGTTCGTTTGTGTACGCTTCAAAAACTCAAAAAGTTATCCACCGATCTCGCTGAAATTTTAGCATGATATATAATCCGCATCAAGGATTGTTTTTATCTATTTTTTTCATCAGTGACATATCAGCGAATGTGCGAATGTGCCACAGCGAAGCGTGGCAGGGTACAGCTAGTAAGTATATAAAATTGAAAACTGAAAACTGCTATATTTTCTGACGGGAGTATTTCCGAAGCACTGCACTAGAGAAGTTAATGGAGTTTCCTTTTCCTGTGCGAGATTCAGGCATGAATAAGCACTAGACAGGGAAATGTCCTTTTTCAAACTTAAACTATAATTAGTTAATCATTAGTTTAGAATATCATATTAAACGAGAAAAAGTAGAAACTACGAAGCCAGTAGTGGTGAAAAGTGGGAAGTGGAGAGTATATTTGATTCATTTTTCTCCTTGTATCTGAGACTTAAGTGTTTGAGTTGTAATTATTTGCGTTATTTTTGCCTACTTGCAGTAAGTTATTTGAGTTTTGAGTTTTATACTTTAGAGGTTAACTGAACATGAAAATCAACAATGGTTCGCCTATCACTGGCATACGAAACAATGATGAAAAATGACAAAGAGAGAAATGCCATGACAGCTAAGTTATAATACATAATGAGAAAGCTTACGCACCAATTCAGGTAAATCCATCTTGAAAACCTCCAATAACCACAATAAAACACTATGTCACTTCCTAGGTTTACCTTCTACTAAACAATGACAAAGCCTTTCAAGAGAGAGAAACAAAGAAAGAGAAATGAGATGGACAGAGAAATCAAGATGCCAACATAAAACGATAAAATTCAAAAGCAGTATTCCATCCCTTGTGGCTAGGGTGTTTCTGTTGCAGGAAAGAGATATCGAATGGGGATGTAATTCGGAAGGGTGAACTGTGTCGCCTCGATATGACGCATGCGCTTCAGAGCATAATTTTATTGACAAATAAATGTGGAACTTGGGGAATTTCCACTTTCATAACAACGAGAAAAAACAAAGGTTTTCTTTTTTTCTTTTATTACTGAGTAACGGGACGATTGTATGTTAAGTGGGACATAAGGTCTAAAAAGAAAAAGGAGACAGTAATGGGACAAGCAAATCGTTCACCTGATGGTAAGCGCCACGCCTGCACATAACACTTGCAATGCCCCCTGAATTGGAAGTACAATTTGTCAGTTAGAATATAGCTTCATCCCATTTGATTTGTAGTGGGAGGCCTCTTCTGCTAGAGACCGCCTGGGGAAGTTTGCCAGATAATCATCCGCCAAGCAGTAGTGTGCGAAATTACTGGGCATTTGAGACTTTAGAACCAATGTCCAAAGGTAAAGAGCGCAGTGCAGTGCCGCAGCAGATGCTGGATGGGTGGCGCTTACCATCAGGGGAAAAACTTGCTCGTTTCATAACTTAAAAAAAAAAAAAATCTAAAAGTGTCCAGCGTATCCTGGTCAGCTAGACTGCTGCATTTCAGCTGACTAATCCTGTCGCCACGATGTTACAATCAAAACAACTGATCGATTGTAATATATACACCAAAGTTGACGTCTACCTAATTGGATGCAATGCACTACTCGTTTAAGCTATTAGTAACTTATTTATGCTGTGCTGTAAGGTCGATAATATACCTACATCTAACTAGTAACAAACGATACAGAGCAGTTGGTTCAACAATGAGCAAGGACGCCATTCTATAAACAGATTTGTTAGGCGCGGCTCACACTTGCTACAACACCAATAAAAGGTTGCACTCAACGTCACGATTCAGTAAAGTGGTGGAAGTTTTGAAATTCCTTGGACAGATTTTGTGGAGAACACGAAATGATTCGTTTTTGTTTTTTCATTTGGCATTTTTGAGAACTCTGAAAAAATAAAGTGTGAGTTTATCGATTTATTTTTCTGGTCGAATATTAACCAAAAAATGTGTCTATTCCTGTTCTCTCTCAAACATTCAGGCAGTTTCAGTAACGAATTTACCATTATACTGAATGACATGAGTTACTTGAATAGGCTATTTTTATACCGACTAACTGGGAATCGACATTTTTACTATTGAACAAACATTTCGAAACACTCATCATGCTCATCATCATCAACCCAAAACCTCCCCCTGCTGAGCACGGGTCTCCTTCGGTCTGTCTTCTGCCAAAACACTTGATACTGGCTAAATAGACCAAACGTGCAAACTTAAAAAAATCGTCAATTTGGATTCAAAAGAGGTTAGATATCGATTAGCAGACTTTTTACCTCTGCAACTGACGAAAAAAATTGAGACACATGGAAAGAGGTTGTATTTTTATTTATCTATACTAATATATAAAGCTGAAGAGTTTGTTTGTTTGTTTGTTTGAACGCTAGGATCTCAGGAACTACTGGTTGGAATTGAACAATTATTTTTGTGTTGAATAGTCGATTTATCGAGGAAGGTTATAGGCTATATACCATCACGCTACGACCAATAGGAGCAGAGCATAAATAAAGAGTGTGGCAAAAACCGGGAAAATATAATGCTTTTAAGAGAGTTATTGCGGGAAAACTTGAAATATGCGGATGACACCGCAGGGCGCAACTAGTCTGCTATACTGTGGGTCCACACCGCGCCATAGTGATTAGATTCTCTTTGCGCCGAGCCTTGCATTACCCGTGCACTTGCGGCGACCTTCAGAACCGCGATAAGGCATGCACGACTACGTCTTGTATATAAACAGGGCTGAAACATCACGTATGGAAAACTGTATGTGGAAATCGATGCTGATTGGACGAGGGGATACAAATTGATTGTGTAATGGTAACACGTGTTGCTGGTAATCTATCTGACTCATGAAGAAGAGAATGTAGTAGTGCTTACTAATATCCAGAAACTCGCTTCATCACTCTGAAATTTCGGTGAAAGGTCTTCAGCTTCTAAAGACTGTTGGTGTCGATCTATTTGCTCAGTTTGTTTTAATTTGTTATGTAGTGTAACAATGAATGTAGGTATTCCACTCGGATGAATGTAGGAATTAGGTAGTCAAGTAATTCCAAAGAGTATCTTCCTGGGGCTCAAAAAAAAAGATATAAAAATAGGTATTTGATTTTGATTTCATGTAAGTATATCTAACTATTAAGTGTAATGAACGTGTTTAAAAACTTCATACATTACATTTAACATTTATTTGTCTTTTTTTGTTGTAAAATTCGTACGGAACAAGGACAAAACCATTAGTTTGCTGTATCATGTAGGCTTTACAGTAGATATAAGCACATTTCTTTGTTTTCACATCTTGGTATCGAAGAAGAACTATATACCTGTCTATCTATCTATATCTACCTAGACGTATATCTCCTACGCACGACGACTAAATTGTGCCTTGGCACCTCCTCATACATATCATTAGCCTCGCTGGCCTTCGAATAAACACTCGACAAAGAACGAAAGGGAAAGCATCTAAAGTAAAATAAACTAAAGTAATAAAACAACAAATTACTCAAACGACAATTTCCAAACTGCAAAGCTCACCGTGAGATGCAACATTCCCAGAACCCAAGGCGACATTTCCCTACACTTTTATTTTCGATCTACCCACAAAAAAAATTCATCTAAGGAAACGGGACAAAAAGAGGGTACTTCTTAATAATAGCTTTTTGAACGAAATCGAGAGTTTCGTCTCGCGATAACAAAGGTTGGCTTGGATGGGCAAAGGACCGAGGTCCACTTATAAACAACTTAGATTTCGATTAGACGGTGGTTTAACAAGTGCCTTATCGGTGACGTGTTGTTTTTGGATATTTTAAAAGGACCAATTAGTTTGGATCTTAACTCTTCCAAATGTAACTTAAGACCGCCCATTGTACCTATTATTCAGCAAATTAGTTTTGTACTTGTTAGTGTCAATAAAGAGTTGTCTATCTATCTGAGGGTTTCCGGGACCTGGATGGCGTAAATGTTCAGTCTCTGGTGATATCAATTGAATTAATGAATGAATGAATTTTTATTGCCAAAAAAGTTAGTCTTACAAATAAATAATAAATTGAATAATAATTAATTGATTGCAATAGTTAGAATCTCAGAAGATGAATACTAGGGCGAAACAATCTTGCCTCATCTCGGCAGAGGACTTTTTTAGGAGGAGGAGAGGGGTTTTTTAATGGGTTGGAACCCAGCACACTCCCCTTTCGTCACATCTGTCGGAGGTGATAGAGCGACTGCATTTTACCCCCTCAGAAAATATGTGAGAGACCCTTGGGCAGCTGATAGACTCTGTCACCAGAGAACGTCACTCCACCATTCGAGATCCATTGATCGACCAATCTCCCAACCTTCATCATTACCAACCCCACAGATCTCATCAACCCATATCGGCCCACTGCTGGGCACTGATCTCCCCTCACTTTCGAAAGATTAGGACATAATTCTCGGGTAGTTTTCTCACAATGTTTTCCACTCACGACCCTCTCCTTCGAAGGTGGCCGGTCTCCCACTAGGCTACCACCGCTCGCTGTCCAAAGAAACAAGTTATTCTGTAGTTAGAGGCACGTATTCATACGTCATACATAAGTATGCAGGTGCATTGCTTTGGTTCCCATACAAAATTATGTATAACGAAGCATAAAAAGAGGTTTAAACTTTTAACCGGTATCATTGAACCCGAATTGAATCTGCCGCAGCTTACATAGCAGTTACTACTACACAATGCTCTTATATAACCACAGCTCACGTCGTAGTTGGTGCGAAAGTGGTCATAGCTTACGTGATAGTAAGTTGAATAATGTAAGCATCTGGGATTAGGAGAAAACTCGTTTGATATGATCAGGCCCGATTCTTGGAGGAAGGTTGTTGAACTATCTCTGCCATATGTCCCAGTTTCCGGGGCTGCATTCCTTTTTTGTTGTTTTGTAATATCGATATTTGCTCCCTGCGGTATCACCTGGGATTTTCTAGTGTTCAAATGTAAACTTTGACATCCCATTTGACCCTTTTAGGGGTATATTTTTTTAATAAACGTTACTCTTTATTTCAACTCTAAATATACTCTATTTTTGTATTCATTAAAATCTGCAAAAAAAGATTACTTTTTCTTCACAAAAGAAGAGTAGGTGTGGCGGTTGCCATCAGGGGAAATGCCTGAAATATTTAGGTCAGGTCCTAGAGTATAAGATAGAACATTTTTAGACCAGAATTCATAAAATATAAAAAAAATATTACTTGCACACCAATAGAAAACAAACACGAAGACACGGAGCAAACCTGGTTGAAACTATATTTTAGATCTGGCAACATTTAAAAAGAACATTGTTCATCGCAGGATCAAGCCACAAAATCCTGAAAAATCTTAGTAAAAACACAACTGCAGCCGCAGGATAGACATAGTCATATGTAAGCATAGGATAACTGAACATAACATGTATCACAGTCGCTCATCCGTGTTCAATCTTAGAATGGTAGGCTGACAGCTAGTTCCCACAACTCACTGTAGTTTCTCTGAATGTAACTGCAGTGCTTTTTTGCAATGCTGTTACACACTAAGTACTCACTTGGTTACTCAATTCTTTTGTTCCAAAAATGGACCTTATTTATTATTATAATACTAGCTGCGCCCCGCGGTTTCACCCGCATAATTCAAGATTTCCCGCAATAACTCTCATAAAAGCAATATATTTTTCCCGTTTTTGCCACATTCTTCATTGATGCTCATTGATTGATTGGTCGTAGCGTGATGTTATATAGCCTACAACCTCCTATATATCCTTCCTCGATAAATAGACTATTCAACACAAAAATATCTTTTCATTTCGAACCAATAGTTCCTGAGATCCTAGCGTTCAAACAAACAAACAAACTCTTCAGCTTTATATATTAGTATAGATTAATATAAGCCCGAAATGTCCCACTGCAGGGCAAAGGCCTCCCTACCCTCCTTCCATTTCTGCCATAGTAAGCGGTGGCTAATTCTGCCTAGTGGGAGAACGTCCGCCTCCCAAGAAGAGGGTCGTGAGTTCAAATTCCAGTGCAGGCACGTACCAATGTGTTTTTGTAAACATATGTACGTAATTATCACTCGCTTTTCGGTGAAGAAAAACATCGTGAGAAAAACCCACATGCCTACCTGAGATTTATTTCGGATGTAGGTATGTTATCCACCAATCCGGACCGGGCTCCCGTAGTGGATTATGGCCTAATCCTCCTCACGAAAGAGAGGGGAGACCCGTGCTCAGCAGTGGGACGACATGGGTTAATGAATAACCTTTTTGAAGGACTTATTCAAAGATAAATCAAAGAAAGGTTCTACGTCACAGTTTATTTTTTTTACTTATCTACAATTGCTTCGTAATCATGTTATTATCTTATTACGCAACTTTTGTTTGTTACTAATTCTGTTTTTAAATTTTGGCAGTTTTTTAGCTAGTGTCCAGTACTTTTTATACTTATTTCAAGTATTTGTAATGGCAAAATATTTTGTAGCATTCAATCACGAAGGTAGAGTCAACGTCACGTAAATAGACTAAAATTTGCTGCGCAGTTTTCAAGAGAACAAAAACGGACATGAACGGACATGTTCTTGTGTTATCATTATCACGGTACACGTCACTAAAACTTAAAGGCTATAATAAAAATCAACAAAATCAGTCTTACGTTTTCCTGAAAATGACGTTATTCACGTTTTGAGCACTGAATAAATCATCCGTCACAATGCATAATTCCAATATTCGCACTAACCATTCAATCCAGAGAACACAATAAAAAAACGTCTAACTTACCATTTTCTTCATCGGATTTCCAGCGCCTGTCTCCTACAAAGAGTTGTTATGATCTTCCAAAACCTCCTTGGTTTTATTTATAAAAAAATATAATCACGAATTTCGAATACGCGGTGATAAGGGGTGGGAAACGGGAAATCAATGCTTGCTCTACGGCCAGCGCGCGCTGCGTTCGCGCCAACACTGACAGATGTCAGATGAGCGCACAATGCACCAGCTGTTTTGAATCACTCTTATCAATGCAATTTCGTCCCTTATGCATTTGACTTACAGTTATGTTTGCATTGAACTCTGAAGTAAAGGCAGCTGTAATAAGTTTTTCACTTTCGTTTCAGGAATAAGTAACGTAACTCAATGAGTTTTCTTTTGGGCCAATAAAGTAACGTTCTTTCGTTTTAAAAAAAGGAATCAGATTTCTTATCATATTATATTTCTTTGTTATCTTTTGTTTTGGCTTCGTGCGGTTAGTGCATTCAGCCAGTGACAAGACACGATTCAGTTAAGTGGTGGGTGCTTTACTGAAACTTCGTGGGAGTTTTGGATAGAAGACGAAATGACTCTTTTTTTTCAGCACTTTACGAAGCATAAGAATTTACCAAATTTGGTTCACATGCTACCGAAATTCGGCAACTTTTAAAAAACATCGGCATAAACCGGATCTAGCTTAATAGTGTACTTGTCACAATTTCCTTAGGTCATTGGACTCATCATCTAGGTATTCCCTCATAAAGAAGCCTATTCATGCCGCGTCACAGTCGGCTAGCTAAGAACAGAGCATACTCGATACTCATACGTTATCTAGTAACTCACGCTTAGACCACACGTCTTTGTAGACTACAAAATATTACTGGGCATACGAGACTTTAGAGTTCTGCGTGGCACTGTAACTGTTATGGGCGGGCATATCGCTTACCATCAGGTGAACGACTTGCTCGTCACTCAGACAACAAAAAAATGCCGTGGTTTAATTATGAGCGATACAGGGAAATCAGGAGCTACGAGGATTATCTACTCGTATTAAGTTGATAAACTCTTTATTGAAACACCTCAGAACAAGGACAACTTAGAAATTAGGACAAAACAGAATTGAGCAACTAGCGTCACAATGGGCGGTCTTAAAGCTCAGAGCGATCTCTTCCAGACAACTATGCATGGAGAGGAATAACAAGAAACATTGTGGGCGGTGAAATTGCACTTTGGAGTATACCAAATGACGGTAAACAATTGACGGGAAATCTAGTTCCAAGATTCGTAACTTAAACGCATGAGAATCTCTGCGGTCTTTTCAATTACCTCCGAGCGAATGTATGATGGGTTGCAAAGTAGCAATCATTATGTGACAATCAACTCGATGATTGCCCATGGAAGCTATCATAAACCTGTACCGAGTACGGAGCAATCTAGAGCGACGACGTCCCGCCTGCATTGTTGTCGCCCATGCAGCGTGACGGACGCTTCGCAGGATCGGGAGTCGGACTACTTACGCATTTATAAAAGATTTATTATGTTTATATGCCCGCTTGTGTTTTGAGTGTGAATGCATGCGACGCTTTTTTAAAAACTTTTGTAGCCAATGTGGAACCGTTTCTTGGAATGGAGTGGCATAATAGAGCGAATTGGTTTAAGTAAGGCATTCGCGTTTCCTAATTTTTTCATTAGTTCGTTAAGAAGAATTCTTGCAATATTTTTTGTAAGGAAGGTCTTTGAAATGTTAGACCTTATTGTTTGTCGAATAATGTTTCATTGAGATGCCAACTCTGACGTGGGATTTACCATCGACGGATTTCCCAAAAATAAAAGGTCTGAATGGAACTTATTGCAATTTAAAATCTGTAAATTAAACTGGATTATTTTTCAGTGTTTCATCTACAATTTTATGTCAGTTGTCGGCATCTTTTAAAACTGCAATATAATATTTAACGTACCATTAATTCATCATCGTCATCATCATGGGTTGATGATGATGATCGTCCCACTGCTGAGCACGGGTCTCCCTTCACTTTCGCGAGGAGGATTAGGCCATAATCCACCAAGGAGGTCCAGTCCTGATTCATTCTGTGATAGTATTATCACAGCTTCACTAACTAATTATTCATTATTATTCCCATCACCTCAACGTGCCCTCAGAAACACGGTAACGCGGCGGCGGTGAAATTGATTGCGTTGATAACAGCACATTGGCCCTGGAAAGGTCAGGTCATAGTTAGTACCTACATACCTACACGTTATCGCACGCTCATTGTTGTGCCTACAGTACAGACAGACTGACACAGAATAACTAATAAGTATTGTAGGTAGGTACTACATAGGTCTACTCTGCGCCGCGCCGCTTTGGAAGTTATATTAATGACAGTCATACTGGATGGCACAATAAGTGAAGCCTCCTTGTGTTCTATGTAACCCTGGTACTCCTAATTTGATTACAAAGTGGATGTTTCTAATTGCTACTGATATTACTTTTAACACGTTCACTGCTGAAAACACACACGTCTGTGTTTTTATAATTTTACGGAAGGCAAAAACACCCGCATTGGTGATTGAGTTTAATAACGATACAACTCCAGTAAACAGTAAACACACACGTTGTGTGCAGATTCGCAAAAGTAAGACGGTGCAGCAGTGAAAGTGTTAACAAATTTCTTAGGGCCCGAATGCTTTGGCAAATTAATAATCCGTATTAAAAAGTTGTCGGAGCCAAAGTAGAAGGACTTTTTGGAGCCAAGTGGCATAAGCCTTGCTTTCCTTTCAGAGTTTCAGAGTCAGTTAACATTTGTTTCTAAAACTATGGTAGGTAATCACAGATTACATTCTATGGTAGAAAAGTGTAAGTAAGGACATTTTATTTAATCTAGGTTTGGTTTTCATTTGGTTTGGTACCCATCCATATTTTTGAACAGGTCAATCAAGTAAGATACTCTTTTTCAGAACTAAAGGTGTAATTCCATAGGTACGTTTTTTAATTGTTTTATAGTGTGTATCTTTTTTTCATTTGTTCTTGTCTTTGACAATAACCATGCCTATTTCTAGATGGGGCACTCAAAGCGATATAGACTCTTTACAGAACTAACAATATACTTGTAGGTACCCAGACGTTTTGTATTTTTCCTCGCTCCTACAACATAATGTACTGTTCCAAAAAGTCACACAAAAATCTCATACAATCACTCACGCCTGCCCACTGAGCCGCGTCTCTCAGATTGATCCGTTCCCATTCAAATGCCATTCCCTTCAGACCACCATGGGGATAACGGTAACCATCAAAATATACCGCGTTATCATAATCGACACTTCATTTGAGTACCACACGCTTTGAGTTGAGTGAGGTTCGGAATGGAAATCATTACGAGACAACATTACCTACTACATTTATTTAGTAGTAAGTTTTTTTTCTATTCGCACATTTTGTGCATATGCAGCCAGTGTCAAGTATATTATGTCAAGATCGTCGTTTTGAAATTAGAAGTCATTATGTCGAGTCCTAGTTAGTCAAGAATTCGATAGTGTAGTCACATCGCAGTCAACGCCACGTTTCAGTAAACTTTTGGACATTTTCGTAACCAAAAAGCAACATAATATTTGTTTCCCGCCAAAACTCTAAGAACTTTTTAGGGTTTATTTTTAAGTTTTGTCTTCCCGTAATTTCTGCATTTAGTCAGTGATATTTCAAGTTCAATGTTAAACTTTCTAGCCGGCTTGGAGACGAGAACATTAAATACGTTTTTTCATTGGTATCTCACGTACCTACGGACCCTACGGTACAGTATCTCATTGTTACAGCACGATCACACGAATGTCCCTCCAATCATCATTCCTCTTCCACGTCCTTACAACATAATAGGTTTTCCGTCACAATCCCATTATAAACGGGCATTAGGAAGGGCCTGTCACGGAACTCTAAAAATATCATGGGAGGATCGTAGGCCAACGCCCCAGGGAACACTCGGTGACTGTTGGGCAAGCTGTGGCAGGAGGATTTGGGAACTGGGGTTACCCAGTACCATCAAAAATAACTATACATTTTCAGCAAATAAAATTACGGCTAGACTATGGAAATAGATTGATTTCGGGCAGGAATATGGACACATGACACTTTAGAACCGATGTTTCAGGGTGACGAGCGCAGTGCAGTGCCGCAGAGGATTTTGTAATGGAAAGTTCTGGGTGAGACTGTAACTGTTATGAACAGGCGCAAGATACTATTAGATCCTTTTTTTACTTATTATTGTGATTTAGCGACTGATATTTTCCTAGTTATCGATATATACTTAAAAATTTCCTACTAAGTATTAATTCTATATTAATTTAAAACCCCCATCCTGGCAACCCATCCGAGGATGAGTACCCCTTTATACGAAACATCTGACGCCCCAACAAACGTGTTCGATCGTGAGAGCATCCCATTCCCGACCCGCGCGTTTCACTCACGGTTAATACAGATGGATGTCAGCTCGTCAACGATTGATCAGTTGAACTGACAGGAGTTCAAGGACAACAACAAATAGGGAAACGTTACTGTGTTCTGGTTTGAAGGGCACTGTTTCCAGCGAAATAACTGGGCATATGAGACTTTAAAGCCGATTAGCCGATGTCTCAAGGTGACGAGCGCAGTGCAGAGCCGCGTAGGGTTATGCAATTCAAAGTTCTGAGAGGCACTGTAACTGCTATGGGCAGGTGTAGCGCTTACCATCAGGTGAACGACATGCTCGTCTCGTTACTGAGTTAAATAAAAAAATCCACCGCAGGGTCCACTCCGAATCGGCGGATCATATACCTCCGAAATAATTCTCAGGCACGTGTGTTCCTCACGACGTTTTCCTTCACCGTTGCTATTATTATTCCAATAAAACTACTCGTACATAATTAATCTTAACTATTTATTATTCTGTGACTTTACCCCAATTTCGGACGTTACCATTGACCACCAAATTTCCGGTAGCTGCAGCTGCGTCAAAACAAAAATCATTTGCCTCTCCATTCATCTTTATCAAATCAATGCATCCCTTCAAGGAATTCAATGAACCTTCAACTATTCGTTATTCTTTTAACGAGGCCATATTGTTTTATCAGGGCGTTGACCCCGTCACACGTGGACACACACGTGTGATTACGTCTTTGTCGGGAATCATTGTCCGATTACTCCTTTCTTGGGTTGGGTTGCTTTGAATTTTGTGAGGAGGGAATGTTAGGACGGAACAAGAATGCTGTGCAGTAGCTCTAAGTATAACACTGATAAAAAAAAACCCTGGCAACGTGAAGGCTCACATTTTTACCCGACTACCCAAAGGACGGTAATTCTTATTCATGATACACAAATCACGTCAAAATATCGTTTGCGTCATATTATTAATTCTAACGTATTACTGACACAGTGACAGATAAATACGTGCATGTCTACACGCTAGAAGTGAAACTTAAGTAAAGCCAAATAGGAAACCCTGATGTGAACAGCGATGTTTAGAACGATTTTAGTCACAAATAGACTCTACTTACTAAATATTTTTTAATAAATAACGAAGAAACGCGTATTAAAAATTTTACGACAAAGTCCTCTCCACGCCACTCGTGTCCAATCCAAGTTCTAACCCCAAAAGTTGCACTTGTTAAGCAACACAATAATAACCCTTCATTCAGTCAGCTGTGACAAAACCACGTTCTTTTGAATGGAGCTGCATTGAAGATTTCAATAAGAAAAGGTCGAAGTACTCCTTTGTGAGGACCGGAGGGATGGATACATACAAAGGAGGTAAATAGAGGTTTATGTAAAGAGGTTGGCAGATTTATTTTAACGAAACTAAACAGGCGATTTCAAAAATACTCCTTTTGGCTGTAGAAGTTATTAAAAATGATTATTTACAAACCTACTCGAATAATTGATGGATTTTGTAGCGATTGACAGCTGCCAAACTATATAGTCTCCAGTAGAAGAAAACCCTATTGAAAATCCCTCATTCAATATTCCAAAGCAACGAAGTACAGAAATCCCATGCATGAAGACGACAATAGGCGGCCAACTGCATCCACTTGGCATTTCTACAGCACGATAATTTTCATATAATTTGACATACCGTTGACATTAACTTATTATCGTATCAGAAAATTATGCATTGTTACGTTTCCGCTTAGGAAATTGTACGCAACGTGATAGACGGGTGTTTTTCTTTCTTATTTCTCTTTTAATAAAATATGGAATGTAGGAAGATCTCGTACCTTACAGATAGGGCTGGTATCATCATGATATTTAGTGGAAAACGAGAATGTCCCTAAACGCCAATAAAAATATTTAAATCTATCATTTTTATTTTTTAAATTGCCCATACAACTACCTTACTTAGACGCCTTATAGCGTCCGGGGTCGGACGTTTCTTGAGAACGCCACCCGGACGTCCCAGGACGCCCCCAAAACTTGGACGAATTCCGGAAACCCGCGGATCGATGGAAGCCTTACTACAGGCAATACGAGCAAGCAATGCGTTTCTGCTACTGCTGAAGACTTATAAAATCTTCAGGGTTTCATCTTAATAAACAGGATTAGGGTTGTCACTAATTGACAAATCTAACCAACCGGTAAAGCAACCGCAGTAATTATTCCGATTTTCACCTAATGCGGTCGTACGTCAGAAGCACTCTTTTAAGCTACGATGGGATACAGAGCGAGAAATCTTGTAATATAGAATAAAATTCGCAAAGCGGTTGGTCAAAATCTCAACCTATATCAACCGTCACCGCTGCCTCAGCCAAAATCATCTTTTCATCTCTGTATCTGCAATTCACCTCCACATTTCTAGGAAATCTTAACTGAAGCTACTACAGGATACGGTGCACTGGTGTGTGATAGATGGCATCCCAGCCCATAAAGTCGGTTAAAATCACCAACCATCACAACAACGGTCACTGCTGTCAATATCGCCCGTCCGTCCGTCTTTTAGTCCTTAATTCAGTAACCATCGTCTGTTTTCCTCAGACCTTCACCTGGCGCGGTCGTAGGAAGCATTCATTGATACTGCGACAGGATACGGAGCGAGGCGTGTGGTAGGTGGGGTCCTAATGGGCTACATCCTCTCGCAATCACTGCAGGCAGGAGTTTGTGACGCGTGAACTGATTTGTTGGGGTGAGAGTTACATGGGAGGATTCTATAAAGGTGCAGGCGACCTATTTTTTTTCTTTTCTGTAGCTGTTCTAAGCAGGTTTGGTAAATAACCTGATGTCACAAAAACAATAGAGGTACATACATTAATCACTCGCTTTTCGGTAAAGGAAAACATTTAATACAGAATTATTTCGGTGTAAATGATCCACCAGTCCGGACCGGGCTCCCTGAGTGAAGAATCCTAATGATATTGTGATGATGATGATGATACAACCCACGTCGTCGCCTCGGTCTGTCCTAACAAACTTTTTTTATAAAATCTTTTTAGGGTTGATTGCGTCTCCTTAAAACATGCTTCCCAATACTTTGGCATATCAAACCAAAGTCCAAAATAATGTTTCTGAAATAACTTGTAAAACAATAGCTGCAATAGCAGTTACGCAAGGAAAAATGAACAAAAATCTTGAAATCTCAATTTTCCCCCTGTGTGCGGCCACAATCCGTGTGCAGACGCACGTACAAGATTGGCACCTGTCACCCGACACGGCTGTTGAACAAAATGCAACTATAGGCACAATCGAATAAAATTACTCTGATTTGTTGAGCACTGCAGTGATTTGTAAGCAGTAGTGTGCAAACGTTACTGTGTTCCGGTTTGAAGGGCACTGTTTCCAGCGAAATTACTGGGCATATAAGACTTTAGAGCCGATGTCTCAGGGTGACGAGCGCAGTGCCGCGCAGGATTATGCGATGCAGAGTTCTGGGTGGTGCTGTGACTGTTATGGGCAGGCGTGGCGCTTGCCATCAGGTCAACGACTTGCTTGTCTTGTCACAAAGTCAAATAAAAAAAGAATCCAATGCTTTATAACGAGCTTTTATTTAACTTGCTATGTTTTCTTTTGTTTTTTCATTTTTTCTTACTTTTTTTACCTAAGATATAATTAAATAAACTCTTTATTGAAACACAAGGAAAACCGAAATACTACCTACATCAAAACCAACTTAACAAGTCTGAAGGGTTTTAAACTTGATGGAAAGTAGAAAATGTGACATTGTTTTGTATTTATAATAATCATTAAGTGGTCGTTAACGTGTGCGAATGTTGGCAAATGATACAAACTCAAAAAACGTGGCATTTCGTGTTTTATCCAAAACTCCCAAGAAGTTTCAGTAAAGCACCCACCACTTAACTGAATCGTGACTTTGACTAGACTACCTTCCTACTGACTTGGGATAGATAGAATATATTTTTTTTTTATGATAATTATTAATAACTTAACACTGGCTGAATGAACTGAGTGTGTGTGCGAAGCCAAAATGAAAAAAAAAAAAACTTAAACCACCAAGCCCTATCTACGAAATAAATTCTACAAAGAACGAGTATATATTCAAAGACAATATGACGATGACCATTCTACACAACAAGTGAAGGATGAAGGGAGGGCTAAAGTAGATTTTTTCCTCTCCCCTTTATTTCTTAGTCCTTCAACCCTTTTCGGACAAATTGATCTGCCCGTGAACGCATCAATGATTCTCGAACAGTCGCGAGCGAAAGTGAAAAGCAAAACTGTTAACTTTTAAGTAGACTGTAATTTCGTTTTGTATGATGTTAATGATGATTTGTGTCCTTTTTTGCGTCCAAGTAATGTGTATAAGAAACCTACTCATGCAAGTTGAGTTGTTTTCATTCTCAGGTAGGCTCATTCAAACTTATTATTTATCAAAATTATCAGGAAGGAAACTCTTCGTTGAAATGTAACTATTGCTATGTCCCATCATTCTATTACCAATTCTTTTATCAAAACGTCACGTCACATAAGAAAAAATAAGTTTAATTAGGGACAAATCCTAACTTTTTAATATTATAAATGTGAATGTGAGTTTGTTTGTTTGTTACGCTTTCACGCCTGAACCACTAAACGGATTTTAAACATTCTTTCACCAATGGAAAGCTACACTAACAACGAGTAACATAGGCTATATTTTAACCCGTATTTTTACAGGAACGGGAACTACATGGGTGAAACCGGCAGCTAGTACTAAATACCTGTAGAAAGTTGAGACCGTATGCTAAGAAGCTTCAAAAAGGGGTTGTTGCTCTGCTTAGCAATAAATGTCTATTGCAAAATTACACTGAAAGCACAAAAAAAAGCAAAATGCCACAACTCGCAGTGTCGTAAATACTTTATTTATTTCTTTTCCAAAACAAAAACCAAAGCTCTTAAACAATAATTGGTATAAATAATGATAATAACTTATAGCAATAATCATTTTACATTGTCATCATTCAATTGTTTTAATATTACATAGGTACTTGATAAGTAGATATATAATCAAAGACTTTGCCAGTCGGTATATCTATTATAGCTTGAAATGCGTAGTGCATTATTATCGACTTTTTATTATTATTCCAATAGAATTTATATTCAATTTAATTATGGTAAACAATACAATCAACTGCTATTATTATACAGGACAATGTAATAAAGCTCGCAGCCACCTATTGTGAAACACATTAATAGATAATTAATTATCTAAATAGCTGTTTTTATTATCTATTGTATGTAATGTAATACCGACATAGGGACTGATAGGAAAATTGAATGGTAATAATTTCATTTCCGCGTTAAGTAGGTCACTGGTTGAATAACATTTAAAGTCTTGATAATGGATTTGTCCATTTCGTCTGTGTCAAGTTTTTGATGTTTTTTTTTAAATCTGAATCAAACATACCGTTGCGAAACCATTCTGCCAAAGTGACACTGATTGTTAAATTTCATTTGTTTTAGTTTTTAAGTTTTCTTCGTTCTGTGGTGTTTATTTAAGAGTTTATCTATCTATCTATCTATCTAAAGTGCCGGCTCCTATTTAGGCCAATAAACAGCATTGCTATTCAGCGTGGCAATGCAGCCAGCATTCTTCATTCTGGGCAGTTTCCCCTCCACTAATGGCCTTTTAGATTTTTTAGATGTATATTTTTTTAAATTTGATTTTCTTTTGCATATCTGTCTTATAAGATTTTCATGTAAATAAATCTTTTTGTCACATAAGAAATACAGTTCGATGTGAAATGATTTCTAAGCCTTTTCTTAGCGACTGTACCTCACGAAGTCACGAGGCAATTTTACGGTAGATCCTGACCACTAATGCAACCCCGAAAGGATCTGTCGGGGCCACAGAGATCGAGTCAGGACGAATTGATTGTCCGCTCGCGGTCCCTCGCTTATCCTTCCTTGCACGATATGCTATAAATTGCTTAAAAATGAACACAGCTCAGTTCCATATTTTTTATAAGAATAAGTACACGTAAATTTTGTATTATATAACTAGCTTTTTATGCGCCTTTTTGCGCCTTTTCACTCACTTCTGCACATAATGGTAGTGACAGTAAATAATACACACAAAATTACTGTAAGATAATGAAAGACAGGCGGTCCGCGTTCGCACCGCAGCTAGTTAAAACCACATGTCTAGTAAAACAAAAAGTTCAAAATCGGAAATGCACCAATTCTTGCCAGGTGGCTGGAGTCAGGGTGTGCCACGAAGTCTGTTTCACATCAATCAATAGCGAGTAGGGTGGATGTGGTTTCGACTGATTTACTACGTGAGTATCTACAGTAGTATAATTATCAAACCTAGTCTGTGCTATGAACTATATTGAAGAAAAAAATATGCTTTAACGGTACGGCTGTGACTTTGTTTGCTTGACCTGGCGGGGACATTACCGTGCCCCATGCCCCCAGACGGAACGGTGGCGTTTGTTTTCAGAGCGTCCAAATAAATACCAAATATGTTTTTTTTCTTTTGGTCCTTTTTTAAAGTTCTGGATGGTGCTGTAACTGTTATGCAGTATAGCACTTCAGATGAACGACTTGCAGTCAAATAAAAAAAAATATTCAGTGATGTGTCCGTCAATACTATTTGTGTGAGCCAGTATCAAGTTTTCAAATAAGTACCCATGTATTTATATCTATAAATCCAAAAAGCTTATTGGGACTTTTTGGACAGATAAAAATGAACACTGTCACATTTTTGATTGCCCGCGAAAACCTCCAAAAAGTTTTTAGGGTGTTGTGTAGTTCAACAGCTGTCAAATACAAACGAAGCAGTATCTGTTGCCAGGTTTGCTTAAATATCAGGACATGAGGTACTAATAAATTTAATCTAATGGGTCTTTTAGAAGCGAAATCATGGTCACCATAAGTACATAAAATCCCGAGGTGAGAGGTAACATGCCCCATCCTACAACTGTTCCCGTTTCCCTTTAGAAATCCCGGCATCCCGATTTTTTCACCATAAAACGGGAATTTCGTGAAATGGTGACTAAATGATAGAACATTTGCTTAGATATATAAAATAGCCTCTTTTGGCATAGCGCCTTTTTGGTAAAATGCTAGTTTGTAGTTTTTAGTTCTTTTTGTAAGTCGAATACAATAGAAAACCTATGTACACCAAAAATAAACACAGTACAAAATAATTACGATAGGTAAACATGGGTAGTAATTTCATTTCAATAATTAAAAACATTTTTCGATAGTAGGGATGGATTGGCGTACGTTTACATCATGGTAATGTAAAAATAAAATGACATAAAATTATCTGTTTTAGCAAAAGGCATATTTATCATTTATTTATTTATACATACTTTTTTCCAGTCTTTTCAGCTGTAGAAATCAATATAGTAATGCATTAACTGCACCTGAAACGTAACTCCACATTTTTTCTTGCTCAATAACATTGGAAACACAACATCTGCGGCGAACGGAAACGTTTTTGTGCCACCGCAAGCCCTAGCCGCGGATTTCCGCTAGAAATAGGTCAATAAGTCTGTAACTGTAAATCGAATCCCGGACTCGTAGTATCAGTAGTATTCATTGCCCGGACACTGGAATCTAACCATACTGTATTTTCTTTCAGTTAAGACAGTCTGTGGAGCGAAAATTAAAAAAAAATGATGCTTGGCAGATGTGATACATCGAAACTAATTTGTACTAAGTGTGCCTCGCTTAGAAAAAAACTTGAGCTGTCAAAAAGTTTGCATGCAGTTTTGGGCAGTTTGAGGCTGGGATAAAACGCACATCATTTACTGAAATGCTGAAGCTCGTACCGCCATTTTGGTTCTAAAATTGAAAACGTTATTTTCAAAAAAACAATTATGCATTCAAAAACACAAAAAAATACAAAAGTTATGCAACTTATTTTAACCCTGTTATTAAGTATAATTATGTGCTTTACAAGTACTTACTTACCTACATATTTTAAACTCTATACTCTGTGGTTTAAGGTACCTAATTATTATCTAGCAATTTAAGTGCCGTTTCACCGTTTTCAATAAAACTGGAAATGATTTTGAAGTAAAAATGAATAATGCGCCAGAAATAGATGCACAAACTGCCGCGCCGGGCGCGCAATCAACGAAATATGAGAACACAACTCCAGCTATAAAACCTTCCGCGGTTCAAAAAGTAAAATGTAAGCTTGAGAACATTTCCTTTAGTTTAGCTTATCCTAGAAAAATATCGCGCTAAATCCATTTTTCCGCCATCTCTAGTAGATATAATAATACTAAAAGATATTTAATTATCTTTAGTTTTCAAACGGTTACCAAATACACATTTTATGAGTCATTTATAAATGAATTTAAACAAATGCAATTGGTAAGTAAGAATAATAATAATATATTTACGATTACTTACTTAAGTACATATGTAGTACTTAATCATATTTTTATTAAAATAACAATAAATACTAAAAATATTGTCCAATAACAACACCATTAAAAGCGGTGACAGTATTGAGCAAGAATCTCGATCACTAGTCACTACACACTAAATCAAGTAAGAAGCAATTAGAATTGAATTCAATCAAACTTCTCGCTTCAAGTAAAATGAAGCGCTCGGCGCCAAACATGAATTTTCCGTAACAAAAACTCACGCGCACCGGAAAGCGCCTCATTTGTTTCCCGCCATCCGACGTCTCGACCAACCGAATATTGGCGCCGAAATTCCAATCAGCCAATGAAACAACCAGCCGCCATTTTCCACCAATGAACGCCGAGCCCGCGCTCTCGCCACCGCGTCATTCTCATATCTCGGAATTTAGTACGCCGCCAGTGAAGTGAATGAATACCGTCCGCAAACCCTTCGAATTTTCCTTTGGATCACAAAATATTTTAACTGGGGTGAGTTTTCATACAAAACTATGTTAATTTTATTACTATTTTTCTCGACTTAACCATCTATGTCACTACTAATTCGATTCTACGAATATTTCGCAATTATTTAATGTTATCATTAACTCGCTATGAACGCGCCTATTGCCAACATTAAAATACAAATAATTCTCACGTAAGAATTTTAGTACTACTTCAAGTAGGTATATTTCATAAAAATAACTTATTTCTAACTCCAAATATCTGTAAAAATTATACCAACAAATCAACACGAAATCTCGTCAATCGAGTTGGGCCAAAATGGCGGCGATGTGGTCTGAGTTATTAATACATCTTCCCTTCCTTTTACGCAACGTACTCTTTACGTATATCAGAAAGAGATAGACTGAGTTCTATCAAGAGCTGCGTAGTTATGCTGCACACGTAACCTAGACACGTCTTCATTCTTCGTAAACAAGTTAGATCACAGTGTTGCCATAGAACGGTTTTCCACAGTTCCCCTTATTTTCGGTAATGTTTGTAAAAATGAGTCCCTGCTTTTCATTTGGGTTAAGAGGTAAAGTAATGTTAAGTTTCATTATATTAGTAAACAACGTTTTAAACGAGCTAGAAAACAATGAACTCGATGAGTTGTAATTCTTATTAGCCATGGTAATTATTTTTAAATACTTTTATTTCAAAACATAGAATTTGGATTTAACAGCATTGTAAAAAAGCGGGTTTATTTTTTTACCCTGCCTTAAAATGTGTGATGGGGTATGTGCAAAATTAGCGTGTTTTATTTGGAAGGTACTATACTTACTGAGAAGTATAATTTAGGCTGTTTCAAACAGAAAGCTGAAACTTATGCTACTAACATTAAAAAGTTTGGAAATTAGAAGTAATTTAAGTTTTATTTTGCATCTACTCCTTATCAAATTGAAAAAAAAAAAAAAACATTACCATACCTACTTGCAAAAACAAAATACTTTTATTGTTACATTCTTTCGAAATTTATGCTTTTTGTAATATATTACAAAAACTTTACTTACAAGATTCAAACTCGAAAAACCATATCACTCACCTATCTACTGGATTTTGGAAAACATTTCAATGATACCATAATATGGAATTTTACTCCATAGAATAAATTGAAATTAGAATATTGAAATAATTATAGTGGAATAAAATTGCAATGAGGACAAAATAATAGGGAAACGCTTCGTCAAAACCTAGTCGCACCAAACAACTGAGCATACACGTAGCGCCATCTAGTGACAAGCGGCATCACGCGTAGCTTGCGACCGCGCCGCGGCCGATGACGCCGCGCGCCGCCGCCGCGCGCGCAGTCGCCGAAAGAACTTCGGCCGTGTGGACGTCGCGTGTCGCTCGCGTACCGTCGCGTCATTCACTACGACTTGTTTACACTCACTAAACCAACAACTCGTAGTCTTATTGGTGCGTGATGAACCAAACACTTACCCGCTCGTTAAGTCCATCTACCGTGCAATAACAAACGAACTTGTTGCTAGGTGCACGCGGATGCTATCGTGAAGTGAACTGTCGAGATGTCTGCTTTGAGTGTGAGGGCCCCGGGCTTGCAGGCCACTACAGTGCTGGACACAAGGGCGCTGCGAGTGCGCGGAGTCACCGCGCTCGATGGAGTTCGCAGGAACCTCTTCGGTTGCACCGACAGAGAAGAGAACAGACGGTTCGTCGAGAAAGAGTTGACGCGACAGCTAGAACTGGACAGTCAGAGATGGGGCTTTGACTTTGCGAATGAGAAACCCTTGCCTGGTGCTCAGAGGTTCGCGTGGCAGCTCGTCCCAGCGTCGGCGATCCCTGCGGCGCTGAGAAGGTCACCGATTACTATCACGACGTCGAAGCCCGCCACCACCACGCAAGAAGCTAAAGTATCGAGTCCAGAGAGCAGTAAATCACAGAAGAGAATAACAGGTATGTCCTTTCCCTATTCATTTAGTTTAGACTCATTGAAGTTGGCAATACATATACAAAACAATCACTGCAAATGTAGATTACCTATTGTAGATAGAGCTATAACTATGAATAACGTTCAACAACCTCTTGTAATCGAATTTATTTACTCGCGGGTTGATTCTATCCATTGAAAATAATTTTATAGCATCTCTGATACCTATTGCTGACAAAAGTCATACCTACAAATCGGTAAGATAGGTACTGATGGTAGACAAACTATTATTTACGTAGGTAGAAGGTCCTACCTACGTTATTATCTGCAAGTAGGTAACCTCACCTTACCTACCTACTTCATTGTGGGAACAATTATTTTGCATTTTTTGGTTTTGGTTTCATGCACTTCATTTCAAAGTCATTAATTTTCAAGCTGTCATGTGCTGACAGATATGTATGTTGCAGGGAGTAGCGTGTATTCAGTCATTTTGGCAAAGGGCTAAGTTTGAGTTGATTGACTAAAAAAACAGTTTTTTTTTTAAATAATGCTATAGGATAACAGTTAACTTGTGAAATTCATATAATATTGAAATTAGTCATCCTTATTGTATAATGCGTACTACCTACCTAATTAGTAGGTAAATTACCTATATTCGATAAGGTCGTAATTTACGACTTCAAACTTATACAAATATGGATTTTCACATATTATACCATACCCACCTTTACTATGCGCGTTGCGTGTGTTATTTATTAATATTATGTCATGAATGTCTAACGCCTAACGTCTGAATGACACATAGATCCTGACCTCTTACTAGGACAACCTGTATCTAAGGAACCAGAAACTACGAGGACCATGGTCCTACAAACTCAGACACCCAGAATCAGAGCAAATACTTGTGTACTCATCAGAACTCACTTACGCTACAGAGGCCGTCATGTGTAATACAATTACAGTTATCTAACACTATCATTATTATAATATCCAAAAACGACTCTATTTTACACTGCCCTTACAAATACAGTCATGTTAATACTTACACAAAGTTTACAATATAATTAATCAAATGAAAAAAATCGTAACAAGTCAACTGCAAGCTAATTACACGAGTAAATAGCGTTATCACACGTTATCGGCGCAGCGAAATGTAATTGGTTGCGGTTGGTTGGGAGAGAAATGTTTGTCGTACAGTAACAAAACATTTTTTACGACTGCATGCGCGATAACCAAGCGCAGCGAGGTCACTTTGATCTGACTCTGACACCTCTGTGTTTAAGTCCGATGCACTCATTTCAATGTGCCCCAACTTCAGTATACGGAGAACAGAATAATCCGCCGCTCAAAACCTACCAGATTTATCATTTACATACACATTTATGCCCATAAAGAGTATGGATAAGAACTTAAAACTAATATTAATTTAATTATAAAAAACAAACGTCCAATCGTAATACTACGTAGTACGAACTTAGTAGATTAAACTATATCATATTGATATACAATTACGTACATACTACACAATATAGATAAGCGAGCTAGACAGAATGGCGTCGCACATTACTAAATAATTTTATTCTCACCAGCTTGTTAATATTTGTTTAGTAAATAAAAGGAAAACTTGCTAACTATGCAAACAAATAGGAAATATTACTGTCACATCGCATCATTACAGGAACTAGTTATGCCTAATATTACTATAGTGTTTAAATTTGAATGTACCGCATCGTGTATGACGTTACTTAATGTTTTTAAACTGTGTTACATTTCATTAGAATAAGATATTAAGACGGAGGGTTTTTGCATAAAAATAAATGAAATATTGATATTTATATCCTCACATATCCACACAATATGCATTTATAAATGCATATTCAATATAAGGAAAGTATACTCGCCAAGACGTGGTTGTCGTCAACTCGTGACATTAATCGCCTGAATACGCGTGCCCTGACCACTGAATAATAATACCCTCTTATAAGGTATCATATTAAATGTAACTCAATATGCATATCGTATTCGCAATACGACACTAAACGGGTAATGGTGCCACCGGGGCAATAATGGTTATTACATAAAATTATAGTACATACGTGTCTACTTCTTATTATCAGTGAATTAAATCTAAAACTGACGTTAAAAATATACAATTTTAATATTCTTATCATTAACCTTCAAAGATATAATTGTATGGTTAATCTTTGCTATAAACTGAGCCTACTTCAAAATTCGTTGTGTAGTGTAGGTTTGTAATATGAAACTTAATTTGGTCTCAAGAAATAAACAAAGACTTATGCATACCCTTATAATTGAGCCACAAAAGAGAGACATGCCTCCTTAAAGCGACCCAACTGCAAAATATTTTTTGCCCATCAAGGTGTCAGAAACTTCATAAAGGGGCAAATTAAGTTGCTTATTAAAGTGTTAAGGTCTCATAATTAAAAATTACGATTACAACAATCCGCTGTTAGTTGCTTTTGAATGATCTTTTTTTAACTTATTGAAGGGGACATTGTATTGAAGTGTTTATTTAGCTAGTTATTAAATTGTTTTTTAACTTTGTAACTAGATTTCTTATTCAATATTATAAAAAAATTCAAACCAAAACCGTTAGGTGTGTTAAAAACAATATTTTGCAGTAGCTGGATGGCATTTAAATTAGCTAAATTATTAACAGTGTGACCTAGATTCGGTTTGTTTTGATACATCGCTCCACTGCGAGATCAACTACGATGAGCCTCCCACACTTGTCCCATTTTAGATTGCACATGTGTGTGGCAAAACTGGTAAACATTAAGTTAGGTATAAATACCTACTTGGAACACGAGCGTGCGTACGTTCAATGGCAAATGTTTTACTATTATTTACTACGCGCCTATTGTGGTGGGTTACTGTTATAAATTTAGCGATTGAAAATGAAATAGTACTTAGGCAGATCTAAATAAAAATAACATAAGGCCGTCTTCATACAATAACGGCGACATCCATCTGCCCTGCAATACACTATTAGTGAGTGACCCATTTCCACAATAACATTCTCAATTACCTATCATGGACTACATTAGTAAATTACTTAGATGCTGGCTACCGAATCAACACGAATAGATAGAAGATAGCAGTATGTCCTTGTCGCACCCACATATACCTACGTAATATTACCGATGACGCGGCCGGCGTGCGCGTCGCGTCATCCAGTGTACGCATGCGCAGCGCACGCTCGCGCCGTTTGCAAAATGGCTGCTTTTATATTCGCCCGTAACATGAGTATCTCTGTTTTACGTCCTAATTACAATCGCGCGGTTTTGGTACCTAGTTATAAATAAAAAACAGATGGGTACCACAAATCAACTGCATTTTTTTTGAGTTATTTTATTACTTGAGATCACTATTATTTTCATAAGCATTGTAAAGCTAATTCCTATTAACTCTCAATGTTTTAAACTTACGCAAGAACAGAGGCTTATCTCAGCACTATCAGGTTGATGGGCCTTTAATATCTTGAACGATTGTTTTTTGTGTGTGTTCAGGTGACGTTTTGTGTACAGAACAGACAATACAAACTTTATTCGGTTTTTAAGGGTAGCTACCTACCTGCACTTCAGTTTAGATGTTCTACATAAATTTTAATCTTAGGTGAAATACATTTTACCTGTTGTAAATTGTTGCTTGTAGCTTTCTTTATACTCATTGATCAGATTTCATAAAGTTTTGAGATTGGCTTCCCGCGTTCTCTATTTACCAACTGCACCACCAAAACCCCTTCAAAACGCATCAACTTACCTTTCAGCAGATGTACAATCTAAGCGTTTTCTATGAGTATTTGAACATTTAAGGGCCAGGCTTGTATTGTCTGAAACTGACCAACCGTGCTGACTTCATAGGGGTCCAGAACCCGGTCACCCAATTTCTTACTTCCCTTCTGATTTCTATAACTGCACGTAATTACACCTTTACTAGTGTCATTGAACTCCTTCAGTGTTTTCGGTATGGGAATTTTGGTGGACTACACCGCGGGGTTTCTATAATTGTACGTTTTCGGCATTAGAAATTGTTGCAATTGCATTTCGAATGTCCGTTAAAAATGTATTTTATTCCGGGTGGTTTTTTGGTTGGACCCTGCATTTCCATAACGGTTTTTTTTAAGTAAGTCGTCGTGATACTTATGCAGCTAGTTTATATGCGTCGACTTTAGATTGTTAGGCATCTTTTAAATAAAATAATGCATTAGCTGAACCTAGTTTAAAAATTATCTTTTTAAAACAATAAATCAGTCCTCGTGCCACCCTTGCGATTGGCATAGAGACTGCATTGTGCACTGATTGTAATAACTCAGGAGCGAGACCGGCGCGTGCGGCGCAAACGCCCTTTGTGATCATGCACCCTCGCCGACTCTACACGTAACGGTTCTATTGATTTTTTAACTGACACTTTCCCAGTCCTATTTGTTTTGGGTGGCCAATTTGATAATATGAAATTGGCCACCCAACAAACCCCAGGGAATGGAATGTGTGAGTTCCGTGGTCAAAACTCCAGACAGAGCCATTATTTCTCCTAGAAAATGACTTAAAAGAAAATCCAACGTTACGTTCTCTTCTGATAGTAAATTATCGTTAAGCTATAACTCTATTTTATTAACCTTCTAAAACTTTTGTTTCAATTCTCAGTCCTTATCTGGTGGTAAAGTGACGAAGTGGTCGGCGGAGGATATGATTATTGTTCTGTACCATTTAGGTGCGAACAAAAGTGAAAACATGCCTTGATAAGAATCAGTCCCATTCACAAGTGTTTCAACATCAGCATCTCGGGCGAATTCAAAAATCGAAGAGATGCGGGCATAAAAAAAGTTGTCAACACACGTGTTCGAAATTTGAAAATATGAGCAGATAGGGGATCGTAACGGTCGCGCGGATCGCATCTGCTACCCCGCGGTATCGCACCCCACAGATAGGGGGTGCAATGCAATCCACCCCACAATAAATATATTCTGCATCGAATGACCGGGGGAGTACAAAATCATCTGTTCTATATCATTTAGGCATAATATTTCGTGTTTGCATTTGCCATGTGTAAATTGAGTAGCGTTGTAAAAAGCTTATTTTGATATTTTTAATTAACATCTGTCAGTTTATTTATTAACTCATTTTAACTCCCAGCTGTTACGTAAAACAGAAAGCTAATAATTATTCAGTACCTCAACGGCATATTATTGTAACACCTAACCCTTACTAGGATTCCCTGAATCTTAACAAAATACGAAACTTCGAAGAACCTTTTTAAGGAACTGACATCAAAACCAGATCGAAAAAGTTGTCTTAAAGAAAGCAATCTGTATTCTCAATGACATGGCAACAAACCATTCCAGTATACACTCTAAGTACATCTGCAATAATAATTATAAAGACTGCACTTGACCATAATGATGAAGGGTCGCACCCACCCATTTCTTGCACTTGTTAATGCAGAAACGTAATTGTCTGAATCAACGACTCAACACTAATGCCCTTACAGGGTTGTCACACAAAACAAAAATGTATAAATTTTAACAAAATATTATTTCACTTGCTTTGCTTCCTAATTTTCAAGCTAGACTTGACCAGGTTGAGGTCGATTTGATGATTCAAGCTAATATTAAAGTAGCTTTAGTAGCTGTAAGTACGCCACCCACCCTACTATCGAAAAATGTTTTTTACTGTCCATCCAAAGGTTGTCTGGAAGAATTGTACAACCCTTGTTTACCTATTGTAATTCTTCTGTACTGTGTTTATTTTTGTTTCTGCTGTACAATAAAGAGTTTTAATATTCTATTCTTTTTCTTTGTTAAATTCTGATGTTATTGGGAGAATTAAACACCCATAGCTTCTAGCGAGCTTAATATTAGTTCCAAGCAAGACTTTCTCGCCTCAGTGTAATAAAAAAGCAATATTTTCTTGCTAAAAGAAAGTTTCTGTCTCTATTTTTGTTTAATTAGGTTGTAAAAGTAGCAGCCCTAATCACGGGAGTACGTTAGGGTTCCCACGGTTGCGCGTGCGCAGCACCACGCGAGGTGACCCTAAGGAAACGCCGTGTAAGATATGGTTCAATGCCCATAACGTCCACAGCATAAAAACCGTCTTTCTAAGGGTTTCTACTAAAACCACTAACCATAAAGTAACCCTTAATTGCACCTGCGCTGCGTATAACCCCCTCTAGTTAAATAAAAGCATAATCTTAGAAACATTCAACTATACAATCCATTGCAACTTTAACGACTTTTCCTTAATTTTAAGAAATATCCACTTTTAAAACCTATAATTAAATTTAGCTAAGTTGGTGTCAGACCGTTTTTCATCATACCTTATTATAATATAATACAATAATCAATATAAAAACTATCACAATTCAAAACATTTGTTGTACTAAGTTTCGATAAATTCGCGTAACGCCCAGTTACGATATTTACCGTGACATACAAACTTTTATTTGACTCACTGTTAAAGTATGTAAGTAACTATAGAGTTAAAGCAAATTTGTTTAGCAAATTTTTGACACTTTTTTCATAAAATGTTAGGTAGCTATAGCTGATTGATCTGATGGATGGAATAGACGGAAGGTAGACAACGGAATTCCTCAGTGACTAACAGCAGATTGAGGGTGTTTGGGCTCATTTTAACCAGCTTGCAGTACTGACTACGTTTAATCTATGTTACTTATGCTTGTCTGAAGTAGTCTTAAAACATTTATTTTAAGTACGAGTTTGTACTAAATCACAACTGTACTATAAAAACTTTAGGAACTTAAATTTAATTCCATAGTTAAATGATGTCATGTCATTTAAAAAAGTAGGTATTGTACAAACACATGTGTTTGTTTGTTTTTGATAAGTAACCAACATAAATAGCTCCGCATTTAGATCAAGGTGACTGGTAATCAGCATGGAAATATGCCATCAACTCCAATAATAACTATTATGGATGGTCTAAGGATGCCCTAACAATTATTGTTAGACCTACAATAATATGAAATTATGAATTAGCATGAAAGTGGCGCAATAAACATGATATATTGCGCAATGTTTTTGATACTTTAGGGTTAATACTGAAGATTGATTTTGTAGGTTTTGGTATTGAAAATTATGGCACGATAGAGTTCTAGCACAATATTTTTGTAGGTCTAAGGAGGCCCTTTTAAAAACCGAAAATATTAAAACAAACTAGCGGATGTATAACTGAGATTCATTTAAAACCAAATTGTACCAACTTAACAATCTTAACAAAAGACTGCAAAAAATACAGCTAACCGAAACTACAGTTGTACTTTCTAATTGCCAACCTAGATTAGTTAACAGTACGTAACTGCCACAAATTGTATATTCGAGACAGTTTTTGTAGCTATTCAAGACTATTTACTACATTTGTTACACCTACCAAATAGTTCCATGAAAAAAGGTTAATTGTGTAACAGTTTTTTCTACTTGCAGACGCCTACCTACGTAAAGTACAAGGCTAGATAACTGTTCACATACAATTGTAGAAATGTATTATATATATGTCGCGTTATGTAATTATAGTACTACGGGATTTACGGGCTTGATCTCTTTCCCGGGATATTCTACATTTCTCAAAAATACAAGCTAGAGTCTGTCTACCCCGGACTTTTCAAACATTAACCTCGCAAAGGTTGCTTAAAAAATGCTTTAACCGCGAATCGAAAGTAGCCTCGATACACCTATTTTCTCAGTACTTACACACATTCTTCCAGATTTATAATATTGGTCGGGTACAGTTTTTTTTACCCTTACTTATATAACGCTAGCAGTGCCCTGCGGTTTCACCTGTGATAACTTATCCCACGGTAACCGTCATTTTTAAGCCGTTCCGGCGTGAAAAGAGGACAAACACAAACGCACACACATTGATTTATAATATTAGTGAGATACACTCAAAAATTGCAACGTGTAAAGCCATCCTATACGACGACAATTTCAAATTTCCTATTAACCTTTACGTGACCAAAGCCCTATAACCTTCCATTCCAATGGTCGGATTCAGTAATAAAAACCAGCTGATGAATCTTTGTTCCGGTAGACGCCCCATGTTTTAATATGGGAACCTCCGCAGAACGTAAAATGTAAGTTTATCTATATATCATTCCCTTGCGGGCGAAAGTGGAATGCCACTTTTGCTTTCGGATGTACCTTTGTTATCTTTTTAATTGGGTTAAATGTGAGCTTGGAGTTGGAATTAAAATGGCAAGATATAACTATAACCCATTAATTAACGTAGCTTTTTTTTTTGTGTAGTAAAACAGGAGTTAGTTGATATGTTTATAAACTATTATCAAGCACTTTTGGCTTGGGAGGATTGCATTAAAAAAGTGTAGGGTTTGAAGTGGCTCGAAGGACCAATAGAAAAGAAGCATTGTATGATTCTCATTCGTTCTTTGTTTATCATATAACCCACTAACCTCCCCACCCTTTTTTTTTTTTTTTTTTTTTTTTAACCCGGGGGAATGTGTTAGCATACCTCGGCCTCGGGGGGAGGCCGGATGGTTATGTGGGGCTCCCCCGCCAGCGCGCGTCCTGCGACACACGCTGGCGGGTATACCCACTAAAAACCCCGGGATGTTCTCTCTCCGCATGTTGGGGTGGCCGCGGGCTCGCGATTGCGCTTCCACGACCACCCCTGAACTAACCTCCCCACCCACTATAACCCACTATAACCCACTAGTCCTTTTCTCAACTCCTGAAGGCACACTGACACCTGCCGTAATCTGTGTGCTTTATCGTAACATTTAATAGGATTTCGTAACTAAATGGCAAGCAAACTCGGAATACTTACATTATATTCATCACATCCACCCGTCCACTATTCAATGTTATTTTCGAGGTCTTACCTATCATTATTATTAGAAGTCTTATATTATCTTCAATACATTCATGTGCCAAACTCCTCAACGAGGCATCAATTGCTCTCCCTTCACAGCCCCTCTTCATCTTCAAAATACATTTTACTACGGTACTTACAAAGCAATAAAGTCCTACCCCTGGTTAGTATCTTGTCTTATCAAACACTGACTTGTTCATTGGACCGCGTGGTAAAGCTCTTGAGCTAAACTTGGTCGTCATTAACAGAGCCACTTCGAAACAGACATATTCATTTATAGGACGCTGTTCAGTCATGTCTAGTATTGTCTAGTTCCTACATACATACATACCATACGTACAAAGTCACGCCTTTATCCCGTTGGGATAGGCAGAGACAGAGACTACATCTTTCCACACGCTACGATCCTAGCGGAAAGCAGTAACCAACTCCCTAACACCGTCTACTGGCTTCGTCTAGTACCCAAGAGATAAAATATAACATACTATTCTCACACGCCATCGCTCGCCGCCGCGGTGCGCGGAAGCGAATGCTGTGGGGATACAGCACAATATTGCACAACCACGTGAGTCAGCGTTATCTAGCGTGGTGAGACTCAGCTCGTGTGTGTGTGAGTGAAGTTACGCGTGTCCAAGCGGTATGTAAATACTGCGGATTATCTCTAGGGTAGAGTGACAAGCGATTCGCTAGACCGTGTATCCTAGCGGACAGCCGTGTGAAATACGTTTTACACCCACACTATAATAAGGGAAACCCGTGCTCAGCAGTGGGACGATATGGGTTGATAATGGTGATAGTCTCAAGAATTTTCTGCATACTTAACCTACCCAATGAGAATAAATCAAACAACTTTGCGACTAGTATCATAAATCCTTTGGTTACTCCTTGATTTATGCTTGCCATATCGAAATATCCATAGGCAAAAGAACAAACGGACATAGAAGTCGCATGACATTATGCGTAATGTGACCTGTGGCGACGAACCACGGTAGCCTTGTTAGTAATGCGACTAGCACGGTCAGCCAAAGGTTCAGGTCTTCGTCGTGGTAATTGTTCCCTTTTAAAGTCTCCAGGCTTTGTATAAACATTATTAATCATAGAAGATTTGACGAACTATTGAGACCCTATTCCGTTAGTTGTTCAAGATACATCATTTCAAATCTGAGTATAAGATACTAAAACTGGCAAAATTCGAAATTGTGGTACAAACAGTTAATCTATCAAAACGATTGTATTTGGAGCCCAATTAATTGCATGCGACCCGTTATGGGAAAAAACAAAAAACTATCAGGTACTCTAAATAGAAATTAAACGGGTGTTCCCAATCGGTACCATTTCAATAAGTCCGCTGAGATAATTCCCGCTATCAGCATACATCGCCCTTGTTAAATTGTTCCCATGGTAAACACGTGCATGGTGTTATGGGAAATCGATAGCTATAGCCACCGTTACGGATCGGCGAATGGGATCCTAATATTGTTAAGTTGAATAGATAATTGCGCATGTTAGCGCAGTATACCTCGTGAACTCGTTACACTAATGGGTATGAAACAAAATGGCAAATAAACACACCCCTTCATAATGCAACAATTAAAATAATTCATAAATTAAACCATAGCTAAACCTAGAATCTAACTAAATTTTAAAAAAAACTGGTGATATATTAAATTGAGCCGATTCTTACCACCCAACAATAATAATTTGTTGAATTTTGTGCCATGATTTTTTTCTTAAATCATACATTATGACCGCTTTGATCTTAGGCCATTACAAACGAATTTACCAATTTGTGCAACTTGCAGCTGTAAGCGCTGGCCTGTAACCGATCCCACCTCGGCTCGGGCCATCTGTTAAACAAACGTTAATTGATAGTTCCAATCAACGAATCAGTCCCCCAGCCAGAGCGACGAAACCATCTACGCAAGGGGAGCTTTTTCCCATTTCGCACCGGATCAATAAATAATTACGAGAGCCTTTAACCTCGTGTGAATATGACCTTAGCGTGTACTGGCTTTTTACAGGCTGGATGCGCATGACCGTAGACCAGAACTAACATATTCCGAAGAAAAAGTAACCACTTTTTTCAATGCTAAAAAGCGTTTGCTGCTGCAGTCCAGAACTGCAGGCAAGCGTAATTGTTTAGGCAGGCTCAATTCCTCAAGTGTCCGCGGCCCTACGTCAATCTCAATTACTTTAGCGCCAAAAAAACATAATAATTTCACACTACTCAATTCGATTTCACTTTGTGCCAACAAAGCGGGCTCAATCGAATTTCATTATTTTCAATTTGGTGCCGCGCTTCTTTATTGTTTTAAATGGAACGCGTCAATTTCAATTTGAGCACGCGTCGGATTTACTTTTTTTCGTCCGACAGCTGTCCGGAAAGAATAATGCAATGAGATTAAAAGAAAAATCATATAACTTGAAAAAAGAAAAAGATTTGAAAGGTTATTGTTCCAAGCGTTGGAAATTTGAATAAAAACCGTAAAGTTCCGCATAGTGCGCATGTCCAGGTCAACAGCTGTAGGGTTGTCAGTTGCTAGTAGTAACCGTAACGGCTACTACATAACAGCTATTATTACTTAGCTGCTAAGGCAAGTATGTAAACATGTGGTTATAAAGGACACTTGTCTACAAGTTTACTTAAGCGCGGAAGTGACACCTAATGAGTTTGTCCGTGGGAATGCCTGCGTAATTACACTTGTCGCAAGGACGCTTGGTTCGGTGTGAACTCCCTTAAACAAACCCTCTCCCATGACCACTCCTTACAGTTTCCTTTATTTTTGGGGCATAATGATGTATCATTAGTCCTAATGTCCGTGACTGTTCCTTCCCCCAAGTGAAGCTCTTCCAATAAAATGAATTCGTATTCTCCGTAGGTTTTTTAAGATTGTTGAATGTTGTTAATTCTCGGTAATAAAACTGCACAAGCTTCGATAAGAGTCCCAACCTTGGTCCTGAGCGATAACATTAATAGGCCAACTTGACCTCATTAATACAATACGATCAGCACGGCCTCAATAACAAAGGACATTGCAATGCAGTTGCATTTCCTTTAAAATGACTTAAAATGACCGCCGTTTTAAAATGGTAATATACGTAATGGTCTAAATTCCGCACGCAAAAAAAATATTTGCTAAACAGCTCTAAACTTACCGTTATCTTATTCATTATCAACAATTATTCAAGCTAATTCTTTAAATTTCTCTCTTTCTCAGTTCCTTTGTATCTAGAACTGTTAATAGAATTTCGGCTATATCACCTTCCTATTATTAAGACCATCGTCACCTTTTATTATAACTTTAGAGTTCATAATCCTTTACAGCTGAGCTAGTTGCTTACACCATTCCGAATTCCTGACCCCATCTGCACCTTGGGAAAATATCGCTGTTTAAATCACCACTCACAGTTCAAATAAATTCTGGGCGTGGTATTGACGTATTATTTCATTATGTCCACTTTGGTCTTACAAAATATCGGGTGAGATTAATCAAGCGACATCAACACATTAGTTATTCTTCCATTTGCATAACTAAAGGACAATCGTAACTCTCGAGAAGCGGTCGGATTGGACATCTCGATTCGTCTTACATTCTAATGCATTTTATATTGTGTTGAATTTATATTGTGAGGGTTTGATCGGGTAATAGGAATATTAATTTACGGGTACACAAAACTTGAACAAGAATACCCGAATCTTTGGTTCTTGTCGTCCAAAATGCAAATGCTTACAGTGGTTGATTGAGTCGGGAGTTTTGCTAAAACCCATATTCAAAATTATACAAGTGGCCAATAAGGCCAATATTTATTTATTTTGCGTTTCTATAATTTAGGTACGGGTTACAAGCTAGACTTTCGTCTCTTATCTTATTCCTATCCTTCATCGGAATAACTTTTAGAGAGATTAAGACCGCATAATTGTACTTTTCAACTCTTTATTTACGTGCATAGTTACTGAGATGCTTTTCTTCCAGTCTCGCTACCAGTCGAGTGATCCACCTGTCCAGTGGGCGTCTCACATAGTTTGCCTAGTCTCCACTTAAAGGTTGCTTAACGTAATTGAAATTCGAGAAATCTGAATACTCATACATATTTGGTCTCGAGAAACTGTTGCCTCAGCAAACACTCTGCTGTCAAGTCTTCGACTGTTGGTTGTAGTAAAACTAATTCCGAGCAAACATACAGCGAGGCTTCAGTGCGTTTACAAGCCCTCTGATTTCAAAACGTTTACATGTGCCTATTTGTTTAAAAGCCGGAAAACCAGTCTCGCAATGAGTAAGCTTTAATTTCTCTGAGGCTCTGCCTGTATTAATTTACAGGTTCCTCAGATTTCTAACACCCTTGGAAGGACCCTTCTGTATTCCGGCGAGAAATGTCTGTCAATAGTACAACTTCACCACTTTGCAGTTGTCAGAAGAAATCTATTTCTTAAGAAATCCTCACAATTAAGTACATTTTACTAATGATAATAGTTTAAGGGTCACATCGGCCCCTTTTGTTGACACCAACGGTAAAGAACACGTGTGAACTTTAACTCCAGATTCGATACAATCCGCTCCTTGAGTCCAACACTTCATTCTTTGTTACAATTCAACTGTCACAAATGTCCCGTGGAACTACATCCATCAAGAGGATTCTACCCTCAAGGTGATGGATAGCATTCGATGAATGGAATTATGGTAATACTTGATTGAAATGGTAATTCGTCATAATTATTGAGTCGAGAGTACGACTGAATAAATGGAATGACCATTTCAAGTTTCACACCTTTTACTATTGTGCGTTGACGATTTCATTTCCATTGTAGATTGTAGATATAGCATGCATGGTGCACGACCAAATAACACACACGCAAAATTAACAAAAACTGCTAGTTATTACTGTTAGTTTCTTTACTTAGTCGGCTTTAAAGCTAAATCAACACACAATAAATATATTCTATAAAGACAAAGAAAATGTGGTTCTAAGTATTCCAGTAAAGTATGTCAATATTAACGGTCAATAACATGCGTGTATTATCCTGAATCATGTTTTTCAAATACCTAACGATGCGGTTGTTTATTATGGTAATAACAATTTCGATTTCCGCTCACATCGAGAATAGGTCTGTAATGTTGATAAAACACATAAACATTGAAGTGACGAATCGGCTTGGAATTCTAATGCTTTATGTAAAGAGACCGCTGTCAGGCCTCTGTTGAAATAGACGCCTACGAGCGCCTAAAACCAACAACCCTTTGACCCGTCCATCTGTCCCTGACGCATCTCCACCTTTGATTGATAGCGGCACACATACAAATTCCAAACGAGTAGTCAACTTGAAAAAAGACGAGCAGTCCCTTTCAAAATCTCCCACTCAAGAAAATAGATTAAAAGAACGCCCTTTTGCCACACTCATTTCTAAAGAAGCCACTACAATAAAAATATTGTATTGTCAAGTAAGAAATTCATATTTCAAACTATTCTTGTAGATAAGAATTAGTGATATAGAGTTACAATTTGAATTTTAGATTTGTTTGTATTTTGATGCGCACGCTATGTGAATGGAATTGAATAATGTAGCTAATTGTGTGTGAACTGACTGTTCAATAGCAAATATGAATATTTATGATAATTAGGAAGGTGAGTTGAATGTCCTACATATGGAATTTAATATGATTGACGGGCTATCAAAATTCATTGGACTGCTTGACCGTTGACTGGAATTAGATCGCTAGAGAACAGTTTCACATTTTTTTGGTGCCTTTTGCTATAAGTGTACAATCTTAACTCTGCAATCCTGCAGAATTCCTTCAAAAATCTTGAGAATTTCTATAACAAATTGGCCATTAATTATGCACACTTAATTATTTTTACCGGTATTACTTGTAGTAAGTACCTTAGAAATCTATATCCCTATTAAGTTACAGCAAGCAAGTTACCTTTCATGATAATTTCTTTGGCTAGAAATATGCTGCTACCACTGCCAGTTACCACATGTTGACTAAAAAATCAATGCCATTAGAATTCCGAAGCACACCAGCAGTTCTAAGCCTTCCAAGTACTTGAACTAGATAACACACCGCGTCCAAGCAAGTAACGGTACCTTCAAGGCACTGAGGCCGTAAAGGGTTAGCCTTAACGGTAGTGTAGTGTAGCATTGACCACGCCGATTATTATTGTTTGAGCCTTGGAGACGATTACAGTTTCACTTGCTCCGTTTCGTAGCGAATTGCCTTCCGCATCAATTGTTACATTGGTTACTCTTTAAAGTGTTTTGTTTTTCTTTGTGTCTGGAACAGTTTGTTGCTCTTAAGGAAATGTATTTCAAGCTTGATGAGGAGACTTCGCTTTCGTTTCCGTCATTTTCTGAACTCTATCTTATGCGTCAAGTGTTTGAATTGTTCAGCTAAATTCGTTGAATTTTTTAGAATAATTAAAAATAAATGTGTAAAATGGAACTCATTAGAACAAAAATTACCAAATTCTTGAAAAACATCCGCATGCAGACTTTCCGCATCCCCCGGTATCTGCAAGCGGCGCCGGCGCATCGAGGTCGACGACCCGACGCCTGTGCTATTGATCGCACCATAACAACACACACACATACAATAATGTGACGTGTCTCCCGTGAGTGACTACTGGGCTTACGCAAACTTGTAAACAAAAAGCTTGTGGGAATCCGAGGGAAAGAGACTTTCAGAGACAGACGCAAAGATGTACTGGTCTCCAGTCAAGATCAGAACAAAGACAATGAAATGAACACGTTAGAAAAGACTATTATCAGACGTAAACCAATAGATATGTGCAAAACGAAACTGTCAAGATAGGATACTACTTTCACATAGATCTTATCTGTTAGAAAGTGAAGCGGTTGTTTAGGAATTTCCCAATCCTAACTCAAGATTGGAGAACGTCTAGAGAAAATACTAAGAGTAAGATACAGAGACCCAATTAAGCGTGGAGTAATGCTTCCGAATGTCTAAATTCAAAGCCATAATGCCTAAGATACTAAAACAAAAGCCAATTTCACTTTTAAACTTTTCCAAGGGAGCCTGAATACAAGTTTCTCATTGACAATGCAAACGCTAAAGCGTCAGAAGGTAGTAGTATATATTATAAGTATTGTGTCGAAAGTCAGCGGTCTTCAAGTAACGGTACTCCTATAGCGCTTTCGCGAAGCCTCATTCCGAATTCAAATAATGCTGCGCGTACGCACTATGTCAACAAACAAGCTTTGTTGTTGTATGTTCAAGCTATTTTCGTCTTCAGACCACTTTTTAGATAGAAACTGTGAAGTTTTCATTAGAGATATTTTGGTGTGCATTGTTTTCGTCTCTCCTTTGGTTGAGAATGTCAGTTATGTGTGTAATAAGTTGAATATCTTTTACTTGCATTCAATTTATTACAAAATTTTCTGAAAATCTTCACCTAAGACTTCTTAAGACCTTCTTTTTTTTCTTATTGTAATTCTTCTGTACTGTGTTTATTAATGTTTCTGGTGTACAATAAAGAGTTTTTCTATTCTATTCTATTCTAAGTCTATCGTCGACATCATGATCTCAAGATCTATCCAGTCTACTAAATATGTATTTATGTAAATCACTTCTGAAGTCACTGAGACGATCTTCGCTACTTCTAAAACGAATTATGCTTTCTTGCTTTCTTCAGTTAATGTAAAATTTGTTACATTTCCATTGAAAGATTTTGTTATTTCAAAAGGACCGTTATCGAAATGCGTGCGTTCACCAAGCCTCGGACCGGAAACTTTGGCAAAACAGCAATTTAGCTCGCTGGTACCCTCAAAACCGTAGGCGAGAGGTGGATGAACTCTAGATCCAAGTTTTTAACTATTTACACCAGTTGCAAAACTGAATACATTAGCTCTCTAATTAGTGATTACGCTTGATGTACTGTTATCGGCTTCGCTGTAATTGTCTGAATTTAGTACGTTGGAGAATTTTAATGAGACATTCCGAAATTTAGCTGAGGCTGAAAGCTTGTATTGTTTGAAAGGAACATGAAATTATTGTTGACAGTTATTTTAACACTGAAATTATAGACGTATATATATACATATATATATTGAGAAAACGTTTTGTTTATTAGCCGCGACTTTGTTCACGGTGGCATTTGTTTTTCTGTCGATTTATAGATAACAGATTCTTACCAAAGCCCGGTGGCCTATGCCAGCACGCCGCCTACAAACAGTTTTTTTATCAATAGGTCGTATTGTAGGATTTAGATGTGAATTGTAAAGTATATCATTGCCTTCATTGCTCACGTCAGATTCGAAGCTACCAGTCAAAATCGCACTGCAATCGGCTTAGTAGTTTTAACGTAATGCGATAAATAATCTTTGTCGTTTTTATACAGAATAAGAACAAAACTATTAATATGAATTTACATATTTTAGTGACAGAGATTATACTCGGATTCTGGCTCAAAATAATCCAGCCATTATCACGTCTCCAAGATAATTTCGTACTCGACTATATTAACGATACTATATTTCGGACAGACACACCTACGTAAACATTGGATGTCCACGTGTTATTTACTTTCCGAGCTTTTCCTGCGATAATAGCGGCATATAAATCAAGAGAGAAGTGCTTAGTGTCGTCGTTCCGGACACAAACAGTTGCTGACGCCAAATTACCATGTTTACGTCGAGTTAGACTAACAATTGTTGAATCAATCATTACGACCGATGTCTTATTTGATATATCATGCAAAGATAATAAGCTAGTCAAATTAACAGTCCTTTCGAGTTAAACTTCAAAAGGAAGTAACCTTAAAGGATACATAAAACCACAGTTACCTAACCCTAACACCAAAACAATGGATGAGTTTACAAACAAACTTGAGTTCATCGCACCCATAACAAGCGCGAATGATAGAGACAAAAGTAACGACGGTAAACGCACGTCAAAAGTCGATTAAGGTTGTTCAACTTATTTTTGTAAAATCGCTCAGAAAATTGCCGGAGTGCAATTTTCTGACAATCGTAAGACAATCATGTGGAGGAGATAGAACGTAAATGACGTAATGGGTGCTGGAGCCACAGTCCAGAAAATAGCTGCCTATGCGACTCTACACGTGAATTGTCTTTTCTATATTGTAAAGATTGAAATACGATTGGAAATCAAGCAGCGATTACGCCAAGTGCATTTTCAGGTAATTGCATGCGAGATTCCCTAAGGGCGCGCTACTGGGACCTCCATCTTATACACTCGCTGCCGTCAATCACTGAGTTATTTTAAGAATTCCTATGGCGCACGTTAAAAAACATTATTATCCTTCGACGACCCGTCTTTAAGTACCTGCAATGATGGATGTGGACTAGCCAATAAAAACCTCAAGCGAGCTACGGATTATGTTTTGCTTAATCTATATCGTCCTGACATTGCGCTTAACCAACTTTTTGTCGTAATAAACCACTCGTGCTCAACTGTAAAAACGTCAGTATAACTTATAATAGCGCCCTTAGTCCAGCGCTAGCGCAATATAATTTGATAACTTCTTTGTTTTGTCACAATTTTATCTTCCCATGGGAATCACTAATGTCAATCAAAGTCTCGGCGGCTGCGTAGTTAATTTATGTCAGCGTCGCCATGTCGAACAGGAGCTCTTCCATCATTATTGCTCAATAATTGTGCTGTAACTATATAGATTATTATGCAGTCGATACCGGTTTCTGGTTCTCGTCTATTGCGTCCCGGCACGCACCTAGTCATTACCTCCATCCATTCCATCACTTTAGCCACGCATCATTCTGTCAGTTCTGCCTTTCCTGTGTAATCTGCTCGAGGAAGCTCGTTTCAATGAACCGATACATATTTCGTCTTTAAAATTATTTTCCATACTTATATTTACTTTTCCAATCGCTACTTTAGTCAACGACATGGCCTACTAAAGTCAACAGCCACGCTGTACCACTTCCTACGCAGACCAGTTGGGAATTAGAAATCTATGTAGTTGATCACGACCGAGCGTCGCCACAAACGGGCCATTATCTTAATAATCGGTCATTTTGTCCTAGCCGGATAATTGTCCTGGAATGTTCCCCGCCATTCCTACTAAACCACAGGACGAAAAACGTAATGGCAGTTTAGAATCTCCACCATAATTTCATTTTTCTTTGTCGCTTGGAATCTTATTAATCGTGTACTCTTTTACTTTCAGGTAAGCGACCAACAAGTCATCACATTATGATATTGGTATTCTAGATCAGGTAAGTATGTAGGTAAATAAGTTAAAATAATGTCGGGATAAATAAAAGAAATAAGAGCAACCGACGGTTATTAGGTTTACTATAACGTTGTCATAAAATGATATTGAAACATTATAGACCACCTAATGTTCCGCTGTAAATTAAATTCAATATTTAATAACCATACCTTTATGGGCATAATTTGACTGAGGTCCAAATCTCGGACTGCATTCTCTCATAATCGTAAAATACGAGCAGTAATTTGATCAAATTTAAATAAATGTCCAGCAATAAAACAATAAGCATAGCCCATCATCATAATTTATACTGTCCCGTGCATTTCTCATAATAATAATTTGTAGGATTTGAAATTAGGAGCGTAGAAAAAGTTTAATATTTTGGTGCATCATCATCACGTTAATTGCCAACACAAACTTCTTTTGTTAGGCGCATCTCTCCCTCTGGCTTCGGTTCTTCACATATTCAAAAATGGATCATTTAGAGCTCGTCCGTTATTTGTTCAAAAACGTCTTTCTTCCACTGAATAGCTACTAAGCATCTCTCAGTTTGCACAACCAATTCAATATGTAACATGCTTTATATCCACATTATGGTTCCCACTTTTTTTCTCATGGATACTCCATATTAGTGGGTTTTTGTTTCCCTCGGCTGAGCAAACACCGAGTGTGTGAAAGCAAAGATCGTGAAGAAATCGTATAAAAAGCCTGGGTCAAGTCAAGATTCAAATAAGCGATTTGTCAAGTCAATTAAACCAACACTGTGAAGCAAGTGTTTAACATTAGTTCATAAAAGCGTGGAGATTACAAGACTATTAGACGGATTCACTTATCGTTTGAGTGGTACACTTTCGTCCAGAACACTGATAAGCGGTTCAAGGGGTATCGGCTTCCCAGACAAGTGGGTTACTATTACTATGAAGGGCCTTCAAAATTGTTTTTGTCCCACTAACCGCATTCTGGAACAAATGGATTTAGATAAGAGTGTTTTGCTTTTTCGGCGCGATTGTTTTAATGTCCCAAGAAAAATTGTTAAGGGTGTTCGAAAGCGGTTTCAGTTCTAGCGTATCTTTCACTTCTCTATTTTTGTTTTAGGATTATGCACGCACGTGTTCCGTCACGCTATGAGCCCGTTGGGACTAAAATACCTGAACCTTCCCCAACATCTTCCCTTTTATGGAGAGCAGAGAATCTTGGGAACGTATCCTCATATTTTTAAAACATTTGCTCCATTAGTTCATTCCTGTCCGTTGCACTCGTGTGTAGTTTTTAGTAATCACTCTTCATTGTCTGTAATTGATTTAACGGCTGGTGTCGCTTCACTTGCTCAACGTCAACTTTGTCTTCGTTCTCAGAATCGCAATGAACGTCTTGAGGTGTCTTATTGCACCAGTGATCACGCTAACACAACGTGTTCCTAGAAGCCCTACAAAAGCCCTATTAACGTCTAATAAAGTGTCAGGTTCTCTTTCCACTCCAGAGACAGAAAGAAACAGCATGTCTCGTCGTCTCACTCGTTTACTATTCGAGAGCGCTCGTAAAACGATTTTGGGAATGAACAAAAAATTGTTTTGGTTTTTTCAAGACGGGAACGAGGCGCGGTATAAAAACTCCTCTAACCTTCTTTTTGGAGATACCGTACGACGTCATAAATAAACTACTACACGACTAGTATTTTTTATGTTGGAGTGAAATTTAAATTTGTTGATGATCCAACGGCCAATAGCTTGTTGTATGGCTCGTGGGCTTTGGATAAAATGCAACATTACTCCACTCGCATTGTTATTGCGTATTATTTTTTTCTTATCTGCAGCAAGTAGGTCACATCTAATCTAATGCGTTTCGCAAACCAGCTCTGTTTGTTAGCTGCTGTATTTTACGGACGGAGCGTTGTATCGACCCTCTGTGAAAAGTGATCTTTTAATTGGTCAGAAATCGTGTTGCGTCTATCTGAGGGAAGCTGCATGGCCACTAGATGCAATCTCGTCGGAGATGTGCGGTCAATGAACGGGGGAGCGAGACGACAATATGTGTGCGACCGTGACAAATGATGTGCGCGTACGCACAGAAAAGGAATGAAAATTATTGTTTGACTGTTTCTTATCCTTTTTTTCTGTTGATGTGTCGGTGCGTGTGTGCGTCTAACGTTGAATCCTTATACGTTTTGTTATTGTTTAGTTTAGCCTTTAGTTACATGCTCTCGGAATATCAAATTTATTTTTTTCTTTGACATGTTACACGACACTTCATACGTGATTGTATATTGTGTCTAAAACACCAAAGCCATTCTAACACAAAAGAGCTCTAACGAAATTTTATGTCGCCGCCTTCGCTCGAGTCTTTTCAATGGCACAATGCACGGAGGAACTCCAATCCTCAAAAGGATTAGGCATAATACCGAGAGCCGAAACAGTTCTGTCGCTTATACGAGTTCACGTCGTCTCGACACGTTTCACGTTGAAATACATTCCAATGATATGTCACACTGGCAATAAATTAACTCTTTGAAATTGAAAAATATAAAAAGGTATTATCATCCGTCACCTGTCACTGCCAAACGTCACTTTCCCGCGGATCTGCAAGCTTGATTCCCATGCGATACTTTCGAGAGCAAGACTCGTTACTCTCGCTTCGGTAATTTCTAATTATTATGCATCAGCGGTACCTGCACAGTGCATCCACGAGCTCACGCAACGGACAATGTGCATTCAGCCATTCAAATTTAAATTTGTATGAAAAACAGCTCACAATCGCATAAAATGCACTGTTTATTGCTCAAAATACACAAATAATGCCGGTCTCATGGCCATTGAGGGTCAAACTGTTGCCATTGTTGGGTAAGTTGTCCAGTTTCAATGGGAATAGGTTACGAAGGGACAAAGGTGGTGACATGTCTAAGGAGAGAGAATAGGGTTCTCTAGCCCGAAGGTAAGGTTATGGTAATGAGATTTAATTGAGTTTATAATGGTCAAGATGATGGATAGCCAACGGGTGACCGAGGGTAGCGAGGAGGGCAAAGGCGCGAAAATTATCGTGACTCAGCTGTTTATATCTATTGCAGAACATTCGTGGGCTATGGAAGAAAAATTAGGAGAGGCTCTAAACAATTCCACAGCCACACAACAATGACACACTGTCTCACATTATCACAAAGCAAATGAACACAAAAAGCTGTTACTGTTTTTAAAACAACCTATCCGTGTATCGGTCTTCTCAAAGTCTGGCTCCGTGCGGTAGGTCTGAACATGTAAATACAGGAACTTGGTAAACATTACGCACGTGCTCCTCTATTTAACGGATCGCCGACAAAGGATACACTGTCTTATGGGAACAATCAAATAACTTGTCTAACGGTTTTATTTCCCACATTCTCACACCAAGAACTGGTGAACAAACTGTTGAAGTAGAACTTAGAAAATTAAAGGCCTAAATAGAAGAAAACATGTTACCAGCATTACAATGTAATTTCAATATCTTACAGACAAGCTGTCTGGCGTCGTCCGTTTGCAATAAAGTTATCGCAAATGATAATGTTATGTTGAGCAATTTATTTTGCGCAACTTTTTCCACGCGCAATGAGAAATTGGGCCAAGGCGCAAGGGTTAAAGACCTGGCCTTTGTTGGAGACCCTTTATAAAATAACAATAGAGTACAATGACAAGACGTCGAAGATTGTTGCACCGAAACAGTATTGAAATAAAGTTTAATAAAATCTAGTGGCATAGAAGACTGATGGAACGACATTAAATTCAATTTGTCCAAATGTCTGTCAATTATTACTGTATGAAGCCAGTACATTACAGAGTATATTTGATAAAGTTACACATGTGTTGGTTTAAACAAACAATGATATATTTGACAAGAGTATTGACACAGTTGCATTCGTCAATCTCGTTTTCTACAAAAATATCGCGATTACCAACCCACATCGTGACATCACGTCAACGCAATCGCAACTTTATTACCACGAAGATCCATTCGACGCGTATTGACAAATACCTCTCGTGAAAAAGTAAACACCGTTTACATTTGGTATCAGTTTTGGTCGGTAACAGTAGATATTTGTGGAACAGAATGGCATTGTGTGCGCTGCCATGCAGTCTGCTAGGATGTATAACTGAACAATATACTAGAATTTGTGCTCATTAACGTGAGTGTACATCGATGACGCTATGTTCACTACTTCATCCATTAGTGCGCATGCGAACGATTATGCTAATATTATTGTTTGTTTGTTTCTTTGAAATGAAGAAATATAATAGTATAATGGTTAGCTCAGTTTCCTAAGAGTTTCATCGAGGCCGAGGTCTATATTTTCTATCATAAAATCTACTTTCGAGATAGTATTATCAATGTATCTGTCAATAAAAATGGGACTATGAATTTCACTTTCTTCTCTATGGTGTTATTAGAGATAACGTCTCTATCAATCCCCATATGAAGCGGTGCCAAAATTATTTCACTGTCTGCGAGTATGATCAACAATTTAGACGATTTACAAATTGAATTAAACAATTTTGCTATCATAAGTGTAAAATCAGTTCCCATACTACAATTTGTGTTCATTACTTTGCTTATTCTAATTAAGGTGCGCGACCCTCCCCCTGTTTCGTGGGGCTCGATTATAAAGGATTTTTGGGGATTTAATTTGTGTGAACCTCTATGCAGGTTACGCTACGTTGGTTTCTGATTTGACTCTTTGTTTATTTGACTGTCCAACGTTTGATTTCTCCCTATTATTATTTCTAATAGCTTTAAATTCGCCGTTGACTTTTAATTACAACTGTTGATTTCTTATTAGAAATATTTTCTTACCGGTTTTTCTTGGAGTTTTATCAAGTCATGGAAAAACTTCGAATAAAATCGTGTCAGCGAGTTACAGCCACAGCATGATTAATGCGCTTAGCGATACCGTAACCATAGCTTTAACGTTAACTATGTTGCCAACCTTGGGTACACAGCAATGCAATAAACCATGGCTTACTTTGGATTGTTACTAGACAATAACTTTATCGGCAATACTTTTTTCTCTACCTAATTTAATAGGTGTTGTTATAACGTCCTTATCTCATTCAGAACGATTCCCCCCATAACTGAACAAATTGGATAGGTGATCAGTATTAATTAGGTCGGTTCTTCACGCAAGACCAATGCTAGTTACTAAAACTTGGCCTATTCCATTTTTCTATTCGTTTCGGTTACGCCTAATACAACAATCTTGGAAACAATTTCGAATTCCTTCTTTGTTTCAACACAAAGGTACAAAACGTTACAAAAGTCTAAAGTCTTATGTAAATTAAGAACAAAACAATTAAAGATCCCTTAATTATAATGTAACCTGTTGTCGACAATCGAGGCGTGATAAGTTCTTTTCTCTGTACAATGTTTTGATTGTTACATGCATTGCGTGCTGTGCCCTTTCTATTACTTTAATGTATGCTAAAGTATTCGAAAAAGCCCGTTTAGATCTGCATGCGATCTCCACTGTGGGAACCTCAGCCCTTTGTCTTTATTGTAACATTTCGCTGTGAATACATTAAACACTTTAATTGTTTGTTGGTGACGTAAAACGAGTAATTATTTGAGAAAATGTGGTCGTTTGTCAAATATGTGTCTTGGATTACAAATCAGAAGCTTATAAAATTACTGGAGCCGCAGTGCCATCCCTACCTATATCCGCTTTATAGTTCATGATGATATGTACTTGTTTTTAATTTTCTTTTAGCGAAATCCGATTGTCTAAAATCATTAAACCATTCTTATTGAATCTTCGTCTATTTTTTCCCACCTGACATGATTTTGTCGGGGCTGGTGAATACGGATCGGATTCTGTCAAATTTACATATTAGCAGCAGGTTAAAAAAACATAAAACAAGTTTGATCGGTTTTCAAGGGAACTTTCTCACGTACGTGATACATTTTGCAATCATTGTTGTATTTTTTTTTCTTTATCATTTGACTTATTTTAAATTCTACTTTTACAAGGGGCTACGGAAAATATTTGTTTATGATATATATTTGAAATGGTCGGAACCCTAACCCATATATTTTCTTCTAAGAAACACGTTATCCTTGATTATTTGCATTGCTTATGAAATAATCCTTCCCAAAGTTCTTATAAACCTTGCTTTTCCGGAATTTTATGCGTCCTGCTTTTAACTGTTATCGCCGAACACTTCTACACGTTCAGTTCATTTACAGTCATTCAACCATTCTCAACTTCAAGCATATCAAGACTAATTAGCATACCTAGTAAACACTCATTGCAATTCGCTGCGTTTTGTGTGTCACACATCCGTTATCCATCGCCGGTTCAGTACACGTTTCGTACACTGCATATATTAGCAATATTTGCTTATTTGTAATACCTACCTAATTAGGTAGTACCTATTTTTTGTGTCTTAAGTCTCTAAGTATTCCTGTCACATGTTTGAAAGCTACAAAAACTCAGAACTTTTTCTTCGCGACCCGAAATTTCTTGACTAAAAAATCTTAAGTGATTTTTTTTATTTTTGACGGTGCAAATCAGCATACGATTGAGTTCAACAACAGGATGCTTAACAAAAAAAAAAGTAACGGTTTATTGCAAATGTTAATAAAACGATTAACTTTGGTTCAAGCAGCAGATGCGGTTGAAATGTCAATGGAACTCGGCGTAACCTTACCTACGTGCTAAAATCGAAGGTTCAACGGCATTTAACGAAATATCAAACCAATGTCCATTCAGACAATTCTACTACGGAATTTCAAACTGAAATGTCCAAGGTGTGATAGAAATATTAAGTTTTCTACTCGCATACTAACATAAAGACATTGATTTAACTCGTAAAACCCGTTGCTAAACCTACAGGTGACAACGCCATTTCCTTTCCCAAGACCATCTTGACCCATATTCATATTGGGACACTATTAAAATATTCAATGTTGGGGCCGTAATTACATAGTTTGATCTGCCAATGCTTGACCAATCGCGTTTACGACGACCCCGGTCACTCTTCTAACAATTTTATTACTCCACATTACTACCCTTTGTATTTAACTTTCACACGTTTTAAAATGTAGAATTTGTCCATCAAAACGACCGGTCAGCTCGTAAAAGCTCGTTAGTGAAAAAACACATTTAACGTCCCCGTATAATAATGTCGTAAAAATAATATTTATACCTTAAAATCCGTTCGTGGTCGAATAAAAGGCAGTTGAAGTCCTTTATCGACTTGCTTATTATTTACGATCTCTTCTCTTCGTCGTAGAACGCATCAGTAATCGATGGCTTCAAAGGACTAATTGGAACATCATGACGGTCCACAACTTGTATTTGATTAGATTAATGTTAGTTTTTTCTTGTGGCCAGGGACGTAGATTATTTCGCCCTCTTGGGTGGTCCTCCGGTGCACGTCCATAGCACACGATTATATCAAGTCACATTAATGTTTTTTGTAACCGCCCGGGTGCAACGTGACCGAACGCCTAATAGAAACATAAAACGCATCCTTAAAATCGATCCTCAAAATTAAAAAAGTCCATCCTGTCGCAAAGGTACCGCTCACTAGAGATAAGCATAATCTTTCACGCGTTTTAAAAGCTCTCAAGAGTCCATTAGCGGAACGGCATTTGCCAACTCTCTAGTTAGAAACTCTAGCACTTTAAGGAAACTAGTAATTCGAGTGGGTAATGTGAGACCGCAACCCAATAGGTTGAGAGAGAGAGCTGGCAAGCTGGCATTAGCGCCCAGCCAGATGGGGCAAGGCAGCTGCCGGAATTCTAAGCCACTACACCGATAATTGCCCAAATTGTCCCATCCGCCAAATGTTGCACTTACGACCTAGCACGTTGATAAATTTATGCATAAAATATTCGTTACAGAACTTACAGAGCTGTTTACCCGTCGAATAAGCCTGCAAAGAAAAACGCACCAAGTACCCTTTGTTCATCATCTCGGTAGCATTGCAATGACCGTACCGTGTCCAAATTCAATGTACTAACTCCGAATAGAAATGCATGTAAATTTTCATTAATTTACTTAACAATGACCCGCTATTACAGATAGCAGAAACATCTAAATAGTCCATTTAAAAACGAGATTACAGCCGGGCGTCCCCAAACATGCACGATTTAACACTAAACGCGAATTCGTTATACACGTAGAATTATCTTGAGAAAAAGAATCTGTTAACCTGTTGTGCATGTTATTAGCATAGCACCGGCCATTGTGTATTATATTCCACATATTCATGGGTAAACACACACCGCTCTTTGTGTCTATTGTTGGAGTAATACTTAGCAGCATCTACCCTCGCGGTAATCCCATCCTTTCTCTCCATTGTCTGACACCCTGTGAGAGGAATTTCGGAGTAGCCGCGTTATGAATTCGGTCCAGAGGTCAGACTCCTTAGAGCGACCTTAGGTCACAACTCACAATACGTTAAACCTTGTTTACTATTGTACAACCGATATTTAACCGATTCTTCTCAAAACTGATCCTTCGAGCAGGATCTTCACAAAAGATGACATCTCAGAACAATATGTTTGGACAATGGTCTTTTGTTCTCTCATGATATTTAGCTACCGTTCCGGCCGTTAAGTCTTTATTGCGGGTATTATCGATCTCATTGTGTTCCCAATTTACAGCATTACGGCTCCTGTTTCTGTTGAATTTGAATAACGTTCATGGGAACTACAAGTTTATATTTTTATCAATAACTTCTTTTCATCGTCTCGTTTTAAAGGGGTAGAGTTGTTGCAAAATCGGTAGCTCGCAGAGCTCAGTCGAGAGCGACAATGTTATTTATGTTTATGAAAGTCGTAAAATACGAAGATGCGGTTCTGCATTGATTGGTTCGCGATCGAGCGCAAAAATAGACTGCACAAGCTGCACTGTGTTTGTTTATACTTTGCTTCCAATGAAAACCTAACCTCAGTCTTTCAAGGGTAATAAATATACGTTTGATAATTTAGCGAGTCTTCTTAGATACTTTATCGATAAAACTTTTAAGCTGAGATAGATAAATTGACGCTACTAAGCGATAGCACGTGCGTAGTATCGTGCTCAATGTCGATATTTCTTAATTTTAGATACGACTTTAGGCAAACAAAAATGTGTTAAAGATTGAGAAAAAACATTATGTTTAATGATATTCGGTGCTTAGCTCATTCTTTTGGTTCAGATAAGCCTATTTACCTTGACTTTAAATGGCTCGAAAAAGTCCAATTTACAACTTGAGTACAAGACCGCACATGGGAACCTCGCGTGCTTACGCGGCGTATTCCAGTAGCTCGTCCAAATAACTATCCATTGAGATAGTTCAAGAGGCTGATAATGTCGGCGCTTTGATCGCCAGCTCCTTTGAACTCGCCGCCCAGCAGGGCGCACCGCATCATCCAGTCATTAGGGTTCATTATTAAGAACACCTACACGGTAGCGATCGATACGTTGAAATGGAAACGCTGTAAAAACCCGGCCTTTTGACGCTAAGATACACGGAACAAGTTTGTTGTGTAAGGTCGTGGTTTAATTTCTTTGATCGAATTTTACAAGTCATTATTAAATGGTAGATACCCCGTCCCATTTAAAATTCTAATCAAAAAATAAAGGTACTCTTTTCATGTTTCCTACAAATATAGTCTTGTATGTCTAGCTCTGGTGGAGCTCTAACACAACTGCATACAAAAGTAAACATAATAACATAATCTGCAATATTTTCTGTATCTATAAAAAAACATCTCACTCACGCAATAACCTGCAACAACGCATCTAAATAAATTCCAACAATAATTTCCTTTAATGATAACCCAACACACCACAAACCATCATTGTAAATGTTAAATCGTTTGAAAGAAATAGACGCAATGATGGCGGAAAGTGTAATAGAGATAAGTAGAAAAATGTTTAAACACCATAATAATAGAAAACAGACCGTAATTGTTGCAGGTTCCTAGGTACAAGTAGCAATTTACCGCTCAAGTAACGTGTTACCTAACGATACCTGCACTTAGGCCGATCGTAAGTCGATGGTCTGAGGGTTAACGCTCTTGCTCCTTGTCTTTGTTTGTTACGACTGCAGCAAGGTAGTTATCTGCCAAACCATTGTTAACTAAAGTTAAAATATCTTCAGCGTTTTTATATTTTTATGAAGTCTTCAAATCATTTTCACTTTGTGTTTTGAAGTCTCCAGGCACGGCAGGCCAAAAATATCCTTCAACATTAAATTCCTCAATGAAATTCGACCGTAGCATTATCCGCAACGAAACTTCTACCCGATGTCCAAAACGTGAATCAAGTAGTGGAATCGCATGAATAATTCCATAGGGACGTCGAACTCTCAACGCAGGAGCTTCACTCCATTCCGATTTAATCTCGGACATGTGCGTAGTTATTGCCTCACAAAAGATAAATGCTCTTTTAGGCTGGCACTGACACGCTTGTATGATATAACGGTGAAAGTTGAGAGGCTGTACAAAGTGTACAACCAGAATTGCATGAGGCCGCTCGTTCTCAACATCACACTCCGCATAAAAACAATAATTTTCAGAGCTAGGAAACAGAGCATAGCAGCATAGTAGTTAAGAGCATCTAAATTAATATAAATCTTGATCTTGTTAGAAAAGGAATTCTGCGTTCAAGCGACCACCAAGTAACACGTAAGCAACATTAAGTTACAACACGGTAGGCACTAGCACGCAACAATGACTTCTATTTCGCTCACTTTCACAATCGTCTACGCGCCCACCGCCGGTTTCCAATGCTTAAGTGGCTTGCTTGGCTAATAACTTGTCATTTCGTATTGGAAACGCACAACACAATACATCCACAGAGTGTTTCAGAAACTTGATTGTTGGAAAATCGTCACTTGCAATTTTCTTCAATGGTCCAAATACGTTAGCGTGCACCGCGTGTGCTTTGGTTATTATGTTTTGTTCTTCAATGTATATTCTGTCGAATCAATCAAGCAAGCAGATACTAGACTAGATATTTTAGTACCACCTGATACTTAAGTAATGTTACTGATGAATATTGTGAAACATTTCAAGGAAGTGAGTCGCCTATTCCGGGTAACGTTTAAAAACTAGCTCTATTATCAACAGCTCCTTTATCATCAGAAAGCTCTTGAAATGATGATCCGATTATTAAGTAAACACAACATTATATTAATCTATCGATCGTTGAAGCTATCACCATGTTATCGGTCAAATCCTCAATCAATGTATCGGTCACTAAAAATATTGTTGCCCTGTTTGACATTGACATCGTCATCTGCATCTTAACTGTAGAAATAGAAATCATCGGGTCATTGATGTTTGTAGTTTAAAATGTATATTTTTAAATCTTTATTTTACTACGTTTCTCCGCTCTTGTTTCGTCTCGTCGCTTGGTTTTTCTAAAGACGAACTCCAAAAAAGTTTACCATAGCTTACTACTCCTAGCCAAACATCCTAAGTAGATTCTCCAATATTAACTTTCAAACTGCTTAAAATATCGTTAGCTCACTAATAAAGAGCAAACTTTAAAAAACAGCTTATTAAAAGGAGATCCCTAATTCATGGTCAAACTGCAAACCATGACATCCTGTTTAGAAGATACCTAGATTGTAAAGATAATTGCAGTGCATGTGGTTCGGTCTAGACTAGACAGGACGGGCCTAACGTATAATTAAAGTTGCTACAAGGAAAAGTTGCCGATAAAAATATTAGTATCTTCCTGTATAACTTAACAGTCATCATTCAGACGTATTAACTAAATGCAATTTTACTACCCGTAAGAGTATTTGTGATTGCTTATGATTTTTTTCTTGCTTTTATGGTTACGAAATTGAGAACTTGTGACGTTAACGAATTAATCTAGCTGAATATCATGCGTGATATGAGTCAATATAGAATTACCCAGCTGCTCCTTCCGGCTGTGATGTCATTGTTAGATTGCGAAGGGAAAACTGAGTAAATATCACATAACCGCTGTAGATTTTTTTAGAATATATTTGGACAAAATTTCAATTTGTTAAAATTTTAATTGGTGTCCTCCGAAATGATATAAAAGTTGTAGCGTATAATGCCAAAAGCAACACCCTTATCAGTCCCTCACTGTGAAAGGCTTGTCGTGTCCAATACAATAACAATAAAAGCAGTAAAACTAGTGACACAAAGTGGAGGGGCAATAAACAGTATCAGATAAATACTTTTTAACAAAATGTTAAGAGCTCAATACGAGTCGCTACCTGGTCGCCGCTTATTTGTTTAGGCTGCCACGTCTCAAAACCAGTAGCCGAGAGAGTATACATATAAATATATGCGAGCGGGATTAGTTTTTGTTACTTTTTTTATCGAGCACCGTCCAGTTGCACTAGAACCACGAACTCCTCTAGGGCTGGTCGACGTCGACGAGTCGATTATAAGCGTATCCGCTGCCAGCGCGCAGTTTTGACATCGTCTCGCCTTTCACTTGGCCTAGATATTTGGGAACTGGTTCGTAATCAACAATGCAACCGTTCGCGTAGTTCGAGTCGCTAACAATGCGTTTCCTGTGACGCAGCTGTGAAAAATTACGCCTGGGATTAGTTTAATCGACAGCCCTATTAATAGCTGCAGTATATTTATTGCTGACCATAGAAACTCGTTCTATTAAAGCTTTGTATACAATGACCAATCCCTTATATTCGTTAAGAAACTTGTTTTCTTTTTATTCATCAGGAGGAAAGTCATTTAGGTCGACGACGCAGCCCTGTAAAGTAAATGAATAAAATAAAAAAGCCTGGACGTGCGCTAGCGCAGGCGGGGCAAGCAACCTGTTTGGTAGAGGGACGCGGCCGACGCCCACGCTTGACAAATCTGCGTTTGTGACTGTAGCAGTATAGAGCCACATCGCTGGCTATGTGCACGGTGCACCAACGTACCCTACACCAATTACGTATAAGAACTACGCAGCTAAAGCCGACGACGCGCCTGCGCAAGTTTGGACTTGTTTCACCACGCCGACAACGCGGCCGAAACGTCATCTGAACCAGTTTAAAGTTCTCCTAAAACTTTAGGATAAAAATAAAGAACGATCAGTTTTACGAGCGTTCTCGTCGTATGCGTAGGCACAGTCTATCGTCGATTGTGCTGCACTTTACAATCTTTGAGAGCTCGAACCACTAAAGATCCTTTTCCCGAAACTCGTGTCCCTGTAATTACGGGGAACAATGGGAGGGCCCGGGCAGCGTTTGGGCCAGTGCATTGACTGTAATGAGTGCCACGTTTTCCCCGGATCCTGAATCGTGACCCGCGGAACTGAGTCATTCTCACGGCAACAGCATTCAACATTTGTGTGTAGCCGCAAGGATACCACGTAAACAACTCGCACAAAGCCCTCGCCATTTTCGTTTCACCGCAGATATAATTTTACGAGATTATCATAATGACATCTGCTTCTTACACTTAAGTACTACGGATGAAAAGAAAACGGTTGTATTTTGTTCAGACAATTCGCCACCTGCGGCAGATGGTTTGCTTTCTCGTGAAATGAATGGTGAGAATTTCCATACTGGATGGACTCAAGCCATGACTTTCATCAAATTAAGATGTGTCCGACTTTCTTTAATACGACGGCAATTGAAATGCAAATAAAAATCTTTTTACTTACTTGGTGGTAAAATATTATATCACCATTAATCTAGTAACAAGTTTTTCAATATACATCAAAATATTAGCAATTGCCTTGCAAAAACCTACCCCCAGCTTTCCATATCAAGATGATATCGTAATATTTTCCTCTTCAAAACTTCGGCATCCCCAGTAACACATGTAACAATTATCAATTCAAGGCGCATCATAGTTTCCCGGGAGTTCTGTCCCCAGGATCAAAGCATCAAGTTCGTCGCGTGACAAGAAAAAAGTTAATTTGTGCCATCTCAGACAGGATCCTGTTTTTTCTAGCTTTCCAGTCCTTTTTTACCCGATGCTATAAAGATTCCGACGGTGTTGCGGAGACGGATGCATGATCAGACACGGCCTTCGCACGCACGTGTGCTGCATTATACCAAGATGCACTGTTGCTAGCTGCTCGCCAGAAAACAGTGGTGTGATTCTTACATATCGTGATAAGTTGCCGTTTCAAATGATAAATTCTCCAGCTTGGCTAATTACTGAGTCTGCTACAATTACACCTTCGTTCAGCTAATCCTACGGAGTTACGTTTTCTACAGAAGTATACATAGCTTCCAATCTATTTAATACATCACTTACGACAGCTTGGATAGTGTCTACAAAAATATGAAGAATATTTGCAATTGGAACAGTCACTTGTGACTCTAATTGCTTAACTTCACTGGCTTCAACTGTTATTTCAGTCCAAGTTTTTCTCGGTACGTGTTATAGCTCTACAGAGAGCTGCCTTGCGTCGATATTTAGGTCGCTCAAAATAACTGTGCTCCCGCTGCCGATTGTGCTCGGTTGTTACGTGGATGACATTAGTGCTGAGAATTATTTTACAATTGATATAGCTATCTAGTGTACCATGGATTGATATAGCTTGTATGCAACTGGTGTGCATGATCTTTAAGCCGACCTTTTAACTTCGAATAAGTCATTCATTATCTTTATCTAAACGCACAGGATGACAGTCGGAATACTACTGAATTCCAATCACCCATTAGCTCTATTAACAAGAATTGAATAATAACGAACGATTGTCAATACAAATATCACTCTAACGTTCTACTTTATCGATTCAAGGCCCAGTTTTTTCACAGACTGTATTACTACGCCCAACATCGCGTAGTTAACATTATCAAGCTTTACTACTACATTAGCCTAAACACGATAAAAGATTAATACTGATGATTATTTATGTGTGTGTGTTGTTTGCGCGGTAGGATCGGCCGTGCTTGGCGCACGCGCATCCTCCAAGGCCATTTTGTTTACAAGTACGCCCGCATGTTTACGCATATTAGATACTGTCCGACCAGCTCCACCACCCAACTGCCGCAGTACAAACATAACACGCGGAAGTGCTTCGCGATTCGGTCACGTGTTATACCGAGAAAATGGCGGGAACGCTCCATTGAGCATTTCGGCGGGAAATGCGCTTACGCAATCCTGTGAAAGTATTTTCTCTACTCACCAACCTTCTAGTGTTGTTATATTATTTTTGTAGTATGCTATTTATACGTTCTCATATATGATTTAGAAGATTTGTGATTTTATTTATGTCTTCTTCTTATCGGCCACGTTGTCACGCAGTTACGTAATCTCAGCTACGAGTATGAAAATTCAGTGATTTCAGGGTCTTGGACGTAATTTGCCTTCCAGGATACGTTACCGTGATTGCAGGTTGTACAGGAATGTCCATTTAAGGTTATGTTGTTGGTGTCCACGTGCCTGGCTTCATACAATTTGGCGGGAATCGAGTGAGTCTACCAGTCGACCTTGGCTCTCGTGACGTCATTGACATAGTTCCCGACTGCACAAACCGCCGACGACGCTCAGTTTTTGTAGTTCTGCCTATGTATTCTTATTATTATGTTTTTAGACGTTTATACACTTGAGCATAATGGCGGGAAACTTTTGGGTCCGATCTGTTTCTGCTTGATATACATAAAATGGTGCCATGTATTTCCTTTCTTTTTCAACCAGGTCTGATTTTCTAATAATCGTGGTCGAAACTTGCTTCTTTAGAGCATTTAATAGGTTTTCATCTTTCTGGAGCTTCTAGGTTCTAAAGCTATCTCGAGCAATGTGATTTGACAAAGTCTTATCTATAGACAACGCCTCATGACATTTCATTCATGTTTGCCTTGAACTGTAAATAATTATGTGGTGCTACTAGATTTTTTCCCTAAGCCGCGACTAATACGTTATTAACATCTTCATTTCAAATTGTCGCAGCTATATCAGGCATAGCCTCTCAAATTATGTAGACTGTAATATCAGTTTGTATGTATATGAGAACAACAATTGAGTAGCCTCGACCAGTTGACATCCAAACTGCCTTAACCTTGAGCACGTCGCGTGTTGCCATGTCGGTTTTTTTTGCTGCTATATCGTTGATTTGGTAATCATCGGTGAGCTATCGTGTTTCGATACGTCTTTGCTTCTGTTTCGTTGTTTCTTTATTTTTTTTCATTTAATTTTAGCGTAGTATTCTGCAAAACACGTATTTCTTTATAAATACGATCTCATTTATACAATAGAATTCTTACACGCACGAGTTGTCTTATCTATGTGTTTACTAAACTTACTATGCAGCTTTATCTTGTGATTATCATTGATTTTGATTAAGCCGTTACATCATTCAAAACACACCCATCTTACTCAATCAATAATCAAATTCTTACAAGCTTCCAAGAAATGCTCTATTTTACTACATTCAAAGCACCCTGCCCTAGTAACTCACAGCCGAAAATCATTACGATACAGATTAAACAGTAGTAAAAAGGGTCGTAAAATCTTTATAGTTATTAAGGCAATATTTTTCAAAATTAGAAATGGTCACAAAAGACGTCGCCGCCCTAGGGGATTGGAAAAAAGGATTCCGGTACATTAAATGCGCTAGAACTACTTTTTTACTGTTCTTTCCTCTTGGATAGAGTCGTAAAGATGTCAACTGCAATAAGGTCCCGTCAGTGTGGGCATCCGGGGGTCTTAACGAATCTTTTACTTCATGGTCGTAAACTTTTTACCAGTTCTCAACCACGCCTTATGTAAATTTTATGGATAATTTTATTTGTCACTGCATACTGCGACATCCTTTGCCCGTCAAAATGCAGTTCTCTAACGTTTACGTTTCCCTCTTTTCAGATTTCCTGAAGCCCCGTAAGCGGTTATCCAACACCGGGAAGAAGTCTCCCGCCCACAGCCACAAGCACGAGTGCGGGCACGGCGCGCACATCCGTCCGCCCAAGGTGGCGCGTCTCGCCCAGACGCACTTCAAGCGGACCAGCTAGGCCGCCCATGCACTCCGACAGAATTGAACACATTGGACCAAAAAATCTCCCCCGGGCAGCTATAGAAACCTCACTTGTTGAACACTTCCGAACAGCCATGTCGGCTTCCACTGCTTGCAACATTACAGATGTTCAATTTTGCCAAGGGCGCGAAGGCAATAGTGCAAATTTTTATTTCTTAATTTATTTATTTGGCGCCCAACAATAACTAAAATAATGTTAAGGAAATTGTAAAATAGTTTGGAGACATTATGAATAGGGTTTATTATAATTTAATATATTATCGTAATGTAGGCAGTGTCACAGAATACATCACAATCTTGCTCAATGCTTCACCATATTGCAGTTGTCCACAGTTTTTTCAAACATACTAATTTGTACATCCACCCACTCCGGTAATATTTATATTGTGACAATTATCGTTTAAGTTTATTATGATCTCTTTCAAGTAAATTAATTAAGTTATATTATGCGTAAGTTAGTTTTAAGATATGACTAGCAAGATTTGGTTCAGTTGATAGGATGTAGTAGGCGCCAGTTAGGTAAGCTCGAGAAATTGGTCAAGTAAGGTCACAATTTTTAAATGTCTCGAATTTGTTAAGATTCTTTGATAGAAATATGATTTCGTTTCATTTTGGATCTGAACATTTTTGACACATTTAATTTTCTCAATAAATTCAGCATTGTCTTGTGCCTTTGTTACGCTGAAGCGAGGAAGGCACAAGAGATCCTCAAAAGCAATGCAAACGACAGCAATTAAGTGTAAGTTAAATACAAATACTCAATGGAAGATAATTTTGTTACCTCTCCGTAACAAAATAGAAAATTTTGCCAAAATAATTTTAATCAATAATAAGTAGTTCAATCTTACAGCTGATATTTGAGTATTTGTGTTTTGAACAATATTACTCCCTAATACAAATTTCTTAGTAAGTATATTTGTTTTGTTGTTGTATTTTAATGGATTATAGAACTTTATGATAATATTGACTATTGTTTTTTTTTTTTATTGGAACTCAAACTGTTTCCTTGAATTCTTGAACCGTCTATTAGTCTTGTCCCGAAATTGATGTTTGTTTCCGACCGCGGCCTTTTATTAAAAGTACAAATTTTCTCATTGGTTTTAGGACAAAAGGGCGCGGTTCTCACAAAACTTAAAAGACAAGCCGTTAATTTCACCTTTCATGCATCATCTCTTGTTCATAGCTTTCGTTACTTTTTTAGTGAAATTACGTTGTGTATGTCTAATTTTATTAATTACGACGGTGGTCGTATCTTGTTTTTATCGAACACCCAGCCAAAGGTCAGTGATGTCAGTACTTGTCTTACTCGTAGACCCGACGATACTTCGGTAAAAATGAAATAAAAATAAATGAACTTTTAACATTATGACTAGATGAAAAATAGCACACTATATTTACCATGTTGTAAAAAATTTATGACTACTGAAGGTAGAATTACTTTACGACTTGTTTATAGAATATTGATTATGACTTTGTTTGAATTTTATGAATTTTGTTTAGAAATGTTCTCTCGCAAACTGACCATACATTTCTGCTACCTTGTAAGCTATGTACAAAATGACAAAAAGATATGTCGTCAGCATCATCTAGTTCGCTATTTTACAAACGGCGTCGTCTGAATACATCAGACAAATAGAAGAAAAACAAACCTCACAAAGAACGCCTCCACCTGGAAGTCGGGCTCCGCCTAGGCTCGGTGAAATAGACACAATATTGGTAATAAAATTCTAAAATTGTAAATTTATCAATCCGACGAGCGTTTGTAAAGTTAAGACGCCGTTTGTGAAATGTCGTAAGATAGAATTGTGCCAATGACGAGACGACGCCGTTCGTAAAATAACAAATATACAATTTACCGATATAGTAAGAATTAAGTATCTTCTTAATTAGGTGTGCAAAATTCAGACATTTTGAACATCTTTTTACGAGTTACTCACTTGAAATATAATTTGGGTAGAGACTTGTTCCTCAAGAAATATGTATTTGGTCTGCGAGATAACATTGTAAATATTGGATTTAATTTTGTTGTTCGAGATGTCTATTCAGATGTTGTTATGTGCCAAATAGCGTCGGAAACATGACGGGGTCTGAATCAATTCATTCGCCATCGAGAAGTGCGCGCGACAGTTGACACTTCACACTAAGTGCGCGCTTCAAATTAATTTTAATGATTTCTTTTAACACCTGTGATGTATTAAATATGATCTCAGAACATAATTATACCTATGTAATTATCATATTTAATATTTTGTTTAAAATAGCGTTAGTTGCTGAGCTCACACTGAGCTACCTAGCTGCATTAAATACCGTATCCCTGGCGAGATAGCATCGAGATGAGAAATAATTTAATACATCCGATTATTTTATTTTGTTAATTAGATTTAGATTAAATGACACGATTCTCTGTACGTTGGCAGAAGTTTCGACAATAATGTAAAATATTCTTTTGATCTCCGCGGCACTGTAAATAATTACGCACCCATGTGTATTTATTTGAGGCGGGGCTTTCTTTCATTGTAAAATTATGGAATGTGTTTTAAGAGTTTTGATAGGGATACACAAAAATGTTTAATATATATTTGTACGTTTATTCAATAAGCTGCAGAGGCAAAAATCTGTACCAAAACCAGTGCGAGGACGATGTTCTCAGTGCATGCAATAATAGTTCTTTTAATTGATATAATTCTGTTTGTTAATGCGTATACCTAAGTAACAACTACACTATGTATTTGTATAGATATTTGGCCAGACATCCATGTATTTTCAATAGTTATAACTCAAATATGTAATATTATGTATAATATAAAACTTAAGTTAAAAAAGCTTATTTCAGTCTTTAATTCGTTGTTTCTTTTCTTAAACCCTGACTCCTTTTACCCAACACTTGTACATGTAGGCAGGTAACATACCAGATTACCAGGTAGGATATAGAAGTATCATTAAGGTTCCGTAATTTATCAAACGGAATTCTGTAATTTTTTAAATTTTTTTTTTGGTTTTTTAATTTAACAAAGAAAATTACTCAGATTCCTGAAAGGAGTTTCAGTACAGTCTGCAACCAAGTCGCATCAGTATTAGATATATTTATTTAAATTTCTTGAAATAGAGATGTATAGGACGAATAAGAGAAAAGGCGGCCTTAATGTTTGTAGCTATCTCTACATATCATTTTACTGATATAGGATTTGATCGAATTTTAAGCTGTCAAACTGTTTGCTTACTCTAACTTTGTCAAGATACGCGAGCCTTATATTTTTGAGCCTAGTCTTGATTAGTAATCGTTGTAACTAGTAGTAACCACTTATATTCTAGGTCTCAACTTTGTTAGCGTTATCACTATTAAAGATGCCAATTTTGACAGTTTTCACATGATCGGCGTTTTTGCCAAAAGACTTGGGACCCTGCAGAAGGTCAATAGTTAGTCACGAAATAAAACCATAAATAATAATATAACCACAAAATGGATGCTCGTATGAAAATGTTTATTGATATCACAATCAAGTCTACACAACTACTCATTAAATACCCATTCGAAACACGTCTTAGATCTAACCCCATTCTATCCAACGTACCCGCAGTCCAAGAGTGAACAGAATTTACTACAAAACTTTTGCCACAATTAACCACTGACGCTGTAGACTCCTTGATTACAAGGAGTCTACAGCGTCAGTGGTTAAACATTTTTTTAACCACTCTTCCATGCGACAACAGTGGCATATAATCCGATCGGACACTTGCTACGAAATCTGCCAAGCAGTGTTGTAAAAAGGGCGGTGCGCCCCTGGGACGCAGCTGGAGGGCCGCAGGAGTGACCATTAAAAGGGCGTAGTTAGAAAAGCTCGCCAAGGCCTAAAAGGCTAGTTACGGCTCTGCTGACAAGTTACAAGACGAGGCCTTTAGTCTGTCAGCTATTGAATAGAGTATTTGTAAGCATATACTGTCAAGATTAGACATTTTGACAGCGAACCCAGTTAAATAGCAAACAAACTTGAGGCCCTGTACTGTACAGTGATGCAAGGATATATTTAAACGTGAACTCAGCCATTCCTGGGCCGTTATTCGCTAGGACGCGCTCATTTCGAACCGTCAAAATAACGGGAGTTTTAAGGTTCAAAATAAGTTTAAAACGCGCTATGAGATTAAGCGTTTTCGTCTAGAAATCTCATGTGGCATAGCAAATAAGGGCCCTGAAAGAATTTTGGTCTGACTTTCACGTTCATAAAAACCCTTGTAGGACTGGGAAGTTCCGCACAAACGTTCTCAGTCAGATCACACGCCACTACATAGTAATATTATTTATTATGTGCCAATACGTCACAGGTGGGCACCGATACGGCAGACCGATCATGAATTGATCAATCTTCGGCACTTGTTTTCCATTTCAACCAAGCGCCTGCCGCAATAGTGACAGCCAAGCACAAGCTATTCAAATAGAAGACGTGCAACTGTTGCACTTGGACCACGGGTAGATAAGAAAGTAAGGGCAACAGTTAGTATGGATGACATTGATACATAGAGATACATTTAGTACAACAAGCGCCATGGTACGGCCGAGGTCAATATTACAATCTAATAATACAATTTTGAACAATAAAACAGTGACTAATCTGGATTAATTAATGCAAAAACTTTTGGCGTGCTATAAAACATTCAATATCTAAACACTAAGGTACCATGACATTCTACGTGTCCACATTTAGTAAGTGATTAGGAAAGTAAAAACATTTAATTAAAAGTTTACAACATTATTTTGTTTAGTGGCAACAAAAGTTATCTAATGCTGGAGGTATGTTAGGACAGTCTGTAAAATGTTAAATTACATTATGTAGTTAGTTAATAAGTACGTAAGATAAAATCTCCAGATTAAACAATAAAACAATATAATGCAAAATTGCAATTAATGTTTTGCAAAAGAGGTTATTGTCTCAAAATACATTTTGGATTTTAGTACGTATGGCAATACCAAAGACATTCAATATAATATAATTTTTAAATGGAACATTTAAAACAGCAAGCCTGGCGTAATGACGCCATCACGAAATATTTAATAAATAGGTACAATATCTATTTAATTAATTATATACATATTACAGTAGAATATTACACTTAGGCACATCAATTTTTATAAAATTACTTTTTATTCAAAACCGCGAACATGTCACGCTAACCTCTACCACGAATATATGAGTTCAGTGAATAAATATAACCCAAACGCGATTAGGTCGAATCGATACAACATAAAGTAAATATTTTATAGTATTATATTAAAAGAAATAATGCAAAAGTTACCATATAACAACTTTAAGAGTTCACGACCTACAACATTCATTGAAATATTTATTAAAAAAGTTATGCGACGTCTTTCACTTATATAATACTAAGTATATAAGGAAAGAGCTTAAAGCCATCAGACAGTCGGGGATTTTTTTGATAAATTTGTACTTTGATTTCCCCGCCCCCGCCTCTAACCATAGCATCAACATTATTACAAAGTACACCTATGTTTGTGTCGAGTATCCGTTAACTTTACCTTCTAACTTGGTCGTACAACTACTACGTTACAGAAATTCTATTCTAGCATAAAATAGTTGTGTACGTAGTTACGATAATAATAACAGGCGCTTAACGCGCAACATCAAAAACACTGAGGACGCTAGTTAACATTTAATACAGAAGTAAGTGACAATTAGAGAACATTTAACATGAAAAATTTACGAAACCACATTAAAAACAATAATGAAACGGTTACTAGAAAAATGCCTAGACGAACAACGACCTCACCACGGCAACAGAAGCTTGGGAACGCGAGGAATTCCAGAATGCTAACTAAATACAATCTATATATATATTCTTAGAAGTGAACTGAATCATAATGCTATAGAATCTAGAAATTCTAACACAAAACTGACAAAACCCTATGACCATAACTGATTTTGAGTACACTTTTATTAGATAGGGCATAAAGCAGATAACAGGTACCTACCTTGTAAGTGCATCCTAGTTGAACTGATCTGGATTACTATATTATCGTAGTCATATAATCTATCTTAGATCATTGGACTACGTAGGTCCCATACCAGAACTATTCAATAACTAGATCTCGAATTTAGTAACACGCACGCCTGACAAAATTTAGTTGCAATGTCGTATCGCCACATTTGCCACATCTTCCCAAGTTCTTACCAGGCTAATTTCCACATTAATTATTAGTTAAATAGCGAGTTAACTCGAGAAACTTTCGACTTAAGTCATTATGTCGTTATCATCGTTTGGTCAGAACTTTAATTAATTAATTAGAAAATTTCGGTTCAAAGGATGACCATGAATGACTTAACTCGCCAGTTTTGCAAGTTAACTCGCTATTGAAATAATAAATGTGTGAATCAACCTTTAAGCTAACCTAGTACCTAGGTCCTGAACTGATTTACAGTAAAGTATTTTCTATTCTATTCTAGTACTCCAATAAATAAATCCAACGATTCCCAAGCGTATGCCACTGTAGTTCCATGCCTCTAACACTTTCACTCGCATACCTAGACCTATCACACGCGTAGCCTACACCCATAGCTCGTATAAATCTTTGATAAAGTTTCTAATTAAAAAAGCCACCGGCTACGCTATAATTATATCCCTGATATCATCTTGAGAACGGTTCGAATCCTTATAAATTGTTTCGAGATTTGTCTAAAGTTAATTTATTAACAATTATAGGATCCAAACCGCAGTCTGCCTTAATTCTAAAGCCCTAATCACCCTATAAGCTCTAGATAAATGTAAAATATTTTAGACATCTATATTAAATAGTAATAAACTGGTGTCGAAGTATGCGTTATTATTTAGAAAGAAATTATTCTATAACAGTCGGGTGCCCGTTCCTGTGTACGGCGAATGGACGGCAAAACATTTGGTTACAACGGTGCGCAGTGCACTGAGAAATGGCACGCCGTGACTCAACTTCGAATTGTAAAGCCTGGCTAATCTGTCATTGTTTGATCCCCAGTAAAAGTACTAGTTAAAAATGTATGGAGACATAAAAAATCTTTGAATTTATCCATTCATATTGACTATTAGTTGAACTAAGGACCAGACTATCGGCGCTTAAACATTTAGTGCTTACGCTCTTCCGTCTACCCGCCGCGTGCCATATCTCTTGCTGTAGGCACTGTACCTAAATGGAAAGCTATACTTATTTGTAGACATCGATGTGATTATAAAATATATACGTGAATAAATTACTTACGTAGAAAAAGGTAACGGTATCATTATTTTAAAGTACAATATAGAGTTAAGTAGATTAAAAAAGCGAACAAGACACCGGACTGCCCAATAATCTAACCTCACAGTAACTACAGACAAAAATCACATTTATAGTTTAATAGACGGTGTAAAAATAATGTTTATAAACATTGGCCTATGAGTAAGTTATTATGTCATTGTACTTTAATCTATCTGAAAAGCTTAACAGTAATTATCACACATATTTTTATCTAGAACGTCGAATATACAAAAGTTACAGCTACGGACTACGGCTTAGATTCAGCTGCTCACTAACATTAACATTACACTTACAACACGCTTGTGATATCAGACTTGTAAATGAGAGTAAGTTTTTTCAATTATTCTTGTTCCCACTCCACCGCTCCATGTGATATTCGTTAGCACAGAAATACACACTTCTATTACCTCTATGCCGATTGCCGTTTACAATTTTTTTTCCATAGTATACATGAAAAATCTAAATGGTGCGCAACATCCATCGAATTATCTAATTTCTTTACGTGCATTCTAACTACAATTTCATATGAAAAGCTGCGTACAAGTAGGTAAGGACAGAACGAGAGAACATTTAGTCAGTCAATATAATAACAATAAATTATTTATTTCGTTTAGAGCGTAGAAAAAGAATTGTTTGAAATAGCGAACTGTTTGAGTATTGTACGTAATGTACTCTCCTACCTACTTACTATATCTATGCAGACAAATATTATAAGTTACTTACTAAAAAAATATAAACTGTTCGATGACATACATTTACTAGCGACTGCATTATATAAACATCAAAATTACTATTATTTAATATGATACACAATTAAACATATTAATTTAAAATGTACGTAATATATTCTACTCTACCCAGATATGCTCTACTCGAGGGTGTATTTTAGAACCAATTCTATGTACCTACTTGATTTTTCATTTTTGTAAACACGTATTAAAATACTAAATGACATATTATTATGCAGGCTACTTTTCTATATTACTCCTTACTGATTTTATAAACTATCGACACTAATAAGGGGCAAACAAGAATGTCGACTAACATGCAAATAATACGAATGATTATTGTCTCACACTGGGTTATTGTCGAGACAGCAGCTTCAGGCGTCCCTCGCCACGGTTTACTATAGATAAAGCCTCGCGGCGCACCCGCCCGCCACCGGCAGAGCTAGTATTAATGTAGACTGCCGCAGGTCGCGTAGCTTACCTAGCTCACTAACCTCCCCTGACCGGCCGACAGTGTGCGCGCAGGCACAGTCATCGCCAGTTGCGATGCGAACATGAAGACAGGCCCACAAACACAAAAACTAAAAGGAATAGGTGCAAAATAAAAGTAAAATAAAAAGGGATATTTTGGATGTTTATTTACAATTTGCTCTCTAATAATAAACTATATGATTATTATTGAAGAAAAACTTAAGCAACGTCAGTGCTCATCCCCCGATTACCCATATATTATCGATTTAAAACATGTTAATAGTGGCGGCTCGGCCGCGCGAGCCGCTACACGCTAAATTAAAACATAAAAATACCCAATAATGTAAAGTTAGGTCTCTCGTACCGGTCGGTACTCACAGTTAGAAAACCAAATCATTGTAATCAAACATAACGCTAGGATAAGTTTCACCGACACAATCATGAAAAACTATAGGTAAAATGATCACAGTGGAATAGAAAGCGCCGCAACGCAACGCGCGGTAGGAAACTGCGACGCGAACAAAGACAAAATCAGAATAAGTTTTACATAACATCACTACACTTCACTTACGAGGAGTATTTGTACATTAAATCGGTCGACATTACAGCGATGCTCAGACGCGAGTGGCGCGAGAGTACGTAGTGCGGTGAAACCGAACACATATTACAACTAAATATACATACACGGGGCATCAGTTCATTCAGATGTATCGCAAAATGCTATTTTATACAATTTAAATTTTATTGCAACAACCCAAAATTTACATCACTGATTTCATTTTTCTCTCTCAACGTAACAATAAATTAATATTGAGTAAAATCACAGAATCACGCTGACGGACTGTCTGGTGTTTATTATTATGATACACAAATACGACCGAATAACAATGAAATATTATGTGCCCCATATACTACGTAATGTTAAGGCATTTCGACTCGCCATACACGATACCGCAAGCAGTTTTACCAACTAGGAGCAAGAAACAAAAATAATTAATTAATCATAGAAAATATGTTAACATTCCATCAGTTAAATACACTTAAGTAAACCCAAAAACTCCATAAAATCCTTAGAACAATAAATTCACTAATTAACGAATTTGGAGGCAAACGAATGCGGTGCTAACATAGTAGGATATGTGGGATATAGTAGGCATAGTAATATTATATGTGCACATTAGAACAGAGATCAATGACTAAAGCCTCCGACGAGGTGCAATCTCGCTCTTTGCTACTTCAAGTGGCATGCCATCAAAGGTGGGCCTTTAGGAATTCATCAATATAATCATAACCCATATCTGCCCACTGATAAGCACGGGTCTCCACTCACTTTCATGTGGAGGATTACGCCACAATCCACAATGGGGGCCAGGGCCGGATTGGTCGATTAAACTTGCTCCGTTATAAATCTCAAATTGATTACTTTAATAAGCAATAACGGAATTAATTTTTAATGGTGCATTATAATCGATTATTTTGGCGAATGTATTACATTTTAAATTGATTTACAATCGACGATAAAGGCCCGACCTTTAATTACAAAATATCTACGATTATTCGAGCATTGTAGTGAGTAGGACAACTTAAAGTAAATAAATTTTATCATAAATTAGATAAAATTAAATATTTAAACGGACACGTGAGATGAGATCGGAATAAAGAAAAAAATGCTATTTCAAAAACATACATTGTAAGAAAATACAAGTATGTTCAGTGAACACAATTCTTGGTTTCCCAAACAGTGCAGTGTTATACAGGCTTCACTTATAAACGCCTCTTGAAGTAAATTACGTCATTTAAGTTATTAAATGAAGAGCTTAACTTAAAGACGCGTTTTTAAGTAAAGCCGCATACTTATGTTAAGGGTATACAATAATTTACTACTATTCCACAATATTACATAATTATTGTTTTTAGTTGATAAAGTTATCATATTAAATACAATGCTCGATTAAAAATAAAAAGTTAAAATACCATAACATCTACAACCGTAATAAAAAAAATAATTAAAAGTAAGATTATTGTCAGGCAGCAAAGCTATGTGCTAAAACATTGATAATAGTAAAAATTATAATTATCATACATAGTCACGTCGTGTCATTAAAAAAAAAAATTTCGTATTTGAAATAGAAAGAAGATAATTATTTAGTTTCGAGAGAACTGCGAATAAATGTGATTATCTATAAATTAAACACTTACCCTAGTTAAATATACCTACTAAAGATAGCAAAATAATGATAAAAACGAATTAAAAATTGTTGCAGATGGCGCCACACGCTTCGGCGGAGATAATGAAACTGTTTCCCCTAATGTTGAAACATTACGCTTCACTAGACTACCGACCGAAGTTGTACGATATGACTTCTAACTTAATACTTATATACAGGGTGGTCGCTGAAGCGTGTGACGCCACTCTCAGATACATTTGTCACAGCAAAAAAAAAAAACTTCACGTCACAGTGAAACTCAACACGCATTACCCAGTGAAAAATACGACACGTTAGGAATACGAATCACGTTAGTATAGCTCTGTCTTTGTCCCACAAACTTTAAAGTTGATACAAACATTTATTTAATCTGTGGTCTAATTATTGAAATTGAATTGGTTACTTCGTAAAGCAGTTTTCAAATATTATATTATAGAAACGTCGAGACACGAAATTGCGTTTATCTATGGAAGCCATATTTTATATAGCAACTCTCATATCATTAACTGTAATATGAATACAAAACTCGCTGGTTTTGTTTTGATTACCGGTTTTTATTAAATTTAAAATTCTTGGTTAAATATAATATATAGACATTTACCCAGAAATAAGCCTAGTTGTCGCGGAAAAAACTGGAACAGCAGACGAGTACATCTAGTAATGAAAAAAAAAACATAATCGAATTCATAGTTGCGAAGTAGACAGTCCCCTAAAAGTAAAAATGACAGTTTCAACCATTATAATAATAAGAAAAAGTTACTATTCAATCACTGAACAGCTAGTTTTCAACTGTTTACTTCTAGGCTACGAATTTGAGTATGCGATCACGCATGACTAGAACACGCGGTATCTTCGTTTTATATTCGGCTTTAATTAGTAACGCCTCTTATAGTTAAGTCATTTAAGTTCTATACATTACATATTTGTACTGCGCAGCTCTCAAACGACATTCTTAACTTTAAGAGGCCGTTATAAGTAAGGTCGATTGTGTCGTATTTCTACCCAGGTATTGCATTTGCAACACACATTATGTGCGCAAGGCAAAGGTACATAGGGCCTGCCTTATGGCATAAAGCGATATATTCCAGGCAAACTAACATAATCCCCAAGTCAGCAAACTATAATTAGCATTTTAGAGTGTCACTAAACACCTATCAAATAAAACATAATCGATTGCAGTCGTAAAATAATTGCATTAAATTTTTTAGTTTTTTTGTTTATATTTCCTATAACCTTTCAATTAATGAAAAATTAGTTTAATGTTTTTTTTTTTGTTCTATCTAACGTGAATATACATGCATTACACCCTTAGTTAACTATTAGTGTGTACTAAATGTTTTATAAAATTCTTAGTATTTTATTTTTATTTCGTTTAAAATAGTTCAAACTAAGTCTATATAATTAGACCATCACCGCGTCCTACACACGTAATTATACTAAAATATTTTTAATAATATAAAACTCCGATTAATATATTTTAAGTTATATAAACACAGCATAAATGTTTGTTTGTTTGTATGTTCAAACGCGTACACCGGTACACTTCGACTACACTAAATGATATGGAACTTAACAAACAATATTCAATCTCAAATACCTAAAGCAAACCGTTACACTGCGCACGAGTTAAAACGAAAACATTATAATTGACAATCACCTTCACATAACAACTAAAGCACATTCAAAACGGCGCCGCGCTCATATTTATACTATAAGTTTAACGCGCGACGTCTCCACTCATTCCCATCACGAAAAATGTAAAGATATTTAGTAATCGACTACTAATAAATTCCACATTGTAAACATTTGGTACGAACACTAGTTATCTACTATAAAATATTAGTAAATGCAACTCTACATCGCTTTTGCAGCAAAAAGAAAAATAACCGCGAAATTTACAATCCATATTATACAATAACAAATATAGTTAATCAACTACATCTACTCTATAGACACGAAACTAACGTAAAGTTAACCTAAACATCCCATCAATTAAGTTGCGCGATACGAATGCGCATTATTAAAAATAAATTACTGAAATCTAATATTTGATTAAACACATTATACAATATTTAAGTAAACAGCGATTCGTATAACGTACGTCGAGTACGAAGCTTTAATATTTCAATACGCCCGAGAGCACATCACATTGTAAACGTGAGGATACATAGAATCGATTCAACTATTTTATAATAGACGACAATTAATCCGAGCAAAGGAACTATACTTATAACGCGCGGTACACACTAGACATAGTTTTAATTAAAAATTGCAGTGTGCGATAGTGTCGATCGAATATTTCTGTTCCTTTCACATTTGAAAATCACTCGAGCGTCCTTGACGATGAAAAAAGGAATTATAAATATAATAGTGTGATTAAATCGATCCTTTTCATCGATAAGCGACGCGGAGTGTACACCGTCACGGGTACTTACACCTCTTAATAATTTCTTCTCGATCATTTCAAGGTAGACGAGTGCAATACACCAATAAATATATTTTAAAATTGTCTACCGTTACATTCCTCAATCTCTCGCCTAGTAATTATACACTCAATTCGATACATTACAAAAATTATAGTTTCAAATATTTAGCTTAGAACGTTTATAGATTGAAAATAATCAAAGATACACAGACATATAGAATAGTTTCCGATTATTTAACATTAAAATACACGTCTAAGAGATAGAAGTACTCACAAACTATAGTTCCGATCACAATTTTGAAACGATATTGAGTAGACAGACACCAATTCTTCAAGCGAAAATCAACCGATTAACTTCTTCGAAGCGTCCACTCGAGTAGAAATTTAACTTTTCATTTCGGTCGCAATTGATATTAATTTTCTTTAGTCCTTACGGTACTTCCTCATATTTCTTCAACTGCTACGAAATAGATCCTCAGAAGTTTGAGTCCCATAACCGCTAGGGCCGCTACTGTCGAGTCAGTCTTACCACTCTACGCATTGTCCAACCGTGTACGTCTAGATGTTTGGTCACGAAGATGTTTGATGGAGAACATTTTGCAGGCGCAACGTCCAACGGTCGTGGTCGGCGATTTGCAGCCTATGCACGGGCATTTAGCCAGTAAATGGATTCGGTTTGGACTATTTGTGCTATGTTCAATTCGTTATTTCATTTCGTATTCGGCATTATCGTTGAATAAGTTCGAGTTATTACAAACGCGGGAAGGTAACTCGACAACGTTCACGGGACGGCCGACGCGTTCAGGACGAGGATGACGCTGCGAGGCGCGTCGGCGAGGCGAGTGACGGACAGCGCGTAGAGGGTCCGCGAGCGGGCTGGCAGCGCTAGCTACTCCGTGAACCACAGGTGCTGCTGCGGGTGCTGCGGCACGAGGAAGGTGGGCGAGTAGGGCTGCAGGTAGCCCGGCAGGCGCGACGAGGCGTGGTGCGCCGGCGGGGGCGCCGCCACGCTGCCGACGCCGGCACTGGAAATTATTATACTACTCTTAATATGTTTGCAGGTAGAGATTACTATGTGGAGGCGAGGGTCAAAGATTTTTTTTATGACATAATAAACTGTTTATTGAACCACCACAGAACAAAACCGTTTATTTACATTTAAGATCGAGACGGCCTAATTGCGGAAAAGAGCCTGCTCACCAAGTACCAAGTAAGTACATTTAAGATCGCTGGATATTTTGTCTAATGTTAAAAAAAAATTAATTTAGGCATAGTCACAGATAATAAATACTATTGATATTACTGATGTGTATCATCTTTACTAAAATCCGTGGGAGTGATTTCGTGAAAAGGGACGGAAGTGTGTAACAGGAAGCCGGGGAAGCGCGTGCTATTTGATTTGACCAATGAGTGCAGGCGAGATGTCAGATGTTACACATCATATGCGACTACTGTAAAGCTCGCTCCTTTTACCTTAATTATCCTTAATCAACTCACAATTCCTTATAACAAATGTAACTGTTAACTAGGTAGTGTCAATTAACTTCTAGTTGACCTTTTTGAGTACCTACAGTAGTAAGTTTGTGATGGTAGAGGTTTCTATTGACACATTTGATAGCAATCGCCACTTCCTAGACTTCTTCTTTCTTTCTTCTTTCCTAGACTTTCCCTAGATCTTTAGAATAAAAGTTTAATGATACTCACGTGTGGTAGTGGTACGTGGGCACGTACAGGGGCGGCGGCAGGTAGTTACCGGGGGACACGCCCCCCGCCGGGGACAGGACTCCGCCGCTACTCGTTCTAAAATACGAAAAATAAATAAAAATTAAGTTTCTTGGTTGGAAAATATAAGCTTAATCGAGCACTATTTTTACATCGTCAGCTCTAAAAAATATATCTAGCACTATAGGTCTTTTTTTCGGTTTGTTTTCAACAGTCCGTAGTACTGACTTGTAGTGCGGGTGGTGCGCGGGGTGGTGGTGCCAGGCGTGCTTGTGCGCCTGCGGCGGCGCCGCGCCCACGGACACGGACACGGCGCCCACGCCGCCCACCGCGTGGCCCACGCCTACGCCCACGCCGCCCACGCCGCCCACGCCGGGGTGCGCGCCCACGCCGCTCGTCGCCGGTAGGTACTCTCGGCAGCCGCCGCTCTGTTGGACAAATCGGCTCACATCAAACATTGTTTATTTTGGCTTCGAACATTTTCAGTCTGTGTCAATTATTAAGATATTTCAAGGTTGTTGTTCATAACCTCATTTTTTTTAGCTGGTGAAAATAGTCAAATGACGATTCAGTATGTTAGTGGATGCTTTTCTGGGAGTTTATGGGAGAACACAAAATTACAACATTTATTAGTTGGTAATTTATCAACTCGAGCACGTAACTGAGGGGGCTAAGGAGGTTTTGCTATATTGTAGGTAGAGGTTAGTAAGCGTGGGGATTCTGTCTTCTCTCCTCAGTCATTTATCTAAATCATTGTTTTTATCAACTAAATCAGTAAAAAAAACAGGATAATGGTGAGAAATACTTACGCTATCTCTCTTATTGTGTTGCGGTACGTATTGGTTACATTGATAGTCGTTCGTTTGACGAACCGTGGGTCCGCTCTGAAAATAAAAAGGTTTTGCAATCGTTAAATTATCTCAAAAATGTACAAACAATGTAAAAAAAAAACAAAAGTAGTAGTAGCTGTTACTACAGCTACTCTAATATGTATTACTATAATATGTAAGTTACTGCAGTTGAACGATGCGCCGGGCGCTTTTTTTTTATTAGTACTGGTCACCACCGACATTTCTTTTATTAAGGCCTCATGTCTGTCAGTTATTGAATTGCGTTATCCGTGTAAATAGCAGTTAAAATCGTCAACTTCAACAGTATTTTCAAAACAAAAACTGCCAAAGGAGAAGGAGTGATGTGGAATGGTAGAATTTACGGATGTAGTATGAATGGGCCAGTCGATAGGAGTCGACGCAGGCGAACGTATTAAGATCAAATCTAGGATGTTCTAAAAAAAAGGCCAAGTCAAAAATACCTATAACCGGCGAGCATGTGTAAAGGGATTCATGAAAGTGGAAGAAAAATACAAAATAAATTATATTGTATTTTTTTTTATTTGCCTACCCTAACGGGAAAAAGGCGGGACTGCATGTATGTATGTGTGTTAACTGTCTGTATCGGGGACTTTGCACTCACGGGTTGCAGGTGGTGGTGCTGCTCCTTGGCGGCGTCCTGCTGCGCCAGCGCCAGCAGCCGCTTCTTCTGGTTCTGCGGCGCCGCGCGCGCCACGCCGCCCGCCGCCGCCGCCGCCGCCGCCGCCTGCTGCGGACGGAACGTGGTGTGAAACATCTAAACTATTTTTAACTCCTGACCAATAACAAAGCTAGCCGAGAAAAAAGAAGTAGGCTGGCTCGTCACACTGATTGTTTATTTACCGTGTGGTGATGATGGCAGGGCTGGTGCGGCTCGTGCTTCACGTGCCTGTCGTCCCGCGGCGACCGCGCGCTACAGATGACGCCGGGGGCGGGCGCGGGGGCGGCGGCGGGGGCGGCGTGCGGGGCGGCGTGCGCACCCGCGTGGGGGGCGCCGTGGGCGCTCGCATGGGGGGCGCCGTGGGGCGCCGCGTGGGGGGCGGCGTGGGGGGCCGCGTGCGCCGGGTGCTGGTGCGGATGGGTCACCACCGCTGCGCACTCGCCGCTGCCGCCTGGCCAACAAAAAGTAGTGGTTTTTTATTTTGTATGCCCAGTAATTTCGCTGGAAACAGTGTCCTGCAAACCGGAACACAGTAATTTTAGGATTTTTACAGCTGGTGCATTAGTTTCGGAGCGTACCTCTGTTGTGATGGTGGTCGGGCTGGCGAGGCGCGGTGTTCCGGCGCGGCTGCTCCCCGTCGGAGTCCGAGTCGGAGATGGTGATGACGGAGACGGCGGGCGACGGCGTGTCGCGGATGGTGATGGTGGCGGCCGCCGCGCACGCGCCGCCGTCCCAGCCCGCGCCGCCCGGGTTCTGCGGCCGGCTGTTCCTGCGACAGGGGAATGGAGTCACGTGTTGTTGCTCGCTGTGGTCAACTCCGATGGCGAGCCGATATTTATATGTCTATTCAGGAACCACATATGGTCACACTGCTAAAATAGAAATGTTCTTCGACTAATTTTCTGTTTCTTCTAATATTATACAGGCCAATGGTTTGTGTATGGCAAAAGGGCGCAAGTCACACAGCTTGTGCTGCGTTCACAGCGTTTTTTTTAATTTACCCCTAATTTTAATTTAAATGCAGATTACAGGGAATTTGACCCATCACTCCGTACGATGCCGGGATGGGCAGCTAATTAAAAACATATATAAAAACTTTGCTTACGTGTTGTGATCGTGGTGGTGATGCCTGTGGCGAGACGGGGGCGTTCCCTCCTTCACGCGTTTCTTTACTGGCGACAGCTGCGTCGGCTCCTTCTTGCCGCTGTTGCTGACCATACTGGAAATATCAGCGAACAAATTAGTATCAAAATGTTACTGGAGTTGACCAACAGTTAAAGCACAGTTAGCTTAAAATTGTAAAACATTTTACAATATAAGCACTGTTTAAAGTTTGGTTAACTCCAAACGGTCACGCGACCGTCAAACTAACATCGAAAACGAAATATTTACAAACAAATAAAATGCATTACGAAAAATAAAATAATAATGGGGTTTACGACGTTTATTAGTGAGTAGCATTTTAACAAACTGTTTCTAAAATATAGCTCATTTGCGAGAAGAGCGTGTTATCGCCTCAATATATTGTTAAGGAGATGACACGTTTTTGTTCGCTCAATGTAAATCTAATGAAGAAGCGAAATTAAAGCAAAAAAACAAAGAATTTTAATTAATTATATTTAATGTCATACTATTCAGTCTCCTGTGTTCATAACATAAAATAGCAATAAGACTAATAAGCCTGTTGGGATAATGGACAAAATTATCGACCGATAATATCGCCCTTATGTGGTAGCGACTAAATTTTGTAATTTTTCGTAATAGAGATACAGATTTCGCGCGATTACAACACTATATTGTGTCTACTTTACAACAAGTGCGTAGAATGGTCAGGAGCGGCCACCCCTATTCACAGGCGTCGGATCGTTTTCGGATCCGATTCCAACGAATTCATTCGAAAAACGACATTCTGATAGTAATTGCGAATAACGTTTTTCGAATGAGTCGAATCGGTTTCGCAAAGTTTCGGACTTGGTAACAGGGGTGGGGTACTGGAAAGGGATTTATAAACCGGATATTCGTTCTATCTTATTAGATATAGCACCTGTATTGATGTGTTTGGTGATGCGGTTGATAATGCGGCACCGCCGTCGCCTGTTGCTTTGTCGATCTGTTGACAACCCTCATATTGTAATGGCTACCATTCTTTTGCTTATATAATACTATGTAATAACTTAACGATTCATTAAGTTATAGTTTTCAGTATCATAATTACGAGTGATTTATAAGCGTTAATACTTATCGATTACGTTAAGTAGATTGGATTTGCATTTTTTTTAAATTGTTATGAGGTTGAATCCGCTGGGTACAATGAAATGACGTCCAGTTCTCGCACGCATGAAAATTTGTACGCAGCACATGCTGAACCTTTTGATGCTTTTACCTTAATTGTTTCGATAAGTATGTATGTTAATTAGGTATGTATTGTTTATTTTTCTAGATGCATTAAATCACGTTTCAATTCATTACATTTCTATCTGCATTTATATTTATTTATTTTTTATCATCTTGTTACCGGGAGGCCCTCTAGATACAAACAGATGCTGACCTCTTGTGCGTGTGATGGTGCTGCGGATGGTGCGGATGGTAGTCCCACACGTCGGGTTCGGGCAGCGGGCCGGGCTCCACGATGAGCGGCGCGCGCCACTCGGCCACGCCGCCCACGCCGCCCACGCCGCCCACGTCGCCCACGCCGTGCTGGTGGTGCGCCGCCGCCGCCGCCGCTGCCGCTGCCGCCAGCTGCTGCACCTAGGGATAGTAAATTGCGATAAAGTACTGCGGAAACCGGCCAAGACTATATTTATTACTTAGCCATTTATTTTTAGCCGATTTCAAAAAAGAAGAGTCCCAATTCGGCTGTCCTGTTTGTTTGTGTTGTGTAGTATTGTATTGCATTGTATTGTGTTGTGTTCCTAGCTACCTGGTAGGCCGGCTGGCACAGGATGGAGGACACGAACTGGTGCGGGAAGGGCTCGGCGGCGCGCGTGGCGTACTGTCGCGCGCCGCCGACGGCCACGCGGCCGCCCTGGTACAGCTGGTACTGGAACAACGCCGGGTATTGCGGCTGATTATAATGTTACATACTATATTGTGGCTGATATGTTTTTAGGGTTCCGTACCTAAAAAGGAACCCTTATATAATCACTTTGTTGTCCGTCTGTCAAGCCAAGTGTCAAGTATTATCTTCCGGTTGTTAAAAATAGAATATAATAAATACTTTGCTCCACACCAAAACGAAAAAAGATACAGTAATAAATTAATGAAAAACAAAAGGTAGTACAATGGACGGTCTTATCGCCTAAAATTACAAGTATACAGGTTTCACAGTCAGTCAGTAGTCACGTTGGAGTCAACTTTACTATCCAGAAAAATGATGAAATGAAAATGCTTTAATGAAACTTCCAGGGAGTTCCGAAAAAAGCGAACCAAAAAAAATAAAAACAAAAAACACTAACCAGGTTATCGTAGGGTGCGGCGCGCAGGCGCTGCTGGTTGATGGTGAGCGCTAGGTGGTGCGCGGTGGGCGTGGCGGCGCTCACCACGCCGCTGACGCCGTAGTCAGCTCCGCCCACGCCACTGCCGGACCGACGGCACACCTGGGGAGATGGAAGATGGAATAACCGTTAGCTTTGTAAAAAAAAATAGTAATCGCGTGTCGTAAATGTTTAATTTCGCTCTTTGGGTCTATGGTTACCATTTCTTTCCTTATGAAATGTATTGCAAATAAGTTATGTAGACGAGGCGATGGCGACAACAATTATGATGACGAGGCAACGAGCAACAACTGACGACGAGGCGACGAGCGACCCGACGAGACGATGACGATGACGACGACGAGGCGACAGCAACAAAAGAACGACGAGGCGACGAGCGACATGACAAGGCGACGAGTGGAGTTAACATATATACCATATCCTATTCTATTATACGTTACCTCCATCATCTGCACGGAAGCCTTTACGTTGTTACAGTGCGCGTAGTCGACGAGGTGCGCGAGAGTGACGAAGGCGTGGTTGAGCGCCTCGCCGGGCGTGATCCGCCTCTCCTGGTCCATGGTCAACATCCTCTTGAGTAAGTCGATGAACTCCCTTCTGTCCGCTTTCTCGGCCAACAGTTGGCCGCCTTCAAGGTCCGTTGGTACGTTTACCTAGAATAAGGAAAGGACACGGTCAGACATTATCATCAACCCATATCCGCCTACTGCTGAGCACGGGTCTCCCCTCACTTTCCTAAGGAGGATTAGTCCATGATCCAGCACGGAGGCCTGGTCCGGGTCGGTGAATCACATGAATCCAAAATAATTCTCAACTGGACTCAAAGCGAGCTTTAATTTTTAATCAAAGTTCATTTACCTACATTCAATAGTGGACGGCGCATGGATTGCGTTGTTATTTCGTAAAATGTGTGTGTTAGAAAATAGAAGAGTACGAACTTGTCCGATGTCGTCGAGGCAGTTGAAGATGTACTTCCGCGCCTCCTTGCTCTTGATGCCGGTCTCCAGCTCGTGCTCCTCGGGCGTCTTGAGGCGCCAGAACGGGTACGTGCTGTCCACGTCGCGGTAGAAGAACTTCGCCGTTTTACTCGCACTGGAAAAATGGATACAAAGGGTGAAGTCAAACTCATGGACACTCTATATACCCCGCGCATCGTCGCACGTCCCCGTACCTCAATCGCTGGTAAAGTTAACATTACTCGCCCAAATGTAATAGAACAGTCGTTACTTATATTAGTAACATCAAAGTAAGACAAACCACTGAAGCAATATCATCATCACAACTGAGCACATCACTTTCGTGAGAACTTTTCGGATGAAAACTTTCCTTTGTTTTTCGATAAGGTTCAAACAATCTCCATACCAAACCTTATCAAAATCTGTTCAGGGTGCATACAGACAGACAGAGTTCCTTTCACATTTATAACATTAGCAGGTTTCTCATTTCTTTCTTCTCCATATTTTATACCATATTTTTTTTTAAGTATTTACCTGTTAAGCATGTGTTCTGTGGGCAGCCCCTGCGTCTGCGAGATGTACCGGATCTGGTCGTACTCCGAGGAGCCCGGGTACAGCGGCCAGCCCAGGAACAGTTCGGCGACCACGCAGCCCAGGGACCACATGTCGATCGCCTCGCAGAACGCCAACCCTAAGATGATTTCTGGCGCTCTGTGGAGTAAAAGATACGATCAGCACACGCAGTCGAACGACACAGGCTACCTTATTACGAATCTCACGACAAGCTTGCGACAGACGAAAAATCTGGCGATCACTGTTGCCAAACGAGTCACTTTTGAAAGCCGCAAAACAAATGCTGCGTTAATTTGTTGTCAATTGTAGTTCTGTGGCTAATGGCGCTAGTATCTATGACCAAACTGCATTCTGCGACAGGGGGAACAATAGGCAAGCGGCGCTCGGTTTCCGTAATATGATTTCTAGTGACATTTGGGTCCGATCGTGTAATGTTTGCTGTCGCTTTGCTACTGCCGTTTACGTTATCAGGCAGGCGATTTTGTACAAATAAAATTTCTTTGTAACGGCTTCATCGAAACTATCGATTCGATTTTGAAAATTATTTCACTGCCATAAAGCTAACCTATTTTCGAGCGACACAGGCTATCTTGTGTCTCAGGAAAATGTAGAGTTACTGCAGGAAATGGGAATTACGCGGGTATCTAATTATTTGGTGACTTGGCGCTGTGCCACGTCAATTTTGTAATTGGAAATTCCACTGTACCTGTAATATCTGCTCTGAAGGTAGGTGTTGCAGACGGCCTTGCTGACGTGAGAGGCGCTGCCGAAGTCGATCACCTTCACGCGGTAGGGCTGCCGCGCCGGCTCCACCAGCATTATGTTCTCCGGCTTTAGGTCCGCGTGGATCAGTCCCAGTTGCTGGAAAGAATGGATAATACATTACGGTATTGTTGATTGAGAAATTGAAAGTGTAATTTACTTTGACTTTTGTGGTCCTTCGAGCCGGCGACATTCACTGGAGTGTATAAAAGAGCCGTTAGCACATACGCTCATATTGTATAACTCTCATTAAAATTAAACTTAGCTTCATTTCAGAGGTTTAGCACGGGCAAAATATCAGTTTCATTTTCATTTGAGTTAAATAATAAAGGTCGCTGCTATGGGATCGGCGGGAAGGTGTCATTCACGTGTCCTACTTCATAATTTTACCGACTTTTTGGTCCTTCGAGCCAAAAACAATATTATTGTATCTTCTTAATTCATTACTCTTTGATATTTCTAGCCGAAGACATCAGCAGCACTCACCTTGAGCTTCAACAGTGCCGTGAGCACCTGCTGCAGGATCGGCCGGATGTACTTGAGCGGCAGCGGCGAGAACTTGTTCTGCTTGAGGAAGTCGTACAGGTTCTGTTCGAGCATCTCGAACACGAGGCATGTGTGCGACCGGTGCTGGAAGCACTCGTACGCGCGGACGAAATTGAACTCGTCAGCGGACTCCTGCGACAAGCGGGATAGGATGGACACCTGGAATAGAAGAATTAATGTTAACGTAAGAATAATTAGGTTTGAGAATCATGCTTCTTTTCAACAAAAGATTAAAGGAGTGGCTGCTTGCGGTGGTCTATCTCACTCTAGCGAAAGACGACTTTCGAACGACAGAAAGGGATAAAACTACGGAAGAACAGATTCCGTGCGAGCGAGTAGATTTTTCATATAATTATGGACGATTAATTAGGTAAAATATAATGTAGTCAATAGTATAAATGAGTTCCATCGTTATAAAAGGAAAATTTATTTATAGTAACACAATTGCAAGTCGCATAATAATGCATTTTCCTTCAATTGCATGTTTCTATTCCGTGATACACATTTTTTCACAAAACGTTTTTCCTTTAAGCGCGTCATTTTGAACTTATTTCTAAGAAGTGACAAATCGACCTATTTACATAAAGTGGGCCAAAGAAGGCGAGTTATTCTCAGCAGTTCGAATATCACGTTTAATTAAGGCTGAACAGGCATCTTATTAGTATGAAGCAGTTTCAAAGATTTGCATCGCTGAAAACTTTTTGCACGTGTTCCTAAGACACTCCTCGTATGACGTCATAATATATGACTTCAACCTGCCTATCAACGTCATCAGATTCACATTTCACACAGCTTTACTAACACCGCAGTGACGGTTGTCAAAGCAAACGTTGTCTAGCAGTACCAACGCCTATTTCACACGTGAAAACGGGGCCAAGCACGCTAGAAGTGCCATTTGTGACCACTTAATAAGATGATCATCAAAGGAGATTTATATATAAAGTTGTGTTGCATCGGAGTCGGCACACCGTCCCGGCACTCCGGCGAGTAAACACAAACATCCCGGCGACTGGAATAGTGCCAAACTTGTTATAATGGACGGAGCAAAATAAAGCGTCTTGGATATCAGTACGGAAAATAAATAGGCGGGGAGAGTATTCAAGCACGCCTCTCGCTATTCAAGGAAAGTCATTTTATATTCAAAAATACTTTGGGTAAAGTTTGCTTTTATTTATTTTGGAAGCGGTGGGAACAACAGTCACGGTTGGTCGACTGTCGAAGTTCGATGGTGTATTGGTGGAGCCGAGAAGGTTTTTTAATGTGGTTTTTGGCACGCACTCAAGCATTTTCAGTTTGCTGCGTTGACAGTTCTGACGCGTGAAATAGTGTTGTGCAATTCAGCCCGAGCTCACGGAAGTGATCAGTTGAGCGGAATGAATGAAAATAGCTGGAAACTATTTTATCATTATGACCTGTATAAAATGTTGTCATATTTGACCCAAATGTTTATAAAAATCGTCGTGCGTTTTTATATAACTTTTACTGGGGTGATGTGGGTCTTTATTCATTTTCATGTTATTATGGTAAAGTATTTTGATTGCAAATAATCCTTAAAACTAATATAACAGTCAACAGGAACGCTTAGGTTCATGGTATAAGGTCATATTTCAAAACATCCGCAACGTCACAATATCCCTTGTCCCAAAATGTAACCAGTACGTACCTCAATCTGCCCCTGGCGAGCATAGCTAGGGTGGTTCTTGAGGATCTTGATGGCGACTATCTCGTTGGTGCCCTTCTTCCAGCACTTGACCACCTGGCCGAAGGTGCCCCGCCCGAGGAACTCCAAAACCTCGTACCTGAAATGACAATGGCAAAAGGTTAGTTACGTCACCATTATAATTTGTAGCAGTAACGCCTGCTCATGAAATCACACATGCTGAAACGAGGTCACGAAATTACACCATCCTGTATTTCATACGTTCACCAATACTCTAACGAGCCATTGTTAAAGAAAAGTAAACTTTAAATTTTCATACATCGATATAATTTATGCACCACGGTTCGAATGATGAGGAATTCGTTTGTGAGGAATATCATCATCAGGTGCAAGACCTGCTTGTCTGGTTACAGCTGTAGAAAAAAAAATGGGAACTCACCTATTGGACGAGGAGTAGAGCACCTCATGCTGGACCAGCTGGTAGTCGCCATCAGCGCCGCAGCCGGAGCCTGTCACGTCGGTCATCATCGTCACACGTCGGGCGTCGTCGTCATACGTCGGGGACGGTCGCGGTATATGGGGACAAACGGATAGCTTACGTCAGTTAAGTTGTAGAGGGGAATCCTTACGCAGCTACTAAACTAGATAAGTGGAATTTGACGATGTGAAGTTAACTAAGTGCATCTGAAAGAGGATAGTGCATGAAAGTTCAAACAAACTAGAGGTCGGGGGTGCAGGAATCCCACAGATGTCCATTGTTACCTCCCGTCAGATTGGTTGAAATTTTACACATATCGTCTAACGCTTAGGGTCTTCGCAGACAGAGAGGCACGCCTTCCGGATTCACATACGCAAATCGTCAACTCTGACGTGCCCAACTGCACGCTACGCAAACGAACACAAATGTAAGGCCGTATTCAGTTCTATCCTGACCGTCACTACTGCCATCGATCCATCCGATGGGAACGCGGTCCGTGGGTTGCTAAATGCACGCACGCTACGGACGACCGTTGTCAGTATTGACCGTCAGGATAAGATAACACTAAATATGGCCTAACTAGAATGCTTGGCAGTCTTTTGTTTGCAAAGACCGTAAGGCGTATGCGCCCTAAAGCAGAGTACTCATATCGGAGCAATGTTGCGGTTGATGTTGCACGTCTTGATACGGCTTGTATCGCAACAAAGATCGTCACTGCAACAGAACGTTTCACATGGCGGGTGGTAAGGCGATGGTTGCTAAATACCCGCAACGTTGAGCAACTTAGTCAGCATTGTTACACGTAGCACGAAGCGCAACATTGTCCCTGAATCAGGTATTTAAAAGCAGGTGTTGTGAGTAAAATTAAATGTTAAATGTTTCGGAAAGATATGAAAAGCGAATAGTGGGAATCATTTCTTTAAGTTAAGGATAATGACTACTGACTCAATCTAATCAAGGAAATTTGTAGAGTATGGAATTCAGTTATCGAAGAAATTGGTTATGTTTTATCATTTCTTAAAACTGAAACACGTTACAATGCAATTACGTGTCGCGCTTTAAATTGAATAGACATCTTTAATCAATTTTTCAGCGTTGAAAATAGATGGACTATTTAAATAATATATTTCGACATTAGTTAAGCCCCACCTATTAAGCCAGTCGGGAACTATTTTATGGATTATTGAAACTACAAAACTCCTCTGATTATAAATCGTCGCTATCCACATGACGAAGCTTTAGGGCAGCCATACACGGACAACTTTAAACAGTAAGCCCGACCACTTCAAGCAGCGACTGCATGGTAAACTACAGTCTTCCTTGCATAGACATAGGCGGAACGCTTTAACAGTCTACAATTCAACTGCTGGAGCAGTTGCAAGACACATTGATTGCTCTCCAGCTATATCTTCTGTCTCCGTATTTTGAATTGCTGCTGTTGAATTGTCAACTGCTCGAAGAGTCCGCGTATGTTGTTCTCAGAACAACTGCTCGAGCTGTACGTGTATTGCTGGCCATAGGTGTGTTGTGATGTATGTGTGCAGTGTAAAAAGGAGGTAACAATAATTGGTTGACATTACGTTTGTGGTTACCTTGCGGCTGGGGCGGGTGGTTAGCACCGCCCGCCGCCAGCTGCTTGCTGTGCGCCGTCGTCGTTGCGGCCTGCGGTGCCGTCTTGTGTACTTGGCTCCGGCGCTGATCGCTGCTATCTCCGACACTGGGGACAAAATTAATTCAATCAGAAACAACTCAGTCATAACGAATACAGGTGTAGCCTAAAGGCGTATCTTCACCTGCGTGTGTTTTGGTCTATTACAAAACATTGTTTCGATACACATTTTTGATGTTTTCATATTGAACAGCAGAGCAGGAGAGGAAATGTGTATACATATCAAAAAATGTTTTGTGTAGTTTGTAGACCAAAACACGCGCCGAAGACACGCCTTAAAGCAGAGTTTCAATGTTTTTATGTTTTTGATTCTGTATGACGGCTATATAGATTTCGGTAAAGTTTTGTGGATATCGGTCTATTATATAATTCATAGAAATGACATACTCGGGACGATGAAGACTTCTTGTAGGAAAATGGGAAAAATACTGCCATGACAGCAAACCGTTACCATATTAGTAGTAAACGCGAGTGACGCCGGGAACAAACACCAAACCCAAATAAAGTAAGCAGTAATACCCGCTTACATTTCCTTAATGGCAAATGTAGGCGAGATAAGATATCCCTTGAAAGCCAAAGGTTATCACGCCGGCCCCATGTTGCAGATGTTGGCAATTTGTTACAACGGCTGACCCTTATCAGCTGGTGGTTAGGGGCGGCTACTGCTGTATCATTGTTGATTCAGTAGTTTGCATAGATAAGGCGAAACCCTTTGTAATTGTTTCCCGAGAGGTTTAATTTCTCAGACTGTCGAGAGCTCAGCTTCACTGGGGTTTCAAACTTTCAAACACACAAGTACTGTCAGCAATAAAAGTAGATAAACAAACACATCTCCAGAATTTAACTTAACTTTTTAAGTAGAATGGTTTTTGTGTGTTAATTAGTAACGAAACGAGATTCTGCGTGGCAATTTTGCTGTAATGGGCAGGCATAGCGCTTACCTTCAGGTGAACGACTTGCTCGTCTCGTCATTCAGTCAAATTAGAAAAAACAGGAACTTAATTGTTATGCTTGCGTACCAAATAAGTTAGGACAGATTCACAGCCTGTTGATGTTGGTAGCAGTACAAGGCACAAGAGACGTTAAATTTCATCAAATTAACTAGTGTTCATTAAAATTAGAGAACTGCAATTAATACAATTGCAAATAAATATATCGCTTTTAGAGTCCAAAGTAGAGTAATAGTATGTACTTTCAAAACTGAAATAAATTATTGCAAAGTAGGCAAAAATAATGCACTTTTACAAGAGAGAAATTAAAAATAAATGGAATATGATCAACTACTGGGTCGAATAGATTTCAAACTATTGCCATTCTGGAGAAATAAAAAAATAACTATAAATAGAAAGGGGACGTGAGCGCAAAAAGGGATGCGGCGCATCGGCAGTCGAAGACTTGCGTTTGCCTGCGCATTCCTGGACGCTTAGAAGCGGAAACATGATTTTGCTATCACCAAAATGGTATCCTTTCACCGTTATAGCCAGGCTTTAACTTCATACAAGTTCTTGAAGGTACTCGCGTACATTTGTCAATTTAGTCTAACTATCTATTAGTTGTACGTACGCATAGTACCCAAATTTTGGATTGCATAGTAAATTAAATGTTTCTGCTATTTTTCTCGATAACTACCTTTCCCCGTACCCCGTGTTAATATTAAATTTTATGTATTCACTAAGAAAATCACATAGTTCCAGAGCGCCTTGAATACGCTTCCTACCATAAGAATTATTGCATTCTATCTAATGGTTATTTAAGCGTCACTTTCTTGTGGAACCTGGGACGTTTTTCCACTCATTATAAACATAACTAGTTCCTAAATAACAGATTCAACTTACATTTCACCCAGATCGTAGTCTTCGAAGTCTTCATCTTCACACTCAAACTTAAGCCTAGGTAGGGACAAATCCATTGTCACATTATCACCTATCTAACTACACGACACTTTCAAATCAAAGGTTATCTAAAATCACAAAATTAAATGCTGCACTGTAAGAACACATATTACTATCTCACACACGATTTTAATATTAGAAACTATTTGAAAACATTTGAAACTAACGCAATGGGCACTGACGCTTAAATGCGTGCGCGCATCGGACGTTATTAGGGGCGCAGCGTCGCTTCTAAACTAACCAGAGGGTTGCGAGGGGATGCCAGGTAGCCGGGGGCCAGGCACCCCGAATTCCCCGTATTGTATGGCGGAACCGTTCAACAATAATGGAATAGAACAGTAACCTGCTCGGGCGCACAGTTTTGTTTGCGAGTGAGACACCGCGATTGTTATTTGCTTATTATTATTAATTAGTAGCTATTGTAGATCGCAATGGAATTCGTTGAGTTTACTGTGTGAGTTTTTAAAGTTTACAGAATAACCGACGTTGTTAGACAAAACAGATATTATACTGTAACTGGTACATGGTACTAAACAATCTTTGAACTAATCTTACTAATATTATAAATGCGAAAGTTTGTGAGGATGGATGGATTGATGTTTGTTCCTCTTTCACGCAATAACTACTGAACGGATTCGAATGAAATTTGTAACACAGATAATTTGTAACCAGGATTGAGTAATATGGTACTTTATATCCCGTTAGTATGTTTCCGTGGGACAAAACGGGAACTACGCGGGTGAAGCCGCAAAGCTAGTTGAGTTTATATTAGTGAATCAAAGTTGCCATATTCAGCTTTCACAACGGTTTACCTCTACAGGATATATTCTGTGCTACAGGGCTAGCATGGCGGTCACTGGACTGTCGATCGAGAGATTTGTTAATCGAAAGTGCGCTTAACCAATGATAGCGAAGTTAAGTTCTATCACGTGATTTGTTTCTCATGGCGACGCCCACGTGATAGAGCGATCCAGCGACTTCATTGGTCAAACGCACTCGACAGAGCAGAAGTATTTCCATCGAGAAAACGATCATACTCCCCCTGCTGGCAAAGATGACTGCGCCACATAGATGACTAAAAGATTGCCCTGTGAGAAATTGAACTACAAATCGGTCGATCTCGAATAAAGAACAGGCATCCTCTGGTTTTTCTGATTTGGCAAACCGTCAAAGGACATGGATGGACATGGCCTAATGACTGATACCAATCGACGGAAGCGCTCAGATGATATGCCACTTAACTGTCACCCATCCAAATGTGTGCCGCTGGGAACGTTGATCAGTTAAGATCTGGCCAATCTATACCAACGAGCTGTCAATGATGATGACACTGCAGGCAGAGCCATCGAGCGCTAATTATTTGTCAGAAAATGCAGATTGGCAATAAAGACTCGACAGGTAGACCTAAAACGAGTAAATATGCAAAGAACGCTGCATTCTAAGCTGCAAAGCACCAGACATTGCACAACTAGAGACTATTTCGCCACATCCTGGCAATAATCATGGCGGTTATGTTCTTAAATGAGTTCTTATTTGATATTCTTTGGTCGGAACGCTTTGAGGAATGTCAGCAAATTTTACTTTAGTAAAGAAATGTATGAAGCTCAGATACAGCATACTTGTTGATTCTGCTCACTGAATGAATACCACTATACTTTTAGGTCGCATGTTTGCACAGTGCACACTATTGCTTAGCGGCAGTGTATCTAGTAAAGCGGCGGAAAAAGTTCTTCACGCTACAATGTCAAAAACCCCGAGAAAGTCAACCTGATAAGTTCGAATTACGTGTAAATATAAAGAGCACTTCAAAGGAGCCTCGATTAGGTTTTCATCATCTCCGCCAATGGAGCTTAAGATCTTTGCGATTGAATTTGCCTTTGCCTATTTCAAGGCTCATTCATTATGAATAATCTTGTTAGCTTTTCCATTATCTATGCTGTAATAAAACTGTTATAGCGTTCTGTCTGTTCTTTTTTAAATTGCTGGACCCGATTTCTTTTTCTGTTTTATTTTCATCCTCTAAAATCCACAGAAGCGGATATATGTATGTATGTATGTATGTATGTAGATGACAGGCATCTTGCTCCTTCCATCTCCAGAAAAATAATGAGGATACTAACGTGGCGTCGCGACAGCAGGGTCTGGTGCAAAGCACAGGCGGAGCGGGTGGCAGCGCGGGCGGTGGTGACCGCTCCGCATCGCACGCGCGACTCGGCACGGCGGGCGCGGCGCAGCAGCCCGGCCCGACGCCTGACCAACACCTTTTCTGAAAACAAGCAAAGGTTGGTTGTAACAATAATTCTACGAGGGAATGTCACAAGCACTACCTATGTCATTTGAGTAAACTATAAATCGAAAAACTACATCCAAAAATATACTGACACAAAATGCTAATCAGCATTAAATTTTCATAGATATGTTTGCTTATATAAAAAAAAAATATTGGAGCCAGGAATAATATGTCTGGTGAACAAAGAGTCTACTTTCATCTCTTGAACCCCACTATAATATTCTGAGGGGTATTGAATTTAAATATTCACTATCTAGACAAAATCCCTTGTAAGTAAGTTTATATTTAGCAATTTCCAAATTACGTATAAAATAATAATAAATTCAAGTTAAGAAGCTATGGGAAAGCGTCTGCCTTCCAAGGACAAGGTCGTGAGTTCAAATCCCAGTGCGGGTACGTACCAATGTGTTTTTGTAAAGCATATTGTTTCGTACTGAAACAGATTTCTTTTCTTTTTATTTTGAGTGTTTTCGAACGTAACTACACAAAGACTATTCCGCTTAATATTTTGTGTTGGTACGAGATTATTATGGCCCACGACTTTGGGTTGGCCAACCGGAAGGCAGTCGTCCTTCAAATGCGCGTGCGAGCACTTGTCGCGTCGCGGTGTTTTGAGCTTTCACCGGTAGCTCCATTTCGTGGACGCCATTCCCATCCTCGGAGACGAGCTCCAGGATTAAGTGTAGTGTGGATTGCCTGATCACACCTCTATCCCGGAGGAAGGTGATACGGGATCAGAAGAAACCGCCCCATCGGCGTCCTATGGATATATCTCTGTGCAACATCATCCCCCATCTAACCCGAAGACAGCGCTGATTACACACCCGAGAGGCCATCGACGGATTTCCCAAGTAAGTTCGTAGGCCATAATATCTCCCCGTAACATTTTTGATCCGTTCGAGCCGGATCTGCGGATTTTCTTTGCTGTAGTCACGTTGTCCAAATCCCGTTATTAGTGCATATTTTCCCATTTTTGGAAACCATCCGAGTATATTTTAGTGTTTGTCGTAGCGGCGTTACGCGTCCCGACAATATTTCCCATTTTTCATCTTGATTTTGCCGATTTTTGATTTTTTGTGTGCGACATTACGTGTCCATTAAAAATGGCGGAACAAGATATTTTCGAAAGAGAAGTTATACTTGACGAAGTCAAACGTACTTTAGAGTTTTACGAACTCAATGAACAGCAATTTAAAGCGCGAGCAAAAGATATTCTTTCTATTCAGAGAAAATTCCTTAAATTGCAAACTAAAATTGAGAAGTCACAAATGAAATTGTCGACATTTGACCGAGAGGAACAGTTACGTATTCGAACTCAATTCAATGATATTTATTACGCAATTGTTAGCCATGTCGAAGTTCTGAAGAAAAACGATGAGGAGTGTAGGCGCATGAGTCGAGTTTCCTTTAACAATACAATACAACCGACTCACGGGGGTTGTAGTAGTAGGTTACCGAATCTTCCGTTGCCGTCATTCGGGGGAGAATTGACCGATTGGCCACCATTTTATGACCTATTTCGCTCCATGGTTGATAATAATGACGCCTACACAGATAGCGAGAAGTTTAGGTATCTCCTTCTTACCTTGAAAAACGAGCCCTATAACTTAATAAAATCGATACCTATCACGGACGAAAATTATACCGTCGCGTTAGATATTTTAATTTCAAGATATGAGAACAAACGAGTCATAGCTTCTCAACATATTGATCGTATTCTGGATATTCAATCCTGTGCCGAGAAATCAAATCAAAGTGTGCGTAATTTGTTGAATATTTACCATGAGAATATAAAAGCGTTACAAGTAATGCATTTTCCTACAAAGCAGTGGAGTTTTTTGTTGTTGAATATTTTACTACGTAAAATACCTACTTCCATTCGTATGCGATTCGAGTTAACATTGCATAAACCATCCGATGTACCCAACGTCGACTTGTTAATCGAGTTTTTAGAACGAGAATTAACCGCTAGCGAAATAGTTGAATCTGGCAGTAGAAAGATTCAAAATGTAGGTAGTCAGAGGAAAGAGTACGTCGCTCCAACGTTCCGTCGAGCGTTGGCTGCCGGCGTGGCCAGCCGCACTTCGACTCAGGGTGCGAGGGGTTCTCAGCCTTCTGTCAATAATCGCAAGAATCAGAATTGTGTATGTTGCGATGCTCAACATCCATTAAGAAAATGTAATAAGTTTTTGAATTTGTCACCAAGCAATAGGTATGCGTTTATCAAAAATAAAGATGTTTGTTTCAATTGTTTACGCAAAGGTCATAACGTTTCTCAATGCAAGTCGAGTTTTGTTTGTCGTTCGTGTAAAAAACGTCATCATACATTGATTCACTTTACTTCTGAAGGTGATACTAGCCGTGCGAGTGAGAGAAGTGTTTCTTTACCGCTCACGGAGGAACGGGAAGAGAACATTCCGAGCACCTGTACTCAGCACGCTATGTCCGCGAGTCAAGCGACACAAATTAATTGCGCGTCGTCCAATGCTCCTTTTGGCACGACAAATACTGTGTTGCTTTCGACCGCACTCATCGATGTATGTGTAGGTAATGAAAAGCGTTCGACTGTCCGGTGTCTTATCGATACGGGAAGCCAGGCTTCGTTCATGACGGAATCGTGCGCACAGCGGCTAGGTATAAAGCGTTGTTATGCGAATGTACCTGTTTACGGGATAGGTGACACCAAACCGGTACGACCAAAAGGAAAGATTTCGTGTTGCATAACCCCGAGAAATGAACTTCAACCTTATATACCTATTGAAGCTTTAGTATTGCCGAAACTTATTCCTAAAATGCACTAGTGTACCACTGCCTCATATGGGGTGGGCACACATTCAAAATTTAAATTTAGCCGATCCTTTGTTTCACACTCCACAGCCGGTGGAGATGTTGTTAGGTGCAGATGTACTATCTCACATAATTTTAGGAAACGTAATAACGGGTTCGCCCGGTTCGCCGATCGCTATGAACAGCGTTTTCGGTTATTTGTTGTTGGGAAAAATAGCGTTCAACTCTTCGACTCCATCCTCAGTTCAAGCTTGTTTTAGCTCATTATCCGATGACGGCGACTTGAAACGATTCTGGGAACTGGAGTCAGTGCCTGAGGTGAAGGCACTCACCCCCGAGGAACGTCTATGTGAATCCATATTTGAACGCTCACATTATCGTGACGTCACGGGACGATACACAGTAGCTTTACCACGTAAACCTGATGCTACGCCCCTAGGTGAATCACGAGATATGGTCCTCGCTCGGTTCCATAAATTAGAGCAACGTTTACAACGGAACCCGAGTCTTAAAATTGAGTCTCACGCGTGCTTGCAGGACTATATTAAACAAATGTATAGAAATATACTAGTACAAGAATCTGATAGGGACTTGCAACGCATTCTGTGGCGTACGTCGCCCGATGAACCCCTCCGTGATTATCGTCTGCGGACGGTAACATTTGGTGTGAGCACTTCCCCTTACTTAGCTCTTCGTACCATTAAGCAATTGGTTTGTGACGAAGCATCTGATTTTCCCCTAGCGGCAAAGGTTTTAACCGACCAAGTGTTCGTCGACGATGTGGTCGCGGGCGCGAGCGATGAATCACACGCTCTGGTATTACAACAGGAATTGTTAGGTATTTGCAAATCAGCTGGGTTTGAACTACGTAAATGGCACAGTAACTCGCCGGCGATACTCGCCGCGGTTCAGGCGCCAGAGGTTCATGGTGAGCGGCGGGAAGAGGTGCCCTTTGCTCCCATGGAACATGACCATCAACCCAAAATAAGGGACTCAAGGGGACTTTTACCCTCCACATTCTTACAGAACGACATGTGGTTTCACGGCCCAGCATGGCTCCGTGAAGATCCTACTGCGTGGCCAGTATTTAAAAGTATCCCTAGCACTGGTGAGGAGAAACGTAATCAACCGGTCGCGTCTGCATCAGCTACGCTGATCGACGATGTTGAGGTCATAAACCAGTTTTCAACCTTGAGTAAACTATTGAGAATAACTTCTTATATTTTTCGCTTTTACAATATTCTTAAATATCGCGTCAACAAGGAAAAGAGTTCCTATCCTAGTTACATCACAGTCCACGAGTATAAGCTCACGCTTAATCGTTTGATTTATTTAGTGCAACACCAAGTGTTTCACGAAGATTTTAAAAACATTTCACAGGGTAAACCGCCCTCAAACCAATTGAGACGTCTTAATCCGTTTATCGATGATTCGAGTTTTTTGCGTGTCTCCGGACGTCTACATAAATCCCTTTTGTCGTACGAGTCAAAACATCAATTAATTTTACCCAAAAAACACCCTCTTACGATTTTAATAATTGACGATGCCCATATTACGCATCTTCATGCGGGCACTCAAGCCGTTCAATATTTACCTTTACAAAAATATGCGATTTTATCTAGCCGAGATATAATACGTAAACAAATCTTTCGTTGTGTGCGCCGCTTCCGTGTGCGTCCGGTACGTCTACAGCCTGCGATGGCGCCGCTCCCAGCGGTCCGGCTGCGACCCGAGCGCCCATTCATGAAAACAGCTGTTGATTACGCGGGCCCGTTTTACATGCGAGCTAATAGGGTTCGTAATGCTAAAATCATCAAATGTTATGTCGCCGTGTTCGTGTGTATGAGTGTGAAGGCTATACACTTGGAGCTCGTATCGGAGCTATCTACTGAGGCGTTCTTAGCAGCCCTGCGCCGATTTACATCGCGCAGAGGTTTGTGCAGCGACATTTACTCTGATTGCGGAAACTTCCAGGGTTGTCATAACTATTTGAGAGATTCGTACGAGTTTTTAAAAAATGACTCTGTTCAATGTGCTTTGAATTATCAAACCTTGAAACAGGGCAAATGGTATAAGGACCGCGGTGCTCCTATCTGTGTAAGCGACATTGTTGTGGTATGCGACGATAATCTTCCACCACTCCAATGGAAACTTGCTCGTGTTCATACACTCCATCCGGGTTGTGACTTTGCAAACGGGCAAGAGTCTATTCAAACGAGCGATCGTAAATATTGTAAACTGCCTTTAGAATGATTATTGTTTACGAATTCGTAAAATTAGTTCCTAAGTTTTAATTACCTATACTAGTTGTTTACAACAACCTTAGATCAAGTTTAAGTTTATAGATTGAATAACTTTCTGTTCATTGAGTTTTCGTGTTAAAAGAACTTACAGTCTTTTAAGGTGAGCGGCATGTTTCGTACTGAAACAGATTTCTTTTCTTTTTATTTTGAGTGTTTTCGAACGTAACTACACAAAGACTATTCCGCTTAATATTTTGTGTTGGTACGAGATTATTATGGCCCACGACTTTGGGTTGGCCAACCGGAAGGCAGTCGTCCTTCAAATGCGCGTGCGAGCACTTGTCGCGTCGCGGTGTTTTGAGCTTTCACCGGTAGCTCCATTTCGTGGACGCCATTCCCATCCTCGGAGACGAGCTCCAGGATTAAGTGTAGTGTGGATTGCCTGATCACACCTCTATCCCGGAGGAAGGTGATACGGGATCAGAAGAAACCGCCCCATCGGCGTCCTATGGATATATCTCTGTGCAACATCATCCCCCATCTAACCCGAAGACAGCGCTGATTACACACCCGAGAGGCCATCGACGGATTTCCCAAGTAAGTTCGTAGGCCATAATATCTCCCCGTAACACATATGTACGTAATTATCACTCACTTTCGGCGAAGGAAAACTTCGTGAGAAAACCCACATACCTATCCGAGAATTATTTCAGAGGTAGGCGTGTTATCCACCAATCCGGACCGTGACAGATTATGGCCTAACCTTCCTCACGAAGGGACGATATCCATGGGCTTATGATGGGGATGAAGTTAAGAATGAATCGGTACCTAACTATCTACCAAGCAACGGTGCTGCAAATATCCCACATACTGAGTTGCTTCATAGATGTCCGGTCGTGGTGAAACGCTGGACAGGCGACTGAAAACTCCTTACGAAATTATGTATACTTGTTACGGGGAGATATTATGGCCTACGAACTTACTTGGGAAATCCGTCGATGGCCTCTCGGGTGTGTAATCAGCGCTGTCTTCGGGTTAGATGGGGGATGATGGTGCACAGAGATATATCCATAGGACGCCGATGGGGCGGTTTCTTCTGATCCCGTATCACCTTCCTCCGGGATAGAGGTGTGATCAGGCAATCCACACTACACTTAATCCTGGAGCTCGTCTCCGAGGATGGGAATGGCGTCCACGAAATGGAGCTACCGGTGAAAGCTCAAAACACCGCGACGCGACAAGTGCTCGCACGCGCATTTGAAGGACGACTGACTTCCGGTTGGCCAACCCAAAGTCGTGGGCCATAATAATCTCGTACCAACACAAAATATTAAGCGGAATAGTCTTTGTGTAGTTACGTTCGAAAACACTCAAAATAAAAAGAAAAGAAATCTGTTTCAGTACGAAACAATACTAAATGCACTTTTTTTGTAATCAGACCAAAAGCCTAACACTACAAATATACGCGTATATATGTGTGTATCTAGAGCAGCCGTCTAGCGAGCCTTGCTATAATGGCGGGCGTCCGGTTCTAAAACCAGTAAGTTGTACCAGCTAGCAACATAGCAAGTACAATCTACTAAACAGCAAACCATAACATCTGGCGGTGCTCGCCTCGACGCTGAATGCATAAACCCAACTGACTTACAAAGGAACATAAAACTGCAAGATGGACTGCAGATATCAGTTTATTTCCTTGAAAATATGACGTGAAACAGACGCCGGAAGGTAAATCAGATAGTAGAAAAACTGTAGCTATAAGAGCTGGCTTAATGTTTGCTGGACCAGATGATCTCGTAAATGCGACAGTAGATAAAGTTGGGGTTGGTTCAAGATTTGAAAGCGTAAAAACAGTAGCAAAATTTTAACATTGGAGTTTTATATCGAGTGACCTTTTGCTACGAAATATGATTACTCTAACTATATTAAGCCAACGTATTTGAAAATACGCAAATATAAGCATTTCAGACTAATCGGTCCAGTACTAAATTATATTCTTCTCTAAGACATACTTCTGCCAAGTCTCAAGGATCTTGATAACATTATGCACAAACAACGTATAAAAGGCTTAATAGTATATCCTGTTATTGTAGCAGCATAATTAATGTATCGATCAAGTAATACCCACAAAGGAGTCTTAATTACAATTCAACGTTTTCCTGGTCAATGCTAATTATGTATAGTGAGAAAAGTCGCTAAACATGTCCCATCCAATAAACTACACTCCTAAGTACCCTAAAATTCCAATAATTAAAATAGCTATTTACACATCTTTAAATACTTTGAATTGATGATTGCTGACTGTAGTTAAACTATTATTTTAACGCCAAATGAGTCCAATTAACCAATATTATCTTCTTACCGATGAAAAATGTAGTTTTCATTAGATAATTATGGTCAAGGAACCGTTGAATGGTTCACAGCACGCCATCGATTATATATCTATTGTGTGCTAGAAAATATACTGAGGCTAATGGAATTAAGAAATGTACTTAGTAGGTAATAGCTCAATTAATTTCCAACTAAAAGTATTAAAAAACCATAGTAATTTAGAAAATTTGTCAAATAATAAAGTCATGTAAAATATGAACGGTCAGTATTTTTTATCAGTTATTGTATGTGCTATGAATTTTATCAGATTGATTTTAAGGGCGAGGTGATACTAGCAGTAGATGGTTTCTGGTTTATTTTCTGTACCTCGAAAACGCACAAAACTGCGATCAAAGGCTATAACATATATATTAAAATTACACTACATTACAGCATCCTTCGATTAAACGTTCTCATAGGAAACTTGCTCTGGTACATTAAGAACCGGATCTCAATCAAAAAAAAAAAGAAGACTCGACCTTATGAAATACTTGACACGTCAAACAGGGCGGCTTTATTTTTTTTAGCGAGTTATGTGCATAAACACTTTAGAGAGGACATAAATGGTCGTAACATTAACAGCATTTATGCGGTGGTAGCCTAGTGGGAAAACGTCTGGCTTCCAAGGATGACGTAATTATCACTCGCTTTTCGGCGAACGAAAAAATCGTGAGGATACCTACATAACCTACCCGAAATTTATTTCGGAGGTAGGTATGTTATCTACCAATTCGGACCGGGCCCCCGTGGCGGATTATAGCCTAATCCTCCTCATGAAAGTGAGGGGAAACCCGTGCTCAGCAGTGAGCCGATATGGGTTGATGACAATGATGATGATGATGCAAATAACAGCCGTTTGTGTACAGCCGGCCTTGAAGCTTGAAAGAAGACCGTTTCGCAGAGTTGAAGAACAAAGAGATCACCGTGATATTGCATTTCTTATTTCTCTGCTGGTCAGAGATCTCATGAGTTTGTTTACCTTTACAATGCTCTTTGTTCAAGTTGGCAAGATTGAAGGGATTAGACAAACGCCTTTGACACGTTGACTTCTGAAAACACATATCATCATCATCATCGGCTGGAAGACGTCCACTGCTGAACATGGGCTTCGAACGCCACAACGAGCGGAAAACACACACACGTTCGTGTTTTGTATAATTTCACGGCAAGCGAAAACACGCCTGGCATGCGAACCCTGCACTGCTGATTGAGTTTAGTTACGACACAACGCCAATAAACAGTAAACACACACGTGAAGATACGCAAAAGAGCCAAAAAAAGTAAAACGGTTCAGCAGTGAACGTGTTAACAAGATCTGTAGTCAAATATCATCTATTTCGTCTTACGTCACTCGTCGTTTCTTGGTCACTTTCGTCCAGTACTGGTGTTTACTGTTTAGCCAATGTGACTGATCAAGTGGGTCAAACTGCGGCCAGTAAAGGAGTAAGTGGTTAATTGGGCCGCACATTCGAGAGGAAGAGACAATCAACGTCCACGAACGATCGCGGTCGATTGGAGACGGATAAAGTGTTTGTGACCGAATAGTGACCACTACTAACGGTCGCATCACGAACGTGGCATAGGGTCGGACATAAATAAATGAAGCAGGGTATTCGTTTACATTTGAAACTAGCTGTTACACGCGACTTTTTATTTTTTTTAATAGACAAGCAAATGATGACGCATACTTGCCTATTAACTCTCGATATGAAATCTTCCAGATTATAGCTCTGCGGAGGGTGTTCCATTCCTACGCTATTCGAATTATAAAAGTAGATGCAAATCACTTTGTGCGGCTAGGAGGAATATCAACCATAATATATACGGATGTCATGTTTCCGTACGTCTTGTTGTCAGATGGATATTAGAAGACAATTTTCTAAAGCCTGGTGGCTTAAGATTCCTAATATTATTTATTTATTTATTCTTTAGCACACAAATGGAGTACAAGGAGTACTTAATGCTAAGTAGCATATCTACCAGTCATCCTGGAGGTGTGACTGAAATGGTGGTGGTGTGGCAAAACGAGAAATAAAAACACTATTCTTCTTCTTTTTTTACTTTCTTTCTTCTTTTAATATTATCCTTAATAAAGAAACTTTGGGAGGTGTTCAACTTCCAAACACTATTCAACGACAGAACAACCAATATAGGTAGGTACCCCGAATATATTCACAAAAAGATGTATCCAAAACGAAAGACAAAATGAACAAGACAACTGTACCTATGTAAACACATAGCACTATCGTTATCACTACGTACGTCAGCACTCACCATTCACGTAAATACGACCCGTAACACCACGCCTCGTTTACGATAATATTCAACATTTGTCTACTGATTAAACAATGACTGTAACAATATTTGAAAATAACAACTGAAATAGTGTTTCTTCCACGTCCACGATGATAGAAAATGCAACCTAACCGTGATATTTTAATAAAAGAAAAACAAATGTATGTAAACGGAAAAAGAAACAATACCGTTCACAAAGAAGAACATTAGATATTATAACCTAGAAATGCTTGCACGAGAAGGATGAACAAAAGATCATGACGTGATAAATACGCAGACCCTGACAGATATAAGATAATTAAACAAATAAACGGAGGACAAAAATAAATCTATGTAGCGTTAAAAATCAACGCGTCTGTTTTAATATAGCGACTGCAAGAGGCAGGCACTTTCTTAATGATAACGATAACTCTGCAAAGGAATACTAGCAAACAAGAGCGAGACAAAAGAACTAGAATACTGGCATGTGATCGAGAGGATGTTTCATCAAGGCGAGCGAATGCTCGTTGCTCGTAGAACATAAGAACATTTTGAAGAGACGCGCTAATCAACTCAAAACTCAAATCATTTATTGCAATTAGCAAAAATATTGCACTTTTAAAAGTCAAAAACTGAAGTCTCTCATACATAGAGAAAAATAAAAAGTAAGTCAGAATATGATCTACTAAACTAATGATTATCTAATTATGGTTTGAGTTTGAAAAAGGACATTTCCCTTTCAAGTGGTGACTCATGCTTCAATCTCGAACAAGAAAAGGAAACCCCATTAACTCTACCAGTGCTTCGGAAATACACCCGTCAGAGAAGATAGCACCAAGAAATTCTACGGGGATGTCATTTTTTTTTCAATGATCGTCATTCTTTTGTTTTTATGCCTCAATTTACAACGCAAGAACCGTACTCACCCGAATACTAGAACCTGTGGTTAGAAATAATTCTAGGATTGCAATGTAACCTAGAATTCATGTTATTAAACACCAGTTCACGCAATTAGTAAATGTTACGAGTAAAATGAAACTCTGATGAAACCCACCATCGATTTTAGTACGAGTACGGCCGACCGACCTATGCAAATGAGAGTTAGAATGTCTTGAATAGTTCGTTGTAATGTAGGACGTGAATAAAAATAGTAGAAGTATACTAATGTAGAACAACGATAATGCAAGAGTAAGCCTAGAGTTAACTGGTAAGATTTGTATAGATAGTTTAATCCTACAGCGTCACTGATCTATGAAAGATATTTATTTATGATAATCGACATTTACAGCCTGTTTTTACCCTGTAAGCCATGTTTCGACATGACCTCTTTGTTTTGCGATCCTGCGGTGACACCTCAATTGTTGTCTTTTTCTCTTCTAGTTAGTTTTTCGTTATCATTTAGTGAAATATTTACTTTGAATCGGCATTTCTTCATCGAGCTATGTGTCAGTGGATTAAAAATGAAATGCGATTTTATTTTCAAAGTTCTAATCCATCGTTAGACTGATATTGATACGTTTCTTTCAGTTAGTCAAAATCAATGACATTAGTATATCGAAATTAGACCTCGAAGCCCCTAAATTTAAAAAGGTGCCAAGTCTCTAGCTAAAATATTATAATAAATGTAACACTCAATTTATTTCCAAGAGCCGAGACTGTTTTGAATAATGATATACTAGCGGTTTTAGGTATTGTCATGTCACGTCTAGGTGTTTATGATAATGTCTAAAGTAGTCTGAACAGGCTGAACACCACCCGCCCCGTGCCAGTCTCGGCGTCACTCTTTGAATTGGATATGAATAAAGTAATTTGTCACAGTCGCGTGTCTGTCAAATTTATGTCCTAATACTATTTTGAACAAAGACTAAAGTCGCATGGTATCGAAGTTATTGGGCCCAACTGAGTTGACGAATAAAATTTCTTTAGACTATTCCAGATGTTTTGTCTTGGATGAATGATAAGGAACAAACGGTAGTGATGTTGGCAGATTTACTACAAACATTTGAAAAGAACGAAAGAAGGAAAATTTTCGAATCATTTGTCGCTTCTTGTGACTTCCCAATCAAACTAAAACGTTCCCTCAAGGGAAATAGCAGTCCCAAACATGAGTCTCTCCTACGCTTCAACTGCGTTTAGGGCTCTGTTTTTTCATCGAAAAACAAGGAAAAACCGTGAAAAATATTTGTAGTGAATAAAAAAATGTCGTTAACAATTCTCGTTACTACAAAAACAAATGTCTCTATCCCAATGTTAATGTTTAACAACACTCAAGAGACTCTAGTACTCTTCACACAACAAAACTACATGTAAAGCTAGAAGCCAGGTGGCGTTCAAGCCAAGGGTCAATATACAATTTTCCAAGAAAAGCGTCTAGTCGTCACAATCAATAATGGACACAACATCCAACAAGACAGCGTGTTATCCACTTGCATTATAAATGAACCCAAGAAGCACGCAACCGAAACACCTGTCAGTGCACATCGACACGATAATTTTCTAGATGACTTGAAGCCACAGTGAAAAACCTTTAATTTCGCCCATTATCTTTCATCAAAGGCCTTGGCCGTCTGGCTTGGAAACGTTGACGTCTTTATTCCTTTATGCTAACTTATACCGATTTAACGCACAGCAGTTTCGTTAAAAAATTATATATGAATAAACATAAGGGTGCGAACAAAGCAAATTACTACTTCGATCAAACTACATGCGTGTACATGCAAATAGGTGTTTCACTTTTGAAGTACGAAGAGAAACACGTGCGATATAAAAGTGCACCGTACTGTACAGTACATACAAAGGTGTCCTGAAAATCTTGAACGCATAGCGAATGCACTGATGCACGACCATGACTTTCAGTTTTGTTGTAGCGTCTTGGAATCTGAACGCAGCATTGAACAGCCTCGACCAGCTAGTATTGACGCATACAAGAAGAATTGCAAACCAAACGAAAACAATATAGCTCTACAAAGCTATTTCAACTAATTTCTAAGAGATGCAATCTACTTCCAACATGTCAATTACAAGAAATGTAAAGACTACGAGGAAAATCATCTACAAAGCATACGAAAAATCACACAACACACTACGTGCACATATAAGACATAAAAATTACCTGTCTAAAAAATTACCAAGGAGACCATATAAAAAAAAAAAATTAAATACAGCATACCAGGTTGCAGGCATGGTATACAATATATCTACGCCGAAAATAAATAAACACATAGACAACTTAAATCAACATAGAATCGAATTACTTTAATGAACAATTTGTCATGGTTATATAAAATAAAATAATAGCTTCTGCAGAATTATTCACAAGGGCCCAAACAATAGACCGGAGGAAGCACCAATGATCCACGAAGAAATTTCATTTATTCTTCTCGCGGACGAAGCTATGCCATTTTATCTTGCGAGAGTTGCAAGAAACAATTATGATAACTAAAGAGATAATTCTGAGAAAAATAAAATTTATCTAGAGCACACACAACCACATGCAAACTAAAATAGTAAGGCGTTCTAGTTACTAACATCAAACATATAAAGTATAAGATTATGTGGGTAATATAATTTGCAACGTCGTGCAATCTGCATGCAATACATTCAAACATGATGAACAGCCGAGTGCAACTCACGGCAATGTGCTCTTCACTACATACATAAAATTCTTGATCTTGTAAGCAGATTTCGTTCTCAATAATGAGAAAACTTTAATTCAGTATAATAAAGGCTATTTTAGATGCGCAAATGTGCAGTTTGGTTAGGCGATCCATTTTCATAGTAATGTTATATTAAAAGAGGTGGGTTACAGATATCATTACAAAAAGTTGACGTAAAAAAACAAGAAAAGTCATTTACAAGCCTCCACATATAGTGAGAAAGGAATATTAAACATAACAGTGTTATTCTATTAACAAAACTTCTCCGAGAGGAAAAAAATATCAATGAGACGATAGGCTTTAATTTGAACACATTGTTAACTTTGAAGACTTTAAAATCCTGTTTTTTTGTATTCCTTAGTACGAGTATTGCATTTGATAATGCCGTGGCAGACACGTGTAGCGATTAGATAATTTTGATTCATGACATTCTTGCAAATTATTAAATTTATTAATCACATGATCTGTCAATTTTACATCGAATTCCCATAATCTCTTTTACTGATAAATGGAAAATCATTGATATCAATTATTAGATGCTATTAATGTTTCCGGGAAAGATATTTATTTTTAAGGAAAGTACAGATCTACATATCTTTGTTCAGAAATGCCGTATTCAGAAAAAATAGAAGCATAGTAACTTACTTTCTAATTGAGAACTCGTCTTTTTGGAGTACCTGGCACTATAACAGTTCATCTCCTAGCATAGCATAATGTTATCAATAATCATTGTCACAATATACCGAGTACCTACTTAAACCAACTTTAAAGAGCAAAAATACCCCCATGCTGTTTAACCAGCGCTTGGTAGGAACGGTCGGATGCGAACTATGTCAAGGATCGGCAGGCATCTCAGCTCGCGACAGACTAGTGTTTGGAAAGACTCGACTTTAAAGGAGTCTACGCGACCCCGTGCCGCGCCACAAAGAGCCAGTCGACCCGGCGACGTCGAGTCAACAATGTTTCCTTTCACGAGGTAAGTTTCTAGCGCATCAAAGCTTGTTGAAGATGAAACTAAAATACACTCGGAACAGCACTTCTAACCAAAACGTATTGGAAGTGAACACTGGGCAGACAATCAGGACTAATTTAATGACACCTCCCATGTTTTAATAGGGAAGTATCTACTAAGAAGCAGATGAGCTTCCAAATGGTGTAAAAAAAAAATTCATAACCAAATCAGTTTGCTTAACTATGAATGGTATCCGATGCATCATGACTACCAACTGCCGTTCTGTTCACAAAATCCCCAGTTTTTTTGTGCTAATACATTTCATTATGCCACAGCAACAAACCAGGATTATCCATATCAATCAGCAGGTCCGATAGAAGGCCGCGCGCGCTGATGAAATCAAAACAGTTCATAAAATAGACGGTATTGGAATCTGGGTCATTTTTGGAGACAGCGCCCGATCCGTCGCGGAATCTAACTAAACCATCGCGAAGAAGTTCTCCTTTTCACGACTATTGTGATTTAAATGCCAACGTGTTCATAGTAATAATAATTAGGCTGAATCTTTATATGCTCGTCTTTTCTTTTTTTTTTTAGGACGCTATATTCATTGAACTATTTCATTCTATCCTTCTTGATGGATTGGTGGTTCTAGCAAAGTCATTGATAGAACGTTTAAACATATTATATCCTTAATGTATTTATTGGATCCCATAGATTTGTATGCAGGTTCTCTACTGCTTATATTGTCTCTTTGTAACTACTGTGAAATGGATTTGTTTATACTGGCCATTTCCACGGCTCGAGGGCCGGATGCGAACAAACTGCGGTGACGACAAATGCTTGCGCAGATAAGCCGTGGCAAATGCTTGACGGAAATACGGACTGGGGAGCCTGCAATGTCAGATATGCAACAATACGTAAGGAAAAAGGACTTTATTGTTAAAGAATTAAAATGATAGCTGTACGATTAGAAATTTAAACTGCGGCAGTAGTTATTTTCTCACACGGCAGTAGTTATGAAGCGAGAATAGTCTAAAGACGGTGTTAAACTGCTCCTCGTATCCACCTATCTACCTAAGATGATATAATTCTAAGACTAGAAAATTGCGCAAGAGAGATGTTGACGTAAACAGCGACTGTCATGAACATGAAGCTCCATTATAATTCTTATTGTAAACGTTTCCATCTATTTATGATACAAAAACAAAACACCGTTCTCTAGGCAAACTGTCAGCATGTCAATGACAAACTCGGGGATGGCGAAGCGTCCACTCCAGAGACCTCCTCTGGAGAGATATTAGAATAGAAATGTGCGCTTGTCATATTGTGCCGACCGCTCTTTGTCTGCTAGTTACGTAGATGACTGGAATGTCTTATATTATCGTGAATACAATAAACAAAATAAACAATATTAAGGTCGCAACGACCTTAAAACGCGATGTGTGTTTCATCTCTTGTTATTATTACAAAAATATTTTAATAAGCCACACATTGTACCTGCGAAGCATCTACATTTTGGATTCAGTAATGATAATGCTAATTCCTTTTTTTTTATATATATACAACATTAAATACGGCACGTTTAAATGTTCACTGTTTACATTTAACCTCGGTTAAGCACTCGACGATTTTTTACATCACACACGCACAGCATAAGCATGTCAATGTTGAATTGCATCATTGATTATTATTAAATTCGATAAAATCCGTGAACTTTTGATTAAATTAAACTTCGAAATAAACACAAAATGATCTTAGACGTACAAGTTAATTCTCAATGATGCTTCATCTTAACGACTTCAGATTTGGCGTTCTTAGAGATCATTGAACGTTGTAGAGTGATTTCTGACTTCCTTAGTAACACCAATTTACGTGGATATATTGCACTTCCTACATTAATTTTCTATTTCTGGTGTTACAAATCTTCGGTCGTTAGTCTTACTCATACTGAACAGAGGTGGTTTAAGCACCGATCCAAAATTGGACGCCGTATATCGAGCTCACTCATTTTGTTGGTGTTATCATCAGTGGGCTGTAACTGACTCACTGGTGTATTTTACTGCTTCAACATATCGACATGTTACAGGTTAAGATTGCGTCAGCGTTGTAGGCGAAATACAATAAAACTTTTTATTGAGAGTGACAATTTCCACGACTGAAACAATTCATTTGAGTACGGGTATGATAAGTTGATAAGTTTGCGGTTAAATCATTTGTTAACCTTTAAGTAGACACGTGTAGTGTCACAGTCTCTGTACCTTTTGTCATAATGCCTGCGAGACTACACGTTTGTCTAGGAAAGTTTTAAAACATTCCAACGTCCGCTTGAAGGTTAACGCCGAATTTGCCGAATCATACTGACTCGTTGAACACGTCTTTCCAAAAATAAGTTCTGCTAATGGTATCACCTAGCCATTTTTCTGAGATAATAGTACATAATGCTATTGTATTTTTTCATTGTACTTGGTCAACTTCAAGTCATTAACAAACCAAAATAATTTTTTTCATAACATCATCGTCTGTTAATTCTTTTTTCTCATCTCAACGTAAACAACGTAGGTTCGTCACAATTCGTTATGAAAGCAAGATGTCCAGCTCATGCCCCGTGATTCCAATGACTCAGTGAGGAAAGCCCCTGGCATGACGTCAGCCGAGCGACCGTTTCAACTCGGTAATGAGCTTTTACGACCAGTGACGTTATGTAACTAAATAGTTATGTTTACAATAACTATAGTGCTACTACGGCTATTGGTAGGGGCGTCACTATATTTAGTTCCAGCGGTCGTGGTTACCTGCCATGTCGTATTCGACGCAGGAATCTTGGGGAGGACCGCACTCACACACAGGACACACAGGGCAGAAAAGCATTCGCTGTTTCATACAAAGTGCTCCGTCACGGAAGACAGGTGCGGGCGTCTTTTGTATGAACCGCGCGTGCGTAACGCAGTGTCCTTATATTAACTCAAGGAATCTTTTACTTTCAAATTACAATTTAATGAAAAAACAAGCACTCGATATGCATTAGAGCCATTTAAAAATAAGCGAACAGGCAAAATATCAGCGATGCGCTTAAGTATGTATATTGCTTTGTTGACTTTAGTTTGAAAACTATTGCCTTCATACAATGGGCTCATTTTGACAGGCAATTGAATGAAGCCATGACGTTTTCGAAGTTAACGAATTCGTCTTTACAATGAATGCGACCGTTGCTTTTTTACATTCATTAATTTACTGTTGAGTACTGAGTACTGCTGTGAGGCAAGTGTTGAGAAATATAGTTGCGCAATATTGCCGAGGTTAAAATATGAGGAATAAGTATACCAATCACACGCCTTAGTAACAGCAGACATAATAGTAACTACATACAGAATGGCACTCTCCACCCCCTCGCGATCTGCTTCCCCGCACATCTACCCGCAATCCGGAGGGAAGTTGAGAGGTCAGTCAATATTACACGCCCAGATGACAATAGACAAACGGGTTAATAAGAACCTTCATACTACCGAGTTGTCTTTTGTTTCGGTCGCGTCGTATCTTTAAGTACTGAAACACGCATTTGGCGCGTGGACAAACGTCATTAATTTGTGTGAAATGTCAAATCAACTATTTACATGCAGTGTCCGGAGTGTGCTTTAGTATCTTTAATATCGTAGATATCTCAGATAAGTGCTGCTAGTGTCACGGACTTAGTGGGTGGAGAGAAGATCAATGTAAATCGTTTATTATCTGTTCCACGCATAAACAACTGTTATCACATTCGTTACTGTAACATGCGACAGTCACTTTGTTAACATGATAATTGGAATTACATCAAGAATTTAGTAACCGATAGAAAAAAAATGGGAGAGCAACGACAGGTTACCACTGCATCTACTTCCATAGACCCGACCAGTTTAAGAATGTTACATGACAATGTTAGCTTGCAATGGTCCAAATGTGTCGTCAACACTTTTCTATTGTTAGTTAGCATATCATAGCTTGTTGAACGGTGGGAGACACGTGGATGCAAATATCAAAGAACCACGCCAACCAGAGCCATTCACGACAGTGACTAGTTTATAATTATAAGTGGTGTAGTCACACACGAATGTGTGTCTAGCATATGCTAGGCATTTCCGTACGTAATGCGTCAGTTAATGCCAAATGCCTATGACAACGATGCGGAGGCGACAGACCGATTACTGTCTGTACATAAAAGCTACAAGTCTATATACAAGTCAACACTCTACAGAGAGTTAATTAAATTTCAGACAAAGCTTCAGCCTCATATGTATAATGAAACTGCGGCCCCATTAGGTATTCTGTTAGTGATCGTCAGCTTGTTATGGTTCACATCTTGAATCCAATCAGCTTGTGCGCAATCAACTCACCGAACAGGATTTGTATGAAGTGCGGATTTAGCCGATGCTCCCACGTAGGTGTAATTAACCTTTGGATTTAACTTAACTTGAAGTATAACTTAAAGCTTAGGTTTATCAGCGGATTTATGTACACTTTAGTGAGTGTAGTGATGGATTGCTACCGTTTTGAAAGGAATTACGAAATCAGAGATTTTTTCTACAACGCTGTTATCTCTTGTACAATCAATTCCCTCCTACACAATATCTGTGATCCACATTTCTTGGGTGCCAACCCAAGAAATGTGGAACCAATGTGTGAAACCCATTATATCCAATAGTCAATCAAGATCACTCGCTTTTCGTTGAAGGTAAACATCATGAGGAAACCCACATTCCTACTCGAGAATAATTCCTCCTCACGAAAGTGAGAGGAGACCCGGGCTCAGCAGTGGGTCGAGTGGGTGTGAGTCAAATCAAGAAGACGTCGTCATTTTGAACTATAAAAATATTTGCTATCTGTAGTCTCAGCAGTGTATCCACCGCGAGCATTGCCACGCTGGGCATTGCGACTTTACCATAGACAATAAAATCCTTAATCAACGATTCTTCTACTTTTAGCATTACACAGGACTACTTCGAGCAAGGCACCTAGAGTACCGCTCGATACTTCAGTTTATGGGCTGACACGAGAGCTCGTCTAATTCAGACGAGTACGAGATACTCGAATCTCCAAATACAGATGTCTATATTGCTTTATTTGTCCGCCCTTGTTGCCACTGGTGCGGTGTCCCTATTTCTTATCTCGATGTCGGCGTCTCCAAGGAAAGATAAGTAGATTCAGCCGCCAATTATTTAAAGATTGCTGCTTTGCTTCGAGAAATAGGCTTCGATTTTTGGGGATTTCGTTTATTCCTAGACTGTTGTTGGTATGAATGCGTATGACCTTGCGGTAGGTATGGCCACTACAGGGCCTGTGTTGCCACTCGTTATCGATGTTATTTTCCGATTGCGAGTATATACTTCCGTTAAAGGTTAAACCGACGAACAATAGTACAAATTTGTTTTGGGTTAGTTGTTGTATTATATATTTCTTTTTAGACATCATCTGATCACGGGTCTCTCCTCACTTTCGTAAGGAGGATTAGGCCATTATCCACCACGGGGGCCCGGTCGGACTTGGTGGATCGAATACCTCAGGCATGTCACGTAGTTTTCCATCACTGAAAGTGAGTGATAATTTCATAGGTACATATGTTTTTCCAAGAAACACGTTGGTTGATACGTGCCCGCGCTGGGATTTGAATCACGACCCTCTCATTGGAAGGCAAACGTTCTCCCCCTAAGCTAAATAGAGCAAATACGAAATTGCTTCGCTTTCATTCTTCACAAAAACCAAGGCGGTCTATTTTTACATTTTCTCGATATCATGAAAAGTTACAGTTCCAGTAAATTGTTTCATATTTTCTCGCGAATTAAGGAATCACGGGTAGATGGGTTCTAGTTCCATTTTTCCTCGCTAATAATGAACACTTTATTTGGACCTACTAAAGGTTTGAACACATCAAAAGATTTTTCTCGAAATACCGAGCGGCAACCAAAGGCCTACTAAACCAACCAGCAACCAGTCAACAGAAATAACGCACAATCGCCTCGTTTCGTGTAACTCGATTGGCAGGCAATCTCGCCAACGCCGCCGCCATACGTAATTATGGCTTCTGCCTGGTGGGCGCTAAAAATGCTTCTCCACTCAGCTTACGGTGAAATGACGGCAGCGCGGAGATGGTTTCGCGATTCGATTCCCGACTGGTTTTCGTAGCGACATCAAAAATATACGTATGCTACTACAGATGTACGAGCGACCTTCTGTATTTCTTAGCAAAAAGAAAAAGTCTCATTTCTCTAGCTAGTTTTATACGGTACGTTCTGATCTCTTATTAAAAATCGAAATGTTTTCAGAAATTGGACACGTAACTTTTTGAAATGTTACGTAAAACGACTGTCTGATATAAATAACAATTGATTCGAAATACGCACCCTGGGTCCCCGTGTCAATTCTCAACCGATGCGATGCTAAATCTAATTCAAATTACATTATTCGCTAGCGTGTTTCATTCATGGGACAAATTATATTATGACGCAATCTAGACAGGGTGTTCCACGCTTGCATTTAATCAGTTTAATCACAAATTGATATTAACGAGGTATACTAGTACATACCCTCTGGGAACTCGTTACTTTTAATAAAATCCTACGACTTTTATTCAGATGACCTTTACATGGTGGCGCGAGTACCCCACACAACGCCTTATCTATCAATGTTATCATAATTATTTGAGTTCACACGACCGACCGGATAAAAGAGAGATGTAATAGCGCTGGTTTACTAATTGCAGGGGAATCTTTATGCATTTCTATTGCTATGCTACTCCAAAGTCATAGCGATGCAAGATAGATACGGTCATTCCAAAATTGCCACTCACACACTAGTTGAAGACTCCAAACTATTCACAGGTAACAATATCAAAGTATTGCAGGGACTTGCATCAAGAGTATGAGTCAACGACGCGCTAGACGCCGAGTTTCGACTTTAGTGCCAGTTATGTGGGACGTTTCGAAAGCGTGGAGGCGCCTGCCAAACTTTAATACGCGTTGCCAACATTGTTGGATGTAGACGCACGTCTACCGACACTTTCACAATGCGTTTCTGCATTGCCGCTTTATTATACTATCTGAAGGTCTGCGAGGTTTATGATCAATCGGTCGGTCGATGGAAAGTTGGGTAAAGCACGAGCTTTTTCCGCGTCCAAGGACTACTCGAAAGTTATTTCTAACTGAACTTCTAACTGAAAGCATCTAAATGATTGAGATGCATTGGCAAGATTGAGCGTTGTTGAAACATGTGGTTGCTTTGTATTCGATCTTGCCAATCTAGAAAATAAACTTTGTAAGCGCAATTGACTCAGCCTCTAGCTCATAAAATATATCGTAGGAAACGCTACAAGCGCATGTCCAAGAAGTATCATTTCCGCGTCCGTGCTGTAGAGCCTCCCGTCTCGGTCCGTTTCCGTCACGTTCCGTGGCCGGTCACGAGTTTACGACACCTCACAGAGGCAATAATTACAAGCCGTTCCGACTATGGTATTCATACACTTGAATGAACTAACCGCGACGATGGCTAAATGGGTAACGGTATACGTTACCAAGGTTAGACGTGTTCAAGTGATGATCTGATGAGATCGTGCAAGCGAAATGTTACTGACAGGAACATCAACGTACATCATGCTCACCACAGGGATCGGCATAAAACACTGCTGATACAAAGTTAAGGCGGGAAAGGCAACGTGCTTAGAATGTATTTTGGAACAATGAGAGTGAAGCTCTGACGGCTGTGACCCCGGTTCGGACATTCCGTTTTATTAAAGTCGTTGAAAAGTCCACTTTATTTCCATCGTCTTTTCATCAGATGTGTCACCACAGACTTCAACGTTGCGGTCTGAATACTAAATATACAAAATGCTCTAAAGTGTGGATGACGCACACGAGAAGGTAAACAAGGGGGTTTATCGTTCGGCAGGAACGTTCGTATCGCCGCCGTCTCTGCCCGATTGGCTGGAGGATCGTTGCGTCCGTCTGCCCTCTAATTTTAAGGGCACGAGCACCGAAAGTCACGCACAACTCGGGGAACTTTTAATACTAAAATATTTCTGTTGGCCGACCCAAATTCTCCGAATGGCTATCGTGGTAGCAAACGAAGATTATTTATATTAAATGTCGATAAATGTACCTACATTCACAATATTTCCGGCACCGACGTTCGACGTGTATAAGCTAACAAATGTTTACTGAAATATTTTACCACATATTAAACCGCAATCGTATCCGCTTGGAAATGGGCTACATTGTGTACGAATTAAATGGAAAATAAGATTGGTTACTCTATTCAGTTCCGTTTATGAATTCAATGCCTTTAGCTGCGCGGCGACATATTATGTATCCCACTAACAAAGATTAGACATTCCACCATCGGATGCCCTCAATGTAGAAAACTTCCCAACGGCAGTTTTAATTAAAAGAAACACAGTCTTGTCAGATAAATCTTCAAGTCTAACAATAGGTAGTTCAACCCACTCGGTGCTAGACGATGGTAGGTAAGTGCACGAGCTGTGTACTGTCTATCAGGTAATCTGTGGCGCACGAGGTCGCGCCAACAACGGCAATGGGCGGACGGTAATGGCCGCCTTTCCCACAGATGAAAAAACTTGTTAATACTCACTGCTCGAGTGATGTCGACCGTCACTGGAACGTATTGGGAAATCGTCATGATTGAATCTTTAAAGTTAAACTGCGTTTTGTTCGGGCAGTGTTGATTTGGAAATTATCTATCTTTAACTTTAACTACAGAGTGGACGCCACGTTCATCGTTTCAAGCTATCTGGCGAGGAAGCAAGTCGTGTTTTGGATATTCAGGGTTTCGTATATTTAGTGATTACGAAACCTTTACCTGTTTCGTAACCACGAACCGTTGCCAATAGATAAACCTATCCACTCCACCATCGCTCGTTCAACCTTCAGCTGACAAATGTACCATTTCGTTGATTGATACATTGTCAGATACACCCTTGATCAGCAAGAGAAGAGAGTAGGAGTAAGAATAGGCTGATTCTGAGTCTACACTGATCGATGACCACGTTAGAAAAGGTCAGTCGTGGGAGACCAGTGAAAGATGAATCGAATAATTATTCAAGAATGTTCTGGCTATGATTTTCTCGTTGGTGAGATTTCATAAGTTGCCATCTCTCCGTACTTCGGAGGACATGTTACGCCGTCGGTGTCGATTTTTAATGAATGGTAGCTGTCGTTAAGCTACGTCATAGGCCATTGGACGGCCTAATAAACTCTGACACCAGCGCCGGGTACTATCTCATCTGACAAACAAACAATAACATTGACTGCTGTTAGATGAAAGAGGCTTATTCCTTGGAGTGGGTGGATTAAACTGATAATGGTGATAATTATTATTCACTTCTTGTTCAAATATGTTTTTTGAAGATCCGAATAAACACCGGGACGCTGGCTATTTCCTACGTAGTTAAATGCTCGCCAGAACAGTTGTGCAAATAACTATTGTTCATAATAATCATGCTCTGTCGAATGCAAACCAATGAACAAATACCCCTAGAAGATTATTTATCTATCTGGTAACAGTATCAACTTTCAGTTCTTTACCCCAAGAACAATATGCATGGGGAGATAACTTCTCAATTCAACCAATCAGTGTGGAATGGAAAGTCATGATCTTAGTAAGAGTAGTCAGAATCAAGAGATGAAGTCGTATGAAAATGATTGGACAGATCATTCATCAATCGTAATTATAATTCGAATCCCAATAGATGAAATAACTTTTATATAGGGGCCTTAGAGAAGCTACAGTTATCTTTCTGCAAGAGAATTGCAACTAACCCTTAGTTGCAATTAAGACCTAATCAGCTTGCATGGAATCGCATTTTTTCACAGCTCTATCCATCCAGAGTGCGCCGGTTTTTCGCTCTAGCGGACGACATCGTGAGCGACAAAAAGGTATAGAGCTACAGAAATTAAATGCAGACAGATGAAGTCCAGTTCGAAAGGAACAGCTTTCACATATGCTTCGTTGTATATCGTATCGTAGTAGATACGTATTCCTGTAGGTAGTTAACCGTGTGTGCATGCTATGTGTGTATATATGTATATGGTGCATATTTGCCAGGCAGAAGCGCCGGTAATTAGAGGCACGGTGCGGCGCCGGGGCTAGATTGGCCGCCAATTGAGTTACGACAACGCACGTGGATTGGAAACGGGAGGCCGCATTATACCGGAAGTCGTCTTCTTGTATGTTTTAACCAATGCCCCGAGATGGAGTGTTTTAGTTTTAACATTGTGATAACAATCGTGGATTAGTCAGCTGGATTGCGATGCCATAGTCTACCAATATTATGAATTTTTGATTCGTCGTTCTTTTGTTCCATCAAATTTTGATTCGTCGAATAATAATATGAAAAAGCTAATAAGCGTTGGACATTTTTAATATCATAGGGATCAATTTACTAAAACACTCCCCGGAGAAGCCTCTCAGGGATTCCAATAAGTTAATAAGGATATGTCTTCGTCAGCTATGGCCAAATATAGCCCGATGACGTATCCATGTTTAGTTAGCCTAATAGCACCGCTTAGAAAGTTGATAGCGGCTCATAAATTTAATGAAATAAAGGAAATTTAATTTGTCTTTCGATTTGAGGACTGTAAAGCAAACAGGTTCCAATCTGTGTCTCGACACCACGTGAAATTAATTTATTGACCAATCAAAACGCAGTAACGAATACTGCCATAAAAACCGAAATGACTAAAACATCGAGCTCTTTCAATGCTTTCTTAGTATTTACTACTAACTTTGGTACTATAAAATTTCCTAAATTTAAAATGTTCTGGATCTCTAGTTACATTTCTTTTAAATTAAAACCAGTCTTTTCCCATGATCATCATTATCATCATCCATTCATTCATTTCATTATCATCAAAATTACAACTAGTCACTTGGGTGATATAAAATGACCTACATAATATAAAGTTCAATTAAAAGCGGTGAGAACCGCCCCGTTAATGAATAATTACTTGTAACCAACGTGAGTACATGTTATATAATTCTATGGGAATCGTGGGACCGTTTCAGCTGTACTATATGGATCTACTTCTAGAATATAAACTTTTGTCACTCAGCATAGCCTAAACAATGAACGAATGAATGCCAGACGCCATGTCTCGTTGACTAGTCCCCGTAGAAATCCGAACTTAGTTTTAAATTATAAATGCATTTTATTTTTGCATATTAATAAAAAAATTACTGAAGAATATTTTATATGAGTAGTCTAGGTCATATTACTGAAAGAAAAAGTCTAACAGAGGCCAGAATATATATTATGGATGGGGGAGGGAGTTATTCAGAGTGTAGAATTTAATTTTTTTGTCTCTATGTTTTTTATGTACTACGCTGTTTGATGCACATATAAAAATAATGCAGTAGGGGAAGTCTATTAGAGCAACAATGTACGAGGACACAAAAGAATCCGTAAATCAGGACTAAAACATTCTAAGAGGGAATAATCTCATGATCAAGATTTGAACCACATAATGTTACAGATAGAACAGTAAATGGCAACGATAAATCGCCAGCGCTCGTATCTGGCTAGCAATGGGAACGAGCAAACATGTTTATTTGTGTCAGCCCAAAACGACGGCATAATGAACGGCCGTAATTACTGGATACAGCAATAGTGCACACGTACAGACTACAGACAGACAGTAGGAAAGTTTTAACCCGCTCTCATTGAGAAACTAAAGCCTTTCCGGGTTAGGGAATATCAATCGCTCATCAATGAAATAGTGGTTTTAGTATTGAAAATAGATGGCGCTGACATCAATTCTCAAAAAACGCAATTCGAAATTCTTGACCGGTCTTGGATTTATCGAAGGCTTTTTAACAACCACAAAGAAAATAAATCTTTCTGAACCACGAAGCTATTTGAATCATGTTTCATAAAAGTAAAAGGCAAATGATGATGATGATAAAGACGACCGATGTTCCATTTACCAAAAAAAACTAAGTTAGTTAGTTAAAATTTAAAAATCGACCTAACCGCTCTCACATTGACACAGAATAAGAATTTGGGTTTAATTTTGGCGTGAACTAGTATGCCTCGTACCAAATCCGAGTAGAACGAGAGAATAGAAGAGATCTGAACGCATGTGTATAGTTAGTTACCTTACTGCATACACCACGTACTGCGGTACATTACCGATTGCCACACAGACTACATAGAGCATAATATCTAGTTGATGAGCTTATCACGTTACTGTTGGTAGCTACCACAGATTGGGCAAGAGTTGCTACGTAACTAGGCGAACCAATTTAGGTAGAGATTAAAGTGCGATTAATGGCCTTTATTTGTAGAAACATGGCATCAATACGTTAGGACATCAGGATGCTTTTCATAACCGTCAACAAAGGTTTACCCGATTAAGCTCATTGGGTTGAAAATGGTATCCGTAGATTACTAATAGTGACATGATGATGATACATTTTCAAAAGCGCGCATTATTGATATAGGATCAAAGACGGCTGGGATCAAAAACGCGAAAAGAGGTCTTGTTTCTCCACTGTTTGAGTGATAAAGCGGTTTGTAATAAAATTACTTCTTGCAACTACATCATAATTTGGATTGTTAGATTTACCTGAATCAACAGTCTCATGCTCAATCCATAATCCATCTTTCTAATTCGACTTAACTAGTTCTCGTGATAATATTTCAAGTGTTATTATATATGGTAAATCTTTCAGATTTTTTATGCCATCCCTTCTATTCTCTTATAGGTCTAATTTCGAATCTTGACTAACTTTTGTACTTTACCGACTGTCCACAATTTTGTGGAAGATGGATCCCGCTTCATCAGCTACATTTTCTATCGTACCAACTTGTGGTCTTGCTCCTAGGTGTAAGCCATCAGCTCCACGTGTACTTTAACAGTCAGCGGCATGTTCAATTCCAATTTCTATTTAAGCCGAGACCCATCATCAATCTCTTATGATAAATGATCGTTGCTTCGGGCATAATTCGCTTAGAGCATCGGCACTGAGATGAAAGTGGTACAAACAGAATCAGTTCGTTCGCTACGCGGGGGTACAATTAACATGCTAATAATACTGGCAACATAAAATAGAAAAGTTGTCATTATTGGACAATAGAACTGGACAGCGGACAGTTTAACGGTGAAATATAAAATGAACCTCATACAATTAGTACAGACACAGAATACCTAATACAGATAGATAGTACAAAATAGCTCAATGTATACGTCCAGAGGATACAGATTGTGTGCGTTATCATAGAATCTTTGATCTATGGCACTGATCAAAGATTAGGAAGAATCAAAGGAAGTAAACACCATAGTATCTACTTCCATCATTGAGGAGTCATCAGAGAAACTGTGACATAAAGTTTATGAAATTGAAAAGGTTAAGTACATCGAATACGATCGACCAGAAGAAATATCCCAAGAGTCAGAAACAGTGAAAATAATAGCATTCACACTAATGATTAATTATGGAACTAGCTTGGCCATAATCCTGCTTGCTGACGGTACCGCAGAATTGTAATTACTAAGAACACATGACACGTTTGAAGTTGGAGATGACAAGCTGTGATGATTAATTAATTCCATGATTTGACGACAGCAGCGTAATCCAAGCGAAGATAAAATTAACGACTGTTGGTCACGAAAAGAATTTGGCAAATTGAGCAATTATTAGTGGGTTTTTTTTTAAATGGGCAACTCGTCAATCGTAGGTGAACAAGTAATATAACTAGAACTGGGGTGTCAGAAAAAACACTCTGGGTAACTTTAACATAATATCGAACGAAGAAATGATGAAATTCAATTGTCTTTCGATAAGTACGTGTTCGTTGTTGTGTGCGGTTGTGTCAGAATAAATGTTTTTTGTTTCTTTCTTTCATGGCATTTGTAAATCATGAGATGACAGACATTGTATAAAATCTCTAGATTAGGACAATTCTCATACAAAATAAGAATATTATCTGTACTTCAAACACAAAAAAAAAAAATACAGCATTAACGCTGAACAAAAATATTTTACAATATTATTGGAATAAGATACCTCCCGGTTCAAGGTAAATTCGGGTAAAAAAAATAAAACGACGAAAGGGCAATAAGAATAGAAGCCGTAAAAAGGAAAAGTTCCGAAGCCCGTAACAATAATTATAACTTCCGCATTATTTTTCTAAAGTTTAAAGAAGAACTCCGCTAACTCTCTTTGCAACTTAAAAGGAAATGTCAAGTCAAGGAATATTTTTTTGCGGAATGGTATTCCCTTGTTGTTGCTAAGGGAGAATTACGTGTAATTTTTTTATTACTCCTCATAGATATTGATATAAATATCGTTATTGAATATTGTGATAATTATTTTTTGTGTAAAAACATTTAGAGGCCTGTTTTTCATCACAAAAATTCTAAAAAAACACTTTATATTCATAAGCTATGTAAAATAGTGTTATAAAGTAGTTTAATTAGGTTATTTTGAGGCTTCACTAAATTATATTACCTAAAAACATGTTTTTATAATCTAATTTGATTTATAAAAAACCATTCAAAAATTTATAAATTTCAAATGATTATGTGATTTGCATGTTTTGCTTTTATTAATATGTAATGATTTTTTTTGTAGAATAATAGCTATAGTTATAATAACATTAGAATAGAAATATCTATCTCAAATAAATGAAATTGCCAAAGATCGTAGACAATATAATCCCGATCTGGCTTCAAACCAAGATTCTCCCAAACTGCCGCATCATAAGTAAAACTAGGACAATATTCCAAAAACTTACCGCCATGAAAAATACGCATTTTTATGATTGACGTTTTCGTAGTACGCAATAAAGGCGTCGATATTATTTCTTCTACCGCGCAAATAAGAATATATTTTACAACTTCTCTTAATAAAAGCCTCAGTTACTAATATTGATGTCCCGAAGTTTATAGCTTCCAGGATAATTTGGATAAACAATCAACAAACTCGGAGTGAATTTCGAGATATAAGGCTTGAGGCTCCAATTAGGCGAAACTTGATGAAAATTAGAATTTGTGATCAAATATTTGGAAAAGCACCGAAGGAAAGGAATGTAGTCTAGTATTATAATAATTGTCCGCTATTTACATAATTAAAAAACCAAAACCTGACTGCGTAAAAGGTAATTAAAAAGAAATACTTAAAACATGAACTTTAAATAATTAAAACTAAAAAAAAAGAAAGAAATAATATCAGTAGTTTAGAAATCTGTTATGTAATAATTAATAACTACATCGTTGAAATAGTTTTAATATAATTATGTTATAATAATGATCTCTTTCTCTAGCTCAATTGAAATGGCATATCAATCAAACTACCTCTCAGTGAAAGAAAGCAGACCAGAGACGTTAACACTTTCACTGCTGAGCCGATTTGCTTGTCTAGCCACGGCTGCACTCCATAGTGTTTTCCCATACAACAAACACAACAGTTGTGTTTTTCCGCACTCGCGGCAAGTTATGAAAAGCACGACAGTTGTGTTTCCAGCACTGAACGTGTTAAAAGTAAGTACATATAGGCCGCTGGAGAATACTTTATAATAAAAAATAACCCACGCCGGAGGAAACGGAACCAGACCAAAACCCTATAATGGATTTTGGGCTGTATACAACATGTACATTTGGACCCGCATGCACTTCAAGAGATTTTATCTTCCAAGGGTATTAGAGGGCATTGCTATCAGGCTCGCATTAAGATATGAGGGTTGAGAGAAACTTGCGGTAGCATGTCGATTTACAAATATATGATTGGAGTTCACTGTGATATTTTAAGATTAATTGAAAGCCGTCTTTAGTGGTTTGATCATAATCATTTTTTCATAATTTGCATCGTATCATTGCACTGCGTTTGCATTGCATCGTATCGTAATAAGCTAATACAAATCCCGAGCTCATCTTAATTTAATTTGAATCAACTGTAATCAGTACAATATGATTTATCAAGATCAACTAGATGTAAATCACCCATATTATTGTCTAAGTAGAAACCTAGTAGCAGTGTAATAACAACAGTAGTTCCTACGAGGAAGTAGCTATCGACTTCCTTCTTGCTTCTTCTGGTCTCCGCCTATCGCATCCAAATCCTGCGTTACCTTCAATGCCATCAACAGTAAGTCAGTAGGTACAATGGATGCTAGGGTTTCCACTAGTTTCCTTATCCAATAACTGGTTTAAACTAAACGATGAATAGGTGCATGCGATGATGGGATGATTTTAGATGGTCGTATAAACATATACCGCCCATAACAGGTTCAACGAGGTGCAAGCAAGATTGTATCTCGCTGTAACCAGGAAGGAACGAGCGATGGCACCGACTAACAGCTTCCTACGTCAAACGAAGACTAATTTCATAACGGGTTTCAAGGTGCCTCTGACATTTTACGAAGCCGCGTTCACTTCCAAGACTTTGGAACCTTATGTCGTTGTGGTAAGGATCATTTCGGCTTTAGTTTCAGATTGAATGTAACATGATTAAAGCCAGTGATCTGGAACCAATTCGAAGCGTTTCGCTTCCACGTCTATCAAACTTGTGGCAAAAGAAAAACTCGGCTTGAGTTCCCTGTCGATAGGATATACTCTCCGTAGAGTCTGTAGGAATCTCGAGATACAGGTATTCTAAAATGCTACTTCAGGCTTCATTGTTGCTTTCTATTAGCAAGATAAAGCAGAGCAATCTCGCTTAGACGCTTATAGCATTCGACACGACTGACATTTGGATACAAAACCTAATGCGAAGCCAATTGATTACAAACAAAACAGTGAAATGTATATTGCAGTGATAAAAGTATTTTCTGCAGCAGCGTTTGAATTTATAGCCGTGTTTATATATTTCGGAGAACAGAAATAGATTGTTGAAATAGATTCAGATTATTCGTGTAGATGGAAATATTTAATCTACATAACAGTCCTATATATATATGGTGTTATGAAATAACTAGGTTCAGATATTACGAAACACTTAAGAAATTGAACATCAAATTAATTAAACTAAACTCAAATTGTCATATTAACTCGTAAAGTAATTTCCATAATGTATGACATACTCCCACAACGCGCCGCGCCGTTTAAATAAAAAAAATCTATGTATTCAGAACAAAATGTAGACAAGATTAACAGAGTTAAACATCACGTATTGCTAGAAATTGTTATCAAAAACAAAACCGATGTAAGTGAGCTGTCCGAATGGATGAGATAGGCATTTAGCATAACATTTGAACCGGCTTAAAATTTAAACCCCCCCTCATTGAATAGAAGTCAACTCGGTCCCTTCTATTGATAAATCAATCATCTTGCCCCGGAGCGTTCCGGTTTGTCTCAGATCCACTTCGGATTAATTTGGGAAACGGGAGATAACAAAAGGGTGATTATAAAGCGACCTAAAATCTTTCTAAAGGCAACGACCAGTAGGTCAACTCAACTGCTGTCATAGAATACCTCTATATGATAATCTCACCTCTGAGCTCTGTCGTCCAGACTCCAGACACTTCTGCGCTAACTTGTCTGATGGCTCATTCAATTGTAGACATACATCCATACAGAATACCTAATTATACCCTATTTCATACTAGCATAGGGAGTGAAATACGACCAGATGGATGGTAGAATGTTCGTGATCAGGTGTTTGTTGAGGATACCACTTACGTGCCGAAGTGTGTTGATGGGTTTGTTGAGTTTCTTCTATTATTTTTGTTAAAATTGATGTTGCTTGTATATGTTGAGATCGAGTCGTGTCGGGCGAGCAATGTCTTGTAGCAGAGTGAAGTTGTCGAGTGATGGGTGAATTATTGATTGATTGATTGATTTTGCAGATGGCACTGACACTGACAGTGACAGCCCAATGCACTGCTACGCATTATGTGCGTGCGCTTGTATGGGGGAGTGTTGCGTTAACAGGCTCCCGCGGGTGGAACATCCTGTTCCACGGAATCATAGATAGGTAATGGGCAGAGTCGATTGTATGCCCGCTTCAGGATTCCCGTTGCTGTGTTGACTTCTGCAATGCGAGTACAACCATCGGAACCAGGGAACAATTTGACTACTCTGCCAAGCAGCCAGCGGTTGGGTGGGAGGCGGTCATCCTTTACAACCACCATTTCACCGAGTCGTAGTTGACCATCTTGTCGTTGCCACTTGGCACGTTTCTGTAGCTCTGAAACGTATTCTTGGTAGTATCTTTTCCAAAAATGGTTAGCAAGCACCTGAGCTCTCTTGTAGCGTGGCAAGGTGCATATCTGAGTCCTGTCGTCCAGGTTACTCGCTGAAGATGGCAGCATTGTGATAGTCCGTCCCAGAAGTAGATGTGAAGGTGAAAGGCATATAAGGTCGTTAGGGTCAGACGACAGGGGGGTTAACGGCCTAGCATTTAGAATGCCTTCTATTTGTATTAAAGTGGTATTCATTTCTTCATATGTTAAATGAGTCAGAGATAAAATTCTCTTTAAATGAAATTTGCAGGACTTGACTGAACCTTCAGCTAGCCCATTGAAGTGTGGACTATAAGCAGGAGCGAATTTAAAGTTAATAAGTTGCTCTGCTGCATAAGCACTTATATCATTGCATTTTGATTTAAGGAATTTAGAAAACTCGTGAAATGTACCCACAAACATGGTACCGTTATCTGAATAAATGTTTATTGGTTTACCTCTGCGCGCTATAAAACGGTTTAAAGCAGCAATAAATGCTTCAGTGCTCAGTTCAGTAACAAGCTCTATGTGTACTGCCCTTACAGCGAGGCAGACGAATATGCAGATGTAGGCCTTGATTAGCCTGCAACCTCTACCTTTTCGGTCGGCTAACATAATGGGACCGGCATAGTCAACAGCTATATTACTAAATGGATATTCAGCATGAAGCCGTTCCTTAGGGAGGCTGCTCATTATCGGTTGAATAGACTTTCCTGAGAATCTACAACAAGTTATGCACTCATGTGTGACCTTTCTAGCAAGATTTCTCCCTCCTATTGTCCAATATTTATGTCGTATGATGGACAACAATAACTGAGGTCCAGCATGCATTAGAATTTTATGATAGTACCTGAACAATAGTAATGTGACATGGTGGGATGAATGCAGTATAATCGGATATTTAGTGTCAAAGTCATAATTTGAGTTGCAGAGTCTCCCTCCAACGCGTATAATTTTGTCTAACATGAATGGGTTTAGTTTAAGTAAGGGTGATTTATTTGGTATTTCCCTTGTGTTGTGGAGACTACTGTATTCTTTAAGGAACTTGTCAATTTGGACGATCTTGCATAAAGTTAAGTTAGCTGCATTTAGTTCTTGTACCTTTAGATAAGCTGTATATTTGTTGTTTGGAAACCGACAGTTATGAATGAATCGCAGCATGAATGACAATGTGCGTTGCAATTTATTGTAATCAGAAAACTTGTTTATAAAGTTGTTTTGCTCACTTGCTAGGTTACACTGGAATTTGACTTCTGGTAAGTCAATAGTAATATTATTGGGTTGTTTAGGCCAATGATCTTCAGAATCCAATAGGAATGATGGACCTGTCCACCATAGGTTAGAATTTTTTAATTGTTGTGCATTGCATGCCCTAGAGCCGATATCGGCTGGGTTTAGATTTGTAGGCACATAAGCCCATATATTTGCTTCTGTATTTTCTGTGATTTCGTTAATCCTATTCAGAACGAATGACTTGAGACCAATCCAACCTAAAACAACGGTGGAGTCACACCAAAACCGCCATCCGTGTATGTCTAGCCTCAATGCGTTTTTTACTTTGATTGCTAAACGAACTGCCAATATGGCTCCACAAAGTTCAAGACGTGGAACTGTCATGCTCTTCAATGGCGCAACTCTGCTTTTAGCAGTTATTAGATTTACATGCTTGCTACCATCAGACGACAATGATTTTAAGTACACACATGCGCTATAGCTAGCTAGCGATGCGTCGCTGAATGTATGTATTTCTATGCGTGTGCATGAGTTACCCAATACATGTCGGGGTATGGCAATTTCATTTAGGTGTGAAATTGAATTTATAAACGATAGCCATTCATTCTCAGTTTCAGGAGGTAGTTTGTCATCCCAAGATAATTTAGAAGCCCATAACTTCTGCAAAATAAGCTTGGCTTGAAGAATGCAAGGACTAATAAGGCCCAGTGGATCGAACACTTGCCCTATTGTTGACAAAATTGACCTTTTGTTTATATTGTTGCAGTCAAATTTTATATTTAGGGAGAAAAATAGTGTGTCTGTTTTGCATGACCATCTTAATCCTAATGTTTTTGCATTTTCATCATCAACTAGTTTTAAGAGATCCACCTGAGGATCATCATGGATTTGTTTCAATACTTGTGGGCTGTTTGACCGCCATTTTCTCAAATGGAATTGCCCTTCTTTGAGTTGGCTAGTTACCTTTTGGCAGATACGGACTAGTTCCGATTCTCTTTCATGTCCACTTATGTAATCATCCATATAAAAATCGTTTAGAATTGTTTCCCGAACTACTAGGTCTGGACATTCAAGTCCTAGTTGAGCTAAGCAGCGGGTTGCTAGATACGGTGCTGATGCTGTGCCGTATGTAACTGTGTTAAGTTTGTATAATTGAATTGCCTGGGAAGGGTCAAATCTCCAAAATATTTGTTGTAGGCACCGTTGTTCTTCAGCTACAAAAATGCAACGATACATTTTTTCACAATCGGATGTGACCACATATTTGTGTTGTCTAAATCTTATAAGGATGCTTATGAGATCATTTTGTATAACCGGTCCAACATGCTGTATTGCATTTAATGAAAAGCCTGAAGTGGTAATGTGTGATCCATCAAAAACTGTTCTCATTTTTGTAGTTAAATTTGATTCTTTCAAGATTCCGTGGTGGGGCAATACATATGAGACTGCCTCAGTATTCTGTTCATTTACAGACATGTGACCTAAATCTAAATATTCTTGCATGAACTCACAGTATTTTTCTTTGTAGGATGGATCTCGCTTAAATCTTTTCTCTAAAGAATAAAATCTAGTCAATGCTTGCTGATGTGAATCACCCAAAACTTCTGGGGATTTTTTAAATGGAATTTTTACTACAAAACGACCGTCATTGAGTCGAGTCGTTGTTTGTAAGTAATGCTGTTCACACTCATTCTCTTCCTTTGTTGTTGTGCGAGAAGAGGGAACAGATTCAAGTTCGAAAAATTTATCAAGTTGATGCTGCATCTGAATGTCATTTGAGAAATGACAGTGGACTGTATTATTGTGTGTTAATTTCTTGTTTTCCTTTTGTGTTGGTACAATACCAGACACTAACCAACCAAATTTAGTTTCGTTTAAGGTTGGCTTGTTTTTTCCTAATGAAATGCAACTGCTTCCTAAAACACTCCAGAATATTTCAGCATTTAATAACAAGTCTATTTCGGATGGAGTGTGAAAACCTGGATCAGCCAGTTGTATGCCTGGTGGTATATTCAATGAGGTAACATTGAGTTGTGTCGTAGGAAGCAGTTGAGTTATTTGTGGTACTACAAAGCAATCTATTTGTTTAGCAAAGGTTTCAGTTCGAGAAGATAACTTTACCGTTGAACGTTTGTTAATGTATACCGACTTGCAATTTAGACCTTCCACTGTGGTAGAAGCTGAGCGGATAGGCAACTTCAATTTTTTACTCAAATTTTCAGTTATAAAGTTAGTGGTGCTACCATTATCGAGTAGAGCACGTGCTGTATGCGTGGCACCATGACAATCAACTATGTTGATGAGTGCAGTGGATAGGAGGACGCAATTATTGTTGGTAGTGGAAGATAGAACAATTCCACTATCTAACGTCTGCTCCGAAGAAGGACATGCTTGTAGTACCTCACTAGTGGCTAACGCTACAAGTTCCTTTTCAATTTTGTTTGGTGTATGTGCCACCTGTGTATGAATTTCGTCTGTGTGTAACATTGTGTTATGCCATTTGGCACAAATTTTACATGGACCGAGTTTGCACTGTTTTATGTGGTGTCCTAACCGTAAACAATTTACACACAGGTTTAGTTGTTTTACTTTCTCCAGCTTTGCCGGTTGAGACAGCGATTTGAATTTAGTGCATTGGTAAATTGGATGATCTTGTTTGCAGTAAGGACATTTGTATGATTTTGATTGTATAGTTGAATTTGTGATAAATGTCTTTGCTCTAGTATTTGCAGGCTCACTATATCTGCGCTTTACATTTGAATGTTCTACAGTTTCCAAAAGTTCTGCACGGCTCTTCAAGAAATTAATGAATGTGTAGAGCGCAGGCAAATCCTTTGAAAAGTTAATGTGTTCTTTCCAGTTCCTACTGGTAGCTGAATCTAGCTTGCTCGATACCATATGTATAACCAGTATGTCCCAGTTATCGGTATTTATGTTTAAAGAATTGAGAGCCCTAAGATTTTTATTTATAGTATCAATTAAATTTCTCAACGCTGAAGCAGATTCTCTTGGAATTGATTCAATATCAAATAACGCTTGTAGATGGTTGCTTATCAAGAGTTTATCATTGTGGTAACTGTAATGTTTCGGATTTGAAGGTGGCAGTTTATTTCTTACCACCTTCACTTCATTAATACTTTCGGTGTACGACATTCCATGTAATAAAGCTATTCTGCGATAGTCTGTCTTTCAATATACATTACTACAATTGGCGCAGTCGATTTTAACGAATATTACGCTCAGTGGTGATTGTTATCATGCCTATTGGCAAAATTGAAGTGTTTGAAATTGGTACCCATAACTGGGATGCATATTGTAGGCGGTTAAAACAGTTTATAGCTCTAAACGATATAGACGAAACGTTGCACGTCGCCACGTTGGTTACTCATGTCGGAACATCGTGTTATGAGCTTATGTGTGATTTGTGTGCACCCGATTTGCCTGAGACGAAATCTTTCACCGAGCTCGAGCAAATAGTGAAGCAGCATCTCGAACCGCAAAGGTCGGAAATCGCAGAACGACACGTATTTAGGCAACGAAAGCAAACGGCGGGGGAGCCCGTGAACGAATACCTACAGAATTTGAAGCACTTAGCTAAAACTTGCAACTTCGGCGCTTCATTGGAGATCAATCTGAGAGATCAATTCGTTTCGGGGCTCCACCACGAGGATATGAGATCCAGGCTTTTTGCCGAACGTGACTTGGATTACAAGCGAGCAATCGAGCTCGCGTTGGCATTAGAGGCGGCGGATAGGCATGCAGCGACGGCGGCGAGCGGTACACGGGGTGCCGGCGGGCCCGCCGAGGGCATGCACCGCATAGGCATGTCGACGGCGTCGCGCGGCGGCGGCGGTGGCGGCGGCGGGTATCGCCGCGCTCCGCCACCAGCACCGGCGGGACAGGGCGCGCCCGCGGCGGCGGCGGCGAGGCGCCCGTGCCCGCGATGTGGCAGGGACGGCCACCAAGCTACCAAGTGCCGGTTCAAAGCATACAATTGTGATCGATGTGGCGAAAAAGGGCATTTAAAAGTGATGTGTCGTAAGTACGAAGGTCAGGGATCGGACTCAGCGCGGACAACAAAAGGTCAGTTCTTTTTGGTCGATTCTGATTCCGAGGACGATAGCATGAACTTCTACAATTTAACGTGTGGTGTTGAAGATGACCCGTATTATGTTAATTTGACTGTTGAGGGTAATAGACTACGATTTGAAGTCGACACGGGTTGTAAATTTTCTGCAATTTCTAAAACGTGTTATGATCAATTGTTTAACCATTTAGATATGCAAAAGAAAGCGTTAACATTAAAATCCTACACCGGAGACGTTATCAAACCGATAGGTTTCGTCGAGGTCCAAGTGACATACGCATCGCGATCACAAAAATTAAAACTGTTTGTTATTGAGAATGGTGGCCCTCCGTTGATGGGTCGTATGTGGATTAGAGTATTGGGTGTTAATGTTAACGACTGTTATAATCTATCGGATAAATGCGACGAATCTGTAGAAACGTTACGTAAAGAATTTCCTGATGTATTTGCTGATGGGCTCGGGACGTGTAAAGTTCGCATGCAACTGCATTTGGCAGATAGCACACCGGTGTTTATGAAAGCGCGCCCGCTACCGCTTGCGCTGCGCGCCCCGGTCGAGCGCGAGTTGGAACGTTTACAACGTGATGGTGTTGTTTACAAAGTAGATCGTTCTGACTATGGTACGCCCATAGTGCCCATTGTAAAGAAAAACGGAGACATCCGTATATGTGGGGATTACAAAATCACCATCAATCCGAGGTTGAAGGATTTTCATTATCCTCTTCCTCGTATTGAAGAAATATTTGCTACCCTTACCGGAGGGGAGGTTTATTCCAAATTAGACTTGTCCCATGCTTATCAGCAAGTATTGTTGACGGAAGACTCGCAACCGATGACGGCGGTCACCACGCATGTAGGCACTTTTGTTTACAAGCGCGTGCCCTTTGGCATCAAATGCATCCCTGAAAATTTTCAGAAAATGATCGAAGAAATCCTTAGTGGCTTGCCGTCCACGGTAGTCTTCCAAGACGACATCTGTTGTGGAGGTAAAGATAAACAGAGTAATCTTAAAAACTTACGAGCCGTTTTGAGCCGATTGAATGAGGCTGGACTGAAAGTCAATTTGGCTAAGTGTGAATTTTTTAAAGACTGTGTTACGTACTTAGGTTACCGCATAGATAAACACGGGTTACATGCGGATAGTAAGAAAGTGGAGGCTATTGTGGCGGCCCCCACGCCGAAAGATGTCACTCAATTGAAAAGTTTTTTGGGGCTTGTAAATTTTTATGCCAAGTTCTGCGTCAATATTAGCGATACTTTAAAACCTATGTATGAGTTACTAAAAAAAAACGCTCGCTGGCACTGGAACGAGCAATGTGAGTTAGGATTTAATAAAGTCAAAAATGTATTGAGTAGCGGCCCGGTGCTGGCGCACTATGACGCAGGTTTGCCGTTAATATTGTCAGTAGACAGCTCTTCGTTCGGGCTCGGCGCGGTCCTCACACACCGTTACCCTGACGGCTCGGAGCGCGCGGTCAGCTGTGCGTCGCGCACCCTCAACTCACATGAACTCAACTACTCGCAACTTGATAAGGAAGCATTAGCGATCGTGTTTGGAGTGACCAAGCACCATCAATATTTGTACGGCAGACATTTTTTGTTACGTAGCGATCATCGAGCGCTTAGTTATATTTTTGGAAAAAATAAAGGCATTCCGCAGACTGCTGCGAGTCGTTTACAAAGATACGCGGTCCGATTAGCCGCATATAATTTTGACATCGAGTTCGTGCCTTCATCCAGAAATTGTTATGCTGATTTTTTGTCTCGCTTGCCACTCAAACGCACCGTAAAGAACGAGTGTGATGGCGAAATATTAGAAGGAAGTTATCTGAATTTTGTCGAAGATAGATTACCGGTAACGTTTCACGTAGTTAAAGCCGAAACATTGAAAGATCAGTTGTTAAATAAAATAGCAGGATATGTAAAATTTGGTTGGCCAGATAAATCACAAACCGAAAACGATAAAGTGTTCCTTCTTAAAAAAGATAATTTGTTTTTAGAGCACGGTTGTTTAGTTTGGGGCTATCGCGTGGTCATACCTACCAGTCTCCGAGCCACTGTGCTGCGAGAAATGCACAGCGGTCACATTGGAGTCGTAAAAATGAAACAGATCGCTCGTAGTTATGTATGGTGGGAAGGCATAGACGCGGATATTGAACGGATCTGCCGCGGCTGCAGCGCGTGCTCGTCGCAGCGGGACCAGCCGCCGCCCGCGCCCCTGCACTCGTGGCCCTGGCCCGCGGAGCCCTGGACGCGTCTCAATGTCGATTTCTTAGGACCATATAAAAATAAATATTATTTTATCGTAATCGATGCGAACTCTAAATGGATAGAAGTGGAATGTGTTCCGTCTACTTCCGCACAAGCGGTGATCGCGACATTTCGCAAGATATTTGCTCGATTAGGGTTGCCAAAGTCTATCGTGAGCGACAACGGGCCCCCGTTTTCTTCAGCGGAATATTTGTCTTATCTTGAAAAGAACGGAATCAAACGCATATTAGTCGCTCCTTATCACCCGGCCAGTAACGGCGCCGCCGAGAACGCGGTCCGATCGGTCAAGCGGGTGCTTAAAAAGGCGACATTAGAAAATGAAAACTACGAAACGGCCCTTTGCAAATTTTTATTCACGTATCGAAACACGGAACATTGTACAACTCAAAAAGAGCCCGCGGTAGCTTTGTTAGGGCGTCGCCTACGCGGGCGACTCGACTTGCTCCGGCCGAGCACGGCCGAGCTGGTGCGCGAGCGGCAGCGGGCGCAGGAGGAGCGCCGCGGCGGGGTGGCGCGCGACGTGGCGCCCGGGGACGAGGTGCTCGTGCGTCACTACGCCGACAAGGATGTCAAATGGAAGGAAGGGGTAGTAGTAGGACAGACAGGTCCCGTTTCATTTGTTGTTAAAACTAAAGATGACGATCGTATCCAGAAAAAACATGTCGATCAATTATTGAATAAATCTTCCAGGAAATCGCGCCTTTCTTTATCATGTGTTAATCACCGTCATCAGGATGCGGACGGTCCGGAAGATGGTCCCAATGACGTAAACGAAGGTTGGTCAACCCCGTTGGTGCAATCGCCCAGTTCTGGAGTGGTAGGTGCGCGTCATGACAGTAGTGAGGAAGATGTGGTCGCGGGTGGTACCGAGGGCATCGCCGAGTCGCTCGTAACTAATGAACCGGGTAGGCGCCAGCAACGGGTTTACACTCCGCATACTATGAGATTAAGATCTCGCATTAGGAAGTAGCTTCATTCAGGTATAGGAACATTGTCTATGTACTTACATTATGCATAGCATGTAGCTTGCATAGCGTTTAGTCTGTAAGTTTGTTAATTATCATTTGTCTAACTCAACATTGCCTTCTGTAGAAAATGTTCACAGGCATCTATTTACTTTTAGTTTTGTTATTTCGTGTGTTCTAAGTCGATAGATTCGTACGTTAATTATAAATATGTTACAGATGATAAACATACTGCTTGTTGGTACCTATATGTATTCAGTATGTCGTGTTGATTTAGAAGGAGGAAAATGTAATGTTTCGGATTTGAAGGTGGCAGTTTATTTCTTACCACCTTCACTTCATTAATACTTTCGGTGTACGACATTCCATGTAATAAAGCTATTCTGCGATAGTCTGTCTTTCAATATACATTACTACAGTAACGTTCGCATAAAAGTTGCCATGCAACATCATAATTGCTGGCGGAGAATTCTAATGAACTAATTACTTGTTTGGCACTATCTTTTAAGGCAGATCTCAAGTAGTGAAATTTATTTATGTTAGGTATGCTCAAGTTAGAATGTATCAACGAAACATAAGTATCATGAAATTCTAGCCAATCTTCAAACCGTCCCGAAAAGGTAGAGAGCTGAATAATAGGTAATTTTAAGCTTGGCCCACCTGCTGTAAGGACAGAACCTGTCACTTGGGATTTATCCTCCACTGGCTCCGCAGAAGGGTGCCTGCTCAACAGCTCACGGGCTCTGGCCACTGTTGCAAAGTAGCAGCATTCAAACTCCTCACGTTCCTGATATTCACCTGACTGCTCACTGTCTGAAATTTCAGTTTGACCTTCTAAATGTAACTGTAGGCAGTCATATTCACTATACATTTCTTCAATTTTAGGCAATCTTACATTAAGTTCAGCAATTGACGTGCTATTTATTGCATCGCTTGGCGTTATGCGTTCCAAAAAGTTTTTAAATTGTGTAAGCTTTGCCTTATAAGAAGAGCGCTTCTTCTTCAAGTCTTTTAAGTTGGTTGCCATTTTTCAAAGCGTTAGCAAATGCAAATGAAAAAATGCCACAGTAGATATTGATCAAAGTGCAATGACAATAATTGTGTATAGTTAAAGAACACCTTAATGCTTCTATGTATGTCCAAACCAAGCAGAAATATCTGAGCTAGGAACTTAGGTCTAATGCAAATTTTAGCGCACCCTTTACCTTGCATATGTGCACTTATAGTCTCACACTTCATGCAAAAGCTGAGAAATTATAGAAATATTGTTCAATAGTGTTTGTATACGGATAATAAAGCCGTTATGAATTTGTTCAGATAGTAGGTTAGTACAACAATTTCTAATAATGTTTCGTAGACTCTGTTGTACGGAAACTTGACCACTGTCTGACCCAATGAAATACTTAACCGTGTTCGGTATAAGTATATGAATGTATAAAGAAAATGGAACGAACTCACAAATGCCTTGATGTTTGTGCCGGTTCCTGGGTATTCTCTGCCACGTGTCCTTTTCGCATCGACGTTTATCGTATCGATGTAATGACGAATGGACGTAGTTGTATCTTGTGATTATAGTCTCGCTGCCGACGACTCTGGGTACACTTGGTGCTTGCCACGAAGTAGTTTCCACGATGCCATTGGACGAATCCTTTTGCATCCGACTCGGAGGACCAGCTTGTTGAGGATACCACTTACGTGCCGAAGTGTGTTGATGGGTTTGTTGAGTTTCTTCTATTATTTTTGTTAAAATTGATGTTGCTTGTATATGTTGAGATCGAGTCGTGTCGGGCGAGCAATGTCTTGTAGCAGAGTGAAGTTGTCGAGTGATGGGTGAATTATTGATTGATTGATTGATTTTGCAGATGGCACTGACACTGACAGTGACAGCCCAATGCACTGCTACGCATTATGTGCGTGCGCTTGTATGGGGGAGTGTTGCGTTAACAGTGTTATTTCTACAAGAAACAGTTTATATTCACTATAAAACAGTAGTGTGAAATCTGAATACAATAACGTAATTTAAAATTTGAATGACGCGTTCAATGTGTGCGTGGGCCAAATAGGACAATTTGTTTGGAGTCGAGATACTGTTTCTATTTGCTTTAACCGTTCGCCATCAATTTGTTATTGGGTTTATAGTAATTTATCAGTTCGCTTCTGTTTTGTACCGGCAAATTGTTCCGAAGTTTATTGGGACTCGTTTATCGAAGCGATCATTAATTAAATTTGTTTTAGAGGTAGCTGTATTAGCCGTTATTTCGTTTCTCTTTCTGTTTTACGTTATTCGAAATGTGTTTCACTCCAATGTAAATTCCAGTGTAAGGAATTCATTGGCCATTGAATAGTAGACATGCATTCGTGTTTTTCAGTTAATATAAGCCGTTTCACTCTTTCAATGTATATGTGCCTTTATATTCATTGTTTTAATAAAATGTAAAATATTGGGTGTTGCGCATTATTGCACAATAATATAGTAGGTCTAGGGAGACCCTTAAATATCATCACCTAAAAACAAAAGAACATCATGAAAATGAGAACAGTCGCCGAATAACTACCTCCGGCATAGCATCAGATATGAACTGCTTTATATCTTTGTCAGCGCGCCAACGATTTAGCCAACTTTAAATTCATATCTTATTGCTTGTAAATAAGGTTAAATTTTTATTGATAATGATCTGATAGTAAATAGTACATGCACTGATCCGGAACGCTATCAATTTGTAGCCGAGTGAATAGAAACGAGTAATAAACGGAACGTCATAAAACTTTAATCTAACATGTTAGCTTTCACATACTATGGTTATTATAAAAAATACAATCTAATGTCCATAATAAAAGGTATGGCAGCCAAGGGAATTAATGGATCTAGTTGTAAATGCCAAGTGACCGATTAACGATTGGTTGCAAAAGAATATCCATTAACTTTTGATATAATGTTACATGAATCACGTAAGAGGTCATAAATAGACATTATATACATCCATTCCATATAATGTAAGAATGCCGCGTGTTAAAGGATAATTTGAGGGGAATACAGCAAGAGCTGCCGCACATTAGGCCATCGGTGGCGGCCACAGCAAAGCCACTAAGGGCCGGCAACGGTGCTCAAGCCAAGCCACTAAACGCAATCAGTGACTGGACGTATCCATATCATGCTGCAAGTAGCAAGAGTGGACGCGGGACAAGCGCGAGGCGAAGCCGGCGACTTGGTGGTGTGCGCGGGCGGTGGGCGACAAAATGCGACCTTAAGCGTCTATTTCTAGAAATTATTGATCGACGGAAGGCTTAGAACGGAGGCTCAAATTGCGCAATTTCCTGAGAAATTAACCCGCTTTGACGTAAATCTTAGCTTGAAATTATGGGAAATCAGTTGAAAGGTAACTTGAAGTGGTCGTAGGCGTTGAAGCCTTTCAAACGTGGTTTGAAGGTGGCCGATTCAAAATTTAACAATATCAATTGTATAGAATTAGTTAAATAGAATTAGTAGCTTTGTTTAAATATATTATGTATTTGTAACAATGGGTTGTTATTTGACAATCAATAAAATAAGAGGTTTTGCGTACGTTTTGACAGCCGCAGTTGCTAACACTCGATTGAAACAGATTGGAACAAGGAAACAAGAAAAAGAAGAAACGATAGGCTTCACTGGCGCTATGTAAAGCAATTGAAGCCGAAAGAACAATGATGACAGAATAGAACTGAGCACAGCAACGAAACATTTTTAAAACCAGACAACACATTAAAAACTCTCCGTTAGTAACAACAAGAAACATTGAGATAAGTGATAGAAACACTAAAAAACATTCTAAATGAGTCAGAACGAGAACAATGGGCACATAGAAACAATGGCTGTAATTTAAACAAAACGTCCAGCTATGAGTATGATTCTCGTCGACTAAAAAGGAAACGCGGTACTAATTGAAGCAACAGAACGAGTAAATCAACGCGAGCTAGATGAGGACTGCAATATGTTTTCTAAACGACTAAGTCCCATTTCTAAACTCTAATTTTTACGCCATAGGTAACAACGCATGTACGGTCAACAAAAGTCCCTAGACATTTCGTAACTTCTAATTTTAAAAGCCCCCACCTAAATTAAAGAATCATAAAACAAACGGAAATCACCAATGGGAATCGTTTAACCTCACTTATCGTTTAACTCTTAACTTGAGACGTTTTAAAAATCAAAGACTTACATTGATTAAAAATATCCGAATAATATTAAACTAGTTTAAAATCATATATGAATAAAAAGGGAGAGGTTAAAGAACACGCAATGCGATGTTAACATTAATTTTGATGACAGTTAGCACACATGCACACTGTTACACACCCACGATATTATAGCACCACTGAATAGCACATAATGAACTAGAAGTAAACACGTGAGCGGCTTTACTTTGCGTGTATGTACAAATATGTTGTTGCTGAATTACATGGGGTACACATTGTGAAGCCCTAATATTATATTGTAGCCGAATTACGTACAAGTGAAGCCCTGGTTTGATTAGCGTGTTAGCACGGCGATCCAACAGTAAGCGTACTGATGTTAACAAGCTGAGACGTGGAATCAGTTCAAAAATTTACCTCTCATAAAATTCCCAGATTTCGTTTCAATATACACGTTGAAAGGTCTTCGTTACCTGTAACAGAGAAATGTATTATGTTAATCAAGGGTTGAAATTAATTAAGCCGCAGTGGAATCGTTCGGCCCGTTTGGTGATAATAATCTTGATGAAATGTTGTGAGCGAAATGGGCCAAGTTATACGAGTCGGCGGAGTGTTTAGTAGCTGTGGATAACAAGCCTTTGAATTACATGAGAATCCCTAAGGTTTCATATAAAATTTAAGTATCATACTATTTTATAAAATTTACAACTTTAATTTAATGTAAGACGTTAGGGGCAGACGCATTTAAATTTCTTCATATAAGAGAGGTTTCTTCTTTGTCTATAAAGCTCGTTAGTTTTTAAACAACCGATATGTAATTTTGAAAAAAAATGGCATTCATTTTTTCAAGAGAGGATGGCAAAATAACTCTAGATAAACCAGAAGGCCATAGGCCAGATAAACCAGAGTATAACTTACACAGGTGTGTGCTGTACCTCAACTAATCGACGTACTAGCGAATAAACTAAAAGATTAGAAGAAAATAAACAATAGACAATAGATAGAACCATTAGCCTATTCATTAAATGCGTTTTCTATTGGTTGAAGTGCGGCAAATTTATCTACCATGCGGGTTATAATTTTCCATTAAGCTAATGGCCGAACATTTTAAGTTATTGAACTGTGCGATCTAACAAGACCACTTACCCGTATTACCGGCCACTATGATAATCGCATTAGTTAAGCCCGGATCAGACTAATTTGATTAGTCAAATATTCTTGTATATATTCACTGCAGTCCTTACGAATAAAGTTGAAGATTGAAGTCAAGTCTTTGTATGGCTTGGTCCAACATTCGACGCCAATTTCTTTGCTCAAAATTTCATAGATAAAAATTGTCTTAACGTATTCGATAAGTTCAGTTAGGTTCCAATATGTTTCAAATTCGTATTCTATATTTTCTTTTATTACAATTCGCTGTTTTTAAAATATAATGACTTTGGTACTGACAGGCATGGAAAATTCCAATTCGATTGCACAACGAAACCTGAGTCAAAATTGACTCGCAAGATTTGTAATACACTAATATCGATGGATCCACTGACAAATAAACTGACGTTTAGGTAAGTACTTACATAAAAGCTTGTAGTAACAATTTTTTCTAGAAATTCTGTAATTCTCAAGTTCGTATAACAATTAATTATGACTACGATAGTAACAGCTCATACGCATGTTTATGATATAAATGTCATAGCTGACAAGCTTATTATGAGAAACTTATAATATTGGAATGTAAAACAAGCCGACATTATCGCAAGATATGAATGCTATTAAAAATATATCCATGGTTAGTCCACTAACAATGCTAGCATGCAACCCCGATTCGTTGTTAGTTGGTACATTAATAAAGGACACGATAATGACTGAGTATGGTGTATGGAATCATGCACTGGCGCGACCTTCGTATCGTATTGTAAAGCGTTCGTCGTATTATAATTTAAAATAGTTTAAATCGTGATATTCGTGATCATGTTCCACAACATGGAACGGGTTTTTTTTAATACATTTTAATGTCCTTTCTGAGTGTGTACGCCCACATATCCCTTAAGCCTTGAATGTTGACATTCCAAATATTAACATTAGTACATAACACGTGGATACCATTCGAAATGTTTCCAATAGGTTATGCAACTTCGTTTGTAAAGGTACGATTGTTTTTCCCCTTTATGTAATTGTTCAATTCAAATATAACCTCTACGTCGTCGTGTTCAAGTTCATATTTGTTTTGCAAATTGTATAGTTTTATTGTTATGTCATCAACTGGTCCAATTGTCTTATCAAGACCACCCAATTGAGTGTGTCCGACGACGGTTGGTGAATCTCTTTAAATGCCAATCTGGCCAATTGTAAGAATCCTTTTTTAATACCCGTTTCCTTTAGGTATTAGAGATCATAATCTTTCTATATTATATTCGGTTTGTGTTCTGACTTCATATGCTTTTTTGGGTTTAATTTTGATTTCCAAATCATTCTGACAATTACTTTTTTGCAGCCTCTCCCTGTTTATTATTTCAAGGAATAGTGACAATGAGTTAAGTCGTGTACGCAAAACGATGGTAATGACCGATTTCGTGGCAAGTACTATTTAAGGCAAAAACATTTGTTCCATTTATGACATGTTGGCACAACACCTCAGCCAAGGAGTGCCAAATGCGGGTACGGTGAAACGCACTGACTAAATAGCACGCAACCTCTAGCTACTATCTATAACTAGAGATGTGATAAATTAAAAGGCTTTAAATTGACAACACGGTTAAATGATCGGTTTTTACTTATAAGTACGCTTATAAAAACTTTTCATTTAAACGGTTTTTTAACCAAACAATAAAAAATAAACGCAAATCATAGCATACTAACAAACTAAAAACGCGTCGTCCTCAGTCTGCCACAACGAATGCCAGGAAGAATTTTGTTTAGTCGCATAATACGATAACTGAGTCCATCGATATTGAGTCTTAACGTTTATTGACGCAGTTACTCATTTTACGTGAAGAAAAAATACCGTACCAATAAAGACGCTTAGAATAAACGTTGGCGAGACTATCGCGCCGTGTATGAAGAGAGTTGGCCTTAATTGGCTAACAATGGCGACACGTGGACGGAGATGGAGGAGACCATTGCCCAACAGTAGGATAGTATAGGTTAAGAAAAAAAATGACGTATTATATCTAACAAATAGAATAAAGGACACTTCCGAGTTTCCTTGTAGACGAGTACATACGTAGCATGCGTGAGTTAAACAAGTCCTTAGTGCGTATCCGTGCTATCATTGTGTGTGACAACATTCAAGAGTAGCGTATGGTGATTCAAAGCTATTTGTGGAAGAATTACCATTTGTACTATTGTACTATCTTTGTGTAATAAAATTATGGAGAAATAATCTGTACAAAAGAATAAGCTAAAACATCTAAAGCTATTATATTTTTAGAGATTATCATACAAAAGACATTTTATTCGTAATAAATACAGACTGTCGAAAATAAAGTATGAAGGTGGAATTGTAAATGTCTAACTTATCGACATTTACATTAATTTGTTAATAAACATGAAGGTACGGGTCTGATAAAATATGGACATGACGAGTTAGGACGAAAATAAAATTGACGGGATGGTTTTTATAATAAAGGTAGTGGAGGAGCCACCAATTTTGAGGCATTTGTACTGAAATACCTAGGTACTCAAGAAATGAGATAATCTAGTGAAAGTTAACATATAGAGAACTATAGAAAGGATTATAAAGTATCAAGAAAACGTAAGCGAGGCGTGTGGTTGACGAGCCCACTGTGAAGCGTGAGGTTTGATTTCCACACAGGACAATGAGTATGGGTGTTTGCGGGCCCATGGTCATCGTAGTTTCTGATTCCCTTGATACATGGAATCCTACGTGGCGCGTTAATTAAAAAAAAACGACACGGACGGCAAGGTTGTTACTTCTTTAATTACCGGCCGATTTTTAATAGCTCATAACGCTTTCTATCAAGAATGACTCGTGGAAATATTCCAGCCTATCGGACGAGGGTATCCACCGTCATGACTCAAGCCAAAGCCCTGACCTTATCATACAGTGTACAGTAAAATGCGACACCCCAAGGCCGGCCGCGAACAACAAACTCATATCGATCAAATCGAACGTCACAGGGCCAATTATAGATAGCTAGGTAGTAGGTACCTACTTTCGAGCTGGCCCACGTTGCGAGATTGATACAAAGGTCGTGGCATTTGAGAACTTCTAACCTTTTATGAAACGTGTAACGTACTCCAAGCTTTTATGAAAAACGTATGATATGTAAGCTGTTCATAATGAGCCCAGGCACCATCAATCTGTCAGTCACTGAGGAGTTCTTATGTCTATGTTAAGTTTCTGTATCAGATGAGCTCGCTGTCGCCATAATGTTGTATTGGAATCGAAACTTGACAGGCATGCCAAAATGTAACTCAATTGAACAACGGAGAGGCCTACGTCCAGCAGTGGACGAGTGTGGGCTGATGATGATGATGAACCACGGACAGCAACTCATCCCACCTAAAACAAAGTGAAGCATTTCATGTATTTCCGAAGCCAGTAAAATTTTGAAAGAAAAACATAGAAAGAAGCTCTCAAAATGTTACATCTCAATATTTTTTATGGGTGGAGCCTTCGAAGCGAAGGTCGAACTGTAGTCCAAATAGAAACAGTCAACAAATTATGTCGTAAAATGTACGGTTCTCACTGTTTACAGAACGCTAAAATTTATTTTACACTCAGACTTGCAAATAGGTATAGGCACGAAATAACGTGCCAAGTGCAGGTAAAGCTGGACTTGGATACTTCCAACAAAACAAAAAAAGGACATAAATAATCGAGCAAAGATTTCAGGTACGACAAACCCACACATAAAAATGAATGATAGGTGACATGATTCCATAACGAAGCCATAGCTCATGATTTCAAATCATCAAACAAAGCCGGAATAATATCAAGTGAAGACGGCAGATAAGTGAGGTTACATTAGATTTGAATAGCACAGACTGGCAAAAGAGCTCAAACACTACAATTAGAGGCCTACCAAACATGAGTTGCATAATGCATGATGTCATGCAGCTATACAACTTATGGAGAATCGTAACGATGTTCATAAGAGCGACCTGTCGGTCCAGTTTGTATGCGCATGGCATGAACCCACAATATCAAGTTTCGGCACAAGACCGAGCCGAGTATGGTTTCAGCGGACAACGTGCTAGATTCCAAAGTAGTGAAGGATGAAGTACCTCCACTTACCACCCACCATGTCTGGTCATTGGACAACGGTGAATGGGCTGAATGCCTTGGGGTAAGACCGAAAATAAAATACAAGTAAAAACAGGTTATATCCTAGATAAGAACACCCCACTTTCGGTAAACGGATTATTTTTAAAGCGTTAATAATTGTTTCTCTTAAACTGAATTAATTATTCTCTTAATTGTTTTTTTAAGGATGTGTATTAAGTTTCATGTTTACACACGAATAAGAGGAATAAATTATTGAAGTGACGGTTGACAAAATGGGAGAAAAGTTCACGTTGCACGAACCTTACATAAGTGGGATACAGGCATGTTTTCTTTAGAAATAAGATAGTTTGGACGTATTCCAGACGACAGTCATGATGATTCATAAGACGATGATGATAATATGAATTCTCCTATAGATGAACTGGGACAAAGCAAGGAATCAAAGCAGATTCGAGATATTGCTCCAGCTAAAATAAAACCTTTAGGTAAATAAGAATATGCAGTTGAAATGAAATTGAAAAGGCCACTTCGCTATAAATGCGAGCTGATGCTGACGCATTATAGGAAATAGACTAGGAAACCAAATACAAGACTCAAAACTGAGCTCTAGAATGCAGAAGTGAATGTCAATTGTATTTTCGTGGAGCAATACATAACATGTTTAATGTTTACTGGGGTTATTTCCATGCAAACTGGAGCACACTTAGTTTTAAGAACTTCCGTCTGACCATTAAATGTCTCGAACTCTTTTAGTTATTGTTGGTGAATTGGATCAAGTAAAGCTGACCAGTTTAATTTAAGTTTAGTTTCGTTCCCTAGAATTGATACCAATGTGAAGCTCCGTCTCCGTTATTCAAGACTTCAGTTAGCACTCTTGTCTGACCTTGTGTCGCCTCGGGTTATTCGCAGTTTGCGAATTGTGGAGATGGTGAGATTATTCGATCGGTACTGAAATCGATGGGTCAAAATTATAGTATCGAAGATACTAAGGAGAAAAAGCATGCAGAGCATTTAAGTGGAGACCAGCCAATACCATACAAGAGTGAATCTTAAAGGAATTAGTTAATTTCTGTGTGTTCTTTTGCCAAATATGCTCCAACCTTCACAGCGTCACTTTCAATCAGTTGTGATTCCAAACGAATGAAAGCTCTAGGTAGCTATAAATAAAATTTGATTTCGCTATGAGTTGAGATAGTTTTCAAGTTTGCCATTGTCAGGCACTTGTAGTTAATAACAATCGGATATGGTCAGCTGCGGTCATATCACTAGGTCACCGATAGAGGAGGATGTGGTTTGATATCACTTTTGTCGTATCGATTTGTTGAGTAAATTTCTATACAAAAGGTTCTGTTATGAACTATTATAATTTCAAAGTCAAATGAAAGTTTAATTCAAAGTTAAACTTACATAAGTTTTGAATCCTTTCATTTATATCCTTCGAAACTCGACAGACAACCTTCAAAACTTCGCGTAAGGCAATTTAAAACAGTCCCGGTATGTTTCGAAAATCGACTCGTCTGGTCCCCTCTCCAGTTCACGCATATGCGTGTTGCCAGGACAGAATTAACCAGTGGAGTCAGACCCTTTTTGCCTAGAGCTTTGGTGGGACTGTTTGGAAAAGGCTGGAGGCTTGGCAGCTCCAGTTACAATGGCGCAGAACAACCTCGGTGCAACCGGTCCGTCCAGTCGTGCAGGGTGGCGATAAGATATGTGATAATATCCGATACGAAACGAACCGATGGAAGAGGAAAATAAACTGTCTACTTATTTCATTTTGAATGCAAGCTAGAATTTAATACCTACTGCTACTTCAACACCTTAGACAAACGTTTGTTTGTCAGTCCCAAAATGTACCCTTCACTTCACCCGAACTTCAAAGAGAAATGTTGAAGAATAACAAGAAATACCGTTTAAAACCAGTGTTCATAAAAACTAATTCGTTTTACATTTACGCTGATATTCTGAGGTTGATTTAAATTACAGACGAGAGTTTTTACCGCATTCTAAACTGGAAAGTCTCGTACGATTGACACAAGTAATTAAGCACACGTCAAAACGGCAGATAACGACGTGGGTGGACACGTGTTCCAAGTTGATAGTCATGGGAAAATTTGCAGAAAAAATCGAGCTGCAAATCGCTCACAGTTGAAAGAGAAGAACTTATAACAGAAGAAACATTTATCAAACGTTTATTCATTCATGATCTCCGTAATACGAACATGCACGCATTGTCTTCGCAAAATGAATTCGTGGAACCGAGCTCTTGTAGCCATTTCTGTGGAACGGCCGATGCGTGAGCGGCCATTGTTATCGTTTTCATTTAATTTTCTTGGATTGTTAATTGCGAATACAGAATAACTTTTTATGGCCGGATAGACAAGCATTTGATCGCAGCCTCGCCTGATGGTAAGCGATGACACGTTCGGCGGTGGAGCATACATGTTTAGCAGAACATATTCGCTCTCTACTTAAAGACTCTCACTCAAATCAGTTATCCGGGAACAAAGGTAGCGATACGCTACTTTTTTCGCTGCTCGAATCAAGAATGATGACACGAATCGTTTTGTACCGATTAATGGAATGTCAACCATCGTAGTGAGAAAGAATATCCTTATCCCTTTGAAGCAGAATAGGTTTAAATCGCCATTCCGTTTCAGAGTTCGGCCTAGTAGACCCCCTTCACTTTACTGTCCAGCATTTAATTCTCTCCCTTAACCGTTGATTTATCTGTCCTCAAAACAACTATAAACGCCAGCGAACCAAAATGGCGCCAAAGAATCAGCTGACTCGGAAAAGTTTTGGCAACCCTTCGGTGAGTCATACAACTTCTCCATGTAGCCCATACTTCCTCTGCTTGTGTCTCCATCACATAACATAATTTGCGCCAAGAATGCGAGCCTGCATCGCCCCGCAAGAAGTATTTCTGGTGGGGTGTCTGTCGCATACATGACGGATACATTACGAGATACCGCATAATTTTAGCCGCGTAGCAGGGGCCCTAATAATACTTGGTATTTAAGTACTTGGAAGACGCACTGGTTAATGATAAACGTTCAGCTTCCAACAAATAAAACAATGTACCTAGTTTCTATCAGTAATTTAGCGTCGAGCTTAGGGCATAGTGCCAAATACACTACCGGAATGTATCCTGTTCCATCTATAACTTTATGAATATTTGATTATATCTGAGATTAAATTGGAATGTACTTGAATATTACTGATTTTGCTGTTCATTTTGTCGAATGAGGTAGAGGTACTTGTAGTACTATGTATTTTAAATTATTCGTATAAATATTGGTTTACTTATATTTTTCAAACCCCACAAATGTTTATAACTAGAGTATCTTCAATCACACCTGAGAATGACAGCATCGACAGAAAGTTGGTGTGGTTTCATTTTGTACAAGACAGACGCCTCTGCTAGTAGCATTTTAAATCGACCCCTATGATTTCCAAAACCTCCAGCGTTCATTGGGCTGCTACTGTTACATCATCATAGTCAGTTAGCTTCTGTTACTATGATCCTTCAATCGTCTTCTTTCCCAGTCCAAATGGTCATAACTCATAGGACCTTAGCTAGAAATGTAGGTTCCACTATTGTTCAGGATGATGGACACGAGAATACAACAGCACATGGGTGCATAGTGTGAAACTTGGATCCAAAGATTTCATGAGGGTGACCGAAGTTCGTCGGACACGTGCACTATCGTTTCTCATTGTGGTTTTCATGCACAAGTCCCGCGTAGTGTAGAATGGCTCACGACACGTTGTTCAGCTATTATTAGTCGGAGATATTCTCAGCGGCCTCCAACAAAGATGCGGCTTCGTCTATTTCTGTTTAGGACACCTCGCGTGATCGCAGCGATGGACGTCAGTTTTGATATGGACTGTAAAAGTACTGGATGTGGTTAGTTTGATTACGTTATTTTTGTAAACTAGCTCTAGAACAGCTTAAGCATCAAACCAACTTACTTTATTGATCGAAGTTTGATCTTGATAGGTATCATTTAACTTTGGTGATGTGAGAATTGTGGATTTTAGGAATTATTTAGTTATATAGATTTTGATAGCAGTCTTATCCAAACATTGAATGTGTATCAAAGACCAAACGGAGAATTAATAAACCATGAGGCGGAGGATACAAGCATTAATTCAGTTTTTTGCTATTTTTTCACACGACTGGAGACTTTACGATTATACACTGTTTCAAAATATTTTGACTCTTAGAGTCAGCAGGATGGTGGCCTCGGAGTTAATATTTAGCTATCTGCCGATCTACCTTATTAATAAACATAGACTAGAGCACACAGCACACTTTGCTGGTTATTTTCTCACCTAGCAGCACACCCCCGGAGCGTGATGGAACGCCGGAATATCATCATAAACAACGCCTAAAAATGGTAGCCTTATTTAAAATTGATATATTTCCCCCACGCCTACGCATTGCGGCAACGAAAAACCGCCTCAATTCACGGCAAAGGGGGAAAATTCTGAACATCGCGGTGTCTAAAATGTCTAATAAAAGAGTAATAAAACCGTGGATGTATTTTCTATTCGTTTTGGAAAAAATTCGAGGTTGGAATCAATTTTGGCTGGTGCGTAGCAGGCTGAAGTCGGGGTGGAGCGGGAGTCACGGCCAAGGTCGGTCGAGTGTCCCCCCGCTCCCCACTCCTCGCCCCGCCGGGAGCCGGCTGCGTCGATACCTCGCCTCTCAATGAACACTCCAACAAACGTTCCTGGTACTAGCTATACAGATATAACACATGCCTCGCTAAAATCCGTGCGACCTCCGACCGCACTGTGTTCAATTGGGTCGGATTCGAGAAATCAACAACATGGTACGGTAATCGATCGAGGTGTTTTGACGACCGCCTTGAAAGAGCGGAGGGGAAAACTGGTTGGTAAACTTGATCTCCAAGATCTGATTATGGAGCAAAATAATATGCGTATGGCGAGTTTTTTTATAGGGAAGTGACGAGGACGCTGCTTTTCAGAAATTTTAAACAAAGAATTGTGTGTAACTCTTGTATTTTACTTACACACAGAAACGGTGACCAAGCGGTAACTAGTGCGGTTTGCTATCTAACGATACCAGGTTTGCCCGCGGGCTTACCACGTCGCTTCAAGAAATCGTCCCACTTGAGTTCCAAGAGGCCTCGCAGTAATGACTTAGTCTCGTAAGCTATGTGTGAATTTTCTTCATTTTGTCATTCGGTCGTAGTTGATATCGATTATTAGAAGTCGTTAAGCCACGCCGGAAGCCCTTGGGCGGTAAACATGACACCATAGGCCGGCACTACCCCCATTCAACAAATTACAAAGAAATTAGTTACTTCATAACTTTGAAACTTTTATAAAACGCTGAAGAAACTTGGCCAGTATAGCTATACTAACATAACAGGTGAAGTCATTTTTTTAACTTTACTTGTTACATGGAAAATATCGACCAACCCATTCTATAAACAAGAATAGCGGCCACTAAACGATGAATAACCCACAGCACTTATATGGTAAGATAATGCTATCAGCAAACATATTACTTATTCAGTCGTATCGGCCCAGAGATAAGCAGATAAAACTGTTTGTTTGCACGGCGAATACTGTCTGTACCTAGCTCACAGAATAATTGAAAAGGTACACGGGTTTCTAAAAGCACGTTTTCTTGGTGAGCATTTTTTCAAAAAAATCTTCTTTCAAAGGCTGTGGTGTAACAGTAATCAGTGGACGAGCATAGGCTGATGAGCTGGTGATGATCATAGTAGTGGTTTGCTCATGGCGACCGAACACGTTTGGTCAAATATGTTGGCCGATGCATTCGCATGGTTGTGTCCTCGCGACCTTCAGCGATGTTCCACGAAGATCATCCAATTTAGCGATCACTGTCTTTATTGATCACCTGGGACAAACGGCTTATGTGACATATTTCAGTCAACAACACACGTCACGTTCCATCGAAGTCGCCGGACAATTTCTACGCTAGACTAGTCAGACAAACTAGGTATATGTATACATAGATGTAATTCACACAAACCTAAGAAAACTAACAAAAAGTGAAACATTGGCCATGCACAACCTTGCCAAGCTCTTTTAAAAATTTAAAGACCTTTTCGATTCTCAGCCGAGCGTATTCTCTTTTAACACGTTTAATATTGTTTTCGGTCTCAGCAAAGTATAATACTAGATCTGTAAATAAAATAAAGCAGTAAATACTGTATTCATGAAACAGACTGGAGGACAATGATTCACGATTTAAACCCTAAATACTAGTACTAAGCCAGAATACCGAGTGAACCCTACGGAGTAGTGCCGACGTCAACATTCTAAATTATTATCTAGAGGCGAGCAATGAATCACGCCCGTAGACACGGTTCAAGGTCTTCTAGACAATAATAAATAAGTGTTAATATTTCCCACATCAAGTTGGGAATTTTCGTTACTACAAATGTCGATTTACAAAATAATGAAACTGTTTTTTGGACTCGATCGTTACACTAAAGTCAATTTCCATGAACGATTTTCGTTCTTTTGTGAACGTAATTGTGAGAAATGGTGGTACAGCAAACAATTTTAAGTTGGCGGTGCCCTCTAAAAGGGCCGTGCTGCCTACATATTTAACGGAAGCACGAAGTGTTGCCCAATATAATGTAACCAATATTACATCTACGAGGCCGCGGCCAAGTTTCACCTTTGCCTCGATGTCTACTTCACCGAGCTCCACTTTAGAAAAGGGATTAAATTTCTTACATAATATTCACTGACTCTTTCGAAATTCAGCGAACTTTCGGTAAATGGAAATAAAAATGAAGCTCATGAATATGGAACCTTTTAAGTTAATTTCGAAATCGTTTATCTACAAACAATTTGTAACATAAAAGGATGATTTCGTTTTTAGCTATAGTTTCACAGTGGTTTCTTTAAGAAAAACTTAGTTAATAGCGAGGATTTGCTAAAGTTTGTAAACTGAAGATTGTATGATCCACAGACAGAGTTTCTGGGCCAAAACTAATTTAAATTTTATAGTTATCGGCACGAAAAGAAGTCTGGTTAAACCCAATTCAGACCCAACGCAACTTCAAGGTTCAACCGGTCCTAGAACTTGGAACCGTCTGCCGCCAGACGTAATATATCTGCCTGAAGGATGAGCACAGGTGTACTGCATGGTATATTACGAACGAACAGCATGACATATGTAAATGTAGTGATTTATCACCGAGCTACATCTTTCCAATATTGTATCGAATGGAAATGTTCCAGCAAGATATATGGTACCGGTACTACTTCTCTTGGAGTGGATTACATGACTTGTACGATTTTGGATGATATCTTTGTCGTTTTCGTGCCTAATACGATGTTTGGGAAATATGTCGGGTGTCCGTTTATTCCTCAAATATTTGGTATTTTTTCCTTTTTTTCTAATTATTACAAGAACTCCTACTTCCCTTATGTCAATTACGATTTTAAAATTCGTTAACACTTTCAAGCGATTCTAGACCATTTACTAATTAAATTTTACTTTATAAACATTCAATAAAATTCGGAGGGTTAAAGGATACTTCAGACATTTTTCATTGATACATGTACCACTAAATATATAATGTTGGTACGTAGGAACTGCGATGACAAGCGATGATGCCACTTGATGAGGGGTGCGCTTTCAGTTTCACCCCTCCAAACGACATCCCACCGAACATCTGGCTACTAATATTTATGCAAAAGTACCCATCCTTACCCCCGTCGCAGCACCGCGCTGGGTCAAGCAAACACAGAGACCAAAAACCGGCAAACTCGCCAATAAATTCATTGTTACGTTAACTTTAAATATGTATCTCGATTTCTTCAAGCATCCTTAAAGGTTCGCTCTTCATATATTTAGGTAAGACACCATTATGGAGCTAGAAACAGCGCCTTAACTTCATAAAAAAGGTTTTGATATGAGCGCACTGGTGTGTTCAGTGTGAGCCAACACGTTGGGAATGGCGAAATCTCACTGTGTACGCTTACATACGCTTGTCTATTGTCTGTGAATTTGATACGACCACGATTGATAGCAGCTCATGCATTGTTCGCGCAAGCCGAAGGTCTAGAAAAGCAACGTGCACAATGCCATGAATTACGCGGACAATCCTGCAATGTAGTAGAATCTATTCTTCATGACCGGTTCAAGTTCCGTAACTGTAGAGTATTGTTTGGTAGGATCCCTGATCCGGGTCCCATTGAGATCCAAATCTGGAGTCTATATTTTATAGAAGGGCACGACGAAAGCCCTAGCATCCGTGATTAGAATCCAATTAGGACGCTTATAAAGCGCTTTATTGCTTGACAAATAACTATTGTGGAAGCACCAGTCGTTTGATTGAACCAACCAGAAACATATCATGGGTTAACTTATTCTTGACATGTTTTGAAGACACTTAACGAGACAAGAAAACATTGATAAATAGTTATCTAAGCAATAAGTGATAAACGTTGATATCATGTTTTCATGGAGATGAGACTGGCGAAAACAATACGCACTCGTAATATATTTAGGTGTACGATATTTGAAACAATCTAATTTAAAAATAAAACGTAGGACATAGAGAACATAAATATCCCCAACGGCATTTCTAAAATGAATGAAAAAGTTTTTCTCAAGAATGGAAGTGAAAAACCATTCTATTCGTATCTCTGGAGGTACCTACATAACTATTGCAGTAAACTTTCTTTCACGATGCATTATACATAGCTAGGTATAGAGCCGGAGGGTTCTCCCGCAGGGTTCCATTGAGCGAATCCCGGGCTGAGACGTCTATTTTTAGGGGCCTGGGGAGATTTCAGCCTCCCGTCTGACGTCACCGCCTCACCCCTTCGTCCTACCGCGTCCTATACCCAGCGGTCGGGGGCGAACACGATTTTCGCTGAGAGCCTCCACGAAACATGTTGTTAGGCAGATTTCTCGCTCATTGTCGTTGGAACGGAAAATTTCGTATCTCGCCGCCAAAATTGGTTCGGCTCGTGCTAAATTTGTTTACTCAAATCCATTGATTTCGCGCGAAAAACATTGCTCAAAACGTACACGTGTAACGGCTAATGGTAAAAAGAAAATTTGTTGTTAGATACAACGTTAAATAGAAAATGAACGTCCATATAACGGAGATTTATTGGGATTAAGTCTCAGAGGAGAAAATCTTAGGAAATTCATTAAAAACAGAGCGTGGGCGTACTGAGCCGGGGAACGGTATCAAATACTAGGTACTGTCTGGGTAAGCTGTTTTCTAATAATAGACTAAGAGACAGTTTAATATTCACGTAGGAGGAGTACAGACGAAGTGCCGTTGTTTTTTCTAAATCTTACTTTATAGCGTCCATTAAATGTCAACGACCGCATCTTTTGTCGAGTGCTGGATTATTGGCGTTGCATCCTGCTCGGTTAAGACCTCGATTTATCACAAAATAATAAATTAAACAAGAGATAAAGAACAGTATATTGAATGGTAACACAAAGCGTTTTATGGGTTCCATTTTAATTTTAGAAAATCATTTTTTATGATATAATTCGGAACCCAAGGTTAATACTTGGACCTACCCAAACAGTAGAATATAAAGACATTAACTCGCATCTATGCTTAAGCTGAGTACCTCTACGTACATTACAATAGAAGGTTCATATCCCAGCGTAATACGTGAAACAATGCGGCATCCTAATGTTTTGTAATGGAAGTCATTTCGAGATATCTACAGACATTACATAAACAACGTTCGTATATTATTCAGGGCTTTATTTTGTTTCACAAGTCTGCTATTTGTTCTGGGCAAAGGCAAAGGTCGTCGTATGGCGTAAGGCATGTTTAGGACTCAGTAGAAACGAGAGCGTAATCTGAGTTTGGTCTTCTATTTACCCGACTCACAGCCCGACTGTCCAAAAGGAGGGTTATGTGTTCTTTTTCAGACGTATTTATGTATGTATATATGTATGTTTGATCCTAAGTCACAACCTACAGCCTAAACGGCTGGATGGATTTTGATATCATTCGATTTGTCTCAATCGCGGGAGTGTTACGGGCTGCAACAAAATGTTAAAAAGCAATATGGCGGATGTAAGCAGCCCTATTGGATTTCTGGCCGTTTAAAAAATTACCCTATCCTAAGGAACTAGGTATCTTTGATGTACATGTGTTTAAAAGTCCATTCCAAAAATAGATAAATAACACTTATATAATTATGACCTCTTCCTGAATCAGGAAAATACAAAGAAAAAAAAAAAATTAAAACCCGACTGCAAACAAAAATGAAACGTGAATTGCAGTAAGGCATAGCTTCAGTTCTGCTCGCAGTCGGGATTTTTAGACTATTTTTTGAAATATTTTTTTTATGTGTGAATTTACGCGGACCTGGTGTTCGTGTTTTATCTTGTTCACGTGTGCTTCCATTTTCCAGTAAAAAAAAACCTAACAGAGAGCGTATCTGTAACACATGTCCCGCCGCTCCCACGGCACACAAAGAGACCATTGTGAAATTATCAGACACCATTAAAAAGTGGCAAATTATCACACTTATTAACCCCTCCGACACGTAAAAGTGCTTATTAGCGGTGTGGCAGTAAGTGAAGCGATATAACTGAGTCTTAGCCATACCTGGAAGTCTTCGTTCGAGGTTAACATAATATCGTAAGTTCGTTGGATTTACTTTGAAGGTATCTCTTTACAAAGACCTCGTTTTCAGAGTAAACGTTCATGATTTCGACTTTATTTCCTTAGAAGCCAGGACCTTAACGGTTACTTCCTCGATCAACTTTCCTATAGGAACCCAACGGTGAGCTGACCTCGTGTATATTTAATTGGCACAATAAAGAACCTTAAATTTAGCGTTTTCGAGGCTAATTAATTATTTTAAAAGTCCTGTAATATTTACACATCTATGTAATGTTTAGGATAACAGACATAATATGGAAATAGGATATACAAAAATAGTCGTAGAACGTATTCCAATTTGACTGACGAATCCTTCAAACTCTATATGTAACTCTATACCGCGCCACTGGTTTACGTAGGTTATGAATGAACCTTATTACCAAGAGGCAAAGGGTCAAACAGCAATATAGAAAACGTTATAACACGTGATAAAGCGTATCAAATGAGCGTAGCCATAAACGGCCTCTGTAAATCAAATAAGGTTGCTTAGTGTCCACATACTATAATCACTAGTATTAATGTAAAGAAAACCATTTCACTCATAATATGAGTTTTTAAGTTTGGCTTTGCTGCTTTATTGGCAAAGCCTGCTAGGTGTCACAACAGCTGACACTGACAGTTGTGACATTTAGTAAAATATGAAGGGTTGTAGAATTTGTCACGTGACTAATATACTTCCACCATTTGAATTTTCAGTTTAATAATTATTTGTTATTATAAAAAAGTCCTGAATTAAAGGCATTGAATGTTGTTTCTCTCGTTTTGCAGGTAAGTTGATTAGATTATAAATAGATGCTGATATTGTTTAACATTGTAATGTGATAACTAAATAAATCTCTCGTTTTGCAGAGCAACGCAATTTACGCCTTTTCTTCATATCCTAATATAAGAAGGAACCTTATTATATTAATAGAACTAGACAGATTGCGTAATAAAAGGTCGAAAAGATGTGCGCAAGCGCCTGTACCAGTCGAAATGGAAGTAAGATATCTTCAGAGAACTATAACAAACGCAGCTTATGTAAAAGTGCGCGCTTGTGCACACACACCCACATAAGAACAATTACTCTGGCGCCTGTGGCTACGTCCAGCAAGAATAATTTTCCCTGTGTGAGTGTTGTACGCGCCCGTAAAGGGCGTGCACACATGTACGAGCCGCGTTTGGGACCATTCAAGGAAAGATAACTTTACTTCTCGATTTTTCTATGCCTGTAGGAAACTGTTTTCACTTTTTTTTTTTGTCTCTGTAGCATTATTCACTTACCTGGATTCATTTGCACCGTTATTTAGAGAAGTAATTTACCTGTAACAAAAACAAATTAATATTAATTTAGAACTTTAGTACAATAAATCATTGAACACTTAAACTGGATTAGGAGTTGAGTTGTTGTGAGTCACATTTTGGTGGGTGTTTACAATGGAAGCGAGGTCACGGCGTTTTTAGGTGGATTTACTGCCCTACTGGTATTACGGGTAAACATTACTGGTTATAAAATGGGTACATTTATATTCTATAATGGATAAAACTTTATCGTTCTTTTTTGCTGACGTAATCTATCGATCGTGATCAAAATTATAGTCTAATTAATAATTGTAGGCACCATTTGACCGTATTAAACATCATTCGCCAATCTTGTTACAATCCTGTAGCCCTCCTTACGTCTATTAGAAACAAGGAGGTTTTTAAAAATTCCAATTCCGCTTACAAATTATGCTTTATTAATCCTAATTACATACAATAGTTTGTCTTCTAAATTGTAAAGCACTGATTCACTTGACATGGAGGTACAACCGAGCAGAACGAGACAAAATATCGCCTCGCCCACACTACATCCGCTCCTTAACTTGTCTATCCACTAAGGATACATTAACCATAACCCGTATAGGACGAACAGTACACCAACTTTGTACGAATTCTTTGATATATGAGCCCTATCCCCTAGCAATGTATTTTCGATCTCTTTGCTTGTCATTGCGAGTAAAAAGTAAGATGACTGTGCAAGTAAGATCCCTGCGAATTATTTTGAAGTAGAGATACTGTTTCTTATTTTCTATGTAGCACAAGTTTTTCTTGAAGAACCGCTCACGTGCTTCCCATTTCCTGTTAAACTTTGTACCCCAGGATTAAAAAGACAATTACGGCTATTCAACCCTTAGCCAAATAAAACTTTAATTGTAGGAAATAAAGTTCGCTTTGTATTGTACATTTAGCGGACACATGAGACACACCAGTCCGTGTAATTTATGACTACTTTCATTCAGTCCTTTTAGATAAATTTTATAAAGAGTATAAGACATAGATTACTTCTAGAAACATTACGAACAATAAAATAGAGACAAATCTTACTTTATCCATGTAGAGAACCACCGCACGGATACTTTGGAGGCGGTTAATTCAATTACACGTTCGTAGGCAATTGAATAAAAGCCCCGGACTGGAAAAGGGTAAGCGGTTGGCCATTGTCTAGGAGAGAATTTATTAAACCGGGTAATTTGCGATGACAAGGAACCTCCAACTCGAAGGACCAAAATGATGTGCCTACTGTGTTATTTGTATGTGTCTTGAAATCATCTTCATCCGAACTTCTTCCGAAATCTTTGAGCAAAGACTTTTTGTCGAAATCAAACTTATATTGGATATGGTTTATAAAAAATTCAGCACGATCTTTCCCTACCACTTCCCAGACCACCATCACCTTATGAAATCATGAAAATTACGACTCCATACAAAGCTACTATGATTCCAGAAAATAACCACGATCAGTGACAAACACACCAACTCGTAAACACGAAACCAGCAGTCGAAATAACTCATTTGAGTTTCTGAGCCTTGGCGTCGGCCGACGACCTCCGAGCATAACGTCAGCACTAGAATCACGAACGCGGGTCGGCTCTAGGCAAGTTGTTATCGACAGAGTTGATAGTGTAATCGCGACACGGATCGCTAGGTGCCTTGACGAAAGATTCGATTTCCAAAGTTTTTGCTGGCTGGTTTTTAAGATTTGATGATTACAGCATTCGGCGTCATCGGCGCTCCAGGTATACATGCATCAAACGTGTCCGAATGATCGCTATACGTAACTAAGTTAATAACCCTTGAATCCTCGAGAGTCCACCAGCGACTAGTAACTAGCAAAATTTTGATATACATTTCATTTTGGTGACAGTTCCGAGTAAACACTGTGGGCGTTGGCGTTGGTATATTCATCCAATGCATAGTAATGTGATTTCGATGGTAATTCGTATGGAAGGCCGGCCTCGTTGGGTTTGGGAGCTCTACTTTCAAAAGGCTTTTCAGAATTCACACTGTCAATTGAAAATATAATAACTGACTCATTAAGGAGGATCAGACCTGACGTGCTCGTTTAATCATTGCCGAAAATGTTGAAGAAACGAACTACCAAAACCACTTCGTTGTATGATGTTTCTGGAATATGTAATATGTAGTAATGTTTCCAAGAAAACATCCCATAAGCCGGACCACCTGGTAGGTCACCAGAAAGACAGCATCTTGTTTGTCAACTTTGCCGACACACACGTCAACCTATTAGCATCAAGTCAGTTTTGCGTGCAGACTTGCATATTGAGAAGCATGGAGATTTCCACGTCGCGCGGTGACCACCGGACACTACAGCTTCGCTTTCAACTTTCTGTCGGTTGCGAAATTCAACTCGTTCGACATCTAGAATAGAATGCTCAATCAACCGAAAGATCCTATCTCGGACACCAAACAGGAATGATATTTAGAAATTAACTGTGGTCAACTGGTTACATACAACTTGTTAACTAAACGAGTACAGCATCGATAGTATCGGTCCCATAACACGACAGTATAGGAAACATCGATCACTAGCTTTTACTCACGAATCTGATTGTTGGAGCATAATGGACTTTAAAAGATTCAATGTAAAGGCTATTGTTATATGAAAATGTATGATTTAATCGGTTGAATTTGTTAGTAAGTTTCTAGATCAGTAGAGAAAGTAGACGAACAGTTTCAGGCACGACAGCCGATGGTTGTGTAATTCATCAGCGTAGGCCGTGTATATACAATATTGATGCTTCACATGAAGACCCATTTTGTAGACATGCACGCATGCATAAACCTATAAGTATTTATTGGATTTATTTGCTAACGTAATGGTTACCTAGACGGAAGTACGAAGACATGCCGCAGTCAGCGGTTAAATAAACTGCTCTATTACACTTTAGATACGATTTTCTGAAAAACGAATGATTAGATTGTGATGAAATTTCAATAGGACTACCGTAAAACCCTACCTTGTTGATCAAATTAAGAATCAATCCATTCTGAAATCCCGGAGATTTCCCGGAACATACATAAAAAAGAATTAAGTATGTAAACAGTCGAATTGAAAACCCTTTTGAAGTTGGCATAATAGGCATAGGAAGTACATTTTCCGCTATCAGCGACACGGACAGACTATATTTCATTTCATTGAGTGTCGAACAATAGAGTCCGTGTTAGACAATTGTTATCTTGGAAGTGTACAAATGAGCGCACATTCGCGTCTAGGGAGCAATGCACTCCCTCAATGCAGCCGCAGCGGCCTCGGCGACGTGCGTCATCTAACTGAAGCCACTGCAACAGTACCTAATGTAAGACTAGATATCTCTATTCTAGGCCCCGTCGGAGTAAGTTTATTAAAAGATAAAACATTACTTAACACGTTCACTGTTTTTATTTCTTTTTTCTCAAGACAATCATATATTCTTTTTAAATAACAAAGTCGTTCGCTCGATTCCAATTTTTGAATGCCGCACTGACATACATTCCTCCTTTTTTCCCTTTTTCTTTTCGTCCGACTAAGGTCCGACTACTCAACCAAAAAGATTTCAACCAAAAAGTTGTCAGCATAAAGAGGTATAAAGTAACTATTTAGTTAATTGATATCGATTAATTGTAACAAATTTACAAACCCTAACAATCGACCGTCCTGACAACGTGAGCGTCCCCGCACACGATCCCAGGTGGAAACCCTAACAATCGGAATCTCTGACAGTGCGACATTGTATCAGTAACAGCAATTAAAATAATTATAACAAGGTGTAATACAGATTACATTACATTACATTATACAAAATCTATTTTCAAAATCTAGCGTTTTTACTAGAATAAAATTACTAAAACGTACAGTAATCAATCACATAAGTAGTGGTCATTTAATTTTTATATTCTGATCACTAATGATTTGAAAAACAATTGAACGAAACAATAAAATAACGAGTTTAGGCTTTTATACAATTTGCCTTCTGTATCTCGTTGAATCTATCGTACATGTATAGAACATTAAAAAGCGTACATTTATCCAACAAAAAAAAACATCCTTCTATCGACTTCAACGATGGATTATTATAGATCAAGACACGGACCGATCGATACGGTACCATGTTCGATCGTCAAACTACCTACGTAAACAGTTAAAAACCACTGGCGTGCACAAGCCGATCGATTATGCTTGTGTCCGCGCAGTGAGACGATTTACTTTGGCACTGGGCGTATCAAAACATAGACCGATCGATTCAGTGCTATGCATGACCGTCGAGCTACCAATTCGAAAAAAAACTATCAACACCAACCGACGTGCACTAGCCGATCGATTATGCTAGTGACGCGGTGGTGTGATGTCTACCTATCACGACACAGACCGATCGATTCGGTACTGTGCGTGATCGTCGAGTAAATAATTCGAATCAAAACTATCAACACCAACCGACGTGCACTAGCCGATCGATTATGCCAGTGACGCGGTGGTGTGATGTCTACCTATCACGACACAGACCGATCGATTCGGTACTGTGCGTGATCGTCGAGTAAATCATCATCATCGTCGTATGCAGCTCATCCAACCCACTGCAGGGCATAAGCCTCCTTCCTCTTACGCCATTCATCCCGGCTTTGGGCCGATCTGGTCCATGCATTATCCAACAACATTTCGATGTCGTCGACCCACCGTTGTATCGGTCTTCCGCAGCTGCGCTTATCCACACGTGGCCACCATTCTGTCAGGGACTTACTCCACCTGCTATCGCCACATCTTGCCAAGTGTCCTGCCCATCGCCACTTGAGTTTAATTCTACGGGATCCGATGTCTTCCACTTTGGTTCTTCTTCGGATCTCCGTATTTCGAACGAGTCCGTATTTCGTTTTAGTCGAGTAAATAATTCGAATCAAAACTATCAACACCAACCGACGTGCACTAGCCGATCGACTATGCCAGTGACGCGGTAGTGTGATATCTATCTATCACGACACAGACCGATCGATTCGGTACTGTGCGTGATCGTCGAATTACCAACTGAAAATAATAGATTAACACCAACTGACGTCCACAAATCGATCGATTATGCTTGTGGTAGAGCAGTGAGATGACTTGTTGCACCAAAACACGAACCAATCAATTCTCGTGTTCGATCTGAAAATTACAAAAACTGTTCTGTAGTTACATGCCTCTCAACATGAAAAAAAAAAAAAAAACTAACAAAATAAATGAAGAGGTAATTAAGAGAACAGTCGATTAGTTAATCTGAATTATCAGCATCGTCAATATCAGAACCGTTGTCGTGTACTTCTAAAGCAGCGATGTATATCCATGGCTTCATACGATCCGCTGCAACAGTAGTCGGGCGCTTATTTTGTGCTTCTCAGACCTGGGACAGGGGCTTCCTTATACCGGTCATTTCCTAGCACTTGATCGACACTATAGAGCCTCTAAATATGTAAGCATAAGTTTTTTGCTTTATGTGGGGCTGCTCCGTGTGCCCTATCGGCACAGGGTTGTCCAATAATTCATCATTCACAACCTTGCACACCACCTTAGCTTTCACTTCATCAATGCTTAACTCAAGTGACATCTTTCCTAACGACTGCACTATACCATTACCAAAACCTTTCATCGCGGTTGAAACATTATTGTGATGAAGTCCTAAACTATGCGCAATAGATTCTTTAATCAATGTGACGTCACTACCGAAATCAACAAAACCTTGAATGTTAATACCATTCACTGTCACTTCTTTAGTAAATTTTGAATTCGAAGTCAATTTTTGGTTACTGATTTAATCAATACACATTATTTGTTTGTACATCGGCTGCTTTAACTGTTTTGTCGTCCGGCTTAATATGACAGTTTTCAGCCGTATGCCCAACCATATACCAAAACACATTCGTTCACCTTCTTCAAACAAACATCAATACGTTGTCTTTGCAGACGGATCAAAATTTGGTAATATATTTTAATGATCAATCTTTTGAGATGATTGTTTTTGGTCAGGCGGTGACTTAAATTATCTCTCATACATTAAAGAATATCTGAAACATATTTTTGTAAATGAAGGGCTACGTGACCTTTCGAATGTCTGGCGTCGCCACGTGAACCTCGGTGATGCTCTGCTTGCCGCTCTGCGCAGTGGCCACCCTCAGACTGCAACACGCGACTGTTGACGGACAGCTCGCGGTGACGGCTCCCTTCACGAAGCTCGCTAGCGTGCAGCGGTGAACGGCTTGATCGTCGGGTGTCAACACATAATCCTCGGTGACGCTCAGCATCTCGCCATGCAAGGCGCTCCTTCTCCGACCGGCGTGTGATGACGAACGAGTCGTGGCGACGATGGCTCCCTTTACGAAGCTCTCTAGCACGTGACCGTGAACAGCGGCTTGGTTGTCCAGCTTCGACACGTGACCCTTGGCGACGTGCTTCTGCCAAAAATAATTTTTCACGTTCTCGTTGCAACTCATTTTCCAGAAGTTTAACTCGCTCACGGTATTCTTCTTCATGCTCACAGTTGCGCTCGGGTTGACTAGGGCTGTGAGGCAAAGCTCGGCTGCAACTGCGAGAAACAGTACGAAGATTTCTGGGTTCAGGTGTCTCACGCCTCCGACTGACCTGGTCCCGACTCCGCCGATCCATATCATCCATTGTGTGTTCTTTTTATCCCACTTCTGATATGTAAGACTAGATATCTCTATTCTAGGCCCCGTCGGAGTAAGTTTATTAAAAGATAAAACATTACTTAACACGTTCACTGTTTTTATTTCTTTTTTCTCAAGACAATCATATATTCTTTTTAAATAACAAAGTCGTTCGCTCGATTCCAATTTTTGAATGCCGCACTGACATACATTCCTCCTTTTTTCCCTTTTTCTTTTCGTCCGACTAAGGTCCGACTACTCAACCAAAAAGATTTCAACCAAAAAGTTGTCAGCATAAAGAGGTATAAAGTAACTATTTAGTTAATTGATATCGATTAATTGTAACAAATTTACAAACCCTAACACTAAGATATAGATGATTAGATTTTAGTCACCATCGCCGATAAGAATTAGCCAGCCGCCGTAAGTGTGAGGCGGGCTCGATTCTTACGCAGGCAAAATATTTGGGCGAACCATCGATATTTGCCCCGAGTCTGAATGTTTGAGAGACGATACTCCTCGTAACTTTTAAATTAAATTTTAAATTTTGCGACATCGGAATAATAATTTGTATGATGGCGTGACGTGGATCTATAGTCATAACGATGACATTCCAAAACCAAAAACCTTTTGGGAATCCGCCTAATATAAGAAATGCGAAAGAATGTTTCTTTGTTTCTGACTTAATCACAACAAAACGGCTGAACGGATTTTAATTTAATTTTGTACAAAAATAGACTATAATTAGGGTAACGTGGATAGGGTACTTATATTCCTATAATTTACCCATACAAGGGTGAAAAAGGAGTCCAAGTAGTACAACACGGAAGCCGCAGATGAAACCGCAGTGTGCAGCTAGTTACGTAATATTTCTATGACATTAATGGACTACGTATCTTTTAGTATAATTTTAAAGACTGTTTAAGTAACATTAATGCTTATAGAAGAAAGATAAAATAACTGTTAAAGTCAATAATATAGAAATAAAACAGTGGGTGTGGATGTGGGCGTTGCTTTGATGATAAAAATGAAAGGTTTTAATTATTGTAAAAAGTTTCCTTTGGATATAAATAGTTCGAGTCTTTTGAAATCGTTTTATAGAAAAATCACCAGTATTCTGTGCAATACTTAAAATCTTAGAACAAAAGAGATTTTCGAAGCTACTGTTCGGGGGCAACGAACTAAGATAATATTACAAGTCGCGCTGAAATTGCTTTAATATTTTAGAATTGAGTATTTGATGTTAATCGTCCGGCGGTCTGGGAATCCTTGCAATTTGAACATACAATATACACACTAAGCTATTTTTATACTTACTTGTTTTGGGAAATTGCTATGAAAAGTAGACAATCATTGGTATAATATCCAATTAAAGTTAGATCTATATTACTATGGCGTTTAGATTTTTATACAAGGGCATTAAAATAAAAGCTTGAGATATCGTGAAGATAGCAGCCAGAAACATCGCCTTAAGACAGCATTTATAAAATAACCATAAATGTCCAATAAAAAATCCAGCAATAAAACCGCCGGCGCCGTAGCAACAGTGGGCGACAGAGCCGCTTCCGACCAATTTGGTGAAATTGAAAACTCGGCTTTCTCCATAGCAGTTTATATTCCACGACAATATACAAACGGGGCTAGTTATATTGTTATTGACATTACGGTCCACATTTACACAATAGATAACACAACGCACGGTAGACTTGGGGCATACAAATGACCGACGAACGGTTCGCCATTGTAGGCATGTGACTACATGTGACGGCGACATACTCCGACACAATACTATACCTGAATGTATAGAGGTAACACGACAATGCCCGTTTGCATAGTGCTTGTCAATGGTGAAGAACACATAACAGCTTTTGAGCGTACAGTCAATGACTGACTTTCCAAAGAACATGGCGGAAGAAATCTCTTTTCATATTGTATGATTGGAGTTGAAATATATGTAGGCCTAATTATATTAAAAAAATTTTAAATATGAAAACTCAAATCATTTATTTGTAAATAGGCAAAAATATTGCACTATTACACGTCAAAAATATAAATCTCTAATTAATACATAGACTAAAACAACAAAATTAAGTCAAAATATGATATACTAAAGTAATGATTATCTAATTATGGTTTGAGTTTGAAAAATATCAGTTGGATGACATAAAATTAAAACCTCAGCCTTAGATTGTCTTTATAAATAGCTGCTTGAAACCGAATCTAAAGAAAATGTCCGAAATTTTACAGTAAAATAAGGCTTCCCAATAGACTCCAGACAGAGTAGGTACATCTCAATTATTAAAGAGGACAATCCTTACTCCTCTAGAAGTTGTAAGTCTGTTGGCTAAAAGTCGTTTTCTAGTTAAGTCTTCGTTTCTTAAACTCGATTGTATAATTACGATTACAATCGAGCGCCAGTATCCAGGAGTGCAGTCAGTTTGGAACTTAGCATTAACTTAATTCAATATTAAGCATTCAGTGGTTTAATGCAAACTTGTTCGCTAACAACAGGGTCGTACAAGGATGTTTACGGTCGGCTCCTGGGTACTAATTATCGCATGCAGCGTCACAACATCCTGGTTTCCAAGCACACATGCGGATTGTTTAGTTCTCGTACTATGTTATCGGCGCAGGATTCTTGCGTAAACATATCGGATCTTCGGATGCTGTACAAATGGATCCCCCTAGTTTCTTGGTTGTATCTTCTCTGACGGACGTGCCTGTGTGATATTTAGCCGTCAGAATCAGGACTTGAAATGGAAATTTCCTTTTTCAAACTCCAACCATAATAAGTTACTGGATCGAGTTACCAACGCAGCAGATTTTGAAATTTAAATTTGAAATTGCTGATCGCCGATGCTAAATGACATTACTTGCGCAGGCCCCCAGTAGATTCAAATTAATGTGTGTTACGTACGTAACATATGTATCTCGGTTTTTTTTTCAATTATCTAACTATAAATTGATTAATGAAGTAATATACTACCAGACTCATAATACTGGATTATCTAATCAGAACAATAACAATTTGCTATCACCCAAATATTTCACCGATCGATATTATTACTTAGGATATACCTTATTTATTATTGGTATTGGTGTAATTTACTTTTGTTTGTAGCTACGTTTGTTTAATCTGAAATAGGTAGGTTTCACTATTCTCTTTTGGGTTGCATAAAATTTGAATATGATTTGTGATTTTATCGACTGGCGTAAAACCGGTAGTCAAAACATTTTCTTAGAATATTAAAATTATTCATAAATTTCCAATTATTACGTTTTTGAAATAAACTGCCCAAGAAATCAGGTCCAAAGTCATAAAGCGCAGAGGTAAGTTCGCTACCAACATACTTCGGAACAAGTATCGATTGACATCGATGGAAACAGAACCAGGTCTGTACGACCAATCAGAGCCAAGCTATATTGTTGCTAAAGTGCATCAAGGGAATTGATGAGACTCATTTGACGGGGACAGCTGAAACGACCACAAAAGCCTTATCGGTAACAACCGTGAAAGTTTAACGCTTGTGACCCGGAGATACAATATCCCACTGTGAACTACGCTGTGAAAGTTTGTGACACTGACTAATCGCTATGAAATAAACCGGGCACTATTTCGTGCATTTTTGGCACGGTGCATGTAAAGTTTTTCTTCGCTAATGCCAGATTAAATGGGGATTTATTTTAATGTGTTATTCATTTGAACGTTGAAATTAAACTAGTTTGTGCGCAGGCTCGCCGTGTTGAGGTGGGGAGAGTACCAGGCGGTCATGATCAACAAGGAGGTATCAAGTTTGGCAATGTCGCTGGCAGTGTGGCAACCGCGCGCTGGGTTACGTAACCTGCGGGACGCGGGAGGTGTGCGGCAGGTTGATGACCTGTATGGTCCGTCGGTGCCAATTCGCTCATCGCATCACATCACGAAATCTCCATTGCACAAACTCGGTGCAACTCTGAATTCGCCAGCAAGAAGTGGTTCTTCATGCTGGGTATGAAAATATGTCAAGTTACACTAGCTAACATTTGCGTTCGTACTAAGCCGGTAAGCGAGCAATCACAAGAACATTAGATACGTTTAGACAAAATGTAATTAAAACCAATTGTGAGTACCGCAAGTTTACCTATATGTAGTTATTGAAATATAGATTAGATAACAAGTTTTCAAATCAAATAGTAGACAATGGCATCAATAAAATAAACTTTTTTTCGGAATCTTTTGCGATACCTGGCCAGAACCTCGCTAGTTCCAATTAAAGAAAAACAGACAGGAAACGTCACACAATATAAAATATAGTTCCACTTTGTGCTACGTCCGGGAGCGACCGTCCTTCGTCGTTTTTCCTCATAATTGAAATCTGATGCGCACCACCGGATTTTGCAGCGCAATCATGTGAAAAATATATTGCCACCATGTCTCATATTATAACAGGCACAACGTTGCCGAAATGAAGAAAAAACAATTGCCTTTGCTCGGACCGAGTTCGACCGTTTCATTAACTGAGGTCACCTCGGTTCTACTGCGCAATTTCGTCTCCCGCCTCTCAAAACAGCGACATAACTCAGGGCATTCATCAAAGAAAATTGCCACCAATTTTCACTGGCTCTTGTATTACCAACGGATACGTAATTACAAAACAAAGCTCCGAGATTTACAAACAACTGTCCCCCAATTTGCCTTGGCACCCTCGGCAGTCTCTCTGGGCGTTCGGTTGACATTACTTGACATATCGAAAAGGAGATCGTGTACCGGCGGCGGCCCGGTTCTCATTAATGGCAAAAAGTCGTCATGTCGATCGGCTCGGCACGGCAACCATCGCCATGATGCCAAATTTGGCACAAGCACGACTTGGCAACGCCCGGCCCGGTTTCTTCGCTGCACGTAGCCACTTCGCTCCACGTAAACAAACACTATTGCGTCACACGCCGCCACACACGAAATTACGCCTAAACCATCGCGATACAAAGTCGAAAACGTAATAATCGAGATCACCTTGATTAAATTGTTATTCGCGAGTTTGATAGAAAAATTGTTTGGTTCTAGATTCAGTTTATTACGTCGCAGCAGCTATTTCGGATACGTTTCGTTAAATTAACAAGGCTGTTTCGTTTTGCACGAGCAGTTAGTGGCACGATCGGTTCCACTGGATCACTGACCCCATGTGCAAACAAGTAAACGGGCATGAGTTATTAGCAGAAAAAGGACCTAATGCAAGAATATCTTGCAATTTGAACAGGTACGTAATCAAGCGCGGTTCGTGAGTGGGTTTTGTTTGAGTGACCTCGAGTGTTCTTGTTTATCAAAACAAGATTGAGTGACAATGCGCGGTCGCAAACAGCCTCCCTTACTCCTGAAGGTAGTGCCATATCTTGTCTCCCGCTTACGTTGGGACATCACGAGGCCGCCACTCACGCCCACGTGCCGCCGTCCGCACCGGCCCAGACGTTATGTGCAAACAATTTATTATTTTACACCTACAATTTCGACTGTTTTTCGGTAAATTTCGCAGTAAACGTCTGTAAAGATATTCCGAGGTCAGGAGCGGGTGTTTTGATCCACGTGCTGAAAAATAATTCTTCCAAATCCATACACATTGATGAGTGATTTTACCTTGAAACCAGCCATGAGATACCTACTAAAGGCTGAATTTCTTGCTTAAAGCCTGCCACGTTAGCAATACATATTGCAATCTGTTCAAAGGCAGGCGAGAACGTGACGCCAATGACCTGAACAATCAGTTTGTCTTGTGCAACAAATTGAAAACCAATTTACACACAGTTTTTGCTTGGCTCTGATACTTGACTTGTTTAAAAGTAAACCTGACCTTAAAGTAACTCAGAGGCACTGCCAGCCGTTCTAATGCAGTTAGCATAGTAAAAGTAATGCAAATAATATATCTACTAGAAGATTTTCCAAATGACCAATCAGTAACGAAAAATGTATCAGCATCGCACATAATAAATAATATGCTTGGACTTAACAGTTCTTAAGCATGTCCTATCTTCAGCCAATCTCACACTAACGTAAAATCAATTCATCGGCATTCTTATAAACCCTACTATGAATCATACCAGTCGACGGCTCGTTATTTTGGGCATTGATAAAATTAAAGGTCTATTATGTAAGCAGGTGTATTGGAAAACTGTTCTAATACGTAGCATGTTACGTATTTTATCGTTCGAATTTTCACCTTTTAAAATTTAAACAATCTAGACCAATTCTGAAACATCGCCAGTCGCGGAATGGGGACCGAAGCCGTACTGTAAGCCGATATCCGGAAGTTAAAACACATAATAAAGGACTGCAATCCAATTTCGGTTCAGCCGTGAACCGAGCCGGGGCGGCGAGCGCAAGGCGATACTTTCAAAACTGCCCCAGATGTTGGTTAACGGTAAAGAGACCATCTCGCGACAGATGCGGCACTGCATATTGTCGGGCTTGCGATTATTCGCAGAGAAAATGCGCTTTTAACGAGATTTGGTTGAATTGAAATGTGCAGTGAATTTATATTGTCAGGGAAACCATATGACGTCCACACCCGTTGGGCGAAGTCGGAATTTTTAATATTATCATAATGTGGGGCGGTCTTTATCTTCATCAACCCTTTTATGGGCACTTGAATTCTTGAAATATACTGTGGCTGCAATCCCAAAGTGTTTAATGTTGGCCTTAAAATACTTCACGTTCTTATGTTATCGGACTTATCGGATCGAGTGTCAGCTTTCTCTTTAAAAAGACATTCGATATTTTCGTATGGAACGGTGAAATAAAACACTTTCTTCATCCTTTTAGCTCGGTCAACCTGTCGATTCCATATAGCTGGAGCAGTAAATCGATACCATAAAGCCTTGCTGCCAGTACTAACAAGAACTAATAAATTGCAACCACCACTTTCAGGAGGTAGAATAAACACAGTAAAGTAGAATTACATTAGGTAAACAAGGGTACAATGGGCGGTCTTATCGCTGAAAGCGATTACTTCCAGACAACCTTTGGATGGACAGTAAAAAACATTTACATTTAACAGGTAATACACACAGGTTGGAAATACTAATAGATTGAATTAAATTCAATTTACATTTTATTATTTAATTCCTATCCTACTGTTATGTTTGTGAACTGTAAACTTTTAACCAACAAGTAGACTTTACTGATACAAACCCGGCATTGAACGCTGAACCGGATTCATTTATGTTCGTCAAACAAACCCTTTCACTCATGCTGTAGCGTTCAATTATTCTCGAGGTACAATACCTGCGGCTCCACGGGGAAATCATTAACGAATGAGACGTTGTGTTGTGCGAAAGTAACAAATCAAATTTCCTCCCGGTAACGTGTTTGCTGTGAAAACATTTGCGGAGTCCGCTTTGAATCCCATCCGATTCGAAGCGCAGAAAGTATAAACATCAATTTACATGAAAATACATGTAACCGCATCCCGATTATAAAGCGAGACGTGATTACACATTCATCAGGCCGTGTGGCAAGCTCATCACTACCGTTATATGAAACTAGCTGCGCCCCGAGGTTTCACCCGCATAATTCAAGTTTTTATGCAATAACTCTATTAAAAGCAATATATTTTCCCCGTATTCGCCACATTCTTTATTAATGCTCCGCTCCTATTGGTCGTAGCGTGATGTTATATAGCCTATAACCTTCCCCAATAAATGGACTATACAACACAAAAAGAATTGTTCAATTCGGACCAGCAGTTCCTGAGATCCTAGCGTTCAAACAAACAAACTCTTCGGCTTTATATATTAGTATAGATTAAACTATAATGCGAATCCTCTGTCTCTTATCGGGGCATTCGCCTCTTATCGTTATAAAAAAACATTTACATTTATCTTATAATAAAAATTCTCTATTTTAGGTTTAGTATGTATCAGACGAGGCTCCACGAAATCTTATAGGTATGAAGACTGTGGGTAGATACATAGGTATTATATTTTAGCTCTTAACACTTTGACTGCTGAGCCGTTTTGCTTGTCTAGCCACGGGTGCGGCTCTGCACGCTAAAGTGTTTTCCCATACAACAAACAGAGCGGTTGTCTTTGGCCGCACTCGTGATAAGTTGTGAAAAACACGACAGTTGTCTTCTCAGCACTGAACCTGTTAAGTATTTCTTTTATATCGATTGTTTCAAAACATAATTTGAGATACATGGGTATATTATACTAAGTATTTTTCTATGTTAGTATTAGGTACACGTTTCAAAAACCAAAATTCATATCGTTTATTTGCAAGTAGGCAAAAATCAATGCACTTTTACAAGTCACTTAAGTCTAATAATAATATGTACATAGATAAATATAGAAAAAAAAAACGATCAACCAAACTAATGACATACTGATTATGGTTGGAGTTTGAAAAAGGAAACTCTATTTACTCTACCAGTGCATCGGAAATACCCTTATGATTTACCATTATTTAGATTATCATTACGATTATTTTAATAATCGATTATTTATATATGATTATTTATTAAAATTACTTAATGACGTTGTACTAATAAATAAATATATTTAAAGATAATATCAATGTCAAATTATGTTTTTGTCGTCTGTATTTTTATATCGAAAATATGAATATAACTTGGTCGCCGTATTGTCGATAGAAACTGGTTATATATCAACATTAGTAGAGGTAGAGGTTACCCAGTTGATATACCTACATTATAACTCGTAATATATGAATATATTTGAAAATAAAATAGTATTTTGTAGAATATTGAGTGTTGTTTTCGAACGGTGCCAGCAGCCTTTGCTAAACAATATTCATTCGACGACACGCAAGTAATTTCTGAGATTCTCAGATGTTATTTTCCTCGATAAGCTAGAACAAACGTACAAAGTATAGAAAGTGCTAATTCTTTGTTTTCCCGTCACGTTACGCGTTTGTTATATGATGTTCACACATTTTCACCGAGAGACAAAGGAATTGAACATGAATATCTGAAACCATCTAATTGGAAACTGTATGATTGCGCTCTTGTAAATTTACATTTACCTAAGTTTCTCATAACGCTGGCGTGGTCTGACCTGGCGAACATTGCGACATGTGGAAGGAGATGGGTGAGACCTTTGCCCAGCTATAGGACAGTATAGGTATGGGATTATACTGGTGTGGTTTCTACGTGATAACCTGATAAGTCCTATTGATTTATATCACGAACTCGTAAAAATGTTGCTTTTATCAAATACATATTCGCTTCAATCAGTTCCTATTATTTAATCGATTTGAAATGTAACATGCCTTTAGTTCCTCTATTGTTCAATCGAGTTGAAATTTTACGTGCATGTCAAGTACCAATTTATCAAATGGTGACAGTAAGCTGATCTGACGATGGAGACGGGAGGTCGACACGTCGGAATTGCTCAGTGAGTAACAGTAGTTAGTATTTGTGCTCATTTTGATCAGATTGCAACATCAAATACGTAATTGAAAAGGTTGGCTCGAAAAAGCTGTACTTTAAAAACAAAAAAGTTGACTTGTAGATCGATTGTGCCATCGTTATGTAACTGAATAAATTAATATAGTACCTACTACATGCAGAAAGGGCAATCCATCCCGCGCAATCCCCGCACCTCCACCCGCAATCGGCGGGACAGTCAATACAATACTACATCATCATCATCATCGTCAGCCCACATTCGTCTACTGCAGGACGTAGGCCTCTTCTAGGGATCTTCGGCTCTTCTCATCCAGTCTTTGCCAGCCGTTTTTCGTCAGTCGTCACTCCACCTAGCCGGCGGATGTCGCTCGCCTAAACGCAGTCTCCACTGTAGAAATAGTCTACCCCATCGGTTGTCGATCTTGTAGAGATGTGACCGGCCCACTGCCACTTCAGCATGCTAATACTACACGCCCGTATGTAATAGGCAAACGGTTTGTATGAATCAGCTTATTTGTATTGAGTGTCCGGGGTGTGGTTAAGTGATACGGCTCATGTGTGTTTTTTATTTTATTTTATATGTTACCTACCTTGTAGCCGCTGTGGTCTGATTGCGCGTGCTGTTGTTCGGCTAGCAGCTGCGCGTGTGTAGGGCTCACAATGCGGCGCTTCTTGGCTGGCTGGCGCGCCGGCGATGCAGCCGGCTGGTAATCTGGCAGGGTGTTCTGTGGCTGACTGCTGCGGTATTGCGGCGACGACTCCGTGTACATGACATGCATTCCCTGTGAACAAGAGGAAGCGTTTTGAGTCGTTCAACATCGGGTAGGAATGGGATAAAAGGCGCGCCTAGAACGTCATAAAAAATAAGATAGGGTCGTCAGGTTGATAAAGCAGTCGGAGTGGTATCTCGAAATGGATAGAAACAGTTCAGAATATGTAACCAGCATTGGGATCTAAGTAATTTAGGTCTATTTTCCACCTGAGACAATAGCATATTTTAGTCATTACGTTGGGACGCTGCTGCTGAATTTTTAGATAAAACAGATTACAACAGTACAGTCTATTTAAAAGACTTTAAAATTTCAATCATTTGTAACAAAGATTCGAAACGTCCAGCAAGGCTACTGCCCTTAGATAACCTAGCTGCTAAACGTCTAGACGCCCAAAAGACATTTGTAACATATGCCGTCGTGAATGCAATTATTGTGTCGTTGCAATGGACAGACAAAACACCTCGCCGTCAGGTGGCCAACGTGTCTTTTTCAACGGCTGATTACGGCAAAAAAGGGATATCGACTATAAAGAGTTCACATCCGTGTTTTCTACGCAGTTGAACATTGTCCAATGCCTTCTTCTTTTCTAAGTCTTTTTAAGTCGAGAAAGAACAGAATGAGACAGAAAGACAGACAAAAAAAGAAGGAACATTTTTAGTTGAAATATTGTGGTGACAAGATTAGTCAGCTACACTGCGACGTTGTTTAATCATAGCCGGGAGGAGGAGGGTCAATTTATTAAAACGCCACTCGGGGTGGCTGGTTCTTGTTACAATGGCTGAACAAAGAATTTCAAAGGATTTCCTTATTAAATTCGAAGACACCGCGGATTCAATTAAACTGCCCAACCGCGTTACTTCATAATTTTTCTTCTTTTACGGCGACGTAATTACGCAAAAAGCGTCGTAAAAATCGAGTTTTCATTTGCTAAGAGCAGCCATTACCGAGCGATTTTTACGTTCCGTGAAGTTGATACATAAAGAGGACCACGATACCTGTTACCAAGCCATGACTGAAACGGTTCATTACTCAAATTGGAGAGCAATAATAGACTCGACGAAAACCTTACAACAGTTACTCGAATTGATCTATTTACCAACTTGATTCTACGTAGTTACACAGACTGAAAGGCCAGAGAAATATGAGCGGGGCAAAACAATCTAGGCTTACATTGAAACCTGATTCACCTTGAGCAGTCGAGACGTTGGAGTCACCCCAGTCGAACTCGAAATCCGCTTATGATAAAAATACTGAGACAAAAGCTTGCAAGGTTTCCTTTGATTACCTACAACATTTATTAACTTAACTAGACCCGTCGCTTGTACAGGACCAATAAAAATGTACGAATATTTTCAGATTTTCGATAGTGAAGGTCACTTATTCCTAATTCTCCAAGGTTAGGGGAGAAGTATTGAGGTGATCGGAGACGATGCCAAAAGCACCGTGCTCTTTATTTTTTCTTTCTTATTGTTGGCTTGCTTACGACATTGTTACGACTTATTGGTCAAAGGCAAATGTTTAAGCGTAAGAATTCAATAAAATGCGTCAGACTAACTTGAAATAATGTAATTTTAACGAGCATCTGACGCGTTTACGTCATTTGAAGCGAAATCGCGCGCGCTACTCTATTAAATACATTTTTCATAGTATTGTGCACCAATTATGCACACATGTTATGCGCATATTTCACTAGCTCAGTTCGAAAGATTAACATTGCTTCTAGACCTATCGCCTTACATCTTCGATAAACCGATACAATTCGAATGTAGTGTGCGATCATTACAATTATGCAGTTTTCAAATGGCACTCTGTTTTGTAATACCTAACTACCTACTTCGGGTGGCTTCTTTAGTTGAATACTACGTCCAGCAACAATATAGCTACGGCAGTTCTTTTGCACCTCCACTGAAATTCAGGGATTTTACTAAATATAAAAATGATCATCATCATCATCAACCCACTGCGTCCCACTGGTGAACACGAGTCTCCCTTCACTTTCGTGAGGTATGAAAAATTATAAAAGTAGGTAAACACTATTAAGTCATTGGAATAACTATAACAAACCTACGAAAACTTAGACACACATATTTAACCTCATCACTTAATTACGCCTTTAAAAGGAAACTATGGTTCAACGAAACAGAAGTGCTTTAAAATCGTTTAGCCTCTCCACCCACCCATGTTTTGGAATACCGAGGGATTCGAATCACTAACTCCCAGGTAAATATTTAGTTAGCCGTATCACGCAAACAAGGGATAAAAATAAGTAACCAATGGCCTTTTAATGTTGGTTGAAATACCAACAAGCGAGACATGCAAGCTTGATTCGTTATATCTACCTATAGGTAAAATGTGTACGTACCGAGTAGGTTGCCTGCATTATAAGTTTCGCTAGTTAAGCTTGTACGATGACGCGAAATATGTGGAGCTTAGAAAGTTTTGTTAGATGTTAATATACTATAAGCATTTATAAGCTCATATTAGCTTGAAATGTTGTCATATTAGGCGTAATTTCGTTTTGCAATATACGTTCAATGTTTCTTAACTTTTACTTTTAGTCTACACCTACATATTATCGCAGAGATTATGGTAACACCACATCACATGGCAAGCAATAAGTAGAAGAGTGAAGGACCTTTGCATTGCTGCATGCGAAAATGCAAAACCACAATTATGAATGCGGATTGCGGACTTATCAAGAACTTATTTCAGGAAAGGAACAAAATGGCCGGTATAAGTACATTAAAATGTTCTTTTAAGCTTCCAAGAAACAAAATAATGGAACATTTTTATCAGTCTTCCAAACACAAGAACCGAAAAAAAAAAACTCAACGGAAAAACATTTCCACAAAGGACTGGAAATAGTTTAGTTTAATAGAATTACTTATTTTATAGCAAGATTAGAAGAAGTAGCAAGTTTATCGCGATGTTCATCGGGAACGAATAATATATTATAAGAAAGGTAAGTTTTATTACCCATTACATTATGACTTCATTGCTACAACGAAAGTTCGCCTGTTTTGGGACAGACACGCAATGAATAAACATATTACCCTCCTCAATCGGGTAACAAACCCTTTCAACGTGAACTAAACTCAGCTGATATACTCCTCAGCGTTTCACCAGCGTTGGATATTATCCCACAGGAAGCGTTAATTTTTACGGGATAAAAATATCCTATGTGTTAATCCAGGTAATAAACTATATTTGTGCCAAATTTTATTCAAATCCGTTGAGTAGTTTTTGCGTGAAAGAGTAACAAACATCCATCCATCCATCCATCCTCGCAACTTTCATATTTATAATATTAAGTAGTATTAGTAGGATAGTTCTCTGCTTGTTATGGGTCTATTAGTACGTGTAAAAACTATTTTTTTTTATACCTTGCAGTGTACTAAAGAATTGAACCCAACAGGACGTTAACAGTAAACTGCTGGTAGTTTCACTAACCGAACGGAACTGCCGGCTAATTAAACTGTAACTTCTAAACTTGATATAGAACGGTATATCTGTGATATATCGAGGGAAACGTGGTTTATCGCGGGCAAAATGATGTGTATCTAGACAGAATGTATCGAGTAGCGGTAATTAATTTGCGGGTGAACATTATAAATTTAGAATTCTTGTAGACGTATCGTAATTTTGCGGAGACGTTGTAACATATTGTGTTGGGATCAGGGATAGGTTACCAGTAAACCCAATTAAAAAAAAATGTAGTTTTAAGGGTTTTTGGTTTACGTTCGACACCAGATTATGTTATATACATATGTTATTGCTGTCCTTTTTATTTTTTAATTGTGGTGGTACTGTACTGCTGTGGATTTTGCTTGCATGGATATATTACGAGTTCTTCTTGGATTTAACGAGCTCATAATTACTTTCTAATGAAGATGGAACATTAAGAATATACCCTTTCCTTTTTAAAAGCTGCTGCGTGATAGGCAAAAATAATGGCGAGAATAGAGTGGAGCCGAGCCGCAAAACCTTTTCCTTGAAGGGTCAAAATTACCATATAAATGACTCTTTTGTGAAAGGCTGTAACTTTAATCATTTCTGTAACCTACTTTGTGTCCGATAGCGATGATGTAGAGAGAGATTCTTTACAATTTTCATTTTTTTTTTCTATATAATGTCTATCAATGTAACAGCCTTTTCCAAATTGCGTAGTATTTTTAAGACTATTTCCATCTAAAACGATAAGAGTTCGTTTTCAACTTACAAGCCAGCAACGTGGAACTTTGCCGCCTTCCAAATTGGATCCAATAGCAGGATTCCTCAATAGACTGAACTAGGGGGTTATATTTTTATTCTTACTGCCCCTAGAGAACGTCTTCTCAGGCGTACTTTAGTTAGATAAAGCACTTTCCAGAACTTCAAACAATTGAAAGAAAAATCTTTTATTTGGCTCAACATACGCAACAAACTTTTGGATACATGCCTTTCTCTAGAAATGAATAGATGCTAACCTACACATATCATTTGAGACATTTAACAAATGGAAAACTATAAATCGTCTAAAACAGCGGAAGTGAGAACCAACTAGTATCCTATAATCCTATTGTGGTCAGAGAACAATAGATGAGTTGCCGTCGAAACCTAAACTTATCGACCACCATCCACTTTCTAAACAGCATGCGTGGGGGCAGCGGTCAGTTTAAGTCTACCGCCATTTTGGAACTGGGTGGTGTAATTTTCGAGCGTGGATTCGGTGATACTGTAATATAATGTAGCATTTAGATTTGTGTTTTTAAAAGAGGGCAGAGATAAAAAATATCTTCTTTAACCAGCTGTTCATTTATAGAATTAGCTCGAGCGTGTGGCAAACCCTTCATATTGATACCCTATCGAACTCAAATCCCAAACCATCCAAAAAGTGGTGGTCCACAGTAATGCCGTTGCTTTTGGCAAATCGTCGAATGAAATGTTGATACGAAATGATGAAGAGCCGAAATAAAGGCCCGATGACGCTTATGATAAAAGATGCGAAAAGTAAAAGAAACCAAGATAGCCAGCTTGAAAAGAATTTGCAGAGAACTTGATAGTATCTAGACATATTTCTTGCTCAATAAGGCACACAGACGCACACACTGACACAGACATCACGCGGAAACACACCCCCCAAAAAGGGCTTTCCGACATTTCCGCTCCAAGAGCTATTCTACAAAAATTCAAAAAAGCCTCTCCACATAATACGACTCACAAAGATAAATACTTATTATTATAATCACCGCACACATCAGCGGCTTTATGTGGAAAACGTGACATAGCGGAGTGATACAGCTGACATGAAGAATAATAGCATGACATTAACAACGTGGAATACAATTGTTTGCGCGGTGCTTTCTCGGCTTTAGCAATGCTTTGAGAACATTGGGCGCTTGTCAAAGGAATGCTTGCAGTGCTGCGGGCTAACTACAGTAAATAACTACAATAAATAATATCACAATTACTGCAGCTTTCGTTTCGTCAATTGTGATATCAATAACTGTAGAGGCTGGTCAGCTGGTCATAGCAATTTACTAAAATACATTTAAGCATGAACTAGTTGGTAATAGGGCTGATTGTTATTACAAACTAGTCAACATTTTACAGTTCAGTCTTGGCAAATGATTTCTTTTCGCTTTTAAACCTTCTTGGTTCCACTTCTGTTGGCACAAACTAAACTAAAACTTAATTTGACAGCTTGAATGAATGTTATTGCTATCTCTTTTGTTTCCATAAGGTTGCAACATGACAACAAATCATTTATCAGGATGTAACTAGATTTTAAACCAGTTGTTGACAACATAATTGGCACCAATGTCGTCGAACTGTCTTCTCCCGAACTAAACACACTTTGAATAACTAAAAAGCCAAATACATTTACCACCTAAATAACTACGGAATGCAGAGTGTTAGTGTTACTCAGGATAATGGTAATTTAACTGTTAAATGTTTTGCGAGTGCTTACGCTCAAAGCGTAAATGTATTACATATATACATATATAGACTTTTACTCGAATATAATTCTATTCCTTCTGTATTTCTGAATTGATGTACAGTAAATTATTTTCTATTCTATTCTATATTGTGATATACAAGGGACTTAACACAAATTTCTTAGGGTGTAGGGCCGGTTAAGATTCTGCATGGATGTCACTAGATTATTTATGAGCAGACGTAGCGCTTGCCATCCGATGAAAGTATTTTTTCTCACTCAGTTGATACTCGAACAGTGAAACGATAAATTGAATTGTGTTCTTCAATCTATTAGGGGTTTCGGTTGGTATCCATGTAGAGGTAGTAGTACCTATTGCCTAATTACCTACCACAATAAATTACTGCGTTATTTATATTAATTGTAAAACTCTGTAAAATAGAATAATTTATTACAGGACAATAAGGTCAAGTTTATTGTTATTGCGCTAAATGCGCTCTGAACCATTAAATTTGTTTTTTAACAACCGTGATTGACTTGACTGTGTAAGGAATACATAAATAAAACCTAGCAATTTTCTGAACGCCTTTTTACCCACGTACCTAAATAATTTAAGAACAGCCAAGGTTCTTTAGTCTAGTCACAGAATAGGTAATTTACATTTTGCGTTAATATTTCGGTGACCGTCGCGCCAGCCCGGTCTCCAATTCGAAATAGCAAAAAAATAGAAAAATAAAATCTTAAATGCATTCTGAACACGTCTGTCATTTGTGAGGACAAAAATACTTTATGCTTAGGTAATATATATGTTTCCGCCAAGCAGTAGTGTGAAAACATTATTGTGTTCCGGTTTGAAGGGCACTGTTTCCAGCGAAATTACTGGTCATATGGGACTTTAGAGCCGATGTCTCAGGATGACGAGCGCAGTGCAGTGCCACGCAGGATTGTGCAATGCAAAGTTCTGAGTGTCACAGTATCATCAGTACAATCAGGTGGACGACTAGATAGTCTCGTCACTTCGTTAAATAAAAAAAATGTGTCGCGATAAACTGTTGTTGTGATCGGACGAAGTCGCGAATAAAAGCTAGTATTTAAATTAAAAAAAGAATAAAGCTTGAATCCCAGCGCGAAAAGTTAATTTATTTATTTGTAGCTACTTGGTGGTTAGAAACTTTTTACCAAACCTTGTAATATGTTATGTGACCTTTCCATTACGAGTAAGTTTCCAAGCTCCAATATATGAAAACTTCGCCGAGACGCCTACCAGAATAGGGGAAATCTGAAGGGAAGGCCGCCCTACCTTTACATAATACAATTTCAATATGAAACTTTCGGGAATACATTTGAAAGTTGGCTCATTATGAAATCGATATGGACGTTCTCGGCTCTTTGGGAGTTATAGGCATAGCATCCGAAGTACCTTCGTCTCTGAGAAAAAGTCTGTGTCCCAGTCATAGTCTAAAATTTCCAAGTTCCAAGTACGGTTTTTGGTCCCAGCCTCGGAAATATTAATATCGAAAAGAGCATTCTGCGAATGTTGTATGATGCTTTACCTTGTGTTAAATTGCTATTCCGTGCCCTTACCATACAAAAGTGAGCCTAAGGCGTGACATGTTGCATCTACAAAACAATCTAGTCCATATTGACGTTCAAACTTTGAACTTTATTGCACAGTGATACGAACGATAACCGTACAAAAATGAGGTATCAAATAAGCCCGCTATGCCTTAGCTTCGTTATCACTATCACGGAGCCGGAAAATTCGGAAATATACGGCATTGTACGTCAAGTGAGGTCCAATCCTTAACAAGCGAGTTGTAAAGGCCCTACAATAATGAAATCTTGCCCATCATCATAACCTATATCCGCCCACTGCTGGCCACGGACCTATCGTGAGAACTAGGGAATAATCCTCCGTCCGGATTGGTGGATCTCATACCTCCGAAATAATTCTCGGGGGGTTTCCTCGCGATGTTTTCTTTCACCAAAAATCGAGTGATAATTGCGTAAACAATGGCTTTAGAATAAACACATTGGTAGTACGTGCACGCACGGGGATTTGAACTTACAGCGCCACTTGGAAGGTAGACATTCTCCTACTAGAGTCAGCTATCTCTTCGAAAATTGTATAGGTACCTACCTACCTACCACAAGCCCAAGTAGCCAGTAACGATTGACCCAAAATGAGTCTTGGCCTTCGATAATAAGAGCCGCCAATTCAGTCTGTCCCCTGCCAGTCTCCCGCGTGATCGCGCAACTCCATCCCTACCATAAGCTCTTCGAATATAGTACATATACACCTACCTAGATAAGAATGGATAGGCACCACACAGCGAAGGCATGCGTGAGCGCGGCAACACAATGAATTGTCCGTTGCCGTTATGCGTTTCGGTTTTCGTGCTATCGACTCGACAATGGAGCTAACGGTGCTGATGACATTTCACGAGTGGCGCATGGCAAGTGGTTAACTGAAAGCTTGAGTTGTAGAATATTTTTTATTTGACTTAGTTACCAGATGAACAAGTCGTGCACTTGGTGGTATGCGGTACGCCTGCCCTGCCCGTAACAATTACAGTGCCACCCACAAAATTGCATAGTCTTGCGCGGCGCTGCACTGCGCTCGTCACCCTGAGACATCGGTTCTAAAGTCTCTCATATGCCCAGTAATTTAGCTGGAAACAGTAAAAGAAAAGTCTATATTGAAAATGAAAAAAAAAATTACATTTACTTTAAGTGAGCTACTTCTATCCTATCCTACTCCTACTTTTATGATAAACTAGCTGCGCCCCGCGGTTTCACCCGCGTAGTTCCTGTTCCCGCGGGAATATGGGGATAAAATATAGCCTATGTTACTCGTGGTCAATGTAGCTTTCCATTAATTAAATATTTTTTTTAAATCTGTGCAGTGGATCAGTGCATATTTCGATACATACTTTCATCCCCTATATTTATTTTACCCCTATATTTTTTTTTAGAAACTTTGAATGCCAAATTTATTTATATCTAATCATAAGCCTAAAAAATAAATTTCAAGCTTCTAGCTTTAAAAATGACGAAACTTCCATTCCCTATTTTAAACCCTTACAGTGCTTTTTTCGCATTAAAAAGTACACTATGTCCTTTCTTAGGCTCTAGACTATCTCTGTACCAAATTTCATTTCAATCAGTTCAGTAGTTTAGGCGTGAAAGAGCAACAGACAGACAGACAGAGTTACTTTCGCATTTATAATACAAGTAGGGATGTGAAAGTTTGTGAGTATGGACGGATAGATGGATGTTTGTTACTCTTTCACGCAATAACTATTGAATGGATTTTGATGAAATTTCGTATACTTGTTTATTAGCTGGAATACATAGGATACTTTTTATCCTGTAAAAGTTCCTGTGGCGTAATACATATTGTGGGTGAAATCGCGGGGTTCAGCTAGTATCTCATAAAGCAATAAAGAAAGTATAATATGTATAAATGAGCTACTGAAACAAATCTATATATATAAAAATGTTATGTTGGTTTGTGTACACTTCAAAAACTCAAAAAGTACTGCACCAATCGAGCTGAAATTTTAGCATGATATATAATCCGCATCAAGGATTGTTTTTATTTATTTTTTTCATCAGTGACATATCAGCGAAAGTGTGAATGTGCCACAGCGAAGCCTGGCAGGGTACAGCTAGTTTATTATATTTTTTCTACACTGTTTTACTTTTTGCAATAGGTATGTAAAACCTACAAATTGTTATGGTTGTGCCTACTTACCTAGAATATAAAAAAAAAAAACATTCTAGTATTTAGATGTGGCTGAAATATTAAAAAATTCAAACCATCACATAAATTGACATAAGTATGACTTAGCTATTACATTGTCCATTCTGCAGTTTTCAATGTGATTAAGTAACAAACATGCAAACATTCACATAAATAGTAATACAATAGTGGTTACTTCTCATATGTACATGATTTTGTTTCCTGCCAGATACACAGCCTTTTTACCTAGGCTTTGTTAGGATTTTTTTTTTGTTTCTTTTTTATGATTTAGCCCTCCTACCTAGTACTTAGGTTACAAGAACTTATTACTTATTATTCTTAGGGTGCAAACCAGAAGCCTACACAATGTTATAAAAAACTGACAAAGGTAAATATTTATGGTTTAAAAAAAAGTCAAATAATGGTTCCGACTGTTAATAGATATGCATCATTAATAAAGGTAGGTATGCCACGTCTTAGATTCATTTGTTTAACAAGCATTACCTTGGCACTTTGAAAGAATTATAATTAATCAACACAGGCCTCTGTTGAAAAGTTAAAAAGACTTGTCATTGTTGTAATTAACATTGAAATAAGTTATCAAGTAATTTCATTTATTAAGAGTTCAAAGAACAATGTAATATCAACATTGAAAAAAATTATCAGCAATGGAAAATTTCCACTTTTTATACATAATCTTTGATAGAGTGATCTATAGTCAATCTTGATTATTTTCAATATCAAGCTTTTTAGATCCAATTGTTTATGTAGGTAGATAGGTAGGTACAAGACAATTTCAATTGCTCGCTGATAAATTTATATAATGGAAATTGTACTGACAACCAAAATGTGGAATTGTTTGTGGGGCAACGTTTATGTAACTCAAATAGGAGTGTAATTCTAATAATGTTCCCTTACATTACAATATAATATGTATTATAATGTACTAATTACATTAAAATCTACATTAATCTTTATGGTTTACACTCAAATCACTGCCTGAGAACAGAAACATGTGACAGGCACACATCTATAGGTTAAGTACCTACTGGACTCACACATCCACATAAATATTTACATTTCATGAAAATAAACAACATGCAAAACTATTTTACTGAACAACATAACTGTGGCCTCATATTCCTACTGCAGAAACCAAGCAGTGAGACACTAGTGGTGTAATATAAGATTCCATTAGGAAAATCTAAATTGGAATCTTCTAAAAATAAGCGGTGTCATGTGTTTACCTTCGGACGACGTACGAAAACGCTCGACAGGGATACTAATACCAGGTTAAAATTATACCAACGCGACGCACCAGGCGCCCGCATGCATTCACTAACTTTATCACCATTCCGAATGGAAAATAAAAAGGTTATTAGAAACTTACACGTAGGCTATCTCGTTTCGTACCGCGCGCGTAGAAAGCAATCAACCGAACATAGGCGGGAATGGGTAATTTTCCACTTGCTTTTTCAAGCACTACAGCTATAAAATGGTAAAAGGATATGTGTATTACCTTTTGGAGTCAATATTCTGACTGTATGACTCCACTACCATGCTGAAGAAGCACACGAAAGCGGACAAAGGGTCCTTCAAAACACAGCCATTTTGAAACCGTTCTAAGAAAATGTTACGTGTACTCAGCGTACAGTGTTTTTTGGACCGAATAGAAGAAAACAAGGTTAACCGTTCGCACTCATTTTGTTTTTTTAGCACAGAAAACTAACACTAAACATTTCACACACTATTATGTCCGATTTCACTTCATACTTTCGCACACACCCGTTTACGTCGCACAGAGTCCCCGACGGACGGAAGCGACGAACTCACACGAATTGAGCAACGAATGCTCGCATTGCTCGTTGCTTGTGAAGGTAACTGTCTGTGTTGCTAGAAATATTTTTTAAAACTACCAATGTTATGACTTGTTATTGTACTCGGTTTCATCTGTGTGTGACCGTGTTGTGTGTGTTCTGATGCAACACAGTTGCGACCACAGTTTCAATCCATCGGTGAGTGAGCCTAGAAAATCTATTTCGAGAAACATTGTTTTTCCACCCGTACTGTCTCACTGGCAAAGGTCTTCTCCAGCTCCCACCTCTTTCCAAATGTGGCTTTGGTAGAATAAAAAGTGGTTTTCATACTACCAAAATGGTAAGAAAAATTTACTTATTGACAACATTTTTTCAAGGCTTTCCATAGACAAACTTAGGTTACTTAAAGGCGCCATTTTTTAAACATTTTAATCGTAAATTTAAATAATTTCTTTCTATTATAATAAACTAATGAAGAAAATAAAAAAATAAAAAATTAACATTTTAGAAAGCTGGTTTTGTTAATAGTGTGTAGATTTTGTGCGCTTATTGTTGATAGATTATCAACATGACAGGTGCTATACTGTTTAGTAAAGTAAAATATTACTCTTTAGTTTATGGTTCTGCGCGCGTTATTCAATTAAGTTGCTTAGCAACGTTCTGTATAATTTAAAAGCAAAGCACCGAATCAGGTAGTATTTGACCGATTTTGATTGCAGCCTCATGCCTCAAAGCCTACAGTACATTCCCAAAATGCACACTTATAATATTCTCATGCGTATGTGAACTAAAAACGTCCACATTGGTTTAATTATTTCTTTCTAAATACAATGTTTTTTTGGAAATATATTTAAAAATACTGCTGTGAAGTGAAATGTTAAAAATAAGCGGGATGTTGGGTATAAAAATTATTTATTTTTTATCGTTTGCATTATTCATCAGTTTTATTAATGCAGACGATTACGAAAATGATGATAGACGTAAGTGCAATAACTAATCTAAATCATTACCGCACATTCCGCACCATCACTAATTAATGGCACATTATCTTATTTTTTTATTAGCACTGGCCAGCGACACAAACTTTTTTATTTGAAAACCACAATAATAAATGTTCTTCTACACAGTTTTTTACAATAAAGTTCGTCTACATTCTCTAATAATTTTTAATAGCTTCATATTTTTATTATATACTAGTTTATGAGATTCTTATGTGAATATTTAAACATTATAGTGTTTTTAGTTGGTACAATTACACACATAAATCCTGATTTAACTAACTAGGATTCCTTGAAAATGCGTGTAGTTTATACATCACTTTTAACAATTATTTTAAAATTCGTAGATTTCACATGTAGGTATGTTTAAATAATAGACGCTATAGATGTACCGTGTAGTATATAGTAATAGTAGACCTACATTATCTATCTAGGTATACAAAACTCGGAATACAGCTACATCTAAGAAAGACCATAACGCCTAATCTTACAGATTACAATATTAAACTGTTGATCAATTGACATACAAACCCAGCTGTCTTTATGTCGGTTCTCTTTACAATAAACGAATAGGTGGGTTTGTAGAATTTTGGAGCACACATCCTGCCCCGACCAGATTTCATGTCGGCATAATAAAAAACTGACAAAAAGGCATATAATAGCACTGTAATGGCGGCGGTTTTACGCGGGCATGCGTGCGGGCATCTTTTGTTCACAGCGGATGTGGAAGTACTGAAGTAGGTTCTCACAGGATACAATGACACAAGTCACTTTTAGGTAGACCTTTTTGTAAGGCAATAAAGTCCTAAATGGCACTGATGGTGACAGTTTGTGATGGTAATGGCTGATGTAGAGCAGCCAAGCGTGCAGAGATGACCCCTAGTTTGATTGATTATGATAATTGACGTTGTCTTTGTTGTACCAGTTGTACCAAGCCGCTAGAAGCGGGGTAATAATCCAATTTTTTGAAAATAATAATATCAATAAAAGTTTAGTATTATTATTTCAATATCCTACGTAAAAAAAAAGGAAATGGTTTTAAAAATTACAACTTGTCCAGCTATTTTAGAGTTGAGGACGACGCTGCACCTATTTTCTTTGAGGGGAGAAATGCCGTCGCACTGTCTCCTCCACCACGGGGGTGACAGGGGGGGTGTGAGGGACTCGAACCCACTAAAACCCCCGTGAGCAGTCCTCTGCAGAGTTGGGGCAAGATAGGGTCCGGTGTACCTAAGTCAACCAGCATTTAGATAATTTTCCTCGCATTCTAAAAGTCTTAACCTTAACACACATAATTATCGTCTATGTACCTAGGTAGAGCGGTAAATCTGCGAGCTTTGCAACTTAACAGGACCTTCAAAAAAGGACCCGTGACTTTAGTGTAACTCATTGGTGCGGTAAAGTCCCTGGCGTTCCTATTTTACGTAGAAGAACATGGAAGTATACTAAAGGCCCTCTGATTATGCACAAAGCCGAATAGATCTAATCATATTTAGAGAGATATTTGGTCGAATCCTTCCGTGACCAAAACAATAAAGGCAGTACCACGCGGTGCACGCCGATCCCAATCCCGATTCCGCCATCCCCCCGATATTTGTCATATTTTGGCATAGCATCAAACAGTCAAAAGGTAAGTAGATCTGACAATAACTTAATACTCAGTAAGAACGTGTTATCTCCTCAGAGATAATACGTTCTTGTCGCAACTAAGCGACATTTTCTTTACCTTCCTAAACAATTACCTGAGTAATTTGTACCCATTCGACATTGTAAGTCAACACTTTTACTTTAACAATTTTCATGGTGTTACTTAGAGCACGTTTAGTTTCCCCTCTGTACTTTTCTACAATACAAACATTTTTCTATTTAATTATTTAAAATACAGAAAGATTTTATAAAAACACCCCGCCCTAATAAAATACTAAACATTTTAATAAACATTTCTGTGACAAAGATCTACTTTCATATTTATGAACTGAACATAGCTATGGTGTTCAGTGATAACCAGGAAATGCGTTTCGTATCGTAAATCGGCGCATGGTACCAGCTGGTACATCCTTGCTTGTGGTACAAGGCAGCAGGGATTCGTCAAAGTAATCAGAATACATCCTAGGTATCTACAAAATGTAGTTAAGGTAGACTGCAAAATAACAAGTCATACCTAAAACTCTAAACTAATCTGAAAGACTTCAAGTCTAGAGTAAAAAGGTATCGTCTAGGTAAGCATGCTCCACCATCGACCGTGTCGACATTTACCACCAGGCGAGACTGCGGTCAAATTAAAAAACTCTTAAGGCTGAAAAGGTTCGTTCGAAACGCTGTTCCCTTGATTCTATTCAAATATTCTATTCTATTCTTACTTCCAAACATTTGGGATCTCAAAATTATTCTCTCCGTATCAACACTCTCAAGAAAATTTACTCTACCAATTCTACTATCTACTAAAACTGAAGTCTCAAAATGTTAAAAATTACATTTCCTGTGAATAAGCACAATTTTAAATTATTTTATTCTAATACCGCCAATATCCTGTGGCTTGCGCCACACGGCTTGTCGACTGTAACTGAAAGTTTCCAGGGGGGCAGTAAACAGAGCTCCTTTTATTCTGGAGATCACGCGATGTTACCGACCGAGTAACGTTACCATCCCGTTTCTGAAATGTAGGACGAGATATTATTACCACATAAAATGTATAGGGAATTAATGAAGTGAAAGCATTATTTGTGCCTCTTTTAACTACGTAGTATATTCTCCACAATACAATTTCTAAATCACCAGCAAAATTACTAGGCATAGATGAGACTTTACAGCCGATGTCTCAGGGTAACGAGCGCAGTGCAGTACCGCGCAAGAATATGCAGTGCAAAGTTCTGTAACTGTTATGGGCAGGCAAATAATGGCAACTGTTACCATTAGGTGACAACTTGCTAGTCTCATCACTCAGTCATTAAAAAAACAAAAGATCACTCGCACCGTGATCGTCTCGACCGAAATCCAGAGGCCTCGTATCTCATCCTAAATCTATGGGTAAATCTCTTTAGTCCTGACGGTCTGTGTCAGTATTGATGTCCGTCATCCCTCCGTAGCTATCGCTTTGGAAGCCGTGCGTGCATTGACCGCACTGACCGCGTCCGCATGGTTTTCATAGCGATAGCTACGGACCACCGACCGACGTCAGCACTAACTATCAGAATTAGTATAAATACGGCCTCGTGGATAAGTTAGAAGACCATCCGTTAAACATGCGGACTGATGGTAACATTAAAATTAAAGAATATTTGTTGACTTGCCTGAATAAAATGGGGTCGAGCGCGGGCGTTGCATGTTGAAGAGATGTGCTAACAGAAAGAAGTAACGTTTCCAAGGAATTATGTAATAGCTTAGTTGGAAAAGCGATGAAACGGCATTCCCAAAATCACAGCTTCCAAAACTAACAACTAAATCTCCCATCAGTATACATGCTGGTATCTCCAGACCAGCATCAAAGGACGCCGCGGCTCGAAGACTTCTTCTGGACTGGGTCAGGGGACGGACCACCTCCTCCTGAGGTCCCAATCCTATTGCCAGCAGCACCGACCAAGCCAGTCGTCAGGACCACCACGGTGCTTGCCACGGTGTATCTGGATTCGTACCCGCCACAGGTTAATGTTAAGTATTCTAGCTGATAAGGGATGCTTAGTCGTAAGCTGACACCAGGTGAGAAAACACTGCAAAACAAGAGAAAATTCTTATTCCTGATTTTAAGAAATTTTCTTCGTACCTATTAAAGTAGTATCCAAGCCAGGACTCTGGATTTCAAAATCCGGCACAGACGGAACTACAACCGACACCAACACTCAACCAACACTCTAACACATTGGTTTTTAAATTCGCTGGAAACAGTGCTCTTCAACCTGGAACGCAGACTACTGTATCACGGTTGAATATGGGTCCATTGCAATTGGACTAAATATTTTCATATCGTCTACACTTCTCAGTGCACTTAAAGATGAAAGCCTGAATCTATAGGTGTTAATGGAAGTTGACTTGGAAGCTCTTTTCTCGCATGTTCTCCTTGTTGAATCGATTGTAGAACCTCTCTATTTCTAATTCAAATATATTAGAACTTCTCAAAGTATTAACCAACTCGTTCACAGGCGGTGACAGACAGAACAACAGGCGAATGCGTTCTTAACTGCGGGGAGCCCGTTTCACCGGACAGCTTGGAGCCCGAGATACCGGAAGACCGGCGATACTGGCTCTTGACTGTTATCCGGGGCTCCACGCCAGACCTGCTGCAGTTGAAACTAGCCAGGCTTTATCAGAAGGCATTTCTAAGGTAATACCTTACTATTTTCACAAAAATCAAGAAAAAAAAATTAATAGTTATATATTTTCCAGTCAAGTTTTTGTGAAATAGGTATTCGGTACTGCAAGCTGATTATGTGATGTATGCCGTGACACACTATTAATTTACTTTTAGTAAATGACTGAAGATTTCCGTTGTCTATCTTTCATTTTATCAGCAGTTTAACTCGCTCTTCCTGTAAAAGGTACTTATTGTATCGTCATCGGACTTACTACTTATTGTATGTGTAGAACTGAAACTTAACGGAATTCTGGATGTAAAGTTACAAGATTTGACATAAATCCTAACACAAAAGTTTGTAATAAAATGGTTGATGCAACTGCTTCCCTTTATTTCAGACAACAAGAGAAGCATCTCGGCATTATCAAGTCACTAGACGCACCCACAGCACGAAAGAAACACGACGTTCACTCATTTGTAGTCAATAAAGAGAGCAATTTTAGTCCTACTAATATAATAACTCCTAACACAAACACCGCTTACAAATATTTAGAAATACAAAGCTCATTCGGAAGACCAATGGAGTCAGAAATGAATATGGAGCACGATATGCTATCAACAGCATATCCGTTTCAAAATTCAAATGAAGATAAGTCGCAAGAATTAGTAGAGTTTTTCTCTATTGAGAATTTCAATGAGACAGAGTTGAATCCGGAAATAGTTGCAACTAAAGTTGTAAAGGCAGATTCATGGGTACTAGCAACCCCTACTGTAACGTTGAGGAAGAGAGAAATAAGAGAGAGCTTGGAAGAAGCGGGAGAAGATCAGATTGATATTCCACTTGAAAGTGATGGAAATGAAACTCTACTGTTTAAAAGGGAAATTATAAAACCTGAGCAGCAACCGCCAGTACAAGTTCACATTCAAAATATTACTGAGGTAAGGAATGCTGAGTTGCTGAATCTAGGTGAGCGGAAAACACGACAACTTAACGCGATGCGAAGCGACATAGCGAGAAATATTAAAAGCTGTAGTATTATAGATCTAAGTACCTAAATTTCATCGCAAACTGATGTATTTAACAATGCTTGCATCCGTGGCATTGTCGCGCTTGTCGCTCACCTAGTAAAAATTTCATTGTCAACATATTTTCTCGCCACGGTCTTTCTGAGACAACGAATCAATTAAAGTCTCTAATTTCTTCTAGTCATCAGAAACGGGCAGCGTCCAAATAGTTTACGTGGTGCTAGTAGGTGGTAGGGCGGTGCCTGCCGCGGTGGCAGCGAGAGACATGAGGCTCGTGAGAGACGCTGAAGTGGCAAAAGAGCTGGGAGCTGCAGTTACCACTAAAGCTGAACGTGAGTATGATATAAAGCAAACTAATGAAAAAGACCAAACAGACACCCGCAGAGGGTTTAAAAATCTCGGAGATGTGAGGTGAGGTGAGGGTAACAAATACAAAAACAAATTGGGTCAGGTTGAGCACACCTACTTTGAAGGTGGTTAAAATCCTTGTTAAAATGTATGATATTTTGTGAGAATCTTAAAACATGACGAGGAGAGAGAACCAATACCTCGGTTTGATTTTTAAAATTAGACTAGATATCACTGTTTTTATTTAGACTTTAGAATTTCACGCTTTGTTATTTAAACTTTTATGCTGGTGAAAGAGTGGATGCTTTTATCGAACCTAGTTGGCTAGCTGGGCAAATCTCATTTCTTCAAAGTGTCCCAGGAACACGTCCAAAATCTTCTTCAGTCTTGGAACCTTTTTACCTAGGAAGATTTGAATAATCTCGTCTTGGTTCCTGATGAAGAGTCTAATAACAACTCTTCCAATACTCCCAGCAGCGTACCTCAAGGCGGCCGAGGGACTGGAAGGCGAGGCGGAGGCTGGGGGGGTGCACGGGACTGAACTGTGGGCGTTAGCTGTCGGGGCCACCGCTGCGATACTACTGCTGCTGGTGTTGTTAGCCTTGCTGTGTTTTGCTCACAGGTGGGTATTACAATTATCATATTTATTATTTTCGTCATTATCGTGTTTGATATTATCAAATTCGTCATCTTCATCCTTCTCAACAAGTTTTCCGAATAGTAGTTATAGGTGATAAACTTTAAGATGATTGTGGATGGGTCTTTTATGCAATATTTTAAGCAAACACAATGAGATAGTGATTGGTTATAAAGTCCATCCAATATTTAAGAAGAACTTTAATTTTATACTCCAAGATCCCTCACGTTTGTACGGGCAAATTTCATAAGAATAGTATTTTTCAGGAAAAAGACCCAAAAATCAGCGGAGTCCTTGAGAGCATACCGGAACGAGCTCATGCGAGAGGTAGAAAGAAATCAACTAAAGCAGGTTCATGAAGAAAAGGATGGAAAGGTTCGTAACAAATATATTGCAGTTTATTGAATTGTATGCTCCAGCTACCGTTATCCAATTGGGTTGCAATTTGCTTGCTTGTTCTAATAACAGCTTACCTGTTAATCGTTACCCCATTCTCATTCTGTCTTGCAGCTCATCAGCGTTGTCTCTCCAAGCAGAACTCGACCTAGCAGTACTTTGTTACCAATCTATAGGGCAGCCAGCGCAACTAGGTAATTCACCCTATTTCTAAATTTCTAAAGGCGCCACACATCACTTCTAGGTAGAAAAAGTCTACCCTCGACATAGACTCGTCACCTAATCCATTTCAGCCATTTACTTTTGTCTTTGCATACCCTGTTGTTACTCTATGTTGTCTTTTTCCAGTACCTCCACGACTTCCTCAGGGGTGTCTGAAGTGGCATCAGCCTTGCGTCGACGCCCAAAAAAACCGCACGCTTTGAGAATGCCACAGAAGAAACGAGGTTAGTCTACTTCCAAAGTTTTCAATATGCAGAGACCAGCAAAGATGGCAGTGTCCTCAACTTGCATCACCATTTTGTGCACGCGTCGTATTGACGGTGGATCTGCTACACGCTTAGATAGGTTTTTGAAAACAAGATGATCCTACATCAAAAAACTGTCTTTTATTACGGGCCAGTGCCTTTTGAATGTACAACCAAATACTAGATACATCAGTTGCACAACCTGCAAACCATTACAGGCCCGTAGGTAACCCAAGTGTCCTACTCCACCTCCAGCTAGCAGCGTACCCAACATGCCGGCGATATTGCCATTTTTCACGAAATGACTGTTTCTTTCTTGTTCTACAGTGGGAACGACCGACAGCCTCTTAGAAGCAGCCGGCCTGGACAGCTCGGACAGTGGGCAACCATCGGCACCTCCCACGCCTACTTCGTTCCTTTCCATGCCTTCGGTCAACTCTTTCCCAAGGTAGGAGTTCTAGATCAGCCTCAGGTCACGAGCTGTGCAAATGCAAGCTTCCAGGTATTATGTGGTACAATTCCAAGTATATCCACGATATTTCTTTCTGTCTTAAATGTAATATCAAGTCTTCAGAATTATTATCGATAATTCCTATTCCAGGGGTAACATCGTAGAACCACTATCTCGGATCCTCGAGCCAGTCTCGGTCAGGCATCTCGACATCGACTCTCCCGGGTCCACTCCAAAGAAGTCCAAGAACCAAGAAAAGAACAAGGATTTGATCCCACGAAGACAAATGGCTTCCCAACTGGTGCGGCTTGGAAGTATAGACAAGGACCCTGGGGTGATAGGTCCGTTGGTATGGGATCTGCATTGTCAGAGGATTAAAGACGGTAAGGCAGTATTCAACCAAAATAAATCAGGCATTCATCGTTATTTCTTGATGTGAAATGCGAAAACATATTCACGAGTGGGAAATAGTGCATCAATCCAGGTCCTTCCCTCCTCAATGGTGACTCCTTGCAACTACGTCCACATGCTATATTGCAGTGCCAGAAGTTTGCATTGTAAAATCTTACTCGGCATCCTTTGCTATTGGTTGTAAGGTCATCCTCCTCGAGAGAGAAGGCCTAAAGAGATTTCCGGAATAATCCCTCCAAACTAGATGCTTCGTATGTAATCCAGAGAATTACAGAGTATGTCCTGCCCACAGCATCCAAACCCCCCAGTCCAGCAAAGTCCACCGCCTCCATACGCCAGGAGCATGGACCCTCGCGCATGCGTCAGCGGTTCAACGAGCTCATGGATGATGCCTTCACGCTGTTCGGAAGTGCAGGGTCCAGTCCTGACTCCAATACGACTTACACTGTGGAAGGGAGCAAGGAGAGCAAGGAATCTAAGGACTCCAAGGAAGAGAAGGGAAAAGGTATTGAGAATTTGAGAGGATAGCTTTGTATGACCTGCCGCAATAATATAGTGAAAGATCAAAAAAGAATAAGGAAATATGAGTTTTTAAGCATTGAACACAATTCTCCATGCATACTATCCAATTTACGTTATTTGAAAAATAACCTTTTGTTAACCCCAACCCCATGTAACTTTTACTTACTTTTCAATTCTAAGTTTTTGGTTTTCCTTTGACCACCTTAAGTGGTAACAAACAATGTTCGAAGATGGCAACCATGCTAAACCCAGAATAACTCTAAAACCCAGCACACTCCGAAAGCGGGTAAATAAGGTAGGTTTACTGTGACTCTTTGGGATTATTTTCCTAACGTGTTTTTTCCCAACTAGTCGGGAAAAAAACCTGAAGCCTCTTTTTCGGCAAGAGTAGCCGGGGGGATATTCAACCACAACCACAATTTATTTTCGGATTTTACTGCTCTACCAAATTCCAAGTACGTATAGGTGTGTACATCATCGTCATCAGCTGTTTCGAACACTTGCAGATGCTCCCGGTACCAGCCAGTTGGCCCAAGCACGTAATGACAACGTCCGCCTGCCAGGGTCCCCCTACACCGCCCTCGACACCGTCCGGGGCAGGTCTGCCGGCCCCGGCCCAAGGTAAAGAGTTAATTCATCTATATACAAGCATAAGTGTTAATTTATTTATTCGGATTACGCTTGGGCGGTAGTTTGTTTAATTGCCTATTCCCTCAAGATGACATTGAAAAAGTGTAATCTCATTAAAAGGTTTCCTATTTTTTGTAGTAGGGCTGCGAGTACATCTGCAGCACCTGCAGAAGGCTCGAGGCCGCGAACTTCCTTTACCCGTCCCGTGGCCGAGCGTAGGGCGCCGCCCCCGGCCCGGGCGTGGGGTCCCACACCACCACAAGTAAGCACCAACACCTGGACATGACGTACCAAAATTACTCACCTTTTGAAATATAGATAAACTAAGGTGAACAGCTGCTACTTAGTACCTTTTTATATTTACATAGTAATGTTACAACCCAGTGCACAAAATTTAATCAAATTATACGTATTTAACCTACACCAGCACATTAGACACGTGTTATATTGTATGCTATTTTTAACTCTTGGGTTTTCTCATTGCGCTGACCATTCCATAAACTTTCTTCAAAACACATTTAACAATTCTTACATTTCTCAAATTGTTTATTACATGTACCTAAAGCTGCGCACTCACTAGACTATGGACACAATGTCGTCGACAGAATTTCAGATGTCAGACAATTCCTGTGTGAATTCTCTCAAGTGTGAAGACGTCTCAGTTCGCACTTAGACACGTGTCCCGAAACCTTTGCCTAGTCACTAGGCTAGTGGATACGCGGTTTTATGTTTCTGTTGATTTCTCGATGGGTGCCCGAGTCACACTCAATTGTGACTCGTTGGGATTTTTTTCCCAACGTGTCACATTGTTACCGTTGCAATTTTTTTTTTCCCAACGAATCACACTCGGTGAAAAAGTGACACGTTGGGAAAAAATCACAACTTGTCGGGTATGACTTATTGGGAACACATCGAATTCTCTCATTTCTCACATCCGCTTCTTTTCTTTCCTTCAAGTAACCACCAGCTAAACTAGCGTCACTATTCCACACAGCAATGGGACGACGAGACGATGATCATTTGACAGTCCTTAGGTGGTCCCCGACCTACCGTGAACATGGCCATGGTGACGGCGGAAGGTCGGCTGTCGGCTGAAGACCCGGCTGTGCCGCTAATATCGGCTATCAAGAGTGAGATACAACGGATGAGGGAAAGTGCTCATAGGCCTGACACTTAGGTTACGATTTAGTTGGTTTTTGCTGAACTTATGTATGTTTTCACTTTAAGTACTATGTGATAAATGGTATAGGCTAGGTACACAACCTAACCTAGGTATACCAACATTTTGTACCTATGCCAAATTATGTCTCCCACTGGTGGACAGTTTTTGTGGGAATTGTCCCAGTGTCTCCCAATTTTGGCAATTCGTTTTCACATCATGTATCGAGATTTTTCCCGAAGGATTTCGAACATACATTTTTGTCAATTATTATTTTTACTTTAATTGTAGCTTATTAGAATCAACTCTACGATTCACTTATGTTTAAATGATTCAATTTTGTTCAGCTCTTATGAGATAAGTCCGTAGTGTCATAATGTAGAAAATAAGTGTAATTTAAATGAAGTGCAATTATTGTGGTTAGTTAGAATAACTTGTTGTATGTATTTCATTGTTATTTTTCCTTTTGAACGTTTTGTATACATCATAAAATTGAATCGCCTAACATTATGTTGATATTTCTAAACTCACTTTAACATTTTTGATAGTTTATTTACATAAAGTAATTTTAAGTAAACAAGGCTAATACGAATCCTCAGAAGCATGATGCCAATTTATTGTTAGTAGAAATTATAATACCATGTAACTCTACTGGTATTATTTAGAAACTGTGTTCACGAATCTCTAAATAAAAAGATTTTACATCCAACCTGGTTTTCATTTAAATAAAACTATAAATTTAAATAGAATACGTGTTTATTTTGTACTTCTAATATAAAAAGTTTTTATCTACTCATAATTAATTATACCCAACTATTTACATAAATACAAGTCATTTAGCGGACTTCATGGGGCCACAATTTTTATTTTATTGCAGGAAATAATATCAACCTTATTCTTTTAAAGTGCTTATTTAATAAAAAAACGATCTATTGTTAATTTTAAAAGAACTAAAATATGAAGATAATTATTGCATAAATATTAAATTAGGTTGCAACGACAGATTTTCTGCCTTTTAATATTAGTTTTGAAAAGATGAATCTGTGTAGGAGCAACGATAACTGTCGTTAAAGTGATGGAACAGTATTACAAATAACTATCTAAACACTATAACTTAGAACAATTCACGATAAATTTGTAAATTAAACATATTAAATTTATGATAAGAACTTAACACTGAATAACTATATAATATTTAAATACAAGCTGTGCTTATTATATTCCCTCAAGTACAACAATAATTCAAAGTCCATAAATCATAAAATATAAAAACATAATTCATTAGGAATAATAATTTTAACAGCGGCCACACAATAATATAACAAAATTGAATGAAGCCTCTCTTAGATCAATCATTAAAACATTATTTAACAGGTTTATTGCAATCAACTTTACAGAGTTTAAAGTATGCTTTACATATCGAGTTAAATCCTTATCATCGTTTGGAAGGACATTGCTACTTCACCGTCAACTTACTACTTAACAGGAAAGTGTCTGTCCAAACGTTGATAAAAGATTCATTCATTAATTCCATTTCATGCAGTGTATGTACTCGTTGAATTTTCCCGAAGTGTCACACCGTTACACTGAGAGTGACTGTGACACGAGTCACACTGTGACTTATCTTACCTATGTCTGTTTGACTATGTTGATTAGTTATCTCTATATCTCAAACTCTGAGAGTAAGCTTGAGGCCTGCCAGTGAAGACTTAACAGGCACTAATGAACTTATGAGGTAGAGCTGGCCTCTAGTATCAGTTAGTCAGACCGCCTGATGGCCTCTGAAGTAGTGACTGCTATTAATCGTGCCCTCGGAAGCACGGAGCAACGAAAATCTGCACATAGCTTACGAGAACAAGTCCTTGGCGCAGTATTCACCCGCATCCATATTATATAAAATTATATAAAACAAATGAAAATCGGATTCACTTGGAGTTTTAAGTGTGGGCAAAAAGTCAAATGAATCTGATTTTCATTTATGTCATAATATATACACGGCTATTGGTGTCGTTAGATTGTAAAACACATAAATATAAAATAAAATTCGTTGTAGTTCACAACCACTTGGAACGTGGTTAAGCAATGGTTAACCCGATCGATCAAGGCCTTTATTCGCTATGCCACATGAGATTTCTTGCCGAAAACGAGTGCTGTCATAATGCGATTTAAACTTATTTTGAAACCTTAAAACTTCTCGAAACGCGCTAGCTTCCAGCACGTTATTTTGACAGTTCAAAATGAGCGCGTTACGAATCTAGGTCTCAAGTTAACCACTGATTAACCAAGCATCTAATGTTGGTGAACATTTTATGACACCCTTATTAAAAAGAGATTATTGCTACATTGGCTTTAACACTTTCACTGCTGATCCGATTTTCGTGTCTAGCCTCGGGTGCGGCTCTGCACAGTCCATAGTTTTCCCATACAACAAACCCAACAGTTGCGTTTTTCCGCACTCGCGGCAAGTTGCCATAAACACGACAGTTGTGTTTTCAGCACTGAACGTGTTAATTTCAAGCCACGTGAGTTACATTCACACAGGAACATGTCACAAATACAACCTTTGTTTATGTTTATTTTAACCTAAATCTAATGATGTATTTAACCAATTTCTACATTCTTACATCCTGGATCTCAGAAAAAAATCCAAAAAACAATGAAATCTATTGATATGAAAAGCGGAAATGTATTTAATTTGTAGACATACAATTAACAATTTGAAACAAATTTGTTCTGAATTGGTGAATATCCTGTGCATTCCATAAAATAGCAAAGTTTTAATATAAATTCATCACATAGGCTGAAATGATAATCTACGTTAATTCTTGTGATTGCCAAACATATTTACCAGACAAAAGTGGGTCTAATTCGCGCATAGATAGATATCAAAATATGATTTTGACTATCCTCGACGAAGTCATTTTGACCGTGGTCACGAGAAAACTGGAGAGGGCGGCTGGTGTTGTTTCCAACAGTTTTTTATTTATAAAATTAGTGGCAAACAGGCATGCACCTGATGGTAAATAGTCACCTATGGCCACCCGTTACGCCAGACGCATTGCCGGTGCGTCGCCTACCTTTATTAGCTACTCTTTTAACACGGAGTATTTTGACTGCTGAACCAGATTTTACACTTGGGCAACGTTATGAACCGTGTTTCCCAGCACTGGCGTGCAGTCTGTGGATCCGCACTGCAGTAGCGTTACACACACACGCGTCTGTGTTCCGCAACACAGCCGCAAGGTTAACTGCGCTAACACAACAAACGTGTTTTCTCACACTCGCGTAACGTCGCTTAAAAGTTCTGCATGCTGTGATTCAGAGGAACACCTCTAGCGGAACATTCCACAACTAGGAATTGCGACAGCGTAAACCGGGTTCTATGCAAATTCAATGATCCACAGTGAATAAGCTTTCTTTCGATGTCGAGCCTTATGGTGAAAAGGGAAAGGTCTAAACTATTCCTTATTCAAACCCTGACACACTGGCGCGTTATGAAGGGTCGACAATATCGCAGACGTTATACGTGCTATAGCACATTTTTATCACATTTAGCGATCTTACGCACTGCGGTTAATGGGCCGGGACGCGGGACGCATTATCGGAATTATGCTGCGACATAATCGACTGCTAACATCGCGCCCGTGTGGTAGCGGTTTGCGTTTCGTAGAACTATCACATCATCACAAAAGTCTTATCTCTTCTTAGTCTGACCAGTCGGAGCTCTCTTCTGTTGCTATGTGGACTGCAACGCTTGAATTGGAGCCAGCCGCCTCCATTGACTGCCTTGCTTATCAGACGTGTCTTCATCCTGGGGAAAACATTAATAAAAATCACATTCTTAGTTCTGTGAAGCGATTACGTATCTTTGCTGTGATCGATTTTAATCAGCTGTAATTTGGCTATATATTTGTCACTCGCTTTTCGGTGAAGAAACACATTATAGTTTACCTGAATAATTGTGATGGAAACTGTTTCCGGTTTGATGATCTCTTCCATTAGTTTCTGGTCATTCACCAGTGGTTCTTCCTTTTCTTTTTTATTTCTGAAAATATAATGATGAATTTAGTTTCTGTTCCAAGCATAAAACCTTCAGTTAATCATTAGTTTAGTAGATCATAACATTCGAATTATTTTTCTCTATGTATATAAGACTAGATACGGACAGGGCCTCCATGGTCGATCATGGCCTAACCCTCCTCACGAAAGTGAGGGGAGACCCGTGCTCACAGCAGTGGGACGATATGGTTTGATGATGATAATGACATGAGACTAGTGTCAGACTAGTACAAGTGCATTATTTTTGCTTACTTGCAATAAATTATTTCGACCGCATAATCACTTAACACTTAAGACTATGGTCAAGCGCTAGCATTTAAGGCACACTCACTTTCTGCTGCCAGAATGGAATCTCCCGCCTTCGCCCCTTATTCTATTCATCGCGTGCCTATGCCTCGACTCATGGAGATATTTCTGTAAACAAAAACATTATAGGAATGACGTCACAAGTCTTAACAAGCCCTTACAATCTTCGCTTAGCCACAGAAGACTTACAGTATGTAATATTATGTATGAGTGTATGTATATATTACAGTAAGTAAATAGCCAATATTACACGCCCAGACGTAATAGATAAGCGAGTTGTATGTACCTTTATACTAGCGGCTTGTCTTTTGGTTTGGTCGTGTAGTATGATTCTGTTACGCACACATTTGGCACGTGTATAAACGTCATTTTATATGTGTGGGTTGTCAATTGGTTTGGCTTAGCAATGGCGCCAATTTGTTTTTTTTATTTTTATTTGTCTGAGTGACGAGACGAGCAAGACGTTTGCCTGATGGTAAGCGCTACGCCTGCCAATAACAGTCACGGCACTACCCAGAACACTGCATTGTATAATCCAAACAACAACAACATGTTGCTACAAACTGGTCTAAATTTTAGTTTAGTTCCTGTCAAATGGTCTGTTGTCCCCTTCGAATCTCGTGAAAACGAAAGGGATGGCAATAAGTTTAGAAATGTCAAATTTAGTCTTGGTTTAGTTTGCGCCAACAGAATGGGTGGCATTATATATTATCTACTAACACGACATTGGCGAAATTGTTGCAAGAGTTCAAAATGAGATTAAGATAAATTACCTTTTTGAGGGAATATAGATAGAAAACTGATAAAAAGGTGAAGTAATTGATTTAGAATGCTTTTTTTCATACTTATGTTTTTTCTTGTGTAATCGGTGAACTATTAAAGTGTACAAGTGTGAGTAAACTATATACTTAAACACAAAATCGTGGCATTTCGTTCTCCCCGAAGCTGCTCAAGAAGCTTCAGTAATAAAGCATTCACCACTTTTATGAATCGTGACGTTACTGCACCCTGACTAAACTATACTGCTTATCTAACAACTTAAATCATAGTAATAATACTTGACTGGCAATATGCACGAAACAAAAAAGCAAAAATATAAAAAAAAAATATGGAACATCTACCTTCTTTCTTTTACGGTACAGCCGCGTGAAAGAAAGGAAAACACAAACAGGTTACTGTGTTTTAATATAGCAATTGTAGGCCTCTTCCACAAGAATCAGTGAAAAGTGGAACATTTTAGCCAGATATTTATCGCCATGCAGTAGTGTGCAAACATTGCGGAAGTTCACATCGCGCTTTGGCCACAAGACCGTGTTATCTCCTCTTGAAGGGATAATACGTTCTTGACGCAAACGAGCGACATGTACAATGGGAACTAGAAACTTAATCGTCAGAAATAACAGGCTTTGGTCCCTATAACATTTATTAGCGACGCCACTCGTACAAAGATATTTACTAACAGACCAGCCAACATGAAAAAAGTAAAGTGACGTGAAACAAACCGCGACGCCATTTCTATTAACATCAGAGCTGTACTTAGCTGTATTTAAAGCTGCAGTATACGGTGCCCAAGTGCTGATAAAACCATAGTAGAAATTGAAAAGTAATTATAACTTCATACAACTAAATAGTAGTAGTATCTCGGCGGAGCCCGCGCCCTCCGAAGCGGCCGCGGCACCCGCTGTCAATCCGTCAACAGAATAAACTCACAGGTCGCTCCTTCGGTATCTTCCCTTGTTCGTGTAACTTCGCGCGGGCGGCTCTGCGCTTCAGTATCCGCTTGTACTGGCGTGCGTTGACGTACAGCAGCGGTTCCTCGTCGGAGCCCGCGCCGGAGGTCGAGGCGCCCTCCGAGGCGGCCGTGGCGCCCGCTGTCGCTCCCGGGGTGCCATTCACCATCTTTCAACAAAACTCATGTTAAAATGTTTGATAATGTATGAAACCGATACCATTTCTGATGCATCACGACACGACACGTCAGACAAATGTGCCGGCGGCTTAAGGTTGCAAGGCGGAGGCAGATTATAACTTACCATAACAATGTTCGGCTGGTTGACAATCTGCTGTTGCTGCACCGTGTTGCCCACACCCGCCACTTGCACCAGATTTCCGTTTAAGTTTATAACTGAAAACGATATACCTCATTGTTAGGTTTACAAACGAAAGAAAAATATGAAAAATTATAATGAAACTAGCTGGATCCCGTGGTTTAGCCCACAACAACTGTTAATAATTAGGGGATAAAGAATATTCTATGTTCTATTTCAGGATGTAAAGTTTCTAGACATCTAATATCACCAAAATCCGCCCAGCTGTTGGGGCGTGAGAAGAAGACAAACACACCAACTTCCGCATTATAATAATAGTTTGGTGATATTATTATATTATATTATTCTTAGTACAGTCACTAGTGAGTATAGATAAACAAATTGTATGAAACCAGACGTTTACACGTAGTTACCGCTAGGGGCGCTGCACTAGATTACTTGGGTACTCCACTCCCTGCACACGTCTGGAGGGTGACTTTGGTGAAGCCTCGACTTCAGTGGAGGACTGCTCACAGGGGTGTCTTTTTCGTACCCCCCCCCCCTGTCACCCAGGCACCCCCCAGGCAGAGGGAAGAGTGCGACGAAATTATTCCGGCTCAGAAAAAAAGTGGCACAAGGCTTTTGATAGCCATTTAAATGAATTTTTAGTTTTGTAAGTAAAAACCCTTGTCTCTTACCAGCAGGTTGATGAATAATCTGGTGCTGGTCGATGGTGGGCTGTGTGTTGGCTGAAGGCTGGTAGAGGAACGTCTGGCCATCAGGAGTCTGGACCAGTTGCATCGGCTGAATGGTGTTGCTAGTCCCTGGGGGAATATTTCATAGCATACAAACTTAAGGGCAGGTGATCTCAAGAATTTGTTTGTCTCCCTCATTTTGCTTAGGGGGAAGCGAGAAGTACTTATATTGATTACTAAGAAAATATGAATTAAAATTGACCTAGATACTAAAGTTTATCTTATAGTATTACAATAATTACTTAAGCGGTGGTAGCCTAGTGGGAGAACGTCCGCTTTCCAATCAGAAGGTCGTGAGTTCAAATCCCAATGCAGACACGTACCAATGTGTTTCTTGTAAAACATATGTACGTTATTATCACTCGCTTTTCGGTGAAGGAAAACATCGTGAGGAAACCCACATACCTATCCGAGAATTATTTCGGAGGTAGGTAGGTGATCCACCAATTCGGATCTGGCCCCAGTGGTGGATTAAGTGAGCGGGAGACCCGTGCTCATCAGTGGGACGTTATGGGTTGATGAGGATTACAATTACCCTATAGTATGGAACTTTAATATTGTTTCGTGTTGTAATTACCATATGAAACGGAACATTAAGTTATAAGTAGGAAGATTGAATGTCCAATAAGTCGATAACACATACCTTGCAACCCTGATATAGGCAGCACTTGCAGCTGTTGTAGTTGTTGAGCACCAGGTGTCACCTGCATGATAGACATTCATTTGTAAAGAGAAAAATCTGAGGCACATTCTTAGAAACAAATAGTCCGGAATTATTCGGGCGAGACCGACGCAAACTCTTGTACATTAAAATGCTTTAATAAAAAAAATTATAAATTTAGCTTTGAAAAAAATATGATACTGTACTAACTGCACTTTAATTAAATGAATTTCTTAGTAGCATTAATATATGTTTTTAATTATGAAGATAAAAAAATCTATAGTCTCTTTTTCTCCCTTTAAGCCCATTATCTTTAAAACTATATTATAATAATATTTTAGAGATATATGCCACAGTGCCATATTGTGTGCAATATAACACAGAATTTAAATGACGTTCTAAACTTTAAGAGCCGTTCATACATAAGGCCGTAAATCAGAAGATTCTTTATCAATTTAATGGGTCTTGCTTGCTGTCGTCTAGTGATTTTCCTAACATCATATTCGCCTTATACCTACTTAAAAGCTAATGTTCTCAAGCAGTCAAAAGTTATTTTCCGGTAATAGTAGCTAGAATAAACGTTATTTTCAAAGTGATTTAGATCTATTTTTGCATGAGCACGCATCAAGCTTCTATTTTATGCTCCGGTCTTGTCCTTAACATACTACCTGAACTTGAACTGTCCCAATCTGATAGCATGTAAGAGTAAAAGAAAATTTTGGAAGATGATTTATGGTTCACACTTTCATGCATAGAAATGATTCATAAAATACCCAAGAAAAAATTCAAAGCAACGGAAAATAAGAAAAATTATAGAAAATATAATATGATAAATAACAAAATGAATTGAATTATTTGATTAATTGGAGAATTTTATTTTGATTGCACAATGACTGGTACATAATGCTACTTAGCATAGTCCACCTTGTACATTTTATTTAGGCGCTAAAGTAAATATAAGTAAATAAATAAGGGAGATGTCGATGTAGGTTTTGTCACTAATTTACGATTTAAATTATAAAAAACAAAAATGATGTACCTACCTACTATAGTATTTTTCATGCATTATAAGCTAGGATTTCAGGGGAGGTGACGTAACAGTAATTTATCAACTTAGCATCGCATCTACATAGGGTTTGATATTTCGTAAGTTACATGTATATATTTCTTATTTACGTAATCATGGACAGCCCTTATTACAAATTTATCATATAACACGGTGTTAAAATCAACCTGTATAGCTGGAGACGATGGTATGGTGTGCACCACAATCTGCTGCCCATTAGGTCCCTGCAGCATGTGCGGAGTATTCCCCATCTGCAGGACTTGCAGCTGCTGACCGTTGATGGTCACGACCTGCGTCCCATCCGACGTCTGCAGCTGGGTATGCTCCATGGTGTCACTGGAAATTGAATAAAGAAAAAAACTTTACTTAATTTTTAATTTAACTACAGGTAGGGTCAATACAGATATGTCTATATCAGTGTGGAAAGTCACTTCTGGGAATGTTCACTTTTGTACCAAAGACTTATTAGCCAAGTATCCAGTTTGTTCTTAACACGTTGACTGCTGAAAACACACATGTTTTTGTTTTCTATAACATTACGGCAAGAGAAAACACACCAGCGGGGCTATGCAGCACGATGCGGATCAGCTCGAGTTCGTTTCATTTTGACATTTGATTGCCATGGGACTCGTCATTCGTATTGAAATGACGAGTCCCGTGGCAATCAAATGTCAAAATGAAACGAACTCAAGCTGATCCGCACCGTGCTGCATAGCCCCGCAGGTGTTCGCACACCTGGTGTGATTTCTCTTGTGTTTTCAGGCTCGCACCTGCACTGCTATACTGGCAATATTATGTGCAGCAGTAGTGTGTGCCCACACTGCTGATACAGTTTAGTTATGACACAACGCCAGTGCCATTAGACGCACACATTGCATATAGATTACTAAAAGTGGCAAAAAAATTAGCCCGTTCAGCAGTGGACGTTTAAGGCATCAACTAGATCACCACAAAGGCATCTTTACTGAAGTTTTTTATTTTATTTGACTGAGTGACGAGACATGCTAGTTGTTCACCTGATGGTAAGCGCTTCGCCTGCCCATAACAGTCACTGTTAGCCCATAACACCAGAGCTGTGTGGCATAAGGCATAAAGTTTGTCCACATAGGACTTATGACGTAGACCTTATGATATTTATCCTTTTTCATCTGAAATCAGTTCTAATCAAACTGGACAGGGAGCTACAGATCTTTCATTGATCTCTAGCAAGTCAAAACCACCATCTCCCTTGTGTTAAATTCTGTTTTCTGTTTTGCTATTGAACACTATACAGGGTGTCCAAGAAATTAGTAATGCTATAATAAAAAATTATCACCCTATACCAACTTGGGTGAAATAGCATATATCCCAGAAGTAGTTCTTTACTGGTACAGAACCGCGTCGGGGCTACAAGCAGCATACAGCTGATACTATACGATAAGTGCGCAAAGTATTTCTGTAATAGGTGCTCTGAGAATAATCCGATTGAACTACTTACTGCATCCTGGCAGTCACTTGGAGTAAGGAGTTCTATGACATATGAAATTATGAGAACACAAATAAGAATCAAGAATATCCCACAGAAGTTCGGGAAAATAATCAACACGTCACAAGTGCGAGGCCGAGTGGCACGCAGGCAACGTAATCAAAATGGCTGCTTTTCATGTAATATCATCGAGCACTTTACATAGAAATCGTGAGGAATCCTCGGAAATTTCATTGTATTCGGAAAACACCGGTGCGTTCATCTCCAAGGAATAATCCGCGAAAATAAATTGTTCACTTACATTGGGTCCTCACTGGAATTTCAATGATTGGTTGACAAAAGATAGACCAATGGTCGAAGTCAATGATCGCGAGAACGCAGTAGATTGGTTCGGCACATTACCACTCCCATAGAAGCGCGGCCGGCTGACTATCCAATCGTTCACGTAATTAATGCGTTGTCTATGGAATAACTATAGCGAATGGTCATATCTATACGAAAGAGAGGGAATTGTTTAAAAATATTTTAGAGATTTTAGTTACATCGCTATATATCATTAGAAGTAGAATATAATTAATAATAAACTAACACAAGATTACATTTCAAGAAAATGTACAACATTTTTATGCATATTTTATATATATATCACCAATTTGTAATTTTCTAATTTCTACTAAGTAGTAGATTTTATTTTGTTGATAGCAGCACTAAATTATTTCATAGACAAAGAAGTTTATAGTAACTTGTTTTAACTATTTTTAGCATGGATTAGTTTAATCTCTGTTCCACTTGAGTCACATTTGATCGTTTACTTTTTTTTAATGCTCAATAATGCACGTTACACAAAACAAACGGAAACAAAACTAGTCTATTCTTTATGGTTGCCATTATGTTTTGCGAAAACGACGCTATCTATCAATTGAAATCGTGTTTCATTAAATTGTGAATGAAAGTTATTGTTATATTGTAGAAATTGTAGATAAATCTGCGAATGCTGGTGTAAATAAGGCAGTCGTAAGATGAATTCCCAAGGGTCTGACGATTTGACACGAGAAAACCTGGCTTTGGAGACTGCAAAGGTTCTAAGTAGGTTAAGTTCAAAATAAGAATTTTAATTTTCCTCTCTTGTTTTCTGTGACAAAGGGGTATTAAATTTGTTTGTTTTCAGAGGTAATCAGCACAAACGCCGAAAAAATAAACGCGTTGGAACAAGAGATAGCTAGGGTTGATTTGTCAATTAATGCCGCCCTAAAGGAGAGTCAGAAGAAATTGGAAAAAATACGTTTAGACAAAGCGAACGAAGGCCCGACCGCTGAACAAGTAGTCCAAATAAGAAAAATTCTGCGAAAAACGCGAAACTCAAAGAAATATTGGAACTGTAAGTAGTTATCTCACTGTTATTCCAGTAAGATTCTATCAAGTGTGTTAATTAACAAGCTGGAATCATTTCAGAGATCCCAAGATGTCTTCACCCAAGCCTTTCAACAGGAACAGCCGGATGACCAAAGCAATCCAAGTAGACAACAATAACAGAACTAAATTCACTGAACGGCAGCAAGCCCGCTTCTTTATAGCTTGGTACAAACACATGATTGACAATGACAGAAACAACCTTGGCTTGTATTTATCAGATGATGCCATGCTGGAATGGTTCGGACGTACGGTCAAGAACAGGAGAAAGGTGTCGGCATTCCTTAAGTTTGACATGCAGTGCTCTCGACATAACTTTACTACAGTCGAGAGTATTGAAAGGGTAGAATTGCGAAGTGACAGATTACAAAGGTTTGTTTCTATAGTTTAAAGTAAATAAATGCCTACTCTTTATAACTTAGCTTTCTAATTTAGTTACCCATTCATGGCCTTGTAATCTTACTAATATCATAAATGTGGAAGTTTGGATGATTATTACTCCAACATGCAAAATGGCTGAAATTTGGCATATACGGCTAGTTTCTTATATATTCTTATATTCTTTATTGTACACAAAAAAAAAAAGCATATTTACAGAAAAAATTTGTAGTAATCTAATAGTAGTTTATTACCTGGTTGAAATACATTATACTTTTTATCCCCTATAAATTAAGTTTCTCTTCTGATTATATCAATGTGGGTGAAACCGGGGGACGCAGCTAATAAGCTAATAGATGACCTCCAATACACCAATAAAAGTAATTTAATAAACACAACAGTTGTGTTTTGCCATACTTGTGGCAAGTTGTGTTTTCAGCAGTAAACATGTTAAAAGTAGCTCAAGTATATAAAAAACTAGTTTTTGTCCACAACTGTTTTTATCCATCTGTGCAGAAAAATAATGCCTACGAAATTTTATGATTTTCTTTCAGCTAACGAAAACATTACAAATATAATTACTTTCCCTTTTATAATATTAGTAGGATTTGGTACAACCTTTACAAAGTTAATAAACTGGTAATACTTGTAATTCCAGAAAGGATGATACTGTCTTGGCAAGTTATCTCAACTCTCCAGAGATAGTGAAGAGTGAAAGACCTGGAAAAAGAAAATTGTTTCAGTCATGTGGCAGCCCAGAATGGGCTGAGGGCTGCAAACCACATGATGACATCGAAACTGATAATAAACGAAGCAAAAAGAATAACGTACAAAATGAAGTTGCCACAGAAACACAGTGCAATGGCCGTAAAAGGTTATTTTCTGATGACGATTCAGAAATGAATAGCAAAGGTGATGGAGCACCGGGAAGGAGACCCAAACGCCAATGTACTCAGGAATCTACGGTAACTCCTCCTAACAAAGAAGTGGGGCAAGGTGACTGCTTGCCGTCAACAAGTGGCACTGACTCTGACCGGTCACATGACACGCTGAACGCTCAGTTACCCAAGTTGGCAGTAGAGTGCAACGGCTACATTGAGTTCACTAGATCTAGGAACAGCCGTAGTTCAGATACAATGAAATGGGAGCGAAAGTGTAAAGTGCAGATCAGTTATTCGGAAGATCCACTAAATGTTGGAGAGTACATCATTTGGATGCTACGATACACTGATGAAACAAAATGTCGAAGGAACTTGCTTGCCGCATTTGAGGAAGTGGCTAAGGAGGAGTCAAAGAACATTTGAGTTTGAGCTCCTCTTGTTTTGTTGTTCCTTATGGACTTCTTGCAATTATTTTGATAACCATGTGATATGAAGATATTGTATTTTTTGCTATGCTAAAGAATTTATTTTTATTTACCTTTACGATTATGATTCTGTTTATATTTTGACCAAACTGTACCTCGGAGTATTATGAATTACATCTTAACGGTAGGGTTTTGAGCAACCTTTTGGTATGAACTTGCTTTTTTTTCACCATTTTAATCAGATTATGTTACATTACACTTACATAGTTTACTCATGCATTGTACTTTTTTCTTAAGTTATTTTCTTTTTTTGCATTAAAAATTTACTGATTGTGTAAGAGTTATTGTTTTTAAGATGGCACGCAAGTTCATATCAGTTTGCCTATCCTTATTCTAAGCATGAGTGGGCCTTTTTTCTTTACTCTAATTTAGGGTAAAATGAAGTGTGTAACTGGCTTTACTCAACTTCAATCTCTGTTTCAGATTCCGCTTTTAACCACCGATTTATTTTTTCTATTTAGTGTTTAGTTTGTTATAGGAATTCTAATCTTAGTTGTAGTTTTAAAACTATATTCCACTAGTTATTGCTGATAGTATGAGGTACTTCTTCAATGTGCACAAAATGTTTGTAAAACAAGATGTGTTAATTTGTTCTACACCATCTGTGTCTTCTCACCATCTCTTGTGCTTCTTTTGAATGACATAGCAGGTTTATGTTAGCTACCTGTACAGTAGGTATATTTTGTGGGCTCCCTGAATGAGCCATTATTGTGAACATACCTTTACAATATATATAACAGCAGCCGATCCATTCAGACCTTCGTTTAATATGGAGATTTGCCAAGTAATGTAAGAGCTAATTTTTTTGAAAAGGTAATGGATTTAGTTAGTTTTAGTCACAAGAAAACGTTTAAACATAAGCTCTACATGTTTCACGAGTCCTAGGTGACTCACTTGGGAGGGTACTGTTTGGAAATATTATAGAAATAAGTAACCTGATTTTAATGTTAGAAAATCTTGCAGAAAATGCATGTAATGTTACTCTCAAGTATCGGTGTCCCTAGTATAATGAATACATATTTACTGACCTTACTCATTGTTTGCTTTAGTTTTAATTTCTTTTGCCTTACATAGCCTGTAATTTGATTAGAAAATGGATTGTCAATGAGATTTTCAACTTTTTCAAGTGTATGTTAATTATTTACTTTAAGTTTTATGTTGTTGGAGCACATTATTTGAGAAGTAATGCTATAAATGGGAGATTTTAGTTCTTATAATGCTAGAGATGTATAAGACGAATAAATGTTTCTATTAAGACTTTTTATTCATTTTAATGCAGTTATTTTTACTAATTTTTTTTATAATTCCTTATTAAAGTAAGAAAATCATAAAACTTCCCAACACCCAATTGCGTGTTTTTCATTTAGCTAAAGTAAATTACGAGATTAATCATGTTTATAATCGATTTAATTGTCCGTAATGTCAAACAACATACAATAATATCAAAAAACCTCAACACTACTGTAAAGCAATATTTGAGTCTAATAATACAACTGGTTTGTACCCTGAGATATTTTCCATCCTAGGGTTTCTTAGATAAAAGACATCAATTAATGCCAAGTCACATAATTATGCCAATTTCGAAGTACTACTCTAATAGAAATTCGATAACTGGCTACAAATTAATAAAAAATGGTTACAAAAACTGTTTTGTGGTGTAGTATAGGCATATCAGCATTGATGCTGCTGGTGTAAACTAATAAATAAATCATTTTGCATAATACCTAATCCATAGAAAGGCTGTTAAGTTTTCCATTCCTCACAATACAAGTTATTTAGGTAAGTACATGCTTAACATGTTCACTGGGCATGCCCCGCCAATGAGTTATCTTGAGTTATCATACATGCAAATGCCCATTGGGCACACTGGACAGTCATGTTCAATTTTACAACCATTGGACTCGTGCTCCATATACCGGTCATGCATGTACATTGTACAGTAACTCAAAATGACCTATTGGTGGGGCATGAACAGTGAGCATTTTAAATTACATTGCTATCTTTACAAATCATTAATTACTGTCATTAAAAAGTAAATCGCTCATAGGTCGCGCTTTGAACATATGCCTTTAATAAGATACATAGATGGATTTTAAAACTACAGAACAAAGAAAACTTATAATGTAGATTAACAATATGTTTAAAGGTTTAACACTTTCACTGCTGAGCCGATTTGCTTGTCTAGCTTCGGGTGCGGCTCTACACACTCCATAGTGTTTTCCCATGCAACAAACACAACAGTTGTTTTCCCGCGCTCGTGGCAAGTTATGGAAAACACGACAGTTGTGTTCTCAGCACTGAACGTGTTAATGAAGTTGAGAGCCCCAATTGTGAGTTGTCTGATGTGCCCAAAGACATGCACCTATGAGAGGATTTATTAGACTGTAATTTAAACAAACTTGATGTGGGCCTATTTCAAGGCATCTTAGCTGTGCAAACGTCTGATCCATTCTGTAATATTATGGGACTGCCACAGTTGTTGAGAGACTCCAAGTCCCTAATGAAAACAGGAGAAAAAATCAAAGTAAATACTGAACTGCCCCTAGATCGCCAATATCCATTGTTTCAAACATTCAATTTGGCATGTTGTCAATACTAAAAACTTGAAATGAAGACGGTGATTTGTATTGAATGTCAGCCTGAGAATAAAAATCGCAATTTCCTCTTTCCTTCCACACAAATTAAAAATATTACAACATGATTAGTTACGATATGCAAATGGTCAGATCATTGCTGTAAAATATAACTATTATTTGTACAGTTAGTACTAGACGAAATCTGACTACATAATATAGCTACATTGAGCAAAAATAAAATTCAAGACATTACTTCAGATCTAACTACGACTTTACGTGGCACCATTATGGCAAAACTATCTCTAATACACCAACCCACTTACACATTAATTTCTCATAAAACAATGACATTTTGATAATAATCACATTAGCTCTGTGGTTGAGACAGCTCAACTTTCACACTAGTTTGCCGAGTATGATATTGTATGCTAAGAATTAGAAAGTTCAAAACAAACTGAATAAAATTCAGCTCCATGAAAGAATAAAACTTATTGAAATGTGGCAAAAATTACAATAATCTAACAAATTAAAATAGTAGGCTTTGTAGTAAACCACAAAAAGGAATGAACAGTAATAGATAATATATAAACTACTCCACCATCGTGTAAACACATAATATAAAATCAGTACATAAATTCCTTGTTGGAATAAACATTGTGATGTTTCACTAGATAGTATTCCAGTTCACAACTTGGTTACCTTATCATGCATTTTTCTAATAAAAAAGTTATTAGAATTTTTAACGGTTCTATTATCTTTATCTATTGAGTAATAAATATAGATAGATAAAATTAGTACAAATACTAATATGAATAAATCTACCAGTTAAGGTTTTAGAATAACTTTCATTTACAGTTATGTAAAATGTCTTAACAGGTTGTGAAACTAGGTATACATATCAACGTCTCAAATACTTAAGTAGTATGATGCAAATATTTTGAGTCTAATATTACTTGGTAATTATCATTATCACGTCAGGCTAATACAATGAGCCTGGACTAGTAGATATCTACTGAAGCTGAGGATCAAAGTCTCCGCCATCATTGATTGCATTAACATCTTCTATTTCTTCTTTAGCGTCATTATCGATCACTGGTTCATCAATAGGATTGTTCGCCTTTAACGCGGAGCTCATTTGTGGAGGCTGTGCAGCCGGAGTTACCTTCGGAGGTGACGAAGGAACAGGGACACTCTTAGTAGTCAATGCAGACTTCAACTTCTCCACTTCCTTCTCTAAATCTTCAATCTTCTGCTTTCTCTCGGCTAGTTCTGTTGTCATTGTATCTTTCTCTAGCCGCAAAGTTTCCAGCATTGCGCTCTTGCTCACCTGCAAATTCTTCAGTGACTGCAACTCAGTCTTGCATAAGTCGACATCGACGCGTGTGTGGTTCACCTGGATCTCAGATTTCATAAACCTGCTCACGTAGTCTGTCAAGTTACCTTGTAATTCAGCTTTTCGCTGTTGCAGCTCGCTGTTCTTGGTAATGTACTCATCGCGCTGTTCCAGAAGAGTTAGAGACTCTTCCATGCAGGTCGCCGAATGCCGCTTACACTCGTGCATTTGCGTGACCATAGCCTGTAACTTAGCTCGTAATTCCGTCTCCAAATTCCAGCTGTTGAAGAGTGAAAGCATTAACAATATTGTTACAGCGAACACAGCGTACATAGGCCAACGACGCATGTTTTCTATGCCCATATTCACGAGCAGCACACGATTAGGTTATTGATGCAATATGAAGGAGAGTTAGTTTTAGATAAACACAGTTAATTTATATTCAATTCTTGAGTTTTTTTCAATCGCTAGTTCAAGCGAATTGAATTGAATTGACACTTTTGCTCGACTTGACATACAAATGCATGACTGACTGACTGACACTCACAGAATACTGACAAGTGACAATAACAGTAATGACTAATGACACTGTATATCTGCCTAGCTGATAAACATTTCTCAGGACTATAAAATTCCCCAAAACGATACTATTAGGCAAGTTTTCCCCAAATATTTTGAAACTAGCTATGTGGTTATGTATCCATAACCACCCCTTTCTAATTTATATTGTAACAACATTGTAAGGCTGTGGATCACGCCACCGTCCCAGACGCACGATCAGCATAATGCTATCGCATCCGTTCGTTCATGGGACCGTAGCCAATGGCTAGTAAGCTTGCCCGGATCCATAGCAGTCAGCCGTTTAGTATCCAACGCTACTAGCGTTCGTCTGTAAAGTGAATTAATAAATAAAATTCGTACAATCTGAAATATAACCACGCATAATATTTTTAGTAGGTATTTGCTCAAAATTGCGAAATCCACACCAAATCAGGAGACACTGTGGACAAACAAGGATGCCTGACTATAATTTTAGTTTCTTCAGCCCTTTCCACTAAGCATAAGCAGAGGATAGAGTTTGGAGCTAAATCTATATTTACCGTGCTGCTGCGGGCAGAGCGTCCTTGTATAAAATCGAAGGAATCCGCCAATAAATGGTAGTTTTTTTTTGGAGTGTGGCAATTTAAAGGTCACGTGACCAAATTCTATGAACCATAGACAGCTATCCTTCATCGACTTCTTTGGTTTATAGCCACGAGGTTTTTAGATTATAATTCAATTTTTAGTGAATTATTAGCAAGTTATTCCAATTTATTGGAACAAAATGCCACCCAGTAATCCTTTGCCACCGAAAGAGAATGCACTTTTCAAAAGAATATTGGTAAGTACGGTTGTAAACACGATTTGATATAGGGTCACTTGTCATACTCGGCGAATAACTTAGATTTATGAGAGAACGCTTTTAGTGCCGACAATATTATATGATTATTAAGTACTTTAGAATCTGCTTCTGATGCTAATTTATATTTCGAGTGCATTTTGCACTATTTATTACATATAAAATCTCATTGGAAGTTTGATGGATTTTCGCCCTAGAATCGCTGAATCTAATAATAAATAGAGGTTAAATTCATAATCATAAGTACTTTGTTATCTTGCAGCGTTGCTACGAACATAAACAATACAAAAACGGGTTGAAATTTGCGAAGCAGATTTTGTCCAACCCAAAATATGGAGAGCATGGAGGTGAGTTTGTTTTTATATTATTTTCATAAACTCTTCATCACCTAATTTATAAAAGTTTTTGGCCAAAATCCCTTGAAGGTTCATAAATCTACACATAAACATCCCACAATTAATGCAGTTTCGATGATGGTTCATTGAACCCCAGCTATATTCATAATTCAAATTTAGAACCTTGATTTCTTCAGTCAATATTAAGTTATTTATTTATTAATATGGAAGACACACAGCAGAACCTAAACTAATAAGCAATTTGATAGCAAAATGCCATTTAGAGGTCCTCACTGCTACAAGATACCTTAGATAATAGTTTAGTAGATCATATTTTGCCTTATTTACTATTTTTATTTATTTTTTTATTTTGTAAAAGTGCAATATTTCTGCCTACTTACAATAAATGATTGAGTGTTGAGATTTCAACAGAGCAACAATGCATTTTGAACAATGTATAATTAATTATTATTGTCGTCTATCCTTACTCTGTCTCATTGGCTTGGATCTTAGCAGTCTGAATATAATGAGCTGGAATTCATTTAGAAGTTCTAAAAATTTTATGAGCTGAATTCATATTTACTAGACACAAATGGTACATGGTTCTACTTTGCACACAGATTAATGTTAAAATGTCATTTCCTTTTTTTTATAATGTTATTAATTATTTTATTTTGTATAATTATTTATTTGTAAAGGGCAACAATTTGAAATGGAATTTTGGTAATAACACTTAGTTCCATGTAGAGTTGGTCCTTTTGAGAATCATATTCCAGAGACCACCACCCGTTTATAAGTAAAAAGAGTTAATAAACGGCCTAGTTGCAGAAAAAATCCTACTCACCAAGTATCAAGAGACTTATGCCATTTTAATATTTGGGCATTCTATGCCTATTTCTATCTGCCATAGTAACAAAGAAACACGTTGTGAAGCTAATTAAAGTGACTAATTCTTGGTTGTGACAATTAATAGTTTGAATTTCTACTTTTCTATATATTTTCTTGTATATTATGTCCATTGAGTTGAGATTCAATTGCCGTGCTTCATGATGATATTAATAACATAAACCTTAGGCTCTGGCCAATGTCGCCAATGCTTTTGGTACAAAGTAAACCTTAGTCCTGCCAAAGTATTTGTTACCTATTAATTACAGGCATTAATACTACAGAGATAGAAGTGAAGATTTGTTTAATTAGGCTGTATTTACATTTGGACTTGCATTTGGCACCAATATCGATTGTTACTGATAACTATTTAAAAGCGCAGCCTAGCCCAATGGCTTTACATAGCAACAAAAAGGATTTACATAGCAATCTATGTAAATCCTGTAGTTAGAAAGTATGATGATTTTAGCCTATTGTTAAAAACACTCTTCCGGTCTCAAAAATTATTATAATTATTGTCCACAATTAGCTGCTAAACCTCTTTCATGGTGTACTGGTAGCCAAAGTCAAAAATCTTTATTCATATAGGCCCCAATAGGGCACTTATGAAAATTCACTGTCTCTACTGCCAAATTCGGAATACATCCAAACGAGAAGAACCGTCAAGAAACTCATTTGTTTTTTTTATCTTAACTCTTAGTGTCTTAGTTACTACGTACAATGGTCACCAGGAGACGCTTGAGCATGTCGCCTCCTAGTTCTTGAGCAGTAGTTGTTAAGAGCCAGTCCCATTACTGTGTTTATCAACACATTGTCATTTAATGGTGTCACAACTTATTCAGAGATCACTGAAGATACGGGCGAGTGTGTGATTTAAATTTCATTCTTAATGTATGGGAATAAAGGCCAACAACAATAATAACTACATGCCCTTGCTCGCATTGCAGTCAAAAGCCTAAATATCTATTTAAAAAAAAGTTATGTATTCCAGAAACTCTGGCGATGAAAGGATTGACACTCAACTGTCTGGGTCGGAAAGAAGAAGCGTACGAGCATGTGCGCCGTGGGCTTCGCAATGACCTCAAGTCTCCTGTATGCTGGCATGTGTATGGCCTGCTCCAACGCTCGGACAAAAAGTATGATGAAGCGATCAAATGTTACCGTAATGCTCTCAAGTGGGAGAAGGAGAATATACAGATTTTACGTGATCTTTCGTTGCTTCAAATTCAGATGAGAGATTTGGAAGGTTACAAAGTAAGTAACTGCACCACAGACAGCCTGCATGGTGTAAGATGGCGATGAGCCGGCTTTCAAGAGTGATTTTGGGAGTTCTATTCCTGTACCGGGGAAATGTTTGTGTGAATCTATATATATAAAAATGTTATGTTGGTTTGTGTACGCTTCAAAAATTCAAAAAGTTCTGCACCGATCAAGCTGAAATTTTAGCATGATATATAATCAGCATCAAGGATTGTTTTTATCTATTTCTTTCATCAGTGACATAGCAGCGAATGTGCCACAGCGAAGCGTAGCAGGGCACAGCTAGTCTCATATAATTATGTTTGCTCTGAGTTTGGGTGTTTTTGAGATCATGGTCCTAGTTAGGAGTCAGGATCTGTGCATGTGATCGATTTATTTTATGCAGATTCTGCTTTATAATTTATGTATTGGAATTTAAATAAAAATGGATAAAAAAAATAGAAGATAATTATTTTCTTGAAAATCATAGCCACAAAGTAAAAGCATTTCTGTCTTGACTTCAGTAATACTTTATTCAGTTATGCGTGAACCTATTGTAAGCATTGTTTTGTTAATAAACACTTTAAAATCAATGTTTCAGGTTGACAAGCTCACTACAGGGCCGCAGGGCAATGCAAAGTTCTGGGTACTGGGTACTGTAACTTATGGGCAGGTGTAGCGCTTACCATCAGGTGAACGACTTGGTCATCTCGTCACTCAATCAAAAAAAAAATTTTAGTTTGATTGTAGATGAAAATCAATTGTCACAGACAGCTCTAAACTTAATCTGATGTCTAAATAATTATAGTTCCAGAGATCAGCCATTAGCATTTTTTATTAAACCGTAATGCCTCATTTTCCAGGACACCCGATACCAACTATTCATGTTGAGACCGACACAGAGAGCATCATGGATCGGCTTTGCCATGAGCTATCACCTGCTGGGTGACTATGAAATGGCAAACAGTATCCTTGATGCGTTCCGCACAAACCAGATGAAGGGGCCTTACGACTATGAGCATTCGGAACTGCTTCTGTATCAGAACATGGTGTTAGCCGAGTCAGGGCAGTATGAGAGAGCTCTGCATCACCTACTTAAGTTCCAAAGTCAGATTCTCGATAAGCTAGCGATTAAGGAGACCTCTGGTGAATATTATTTGAAATTGAAGAGGTAAGTTCTATTCCAAAGACATTTAATTTTGGCCTTAAATAGATATAAGCTGATTTTTTGTAAAAGAAACCAATGATTGGAATGAATTGTATTCAATCATTCATTCAAATCCTTTGTTCGATATAAAAGTATTATGAAAAAGCCTAAATTATCTATTTTTCTATAGCTTAATAAGGCAAGTTGTTCCAAGGTCTGTCACCAATAAACAATAAAATAAAATTATAATAAAACAATCACTATATTAAATAAACATTCATAACGTTTCAGGTTCAGAGAAGCGGAAAGAGTATACGAAGAACTGGTCAAGAGGAACCCTGAAAATGTGATGTATTATGAAAAACTACTAGAAGCTAAACAAGTTACTGAACCTGCTGAGAAAGTGGCCTTCTTTGATGTATATAAGTGAGTGTGCTATATAAGAATAATAAAAAAAACATGAAGTGTTAATATTATACTTATAGATTACGGATTAATACTTCTTTCAATTCCTATCTTACATTCATTGGACAACGTATAGAGGATATAATTATTAATGTCAAGATGTATAAAACGGAAAAGATAATTGATGTTAATTCTCTTACTAATAATACTGGTACCACGTTTCCAGGAAAGAGTATCCAAAAGCGATAGCGCCACGGCGGCTGCAGTTGACGGCGGCGCAGGCGCAGCCTGTGTTCCAACTGCTGGTCGACGACTACCTCAGGCATGGTCTGCACAAAGGCATCCCGCCGCTCTTTGTTGACTTGAGGTAAGGTTCCGGAGAGATATTCTACCTACATATACTACTAGCTATTGCTCGGGACCTCACTTTATCGCGATAAAAAGTGTCCAAAGTCCTTTGCCAGGGTTCCAGCTATCTCCATACCAAATTTTATGGAAATCTGTTCACCGGTTTAGCTGTGCGCGGGAGCAAACAAATACAGAGTTACTTAACACATTGACTGCTGAACTAGTTTTTACATTTGGACACCGTCACGGACCGTGTGTGTTTTCCAGCAATGGCGTGCTGTCTGTGTGAGCCCTACTGCGTAACGTAACGTACCAACGTAAGCTGCGCTAACACAACAGGTGTGTTTTCCCGCACCTGCGTAAAGTTTTAAAAAACTTAATGTCCCTGTTTTCAGCAGTGAACGTGTTAATCGCTTAGTACTACTATTTAGATGTAGTAGTGACGTCTACAGATAGATGAAAGAGTTTGCGTGTGCGTCATAGGTGAAGAATTCTGAGTTTAACCGCACTACAACAACATGCCAAATTCGACCATCAGGCCAATAGCTTAGAACAAATATTTTTATCCTCTGTGCCCTGAGTATGCCCTTGATGGCTCGTTTTATTTGTAACATTGTGGAGGACAGAATTAGTTAACTCAACTGCGATGATACCGTCCAGTCAGTGTGCACTGGACATTTCTAGAATTATAGGAATTGATTTATGAAAAAGCTATCACTGGTTCTAAACAATAACAAATCTATGTTATAGTTACCTACCTGCTCATGTGATCCAAGGAGCCGTTACTGGAGCAATTAGAAAACCTATCACTCCAAAGTTCCAAACTGTATTCTGTTTCTATTTAACATGTTTTACTTAAATGCACCCTCTCAATTCCAGAACACTATACGATGACCAGAGCAAAGCGGACACGATAGAAAGACTCATTCTACAATACTTAGAGAATCTCACAAATACATGCACATTCTCCTCTGAGCCCAATGAAGTGAAGCAGCCAGCTAGTGCGCTGTTGTGGGCTTACTACTTTGCGGCGCAGCACTTCGACTTTAAGATGGAGACTGACAAAGCGCTGCATTATATCGACGCGGCGATTGAACATACGCCGACGTTGATAGAGTTGTTTATTGTCAAAGGACGGATATATAAGGTAAAGTAATCCAAATAAGTTTAATCACAATGACCGTAAAAAGGTTAATATGAAAGTAAAACCAACAGATCAAGCACTGTCATTGAGCTACACACTTTATTTTGGCTTTGTGCCTATGACTTGACCTCTGCTTCGGTCAGGCCTATGGCAAGACTCGAAATATAAATTTTCTATCCTTCAGGGAGGAAATTGGTCTATTTTGTTTGATTTTGTAGTATATTCTACATGAATGAGCATAGAATTATGTCTACTTACTAAACGAACAGACATTCCCTGTCCCTCTACACTTTTCGCACCACATTTAAAGCCAAGCAAAATGCAAAGAGATCGCCCGTCCAGCTAGAATATCTCGCTTGATCGATTTGTGCTGTCTACTTGATGTTGGTTCACATATTGCTAGGTGAGAGAGCAGATGCATTGATTACTTATTTAAATTGTCGCAGAGGCAGGTCTCCGTAACCTGCTAAGACAATATTATAAATATCGTTTCTGATAACAGAGACTGGGTTTATGTTATGTGGTAAAAATTATTATGTTGTCTGCCCCGTGTTCAAATTTTCGCTCTTACATGACACTAAACTTTTCGCTACATCTTAAAGTGTTGTAAAATTTTTTTTTTACCCTTCAGAAGAAATCGCGACTCCAAAGTTAACCCATCAATTAATTAAACATCAAATGCTTGCCTATTCCAGCACGCCGGAGATCCCATATCAGCGTACCAGTGGTTAGATGAAGCTCAGGCGATGGACACAGCCGACCGCTATGTTAACAGCAAGTGTGCACGGTACATGCTTCGGGCTGGACATGTGAAGCGAGCAGAGGAGATGTGTGCCAAGTTTACGAGGGAGGGTGAGCATTAGAAGTTCTTAAATTTATGCAAATTGAATTTATATATACTAGACAGTCGAGTCGTGTCTTCGGGTATTTTGGAAGGCTGAACGTAAACTAATTTAACTGGCTTTGTGCGAGATATGTTACAATTAGACACTTTACTTCTGTATATTTCAACCACTGTGCACTGTCTTTTAGTTGAAATAAAAAATCATGAAGGTGCCACGATTAGCCAGCTAGGCTGTTAGCTAGGCTGCCTATCTAGGGTGCATCAGATATTTATAGAATCATGGGAATTTATTTATTAAAATACCACTGCCTTGGAGCTATTTTGACTAGGTAGTTTTTATAAGGAGTCGAAGCTACTGAAAGACTAAAAGAATCAAGACTTTATAATAGTTTACAGTATCATAGATAGAGGCCAGTAATTCTCTAAACTATACCACATATGAAAATCGCCATTGTTTTCCAGGTGTACCGGCAACGGAAAACTTGAACGAGATGCAGTGCATGTGGTTCCAAACAGAGGCGGCGGCAGCGTACCAACGTGCGCAGCAGTGGGGCGAAGCCCTAAAAAAAGCACATGAAGTCGATAGGGTATGCCTAAGCATTTAACAGTTTCGCATGTTCAAAAACAATAATCAGTTTGCAGTGCCAAAGGGTAGGCTTTGATCTTCGTTCGTTACCCTGGGAAATTTGTTTAGAGAGACTAAGAGAGTTTTCTATCTTATCTTTGTTTCCAGCACTTCGCAGAAATAATGGAGGACCAGTTCGACTTCCACTCGTACTGCATGCGCAAGATGACGCTGCGCTCGTACGTGGGTCTGCTGCGGTTAGAGGACGTGCTGCGTTCGCACCCGTTCTACTTCCGCTGCGCCGCCGTCGCCATCCAAGTGTACCTGCGCCTCTACTCGCACCCGCTGCAGGATGTGCCGCAGACACAGGAGCCCGACACAGGTATGTACTCGACATTCTCATCATCATCAGCCTATATTCGTCCTCTGCTAGACGTACGCCTCTCCTAGACGTCACTGAGCCCAAGGCTGCTTTATATAGGAACCCCGCGATAACTATTGTTCCACAGGAACCGTCAGTTTTTGCGGGATAAAAAGAGTCCCGTATTCTATTCCAGCACCTGGAATGGAACCTTTCATAGAAAAAGTTATTTAATAACTTTATACTAAATTTCATCGAAATCCGTTCAGCCGTTTAGGCGTAAACAGAGGACAAACATACTAACACACACACTTTCTCATTTATAATATTGGTGAGATATTTTATGGACCCCACGCTATTCTATTCTATTATAACGATTATGCGAAAAAACGTAACATTTAACGTCAATCAACATTAGCACTTTACAAATTACTAGCTACGCCACGTAGTGTTACCCGCGTTGAGCATTATCCCACAGGAACCTATGTGTTAATCCAGGTAATAAACTATCTCTGTGCCAAATTTACCCAAATCCGTTCAGTAGTTATTGCGTGAAGAGTAACGAACATCTATCCGTCCTCAAAAACTTTTACATTTCTAATATTAGTAGGATAAGATAGGATGGGGATATAGAGGGCACTCCCCGTATGAAAGGAGCGTTTGAAAACAATACAATGGTGTAGTTAGTAAAGGTATTTCACCAAAGATTTGGACGTGCCCCTCTTTTCCTGTCCCTTCACTTAATTAATTGTTTTAATTGTGATCGCGTTAGCTTTCAGTAAAGAACAAAATCACCAAATAAACACCGATTTATTCAGAATCCTCAGACTGATATACAAAAAAGCGGTTTACTCGCATAACCCTTTTACCCCAGTTGCGGTTCAGCTGCCAAACAATTACGTACCGCTTACAGTAAAATTTATTACCTACTATATTGTTTTGTTAAACGACGGATATGCGGTCAAATTGTTGTTAAAACCACAAGTTTACTTATTGTTTATTATTTATAAAAAAAAAAATATTTGACTAAGTGGCGAGACAAGCAAGTCGTGCAGATAAATGAGCAACATTTTCCTGATTTTTCTGTGTTAAGTTTTTGTTCAAATGCAATTATTACAAGTGATTTTAATCCTTTTGCGTTCCGTTAAAACAAATATTTTGATGGATCTGTCAAGGGTAATTGGTTCGATTTGTTGTCGGCTCGTGACGAAACTTTCAAGAAAAGGCTTCATGAAATATTATTTCATTTGAAAGCAGAATTTTATCAATATTAGTTGGTCCTTTACTTACTCATTCTGATTTGTTTGCATTATTTTCCTACTCGGTTATGTCATACTATATTTAAAGAACTTTTTTTTCCTATAACTTTTGATGTGATTTTCCTATTCCTAATAAAATATATTGTTCAAATGTTAAATGCCAAAGCCGGTCACAGCAAAAAATAACTGCGGTTTAATTATGAATCGAAACTACACATGTACAGTGTAAATCTTAAAACAAGCTCCAGCTAGACACGGTCCTAGCTTTCTATTCTACTCGTATCAAGGTTAAGTCGTGATTGATTAATCTATTTCTATTGCAAACTTGATTTCGCTTGATTTCTTTAATGTATGTACTTTATTATAATTCGTCATTGTAACATTATTATCATGTTATTAACATAAACATAGGTTATGTAACGTTGTCAACGTTTACCATGATGGTTAAATCATAAATGAACAGTTATTGCTCAATTTTATTTGGTCAGAGGTGGACAAACTCTTACTTAATTGCTCAAAAACATTGGCCGTCACTGACCATGTCCAAATGGCTTGTAATAGTCGTAATTTTACTTTTTACGATCTCTACACAGACTTTGTCATAATAAGTGTGGGGTCAATAAAAATGCCACGGTAATAAACACTTTCTTTTTTATTTAAAAAAAAAATTCTTTGTTTTACAAAATACAATACAAAATCACAATGATTTGTTTAAATAACAATTTACAATAACAATTGTCGCCGTCTTTATATCCGTAACTATAATGAGGCCACAATCTCCACACAATTATATCACATCATTCCATACAGTTCGTTGAGAATACTGACATAAATAAATTAACTAACATTATGCATACACCACAGTCTCTTAACAATAATTTAATAAATAACTCGTATCAAAAATGTAGCGTCCGTTTTGTCTCACAACAACATATCGCTTACGAAACTATATAAAAAGTCGCGTTTCTTTAAATATGGCAATGCGGGTGGTCCCGCTAGTCTTTCGCACTTACACTACTTAGGACACTTTAACATCACATTTGCGCTTTGTATTTACACGTCACCGCGCGTCGCGGCGTTTATAGTTCAGACTAGAGCTTTGGTTTCACCGTCCGTAGCCGGGCGCGCGGTACCGCTCCCGCGCCGCCTGGGCCGCCGCCTGCGGCGTCAGGAAGTACACGTGCGCGCCTTCCCCGGGCAGCCGGTAGGACACGAACGAACCGGGCCGGCCTTCGCCCGCCGTGTTCACGGGCCCTATCCACTCCGCGTCAGGGTTTAACGGCGGCAGTGGCCTTTTGTAGTTGACCGCCGTGTCGCCCGCCAACGAAGGCGGGTTGTGACCGGGGAAGTCGTACTGGTCGTCCGTGTACTGTGGCCGCTGCACCTGCGTCGGCACTCGGTACTGCGCGAACGTCCGGTACGCAGGGTTGGCTATCGGGACGAACTCGCTGTCCGGGTTTATCGTCGGCCGCGGCAGCCGATCGTTGACTCTCGTGTCGTCTGCTAGCGAAGGCGGCTTCTGTTGAACTAGTTGAGCGTTCGCGTTCATGTAACCTTGCGGGATGGGCTCGCTGTCAGGATTGATCGGCGGCCGCGGGTGTCTATCGTTCACTAGCGTGTCTCTATCCAATGAAGGCGGATTCGTTTGCTGCTCTACTATTTCATAGTCGTACTGCAGGTTGATGTTGTTATTGACCGGCGTCCTGACAGTATCGAGCGGGGCCGTCACGGCGATACCGTTCACGTCCTGCGTACTGTCCTCTAGCTTCTTTCCGAATATATCGAAAGAGTTCTTTGTGATGTCGTCGAAGTAGCTCTCGTCCTGCTTCGTGTAGTATCCGTGACTGATCGGGTTGGGGGTTGTATGCTGTCTCGTGTGGTGGTGGACCAGCGACGCGGGTTTGTCGTTCTGAATCGGTATCTGATTCCTGTTACCGTTTCTGACATCTTTCTCTGCATCTTCGTAGTCCTCTTCCCTCGGCTTCGATTTAGGATAGTATCTACTCGAGGTCGGAGTTTCTGTGGTCACTTGCACGTTCTCGATCAAATACTGCTGGTGATAACCCGGAGATACAGATGGGGTGATCGCGTTGAACTCGTTTTCTACGTTGAAGGGTTTGCTGTAGCTCACCATAGGTCGGAACGGTTCAGGGTCGAGCTTAGGAGCCCGGAAGGGATTCTGCTCGGGCCTCTGTTTGGACTGGTAGGTGAACTGATAAACAGGTCTTGCTGTAATGGCTTTTGGCTTATGCGTGTGCGGCCTGTATGAGGGAGATTTTGGCCTGTTCGTCGTGAAAAAGTCAATGGTCTGTTGAATGTCGGCTATTTGCTGATAGAAGGCGTTCGGCCTCTGTTTCTGTTGCTGCACATACACTTGTTGGGGTCTCGGTTTCTGTATGCTGAAGTACTCCTGTGTTAACGTTCGGGTGCCTTGTTTTTGAGGGAACAGGAATAGAGCGTCGGTCTGATCGATAGCTCCATACGAGACGTCCACATTTGGTGCGAAGCCGGACTGGGAGTTAACATTTTGTTGTTGGTATACCGGTTGGCTGGCAGGCACAGTTTTATAGTAATTCCTTCCGTCGAAGTATGTAGAAGGCGACGGTGAAGTTTTCGGTTGTTCATCGTAGAAGAAGAAGGAGGCCAGTCCGTCGTCATTGGGCTTTCCGCTGTATACCGGCTGCAATTTCGTTGTAGGTATATTGTTTTGCGTGTTGGAGTAATACGCTCTCAATGGAACAGGCGTCGAGGTTACGTCGTTGCCTACGTTCTGCGTCTTCTGTGGCACGTTGTACACTATATACGGTTTCTCCGAAGTGGTTGGCGTTTTGGTATCGTAAATGTCAGGATAATCGTATATGACGGAAACGGAAAGTGGTTTCGATGTGAGTTTAGTCCTCGATTTGTAAACAGGTTTGTCTGTTTTGGGCCGCGTCGTGATCTCGTCCGGCAGGTTGTGCACACGAACAGGGTGTCTCGAGGGTATGCGTTGGGGCTTTCTCGATTTCGGCGCAGTCACAATCTCCACTGGAGCTGGTGTTGTTATGTACGTAGTCGTCGGCACTTCAGTAGTTCTCATAGATTCTGTTGTCGTTGGTCGCGTCTTATACTTGTTTCGGTACACTGTGTGCGTCGTCGGTGGTCTCGTAGTTGTCCTCGGCCTGACGTAAGTCGGTACAGTCGGCCTCGTTGTCGTTTTGATCGTCTCAGTCGTCTTCTCCTCTAATGGTGCGAAGAAATCTGGTGGTGGTGGCAAGATAATGCCAGGCACAAGAGGTCCTGCAGGCACCTTATTCTTGTAGTCAGTGCGGTAGGAAAAATTGTAAGGCGGCGGATAATAGATCGAAGGGTCGTCTTCGTCGTACAGGTCGGACTGGTTGCTCGGTGGTGGTAGGAACGCGGCGCCCGGAGGGAAGCCTTCTGGAAAAGAGCCGTTCATGGATGGGAGGAAAGGGAATGCTCCTTCGCTCGCATTCCCGGGTAGGAATGGGAACGGAGGACTTGGCTGCGACGCTCCCCCGGCAGTAGAGTTTCCCGAATCACCACCCGAGGGGTAGGACGCTCCCGGCGAGAAGGGGAATGGCGGAGGGTGTACGCCTTCGCCCTCTCCCGCATAGTAGGGAGGGAAAAAGGCCGCAGGGACACTGCCGTTTGGCGTGAGGAAGACGAGCGGTCCGTCGTCAGAGAGTCGTACCGGAAAGGGCGGTGGCACTTTTGGTTTCGCCGGTAGCTTTACTTGCCTGTTGGGCGCCTCGTAGTCGTCTATCGGCGGCCAAGGCTGTCGCTCGTTTTCCTTCGTGCGTTCCGGGAATGAGCCCCCTTTCAACACCAACAAGTGGTCTTCAGCTAGCCAGATCTCATCTTTCTTTAAGCCTCCGAGACTCTGCAGGTTATCTTTCGATCTCGTTTCCGCATTCGGCTCGTAGCTCACGATTCCCGGACGCTTGGGTGCTTTGGCAAATATTTCATTCTGTATCAGTCCATATTTCCCTTCGGCCACCTGATCCGACAGTGTCTTTTTATCCTCGTCATCCTCTTTTGGCTTGACGGCCTCCTTGCCCTCGCCGGCGCTGGACATGAGCATGCCGTCGTCCCAGATGCCCTGGTTCCATCCAACGTTGCCGCCCGATTGGTCCGGCGCGATCGCGCCCACGAACTTTCCGCTGTCGCTTTTCTGATCAAAGATTAGAGAATTTTTTGGCGTTCCGTATTCTTTTTCGTTTTTAATCTTGATGTGTCCGCCGACGAGTCGCTTGATAGTGCGTTGCGACTCTGCGACGTTCGCGTCAGCCGGCGCGCCGAGGCTGCGCTGATCGCGCACGAACGAATCGGGCGGCAGCACGTACGTCGGCACGAGCACGCTCGCGCCCGCCCCGCACGCCCACGCCAGCGCCAGCACCATCGCCAACGCCGCCCCTCTGACCATCTGAAAGCGTAAAAAACATACTTGTTAGTTAAACTGCGGAGAGTTATCAATATTACTTAATTACTGCGCAACTGCCGTGAACTTATCTAAGTGGGGTTTTGTTTGTCGACGAAACGCGTCGTTTCGGCGTACATGAGCGGGCGAAGTGAAAGGACCGCGGAGACAAAAACGTTATCCAGTGGTGTGAGCACTGGCTCGGCACTGGCGCGCCGCGCGCCACCACCCGCCTTTTATCAAGTGTGGCCAACACCACCTCCGACGCCGGCATTGAGAATAGACCGTTTAATTGGAAATTGAATGGCGGATTAACGCCCGCGAGACAGGAAGGCCGTGAAGCCTAAATAACTACGAAAAAAATCGAACTGTCATGCTTAATTTGACTGTAAGTTTTTATTGTTTTGAGTAGATATCTAGAGTCATTGTTGTTTAGTGGGTCGACGGCACCTCCGCAGAGAAATGCGATGCTCGTCGGGCTCGATCGCCGCGATATAGAAATCCGCGAGTTTTGAAACAATCATCGGGTAATTTTTACAATTTCATTCGGCACGAGCTTCACCACATTATCCTCGGTGTGGAGTCACGACTTCCCGTTTATTATTATCGCGGCTCTTTAGCGTGCATAATGATATTTCATAATGACGAAGACGTTCGCACCGAGCTTTATTCACACCCCGCGTGGGTGGAAATGATAAGTGGAGTTTTGTAAGTCGGTTGCGGAATGGGGGCTTGATTAAAGTTAAACTGCTCGGAGGCGAACTAATATCAGTCAGAGTAATGGTAGTCCTAGTTAGTTGCTGGTGCAATAGAGTGCGGGTGTCTGCTGGGCGCGCCCGCGGGCCCGTGAAAGGCACGGTCACCCGCGCGGGGCCGATTTCGCCTCTGATAAACCAATAGCAACAGTAATTGTGCCGAAGTATGCACTAGAACTGTATTAGATTAAGAGGGCAGCGGCCGGAAACAGCCGGTTGGCTCCACCGACAATTTAATTGGTTTCGATTGTACCACTCGACTCGGTATTACCTACCTTTATAGGTCACCGTGGCCTTTTTCCTTATATTATTTGCCGACTCTGTTCACGTACGACCGAATTTTGTGCACATTTGTATCTACTTTATAAAGTGCGATCTCGATTTCGTCGCATGGAAATAAAATAAAGTTGGTCATTAAGCGCGTTATTTATGAAAGGCCTTGATTGCTAAGAACGTTGTCATCGCACCGTTGAGCAACTGTTGCGCAACAGCAGTTGGTTTCTTTCCTACCAACAATAATATATCAATAAATTGAAATAATCGTTAAAGGTAAATACTAAACATTGCAACAGCTTATGAACAGGTGAGTTGTAAAGTTCATTGCGAATATCGTCTGGCATTTGGTGCGCTCATCTCGACATCTCGGTCGCATCCTTTCGTTCTTCGATATCTGGTTAGCCTTCGCAAAAATGTGTCGCGGACGCGATTGTTCAGCGCTAAAACACACGTTTTCGCGGCGCGGACGCATTGTTGTCCGTAATTATTTGACATGACTATGAGCGATGGAGACCAAAGACAAGCGGCGGCCTTGCAGCGGCAAGGTGCCCGATTTTTTTGCGGTCAGCGCAGAACGTGAAGCGATTAACCAAGCGGCCTGGGAGTGTCGCGGCGGCCCTCGCTTTCGACAATGCTGCACAACCTTGCACCAATAAATGGACCAGAGACAAATCGTTCTTATTCTACAGGGTTCTCGAATTAAATGAGCTCGTAAAAAAGCTTTCTTTGCCAGTTTCACCGTGACAGCGTTGGGAAATTCTCTCGGGTGATGCATTGTCGCCGATTTGTATTCTGCTCGAGGTTTGCATGCAACTTTCCACCGGCCTTTGTTGTCTACGGCGACCGCTAACGTTAGGATACGATGATTGCCACGTTTCACTGTTTACTATTTTCACCGACAAATGCTAAGCTAAAATGTAATGATACACAAAGAACTCTGAACTTTACCGACCAGTTAAGACTGACGACTTTTGACTGTCAGCTTTTTTTTCATTAAACTGCCCGGAGGTTTAAACGGCGTCCTCAATATCTTATGCGTGCTAACAATATACGCTTTTTGCCGGTTAAAATCCTACAACCCACAATTTACATAATTAGGTAGATAGTCGCTAACAGATTAAGGTCTTATGCATTGTCGCAAAAATATTCAAACGTTTTAGCACCCTTGCACATTAAACTCTCCAAAAGCTACACCATTAAGCGACCAATTTTCAACCTTTCTTATTGCGATAGGGCGCTAACACATTGCCAGCAATAATTGCATGTATTGATCTCCTTGAGTTCACGGAACGGCGGAAAACTTAAGTAGCGTTTATTTGTTGCTAGTTTGCGTCACAACTGTTTGTTGACCACTCCTTAATGTCCGGCACGCGTGTCTTACTAATTGTGCAATGGTTAATAAATGATTTCTATCGATACATGTGGGTCGGTTGTGTCGAAATCTATGTGCTCGTGCGACATTGGGACCCGGAGCGGAGCGAATTGGGCTATTATCGTGTGTCCTTAAGTTCAACGTGTTAGTCAAGTACAAGTATCAAGTATATTCATGTACCAGTATCAAGAACTAATATGGTAAAAATTAAGTTATGTTGTCTAAAACTTTATGTTAGATATCGATGATTGGCCATTTTTTCAAAATTTTTTGGAACAAGTGCGCTGAAATTTCTTTTCTTTTCAAAATATCTGGATACACAGGTACAAGTAAATAAATAAATATTAAAAAAAAAGGTTGAATTAAAATATCGATATACGCCTATACCCAACAGTGGATGGATACGGACAGAATAGATAGATAGAGTTAAAAAATCCTTCATCTCAAAAGTCGGTTAATTGTTTCGTTTATAAGCCTTTTAAGTACGATTATGTTACGCGTGCCCAAACAGCTGCTTACGACAATCAATCAGAGGTTTAAGAGCTAGAACTTTAGTCAGATATAATGATAATGGAGAGTGCGCGAGCGCATCATTACATTAATAGAACATCATTAGGGCTGTCACGGATCATATTATCGTATAAAGAGACTTCGCAATTGAATAAAGCGATTATGTTGAAATAGAAGTTTCAGTTATGAAAGTCATTATTGTTGTCATGTTCATTTAGATTTATTAATTTTTATGTTATATTTCAGGCTGAAGATTTTGGGTTTAGTTAAACAGTTGCCTATCACAATTGACGAGATAAATTTTATCAAAACAATAATTTCAATTTATATTAGCAAGCTTTTCAAGCTGTTGGTTTTAATTTCCTTGCTAAATATTTATAGGTTGATTTTGAATTTACTTTTATTTTTTTATTTTGATATAAGCGACAACCCTAATCTATGCCAAAACATCGCCCTAGGCAATAACACGGCGCGTGCCGCCTGATTGATCTATATCATTATCTTCCAAGCCACGATCGCCTCCATTTCAACCAAGTTACTAATCTTTTGTTTGTGTCTATATTAATGAGGTTTAATCCAATTTAATGAGTTCTCCTCTTACGAAACTTTATTAATGGCCGTACTGGAGAAAGAATGCATTGTTAGAGAGAGAAGTGTATATACCATGGTCATATGCGAGACAGGGCAAGAATGTAATCCCATCAAATTTATTCAATAGACATCCCCTTTCATTAAAGCTTTATCGTCAAAGTGTTGACACTTGTAAGTTTCTCATTTAATCTTTAGAGATGTCGAAAAAGGAAATAATGAGGTCACAACGTCAATTGCTATAATTTCGGTGTCAGTGCTTGATGGAACATTTTCGATGGTGGCGCATCGATCAACTCATGAGTTACTGGTACTGTAGGTATATCTAATTCCCAAAGACTTGAACCAAATTAGGTGACAGTTTCAATTATGATTTTTATGTGATTTCAATGAAACTGTCACCTATATTTTTTTTTAATTTGACGTTCCCAATTATCTGGTTTTGATTTGTCATATAAAAAAGCTTCAATGAAAATCTCCACAACAAAAATTATTAGGCTCTTTTTTATTGCTCCAGCTATAGACAAAGGAATTTGACGTGTCTATGCGAACGTTCTTTAGTTCTACCTCTACGCCTTAAATGTCACACGGTTTGCATTGGCATTCCTGATCCCAAGAAATGCTAATCGTGTCACGGCTGTGGTGCAATTATTGTCTTACAAGTCATTCGCGGTCAAGGTGGTAGCATCCTACAACCACTAGAACATTGTATACGCACAACAGACAGTAAGGGGAAATCCAATAATTTAATTACATTAGGCGCATTACATTGTTGAGTCTCCTCTCCCCATAAGGTTCCAACAGACACCTCCGGTCCCAATCAATGTAGCGTAAAATATCTGAAAACACTCCTTTTGTCAACCAGATTACTTATTTATCACCAAAACAAAATATATTTCAAAAACAACGCAACTAATATACACTAAGGAAAATCGAATTTTGCCTAAATTTCTAACGAATCCTAAAAAAATTGCGTGTGATGGTCTCAAACCCTCTTCGGTATGATTTTCTCTGATTATTTATTCTCACTCAATGATTAATAATTTTTACATGTCCCTATAATTACGTGAATAAGTGACTTTTCCTTACTGTTTACACGTTGCGCTGATAACCTGTTTGGAAGCACCTAACCAACCAACATCCTTGCGAAGTTATATCATCGCGCCTAGATCGCTGGAAGTTCTAGCACAATCCACTGTCATAGTTCAATTATTTATTTATTCTGTGTTAAAGCTTAAAATACCACTTTTAAACTGTGTCACTTATGAATATACATTTATTCATAAATTCTTTGTCTTGACGAGATGGGTAGAAGACTTACAGCATTAATAGACTTGAACTTTCTTAGTGTTAAGTGGAATAGGTCTTTAATAGATAGTAGTGAAAGCAATTATGCTTTTTCATATATCTGTTGAGACAGTGGGCGAAAAATTCTTGACGATCCAGAAAAAAAAAATAGTTGTCGCGGTCTTACATTGTTACACTGTTTGAAATGCTCCATTGAATAGAGCCTATCTATAGTAAGTTTCATGAATGTAAAATATATTATCTAGCTATGGCCGTAACGAAATATCAAGATATTATAAGCTATTTTTTGACACCAGACGCGACGACCTTGCATTTATAATGTGGGAATTCGTTTTTAAAATTCCACCTCGCTCGTTACTTCTAATTTAGATTATCTCGACTTTGGAAATTATGTTGGCGTAATGTTTGCTTTGCTAATATAGCGGGTATTTAGAATTGAATGCGTATACGCAATGTCCTGTGATATGCCCTGTTGCGTTGACATTACCACCTTGTAGAACATCTTTAACGTGGGATTTGTTTTTGGATTCACAAATAAGATGATTCTATTGTATTTTACGACATGAGAGATATTTTTTTTATGAGTCCGTAATGTGATTTTATTTCTGTACGACCGTGCCTTTGTTTTCTTTGTTGATAGATTTCTCCAAACCTCAGATATGTGTAACTAAAACAAGTTCCTTTGTTATTGGAATTTGGAGGTCGTTAAAATTGATCTACTTGTCGGAGTCGTGACTGTCGCTGGTCGTGGACAGCGCACGCGCCTACTACGCGCGGTCAAAGAAATATTCGTTCGAAATGTTTCAAACTGTTTCCTTCCAATCGCGGTCTGCCATAGAATCCATTGTTGCCAGATTTATGATTAATACCCATTTACCTTTTAAATTATATTCAAGGTAAACCATACTCTATAATGTACGAGACACACATAGTATTATTATTATCTGTTTTATATATGTCAGTGGTTTGAGAATTGTTCAAGTATTATTCGAATATCTTTTACACGGTCTTAAAAACATCAAGATGGTCTTATTGGCTGATAAATAACACGTTTTATGCATACAATGCGATAATCCCACCCTTGAGTTTAATATAACCTTCGCAAATAGTTCGCTTCCGTGTATGGGTACTATCGACGATTCCACTCTGTTGATGTGAACAAAGCCTGGACAAGTTACTAGTATTTGCCATTTTAGGTCCACAACTATGGTAAATATTTAAGGGTTGAACTCGGTCGCTTCTGAAATAATCTAACTAAAAGTATTAAAAAAATATCTTATATTCTGTAATAGGTACTTCATGATTGTATCTGAGAGAAATGAAAAAAAAAAGACATTCAGAAAAGTTCAAATAAAATCGTATACCTAATCACAAAAGAAAATTGCCTTAATCCAATCTACGACCCTGATCGCAGTATAAATTTTAAACGAAGCTATCTCAAACAGTCCTTGAGATGGAGGAAGCGAAAAATCTCGTTCCATATATGACGGCATTACATTTAAATGGTAACAGACAAGACACAGTAACAATAATCATGTTCTACAAATGCAAAATGAGCCATCGTAGTTATCAGCACGTGATACGCGTCTCAAGTAAGCTTTCTGTGTGAAACTTTCTTGTTTTCCGTTTCGTAATGTGGTCATACCATGTCTTATTTGAACGTAATGTTTCTTGTTATGTCGTTCGGGTGTGATTACCGCATCTTTAGTTGAGCTTTCCACATTGTGTATCCGAATTCTCAGACTAATGACGGCTGTACGTGTGCTTTGTTAACTTTTGAACTTGCTATCTCCGTTTCTGTCTTTTGTTTTAAATAAAAGGCTTGTTTTCGAAGAGTCAACGCAGTGCATGTCAAAGATAGTATCCATTTATAACTGTCCCAAATGAGATGTAAGCTACGTGCTTAAAAACGAGTTGACTGATAATGCTGTTTACCGTATTATGTTGCTAACCCAATTAACCTTTCATCTATCTTGTTACAGGTAAGAACTTATCAGACACAGCGATCTGGGTGAGTAGAACTGCATGCGGAACGAGTTTCGCCGATAACGAAGAGGGCGGTAGCACCGCGCGCGAGCGGTCCCGATGTGGTAAACATCAATTAACCGATTTCGGATAGATAATCGTCTCTATTAGCTAGTTCTCGTATTGTTTAATATGAGGCGTCGCTTGCGAAATGGCAAGTTTCAAAATTTTTCCGCCGTTTTGCCGTTACCTTTTGATGTTTTTCGGAGCGTGGCGGATAATAGGCAACCTTAGATTGCGCCCGAGTCCTTCGCCGCGAGTCGTGCGAGGAAAAGCTGCATATTTTAATAGGCACTTTTGTAATGTTCGAGCAATTGCGCCAGCGATCGGCTTGCTATCGCCGAGATTATCGGTGGAAGCAATTATGTTCAAGGTGCTATTATTTTTCGTTACGTGAACCGGGTGGCTGTCGCCGTGACAAATGTCGTTCGTCACAGCGATTAGAGCCTAGGCGTTGTAGATGCGTAGGCGCACCTAATTGCTGAGACCTCGCCTATTGTCTATCCCTACACGAAACAAACTACATTGTAAACTCTTCATTTTAATTGCACCGCAAACTCTACTTTTTTTTACCACTTATTTTCAAACGCTCCTTTTTTTACCGGCATCAAAACGTTTTCATCGAGCCGGATACGGTTTTTGTTGACGTGCCGGCGCGCGCATGACGTAACCGTGTGTTTATATTATCATTATATGTAAATCGCTTTGATTTACTCGGAAATCTCGGACGAAATTCTTAGAGCAAACATTTCGGCCATGTTCGAAGATAGTCGTGAATTATTTTGGAGCGAGGTTCACTGTCACAGATTTTAATAGAGATGATCAAAATGACGCTGAATATATAATTTTAGCTTATGCACACGCTGATTCACGTAAGGTCAAGGCGAGTTCAGATGTAAGGTTCGAATTGCATTCCTTCGACGCTTAAGGTGAGCTGGTGGCCGGTGGCCATTAGCGAGACGTCTCATCGCAGCCTTTAAGGACGAGGGAATTCAACGGCATTCTTTATTAACAACTCGTACGACTTGTTTACTACAAACAGCTAATTTATCATAAAGATAACATTAAATTTATAGGCAATTTCACTTGAAGATACAATGACCCGCTCTGTTAGTAAAATTGCAGTAACTTTATACGACCATTATTGAACATTAATAATGAAAATAACAATTAGTAGACAACCATTAAAGCTAATAGATCCTTTTGTTATAAGAAAATGGGCTTAGAATGCAATAAGGAGAATAATAATTACGAAATACAAAACTTGCATAACAGGATACATAATTTGCAAGGTAAATTGGTATTTTCATACAAATTGATCTAATTTGAAAATTAAATTTTATCTATGTTTCTATTAACATGCCGTTAATGACGTATAACCGGTATATTCTAGAGTATTTCTTTATTGATACTTTCTCGATTTTAGAGTCGCGAGTACCGTTTGTGAAATCAACATGCTTTTGGTCAGCTGGAAAGTGAGCTAGTAAAGCAAGGCAAGCCAGAGATTGTCCGCTATTAGATGCTAACCCTTGCCATAAATTGCTTTCGAAGAACTATAATTTAGGTTTACATTTGCAAGGGATTCTAAAAGTCTATGCTTGTTGAAATTATTACAGTTTTATTTACCTACTTCTAAAGTTCGTTTTTATATCGATTTATATTTGATTTAGTATCTTATAATTTTATAGTACGAGGTGTTACAACTACAGCTTATAAAATGTATTTTATTTCCCATAACAAGTAATAAATATTTCCTATTCTATAGCTCTTTCCAAGGTTGCTATGGTGCACGAGATTCTAATCTGAATGTTATTGAGCTGATATCATTTTCCACGCGTTTAAATTGTTCCGTATTCATGAAAAACAACGCTATTAATTAATTCCGTATTCCCAATTGAACATTTAGAGCGAAACTCACACGGTCCTTAAGATCCGGATGAACATTTCACAGATAATTCAGAATCACATGCGTCGAATGGATACAACGTTTAGATGTACTTACGTTAATTGTATTGCTATGCCGTGTTGTTATGTCATGTGGATTTGTTATATGCAAGCTAGTGTTCGACTTTCGAAGCTTCCGCGCTACTTTCGTTTGCTTGTCTATCATGGAGAGAACGCGTTTGGATCGATTCGATCCGATCCGATATGATATAACTCACCATTTGCACGTTTATACGGACGAAGCTTTGAATGCGCAAACCTAAATGTCGAAGCAAACAAGTCCGCGGTCGAATTTTTTCACGAATGCAAATAGTTTTGTCATCGTGATTCAAACGACTCTTCAAGTGGATTACGCTGAGGTTTTTCATTGAACAGCAATTAGGAGTCAATCGTCCAGGACGTGATATAACAAACAATTACAAGTTGATTTTAGTCAATGGAAATTAAAATAGTCACGTAATCGAGTCGTCAAAGCGTATCGATTGTTAAATTGCACACGTTCGTATGTAGGTCCGGTCGGGATTCCGTTATCTATGCGTCGCGTCGTTCTAGTATTTTCTCTATCGAAAATAGTAATAATGAAGAATTAACATAATGTATCACTCGAGATGTTATGGCCTCGGAAATCCCCGAATGTTTAACATTATTTGCGCTATTGACAGTTAAAAACATACTAACAATGATTAGTAGCTCCTTCATGACTAATACGTTCGTATACTAACTTCGCTGTGAGGCAATTCAATTAAGCAAGGATTGTTTCTTGTGCTTCGGCAGGCTTGCCATTATAGGTCTAAGAAAATATTGCTGCAATTTTAGTAAATATCGCGTATTGTTCTCTCTATCTATTCGTATTGCCAATTCGATAAGCAAAATAATCGAACGTTCACTCGATAGCGGTTTCCGTTTTACGATCGATGAAATTGACATTCGTGTACTATATTGCACTCACGGTTTTCGAAAATAATTTTACGATTTGATTCTCACGTGGGTTCTTGTGGTGGGCGTCCGCAATTGAAATATTATTAGCAGGCATGGCTTTAAAAAGGCAACCGGCTTTGTGTACCAAATATGAGCACTGCTTATTACGGTCACAATCACAACATAATTCGAGTATCGCAATAATTATTTTCGTTGAGCACGCTTATTACAATAACAAAACGTCCGAAACACAGTTTTGTTTGCATTTTCTCACAGGTGTTTCTTTACCTAACGTCATTGAGTTTTATGTCGAAGGCTGGGCGCTGTGAAACTTTGGCTTTAATGCTGTGTCGCGATACCGAGTGCATTGTTACCGGTGGAGTTATTGTAGAGCCGACGGAGACCAGCTCGTGAGATCTAGGTCGGGGACTGTCCTTACAACCTACTGGTAAACAAATCGCAAGCTTACATTTATTGATAAAGGCTGAGGCTGCGGCTGTGATCACGTTCTGGATACACTCTTCAATCGCACATGTCAGTGCTAAAGTCACTTCACTAATGTTCACTGGTGTTCAGTCACTGGCACATACTGGGGGGTGGAGTGGAGTCGCGGTTGTCGCTCTGCGGTGGAATGTGGAATGTGTGGTCCCGAGGGTCACCGCGCCTGTCAGTGGTGGGGTACGTGTGTTCCGCTGGTCGCGCGGCGCATGAGTGCTCGCGGTGGAAGGGACCGCCGGTGTAAATACGCCGCCGTAGCGCGTGCTCAGCGCCTACCCACACAGCCTTACCGCCTTACGCACACAGCCGTCGCACCCTCGTATATACACGAGACGTGACACACGGTGCGATGCGCCCGTTGCCCATCTAATGACGGCTATTGAGATGAAATTGATGGGAGAACCCTAATATCCGTAGACGGATGTTCGGGTAACCGTTGGATTACGGACAAGCACCTGAATTATTCATGTTTGTGATGTAAGGAGCTTCAGATGTGCGTGTGATTGTCGCAGAAGTCGCATGTAATGACTTCATGGAAATCCAACCTACAGATAACATCATGGGTAGATTAATGTCTCCTTAGTTTCCATTGTCTTCATTTACGCATCTATAATAATATTTTTTATATCATTAAACATGGCTGTTGTTGCATCTGCATAATTTCGGCTAAATTGTTCAGTGATTCATATTTGTGCTAATTATTTTCACCCATGATTTTTGGGAACAGAGGACATCACACGGCACACCATATCACGTTACATAATTTCATGGGCCCAAAATCCAGGAATCTAGAATTCCGTGACAAGTACCACCTTAAATGGTCTGAACATATCACAGTGATCCTAATCAAAGGTTTAGAGACACATGGATAATAACCGGGGTTTATACCACGTCCGCGTTGGGACTTCCTTTAGTAAATTATAACTGGCAAGTGGCAAAATAGAGGAGAGTGTAGTAGTTGAATAATCGTGTAGAGAATGATGTTCCACGGTGGAATGGAACGTAAGACTCCGTTTAGCCAGCTACCACCTTGGAATAAAAAATCTGTTGCCAAGTTTGTTTCGAGTTGTTCCAGAAACTAGTCATTAAAAGCCAGTCTCATTTTTACCTTAGGGTGTTTACCATTGTCGACCGCGTCTTAAATGAAGACCAGGTGAGATTATATTATAGTAAAACTGGGCTACTGATAACCCATAAAAATATGAAGATTCAGTAATGGAAAGACGTAAAAGCTAATTGTTCATATATTGAATGAATAATGACTTAAAAGTCGTTTTCATCATCGTCCTGTAACAACTTCATACTCCTCCAAAAAGCAAGCAACTGGTGCAAAGATCAACTTTTGCTGCACCTAGCCTGATAGTCTTAGTTACCAACAGCTCTGAAGGGCAATTTAGCTCCTCCTTATCTGGGAATCACATTCAGGTCTGCGTCAACAACCAGTCAACTGTTGATTTCCGCTACAAATTCATCCAAACATGACCCCTTTAACACTAAGAATCAGATTACTCATTGGGTTTTCTGTTTAACGTCTAACTTAACCCTCGCGGTTAACCTCCGCAGTCGAGATGCAGAGATTACTCGTTATTCTCGTAAATATTCGATTTCTCTTTCTGCGCATTTACCAAAGTAGAGGAAAGTTTAAAGACAATCGATTTTCGTGCGTGTAACGAGTTTCAAGTCCGTGAAATATGGTAATCTGAGTGATAATCGCTTCCGAGATCGGCAACATCCGGTCAAAGGCGGCTTAACTTCGGAGATGTTACTTGAACTTTGGAATATTTTTAGAAACCAAACTGACCAATTTTTTGTTTATTTATTGTCGAATCCCACTTCGCTTTTACGTCTAATCAGCAATACGCTCATTGTTTATTTGCTAATCATTAAAATGAGTGCCAAATCAGCATGAGTAGTTCCCTAAAGTACCTGGACATAGGGAGGCTATGAGTTTGGAACGAGTGATCCAATCCCACTAATAAATAAATGTTACCAGCATTCACTGAACATTCGGACCGTTGAAAAAAGAACATGATTTTTTAAATTCCATTACTTGATAAAATCCAGTCATTGACTTTGACCATAACTCAGTTCTATTCGAGATGCCAACTGGGCAAGCGTTAGTAGCATCGTTTACAAACGAGATGCTGTACGTTGGTTGCGCAAGCGCAAGTACCAGAGTCATCGACACCGGCGCGTCCTCGGAAGGTCGCGGTCCGGACCCCGACGGCGACGTATATGTCTCAACAGTACATTAGCTCAGATAGTGAAGCCGGTTCAGCCGGTGCAAAATGTAGTTAGAAAATGTGTTCCTAACAAGATCTACATTAATAATATATTATTATATGGTATTGGAACGGTTGTGCCAGTAGCCTAAAATGTTATGACAAGTGACAAATTATTAGCTCGTGAAGTGGCACCTAGCGGGAAACCTCTGTTGGAAATTTCTTAAACTTTCTCAATAGCAAGTTTCGGATGATACCTACAATAGGCGAATGTTGATAAGAGTATTCACAGGTTAGAGTATTTATTAATTATCTTTCCTTAGATTTAATCTTTGCAAGAACATGTGTGATTCACATAACTGAGCTTACTAATGCCTGCTAATTTGTAAAAGAAGCGCCTGTGGCAGTGTGCGTGCGATGATATCGATACTTGTTCCAAGTTCCATCTCTGATGTACATAATACCGGTGTATTACCATAACATCTCAGCGTCAGCCGCCGCGCCGGCCGGCTTATCGGTCGCATCGATTTGTTTACGCCGCGGTCCCGGATCTAGGTTTTTAATGTTGTTTTTTGGTGGGGAAATACGGTGGTTGGAATTCCTAAGACTTGCTTCTTTTTGCTGACCGATCCCACATTCCTGACCCCAAAGTTTCTGACACTAGCGGGCCCTCCCTGACAGGAGATACAATGCATGTTTCTAATTTTAGTATGCATTATGATTAAGGATAATCCTTTGAGAAAAATATCGGTTGTTAATTCTAAATTAGATATGACATGAAAAGGTGCGCTTTGATACAATGTAACAGGGGAATAATAAGCATGCATCAATTAATTTAATGGTTTTGAAAAAATACCTTTTTACAAAAGAAGATGTTAATAAAGTAGGTAAAGTATGACTTGTGAAGTTATCGTTGTATTAAAGTGCGAAGAACTACTTGTCATGCTCATACTGATATTTGTTGTAGGTTATGTACTGTTTACACATACAAATAAGCTAGTAGAGCGCGTTCCTTATACTAGACAAAGTAACATTATGTTTAACAATATTTTATTTTTGTAATCTTTTCTTTTTTATAATTTATGAGTATGACACACTCTAACACTGGGTCGAAATTCATTCCAATTGCCATAATGTGCTGTATTTTTTCTGTCAATATTACAGTTATTTAGACTATGGTATACATTATTTTTGCACCTAATTAATTGAACAACTTTACAATTATTGTTATCTTTTTGACAGCAACAGCAATGGTATTGGAGTTATCAACAATTTTAATTTAACTTAGTCCACAGCTGATTACATTGATCCGCCATCACATTATGTTTTTTTTTTAAATTCCGTTCACAGAAATCTTCTAATTCACCACGCAGCTGGAAATTACTTTATCCTCTTCCTTTTTTAGTTCAGCACCACCTTCATCAGTCTTCATTTCTTCAACACCTGGTCCAAGGGAATTAGTATCCTTTACAATTTCTGTTTGAACTTTAACATTTGGAGGCTATATTTTCACTTCCTTCTTTCCTTACACTCGCGGATTCCTCGATGGCGCCTGGGCCAATTCGCACTGGTCGGTTGTTATTTCCATTTTATTGTATTTTTTCTCGGAATCGTGTTTAGGTGGTGTCGCGGTGGCGCGTCCGTGCCACATTCCGCGACACACCGGCGCTTGCCTCCTGATTTGACGTTTGACCACTTCACAATTTTGGCGGTCCTACCATTTGTGGTGGCTGTACTTTTGGGCGATACGTTACGAACTGTTCGATGCATACTTTAGTTACTCTTTTCGATTTATCCCGTTTGTGTTGTTTTTAAATGCTCGTTTTGCTATCCAGTTGGAGTTGCAATGTGTTTTAAAGAGACGAGTCGTTTTTATTGATAAATTGATAATCTTATTCATTGCGTCCTGCCTGTTAGTCATCGTTCTGTAAGATCGTAAGTTCTAAATCACGTCCCTAAAGCTCAAGATGAACTCATCGTCTCCTAATAGAACCAATGTCACTGCTTCGGGCTAAATCGTAACTCGCATCGTCTTACGCACAGTCGAAGTCATTGACATTTCCTCAGCGGCGTGCACAGCTGTTCTTATTCCGAGAAGCACAGCGTTTTGATTTCATTGAGGCTTGCCAATTTCGCGTTATCCAGTCATTTCATGTTTTAGTCTTTTTATGTCATCTACAAGAATAGGTTTTATTGATTAAATTTCTTCGAAATATAATGCTTTATAAGCAGTTTTAGTAATTTGGTCTCAGTCTCGGTTTATTTTAATTGTCCTTGTGGTTTTGTAAATTTTTTTAGGTATAAATTTATGCGAGATCTGTATAATGAAAATCACAATGCTTATTATTATCAGTGACAGGAATGGATAATAGAAGGAAAGACGTATGACCAGCTGTGGAAGAATAGAGGCCATATAAATGTTCGTTCGAGTTGAGTTCGACTTATCATTATAATATTGTAATTATTATATTAACCAATAGTAGTGGTCGCTAGTCTGAAGAGGCGCCAGCGGTCGGCTTGTGCGCTATAAAATTCGACACGGTCCGCTAAATTATGTAATCGAATATTCATGACGCCTGTTTGGTAGGTGCACTGCTTATTTTGGTCCCTGTAGTAGTTGTTACCCGTGGTTTCGATCCAATTACTTTTTAACACAAGTCGTACCCACCCACCACTGAAAATGAATGAACGCTTAATTTATGCTCAAGTTTTTTGATTTTAAGTTCTTATAGATGATAGCGGTTTGTTTTGATCAAATTCCTCATTCGTATACTATTGATACGATTTTATTAGGTGCTTTTTCGGTCGTACGTTTTCTATATAAAGATGGTCCTAAAATAGAAAAACGATTAAACTGAATTAATGGAATGTTATTCTTTGAGCGGCTGTCTGTTATTCTTGCTATCATTATGTTGGTGCGTGAATCGTTACGATTTCGTAATATGTTAAGTTTTTCATCTCGATTCGAATATTTGCGGTAGTGTAATCGATATTAAGATCGATTTCGCGTTTATAAACACTCTTAGTTGTCATTGTGTTTAAGCGATAGGCTTATTTGGTCTAGTTATGTAAGTTTAAATTATTTCCGGTATTTTAGAAAGGCTTTTTTTAATATTATAAAGTCTAACATTGGACCAATATCTCATTGCTTTCATAACTAACTTTTTACATAGCCTTTACCGTTTTTATTTTAAATATACAAAAAGGCGACAAAATCAGCCTTTTAAAGATTAACTATAATGTTACTGGATAAATTAACTTATTGATTTGCAGTATACTTTTTATATTGTAAAATAATAATAATTAATTCTACGCCTCCAATCTTGTTATTGTTTATCAAAACTATTCCAGGCTTACATTAGCAAAGCAAATTTTTACAACTTAATGTAAAGTAAATTATTCCGTGACGTCTTGTGCGAGGATGACCCATTAATTTGTTAAGAATACATAATTTTTTGCGCCCACATAACTACCATGTACGTATACGATATTTGACATTGAGGTGTGTAAAATATTTCGCATTCCGATATTTTGACGCAAACTAAGTATGCTGATATAATGAAATGAGATACAAAGTCGATCAGGATCCGTCATTATCACGTTTATGTTCAAATATATAATCGATTTTTTAATAAGTTTTTTTCTTTAGGTCTTTAATAAATTACAATGGCAAACGCCATCAATACTTTAAGGAGTTTCGTTGTTTATCTTCTGTTTTCACCATTAGTTAAGCTCTATATCATCTTATTATTGTATTAGGATACTTTTTATCTCGGAAATTTGTATGATTCCTGTCGGATCATTGTCAACGTGAGTAAATCCGCGAAGCGCACCTAGTTTTAAAAAAAGCCTGGAATATTAATCAAAAACCGTCAAACAATAAAATTATGAGTTGGCATTGTATCGAATTCAACTTAGATGCTCCGTTTTAATTCAATTGTTGGCGTATTCTCAGGAGGTGTTGCAATTTAAGGCCTCGCTCTCTTTAGTTTAGGCAGAACTTTTAGCACTTCTTCGACTTGCTAACTAGCGATGCAAACTTCGTTATGCAAATGCAATTATCGCTATACTGAAGAATCATATCATTGAGCATGCCTATGGGCTATGCCTTTAGGGAAATTAATATTAAAAGAAACTGATCTGATGAGGGACGAAAGTTCACGGAAGAAGAACGATAGCAAAGCTTAAATGGAGATGGGCAGGAAAATTGACAAGACGGGAACGGGAAAGACCAAAGGTGGACAAAGGCAATTACGGAGTGGTGGCCAAGAGGAGCGCGACGGTCACGAGGCAGTCGACCAGCCCGAGGGTCGGACGACATCGCCAAACACGTAGGAACAGGCTGGATGTGTCTTGCACAGAATTAACAGATAGACGACGGAGCTTCTCAGTGACTAATAGTACATTGATGGTGACCGCCGCTGCAGTTAATAACAGTATTAGAACTGTTGGGTGTATACAAACCCTTTAAGGTATAGATAGATAGATAGATAAACTCTTTATTGAAACACCACAGAACAAAGAAAACTTAAAAACTAGAACAAAACAAATTTTACAATTAGTGTCACAATGGGCGGTCTTATCGCTCAGAGCGATCTCTTCCAGACAACCATGCACGGAGAGGAGTAATTATGACATCGGACGGTGGCTTTTCGTATATACATAGAATAAAATAAATAAATAAATAGATAAATATTATACACAAAAATAATATATATGGTATTTCTATGTTGCAACAAAATACGTGCATTTTTGCGAACTGTTCTTCACGTTGCAATCACCGATATGCTTCGTTGACCATTTGCCCAATTTATATACCTTAATATTTTATTATTTTCGTTTCATAAATTCTCACCTTGTTAGTTACCTATGTAGTTAAAATATTTTAAATTGCTTAAGGTCTGAATAATTCGGAAGCCATTCTAATTTCTTCATTAAATAATTTTGTTAGCACTTGATGTGTCAATAATTTAATTTATGATAATATTGTAGAATTCCTGCGGATTGTTTAAACAAGTTTCGATAAACACAATTACTGTAAAGTTAGATCATTCCGGCTTAGTAAATGAACAATTGGTTTAAGACAAAGGATAATAGTGGAGGGTAAGTTCTATGATAATATTCGGAAGTGGGTTTAAACAATGGGTTCTATCTACACATTCGGAATCTATAATATACTGCAACTTTACACCTTTGTCACATCATGCTAAATTCAGTGGACTTCACATGGTCGTTATCTGTTTCTGCTTACTAATACAGTGACACATTATTTTGTGGTGATTTTTGTATAATCATCGTGGTAATAGGATTATTAACTAGCATGAGATAATGTGCTTTAGTAGCCCAGGGTACCCTGGACAGTGAGAACGATAGAGATAGATTTATTAACACGCCAGTAGGAGAGGAGAGCCGAACATCGGACTCAATGGCATTCAGCAGGAGGTCCATACATCGAGCAGTGGATAAATGTTGGCTTATGATGATGATGATGATGATGCTGGCACCCCAAAAAGCTTTCACCTTGCATTCAAGGATACTTAAGCCTTAGATCTCTGAAAGCTTTTGTCTTGAAACTCAAATTACATATAACTTGTTCTATCTATAAAGGAGTAACTAGAAAGTAATTTGTCTAATAAAATTAATATATTGGTGATTCAACATCTCAACTGCCTCAAATAAATTTACACATTTACTATAATTTATTATTTTTAATTTATGGCCTGTCAATTAAAAATCAATTTAGCTTTTAGATATGTGATACTCTACGTCAAGCGCAAAAATGCGGACCTCGCTAAAAATACGAGGTCATAAATGTTTTTTTTTTTTCTATTAAATATGCTTTTCGAACAGATGTTGTCCTTACGTAACGTACAAAAATCTTGAGAAATATTTATAGACGCTTAATCATCACGAACGGCTCAATCAACCTTCCTTAAGCCTCCTCCCTCTTACGCCATTTATCCCGGTTCTGAGACGCTCAATCATGTAACCTTATATTGCACGGGAGTGTATGTAAAAAAATATTGCCATAATAAAAACACTAACGATGAAAATATTTTGTATGATTTGTAAATTTATAATTTCAGTCGAATTCATAGAATAGAATAGAATAGAACACTCTTTATTGTACACAAGAAACAAAAATAAACACAGTACAGAAGAATTACAATAGGTAAACAAGGGTAGTACAATGGGCGGTCTTATCGCTGAAAGCGATTTCTTCCAGACAACCTTTGGATGGACAGTAAAAAACATTTCTCGATAGTAGGGTAGTAGTATTCATAGTTCAGATTATGAATAATTCACCACAAAAGTTACTATAGTAATTAATAGATTATTAACTAATGTATTAAATACTAGCTGCGCCCCGCGGTTTCACCCGCGTAGTTCCTGTTCCCGCAGGAATATGGGGATAGAACATAAAAAAGTACCCTATGTCCTTTCTCGGGCTTTAGACTATCTCTGTACCAAATTTCATTTCAATCGGTTCAGTAGTTTAGGCGTGAAAGAGCAACAGACAGACAGAGTTACTTTCGCATTTATAATATAAGTAGGGATCGAAGACGCAATAGTCTCGCAACTAGAAAATAATACCTAAAACATTATATTCGATATTTTATGTTTGGTCTAATAATCTAATTAATCAATATCAATATTAAAATTTATGACATTACTTTTGGGAAAAGCCGAGCTGTGATTGCTATCTCGTATAATCAAATCAAAAGATAGTAAAAATACTTTTTGTTCAAGTAATATAATTTATTGGTAAAAACCCCAGTCTTTTACTAGCAGACTTTTTGTATTCAACAGGTGTATTTTATATCTTGGGAATGATCATAAAAACTACCCCGGTTGGTTGTCTATAAGTGAACTATGTATGTTACATACAGCGTCGTAGACTTAGGTCCATTTTTTGTAATACGAGAAATTGAAAGTTAAAGTTAAGTTGAAAGTTAAGCCTGTCAAATGATAATGACGGATTATTTTACTCACGAAGTCTTTATTTTTAATATTAGATAATTTCAGATTTTTAATAGACAAATTGCTATTAAATCCAACATTGTTGGCTCGATTCACTTAGTAACCGTTAGGTACTAATTAATTTTAGAGTTTAGACGTGAGATTCTGCCATCATATTTTACAGTTTGTAGTCTCTCATTCAAAATCTTGATCTAACGCCATAAGCAGGTACCATTAAGCACCTATACACGAAACAATACCTAATCATTGTTTAGCGTCGGTGTCATTACAGATTAGCCCTAGAAATACCCTTTGTGTGTAGCCAAAGGATGATTAAATGATGTGTTTTTTTACAATCGCATGCTGCATTGTTTATGCAAATTGTGTAACAAATCTGCATTTCTTGCTTATTAACAATTAACTGCCTTTTGTGATGGAATATGTATGACTGTTATTAAATTGCTGAAGCGAAGTTATGTAGTCATTTGCTCACGGACGAACCGGGTACGTGGATCGAATCATTTTATTTTGCAGCTTTAGGGTACCGCGATAGGATTCAAACTATTATGCCATGAAGTATAAGTTTTTGCTGCATCAAAATTACTAATTAAGAAATATTTTTGCATTCTAGAGATATAAAATGCTAGAACAACAAAAAATTCTCACACAGCTCTGATACGAGATCAAATGTCAGTATAATCAGGATAAATGGCGTACTGTGATTTAATAAACAGCCATGAGTAACGAATGCATTTGGATCTCACTGTTCCAAGTTCTCACCTTTCTTGGTGCTTGCCCTTGCGAATTATGCATAACGGCTCATAAAAGACCAAGGTCGTCGCACTGCTCAGATTGCGGATTCGGCCACGCCGAACTGGCCGAAAACTATAACAAAAATGCAAACGAGCGGGATGTACGCGGATCCCGCCCGTCCGACGCGCCGGACGCCACACTTGGCGCCTTTTTTCCGTTTTTTTCTTTTTACGATGCCGAATTTATGGCGGCAGATATAAGCTGCCAGTATTACGCGAACCAAACGCATTTTACTCTTTTAATATTCTCGGTCGAAGAATGTGGTTCTCCAACGTTTGGGATTTAGGTTCAACCTTATTCGTGGGTTCGCCCTTGGTCTCAAACTGCCCATTGACTTCGGCTTCGGTTGGATGTCAAACGAGTTTGTGATACATATGCCTATGTATTGTTCCGAACCATTTCAGCCCAAAGTTGCTTGTCTCCAAAAGCTCACCTGTAATTAGATACCATTGATAAAAAGGGTATAATTTCTTTAATACCTCAAAAGTGACACTTAAATTTCATGGCCTCCGTTGGTGATGAGCCGCCTGCTAAATCTGAGACCTGCATTCGATTGCTGCACGGTACAAATAATTGTGTGAATCACAGATATTTGCCCTGAGCCTGGGTGTTTGTGGGAATGTAGTTCTTGATTCTAAAATAAGTGATTAGTCGATAGTTAGAACTCAACCTCAAATGCCTTCAGGAAGACTTCACAAACTGCTGCATCGAATGGCTATCTCTACGAAATCCAAAACAGATGCCATTACGATACAGGTGTTATGCAACGGATGCAATAGGTACTAGTCGAGTTCCCGCGGACGTAACCGCCATGCCATGGAAAGTGGTATGAAATGTCGTCCGGAGGGAAAAGGCTGATCTCGCAAGCCCTACGTCCGCTGGCTAATTGGCAAGCTGGCTCGAGATGTCGTTAGGTGCATTTACCTCGACTGCCAGCCGGTTAACCTTCACGGTACATGATTTTGCTAGATTTGCTCGTACATAACATGTATACAAAGTCACGTGGCAGCTTAAAGATTGTGTTGAGAAAAATGGCAGGAAGCGCTAATGGTGTAACTTGACCATGCCCATTAATTTAATTGAATGTGAAAAACTACTCTAACGACACTGAAAATCTTTATGAGTTTGAAAGAAGATGTAAATCATCATAAAGGGTTATATATGTTTGGAATTATAAAATTTAACTTAAATATATATATTTAGCCTCAGAAATATAATACATATTTAAATATTTATTTATCCTTTCCTCCCGTATGGACTAAACACAAAGTTTAAAGAAAGCTGATAAATACCGTTAGGGAAAATAACGTTCCGTTATATACGGAGAATATTTTCGAGTAACCGTGCAAATACCTACTTCGGTCATATTTATTCAGCTGGCGCGTACAACTACGCGTCATTTGTTTTAATTTATTGTTAAAATTTAGTAGAAACATTAATTTCAAATATTGTACAAATTATTTGCATATAATCATTATAGCTCATGATTTTGATCACTGTATAGTTGGCAGGAAAAAAAAACTAGGTGGTCGAACGTGCACTTGTTTGGTTCTTCATCCTCATCATCATCACAAGTTCACAACCCATATCGACCCACTGCTCACCAAGAGTCTCAAGTCCCATTCGTGGTTGATTAGCTATTAAAATTAACTGTTGAGTCATGGGGCTATAGTCACGGCCATGAGAAACAGAAGCAAAAATCTATGATAACACAAATCAATCCAAACTTGGAAATAGAGGCACAGATAATCTCTTCGATAATCAGGTTAGAAATTACCAATATACATAGATCTTCATATACCTAACTCTTCCACCGGTCTTGGGTCTGGCCGTCCTACTCAACCGTGGTTACGACCTTGCGACCTTCCTCACACCTGATGGTGCCGTGTGGCCTCGAATAACTGTCGACGTCGTCATATCGATACTGATTAATGTACCACCACGTCCAGTGCTGGTCATAACTGTGGAGAGAAATGACAACATCACAGAGCAAAGAAAATTTAATGATTACTGTATTTGGACATGATAGTTGAGAAGTATGAAGTTCCCACGGGAACAACTGTTCGTTGAGGATTGAGAGAAGAAGTGAAGCTAATTTGAGGTCGCAGAGTCAAGTTTAACGAATCTATCAAATCTGACATTGATTGACCACATACACTAGCAAACGAAAATGTTACTAGTATAATATACATTACGTACGTCAATTATGCCGGCGACACCGCGGTGCCTCGCCATCATTATGTTAAACAGCCGGTCGGGTCCGAACCACGCGGTCATCTCCGCATTCCGCGCGGGCGGTGCGGTGCGGTGCGCATGCGACGGAATTCCCACCCCGAAACGAGCAAACAACAAACCAGTCGCTACAACCTTAGAGAGAGATGACACTGTCGCCAGGCGAGATAAAAACAACCCGATGTATATCCAAATAAGACTCTATATGTTCTTAAATAAAGTGGATGTAACATTTTTCAAGTGTTGGCGCCAATGGACATAAAAAACGGAATCTCAAATGAGGACTGTTACCATTTTAGTAAAAAGACATTATAATACGTGATTAATGTCGTTCGCCTATAAACAAGTCGTTAATAAATGTTTTATATATTTTAATATTTGTGAACACGGATCGTCCGACGCGACTACTGTATTAGCATAAATGCGAAATAGTTTAAAGTTATTTTTGTGAAGGTGCCTTTATTTGGTAATAAAATAGTTAAAATATAATTTATAAAATGTAAACTCGGGGCAAAGGCCAATATATTGTTTTTTGAGGAAAAAATTACCGATTTATCTTTAGGTATGTTTATCTTGGAATAGGTTTTTGGATACGGCAAAAACTGGTTCGGCTGGTGGATCCGACAGGTACGAATAAACAAACTCCTACGCGGCTATCAAAAGTGCTGAAATCGATTAAGGAATAAATTGATTAAACAAGTGAATTAACTGTGGCATTTTAAAACTGGAGCTTTTGTATATTTTACGCATAAATTAACAAATTTAGATTTTAATTGGGCAAATTAACATACGATGTAAACACACCAGGAATATCGGTTAGCTTATAGCATTTTCCGTTGTTCAAAATGAGCTTAACAACGTCAATCTACTGTTAGTCACTGAGTAATTCCGTGGCACATCTTCCGTCTCTATCATCATATCAGCTCGCTGTTACTGTAATATTGTATTGTCATTGGAACTTGACAGGTATGCAAAATTTCAACTCAATTTGACAACGGGAACTGGGTCATATTTTAACCTAAACAAACAACGACCCATACTTATACAGTTCATTAAATAAAAGCTTATGATAAAGAGGAAATTAGTAAACACAAATTATGTTTTTCTAAGGTAGGTATATCCATGTGCAAATTAGAGGAAAATGTCTGTTGTGGTTTTTGCGGTACAATCCAGGATTCACGAATTACAAAAAATACATATGACATCGTTAATCCTAATTCGTTTTTTTTGTGATTTATTGCATTACCAAAAATGTTCTTGCAATTTGTCTTGAAAACATTAATTTTATAAATCCTAAATAATTAGTTTTAACAACCCACACGTCCAGTTTGGTGACTGTTTAGTACATGTATTACCTTTTTATCGACTTTAAAAGTTTTCAATTCGCATAATATTTTCTTAAACAAAGTGTAAACTGCGATGATGCCGTCTACGAATGCAGCTACTCGAGAAAACTCTTAAACCTCCTAGCCTTGAATTAAATACGACAAACTCTTTGAAATTATTCCATCTAACTCCACATATTATTTCCTTGTTGTCATGGTTTCCAAGCGACAAATACGCGGTAATTCGTCTTATCCGACATGATTTACATGAGTCGAGAGTTTTCCCAAGCTACGGGAACACTTAACAATGGCGCATCCACGACAATGACAATGGTATCTGGCCACTTTCCACTTTCCCAAGACTTCCCATGTATGAAAAGCTTGTCAATTACGGGTTAACGGCTAACTTAATTTTATGACAACACGGCCACATAGTAAATATTATTTTTTATAGACAATCCTTCATGATTGACATCGTTTTAGTCCAGTCCAGTCCGTCAGGTCAGGCATCTTCATAGATCTGTTTCTACCTCTACCTGTGTCTTGTTATCTTACATTTCTAACTGTGCTTCTCGTCCTCACCCGCGAGTGAAACTTATTCTATAGGTAATTCTTGGACCTAAAGTAATCTCTCGTATATACCAAATTTAACTGTTATATAAAAACACACCTATAAACATACATACTAACTTACCTTCGTGTATGATTATAATATCGGTCAAGATTAAAATGATACATCTGTAATTGAAAGAGAGATTCGTGGAAGAGGTTTTGGTGCAGCAATAAGGCCGTCCATTGTACATTAACTTCTGTCATTATGTTTATATTACTTTAATATCTGTTTAAAGTGTAATAAAGAGTTGTTGATTGTATTGCCAGACAGACAGGCGTTGTTGTGTCTTACAAATATAAAGGTAACTTATGAAATAACACATGTCGGTCCGACATATCTACATTGTATGCCAATGTTATCACACCAACAAAAATGTGGGAACTATTCATAGCATTCGCTCCATTAACTTATTGCAAATAAAAACGTCAGATTAGTACCACAAAGTGGAATATTAAAAAGAAAAATGTGAATTTTAATAAATACCACGATAAATTAATTTGCTGCGCTGCCCACGCGCAAATAGTTGTCGATAATAAAAAGCATAGGAATAAGGGGTTTTCCAAAGACTAGAATTATAGATCTAAAGTGTATTTTATAAATAGGTTTAAGATACGGGCGGTGTCTTTGTTTACAACCAATTAAATGTGGCGACATCCGGTAAAGCTGCGAAGGTTCAGCGATGCATTGATTATAGTAAAATGCGTCTTAAAACTTAAAATATCGGATTTCTGTTTACGTTTCAATGATATATGGTCAAGAATTATCATTAAATTCCAGTCTATCAGATAAATACCATCGTATACGTTAACAATGATTGATTGTACTAATATTAAATTAGGTACTATATTTTAGGATTATACTAATATATTTTATCAACGGCTCCTGTGCTTTTAGTCGATTCGAGATTTTAGAGTCGAGATGTTAAACTCAATAAAATTCATGTAAAATATATTATCGACACACAGACAAATGGATGAATGATGGCCTTCTTGTCGTATCTGACAACGGCGGTCTGTTTTATTTTACCTCCTAGCGTGCGGCCTGATATGGCTCGCTAGACCGAAATTTGTTTTAAATGTGCGATTCCACATGGCGCAGGAGAGCTGACCAGCGCAGCCGCTGTTGTACGTGTAATCGTAGGACTCGGGTCGAGCTTATCGGTTTAGGCGCTTTACGTCAAGATCTTCATGCCTTACATCCTCAAAAGTTTGTACTTCACACTACGTAAGAATATTTCTATTCCTATCGGTTCCATCGGATATGTTTCCATAAACTTGTGCAGTGTATCGCTTTGTTTCATCACGTTAATGCCGCTGCATATTTTTCTCCGGTTTGCGGTGTGCTAATACACAGTAACCCAGTATGGTTGTGCTTTCTTGTAATACTTGTATTGTGCAACCGGTGCTGTCCGATGTGCGATTGGTATCTAACTGGAGCGTGTCGGCGACATCTCATGTATGGACTGCTAATTGAATGGAAAACTTGTGAAATAATCTTTATCGACAGTTTTTTTTTGTCTCGATCACAAACATAGATTCTGAGTCCTGACTAGGATTCCCTGTATCTACGAGGTTTGCATGGTCCTACAAAAACCCAGACTCAGAGCAAATGCCTGTGGATTGCGCGCTTTGATGGCCTGTTTTGGTTGAAATAACGTAGTGATAAGATAGACTGTGCTGTTGCAGTCAAGCTGCCCAGGGTAAGCCAAAGGTTTTTAGAATCACAGGTATCAATATATGCGACCATCAAGACCCCGTCCAAATTCATCCTCATTTGGTTTCATATAAAAAAATCAAAGTTCATCGTAACGACTGTAGGCAAGTAGGTAGGATACTTACGATATTGTATTTCTTATCAACTATTAATATCTTTTTTGTTCCTTAAAGTCATTAAAGGCAATTTGAGAGCTGCAAAGTAATGTAAACAGCAATCATTTAGCAGAATCATTATGTCAGTACCATCAGTAAGTTACAAGCAAAACAACACTTCACTTTGTACTCGTGATTGTATATTATTTTTTGCTCTAAGCCTGGGGAAATCCATATACGGTTGTATTGTATGTTGCACTTACATTTTTTTTGCTTATTTTAAAATTACATGTTACATCGGCTGAGGAATGTGTTAATTTATGTTCTTAAGTTTATATACTAGTGAATGCTGTTTCTCAGGCCTTCTATACATTTTTATTTTGTCTTTGAATAGGTTAGGTAGTCTCATATGGCACACTCGATCATTTTGTTGCTTTTTGTCAGATCTTTTCTCTCTGTTTTGTTTGTTTTCAGTTTATAAGTATGCTTTTGTTTCAGTCACTCATTAGAAATACATGTAAAGCTGTCACACATACCAAGAAACTTATCCAGTCTTGACTCTGAGACCTCAGTAATGAACATTTAAAAACAAAATTGCCTTTATCTCAGAAGCTCCAATAACAGAGTTAATAAACTATAATCCGATGCTCCTAAGAAGTCAAAAAAACATTGTTGCTGGTAGCGAGAGCTATTCATTAGCATTACAGATTAATAAAAGATACCTTAATTCAAATTATTAATTTAGAATATACTCTTTTCTGTATTATCTCGTTGATGTTTATGCTAATCTTTGCTTTTCTAGTGGCAAAAATTTAAGGCTTGGCTTAAATGTACCTGTCGGTCTGGTCTAGATAGCTTTTTGTGTTAGATTTTTGTATCCAACTTAGGTATTTCTATGGCATTTACCACCTGGTGTTACAGATTTGATTGGTTGGAATTAAGTAATAAATCTTAAAGGTCAGGTATTGTATATTGGGTAGAATTGGAACTGATGGAGCGCGGAAACGTAGCACGAAATGGACATTTTGTTTAGGGTTGTCATGCTAGAGAAAAAACTAACTTCTTTATAAACCTTTTTTATCTCACTATCAGACTATCCCCTGCGATCTTCGACTATCTCTTGACAGGCATCAAGGCGCATCATGGATTCTTGGGCCTGCCTCGGCGACGTCGCCCCTGATCCTGCACCCATGCATAACGACCTTTGTCCAGGGATTTGGATGTATTCGGCTAACGGTGCCTATCCACTCCTAATTACTTATATGGAATTCAAGAAAGCAACTTGATCCATGGAAAAGATATGAAGCCTAAGAGACTTACGCCCGGTTTCTCAAACGTTACTTAACTTGACAACAGATTAAGTCTATTGCAGTCCTTGTTGTTTGCTTAGTGTCAGATAGAGACAACAATAGATTTAGTCTGCTTCCAAAGTTAACGTACGTTTCAGAAACTGGCTGTTAACATCACTTGATATAATGAGCTTTAAACAAGGTGAAGAGAGCAGATAATGAAGAGTTATTGTTGGTTCTGTTAATGTTTCTAAACTTAACAAGAAAAACAAGCCAAAAAAAAAACTACAAGTGCATGCGTCAGCTTCGACAGAAAACAAGTTTTGCAATTACAAAGGCCATCATAATATTGCAACTAATTTTGAAACGATATTGTTGTACTAACACGACGAGTGAAATCTTAATTATGAACAAACTATTTCGAAAAGAACTATTTCGCATTTGAACTAATCAAATTACTTATCTATTAAGATATTTACAGGTATATCTGGTAATATATCAGCGCCGTTCCTTTGCCCAAGCTACAAGGAACTATTTTTAGATGGGACTGTGCAGTGAACTATGCTTAGAACTTGATGGCAGCCTGGATTTTTCCAATTTTCCAGTGCAGCCCGCTCGTTGTTGTACATTTTGGTCATTGATTTAACTCTGACTGCTGAGCCAATTTTCTAGTTTAGCCGCGGTTACGGATCTGCACAACCCGTTTTGTTTTCCCGTACTGCTAAAACAACAGTGGTGTTTTCAACAGTGAACGTGTTAAAGATTTTCGTAATAAAAGCGTCTGTTAGTCAAGTCTAAAAATATGTAAAATTAGTAACCCTAATTTCAAAAATGTATGATTGAATTAAAACAACATTAGACAAATCGCTCAAGGTCCCCCGCTTGTCATATCTATATGTATGTAGTTCAGTGCCTATTCGTGTGTGAATATGATATAATCGACTAATATAATAACAGTTGACAGCCGAGGTCATTGCCACATACCTATTGTATGACTCGACACCGTATAGTGGACAATAACGTATTGTAGCATACAAAATTAAAAAGTTTTGACTAAAGAAGGCATACGTGAAATTTAACCACCACTTTTGGGAAGACTTGTTAAAAAAGTCTCTCCGTCTCTCCTTCACTATGGGTGGTTGACTGGTAGAAAATGCTCTTAGCGTTAAGTCCGCCATTTGTACTAGTTAGTTAATCTGTGCAATAAAGTATTAAATAATAATTATAAAAGAAAACTAAGTAATAAATATTACAATTTGCGTTTGATACCTATCATTAGGTTTGTTTATATTGATTTCGTTATGCAAAAAGCTGAAGGTCGCCATCTTGTCATTCGATACGTGTCATTTTCTTTTTTTCGAAATAGTTCTCGTGATATAATATTAAGTTATAAAATTAACATATCGGGGTTTCGTTTATTTTTTCGTACCTATTGATATTGATATTGGGCTCCATAACTTAATTCTCCATACACATACAAAAGATGCCATAAACACTGGCGGAAGTGCAAGAAAGCAATGAGACCGCCTTGACCCGCCCGTTCATGGCACGAGGCCATCCTTCCGCCTAACGGGCGCCAGGTCGTGATGTCATTATCAATTCGCCACAAGTTGTGTATCAGCAACGCTTTCTATGCTGAAGTATCAGCGCTTTCCACCTGAGAGCACAAGACCTAGCCAAGCTATATAACTGTAATTATCAAAAGCAAATGCCAAGACATTTTACTTTCCATTCATTTTCTTGAAAATAAAGAAAGGAGAGACGCTTGGTTGCGGGCGAGGGTTCTGTGACGTGATGGTGTAGTAGATTTTCGAAGACTGAGTTTTTCTCGTACATTTTTCATTGCCATATATGTTAGTCAAAAATGTAATCACCCTCGCACCTTTTGGTAAGCACCGGTTTAGAAGTTACTCACTAACTTGTATATCATTTTAAAGACACTGATCGGTTTCACATGGCAAGGTGCCGAATCTCAAGCACTGCGTAGTAATATTGGCGACCAGTCCATGATTTAATCATATAGCCAAGTCAAGGTAAAATTAGATTTAAAGACGTATAGAAGAGAAGGAAATGCTAAGGCATGCGTCACTGCATCCCTAAGTTTTCAAGAACTCAAGGAGCTGGTGGCCCTAGACAAAGGTTCCTGGTTGAACAGGACTTGGCTCGTGATCAACGAACCATTCGTGATTAAAATGTGCATCATGGTCCGAGCGAAAGTAGACATGGCTTTCTAACCGACTTGGTCGATGTAAAAGTAACCGAATCCACTTCGAATATTAGACGTAAGACAAAGGTCAAGGCATTAATAGACGTCTTCCTTCCACTTTCTTCAAAACGGGTGTGGCCCGTAAAAGTATAGTGTAACAACCACATGCATTTGCATAAGTATACGTCTATGACTACGAGTCAATGTGATCTGGGTTTGACTTGAAGGTCAGGTATCCGCGGTACATACAAGAGTACCAAACAGTACCACACATCAAGCTCATTTCGTCATTTAGCTCCGTCGCGTACGTCGAAAACTTGAAGATCTTAAATCTCACGAACCTACCACATTGCACCGTCTGTTATTTACGACCAATTAAACTTGATAAGCGGAACATAACAACATACCGCGCCCTCTTCAATCTGGCCACTATGTCGGCTCCGATGCCTGCGGCCGGGTCAATTGATGCTGCGGTCAACAGAGCGTGTCGCAAATCTGGCACACGGATGCCCTGGCCTCCGTATGCTCGTGAACTTGACCCGTTGGATTCGGTTTTTGCACTGTGTCCATGACTTGTTGTTTGTTTGTCGAATGTGGTAGAGAGTATGTCTGGCCGCCCAGCCTCTAACATGGCTTGACGTCCGCTGTTAATAGATAACAACCGGGACCGACTGTTTAACATGCTCTCTGAAGCAAATTCTCTCGTAACTTAAGAAATTAAGTCGAAAGTGCGGCAGAAGCTTAGAATCTAGGTGATGCTTTTTGGAAAAGAGTATTTTTTTTTTGTGAATTGTGAACATTATACGGTTGTACTTGACATTCTGTCTGAGTTATTGACACTTTGGATTTATATAGTAGGCATGCGCATCATTTCATGGAATTATATATACGGCATAAAGTTCTGTATGTATATGTTAGGGTTTGTAAATTTGTTACAATTAATCGATATCAATTAACTAAATAGTTACTTTATACCTCTTTATGCTGACAACTTTTTGGTTGAGTAGTCGGACCTTAGTCGGACGAAAAGAAAAAGGGAAAAAAGGAGGAATGTATGTCAGTGCGGCATTCGAAAATTGGAATCGAGCGAACGACTTTGTTATTTGAAAGAATATATGATTGTCTTGAGAAAAAGAAATAAAAACAGTGAACGTGTTAAGTAATGTTTTATCTTTTAATAAACTTACTCCGACGGGGCCTAGAATAGAGATACCTAGTCTTACATATAGAAGTCTGCATTTGGCATTACATCTCTTGTAAGGACGTCCTTGATGACGAATTTCATTCAGAATAGTGTCGGTTCTCGCTAATATGACACATTGGATTAATTATAATTTATAAATCTCGGAGTCGGGCATTCATGTTGCGATATTATGCCAAAACCAATATAACTGTGACGAAGCGTGTTTACCTCACTGTTTGTGAGATATTTCTGGAAACTAATGACTTATATTCACTGGACAATAACGGGTCTGATTCGCGCATAGATTAAAATCAAAATTTCAATGACTTATATATAAAAATAACAATGATACATTAAGCATAACTGTCTGTGTGTGTGATTTAATGACTGTAGATATGATTAAGTATTTTTATTCAGCGTTCAAATCATAATTACGAGTAAATTAAAACATCACTTCTGAGTTAACCGAGCGATTTCATGCCGACGCATTGCAAAATTACCCATTTGCAAAGACGCATTAGATGCGCAGGAGTGCCCAGCACCGTGAACTTGACCGCACGGTCGGATGCGCGCGCGCAGCCGGTCAGCCTCTAAACATGGGCCGCGAATCCGCTATGATTTTGAAATGGCAACGTCTGGTCACTGCCAAGCTTAATGGTCTTGATCTTTACTCCTCTGCCTTATCCAAGTTTCATAACGTCTACGTAACTGTATTCACTGATGTCGAGGAATGTTCTCGTACGGTATTGCCGACATTTTCTTAACACATAATACAGTGATGTGGTTCGTATCTCATTTAATTGCTGTGTTTTGGCCAAATTTTAGCAATTAATGGCACACGGATTTTAACGTGTTTTCGTCGAGATATTATTAGGTATAGTGAGAGCAATAAACCTTTTACATATTCGGAAAATTTAGACATTATATTTTGATATTATATTTAATTGGTGCTATTTTTCAACGCAGTTATGAACGTTTTTTTATCATATTTTTATGATTCTAAAGTATTTCTAATTTAGATGTTTTAAAAACGTGCAGAAGTTTATAAATTGCATGCTATTAAAATATCTTAATCGGGAGAAGACGACGAATATATATGTGCGCAAGCGCAGTTATATGCTCGTAATTAATGCGCTTTGCACAAGCCATGTGACGCGTGACAAGTGGTCCTGTCAACGCTGACAGTTGACAAATTGATGTAAGTAAGGGAAATTAGATTTGAAAAGATAAAATTAATCTATGGTTTGGATGCAGTTTAAAATATTTGCAGCATTCAAGGGCTAAATGATAAAAATTTCTTTTGCTATACTTTTTTTACTTTATTTTTATCATAGTTTTTTTTTATAAATTATGTGATATATTGTGCCCATATGGAGATTCAGATTTGTGTCATAGATATTGCCGTATATTGACTTATTAGACCCTGTTAAAAGTTAATTAGCTTCATTCGAGCAAGCATTAGTTACACCAGTCAACAATTTATGTATCTTTTTCCCAAGAAACTAAAACCGTGCCCAGTCCAACTTCTATTTAAGGCTAATTGAGCACATTATTAAATTATTACGATCTCCATGTCATGAATTTAGCTAACTCCAAATAAGGCCCCTTTGGGGCTTGAGAGCGTACCTTGTCGTGGGCGGCAATGTCCATCGCACTAAACGGAGCAACCGTCATTGTCGAGCTTGCATCACTGTGCTCTGTATCTAACGAAGGTCGCCAGTGTACGCCTTATTAGGATAGCGTCTTCAGCGACCTCACCATAGGACCACACACTCTGTGTGTCGTCGTTGTCCTTAAGTTATATGATCGTCTGTTCTTATAAACGGTAATAAACTCGCCATCTTCTCGCAATTTTCTTTGTTTGTGTGTTTCAGTGTTTCAATAAAGAGTTTATCTATCTATCTATCCTTCTCGGGCAATTTTAATCGGTCTTTATTTTTTGTAATGCGTCTTCCTTGTCTCCCGCCAAAACTGACAGAATATTTTGCTTGCAGAGTTAAATGCGTGTCGGGTCCATAGAGTAGATATAAACCTCCTTGGATGCCGTGGAATTATGCAAAACATGAGAACCTGGCCAGAAATGCAGGCAGGTTACTCGAGTTATGGTGCTACGTGTCAAAGGCTCGACAGCAGTCGTTGACCTACTGAGCGGTGACCAAATATACAAGTCGTGACATATGTACGCCTCTGTAAAACGGCATTTTACTTGTCTTAATTATTGAACCGCAGCGTTGATTCCAAATGTACCTTTTTATATCTGATCGATTCGACAATTTCGATTTCTTAAATCACTACGTTCAAGGTTGATGTTCGTGGTGAATTAATTAATCGTTTGTTCGTGATTATTACTATAACTGTCTTGTTAATTAATTTCAATAATCGTGGCCCCCAACTATAAATGACTATAAAAAAGGTAACCTTACGGGTCAAGTTTTTTTCTTCTTCTTCAATCGATTATTATTGATGTTATTTTAGTAGGTATACGGCTTACAAATTTTGGGCCCGTTTTTTCGTGTATTGATACTCGTTACACTAGTTTTGAGTAGTAAGATTTTGTCATTGATTTAAGCTAACCATACGATCCATTAACCTGGAACCTTGGGGTATTTAGGGACCGTATTATATAACTATGTATAAGTAATAGGCATAGGATACGCACCGACTATCGTGCCTTTATCTAAGGTCCTAAATGTCGAAGCAATAAATCGGCCAGGGCGGGTCTGTTGCGAAATAACTAGCGTATCAACATTATCGTTAGTAACTAGCTTTTGCACAAAGGAATAGGTAATCGATTCTCGCTCTACATCGGCCGAAATTGTAAATAAACGTTCCATTGGTAGACCTTATGTTGCCGTAATCGTTGACGAAGAAACTGGCAGGTGCCTTCGACGGCAACAGCATTACTTTATATTATCCCTTGTATGACAAATAGTTAACGTTCATTTCCAATTAGGCATACCTACATAAACTATATTTACTTGTAGTCTAGGGAATTAGGAATTACAAAACGCGAAGCTAGAGGAATTTAATTTTGTAGTGCATCGATAAGTCTTCAACTTTTTGTGGATTGAAGAAGAAATGTTACTTATGAACAATAATAATTCCAATGCTGTTACTAATGAGTTTTGAATAGTTAAGAAAATAATTTATTACAATTACAATAATATCTCTCACTGTACGTCGCCATTATCCTCATCACTACCCGTATCTGCCCACTGCTGGACACGGGTCTCGCTTCTCTTTCGTGAGAAGGAATAGGCCATAATCCGTCACGGACATAAAACAATTCATATAAAGTATATCACAAATTTGATTAACACTTTAACTGCTGAGTCGATTTTCTTGTCTAGCCACGGGTGCGGCTCTGCACACCATAGCGTTTTCCCATACAACAAACACAACAGCTGTGTCTTCCCGCACTCGTGGCAAGTTATGAAAAACACGACAGTTGTGCTTTCAGAACTGAACGTATTAAATGATAATTGTGCTAACCTCATTGCAACTGGCATAACCGTTATGTCCGTAGGTACAAATAAAATATTTAAAACAGTTTCTGGCACCGTGCCTTACCAAAAATGTGGTAAAATTATACCGACTTTGGCTTACTTTTTATTCAGCAACCACGTTACCCAACTTAACCAAATCCTTGAGCGTTGTTTGCTGATTCGGGACCGTTGTTTTGGTGAAATTTGGCAACCGTTCCAATTGGCATCAGTCACATTCGCTTTTAGAATCCATAATAAGTATTATTAACACTTTCTTGGAGATGTTTACTTGATACAACCTATAAATATTGTTGACTCAGGTGGCCTGCAAATGCTATCGGTTTCTCGGTATCAAACAATATTTAGTAATTAATAAGAATAATAATAGTACTATTCATAGAAATTGGTGGCGAAAAACAGTTTATTCCAATGAATCGATATTAATTAATTTCATTTTGACAAATGGCACGAAATTCTGCGTAGCATCTTCCTCAAATATTTGTTTGCAAAGAAAAGCTTCAAAAGATAGGTGACGGAATTGCATTTTGCCCTGACAACCTTCGCTTTGAACCTTAAATCAATGTATCCATTCTATTTTGATTGAACGTATGTTTTACTAGTATTGAGAAAAGGCACAGTTCTACAATACATAATATTGTGATACTGGTGCAAAGGTATACCAAAAAGGTTTTCGACTTCAATAAGCCAGTGTCCGGAATATTTTATTTATTTTAGCAAGAAACATTGACCTTAAAATGATACATATCTCAATACAGTTCCAGTACCTGCTAAGTTTTATCCGAGACTCGAACCATGAATCATAGGTTACACTGTGGGTAGCTAAGCCACCCACAAGGTTACGAAAGCTTAGCCTTTGTCTCAGCGCCGCAACGACACACCACGAATGCTTGTAATTCTTGCACTGCCTTTATTATTACTACTATTAATGTAATAAACTCGGTGATTAATGATATATTCTCGAAAAGGACCAGGAAAATCGTCCAATGACACTTGATAAAGAAAAAAACCATTGGCCGTGATAACTGATTTGAGCATGTTGTACTTACGGACGTTAATTAATTTGTTTATTAAATTTCAGCTTTAATTGCCGTTACCTGATAATCTTTTAATTACTATATGGAACATCGATCTGGATCGATATTGTAACTTAAAGTAGCCTAATTAATTCTCCCTGTGTCTGATGATTAGGAATATGTATCTATGAACAGCCGCGTGATGACTTGCGGAAAGCAGCCGACAGAGACTGCGCGAGGAGAACCGAAGATCGCGTTCATTGGCGCTTTGTAGGAGATACCTAAGTCCAGTAGTGGACGAATATAGGCTGATGATGATCTATGAGAAGCGTGGTCTTTTCGGCACAAAACAATATTTGTCGTCTAGTCCCTTTCGATTTAACATACAGTATTCCATCGCATTCTAAGCTTGTTATCACCCTCATTCATTTCATTGTTAACTACTACGCAAAGAAAAAAAGTGGCCATGGCCAGGTGGAGTAAGGCGGTGACTGAGTGGTGCCCGAGACAGGAGAGAGGAAGCGTCGGTCGTGCAGCAGCACGATAGTCTGATTCTATTTCTAAGATCGCGGGGCGAACCGGGATCCTATTGGCACAGGACAAAGGCTAATCGCGTGGCAAAGGAGAGGCCTATACCCAGTTGTGGGAGGATAAAGGCTGCGGATGCTAATGACGAATAAAAAAAGTTTCTCAATGTCTGACACTTAGAAACTTGCTTCTGGTTAAGTTTAATCTGGATAAACTCAAGTACCATTCTAAAACAGGGCGTGGCCACATAAAACTGTATCTCACACACGACTCCGGCATTGTTCCATTTGATCAATGCTACGTCCGAAACTGAACGTTGTTCACGATTTACATTTGCCCGTGTTATTGTTTAGTTTATTGTTATCTGCTGGTTTCAATACAGCCGTAAATGTTTGACATATATATGTTTCGCATACATAATGTGCGAAATATTTAAGCTCGATATAACATTAAGAGATCTATCTGATCTGATTTAAATTTGATGTAAATCTCGGAACTAATTATGAAACCAATGCAATGGATCAAAGGCAGTTCGATTTGAAGGAATTCATCTAAATTTTGTCTATTGAAAGGATTTTTTGGAATTAATTCTATTTTGTACACGAATACCAAAGTGAGGGTTATGTTTTATAGGTAAGTATTTAACCACTAGAGCTAATTTTGTCTAATGTGTATAACACGTTAAGTCTTAAAGATCTTTGTCCCGATCTTACGAAAAACTATCATTTTTTTTTAATTTGCCTATGTTACGAGACGAGCAAGTCGTTCACCGTGATACGCCTACAACAGTTACAGTACCACGCAGAACTTTGCAATTTACATTGCAAATTGCAAATCATGTGCGGCATTGCATTGCGCTCGTCACTTTGTGACATCGGTTCTAAAGTCTCATATGCCCAGTAATTTCGCTGGAAACAGTGTCAGGAACACAGTATATAGTACATACTATATAGTAGATACATTATCAATAGTAGATTAATTAAAAGTACCTAAATGACCGAGCTTTGCTCGGTTTTTTTTTATGACATTTTCTAAAAATGATTCCTAGCTAGATCGATTTATCGCCCCTGAAACCCCCTATATACTAAATTTCATGAAAATCGTTGGAGCCAATTTCGAGATTCCAATTATATATACATATATATACAAGAATTGCTCATTTAAAGATATAAGATTAAATTACGTCCGACCAACTTTTACCACCTCTCACCATAACCTGTAACCATAAAAATGAAGAGAAGTAAAAGCCCACAGACTGGTATCTAGTGATAACACTAATGGACCCAGTCAAGGTTCTTAACTCGTTCACTCGAAAGTGACAGTCGCATGCCTTAAACGCTCCTGATCCGCTATGGTATCACGTAAATTGAGCAACCAGCAATACCGACTGCGACTGACATTTTGCAACGTTAGTAGCGAGACGAGCAAGTCGTTCAACTGAAGGTAAGCGCCTGCCCATAACAGCTACAGTGCCGCCCAGCACTTTCCATTACAAAAACTTGAGTGGCACTGCACCGGGCTTGTCACCCTGTGAAATCGGTTCTTAATTCTCATATGCCCAGTAATTTCGTTGGAAACAAAGGATTAGGAATAAGTTATTATTCATCATCATCATCATATGCAGCTCATCTAACCCACTGCAGGGCATAAGCCTCCTCCCTCTTACGCGATTCATCCCGGCTTTGGGCCGATCTGGTCCATGTATTACCCAACAGCATTTTGATGTCGTCGACCCACCGTTGGATCGGTCTTCCGCGGCTGCGCTTACCCACACGTGGCCACCATTCTGTCAGGGACTTACTCCACCTGCCATCGCCACATCATGCCAAGTTATCATTAGCTATAATAATATTATCAACTAGCTGTACCCTGCCACGCTTCGCTGTGGCACATTCGCACATTCGATGATATGTCACTGATGAAAAAAATAGATAAAAACAATCCTTGATGCAGATTATATATCATGTTAAAATTTCAGCTCGATCGGTGCAGAACTTTTTGAGTTTTTGAAGCGTACACAAACCAACATAACATTTTTATATATATAGATGTGAAAGTTTGTATGTTTGCATGTTTGATACTTAATCACACAAAAAGGGCTGAACAAATTTGGCACACAGATAGTTTATTACATAACATAATACGATTCTGTTTGTCCCGTAAAATGTTCGATCAGATCAGTAGTTTTTCCGTGCGAAAACACACAGACATAGATTCAGACACCATTTAAATAAATTATATAGGCCGGTTGCGAGTAGTTCCCCTTCCGCAATGAGCCGAGCAAATACCATGCAATTGTGGTCTAGCACATTATCTACTACATGGATAATAATTAATACCCCCGCCCGCGCCTGTCCGCATAACTAGAAACTCCAAGTGCGGTCATTTCTAGGTGACTAGAGTAAAAAATAAAAACCAAATGTGATCTCGTAAATCGTCTGCTATTTAAGTATTTTTGACAGTAACGGCGGGAAGTTAATGGCTATTTTTTTGTTGCAGATTCTGATTACATAGTTCTTGTAGTATTGTGGTTTTGTTACTAGCCACTGTCTGCGACTGCTCCCGCTCTTTTACCGTTTGACCTTGGAGATTTCCGGGATAAAAGTAACCTATGTTAGTTTCTTTAGCGTATACTATCCCTGTGCAAAAATCCAACAAAATCGCTTCAGTCATTTCGTTGTGAAAGCCATACAAACAGACAATTTTACACTTTAAGTAGGTATAGTGGATATATTCAAGTTTGCTAGTGGAGCTGCTTTTCAATTAATATTTATAGGTCTGTTTTGATTGTCAGACGTGTTATGAGCTTTGATATGATTTGATTGAGATGTTGTCCATCACATTTGTCTTTTTACATTGATCAGCGGTCATTTGTATATACACACGAGTTGTTTATTGCCACATTGGATATTTTTGTTTATTTGTTTCCCTGGATACATTTGCATTGTATTGTTTTCGATTGTTTCTGTAATAGAGAAATATTAAATTCAATGGATTGAGAAATATTTTGGATCAGCTATCTTATGTTTCACAGTAACACATAATTATGTCCAATATTAGGAAATAGTGGCGTTTTGAACTTTACTGAGTACACTAATTGGCCTAGCATCTACTTAGTAATCTCTATCTATCTTGACCTACGTACTTATCTAACACAAAAGCTTTAGGAAAACTTATAGACTCCTTAATCTATGTGGAAAATTACTATTCGATCGCAAACGGCATACTTATCAGTTACATTTGCGTATGTCCACACTAATTAACACAAACGAGGACCCCGTGGACATCTGTCCAGTATCTACTAATATAGAAGACACTTAATCATACCAAGAAGAATAATCAAGTAATGTTAGTCATTTGTTGTGGAAAGGAATGTCCATTGCCACTCCTTTACTGTATCTTTGTATTTTTTGGTTATTAATGGTTTTCTTGATTAAAATGTCGTGATCGTTTACTCAATCTGGCAAATTATTGATTTTTAGTCTCGGCACGTTTTTGTTTAAATATATATGTGTTAGTGATCCGTTAGAATCTTAATAACAAATTTGATTTATAACTTGTACGTGATAATGTTCAAAAACTTTTATGAATCACTTAAACTTTTCAAAAAGAAACAAAATAAAAACCAAAAATATTAATAATGTCTACAGGGTCGCAATAGAGTATCAGAATTATTATATTTACTAAAACAAAACATGACAGTGAATTATGTTTTCTCACGTCCACTATTCCGCCGTTCCCTACTATAATTTCCCTTTATTAATAATCAACATCTTTATTATCGATTTAAACACTAACATTGACAGATGAAAAGCTACCCGGCGGCGCCTGAGTGTTGTAGGTTGTTAGCAGTCAGATTTCTAGCACAATCAAGTTCTCAACAGCAGGGGAACGCCTTTCTCGACATAAACATTTGCAGGTCTCCTTTCTAATTGAGATTAATTGGCTCACTTCTAAACTATGCTCTAGATAATAGTTCTATATATATACAGGCTTATTTTTCCATAAAGTTGGAACGAACGAATGTTCGCTCTTCTTCATAATACGAAGCCAACAAAATGTAATACGTAGATGTTATAATAATTATTTACAGTTTAGAATGTATTATGTCTTGTAATGTCAACTAATTCTATTATCTTGATCCCGATGTATTCGAAAGGTTTTTTGTAGATTAGATGGATGATTTTTGGACTTGAAAACTAAGACGCAGAAAATGCATAGAACATTCGTTATGTTGGAGCAAATAGATAGATAGATAGATAGATAAACTCTTTATTGAAACACCACAGAACAAAGAAAATTTCAAACTAGAACAAAACAAAAAAAAATGCAAATGCAAATGTTCGTGTAAAACACCCAAACGACTACGCACCCTAAGATTCGTGAAATGGTATTGCGAATATATAGAACGGATATTACATGATTATTTGCTGATATCGAGAATGCCACAATTATTGTATCCGATCAAAACTATACATTAAATGATGAAATGGTTATAAATGCACGCGATAGGTTTTAATATAATACATGGAACACTAGTATCATTTCTTATCACCCTAGAATTATTTACAGGCATTGACATGGTAAAACAAAATAAAGAAGCCGTTATAAATTAATAAGATGGAGAATATGAGAATGTAAAATCTCATATTTTGTAGGGAGATAACCTAATAAAAAATAAGTGGACGTGTTTATTACTGGTTAAATAAATAAAGTTTAATACCACGTATAAAATAATGTCTTTGTTTATCACAATCTCACAACATCACATGCTTAATATTAATAAAGTTTTTGTACTCAATGTAAATGCAAGTGTTTCAGTGAGCACGTAATTATCGTTTAAACTGCCTTCGAATACAATAGAATTAAACGATGGTCTTTTATAACTTTGTGAAGAACGTTCAGTATCTTTTAGAATACTAATATTGACGGCATGTCACTTTGCATTTAATATTAAATAATATGTCTACAGTGATATGTTTTCGCTTTTCGGTGAAGGAAAACATCGTGTGAATGTGATTCACCAACTCACACCGGGCCCCGTGGTAGATTATGGCCTAATCCTCCTCGCAAAAGTGAGGCGAGACCCGTGCTCAGCAGTGGGACGATATGGATTGATGATGATGATGATGATGAGATGTTTTGTAATAGCCACTATCAGTGATAGAGTGCTAACTGGTACATGCGCATTAGTTACCATAGTATATTATCACAATTACTCAAGAAGCTGTTTCTCATCAACATACTTACAGGCACCTTGAACGTTGCAGTTCGATTAGAAGTGTTTACCTTGTTACGCTAAGTGTTTGTAAAGCATGTTCTATGGTGTTTCTTTGTAATACTGTATCCTTAACTAGTTTAAAGAAGATGTAAAATAAAGAAGAGGTCTTGCATCAGACCGGTGGATAGCTTACCAGTGTGAACTACAGTATAGTCTCACTGATCCGACCCTTGAGAACATCGGCATGTCCATAGTCTGACACCCTACCATACTGACTGACATCTACTGTAGTTGAAATATGAAATATAAACCTGAAAATGCAACAGAACTATTTAAGTGACCTGTAGCAATGTCTCTTGCGGCTCTAACTTTAAACCGTTAACCTTAAAAAGCTCTACAATCTTAATATCTACGCTGACACTGAAATAAAATTTCCATGCTATAACCATTCATCAATTCTGTTAATAGATACCGGATTCTGACGCACTTATGACATAGATACGCATAAAGATGTCCGCGTGGACAAGCCCTATCATCATTTAGATGGATTCGATTGGAAAAAAGAACCGGTCCCTATACAATAGCTGATCGTCATCAGTTGAGGTAGGTCTTAGTACATACGCTCTACAGGATGTAAAACGTCAATTACGACAAATGATGATGTGCAATTTAAATTATTTATTGTTAGCAAAGCAATTTGTAGTTTATAATATAAACAACATTTAATCGCACAAAAACGTATAATTTATTTTATTTCTTTATCGCGATGGAGGTTTCCATTATCTAGGTGCACAGGTTGGTCGTTTTAATGTTGTTAGCGCAACGATTTCGTGTTAAAATCTATCTATTTCCCATCTAAGTATATTGGAAAAGCATTTGTTGATTGTGAAATTACTTGAGGTTGCCACAGAGTTGTTCGACATTTCGTCTTTGCATACCAACGTTTAGTCTATGAATAGTCGAAATTCCGCGAAGCTTCCAATGTCCGAATTATTTAAGTTAACGCTGACCATATTATTTTTATTTTTATTTTATCACGCAGAAAATCTACAGCTTTTACGCATTTGTCTGTCTCGTCTTTAATTAACAGATCTAGAATTCTTGGTTACCAGGTACCGGTCAAGCAAGTTTGTTTTTTGCGTTGTAATATTAGAATTCTATCGTGTTGAAAGGTAATCAGATATCCGTAAGAATTAATCGATAAATTCCTACACTAACATTACGCTTCATGCGACATCTCTTAATTGACGTTATTAATGACGTATTATGTTTAGTAGTCGTCACGGCGATTCAGCTTTTTACTTGTAATTACTTATATAAGCAATGATATAAGATTGCCAATTGGAACAATGCTATGCTCCCATAATTGTGACCAATTAAGGAATCGAGAAGTTATGGGCACGTGCAACTTTTTGCCTCGTTTTCTTGAATGTCGTCTCAATGTAAACTTCTGTTTCTTTCAAATAGTTTTTCATTGCTTTTGCTTTCATCGTGATGCCCTTTATTGTTTTCAAGTTCAGTTTTTACAATATCAACATTGTTAACAGCTTGCTTGAATTGTTGAGGTTAGCAAGATATCTCTGTTTGGCTATCAGTATTTTTTTTCGGTTGCTCTATCTTCGACTTTAGACGTGACCTGACTCCTGTCCGATGTTACAAGCTTTATACAATGTTTATTGTGCTTAGCTTACATAATAAGATGCAAATCGGAAATTTCCGGTAAACCTTTTTATTAAAAAGATACAAGTTTAAGATAACCGTTTTCTAATAACTGTGGGACTGTCTTACGTACAGTGTCAGTGTTTCTATTTGGGACTGTTTGTGTTGCTCGAACATAATCTCCGCTAAGTTGTTCACATAATTTCTGTTTGTTTCTTGTAATTGGCTGGGACCAAAGTCTGTTCGACTTTCACGACTGTTATTACCGTGTGAAGAAAGTTTTTGCTCTCTTTGCTTTGGTGATTTGTCACTTTTACCGCTTCTAATTGTATGCAGAATACGAAAGCAGGTCTTTTTTGCAGATGTCTTCATGAATGTGAACGAAGGTTTGAAAGTAGTTGATTATCTTATCTCGTTTTAATATCGGACAAGACTAGATTTTAATATGATTTTATTTATTTTTAAATTGTCGTTGATTATGTGAAGGAAACTATTGATTTGTAGCTAAATTACTCTCAATTTTGTCTATCTTCCGGGATTTTTTTAATCAAAAATCGATTTGTATAAATATGCCTCGAAAGGAATTTGAACAGTTTGTTTTCGCGGAGTACCTCAGCCAATTTTCAAATTCCAAATATCTTTCTTTATACACAGCGCCCTTATGAAAGCAACTGACTCTACTATTCGGAATACGTCCATTCGAAAAGATACGGCATTAAAGTCGATACGAACACCTCAAAATAATTAAATGTTGTTGAAACTTAGTACTATGGTCGTCGTCATCATATCATCCTTACCCTGCGTAATCTTGTACGTCCCTTCATAGAACAATTCCTTTATTACAATTTAATTTAACATTGCAGCATACACGTCTCTTTCCAAAACAGTAGCTGATACAATTAACCAAACAATAGCTATATTCACATTGCGTCCATACATGTTTTAACTAATGAGTTTTTCATGTCGCCACATCAGGTCGACCATGTCTGGATGTAACGGGTACATCGCGTGTTATTATGATGTGTTGTTTTAATTAATCATTGCGTAAGCGGTAATGTAATAGTGGTAATAGTGAATCACTTGTGTGATTCTAGTTCCAATTTGGAACATTGGATCATTGGAACGATAAGTTTGTAAACATTTGTTACTTGGTGAGTGTCCTTTGCCTTTAGATTAGATACGTTTTGGTTTCCGTAAACTTGAAATCAGTATGATGAGGGTGGTAAATCGTTTGTCGCAAATTTACCTTCTCCTTGTTTTTCTTCTTCTTTCTGTTTTTTCTTTGTTCTGTGGTGTTTCAATAAAGAGTTCTTCTATCTATCTATGTATTTACCTACCTTCTGCATCTTTAAATATGACACTGGAACAACATAATTGTTCTTTACCGTAGAATAATAAAATTAGAGTTCAATTGGAGAGAGATATGAAGTTAAATTGTAGTCATGACATGTGTTCATTGTTTTGAAATCATCAACGATTGTTGCATTAGAACTAATTACTACAAACGTATGCGAAATGCGAGCTGTGATTGAATATGTTAATTGCGTGATGTTTTAATCTGCGAACAATTAAAGCAAACAATAGACTTTATGCAACGCATTTCAGCCTCTGGCACCACATTTTTTTTTATATTAACTAGAGATTGGAAGATAGGTTGCTCATTTGACTGCTAGAAATGGCCAGCCATAAAGACCGAATTTTACAATTTATTTAATTTGAATATTTCCGATTTCTGATATTTCCAAGATATCCTCTTGTTTTGCGTGGTTCGTTTTCAACTGTACAAAGTTTTTTTAAATATACTAAAGACCCGCCCGGCTTCGCACGAGCACTAAGCTTAATTTTCCACATGCACTAGTTTTCCTCGTGAATCAGTCGGTCTATTTCCAATTCCCACAGTAGTTTTTGAGAATAACGCGATCATTCATAAACGTACAAAAAAAGTGAAGGTAACGAAGGCTTATTGCTTCGATAAAAAAATAATCATAAGAAATAACACCATGTTGGATGAATCGTTGTCCGTCGACAAGACAACGGCAGAACCTCTGCTACAATTTAAATCTTTCACTTTAAATCAGACCTGCATATTAGAATAACAATGAAGAATTTAACGAAATTAATTCATAAACTCTTCTATTTTATTGTAATTTCATCACGATCGGGCACTAAATAGCAGTCGTGTGAGAGCTTTATTTTTATTAACATATAAATGTATCAATAATGTGTCGTATCCATTCGTTGCCAGCCGACAACGATTGCCTTAGGGCGCCAACGTCTTATTAAATGGCTCTACTAACAAATTAATGTTTTTTGATTCGTGTCGAAATATTTATTGGACTACGTTTTAAGGTAAGCTTACCTACATGCAGAATATTTTAATAGAATAATAAACGTATCAAATTATTGTTCAATGGATAGATGATCATGTAAAGCTTTAAAAGGCCGTTAAATTAATATCTCAAATTGATTATTTATTTCGGTAATTATCATCTTATTCGTAGGTATACCTTTTTCATCATTTATTGCTGCTATTCAACCCACTGCGCAGTATAGGGTCCTTATGCTATTCTTACATTAACCACATCCACGTCTCAATTTCGAGACCATCGTGTCGCTCTACACCCCACGTTCATACTAGTGCTTTAAGTCAATTGACAGCATAATTATCAGTGTCCACTGGCTTTGTCTTCAACACTTCTTATGCTGACCGCACTGTGGTCAGACTAATTGCGCCAGAGTCGTCCATTACAATGTCAGACGGGATCGTGACCGGAGCGCGCGCCACTTGTCCCTCCCGCCCATTGCACTGTGTTCAAATCGAATACCAATCGATAGTTGTCTCTAGCCGAGTCGAGCCGGTACACGGGATAATCGAGCCATTTGTTAAAATCGATTTGTTTATTAACAGTCGTAAAGATAATGGACAGCATGCACCTCTTGAATAGGAATTTTAGAAGTATAATTTACATGCAAGATTATAGTGTTTGGAATGCAACGTTTCGTCATTGGAGTGGAGCTTTTGTGATTTTACTACTTAAAAAGTTGTCAATTTTGTAATACTCCACAAAGTAAATTATATAAATAAAATAGGTACTTATTATTTCTTAAATATGGCTACTTCTGCTTTTATCTGATACCATACATCATTCAGTTAAGGGCGCATCAGCTAACCACCTTCCAACTCAATTATACACTGAAACAAATCAATAAACTTTACAAACTTATCTAGCAACACTTAAATTGTGTATCTACAAATATCTGTAATGCTATAATGGTTCATCATGAGACTTTATCCTTACTTCCTTACTTTCCTTATCCTTATCCTTATCCTTATCCTTACTTCCTTACTCCTTATCCTTACTCCTTATCCTTATCCTTACTATATTATAAATGTGAAAGTAACTCTGTCTGTTGCTCTTTCACGCCTGAACTACTGAACCGATTGAAATGAAATTTGGTACAGAAATAGTCTAGAGCCTAGGGAAGGACATAGGCTACTTTTTATCGCAAAAAATGCATTATAAGGGTTTGAAATAGGGGATGAAAGTTTGTATGGAAGTATCGTCATTTTTGAAGCTCGAAGCTTGAAATTTATTTTTTAGGCTTTTGATTAGATATAAATAAATTTGACATTCAAAGTTTGTAAAACTTTACCCTTGAGGGGTAAAATAAATATAGGGGATGAAAGTATGTATCGGAATATGTAAAGTTTCGGCTTAATTTTCTCTAAAGGAAAGCTACATTGACAGCGAGTAACATAGGCTATATTTTATCCCCATATTCCTGCGGGAACAGGAACTACGCGGGTGAAACCGCGGGTCATAGCTAGTCGTCTATAATTATTACAATTAGAATCACGTGTCGGTATGTAGGTGTGATAATCAAGTAGACAGTGGTATACAAACAGTGATATGTGTATATCGCATTCCGGATGTGCTGTCGGGTATATAACCCGGCAGTATATAACTTGCCAAGAGATTTTCCGCGATTGAATATTCAAATGCTACGTTTTTCTTCCTAGATTAATCCGAGTCAATGATAAACAGCCTCTTTCAATGATACACCTAACTCAGTATGCATTAGGAAAGACCTTTGTCTAGATCCAGGAATGTATTAATTGCTTCTGCAGCCTGTGTTCTAATCGTTATCATTGTATTAGCGTACTCTAACAACATACATCATAAAACCTTATAGTTATTGATACAATAATTTGAAAAATATAACGATAATCCTGGGACTTGATTGCCAAGATCAATAATATGCTGCAAACAGTTAATATAACATAAATACAGCAACCTTAAGTTTAAGCGGTGGAATAAGTCTAATCATAGGGTTGTACTTTACAGTCTATAAAAATGCCTAAACGAGATTAATTAGTCTATTTAGGAGTATATTTCAAAACATATATCCTGCCTGCCAGGGTCATAATAATAAACGAACACTGAATATGAATGAACACCTAGCCTTGAAAGATGAAAGTTTTTGAAGAATGTGAAGCCAGTCATTCGTTCTTTGTCTATCAAAAGACTTAAACAATCATATGCGCAAGGTAAAAATATATTTATGTGCATATGCTAGATATAGACTTAAATGTATGTTTATGTATTCAACATTAATGTAAAGATATCAATGTCGGATCTAGATCAACCCTTGTGGTATATTATTATCGCTGCATTAGCGTGTGGCCGCCGCTTTGCTCGCATTCAGTTTATTTGATCCCAGGTAACAAGTCAGACAGTCTTGCGAACTACATCTTGTCTACCAAAGATTTAATGCACCGGAATAGCTTATCTATCGATTTTATTATATTCTCATCGCTCGATATCCGGCTCCATAAACGATTTGCTTTAATTTATAAATCGATCACTTAACACTACTAGGATGTGGAAATAATGCTTGGAATTCTAATCGATTGGCGGATCTTGCAAGTATAAATCATAGAGAATTTGTTGCCTTCGGGGAACTTTATACGATGGCGATGTTTAATTTAATCGATTTTGTATGGTAAGGTGAATAGCACTCCGAACCAGTGGATGAGCATGAATTGATTCCTATAGAAGTGAAAGTGGTATCGATAGATAATCACATTAATTAGTTCTAAAGAGACTGTTCATATATGTCAGTGGTTGTTTTTGATGGATTAGAATTAACGTCTATTAATTGGGACTGATGTAAAGGTATTTTTTTAAGAAACAAAACGAATAATCTTACTGATTGGTAATAAATTTTATATTACATCAACGGTTCCTCAAGTTTGATTGACTATGGTGATTTTAATTATATACCCGCTTCTACTCGTAGTGACAAGGTTAAGTGTTGAATTTATTGTTAATTCATAATTATATGTTAGTTCAGATACGTGACTTTTATTGTTGTAACTTCTACATTATGAATTATAGTAATTTATAACATGGCTTATTTTGAAAGCTCATTTGTGTTTGTTGTTCTCATATGATTTTATATTGTCCTTGTCAAAGCTTTATCTGAAACTAACTGGACAGATGCATTTATAGCTATTTTTTTTTTGATATACTCTGTTCTGGTTTGTATTCATCGGTGTAGTTATTGCTTCAAAGTAAATTGGCAGTTATTGGACCAGAAAATGGATGATGAGATTGTCTTTGAAACCCAAGTTCAAGCTTTCTTATACTGATCACCCAACCGATTAGTTCGTTCTAATGCTGATGACTTATACATTCGTTTTATTTTGCACTTAACATTAATACTGCAGCCACGTTTTTTTGTAGTGGGAGGTCTCTTCTGCAACGCCCGGGGAAGTCAACGCCCTTTGCCAAATATTCATCCGCCAAACAGAAGTGTGCAAACATTACTGTGTTCCGGTTTAAAGGGCACTGTTTCCAGCGAAATTACTGGGCATATGAGACTTTAGAGCCGATGTCTCAGGGTGACGAGCGCAGTGCAGTGCCGCGCAGGATTGTGCAACGCAAAGTTCTAGGTGGCACTGTAACTGTTATGGGCAGACGTAGCTTGTACCATCAGGTGAACGACTTGGTCGTCTAGTCACTGAGTCAAAGGAAAAAAAACGTACGACATTAATTTCAAGTTCAAGTCGTGATGTTGTTTAGAAAATCCCACAGCATTGTCTCAAATACATGCACGTTTTAGCGCCTAACACCTTCGAGGGTTCAACGACTTGGATTAACTTTGTCACCAGGTAAATACGTCTATTGAATATGTATGCCACGATCGGACCAGCACGATGACCATCAAACGCCCAACTAAACATGATCGGTTCGACTAATCAGAAGTCACGAGCAAAGCCATAAAACTTGGCCACAAATCGGTATACACAAGTACGGCAAAGCATAGGAAAGAAACACCTGCCAAAAATCTATGTAACCTTGACAAACCTACTATGGTTAACATAAAATCTAACAGACAAAATCAGCTAGTTTAAAAGTGAAATGACTTCGTGTCTAGGCCGTAGCGTTTTACACACCAGTTAACTTAAGATGCTAAAGCTGCTCCCTAAAAATATCAAATAGAACCATCATAAAATATGCTCACGTTCTACACAAAAAAATACAACTACATAATACCTATATCCTTCGGATAGACAAGTTTTTGTTCTAACATTCTGTCTTTCTATGGCTGCACCTAAAGACTTAAAGACCTCTATTGAAAGCAAATGTGCAAAATCAATATTTCATATCTCAAGTGTAACGCCAGTACCATTTGTTTAATAGTCACGTTTGTCTCGATGGTCATCCATGAGTAGAGCGTGAATATGCATAGCGAATTGACAAATTGGTACAACGCGTGCACAAGGTGGGCGGGACTGAACATCTCTAAATAAGGAGACGCGCATATTTTATGATTCATTGCCATCTTTTCTTGATCCAACCTCCACCTGGAGTTGATTTGTTAATTATGTTTACCAAACGTTTACATACAAATCTAAACTTTAAACATAGTTTGCAATTTAGAGGCCGAATAAGTTGATTGATTCTGGATTTATTTCACACTGCGAGTGCTATAGCACTAATACGCCGTGGTCAAATAAAAACCTTTTTGTGAAATGGGGTGTCCAAAGTTTATATGGTAAACAAGAAAACTGCATGTGAAACTGCAGGGAGCAAGTAAATGAATTAAACATGATTACACACGTTTTACTTAATTGCTTCGTATTTTCCCAGCTTTTCATATGCAGAGAAATATAAATCATACTTATGTAAATGAATGATTACAGTGTAGGAAAAACCATTTTGACTGCCAGACAATAACTTATTGTCCTTGTCAGCGTTAGATTTATTCTTTCCAACATTGTTGATTATCTCATCATTAGTGCTTTCTCGGAATTGGCGAGATACGAGGAAGATGCCTCCCTGACAGTATCTTCTGACCTTATTTATCTATCCTTGAATGCCTTCTAGTTCAAGATCCAAGACACATCAAAGAACCAAACTGCGCTGTGAGTTCTTTTCCAGTTGCTTGTTCGTCAATGTTCAGCGCATGATGAACCTCTTTAACTACAACTCTTTCCAAGGCCCATATTCTTTTCAAAGCTAAAACTATTCATGGACATAGATATTTAATTAGAGTTTTAAGAATCGACAGGATATTTTAATTGAATGTATTTATTCGTCACACAGTCATGCATTAATATGTTGCATCGTTTCCGCGAACTTCTCATTATATTTCTCAACTATTTTAATATTGATGATTGTGATTCCGGGTTGTGACAATTTATTCACATCCCATTGATACTTTGCTACACAATAATGAACCTTGATTTATTAGATACATCAACCGAAATGGAATAAGCTATCTCGTCCTTGAAAATATCTATTATCTTGTGCTTAATGATTCTAAAACATGTGGCACTATTAATGGTCAACGCATTCGTCACATATCCTGTCGGTGTACCGTTTGTTCATCGTTTACTAGAAGTAATCAGTTCAATATTAACGACGCCTTATTTGGTATTTAAAGATCGATGTAATTATTCTTCTGCCAATCGATTTAAATGTAAATGCAATTAGAACTTACATGGAGATGATCATGTTTAAATGATTAAGTTCCTTATTTCCAGTACTTGTGTCAATTCCTTGAATCGAAGCATCAATCTCGGTTTTTCTCAGATCATTTTTTGTATCTTTGTATAAGGCGGAATAAATAACTATTTAAACATCCGGGACAGATTAATTCTTTTCATGCGGTGTAGTGTCCGGGTCGCTGGCCCTTTTGTGTTTAAATCTTGTGACTTTCTGAATTATTCCCATTGTATTCTTACATTAAGGATCTAAAATTAGTCATGAGTGGTCAATGCAGAATATTTTTGCAAAGTTGTTAAACAGTGATTCAGATGTGTGCTTGCTACTTCAATATTTATTCTGATTCTTATTCTTTACTTGTCATCATTTTGGTATGCTGTGACGTTTGATTGAACATTACTTTTAAGCTTTAGCATGATGTCATTATTGCGTACGGCGATTTGCTACGGCATAATGGCTATTTTTACTTTTGCCGTCAGAAACGTCGTAACAGTTCTTCGTACATCACGTAAGCATTTGGTAGCTTTAACACACCTCTTCCTTTCAGTTTTATGCAATAGGTATGTCAATGATTGTAAAAGCACAAAGCACAGGCACGTTGTTTTGTACAAAACCATAAATTACAAGATATGATCTTGAAGACGACTACGTTTATTACTCACAAAACATTGGGAACAAAAACAATTTTGTCCCACATCTCTCAAAAGCTTCAATGCTTCAATTGGTATTCTGCCCATTCGTGGTCTTATCTGATTATGCTTCTACTTTCCAACTTTTAATAAACAGTAAGGACTGTTTATTTAGACGACGTTCGCAGAATTTGGCTTCACTCAGGAAACGGTCTTTTTATGCCAAGAAATTAGCTGAATTTGCGTCTGTAAGTGAATCCGGTTCGCTTCTGAAAACGTCTTTACTGTTTGTATTGTTCTTACTCTCTGCGTCAGACAAATCTTCTGCCTCCACCGTTTAGGCACAAAGGTTAACGTATCCTCGATTCTACGTCACGCCTACGCCGTCAGCGATCCATTCGATGATGAGGTCGTGGTGATGCGTACCACGTGCGTCGCCCACGCATGGCGCCGCTGCGTCAACGTTACCCACCTGTCACACGTACTGTACCGTATTGCTCATTCTAAAAACCTTTGTTGGTGAGCTCGAGTCCTACTTAATAACGATTGCAGATTGACTTTGACTTTGTATCATCACGGTTTAAAGTGTGAAAAATTTATTTCTCTTTGGCCCGATTTTTTGTCTATTCAATCTAAGAGAATCAGATCTCTGCTGATTGGGTAAGATGGTTTTTTAGCTTTCCTTTCTGCAAATACAGGTCGTTGAGGTGTAAAACCCCTTTCGGAAAGGGCGCGCACCTAGTGGAGCCAAGACTGCATTATCGTGGTCTAGCTGGTTACTCCTGTCACAAAGATATTTCAAACAGAACAGCATAATGATTGAAAGATTGACACGAATGAAGAGTTCTTCTAAGCTAGCTAGTTGCACTTTTTAAAAGATGAGCTTTTTACGCACATTTGCGACTAAAACGTGCTATCTCCTCAATATAATATTGAAGGCCACTTCTTTTCGCAAATAAGCGATATATTAATTATTACTCTCGTTGCAGTTGTAACTAATTAAGATGTCGGTTCCTATACTAAAGCTTATTGCTCATTCCTCCGCTGCGCCGTCATACGCACGGGAGCTGATTGGGTTTTTTCTCTTTAGTGTTTGCGCTGTCCGATGGTTTATCGGCCACGATGATCGAATGCAAAGCACCGCGGATGTGGCCAGGTGCTAATAGCCATGTTTGCAGATAAAATGACGTACGTATTAAGACTGTTGGTACAGGTTTTTTGGAAACGTTGATTGCTTAACAATTATGATGGTAATTTTAGACGCACAGTCATGTCTCGGGCATGTGAGAGCAAATGCCTTGTGTGCACTACAAATAATGGTCATTGTTTTTCAATACATATTGTTATACAATTTCAGTATTATAGAATAGAATAGAAAATACTTTATTTTACACCAGTATTAACTTCATTGATTCGTGTTATTGTTGTTGTAATGTCTTATGTCCTTATCTAGTATACTTTTAGGATCCTAAATAAATACGCAAGATCGTACAAATAATTTGAAAAAAAATAATAATAATAATAATAATCGGGGAATTTTCAACTGTTCAACCCGCGATTTATGCTGTTTTATATATTCTATGAGGTTCTACGTTGCATACTTTCATATGTGCATTAAAGATGATGCATACACCAAGAATTTAGGTCATTCATTACTGTAGTATATAAACTAAGGGCGTAGGTTTTACCCGCATTTGTGCGTAATTGACATAAGTTTAGTCATGGACCTTTTGCCCTTCGCTGTATCACGACATTGCACCGATACCGGCGATTGTGACCAATTAGGCAATTTTACGGTGACATAAATAAAAGAGTTTACTGTGTCGCGCAGGTCACAGCATTGAAGCAAGGGAAATTAGTTTTGGTCACAAGTCGGATGGAATTGTTCCATATTATCTAGGTATATTGAACCTCGTTGTTCTAGATAAGGGCAATCCTATTTAGGGGAGGGCGCATCTTATCCAGCTATCGGTGATTGTTGAACGTTAACACTTTGACTGCTGAGCCGATATTCTTGTCTAGCCATGGGTGCGGATCTGCACACACCGTAGTGTTTTCCCATTCAGCTAACACCACAGTTGTGTTTTCCCGCACTCGCGGCAAGTTATGAAAAACACCACGGTTGTGTTTTCAGCAGTGAACTTGTTAAAGTATTCTGCATGGAATAGGCCAGTTAAAAATTTCCAAACCCGCACAGTTTTTTTTATATATCTGTTCTGTCGTCAGATTACAGACAAATAGCAGATGTCCTAAAGAGTTATCTATAAAATATGTTCATTTTTGCTTCACGTTCTTAGAAATCTTGATGTATTTCCACAGCCTGCCAATAATCATAGTTGCATTTCAATTTAAGCTGGAGCACGAAGTCAAAACATAACTGTCTCCACGAATGGGAGTTGCAAACAACGTACTTATCATTGCGCGAGAGCATGTCGTTGGAAATGGGCCGACGCCGACGGCCGGCGGTGCGGACCAGACGTGACCACTCTCTGGGTAGATCTTCGACGATAACATGACTCGTTACCACCACCACACCCCAGAAACTCAACACACGAGCTGATGTGAGAACTAATACATATAAATGACACGCGCCAAAAGTGTGTGTAAGTACTCAAATTATTACGCGAACAAAACAAAAGACAAGATAACAAAATACAAGTATGAAGGTAAGGTAGGTAGTACTTTATGTCTTCTGTGCCATTAGTTGAAATGCCAATAAAATTATGAGGCAAACACCTTTCATTTGTTTTTGTGTATTTTTCACACTGCACCAACAAATAGTAATAATAATTACTTGTATAATGGTTGGTAAGCGTATATTCCTCACCACAACATTATTTTAGTAAGATTAACAATATACAACAAAGAAATTGGGAGTCGGAAGTAAAAATATGCGGAAGAAAGCTGTTGACGGGCGGATGATGCAATCCCGACTAATCTACCGCTCTCCCTCGCGCGCGCTTGGGGAAGCCTCCGCCACCGAAGATGGGCGAGCGTTTCCGACGCCGCCCGAAGGGCGCGACGGTGGTTCTGCGCGCGCGCTACATCCTCCCCCTCTAACCCGAACGAACGCCCCCGAAGTCGGGTTAGCCTTGCGAGGCCGTCCTCTCCTACACTTCTCCTGGATAGGAGCCTGGATGTGGCCAACGAACCGAGTCAGTAGCGAGACATGATACTTGCCTAATGAAAAGCCGTCACTAATTCGCTCTAACGCGTACGTCGTGGAACCTACAACCTCTCGGATGCGATACGGACCATCGCGACGGGGAATGAATTTTGGCGTTTGCCCTTTATTAGTGTCATTCACGCCTCGAGTTTTCAACAACACCAGGTCCCCCTTTTGGTACTCTGGCGTTGGCCGCCGATGCTCATCGGCATACCTCCTCTGAACGACCTGGGCCTTCCCAGGCACGTTCGACTTTCCCGGGCTATTTCCTATCTTTAAGTACTTTTGGAGACAGAGTGCCCACCTGGCCAGACGTCCACTCGGCGATTTAAGGCTCATGAGCCAGCTGAGCGGTTGACGGTCTGACTTTAGGACTACCTCAGTCCCGTCGATGTAACCCCTAAATTTAGACACGGCCCACACGACGGCTAGCACTTCTCGTTCCGTCGTACTATAATTTCTCTCAGCCGTTGTGAGAAGGCGGCTGGCATACTCAACTGGTTGCTCATCCGTCCCCTCCCCCTGGAGGAGAGCTGCACCTAGAGCGTAATCAGTGCTGTCAGTTCTGAGGACAAACGGTTTTGTCTCATCAGCCTGACGTAAAATTGGCGCTGAAACCAGGAGTGACTCGATAGTCTCAAAGGCGCTCTGCTGTTCGGGGCCCCACTTCCAGGTGCTCGCCTTCTTCAGCAGGGATGTCAGCGGCTGACTGATTTCAGCGTAGTTAGGTACAAAACGCCTGCACCAGCTCGAAGTCTGCAAAAAGTATTTCAACTGCTTCGCATTATGAGGACTCGGCTTATCGGCTATGGCAGACATTTTGTCCGGGTCTACGTGCATACTACCTGGTAAGATGACGTGTCCCAGGAACTCGACGGAGTCCACTGCAAATTGGCTTTTCTCACGGCTTACCCGCGGGCCGACAATATCTGCTCGCATCAACTCCGTACTGTTCAGGGAATAAGTCTTGACGAATGGGAATATTTGGTAGGGGCGGTCGGAAAAGAACCATGACTCTTGGGCTATGTCCAGTACTATCCTAGCCCTAGCGATAAAATCGCGGCCTAATAGGGTTCTAGTGTTCTCACCGGGGAACACGACGAACTCGACCGGTACATGCCTACCCTCTAAAACTACTGGCACTGTAGCCGTCAACACTACCTTTGGCTGGTGTGAGCCGTCCGCAAGCCCAATGGTGCGCTCTACTTCTCGAAAGTATACACCTTTTGACCGCAGAATAGAGTATAGCTTAGGGCTAGCGATACTAGACGTGGCGCCGGTGTCGAAAATCGCGACTCCTTCCCTATTCGCAATAACAACGCTTACTGTCGGATGCGATGACGTCATCAACCGTGAACTATCGTCGGTAACAATATTAAATTCTGACGATTTTGTAGTAGATAACTTTTTGTCTAGGCAAGTTCCACATCTCGACCTTACTACCCCGGGTTGACCACATCCATAACAACGTATTGGGTTCGACCCGGTTTTATTTGCATTAGAATAATAATTCGACTTCGTCGTATCGTCACTTTTATTATTATTATTATTTGAGTTACGACAATCGGCCGCAACATGGCCGAAATATTTACAAAACGAGCAACGAACACGGTTGTTACGCTTTGGATTTTCGTTCGAGTTAGAAGTGAGTTCCGCACCGGTAGTAGCGTTCGCACTCATGGTAGTGCCCCCGCCGCGCTCGTTCGACTCGCGAGCGCGGGAAACGTCGCGCGACTCGCGCGAATTACAAGGTTGCGGCGAGTTTTCAATTTCGGCAATCGAATCTTCCATGACTCTCACTTTCTCTAACAATGAATTTACATTATCATCTATTACATCTCTAGATAGACGTTTTCTAATACGGCGATGCAACAATCCGTAGATAACGTCTATCTGCATTTCAACAGGGACCTCGTATGGTAGTCTCACTAATAATGACCGCACTTTACACACAAACACGTCACCACGTTCGGTTTCTTTCTGTTCGGTAGTAAAAATGTCTCTAAGTACCTTATACGCCGGCTGTTGCATACCGTACATGGCGCGCAGGCGCGCGACGGCGTCCGTCCACGTCGCGGCGCTGACGCGGGCGCCGCGCCACCACACGGCGGCGTCACCTTCCAGCAGCACGGGCAGGCCGCGCAGGGCGTGCTCGTCGCTCACGTTGGCACACTCCTTGTAGATCTCGACCGCGTCGATGAACGCCTCGAGTACCTCGGCGTCGCGCGATCTCCCGTCGAACCGCGCGGTGCACTTGGCGAAGTTGCCACCGGGCGCGGTGAACGCGGGCGCGGTCGGGCTCGCCGACGGCCTTGGCGTTGCAGTTAGGGACCGCAGCGATTCGATGAGGGTTTTCGTAGTCTCCGCCTGCATTCTGGCGAACGCTTCCATTGCGCCAGTGAAGAGTCGCTCGGTGTCCACGCTCGTAGATGCACCGGAGCTGGCGGTGTTCGCCGGGGCGGGGGCGGGGGCGCCGAAGGCGCGCGACTCCGCCGCCGCATCCTCAGGTCCGCTCGCGTCGTCACTCATGATTTCTTCGGCTCTGACTCCTTGTTGTTGCGTAGATCGCGTATTCCTTCGCATCGCAATTTAAAACACTAAACTTCACACGCGCTACGAACTTATTAGGTATGTACGTAGGTACGGTAACTTTTGACCGTTAGGTGATGCGTCGCGTGTTTTCACTGCGTGGGTACGAAGCCACAAGTTGGGCAGCCACTTATAATGGTTGGTAAGCGTATATTCCTCACCACAACATTATTTTAGTAAGATTAACAATATACAACAAAGAAATTGGGAGTCGGAAGTAAAAATATGCGGAAGAAAGCTGTTGACGGGCGGATGATGCAATCCCGACTAATCTACCGCTCTCCCTCGCGCGCGCTTGGGGAAGCCTCCGCCACCGAAGATGGGCGAGCGTTTCCGACGCCGCCCGAAGGGCGCGACGGTGGTTCTGCGCGCGCGCTACACTTGTTATTTCGGGTAACTTAAAAAACAAAACAGTTAAATGAACGAAACTTTATGGCACTCTTCAAATAATGTTACAAAATACATTGATAATTGAATTCCTTATTTGACATGGCATGTCACGTTGTTGTAGAATATATGAACATTTCACGTAGCCTGAGGCAGTTAACTACTCGTTAAATAGAACCTGCTTTGGTAAATCTACTGCATCTGTATGTAAGGTGACTTAACTTCCTTTTCAAAGTGGCCTGGTAGTGTTTACGACCCTTTTCAACCATAACAATCCAATGCCTAACGGCTGTGAAGTTTCTATGGATTTTATGGGTTAGAATATTTTGAAAAGAATACTAATTAATGTGATTAGTTTGAGAAAAATAGTTTACCATATTAGTAAATACATGATACTGTACCCCAAATTTTTATAACCAATGGTATTAAAATTGGTAATTAATAGGTGGTCCGAAAATATTCGTTCCTGTCATTTTGTGGTATGATTGATATATGATTAATTAAAAAAATAAACTTGACAAAGTGAAGGAAATTTTGTTTTGCTTTTATTCTTACAAAATTTTCGTTTGCGGCAATCATAATGATAAAATGTGCTAATCTACATTATCAAGAACGAAATGTCGTTACCTTAACTTTTTACGCTCAAATTACAAAAACCTCAAATGAGTTTCATAAGGAAGCGATGTCCATTGAGCATTATATGAGCATCGAATGCTATAATCGTCACTTTCGCCATAATTGCGTAACGAAACAGTCCCTTAACAATGCGCCCTGAGACCGCATACCTGTCTGGTACATTCTCACAGTTATGCGTAAGTAATGGCGGCTGTATAGCCGTGTTTACTAGCTGAATAAACGATTTAACTACCAGCGGGCCTAATTTCAACACCAACTTGTGTCCGTGCTCACAAAACTGCTTTATTTGAATAATTTTGACGCGTAAATATGACGAAATTGACTAGACATCTTCTAGACAACATTTGTACTGTTTCAGAGTTGTTCGTTATTTTAGACTGCAATGGAAACGATTGCGTCCTATGTAAACCGTAAGAAGTCGTATCTCTGGTGGTGAGCAGGCGAAATCTGTCAAGGCTTTTCATTGAAACACGAGAAATCTTTCCTCTTAGAATCGATTGATTTTTACATGTTCTTCAAGTAGTCCATTTCGTACACCCAAATTTAAGATTGGTCCATTACGACATAATATCGATAGATAGATTTATAGTGATTAGGGAAAGATTGATTAGCTGATAAAGGATTTACGCATATTAATTGGACTAAAATCAACTGTTATGGAATCTCAAAGCTAGAGACGTTGAATATTTAGAACTGCTACGACATCAGCAGCTCACACTCGTCCACTGCTGGATGTAGACCGCTGAGCCCGATCTTAGGCTCTTCTCATCCAGTCTTTGCCAGACGTTTTTAGCAAGACGTCACTCCATCTTGCCGGAGGACGTCTTACACTACGTTTGCCTAAACGCACACAACCATTTGTAAAGTATTTCCCACTTAAGATACAGTGGCAGACGCGTTAGTCCATCTAAAAAAGCCAAGCGTAAAATGTTCGTATCTCGATTTAGAAGAAATTATCCTTGATAGGATAACAAGCGTTCTCAATTGGCTTGTCTTAACGAATAATGGTATTCCACCGGCCTTCTGAGAATCGAATGCTCTTACAACTAGCCATGGTAAGATATGCAGAGCCAATGCCAACAGGAAAACTACGGAGCCGGGCTTAGTAGTTAATGATAGATTTAAGTGTTATGGCAACTAGACGTAGCTTCAGAAGAGTTATGGTGTTTGTGGCTACGCTTACTTACTATGTACATTATGTGCCTTGCGTGCGTAAAGCTGAATTAGAAATAAGGATATGTTCAGCGAGTCTTGTCGCTGACTGTGGGCTTCTCCGGCAATGGTAACGCAAAGTACACGAATATTTTCGAAAATATACCTAAATGGCGACGAAGTGGAAAATGAAAGCAGCGGCGTTCACTCTCTACCTTCTTAACTAACCGAATAAGATTTCCAGTTTAGTAGTAGCTTCTGAAGATGATACTCGATTTCCTTTCCATTTCACGATTCTTCAACCATTTATAAAATTTAATTAGCAATTAAACAACTCGGAATTCCAAGAAGCAGCGACAGGATGAACCAGTTGGATACTCGTGGCAACCAGTTGGTCACCACCAGTGATAGTTGCTCCACACAATGGCTTCAGGAATAACAACCGGTATTGTATAACCGTGGCTTGACCGCGTCTATGCAACAACCAGTTCCACGGCCATCTCAATAGCATAGAAAACATACAGATCCACTTCCCCGCACCTCTACCCGCAATCCGGAGGGCAATCGGGAGGCTTGCAATTTTACTCGCCAAATGTAATAGACAAATGGGTTAGTATGAACCTTCATACTAGCGAGTTGTCTTTTGTTTTGATCGTGTAGTACGTTTGAATACTTACACACGCATTTGCGCGTGTACCAACGTCATTTATAGTTGTTAAATCAGCTTTTGTAAGGAATGTCTGGGGTTTGTTAGTCTAATTGATTGGACGAGTTGTGTTAGAATGAGCACACGTGAAGGGAAAGATGCGCTAGCACATTTATTTTGTTAACAATCGTTTATTTGTGTTGGAGCTGTTGATGGATCTTCTTTGGTGATGTAATGGTCAGATGGATTATTTACAATTGTATACGTAAAAGATTTTATTTAACGTGTATTAAACTTTGTAGTACTTAATATGGATGCATGTTTAGGTCAAATCTCGCAAGTCAATTTTGACCTGGTTTCTGTTGGTCAATTTAGTTGAATTTTTTTGCATAACTATTAAGTTCAGATAATACAATATTATGGTGACAGAGAGCTCATCTGATGATGGAGACGAAAGTTAAGCAATAGAGTTCTCAGTGAATAATAGTAGATTGATAGCGTTTGGGATTGTCATTAGCTTGCAGTACCAAATACGTATTTCATAAAAGCATGTCTGGAAAAATATTATTGTAAAAAAATCCATTTGAGTGTTACCTTTTAACGACTTTCAGATAAAACACTGTGTAGATAAACGTTAGAACAATAACGGTTTCTTTTTCTTTAGAAACAAACTTTAAATGAATGCTGTGCCAAAGGCAACCCAAAAAGCTCAACTGCATCTAACTCCAGTTATTTGCAAGTAACGGTTATCTGCAACGCTATCGGCATATCACGAATTCCACAACCTCGGGCAGCGTCTATTCCGACCACCCGTTTATCCGATTCTATCGGCACTATACATTTCAACGATCAGTATAGAATGTTCTCCCTAACAGAGCAATGTGACGTGCAACTCTATAGAGCTCTAGGTTCTACAAAGTCCTTCGCAATGATATAGATATGCTCTGAAATTTCACATGCGTAATGCCCGGTTTCCCACAAGAACTTTCATTTTCCCGGGATAAAGTAGCCTAAATCACTCGTTTTACATTACTGTTTTTTTTTCCTTTTTTATTTCATTGGCATGTGGCGTCATCTGCGTATTTGTATGAAGATTCCGTACTGTTCCATAAATTAGGAGCATGATGTTCATTAATAATACAGGCGAGATTAATGGCATTCGGTGCGCGGGCGCAAGCGCCAGCTCATTGTGAAAGCAGACCACCTGCTCGCTGTCGACAACAATGACATTGCGGGGAGGGTGCTGCGGTTGAGTCGTAAACAATGGCTATTATCTTATGGTTACTGAATATTGTTGCCAATGGCTAGTTGATAAAGCCACTTTCATATCAATTTTCCTGTACAAATCCAGTGTTCATTTTCGTATCATCTCAACCCGTGTCACTGTTGGATATAGGCGTCTTCTTCTCTCCGACATGCTGCTTGTTTCGGTCCAGTGCGAGACGTTTTCACTGCTGACACGACAAGTTTCCTGTGTTATTCCAGCATTTACCTAGGGTACTTGTATATACCAAATTTCATTTAAATCCGCACACAAATTTTCGCATTTGTAATATGGTAGAATCAATCTTGTTTGTAAGTAAGCTCTTATCAGACTTACTATTTAGGTTACAATCGGATGCAATAAATTAAAAAAAAAACGAAATCAATATCGGTTTATCCGTTTGGGATACAGATACACACTACCAACTTATAACACGCTTCTTTTTTGTCGCGCTATAAAGCACATGTTGGCGAGTCAACACTGCAATATTTACCTCTCGGTTACAATCCGATACGTCGCATTTTGTAAAGAAAAGAACTTGCCTCTTTTGTTCGCAATGCGGATATTTTCATGCTCACTCTACAAATATTGGCGAATCTAATGACCGAAGCTTCTGAATAACAAATTCTTTAGAAGGGAACCGTCAACCTTGTACGAGGTTAGAATGAATAAAATTGTTTTGGTTTACCAAAGTTCGTTGGATTGGGTTTCCTTGTTTTGAGCTGGTTCGCCGGTTTAGGGGATGTCTGTTACAAATGCCTTTAAAAAGATTGATGGCTAATAAATTGTTATTTATCAGTGGGACCACTTGAATACAACTAAATTGACTGCCATACCATGCAATGGTTGCACAGGTGGTAACATTTTATGGTGGTGGTTCGTCTTATAAGACTATGGAAGTTTTATGAATATTATATTTGGATTATTCTTACAGTTACGGGCTAGCATTTTAGTATTAAGCGATGATGTTATCAAAGGTGGTAAACATGCCAAGTCTAAAATTTGGATGGCTCACAGAAACTTATGCCAGGAAACCCTGGAATTAAAACTTTGTCTCAGATCTTATTGTCAGTTCCATTATGGTAAAGGGTAAGCTTCTTGTGGCACCATGAGCTTCACAGTTACTAATACCAATCCTATCTCTATTTATGCTGACGTGATCGTCAATAAATTTATGGAACAGCTTTTGCTGTTAGAGTGAGAGATGTTTATATGTATGTAGAAACTTAACAGCCACAAAATAATGTGCTTACCGTCAAGAGTCTAGACTAGACGCTTAAAGTCGGTGACCTGATAATGCTGATATATTCTGCTTCCAATTCACAGTGCAATGGACGGCGATAAATCAATTATTTATGAATTTAATGCTCCCGATCTGAGGATATTTCACACGACGAGTTAGGTCCGGTATCCACTGATGCAGATACGCGCAAACCATAAGACGAACTACTTTGTACAGCTAGGATTATTGAAGGAACCTGGATGAATGATACTACTGCAAATGTCTAATCAGTTTCATCTAAGAAGTTCTTTAAACAAACGATAAGTAAGTAAAGCAAGTCAAAAAACCTTGTAAAAATCCTATTGACTAGTTTTATATTATATCGCTCACCCATCTGCGTTTGATTGGAAACTTTACTCTTACTTATATGTTACTACCTTCGCGTCGGAGCAAATGGCTTATATTATCCTTTTACATTCCACAAGAGATACGGTACTTGTGTAGCAGTATAACAAAAAGCGGTCCGTTGCCGATTACGTCGATGTATCCTACTATAAATGGCCGGTTAGCGGTTTAATAATCGGATCGATATCGATTAGTTTTTACCGATACTCTACTGAGTAATGATCGTTTTAAATAGCCTATTGAAGTTTTTGATCGATCGGAAAAATTGCCCATTGATATGGCCTACGCAAAACGGTTGCGAAAGGACAGTGCACCATTAAGAGCTAACAGCTTTGTTTCACGATTTTGCCTTGATCTTGATTTTTGTATAACCTTTGATGGATTGTGTAGTAAACTTTCCTTCACTCAATCGATTAATGGTCAAGCTTCGATTCTATTTTCCATCGAACCGATGCAAAGTTCTGGGAGCCACTGCAATTGTTATCAGCAGGCGTGTCGTTCATCATCTGCTCGGCATGCGCTCAGTTTTTAAAAAGAAATCCAAATACATAGGTGGTTGTCTCTTTTATTCCTAACGTATAAACTCATCGCAAACAAAATATTTAGCGGTCATTGTATTTAAATAAGACTTGTCGTGCGACCCACTTTTCATATTGTTTTGATTACAATGAGAAATCACTTGCAGTATTGTGTTGCAAATAATTATTATCTGCGACCTGTTTCAATTATTATTCGTACGTAAGTACATGAAATGTCTATTTCAATGTCCAATATTTATGGTAGACCGGTAGAGCATACAATTCTGAGTCTATTTTACGCGATAGATATACAAAATAATATATTTAAGTCCGCAATTAGATTGGTATCTCGACACTAAAAACCTGTTTCATATTTTAATGAAAGCAAATTTAATCATTAAAACGCACCGAAATGCAGTTAATAGCTGAAAATTTGGTCAGACAGCTCGCAACAAATTGTAAACTGGATCGAGAGCCGCGCCGGCGCAAGCTTGTCTCTTGCCGAGTCAGGGCTAGCCGATGTTGCGAAAGTCGTAGGGCCACGTCTGGGATACCGGACCGGGCTATGTGCCAAACAGTCAAATGGTAAGCAATTCGGTTAGTAGACGCCATCGCCCCCCCTTTACAACAATACAATACAATAATTCTTTATTGAACACCATAAGCTTCAGTAGACACATTCCTTCAGTTCCTTTTATGTTGGCAGTGAATATTATCCGGGGATCAGAAAAAATATAATATATATAACAATAAAAGTAACGAATCACACATGCTGTCTCTCCTTTTTTAATAATATCGATATTAGAACACAGTTTCCAACCTAAGTCAGGTGGCCTATGTGCAGCGCCGGGCGGGCGCGCCGTTTATATATTTTTATTTATTTATCAAGAGCTCAGTTTTACTCCGTGGTGCATTCGCTTTACGGGATGCGAGAACATTCATACATACAGACAGATATCTCTTTCAAAAATAATCTTTTTGTTCATTAGCTTATTCAAAAGCCGTTTCTTTGTAAACACGTTTTGTACTTTACTGGTATTTTAATAAAGTAGATAAAAAGTTAAATGTACCTCTTGTACACATTCCCTGTTAGTCATAAACCTCTTATTTCAAACCACTAAGCGTGATTCTTGCATTCTTTACCGTCAGTCATACGACTGCATCACCTACACTTACGTTTGCTGAGTTGCGGTTTCCACTCAAACATGTCTCTCTAATGGTTCTCACTGGTAGGGGTTCAGTATTCAATTGTTCATATTAGGTCTCGCTTATTGTAAGCTAGTCATCTGTCGGTTGCTAACGATGGTTCTTGGAAACATGGAACTGTCATACAGTGGAAGAAGATTGCATCACTTCCTTTCTGCTACGATCTCTGCCGCCTTGGGATCAGAGACGACAATGAAATGACTCACAGTCAATTTTAAACGTCTATGGAAAACACAAGCACATTCATGGCACTTGCGATTGAGATATACAAACTAATAAACATACTTTATACACGTGACATACATATCCCGTTTCTAACGTTAATTGTTGTGTCAATGGAAAGTATGCATGGTTCCAGTTATTCGTTGTAGGCAAATTCGTTGTGTAAGTATTTGGTTGCAGCTAAATTAATTTGTGACTGTATCAGTAATTCCATCTAAAAGTAGGTCAAAGATATACGGAGTTAATTAACGCCCAAAAACATCTAATTCAAAAAGGTTTACCGTAACATTGCCGTACATTTGAAATTAGTGTTCCCACGATTTAGGCCAACATAATAATTAAACCTACTTATAGCTTCGTTGTAGTTAGCTGCAATCACCGGCATACCATATTATGCGTAAATTATGTACTTCCTGACATTTTGGGTCTTATTAAAAGAGCCTTCTTGAGATCTATCTTGAGTATGGGTTAATCGAGCGTGGCAACTAATTACCTTGACCGTAGTAGATTATGCCATCACTATGCTTATTGGATTTAGTCATAGGTTTGCCCAAACATCAGAAAATGTCTTACCTGCTAAATCGTTTTTTGACTCGCTCGAACGTTAATCTGTTGATATTAAAACATTGCAGTAATAATTGAGGCAGTTTTGTCCAGTGCTGCGTAGGATTTTACAATAAATTATCCGTGGTAACTGGTACTGTGAATGTTATATTACTTAAAGCTGTGACGCTTATCTTCAGAAGACAACGATTGTCTCGTCCTCTAGCTGCTTCAAGAACTATGAGTATGAAGTTAGTCGAGGTCGAAAAACACTTGAACAAAGTATCTCAATAGATATAATAAGGATATCTACTATTGGCCACATTATGTTAAAGACAATTAAATAATGTTGGTTAGAATTAATTAACTTATTAGTCTCATACAAGGCTAGATTGTCATGATGTACTTAAGTATGCTACTAATAAAAAAAATGTCGCGTCGCACTTAAGTACGAAGTACTAACTCAATTTCAAAGTTTATCTAAGACCGAAGCCATTGTTAAACCAGGGCATAATGTGCAATTCTGTATTTTAATTATAGCTGTGACCTCCTCGACCCTCGCAGCAGAACCATGGCCGCGGCTCCATTATTTTGCGAAATCCATCCGAATGAGAGCAGCAATTTGTGCGCGCGACGTGTCCTAGTAAAACTAACATTGTGGTTACCATGTGGACAGATTAATTGTACCTACATGTAAAATGTATTATTGTTAAAGATCTTCAAAGAGAAATACAGAAGATACAAACAGTTTTGACAGTTACAGAAGACGCCAAAAGTGATATCTATTAAATAACTTCTTGAGCGGTAGTAATTACAGTGAGGTGAGATCCGTGCTCAGCAGTGGGCGGATATGGGATAATGATGATGGGGAAAGGGGAAATATATATAATATTATAATTATATTGATGTTTGATAATTGGAATCATTATTGGGGAAAACAGTTATCACGTTATTGTGAATTGAATATTTCCAATAGTTATTAATTTCTCAGATATCGTGAGCAATCGCATTCTTAATTAAAATTTAACAAAAGGATTTTTTGAGAATGGCTAATGACGTCATTATGAGTAAGGTAATCATTAACAGCATAAGAGATTATTCCAAGATATTCGAGAGTATTTCATTGTTGCCATCCTTGTCGATTTTGAGAAACAGGGTTTTCCAAAAAGCAACATTTACGGTTCATTGATGAGCTTAAATTCGAGGTTACTATAATGTTACTATACCTATAATATGTTTTGACTAGGTGCGTTTAAATCGTAAAGCAAGCATAGTAATAAATCATTCTCTATCTTTATATTGTTTATGTATATTTAATAAAAGTTAGAATTAATTTTTATAATGAATATGTATCTATTTTATATATTTATATGTTTTATAAACGGAAAGCCATCGTCCACAATAATGCATGGTTGTCTGGAAGAGATCGGTCCGAGCGACAAGACCGTCTATTATGGCAGTAATTTAGTTTTGTACTCGTTTTTGAGTTATCCTTGTTCTGTGGTATTTCAATAAAGAGTTTATGTTTTTAATTTGCTTTTCCGATGTCGTCGCTAAGCGGACAAACCCATTTCAATTACTTAAAAAAAAACATCTATAATTGACTGAAAGCTATGTGAGCTAAGTTAGACTGTATCTCGCGGTACGACCTGCGCAATATTCACAATCAGTGACGTAACTGCATCTCGTTTGCGCAGGTTTATTGTGATCGTTGCATCGCGCACGTGCTCCGATGCGCGTGACGAACATACATAGCCTAATTGGATTAACGGTATTGAAAACGAAACGTGAAACTGATTGTGCAAGACCCGAATAGGGCATGAGACGTGAAAATGTGTGTACTGTTGGTTGTAAATTTATTTTACCAACTTTTGTTTTGGCCTTTGGGTTTGTTTTCTTGGACAATTAAGATGCTCTACTTCGCAGAATCTTCTTCGTCCTTTCGGGAGAACGTCTGCCTTCCAAGGAGAAGGTTACGAGTTCAAATCCCAGTGCGGGCACGGGTCAATATACGTAATTATCACTCGCTTTTCGGTGAAGGAAAAAATCGTGAGGAAAACCACCCGAGAATTATTTCGGAGGTAGGCTATCCACCTATCTGGACTGGGCTCCCGTAGTGGATAATGGCCTAACTCTCCTCACGAAAGTGAGGGGAGACCCGTGCTCAGCAGTGGGACGATATGGGTTGATGATGATGATGATGAGTGAAAGCAGTGGTTAGAGCAGGGCATCAAACGATGACGATGATTAATTCACTTTATTTCTACTTAACTTAACATATATATACATAAATCTACTAAGTATGTGTTTCTTAAACTTTCTTGACTTGTCAATCCGATATGTCTATCTTCCATATATAAGCCTTGCGTTCTAGTCGAGAGATACTAGGACAAATTGAACTTTCAGACCGAGATCCTGCCACAAACAAGTCGAACAGCTTTAGCTATGCAAATGTTGAGAACAGTATAGTGTCAGATATCAAGTCACGGGTAAGCGTTGCGCTATGACATCCGGCACACCCCGCCGCATTCTGCCGACTGGTCCAGTTCACGGGCCGACCGCAGACATGAATGTACAGTTTCATCATCAACTGTTAACAATATGAGCGTTGTGAGCCTAACATCAACCAAAAGTTTTTTTTTTTTTAATGGTAACAGGCTCACGTTGGACTTGTATTTTGTCTGATGAAAAACCTGACTGAAAACATTGATGAGCCTTACGTCTGCTGCAGCTTGGCTCACGAGATGTACTATGGGCTGTGGATCTGTGGGAACGAGCCTCTTTAACTAACTCTTCCTTATAGTAATGATGTTAAATTATGTTAATGTTTATTAATTAGCACACTTTACTATTTATCTTGCGTAATCAGAATGATTAGTAGAAAATGATACAAAATGATTTTTGTGCAGAATAATTAATAGATAAACAATGTGAAGAGGAAATGTTAATGGTATTAGCTACATAAATAATTTAATTGTTTGAATTTATTTTTGGTGCTTTATTTAGTCTTATTGTTAGTGCTCATTGTTTTTAAAGCTAACCAATCAGAAACTTTATTGTTAATCCAACTGTAAATGTCTACCTACATGACATCTAAATGAAGTTATCACGATTTGTTTTCAATGACAGTCAATCCAATATTCCTAGTTACAAAGGAATACCGTTACGGCCAAATACAATCAAACGCAGCTATACACATCGGCCCACTACGAAAACGAGGAGATATAACATATATGTCGGTATGATTAGCGTAGGTTGCTCTTGTTCGTAAGCACAGTTAGGAATAAATGCCTTATAATTTGTTAACCTAAGCAAGATACATAGATTTGTGATTAGATTATTTTCTATTTTAGGTTATTTATATGTTTTTTTTTTATCAATAAATGCTAAAGAATAAGCGCTGGTAGCCTAGTGGGAAAACGTCCGCCTCCCAGTGCAGGCACGTACCAATGTGTTTCATGTAAAAACATGATAATACGTAATTGTAACTCGCTTTTCGGTGAAGGAAAATATCGTGTGGAAACCCACATGCCTATCCGAGAATTATTTCGGATGTAGGTATGTGATCCATCAATCCGGACCAGGCCCCCGTGGTGGATTATGGCCTAATCCTCCCTACGAAAGTGAGGGGAGACCCGTGCTCAGCAGTGGGCCGATATGGGTTGATCATGATGCAGCAAGATTGTAGTATTTCCATGTGTAAAGCTAAATTGAAAGTGAAGACATTTACACAGCGACTTTTGGCGCTGATGATACTATGTAGTTATGTTTTCGAACAAAGACATTTATTTCAGATTATTCTTCAAAATGTTGACATTATTCATCGTGACGAATACCAGACACCATTTCCTGATTTTGGTCACCATTCGTTGTCAGACTCGCCTTGACCTTTCCAGGATCCTATTTCTATACAAACAATCAAATAAAACTACACTTCCGTTTTATTAACTCTCAGAGTCCAATTTAGAATTGAATAGTTTAGTAAACAAATGTAGATAATAAGCAGATAAAATTTTATAGTTTTGATGTTACTTTTATCCGCAATGTTAGAGGATGAGTGGTCCTTGTTTACACCAGTGTTATAAATATTCAAAAATTTTCCTTAAATATATAATCAGAGTAGTCGCGTCGCTTATACATCTGTTTGCAGCTTAAATTGAATTAAGTTGGCGAATTAACCTCCACACGGTGGGTATGGTTATTAGATTATCCGTATGTACCCTACCTACTCACGATCCTCCACAATGTATACGGCTGTGTTTAAGGGTCTACCTACACCCTTGAACTGAAACATTTTATAACAGCTTGACAGCTAGTCACCTAAAATATGTTTATTTTTTGCGTAAGTAGTTTTGAGTTATTGATGTAATCAAAATCAAAGTTTATTTATTTATTTATATAATTAAAACGGTTTAAATTTAGTTACTTACTTACTCTAGGTTTATTTTTTTATTTAGACATGTTTAAATACTCACAATCTATTTCCAACAAGACTAGAAATATTGTTCGGCTCATATCGCGCATGTCACATAAAGTATTCTAATTGCAGTATTTTGTACTGACATTGAAACTGTTTTCACGTGTTGTGTTCATACTCAGCTGGTTTTGTTAGTCATTAACTGGTTCGTGCGCAGCACGCGGCGCGGTGTTGCAAGCGTGTTGCGAAACTGTCTCAATAATGATCTATGGTCAGTTGCCCTGCCCATTGCGTCGCCGAGCACGGGACATGTTGTATGGGTGTTGTTCGCGATTCCTTAGGTCGTGGAACAATTGCGCATACTTTGTGCATGTCTTTTCATGCGGGAAGATTTTTCTTTCATTGTCAAATGTTTCTATAAACAGGGAGAGAAATGGCATAGATTAGGATGAAGGAAGGCTATATATATATTGACTCGGGCTGAGATGTAGAAGGTAATCATGGCCTTTGGTGCTAGAGTTTGTTAGGCTGCCTATGACCTCGTGACTTAATGAATGTTTTCAGTCGATAACATTCGAGACCGGCGACGATTTAACATGCTCTCCGAAGCACGGTGTGATGGGAATCCGCACGTAAATTATGAAATTAAATAATTGGAACGGGGCCAGGTTTCGGATCCGGTTTCGTTAGGTTACAAAGCGCATAGATACCATCGCTCTCCTGCTTGAATATTAAATAGAAACATAATACGTTGACTTAGTTTAAATATTGAGAAGTAGGTGCCGAAAACAAACTTATGGCTCATAACATAAGACAAATCTCGCAAGTTTGCACTCGCAAGTCAGTAAACAAATTAAGGTAATCAAAGTCACAAGACTCCCAAGCACAGCATAACTACCAATTACGTACCAATTGGAGGGCGTCGACGTCGGCGGGTCGCGTAATACCTCGTAATCACACGGCCGACATGTATAAGTAATCGCTAATTAAAATTCATAATGACTGTCGCGCCGACTTGATAATACAGTTGTACGTCAAAATATATGATTTTGATCGGAATACTGACCTCTATAATAAGCTACACTGGTCCGTGAATCGGAGCTGATTTAATCCTCACCCCTGCTGTTAATTGCGTTCTCAGTCCGTTTGCAGCTTATGTTTTCAATCCTACTATCCTACTAATGTTATAAATGCGAAAGTTTGTGAGAATGAATGGATGGATGTTTGTTCCACTTTCACGCAAACTACTAAACGGATTCGAATGAAATTTGGAACACAGATAGTTTATAACCAGGATGGAGTAATAGGGTACTTTTTATCCCAATAGTATGTTTCTGTAGGACAAAACGGGAACTACGCGGGTGAAACCGCGAGGCGCAGCTAGTATTGTTATAAACGTAGCTAGATTAACTTTAGGTCCCGAGTTTGGTAGAAGATTTATTAGAGCATGTGTGTTAGTTAGACCAAGCGATCGTGGCTCGACCTCACGGCCCCACTAAATCCGACGTGACAAACAGTACATAGGACAGCAACATACTCGTATGTGACATTGCTTATTATTGCATGTAAATTTTCTGTGCTTTTGAATACGATTTTAATTAACTAGATGATGTGTGACAAAGATAACCTTTGGAGCGAGCACACATTGCTAAGCGGACTGCGAATGCAGTGATTGAGTCTGAAGAGGGAGATGACCCACGCCGGTGAAACCCCTTACTCATGTCAAATCCAGCTCCAATTAAGATCAACCATATTCTTGAAAATCGTCTATCAAGCTCTTCCATACGCAATCACACTTAAACAATGACACATTCATTTGATTAATGATTTTTTTTCTATTGTCCACAGAAAACTTGGCGCCATCAGAACTGAAGAAACTTAGGAATAAACAGAGGAAAGCGAAGCGTAAAGCAGAACAAGAAAGCGCGTTGCAAGCACAAGTACAGGTCATTCATTTACCGATAGGGCCCGCAGCTTGGTCGGCTAGACAGCAATGGCGCAGTCTAGCCGTCCAAGGTGCGTCTGACGTTCGTAGAATCAACGAGTTCGTTTCATTAGAACGCTACTCGGGAAAACTCCTGTCTTCCCCATCCTTTTTTTTTTTTGTTTTTAACGCGTCACGATTATATTATACATTGATCCTCCCAGTATTAAGAGAATGAGAACCTGCCATCAAATGTCACAAATACCTGTGATTCACAAATAGTTGCTCCAGGCATAATACCCGAAACCTCCCAATCAGTTTATTTCCAACTAGCTGTACTATTATTTATTATGTGCTACCACGGCGGCTGTCGTCAATAACAGTATCTGGTGCATATTCCAGGTTAAGAGAGAGCAGCATCACAAGGCGCGTGCGCAGCAAGAGCAGGGCGATCCCGAAGCACCTCAGCTGGACGAGCTCATACCCGAAAAATTAGCAAGAGTGAGTGGTAGTTGTGATTAGTTAGTCAGTTCTCGCTTTAACCAGGTTAATCAGCTTATTTTTCTTTTTTATTTGACTGAGTGACGAGACGTGCAAGTCGTTCACCTGATGGTAAGCGCTACGCCTGCCCATAACATTCTTCTGTACTGTGTTTATTAATGTTTCTGGTGTACAATAAAGAGTTTTTCTATTCTATTCTATTCTATTCTAACAGTTACAGTGCCACCCAGAACTTTGCATTGCTTAATCTTGCGCGTCACCGCAATTGCGCTCGTCACCCCGAGACATTGGCTCTAAAGTCTCATATGCACAGTAATTTCGTTGGCAAACGGTGTCCTTCATACCGGAACACACTAATGTTTGCAGACTGCTGTATGGCGGATGATGTTCCGAGCCACTTAAATGTTCCGCTAAAGAGAACATTACCCCCTCATAAAATTTATGGGACGTTTAATAACATTGCGCACTACAAAATTGTACAGCGCAGTACTAACATGGATAACTTTTTTATGAATATGGTAGTATGATTTTATTGCATATCAAAGCACACATGCATAACAGCTTCCTTAAAAAAAAAACAAATTATAATTCGCTTTTAATAAAGTTTAAAAATAAAGATACCAACCAAATGATTTATTCCGTTTTGATAAACTTCACCAATCGATGTTAATTTACATTTATAAATGTTAATCCTAGTTAGAATATATTGACACTTATAATGTAATCAAATTGCTAAATCTAACGGAATCGCAATCATAATTGGCTCAAAATTTTATATCCTAAGATTTCAAGTCTATTAAATCTAAAATTCCACGGGACTTCGAATACGCAAATTGTCCTAATGCTAACTTCGTATTTTTAGTTGCTGATCATATCCTACTAATATTACAAATGTGAAAGTTTGTGAGGATGGATGGATGGATGGATGGATTGATTTTACTTTTTCACGCATTTGGATGAAACTTGGCACACAGATTGTTTATTACCTGAGTTAACACATATTTTTATACTTTTAATCTCGTAAAAATTAACGTTTCCCATAGGAATACTCAACGGCGGCAAACCCGCGGGGCGCAGTTAGTTTTTATGAATTAGTTTTTGTTTATTTGTTTGTTTGCCTGTCTGTCCGGTAGAAATACTGCATAAGATAATTTATTTCCTTATAAGCTCGACAGAAGCTTTCGTATTTTTTTATTTTTATATAATTTCTTATTAATTCTTCTTATTTTAGTAAGTAATTTATCGTCAGCTCGTATATACAGCGCGACTTAAATTACCAAGCCTTAAGTGGAATAGTAGTAAAAAATACTCACGATCAAGCGCATGGTCCGATCAAAACACTAGTATTAATAATAAATTATTTCCTATACAAGCGGAAGTGGTCTAATCATATTACCTACGGCGGAATACATTATTGCATTCAATCAGTTCCATACAGAACCTTTATTAAACTAATAATGTAACTAGTACGGGTATCCGTCTGTCACAATACTTCCTTCATTTCCTGTTTGGAAAAAGGAAGTGTTTCGCTCTATAAAAGGTTAATTTGAACTTTCACATAGCTAAAAATAACAATAGGAATTAGGAAGTTGTGTCGTTAAGGTAGATTTTGTATTTAGTAGTAATTTTATGTATGAAATAATGGGAAATTTGAAATAATGTGTGGTATAATGAGTTTTTAGTAAAAAATAATCCTGATTTATATCTGAAATTATTTATATTCGGAAAGAAAAATAATAAATATACCTCTTTTCTATTTACGTTTTAAAAGTTAATATTATTTACTGCTTAGTTATCAAATTACTTGCTTTTTATAAATTATTAAGCGTCCAATGATAAAAAAAGGAATAAAAGTAGATTTTTGAATAAAACCGATTAAAGAGATCAAAATTAAAAAAAAAAAACCTTGAACTAAAATAATTGTGAAATCATTAAATTCTTTGCTGAATACCAATTTTTCTGTTTGCCTCTAATCGTCACATCAAGTAGGTGGATACGAATACTCCCTTACAGAAAAAACATAAACAATGTGGATATCGAAATCTACCTCAAAGATAACAAACTGACAGACGTCAACTATTGTCAACAAACACAGCGTATTCGATATGTCAAGAGACAAGGCAATTATTAGGAACGCCCAAGGCGATTGTCACTGAACACAACATGCACAACAAGATTGTTGTTATGTCATTGAGTGGTCACGACAGTACAGCACGATTATTGCCCATGGAAACTAATCTTTATAAAAATAGTTGACGATATGAACAGGCCTTTCGCTGGATGGTAAGCGCCTCGCCTGTCTATATTAACTATAATATGGTCAAAATTAAAATGTCTGTTTAATAGTATCATGTAAAATGAAAATGCTAATTGAAGCGAATAATCTAGATTTGCTTTATGTGGCCCTTAGTTCAAAATCTTCATATATAAAAAAAAACCGCGAGCAAAAAAAAAATTCTAATTCGTATCTTAATATGGACCCTACTTACTTCCTATTAATGGTATAAATGTGAAAGTTTGTGTGGGTGGATGGATGTTTGTTACTCTTTCACACAATAGCTAATGAACGGATTTAGATGAAATTTGGCTCGCAGATAGTTTGTTATCTGGATTAAAACATGCGGTGCTTTTTATCCTGTAAAAATTAACGGTTCCTGTGGGATAATACTCAACGCGGGTGAACAACATCAGCGGGGTACAGCTAGCTGTCTATATTTCAAGCAAATATAGTAAAAACAGATTTGGATATTGCTAATTAAATCGTTGATTCCATATCTCAATATATTAAAGTTAATGTTTTTTTTTATGAATTTCAGGCAGACGACCCCTTAGAACAAGCACTGAAGTTTCTGCAACCCCTTCGGACGCTCGCGGCAGATAGGATAGACACACACCTAATGGCCTTCGAAATTTACTTTAGGAAAGGTAACTCACTTATTTCTACTTATTCAATTTGTTTTATAACTTACGCAAGTATTGTTATAGTAACGGATGCAAATTCATGGATGATCTATCAAGAGTTGTTATTTCTTTTAGCGACATCTATTGGCGTATTGAACAACTAGGTGCGATTTTAATAGATGTCGCTTTTGCTAAAAAATGATGGTGCTTAATTTTAACCATCATCAACTGCTAAGCACGGGTCTCCCCACATTTACGTGAGGAGGATTAATCCACCACGGGGGCCCGGTCTAGATTGGTGGGTTTGATACCTCCGAAATAATTGTTGGTCATATGGGTTTTATATGTAATAAAAAAGCGAAATACACTTGAATCGTTCAATAAAAATATTAATTTGATGTATTTCAGAGAGGCCCCTGCTAATGCTGCAGAGCTTAAAGCGCGCGTGGCGGCTGGACAGCAGTCACCACCACCTGCACGACTGTCTGCTGCGGTGCCAGCGTTGGCTGGGCGCTAACCTCGGCTCGTTGCACCCGCACGTCGCCGCCGTCATCGCCAAGGAGATGGAACCCGTAAGTTTAGTCGAGTGTTGATGGGCGAAAGACTCCATTGAAAGCCAGTCTTCCGCCTGACAAGATATGCTTGCTGATTTTGCCTTTTATTTGGCTACGGAGCCATTATCCGAGAGTTTTTAAACACAAAAACTTACATGATGTATTTTCATATCGTGATACCAGTATTATAAATTTGGGTCCATATCTGTGACCGTATCTGTTACTCCGTGACCGTGTCACGGTAATTGCTACACCAAATAATATGGGCGAGGGCTGTACCATTTTGCCGCGATCCCCTCAAGAGGCTCCTGAGTGGATCGATGCGTGATACTAGGTCGTGACTCCGTGACCGTAACAAATACGCCATCCACATATTTGTCACGGTTACAGATGTGAACCCAGCTTTACATGACGGCGCTATTTTTGTGTATGTTATCTCGTGGTAACGGGCGTGTGGTTGCAGATGGTGTCCGGTCGGTCGGAGCAGCAGATCGCGGAGCAGTTCATGGCGGCGCGGGCGGGCGCGGCGCAGGCGGCGGCGCTGTGGGGCGCGCGCGCGCTGGCGCGGCTGCTGCCGCCGCGCACCGCCGCCGCGCTGCGCACCGCCACCGCGCTGCACTATCCCGACCTCACCATCCAGGTACCTACCTCCTGTACCGAGCTAAAATGTATCTTTTGTTGTAACGCCATCTAGTGGCGGAAACAAGCCAACTTTTGTTTTATACTCTAGAACTGTAATTTATGTGTGAGTGCTTTTATGTATGGAGTTTTCGAGATGTAGAAATGCTAAAAGTGTCGGTACGGCGATTGTGAGAATTTTACTCAGCGCGATCTAGTGGCGAATAGGCAGCAACTTCAATGTTCCGTTTTATTTTCCAGGGATGCGTGGAGGTGCTGAACAGCTTGCGAGAAGGCGACTTTGGGTCGTGCGAGAAAGAGATAGAAGACTACGTGGCCGCTTGCAACGCTAAGTTTCCTTACGCGATCGCGTTCAAGCCGCCCGCGCCTCCCACAGATGTGCCCACGGAGCCTGACAATCAGGTTAGAGTATCATCTATAATCCAGTCAATCTGGCGTGCTGAGAATAGGCCCTCTATCGCTATTTCCTCGCTTTAATTTAGAAATATTGCCAGTCTGTCAAGTTACTATGATAATAAGTACAATATTATGGTCCTAACGAGCTGAGATAGTACATAAAAAAATCAATAAAATCATCATCAAGTCACATACATAGATTCTGACCCCTAACTAGGACTACCCGTATCTATGGAATCGAAAACCACGAGGACCGTGGTCCTACAAACCCCCAGACTCGGAGAAAATAGTTGTGGTTCACACAAATCTACACACAATAGTATAGTACGCTTCTGAATCTGGTAGGTGGTTTGGAGCCTTTCAATAACTCCCGTTATCGATAGCTTTTCAAATCGACTTGGAGCTCAGATGTGGTGATAAAGACGGGAGATATAGACAACGGAACTCCTCAATAACTTGGTTGTACAATAACAGTGTTTGGGCTCATTTGGATCAGCTTACAATATAAATAGTTTTCAACAATACTAATTGTAACTTTCAGGTGATAGACGAGTCGACACCCCTGCATCCCAAAGAAGTGTCTGTGAACAACTGAGTGACCCTGCCCGTTCCATTAGACGATCGCATCGAGGTTGTGAATGGCTGTACCAAATTTCATACACCACACATGGCTCCTAAGTGCACACTCATGGAAAATACGAAGGATCCCGGCACGTGAGGATAACAGAGGAATGGCAGACAATATACGATCCCCAAAATATATCTATCTATCTATCTATTCAGCCCGTATCCACCCACTGCTGGGTGTAGGCCTCCTCTGTTTCACGCCATTTGTATGCCAAAATATATGTCAAGAATTAATTTTAAGTGATAGGAAACGAACGGATACCCCAAGTGTCCTAAAAATACAGCTGGCTATATTAGTTTCGTTTATCAGGAAATAAAGAAGCTAGTATCTGCTAGATGTTTCGTGCAGCAAGGTTTGATGCGTGTAAGGGCGCTTGCGGACTGGGCAAATACCGTTCGAAGTACCCTCAATACTACTATACAGGTTTGCGCACTAGATCCAAATATTTCCAATTCGGAGCATAATATTCACGGATCGAAGTAATAGATATATGTATTTGCAGACATAATATAATTCTCATAATCTCTTTTCCGCACAAACAAAATAATCTTGGAATCAAATCGAGCTAGTGTGAATTTATCAAACGATAATTATTGTACAGGTGAAATAATTATGTTGTTAGTCCCCCAATCAATTTTAATTTTTTATTGTCTGCCATTCCTCTTCCGTGCCTAGATAGACGTTTTTTAAATTTCATTATAATATATGAAGACTTCATAGTTTAATCACGCTGCTACACAAACGTATGGCGACGCTCTTTGCATGTCTTGTATAATCGTTGAGGATACTCAACACTCGAGGCTGGGGATGGAATCCATCGAACTTCGACTTTGCTCAAACTTTGCTAACATGTAAAAGAGAAGTTCCAAATGAAAATAATCAAAGTTAAAAACAATTTACGGCAACACATAAGATTTTATGACAATATCTTTGTTATTGTCATAAGAAAATGTTTGTTATCGAACCAAATCAAACAATGCTGGCTGTTGCCACAAACTGGTCCCGACTCAGCAAACGCTAAGCCCATAAGTCATAGGCCACTTCACGAACATCAAATGTACTATACAATAAAAGCAATATTATAATCGTTCGCTTTGCTTGAGCGAGCGGATATGTCACTCTGTATGACTCAGTTTATGGCCGGTTCCAGATTTTACTTTAAGTTGAGTCGATTTTAAGCATGTCTTCGACATTTGAGATTGTACTGAGCAGAACTCAGCGATGTTAGAACTAAGATAACGCCGAGCAAAGTCGTAAGTTCGCTGTATAATTCACCCAAAGCTTCAGGACCAAGGAGTTTGGACTCGATACCTCACGAACCTCGATACCCTCGATGTTAGGGTGTTACCACACCAATCGATCGAACCCATCAATCGATGCCGATCGATTGGTGTAATAGTCGCCTGATAGAGTACCTGTCGATCGACGACTGATCTCATTCTACCATCGATCGACGATCAATTGATTTGACCTTAAAATAGGACTACATTTTGAACGGCGAGCGAGTTCAACCCGTTTCTGTTTCTGAATCTGCTGGGTGAATTCATGCATCTTTGTTGCAATCAGTTGCTATTTGAATTTCATTGAAATATTTTAGCGTACGTTTTGATGGTGGCGGCTTTACATGGTATTATTAATAGCGTTTAATTGATACAGATTGCAAAGAAGATGCATAATCGAAAAGCCGAGCCTTAAAAGTCACAAAGATTGGTCGCCCACCGTTTTGTCCTAGTGTGCCTTTAGCCTCATAAAGCAATACGACAATAGTATAATAAAATATCTGTGTTTTGGAATCGCAGTATTCTTTTTTATATTGTTAATGCAGTTTTTGCTATTATACAGTTTTAATAATGATCTTCTAATGGAACTTGCGACGGTGTCTGGAACGCATATTCATACGGATTGGCCGTATATGGCTTGTTAGCTACCGTATATTATGTCTACTACGATTAAACTGTCGAATATAATCATGGTCTTTCTAAATGAGTTTGTCGAAATTCGTCGCTGTCAGGTACAGATAATAGAATGAACTCGCCGTTTCGGACGACAGAATTGTTCTCTGTCGTTCGAACATATCGACATTTGAAGGTAGAATTCCGTGAATATAGAATTCACAAATCGCGCGCGTCAGTCGCGAAACACGGAATTCTAACTTTATGAATATCAACACGGTATCGCCGCAACTAGAATCGTCATTCGAATTTAGACTTTATTTGTTGTCTTATACGGACTATTTTATTTACCACGTAAGCGAGTACGCTGCAAGTAGACAGCTAGAAATGGCCTTTTGTTTTGTTTTGCTAAATTTTACCGTATGGAACAGGTTTCAGTGTCTACATTTGAATGATTGATTTCTTTGTGAGCTAATGCCGAGACGACAAGTCTGCCACAAACGTTAGTCTTATATTAGAGATGAAATCAAAATGATGACCAAAGTGATGAAAATTTGTATGTACGAAAACAAACGTAAACGTAAACTCATTTACGTTACGACCTTTTATTGTATTTATGTTAGCGTGATTTGAACTGACTGATGTTCATTACATTGTGTCGATTAAAATCGTATAGAAGTTACTTTTGCATTAATCCGATAATTTTATACGTTATAGACAAACATAGAGGAAGATTGTTTTAACTAATAACTAAGATGGATCACGCATCTTTACTTTTTTTTTTATGAAATTGGATGTGGAGCGGTGCCCATGCGCCGCAGCGGATTGAATGACACGTGGATACGTTGCACACTCTATCTTCCATTAAAAGAAAGTGTTGGATTCTGAGGAAATATTTTAATTTTACCCTTTCTCCCCACTGGTGGGACAAAGCTGGTCGGGAGAAAGGGAAAAATTAACGAGGTACTCGTGTGTAAAAAAATCTTAAAATTAGCATAAAAATCGCAATAACAAGCAAAATTTTACATTATATATATATATATATATAACTCTTAAGCTAATTTCGGATTTGTTGGTTTCGGATAGGTGTAAATCATATCAGATTGTGTCACAAAGACTAAATGGAACTTAGAAGAGCAAGAAAGTTTGCTAGGATCGCCTCGAATTGTTTAAAAATAATATGATGTTCCTTGATAATGTTAAGTTTGTATGGCTTTGTTTAATGTGTCGTTATGTTCAGGGCTATTCACACCGCTAGGGCTGATTCCTATTGTACATTAACACTTTGACTGCTAAGCCGTTTTGCTTGTCTAGCCACGGGTGCGGCTATGCACGCGCCATAGTGTTTCCCATACAACAAACACAACAGTTGTGTTTTGCCGTACTCGCGGCAAGTTATTAAAAACACGACAGTTGTGTTTTCACCAGTGAACGTGTTAAGTTGGTCATCTACTACTCACTAATACACTGCACACAATATGCGACATAAGTCGAGCAAAATAAATAAATACCGTGGCGAGGAGACATCAAATAATAAATCAGTTTTTATAGATTAATCAAATTTTTATTGCACCACACACCGCCATAGTGGAAAGACTTTGATTGTTTTTGCTTATATTGAAATGTAATGTGAATTTTAATTCTGAAATGTCACAACTATGAAACCTAGGAATCGAGCCCCATCGGTTTGAATTGCTTTCTCTACTCACCTGCTTTACTTTATACAGATAACGCGAAACGCTAACGTGTGATGTGATATCTTCCTCCCTTAGTATAGGTATTCCTTCCAATCTAAACAAAAATATGAACGAATAGCAATAATTAAATGTATTAAAATTCTGTGATGGCAACTGTTTCGGCAATTTCTACAATAACTCCATTATATTGACATGGTTTCGTTAAATTATCATAAGCAATCGTTATATTTGTGCAAAATGATTTCGGGTGTTACCACACCAATCGTTCGCTGATAGAGTAACTGTCGATCGACATAGACTGATCTCATTCTACCATCGATCGACGATCGATTGATTGATTGTTGTGGTACCCCCCTTAGTTTTTCGTAAATTACACCAAGTGTGGCCTGAAGTGTTCAACAGATGTAAAATAGTATGTTAGAATTATAATAACTCATTAATAACTGATTCTAAAGTATATTAAAAATCTTTGTCCGTACCGAAAACAACAACCGGGGTACGCTTTGTAAATAATTATTTTTAAGTTTCTATTGTAAAATATTGTTAGTATTCTCAAAGTGTTTGTTGATCTACATTGCTGACTATTTCGTTCATTAGGGTAATATATTAATACTTGAATTGACAATGTCTTTTGTAACCTTTGGTTTAGTTATGTTCAGTTCTGCTTTCGTTGTAGATATGTGTAAAGTTTGGACAATAAATTGTATAATTGAATACTCTTGGATGCGTATGTGAACTCTTTGTAACACTGCCCTGTTTTAACTGAATTTTGTAAAAACTAGCTTGTTAGGTTGCATCTCAACCAGCTCTTTGCAGGTCTTGTGATTTATTTAGCCTAGAGATAGATTAAAATTAATTCACAGTATGCAGTTCGTTACTCTAAATGATTACTGAGGTACGAAGCCGAACAAAAATAAAACGAGACGGGCACATACAGTTGGAGATGAGGTGACGATTTATAAACCTCTGCAGTATATTCAAGTGGTTGCTTCAGAGTTGAGAAATATTGATAATGTCTCGTTTTCGCTTAATGTAGTGTTTGTATCGCACTTTTGACATTTCCACATGGACTTTTATGTAGATATTCTGTGACCAAAAGGTAAAATGATTTTTAAAATAATAATTGTCATAATAATTCATCCTGAGGTATCAGTATTGAAAAGATTTTCTAAAGGCTGTCGGCCTTAGTTATAAACTCTTAACATGTTGACTGCTGAGCCGGTTTATACATTTGGACATTGTTGCGAGTTTTCCAGCACTAGCGTGCCGTCTGTGTGAGCCGCACTAAAGTAGCACCGCGTTAAACACGTCTGTGTTTCGCCGCACAGCCGGCACGTAAACTGCTCTAACACAACAACTGTGTTTCCACGCACTCGCGTAACGTTATAAAAAACTCTTATGTTTCAGCAGTCAATGTGTCAAAGTTATATATGTATGTCATGTAATAAGCGTTTATAAGTAAGGCCATAGACAAGCTCATGAAATAAAAATGTATGTACTTAAAGAAAACAAACAAATGCTCTTCATTTATTTTAATATAATTCGTTATAAAACATAATATGTAAAAATTGGATTATATCAACCATTATTATATTGACATTGTTCTTCGTCACATGATAAATGAATTTCAGTGAATAAGGGCTGTGTTACATTTACAACTTAGCATCTGTTTACACAATTGTTGACGATATTTGAGTTATTGTAAACAGTTGTGTTGGTTTCATCATTGAGTTGTACATTGGAGTATTGTACCCAATTGTCTTGTACATAAAGTAATAAAATTTTATTTTACAAATTTATTTACATTTCTGTTTCATTTTAGTATATATATGCACATAATCCTTTGGTAAAAAATAACAATTACATAGTCAATTATACTTATTTATAGATAGATTATCTAATATCACGTTGTTTCAAAATGAAAATATTACATTACTTACAGAGAAATTATTCAGATATTTTTATGTTGGTTTCGATTTTTAATTTATGATTCAGTTCATCTTGATCCAGTATCTTCATCTATTGCAACTTTACCAAAGTCAGCTTCAGCAAAATCAATTACTATTTTACTATGCTTGGGTTTGAATTGCCTGAAAAAAATATATGACTTAAAACAATATACATAGTATGAATGATAAGGATTATAGACTATTACTATAGTATGATTTCACCAAATATATCAATATGTTTAGAATTTCATTTACAGGATTATTACACAGTTACCTAGACTTTATTTCAAATTATGGGTTTGTAGTTCTATGGGGACTGAAAAGGATAACTGTAAGCACGGGCGGCAGTCACAACATTGCTTTACAGCCAGTATCAGTTGATAAGTTCCAATGGCACCTCTTTAAGTCCATCTCTAAGCAAGTATCAACACACACGATTGTGTGAAGTGCATTCAGGTCCACAATCATACACATTACTTGCAGAATAGAGATGAATGTGAAGAGGCACCTCAGCTTATTGACCGATATCAGCCGTAAAGCACTGCTGAAACTGTACTTAAGTAAGACACAACTTCAACTGACCAGTACTTAACTCCAGCGGCATCAAACATCCTCTTAGACGCAATGTAAGCTGGCTTTGTGTGAGTGCCCTTATCAGACAAATAAACAACTTCACTGATACCAGATTGTATAATCATCTTTGCACACTCGTTGCATGGAAACAGTCCAACATAGATAGTGCAGTTCTTGACATCTAAACTGTTTTTGTTTATTATCGCATTCATTTCTGCATGGCACACTGTAATACAAAATATATGATTAGACAAGATAGATGAGAGTAGATTTTTAAGTGTTGTCTGGCTGGATTTGTGACTACACAGCCTACAATACTTAATACTGTGTGATGCATTGGATAGATTATGGAATCTCTATTTATGTTAACCTGGATGTTTGGATCTATATCAAGAAAGAGGTGAGAAACTACCTCAGCAGTGGTGAATAATGAAGATGAATACTTTGTAAGTGTAGTGTGGCTGAGAAGGCTCTCGAGGACAGTTTCACACTAATCTTCACCTCTACACCTTACCACAAAACATTTAGTTTGATAATAGTGCAAACGCCATGAAAACCCCCACAATACATTCAGTGCTGGGTTTGACGTTTGACTGCTGAAAAGATAGCTGTGTGTGCAGAATCGCAACTATGGCTAGACAAAAAAAATCGGCTCAGCAGTCGCAAGTGTTCAAAGGAAATCTTTTGAGACTTCATTGAGATTTAGAGTAGATTTGAACTGTATAAAGACGATATTTCGTTCAGAGAATTCGGGTATCAGTTGACATTGTGATCATCCTCAAGTCTAAACAGATTTAGAATCCTCTTCAACTGAAATATGACTTTAGTTTCCTCTCTAAAGAAAAAACAAAGAGCTAACTAGTTGTTACCATAGAGGAATTTGCTGTCTAATGGTGATGGAGTATTTTTGCCCCAAGGAAAATCTTCATCGTGGCACCCTGTAGGCATGCCGTTATACCTGAAAAATTAAATACTCAGTAAGCACGGAAACTTGACTTGACTTCTTGATTAACACATTCACTGCTGAAAACAACTGTGGTATTTTTCATAACTGCCAGGAGTGGGGGAAAACTAACTGGCGTTAGCTGTATGGGAAAACACTATGACATGTGCAGAGCCGCATCCGTGGCTAGACAAGAAAATCGGCTCTGCAGTGAGTGTTAAGGCCTATGTAACTTTTTTTGTTTTCTCAATTCCACCAATGTACATTTGTAAGCAAGGAGATGTAAGCGCTATGCCTGCCCATAACGGTCACAGCACCACTCAGAACTCTGCATTGCATAATCCTGCGCGGCAGTGCACTGCGCTCGTCACCCGAGACATCGGCTCTAAAGTCATATCATCAGTCAAGAGTCATGATACAGGAAAAAGAAAGGTAATCTTAAGGACTATGGGTGGTATCGACTTGAGATGACAGCAACTGGGAAAGCATTTGGATTATCTACCTTTAATTGCTTGTGTATTTAAATGGAGAAATAGTAACTAATCAATAACAAAACTTACCCCAAGCCAACGATCTTGTTTTCTTTGTTTACAATGCATGCTCCTACTTGGCGACAAGGGTCTTTACTACGCTTCGCTGCTAGAAATGCCGTGGCCATGAAATACTCTTGCCAGTCAAGGTAATCTTCTCGTTTTTTCTGAGGACTAACACTTTAAAAACGTTTAAATAAAGCTGTTTGTTATAATGTATAAAAAGTTTTTAGAATAATTAATCAGTCACAAGAAACTTACTTTGTTAGTGACATATTAGAAAAGTTTTCTGATAAATTCATTTCTGTTTAAGTTTTGTAATCGTAATAGCACCAGTTCAAATAAATTTTAATTAATTTAAATATGAATAAATCACTGTATGTATTTGTGGTTAGGTTCAACTAAAACTAAAATGTCTCGTATTGTCAACGTCAAGTCAAACAAACTGTTAAACTGTCAAAAGAAACCAGTGTTACCATATTGAATTTTATGAAAATACTAAATACTCCGCGGAGAAAAATAATAAAAATACCAAATTGGTCCGCCTTCCAAACAGAGGGTTGCGAGTCTGAATCTCAGTGCGTCATGTACCAATGTGTTTCTTGTAAAAACATAAGTATCTGTGCAACTTACTATAGTTAGCTACCGTTACCCCCGATTTCGTTCACGGTGCTCTCTTTAATTTTACTCTATTTTCATAATTTCAGATATTCAGTTGCTATTAAAGATTGTAATAGTCAATCGTTGTTACCGACTACTTATATTAGTTCAACGCTTCTCTCAAACCGTGCTTGCTTCTCTCAAAAGTGACACGATCTGTTTATGAAGAGTTGGTGCGGTAAAACTGGAATTACCAGGATAAAAGCGCGAGGCGTAGCTACTAGCTAATATGGACGTGTTTTACTAATTAAATAAAAAACGTGATCCTTTTCCTATACTTACATAAATATTATAATGTAGGTAAGGTCCGCCCCTCCGCGGACTCCTGCTTTCCTTGACCTAGCGGTTGAGCCACAGCTATACCAACCTACTTACATAAATAAAGTATACCTTAGGTAACCTGCATATCTCCCTAACCAGGCCATAGAATAAATACCAGGCTAACTACTTACTGCCTAGCTGGATTAATCTACTTTTTGTGCCTTGCCTACCTGCATAGGTTACGTAAAAGTCAAATGATATCGAGAAGAACAACACCACAACCAGTTAGAAAATATATACCCAGTTAATCAACATCATTCTGAATTAATTGAACAGCAACAGGATTAGCAATATTACAACTCAGTTACGAGAAACTTACATCACTCATTGAATATGAATAAGTGGACCTGCCTGTTAGAATTCAGTGTTAGATACATTAACACCGGCCTTCCTTGAACTAGAAACTGCTAGAGTAGCCACGATGAGTCAAAACAATGAGATTATTAAATAAAATAAATATATAATTAACGCGTGACGATCACATACATTAATCTTGAGTTCCTGAACCTTAACTGGGACTCTCTGTATCCAGGGAATCAGGAACTACGAGGACCATGGTCCCACAAACACTTATACTCATTGAAACCGTTACTCTTTACGAGATAAAAATAATCCCATATTATATTCCAGGATCTATCTAATATCTATACTTACTGATATGGTGCTGTTATTTCCAAGTGTGGCGCTTACCACCACGTAAGCGGCCGGCTCGTCACGTCTCGTTACGGCAAGACCGTGGTACACTCTGACGTAATGCTGCAGCGTCACCTGGAATTTGTAGGATACCCAACTCCTCAACTTACAGAGAAGTGTCGTGTTTCGGTTAATTTGAGGTTAAAGATGAATTAATGGTTATGGGTCAATGAATAGTATTTTAGGGTTTTTTTTTTGTGTTGGTGGTTTTGTTATTAAGACCATGGTCAATGTCTTATTACAGAATCTGTACTTTAAAGTTTTTAGATTTAGTAACAATCTATATTACCTTATTTATAGATAAAAAAGCAACTGATATGGCGCTCGTCTTGTCTTTTGAATATTTTTACGGTCTTATAAAAAGTTAAGACAGCTTTATATAAGCTCGCTATAGTAAAATTTTAGAAAATCAGTTCATAAACGCTCAATAGGTTTATAATATGCATTTCTGACGCATTATAATATAATGCGTTGAAATTATGCTTATTATAATTGAAAATATGTTGAAAAAATCAAATATTTATATTTGCGTCACTTTAAGTGTCAAAAGAAAGTTTGCAAACATTTTATGTTGAGATAAAGAAAAAATGCTACTGGAACAGTATCTTTACTAAATATATATAATAATATATATATATATATATATAAAATTGATGAAATTGATCTGTGGTATTTTAAATTAAATATGATCTATAAAAATATGATATTTAAACATGATCTATAAACTATAAGGAACTATACAATCTAAAAATAACTATAGGTAATATGACCTTAAAATGTTTAGAATTGACGTGTCTCGTGTTTTGTTAATGACGCAATGCAATCAATACGATACTATGCATTTAAAATTAACACAATCAACAATATTTTTATAAATCAATGTGCCGAAAACGGAGATAAAATAAATAAACAGTTATTATTACTTATGATTGTTTTCTGAAGTTCAAAAACCACGTCTTTGTACTTATGCCTCAATAATGTCAAGGGCTTTCAGTAAGGGCTCTTAGTTAAGGAAGTACCACACCTTTACCTCCGCCAAGCAGTAGTGTGTTTAACATTACTGTGTTCCGGTTTGAAGGGCACTGTTTCCAGCGAAATTACTGGGCATGTGAGACTTTAGAGCCGATGTCTCAGGGTGACGAGCGCAGTGAAGTGCCGCGCCAGATTATGCAATGCAAAGTTCTGGGTGGCACTGTAAGTATTATGGGTAGGCGTAGCGCTTACCATCAGGTGAACGAATTGATTGTCTTGTCACTCTGTCAAATAATAAAAAAAAGTAGCTAACGCAATCTAAGTTCCAATCTATAAATTATTGATAAGAGATACTTACCAGGCCGGGGCGTAAGGTACTGGTGAAGAATTTAATCACATTTCTCCCTACGGACTGGCCTATACGGCCTTATTCATAAAAAGTTATCAAACGCCAGTACAATAGCAGCGTTTAGTCCGTGATTTCTACGTCCAAAAGGTGCATTCTACAACTGCATAGTTTCTTTATTAAATGAATTCTTTCTTCACCTACTCGATATAATATATCTTTATCTATGTTTATCTATTTTATATTGTATTTATTAGTCTATTAGAACGTTATATATTTAATTGTATTATAATAAAATATTCTATCACTAAATATCTTTTAAATATACTTTTCTCTGCTCTCTCGTCTTGCCACACCACCACCATTTCAGTTACACCTCCAGGATGACTGGTAGAAAATGCTACTTAGCATTAAGTACTCCTTGTACTCCATTTGTGTGCTAAAGAATAGATAAATAAATATATAATATTGTAGTGCGCAATTTTATTAAAACACGACTTAGCTAACTTTTTTTAAAAAGGGCGTTAATATTTATATAAGAGAAAATATCACTCAATACCACCAAGATTATGCGACATTATCTCTACGGGGGTAAATAAGCAGGTAAGTAATCATTGAATAATGTATTCTGATATTTTGTTAACGCTCATTTTGTGCCCGTCTATGACCAGTGACCACATCACCTCCTGAAGGTTAAAAAGGTACCACGCCACAGCACTCGACAGCATTCAGTTGCGGTTCTCAAACAGCCAGGTGGTCACTGATTCTGTTAGTTCTTTTTTATTTAAATCTAGCTAACCATTTTGCATAAGTGACCATGAAAAATCAGAATGCAAAAATCTCTTTTCGGCACTTACCTACTTTGCAGTGGTGAAATAAAACTCCTTTCAGTATTGTGTGCGCGGAAGGTATGTAAGCCTCTTTTGTAATTAATTTACATAAAATAACATAACCACGATTATATATTTTGTTTAAGTGACCGCATTAAAATTATCTTATAATTTTTGTGGTGTGATGAATTTGAAGTTTTTGTGTTATGTATTAAAAGTTATCACGCGCGCTGCTTGAAAGGTAAAGTTTTTGATTTACTTATTTCACTGTCAGTAAAAAAAAAATTAATAAAAATTTCAAGTTTTTACCAATCCGGACCGGGCCCCCGTGGTGGATTGCGGCCTAACCCTCCTCACGAAAGTGAGGGGAGACCCGTGCTCAGCAGTGGGACGATATGGGTTGATAATAATAATAATTTATTCTTTAAGTTTTATGTAAGTATAATATATCCCGCATGTTTTTTTCTGTATTTATACCTAATCCGGGTAACATATCGTTAGTAAGACTCTATTAGTCCCAGGTATTGGATTATAAGGGCATGTCTTCGAAGTTGTATTTATCAGGATCACTGAAAATTAAACACAGAAAAATATTATTATTTTCTTTGCCTAAATTATTGAAGTAGCGCCGTTTTCATTGTTTATTAAAATTATTAATAATTAGATGCGCGCTGCGGTTTCCCCGGCGTTATTTACTATCCCACGGGAACTGTTAATTTTCGGGACAAAAATGCCATATTCTATTCCAGGACCTAAAGTAAACTTAATGTACTAAATTTCATCAAAACCGTTCAGCTGTTTCGGCGTGACGAGCGGACAAACACAAACTTTCCCATTTATAATACAATACATATATACATATGTTTATTATATTAGGGTATATATTAAGTTTATCTATTACTTTACTATGTATTTAAGTTTATTTTGTGTATATGTATCTATTTATTTATTCTATGTATATAAAGAAAGCCACCGTCCGATGTCCTATTTACTCCTCTCCGTGCATGGTTGTCTGGAAGAGATCGCTCTGAGCGATAAGACCGCCCATTGTGACACTAATTGTAAAATTGGTTTTGTTCTAGTTTTAAGTTTTCTTTGTTCTGTGGTGTTTCAATAAAGAGTTTATCTATCTATCTATCTATCTACATACACTTATTATTTATTGAACGCCATAAAAATTAGGTAGACACAATACGATAATATACATATTAGTATAATATAAGTGAGATGAATATCCTAGTTAAGATAAATGTGATGGTCAACTTAGTTATGTTACGCGTTTTTCATCTACGAACTTCTATGTCAGTCAGTAGGCCTGATAGCGTTAAGCGAGTAAGGATCAGTAACTTAGATTTTTTGCCGTGATCTTATAGTGGAATATTTTTTGCCGAATAAAAACTTACTAGTGGTAATTATGGCAATGATATATTTTTTTAGTGCTTAGGACTCTTGGACGGGCAGACATACTTGGAGACAAGAGGCCGCACTACCCCATTCCAAACAAAATTATGAGGTAACAAACAAAAAAAATACAGTCGAATTGAGAACCTTCTCCTTTTTCGAAGTCGGGTAAAAATGTTATTCTTATCAAATAGTAATTAACTAAATAACTATTTTTTTTTTATTTTGTTTGTGTTTATGGGCGAAATTAAAATTATTATGTAGCAAGATTCGTTATTTGCTATGATTTTATTTAATTGGTGAGTTTTAGGTTAGTGTACCAACAGTGTGTTTTTATCACCCGACTGCGCTAGAAGGAGGGTTATGTTTTTCGAGTATACGTATGTGTTTATATTTCTTTGGAACGCTTTGTAGCCCCAACGATTTGATAAATTTTGGCTTGAGAGGTGTCGTTAGATTCGTCTTAATTGTGAGTGACACTCGGTTAAATTAAATTGGACTTGTTCAGCTACTTCTGCCAACTGTACTGCACCTTAACATGCAAGTTGAACGTTACCAAAATGTTAATGATAACAATTAGCAGGGTATTAATCGAAGTGTATCCGTTTTATGCCTATCTTAAGTGCTTAAGGTAGAATGTACCAATGAACCACTTTCACTCGTTAGGTGTACGTGTCTTAATGAATAATTATGTTTATTGCTTTAAGCGATAAGGCCACCCATTGTACCACCTGTTTATTAATTGTTTATTGTGTTGTGTCTACTTAAGCTTTATGGTGTTTAATAAAGACAATATTGTATGTTATTCAGTATCAGTTGTTTTATGTTGGTAATCAGTAGGTATTATTTCAACACTTGGGCTTAATTGACGCATTTTAATTGTACACTTTGTTTCAGAGTATCAAGAGCCGCATTAAAAAATAATATAAGTACTGAAGAATGACCAATATACCTTTGTGCCAACGAAATGATAAAAAAACGAACGCACAAATGTAAGAAAAAAAGTAACAGATAAAAGAAGCAAAAGAAGATCATTTAAAGCAGAAGAACGCCCAATTGCCGTGTCTAGTAAACATATAAAAATAAATACTAATTTAAGAAAAAGTAGCAGATTACAAAACTAAAGAAGATTAATAAACGCAGAAGAACGCTTAATAAGAATGCGCCAACAAAATTGCAAAAGACAAATGAAAGAATTTAAGAAAAGAGTTACAATAGGAAACTAAAGAAGATTTATAAAAGAGAATAATACAGACCATCAATCATTCAGGATGAATGTTCTAAATGTGGCCATTAACAACCTGTTCAAGATTCTCACAGCTTCCAGTTCTTCTTTCCTCGTGAGGACTCTGCTTGGTGCATTGGCTATATCCAGGGCTATCCTGCCTGTGGGGTGGCCAGATGATTACATGTTGTCAGGTATAATAGTACTAACTAGTAGTGACTATGGTGTTAAGACGAGTGGACTGTATCTAGGGGTGCTGAGGTTATGAAGAGGAAAATTGGTTGGGAAAACACTCACCGATGGTCGGCACTTGAACTTCCTTTGGAGGCGTCGTTGGGGGCCCTCTTTTGCTAGTTGTTGATGGTAAACTGATGGTTATTTATTGATTATATTTTATTTTATGTTTTTGATGGAGCGACGCACCGTGTCGGTTGGTTAGAGTTTTGGAAGAGAGTGAAAGCATGAAGAGAATTGGTAGAGTGAATGTGTAGAAAGGACAACGTCCATAATGGGAATGAAGGAAAGGGCGGGAAGGTTTGAATTTGGAATGTTTGTAAAAAAAGGCTTTAACATATGGAAGTGATGGGCCAAGTCGAGTTATTATAGTCGAATGATTCGATGGAATGGTTCGATAATCCAAATAACTCGATAATATCGAATGATTATCTCCCGCAGTCAACATTGAGTCGAATATGAAATTTTTCAATTCAATTTGCAGACACTTTTAGAAATCTGTACATTTAACAAATTTTACACGAATAGAAGCAAATGTGAATAAAAAAAATATTGTTTGCATAGTAAGCGTATTATTTTAGTGTGTTGTTTTTTAATAAAAATCCTATTTTTTTCAGATTGTGAGCGGTTCGACTTTATCGTGATAGGTTCCGGATCTGCAGGCGCTATAGTTGCCAAGCGGTTGGCCGAAATACTGTCGCTTCGGACGCTGCTCATCGAAGCGGGTGGCAACCCGCCAGCCACTAGTGTGGTCAGTTACCACGTTTTATGAACACTGTCTGGAAACCAGTCCCACAAGTCACTAGGGTTTATTTATTCCAGAACCTAATGTAACTATGCTGATTTACCAAACTTCATTAAAATCCGTCCAGCCGTAGCGGTGTGAAGAGAGGACGAATACGGACTCACGCTTACTCCCCCCCCCCCCCCCAAACTTATTTTACTTTGTTTTTTATTTGACTGAGCGACGAGTCGATCAAGTATTTCACCTAAATGTAAGCGCTATGCCTATAACATTCATTCTATTATGATCGTGATGATGATTTTATTCATTCACTCAATCAATCAATCAACAACCCATAACGTCCCACTGCTGGTCACGGGTCTCCCCTCACTTTCTTGAGGAGGATTAGGCCATAATCCACTACGGGGGCCAGATCCGGATTGGTGGATCACATACCTACCTCCGAAATAATTCTCGTTCATTCACTACGTTATTACAATTAAATAACGTTCACTTCACTCATCTCTTATCTATCTTAATAGTTTAAGCGTCCTCTGTTGGCCCGAATGACTTCATGAGAAAATGTAATCTTCTCCAATGTAATCTTCTTTTTCTCATTTCCAAAGTTAACTTTAATTTTGAAGAAGAAAAACGGCAAATTATAATAAAATCAATATTGATTTTGTAATTCCAGATTCCCAGCACATTTGCCACCCTAGCTGGGACCGAGTACGACTATAACTATAAGGAATGGTTGGACCCTGGTTTCGGAAACGCCCGCTTAGAAAATTCATTCCACCAGCAACGAGGAAAAGTTTTGGGCGGAAGCTCTGCTGTCAACTACTTGGTGTACTCTAGAGGAGTGCCGCAGGATTATGACGACTGGAGCGCCATAGCACCAGGCTGGTCTTGGCACGAAGTCTTACCCTACTTCAAAAAATTTGAAGGGAATACAGACCCTTCGGTGTTCACACCCGACAACGCCTACCTTCATTCGGCTAACGGCCCGGTACTGATATCCCGTCCGAAGGACAACCCCGTAGCCGCTGAGGTAAACGCTAACATGTTGCGTTCATATCGAGAGATGGGGATCCCAACAGTTTTGGAGAACAATGGCCGTGCAAAATACGGAGCCTCGAGACCCCATTACATATTTGCTAATGGGAGAAGATCCAGCACGGCTGAAGCTTACTTAAGGTACAACCAAAAAGATAGACCTAATCTACGCGTAGCAAAGTATACGAAGGCAATCAAACTTTTATTCAAACCTGGTACTCTTCGAGTTATTGGAGTCAAATTGTTGCTAAAAAGCGGTAGGGAAATCAATGTTTACGCTAACATAGAAGTGGTGGTCTCAGGGGGGAGTATAGACACTCCGAAACTGTTAATGCTTTCTGGCATAGGTCCTCGAAAGGATCTTGATCGGGTTGGAATCCCAACGCTCGTTGATCTTCCTGTTGGAAAAAATATGCAAGATCATGCGTTTATTCCCATGCCGTTCTATGGCAAAGGAGGCCTAAGTTCTTTGGTGAGTAACCTGTTGATCCCAACGCAGCTGGATGGCTTCCCCGTCCCATTTCAATGCAGTTTCTTCACGCTGGATATACCTACGCCGTACGTAAACAGGCCTCTGTTTCAAACCTTCAACATTTACATAGGCGCCACAGCTTCGCTTTTAGTCTATTTTGGATGTAAAGGCTACGGTTATAATGACGACGTATGTGCATCAGTAGCCAGAGACAACACTTTCAGGGAACTTAACATGCATTCCCTCGTGCTTTTGCATCCAGAGTCAAAAGGCAGTGTCACTCTGACGAGTAAAAACCACACGGACGACCCTTACATCCAAGCGGGATTCTTCAGAGAGAGAGCGGACTTAGAAACTTTAAGAGAAGGTGCGAAGTTCATGAGAACATTGGAAAATACTACTTATTTCCGCGAGAACGATGGCTATTTGGGAAAAGTGGATTTACCCGAGTGTGCAGCGATGCCATTTGGCTCTAATGTATATTGGGAATGCTATATAAGGAACATGGCGGGTTCCATGTCGCATCCCGTGGGGACGTGCAGGATGGGGCAAGGCGGAGTCGTGGACGAGCGCTTGGCGGTACATGGCGTTAGCGGCCTGAGGATAGCAGACGCGTCTGTAATGCCTACGATTCCCAGTGGAAACACCAATGCGCCCACCATGATGATAGGTGAGAAGGCTGCAGATATGATCAAAGAAGACTATGGTCTATTTTAAGTTAAACGAACTGCCAAATCAATGAAGTGGAGCGGGTAATTATAATAAATGTTGCCTGATTAGAGTTACTTAACGCATATTTTACAGTCAATGAAGTCAAGGTAGCGCAATTAAGTAGTTAGTTTAATAGTGATACGAGTACTAACAATTTTGTAATACATTTTGCGATTATTATACAAGTATTTTTTTCTGGGACGAAAGTCATGTGATGACTTCAGTGCATTACTGCGCAAGATTATGCAGTATAATTAATAAAAAGCCGAAATTTCACAATTTGTTCCGGCAACTTGAAGTTGAAATTTTTGCGAATACCAAGCAATAGGACCTTCTTTCTTCTATATAGTTGAGGTTCTAATTATCTCGATCGGAGATGGCCGGACTTGAGTCCGGTTTCACACGTGTGTGTTTACTCTTTACTGGCGTTGTGTTGTAACTAAACTCAATCAGCTGTGCGGGCGCACACAGCTGGTGTGATAAAATTGCCAATACAGCAGTGCGGGTTCGCACGCTAGGCGTGTTTTCGCTTGCCGTTAAATTATAAAAACACAGACGTGTGTTTTCAGCAGTGAACATGTTTCACAAGATTGGAACCGGCTGTCGCGAAAAACTGGATTGTTGCACAGTGGTTTTTACTTGTTTCGATAAGCACGTAGGTACACTGGTATATGATAAAGGCTTAACTCCCGGGACTGTAGCGTGAGTTGCGTCGTTTTAATATTTTGTACCGAGTGTTTGTGTAACAATTTCGGAATTTTACTTTTAAGGTATAAGTCAGTGATTTTAGGTAAAAGGTGAGTAAAATAAAGGTAAAGCAAGGACGCCAATTGAGACCGATCGGATCAAGGTCAACGATGCGTTAAATTACATAATGACGAATAAGTTACCTAAATGATAAAATATCCCGTATTCCATTCGTGGGTCAGATATACAGCTAACCTTTGGGAAGTTTGGAGGAGTGTAGAGTTTTGGCATTTCCCACAAACATAGTTAAGTAGGTAGGTACTTAAAAATAATAAATCGAATCAAAAACTTTGTAAATATATTTAGATTTGATTATGTTAAACCCATTTTCTTTTTCCAAATATCACATCCAATAGAATTCATCTTTAATATAAAGCTGAGTCGTAAGTAACATACCTACCTACTTACAAACATACTTTGGCAATTATAAAATTTTATTTGAGAGGCTAGCCGCGTTGAGTATTACCCTACAGGAACCGTTAATTTTACGGGATAAAAAGTATCTGTATAACTTAAATTTCATCAAAAACCGTTCAGTAGTTTTTGCGTAAAAGAGTGACAAACATCCATCCATCCTCACAACCTTTCACATTTAGAAATTACCAGTATTATTTATTTTATTTCGCCTACTGTTTTTATTGATCCGAAAAATCTGAGCGCTACTAAGCTATAAATAAACATAAGACAGTATTGTAATTAGAGAGCTTGTCAAGGGTTCATTATCATTACCGATGCGTCTGGGGGTAAGTATCGGCATTACCATCACAAAGGGAGCCCCCCTTTCTCCGAAGTTATGGAAATCAGTAGCAGGCTCGAATTGTTCCGCGATACTTTTGTTTAGGCTGTGTTGGCTGGCACAGCGTAACGCGTGGTGTGTAGATCTTAGTGTAGATCTTACACCTACTTCTCATGTTTTTAACTATTTATTTGACTGAATTACGAGACGAGCAAGTCACTCAACTAATGGTAAGCCTGCTTATAACAGTTACAGTACCGCCCAGAACTTTGCATTGCATCTTGCGTGGCACTGCTCTGCGCTTATCACCCTGCGACATCGGTTCTAATGCCTCGTACGCGCAGTGTTTTCTCTGGAAACGGCGCCCTACAGTTATATTTTCACACTACTGCTTGGAGGATGAATATCTGGTAAAGGTGTGGTACTTCCCCAGGTGGTCTCTTGCAGAAGAGGTCTATAATTTTAAAAATTCAAGGTATCGGTTTCAAAAGTAAATATAAAAAGAATCGCCGCCAATTGTTAGTTCTAAAGTCATTAGAGTTGACCCCTCGCTGTCAAGTGGGAGAAGAGTCCGACTCAAAGTCGTGAGATCGTAAACGGACTCGTTTCCATGACAAAGGTTCGTTGAGAGCAGTTACGCCACGATTATCTGGTGCTTTCAAGATTCTACTACGATACTACTCAACTATAACTAACTCGACGGTATCTAACTACCATACATTATGTTTTTTTTACTGAAATACGAGACGAGCAGTCGTTCACCTGATGGTAAGCGCAACAGCTGCAGTGCAACCCACAATCTGTTGCAGCACTGCACTGCGCTCGTCACCCTGAGACATTGTTTCTAAAGTCTCATATGCCCAGTCATTTCGATGGAAACAGTGCCCTTCAAACCGGAACATAGTATTGTTTTCACACTACTGCTTGGCGGATAAATATCCGGAAAACGTGTGGTACGTCCCCAGGCGGACTCTTGCAGAAGAGACCTACCACTAAAAAAACCAAAGGGTTAGTAAAACATAAATAAGTATCGATTTAGAAAAGTTTTTTAGTAATTTAAAGAATTTTTCGATGTTGCTAGAATTTATGTTAAGAGATATGTTACACAATAGGTGACTGTCCGTCTATTACGAGTTTTGCTAACTACAGTCGCTAGGGAGTATAGTAAAACATTTGAATCGCGTTTTTAGCTACATTTATTTACCGCTAGGGGCGCTGCACTGGACTAAATACTACCCACTACTACAAATTAAAAACTGACTACTTATAAAGCTGACGGTAATAGTGGCAGAGTGAAATAATTTTAATGAAGGCCCTATTAGTGCCCATCTGAATAAAACCACCTGATTGGGGCTTGAACTCACAGCAAACTCGATAATATCAAATGACACCGAGTTTTCTTTTGTTTTACTTTGGCTTCACGTAAATTTAAACAGACACATCTGTGTTTCGTCGCACAGCCAGCTCGTAAGCTTCGCCAAAACAACAGGTGTGTTTTCTCGCACCCGCGTATAGTTATAAAAACACATCGTCTGTGTTTTCAGCAGTGAACGTGTTAAAGAGAAGGAACGGAGCATGAAAACGCAGAACAAAGTCGTAACGAAGTGTGAGTGAGATATCATGGTAGCCTCTAGAGAACATGGGTAATGACGCGTTTGAGTTTATGTTGAACCGGGCTTAATGTCCTGTAATACAGCTCAGTACACCCGCATTTTACGACGAACAAAAAAAAGCATCGTTGATTTTTTCTAACTCCTCAAATATCGCGCCGAAAGTAATCAAAATTCCTTACAGAATTTGTTTACCTAATCTATATATATAAAAATGTTATGTTGGTTTGTGTACGCTTCAAAAACTCAAAAAGTCCTGCACCGATCGAGCTGAAATTTTAGCATGTTATATAATCCGCATCAAGGATTGTTTTTATCTATTTTTTTCATCAGCGACATATCAGCGAACGTGCGAATGTGCCACAGCGAAGCGTGGCAGGGCACAGCTAGTTGCGTATATTTTCCTTTTAGAAAAAAATCATAGCAGTTTGCTAAAAGACGATCCATTCACAAGTCACTCAGGCACTATACAATACTTATTTTGTTTCTAAATGAAGTCGTACATGATATAAACTGTAGAATAATCCCTACAAAAATTAAGGAAAACTTCAATTTGATTCTCCAATATCTATAAAAAACGACCAGTTTTAATACCAAGCTATCGTAGCAGACTGCCACGAAAGCTTGTTCCTACGACAAAGGTACTCCAATCAGAGAATGAGAAACGAAAAAGATAATTAAATTGAATTATATATAAGCGGTGGCAGCCTAGTGGGAGAACGTCCGCCTTCCAATCAGAAGGTCGTGAGTTCAAATCGGTTCAAAATTCAATGCGGGCGCCAATGTGTTTCTGTAAAAACATATGTACGTAATTATCACTCGCTTTTCGGTGAAGGAAAACATCGTGAGGAAACCCACATACCTACCCGAGAATTATTTCGGAGGTAGGTATGTTATCCACCAATCCGGACTGGGTCCCCGTGGTGGAATTATGTCCTAACCCCCCTCACGAAAGTGAGGCGAGACCCGTGCCCAGCAGTGGGACGTTATGGGTTGATGATGATGATGATGATTTATGATATAATTATTCTTTACTGTTTGAAATTTCTGAAGCCTCAATTCATTTTAGTAACAAAAAATATATTTCCAGAACCATTAACGAATAAATAGAATAATTATGTTATTCGGGCTTTAGTTAATGTGGAAGATAATGGCGAAAATAGCGGATTTGGACATTAAATTGAATAATTTGCCGCAGACGAGGCTCAAGGAAATGAGATTTTGGATCTTGGCGGATCCATTACGGAATAACGGGATTATGGGATTTTTGGGCACGATAGGTAATTATTAGAAAAACATCAACACGATGGCGGCGTAGCTGGAGGTTCAAACAAAAGCATTTCTTACTTACAATTTGCACAGATTGCCACGTATCAAGAGAATGAGAGCTGTCCAGTTTTGTGCAATAACGTGATGTTAAAAGATAAGATTGAGGAAGAATTCGAGATGATGGGTAAAAGACGGATCGATGTTCTTTGTGTGAATAAGACCAGGCGGAAAGGATGTGACACCACCACGCATGGACCCTACACAGCCTATTGGTCTGGAGTTCCAAAAACCAGTAGAGGATGTTCAGGAGTTTGTGTACTGCTTTCTGCTGGGATCTGGAAAGATGTAGTCTCTGCCTATCGCAACAGGATAAAGACCCGACTGAGTATCAGTATGTCATTTTAAGGTTTTTTAATTAGTTTTTTTTTTTGCAATAAAACTGTAAATTATCGTTAAGCGACAAGACCGCCCATTGCATTACTTTATTTTGGCTTTTTGTTGTATTTCTGTATTGCTTTTTTTGTACAATAAAGAGTTTTCTATTCTATTCTAAGGAAAAAAAGGTGGAAATTAAAAAGAAATGGTTAAGTCTTGCTAGGAAAATGCTAAATAATCTTCTTATCCGCCACTCCACCGTCACTACGTGTCTCAAATAGTGATGTGATACGAATGAATGTGTTGCAATACTTGCAACGAATTCAATTCCGTTGCTCGATCGAGTCCGCGCCGAGTCGTTGCTACAGCAGAATACGTTTAACGGACCACGTACGCAGACGTGCATGGTGAGTGCAAGGCAAGCAGGCTGCGATGGAATGTTAAGTCTTTAAGGTAGAGACAGACCGAGGCGGGTGCGAAATGCGACAAAGCGTTCAGTCGCAAAACACAATTGACATACAAAACAATTAGTCTAAGAGCCCACGACGGCCAGACCTTCGTTATTTTATAAAGGCTGAGAGTTTCTCTGTGTATGTCCCCAACACAGGTTACACCGAACTGAAGCGGTGGTAGTCTAGTGGGAGAACGAACGGTCGTGAGTTCAAATCCCAGTGCAGGCACGTACCAACGTGTTTCGGTAAAAAAAACATATATACGTAATTATCACTCGCTTTTCGGTGAAGGAAAACATCGTGAGGAAACCCACATACCTACCCGAGAATTATTTCGGAGGTAGGTATGTGATCCATCAATCCGGACTGGGCCTCCGTGGTAGATTATGAAATGTGAGAGACCTCCTCACGAAAGTGAGGAGAGACCCGTGCCCAGCAGTGGGACGTTATGGGTTGATGATGATGATGAATTATACCTGTGGTATATACAAATAATTACTCTGCGCGGGCATCAAACCGGCAACCTCACGCTTTGCAGTCAGAATTTGAATTTATGCCTACTGAATTATTAGTGGTAGATTGGACGCTACGCTGTAACTGTACTATGACTATAGGCGTGGCGCTTACCATCAGGTGAACGGCTACCTCGTCTCACTAGTGCGGCACAGTTAGTGTATAAGTTACTCCATGGCTATATTGTATTATATGTCGATGGTAAGTGTTTAATAACTTGCAGCGTTACAAGCTCGTGTACTTAATTCCCGATTACACGCGTCTTAGCGATTAGTTGGAAAGTCAGGTCGTGCCGGCGTCTCTCGGATAGGGATTATGCCTCTCATCTGTGCGATAATCCGTTCAACCTATTAACATCAGCATGTTAATTCAGCAAATATCTATTTAATGTTGTTTGTCGAATGAGATAGTACAGGCCTGGTATAAGAGGACTGTTTAACAATCGATTACAACCGGGACCGACGGCTCATCGTGCACTCCGAAGTAAGGAGCAATGGAAAACCGCATAAAAATTTTGAATTGAACTGAGACTCAGGTTTCGAACCCGCTGTCGTTGGGTTGCTAAGCGCACAGATTACTGCGCGGCACCAATCCTCTTAAAGGCACGAGCGCATCAAGGCGATGGCTGCAGCGGTGCTGATACAATAAATTCAAAGTCTCGTCTGTATTTTATTTATCAATTAATGGATTGCTGAATCAAGTTGTAGATTGTTGTTGAATGGATTGGTGTTCTTGTTGTGGATTGTTGTTGGAGTGTTGTGAAAAGTCTTGTATTTTGGAACAATTCGTTTGCCTAATTGTAAGCCCATATTTTGTTCTACGATCATGTAGCCCGGTATTTTTATTTTAATCTCCCTACCGTTACATTTGCAATATGTGTAACCTATTATCGAAGCAAATATTTGCCATATTTTATTGGCCATTCAGTATATTGGCAAAAACAATAAAATATTCCAATAAAACGCGTCACACACCTCGACGCTTTGTCCCCCGACTCGTCACGTATGGTGCCAAGCATTAATAGAGATGGGACAAAATGTTCCGATTGGAACATATCGATAACAGAATACGGTCAAGCTTATATCGATTTTGACGATCAGTGTGTTGTCTATTAGTTGTTTTATACACAATTAAGATCACAGATTAGTTGGGGTGGTATCAAGTTTGGATAAGAAAAAGTCGATAAGAAATATTTTCATTGTAAAACTTAACTGCCTGTGATACAGTGTCGCAGGTAACCGCGGACTAACGCTTTCATAATATGTAAAAATTCAGTGAAATTCGTCACTGAAGAAATGCACTGAAGGATGCTATTGCATAAAGAGACTGCTAGGGTTTAGAAGGATTGCAGTCGACGGCTTAAAGTGGGATGATTGACGACTTATTTCCTTTTTGTTATGGACTTGAAAGAGTTGAAATGCTAAGCCTAGACTGTTCAAATACCAGACAAAAAAATCAATCATTCATTACTTAGTGAAAACCATTTGCAGTATTCTGTAAGCATTCAGCAGCTCACTGGACACTGTACTGTAGCGCAGTGCAGTGCAGCGCAGGATTATGCAATGCGAAGTTCTGGATAACACTGTTACTGTTATAGGCAGGCGTAGCGTTTACCATCAGGTGAACGACTTGCTCATCTCATCACTCTGTCAAATAAAAAAAAAACTATTGGTCGATATTTTTCACCAATGCCCATGACTATCCCGAGCTAGACCCATCCCTACATGTAAAGGGGAAGTTACCGGGGTAGGGTATAAAAAGCACCCGGTTCCATGTCACCTCGTACGTTTAGTAACTACGGGCGCTTGTCGGACGTTATTGGGTACCCTACCGTAGTTTGGGACAGGGTACCGAGTTTGCTAAAGAGTTTAATGGAGTGTCAGACTGGACTGATTCTACAAGTATATAATATATCCTGATAACTGTGCCCAGTATTTTCCCCGCGGGATTCCTAGTTCCCACCAAAATTTTAAATTTTCTCGGGTGCAGTATCTCCAGATGAAGCTTATGATAGTTCCCCATAGGGACAAAAATCCCCGAAATTATACTAACATATTATATTATTATTGTTATTTACGCAAATTTTCCCCTAGTATTTAGATATAATATTATTATCCATTTATTTTCACTACTTATTTAAAAACCCTTAAAATTGCACTAAAACATCAATAGTACCTACCAGGATTTATTCAGGTAATTCTGACAGAAGTGCAAGCGCACTTTTTTGTTGCATTTTTTTAAACCTATTAGCTTAAAGAACCTCGGCAGCGCCACGCAGTCAACAGCCAGTAATGCAGGTGAACATGGCGGATGTGTCTTTACCTCTCTGTAATTTTCTCGCACCTTCGGCAAATAATCGTGCATGGATGAATAACTAATTCACCCAATTTTAACGTTAGGCACTGATATTTTTTTCCCAAGATTTCTGTGTCCCTAAAATTCCCCAAAAAAAATATTTTTCCCCATATTGCGAAAAAATCCTCCAATCTGAAGATCCTGCTCGGGTGCATAACATAGGCCATGTCACTTGGGTTTTTTTTTTACTTGACTGTGTGACGAGACGAGCGTGTCGTTCACTTGATGGTTAGCGCTACACCTGCCCATAACAGTTACAGTGCCACCCAGAACTTTGCATCGCGTAATCTTGCGCGGCACTGCACTGCGCTTTTTCTCTTCTGAAATCTTTGAAAGTATTTTCAAAACTGGATCAGTAGTTGTAGTTTTTTACTGTCCATGCAAAGGTTGTCTGGAAGAAATCGCTTCAGCGATAAGACCGCCCATTGTACTACCCTTGTTTACCTATTGTAATTCTTCTGTACTGTGTTTATTTTTGTTTCTGGTGTACAATAAAGAGTTTTTCTATTCTATTCTATTCTAGTTCCCGAGATAACCTAATCACCCGCGTAATTCCCGGTTTCAGGCAAGATCTTGAGCAACTTCCTGGGATCAAACATAGTTCTACGGAAAACTTGTTTTTTTGCGTATAGCTAAATTGGAACTTAAGAATATGTTCACTGACTTTTCTAGCTGACTGTACAACAATCAATGCCACTCAAGCGATCCTAGTGACGGCTTCTCTAAATCTTTACCTTACAGTGATTCCTTACCTCCATACCGACACATCTCCCTATATCTCCTCCCACAATCGATCAGCTGCTAAGTGTATTGTTTCATGCGATCATTTGTCTGGCCTTGCGTCCAATTTGGCTGTAATGCCGGCTGATCTCGTCGATTTACCTGCTGCCAGTGTTCTACATGCATTACTAGCGTTGTTCTCGTGGCATTTAGTGCGCTGAATCGAGTGCTGGAATCGTCGTATTGTCAAATCGATTACGGTTAAAGTTCAGCAACGATTGAAAGGTTATTCGATAAAAACAGATACTTTTTTTGTGTCGATTTACTACAATGAATATTTTGGTAAATACCAACTTATTTTGTTCTGCGCGAAAATAGAGCCCGCTAGTTAATCATCATCATTATAACGTCCCACTGCTGGGCACGGATCTCCCCTCACTTTCGTGAGGAGGATTAGGCCATAATCCACCAATTTGTTTTGTTCTAGTTTTAAGTTTTCTTTGTTCTGTGGTGTTTCAATAAAGAGTTTATCTATCTATCTATCTATCTAGTCAATATTTGTTGTAAAATACTCAATTAAGAGGAACCTGTTTAAATACTTTTTATTTATTCTACTCATTATGTTTATCTGCTCCAAACAAACAACAGGATAAAAAAAATATTTGCTTCCGCAACCAGAAACAAAATGCAGTAGAAATTGTACAATTAACACAAAAGATAGACTCCTTGACAAAACAACTGTTTTCCCGTGTCCTTATCAGGACAAATGTCCCAGTAACATTATCCCAGGGAGATTGGAGAGGTAATAAGAAGGCGCAAACAAAAGTACAGCTCGCAGGGCGCGTGAATAATGTACGACTGCCCGTGACGTTGGGGTGTGTCCTGTGGCATAAGAGGAGCGATTTTGGCCGATTTACTCATGGATGAAACTACTAAACAATTGCAAAGCGTGGCAACGGCGAAAGTAGGCCTATGCCAGCAGTGGGTAGCGTAAGGCTGCAAATGATGAAGTAAATAACTATATTTGAAGTAAAATTTAACTTCATTCATGCGTGTAAACGGACTATTTTAAGATTCACCTGCTACTAAATTTACTGTTTGATTAGTTTCTAAGCTATTAATCTATTAAAAGTATTTAGATGAGGCATTACATCTAAATTAAATTGATAAAATTACCCGAAGTAATGAAACAACTTCAACATAACAATTTGAACAAGCTTTTATTGGTTTCGTATACGTTTGTGGATGTAATGGAAATAGTGTAAACTGCCCACACCACTGCTGCATCTTACCCGCTAACCGCTCCGCTTATGACCCACCTCACAGCCGGCGAATTCAATCAGTTTCCCGGCAAGGTGATCTCCGCATCTAAGGGCGTGTGCATAAATAAAGCGGCGGCGTTCCGCGTCCGCCCTTATCCCGCAAGTTATTGCTTCCTCTCGCAGAATGGACAGTGCTTGATGGTCTTCCGGTGAAGGCGATTGATTTGTTGGTAGCTTTTGGAACTACTTAAATAGTATTTCTGTATAGATAAGTTCGTCGTATAGGCAAGAGGGTTCTTAATGGAAGTCGAGACATTTTTTTGCACAACAGAGTAGGGTGACGGGCAGGTTGTTCGTTTGATGGTAAGCGCCACGCATGTGGTGCACCTGGTGGTATTTTTAATCGAATGTTATTGTATTCAAATAAAAAAGGAAGAAAATAGAACAAATAATCGAGGAGGAAAGAAACAAATCGATGGTAAAATAAGTCGATAACAACATCGATTTTTGTTTTTTTCTTTTAATTAAGTACAACAAAACTCTTTATTGAAACACCACAGAACAAAGAAAACTAGTAGACTAGTATTGTAGTAGTAGTTAACTACTACAGTACAGTCGTTTCCACGAACTGTACGGTTTGTAATAACGCATTTGTGAGGTTTCGGCTTAAAGTATCGCGAAACCCGCAGAATGCACAGTGAAAATTGGCGGCAAAAGTGCGAGCTCTGAATAACGCGCTTAGACAATCCGATTTCTAAGTGTTTCTAATACCCGATCTGACATTTAGGGAACGGATTAAATTGTATACCATTAATTATTACTCGGTGAAGGAAAACATCGTGAGGAAACCCACATACCTACTCGAGAATTATTTCGGAGGTAGGTATGTTATCCACCAAGCCGGACCGGGCCTCTGTGGTGGATAATGGCCTAACTTAGATGACGAAATTGAGGGGAGACCCTAGCTTAGCAGTGGGACGTTATGGTTTGATGATGATGATGATGATGATAAGTCGGGAATATTTTGGGAACGAAAAAGCCTTTAAAGACCACTACTATCACCATCTGACCTTCGCGTTGGAAAAAAAAATAACAAATAGACAAATTCACCACAATTCCTTACCACACTCCGTTACTAACTTCCAGATACCTACCTTCTAGGTACCTTGATCTGAACTAGGTGGCGTTGTCAACCTTAACACGTTCACTGCTGAGAACACAGTTGTGTTTTTTATAACTTGCCGCGAGTACAGGAAAACAACTGTTGTGTTAGGGGTACGGAAACACACAACGGTGTGTGCAGATCCGTAACCGTGACTAGACAAGAAAATCGACTCAACAGTCAAAGTGTTAAGAAGTCATCTTATGAATCGATATACATACCTTTTATCCCCTTTGGGATAGGCAGAGACTACGTCATTCCACATGCTTGAATCGTATCGCATCGTCTAAACGCGGCATACGTCGGAAATTGTCGGACTAGCGCGAGGCCTCGCCAATCCGCTTACCTACTTGTGAGCCGACGCTAAAATGGTTGAGATGATATTGTTACGAGGGGTGGAAAACTTCTACAAAACTTCGGGAAGACAACTCGTTGAATGGACGAAGATACAAAATGCTCGCGTGCCTACTGTTCCCTGCCTGCGTTTCTAAAGGGACTCTTAACGGCCAAAATATCTTGACAAGCATGTACGACACGTACTTGACAAGCATGCTTGATGGCGCTTATGGTAATGTAAAGGCATATTCATTTGGCCCTTTCATAAAGCTCAGCTTAAAACGGTCATTGCATGTTAACACGTTCACTCCTGAGCCGTTTCACTTTTTTTGGCTCTTTTGCGAATCTTCACACAACGTGTGCGTTTACTGTTTACTGGCGTTGTGTCGTTACTAAACTCAATCATCAGTACAGGCGCACACAACTGATGTTATAAAATTGTTAATACAGCAGTGCGGGTTCGCACGCCAGGCCTGTTTTCGCTGGCCGTAAAATTATAAAAACACACACGTGCGTGTTTTCAGCAATGAACGTGCAATCACGTGCTTGATTCGAATTTTTAGTATCTAGGAACCTCAAAGATGGCCTAGCAGCGACTTATACGCTTTACAACCGAACGCCACCGGCTTTGATCATTCGCTGTTCGACGCTATTCATTTGATAACTAACAAACTCGAAACATTCCAATCGGCTTGTAAAACTCCCATATGTTAAGATATAAATTATTGAAAAGTCTCGCAATAAAAGTGGGGTGAAGGGGGGTAATCACGGGTGGGACGCGGCGACATATTGCCGGAATATGAGAAGTTGTGAATAAACTGCTTGTAACTGTTCCTCTGAGTACGAATGGAGTGTCGGACAGTCTGTTAACTTCAGTGATGTTAGAAAGTCGTATTTACACATACACTCGTATGCGTACTATATAGAATAGTTATAGGTGTGGACGTCTACACCCATATGTTCACTGATCAGTGACATCATGAAAGATCTTTGCCAGCCACCTGCGCTCGATCTCAGGAGCTAGCAAGGACATCACATAGAATAGAATAGACTAGAATGATCTGTATTTATAAAACTGTGTGTATTTACAAAGTTGCTGTTGTGCCGTGTGTGTGTATGTGTGTGTGTGTGTGTGTGTGTGTGTGAATATACGAAAAGTAACTCTCTCTCTCTCTCTCTCTTTCTATCTTCACTAACTTATATCTCCCTCTCAACTTGCGTTCGCATCGCCCTATAACATTTTTCATAAAGCATTCACCAGCTTACTCCCCAAGTGTAAATAAAATTAACTTAAAAAAAATCGTTTCACGAAATGTTTCATGGAAAACTGCATATCGATTCAATACGAAGCGGAATATAGGCTATAGGCAGATAGTAAATCTGGCTATCAAATAGTCTAATTATGGGGTAAAAATAAAGTCCAAAGGAGGTCTATCTGGGTTGTATCTAACGAGCCCTCGTGTGCAGATAAGTGTAATTACCTCCCTCGAGAGTTTACGTCGGCTCAGCACGATAATGAGGGCTTTTTCTACCACCCCCTACCTACCCCCACATCCCTTATACAGATTGACATGTGTACTTCGGGTTAAGATTTTGTTTCTGTCTAAATAAATATGGTTTGATTAATTATGAAATAAAAGAGATGTTTTTCGGACGGAAAATAGAAAAAAGGAGTGTTTGGAAGATTTTTAATTAATTATGTGAGTAGCATTAAAAACAGTTTTAATAAACTAGTTACGATTACTAATTTACTAACTTAATATAGAGTTTTCTAATCTATTCTTATTAAGTAAAGAAAACTATTTATTGTATGAGTTGCACGAGCGCAGTGCAGTGCCGCGCAAGATTATGCAATGCAAAGTTCTGGATGGCACTGTAACTGTTATGAGCATGCGTAGCGCCAACCATCAGGTGAACGACTTGCTCGTCTTGTAACTCAGTCAAATTAAAAAAAAAAATTGTTGTGTGACCTCACATATTGATTTTTACGATTTTTATTTCATTATATTATAATTAATTATCGTTAAAAATCAGAATTATTATATCAAGTAAATCAAATCATGAACTAAAAGTAAATTTTAAATATAGTATGACCACAATCATATCCTTATCCCATAAAGACACCCACATCAATTGAAAAAGGATTACAAGCTCCTATCTCGAGTTGCGCCTATAATCTTCAGAAGTGGGATGGTCCGGGCCTGCTGACTGTGCCGACCGGACAACACAATAAATCTTTGGCGGATAATCCGGAAACCGGCTGAGTCGAGGAAGGCATGAGGAAGGCTTTGTGCGGGCACTGTGGCCTGGATATTACTTGCTACGGTAAAGATGGGTGGAGTGTGCCGATTCGATAAATATGTACCTACTTAATTAGTTCACCATATCATTCTACTCATACTAGTGACTGTGGTCGCCCAGTGATCGAAATTCGATCATAATTCATTCTAATTTTAAGTTTGAACGTTGTTAAGGTTCTATTGTCAAAGACTATACCTCTACAAATGAGAACCGAGAAGAGATTTCAATACAAAACCTTTTTATTTTACTTTTTTTCTTTTTTTTTTTATACTCTATGATGACCTCTTACTCCCGAGCTCTTTGTCTCATTTCAAACTTCTTTCAATAAAGCTTTAAGTCAAAGTGTCAACTCTTAAGTGCTTTTCTGACATATGTGTGTGTGTGTGTGTAATGCTTTATTTATTAAAATAATGTATTTCTAATGTATCATTTTAAAAGTTTGTCAGTAGCTATTTAGAACTCTATGTCATTTAAAAACTGTAAAACCTGGTTTTTCCATTTTCTCCTTCCCAGGTGTTTTTCCCACAATAAAGTTTGCTCGTGTCAATGTTCTCTATTGTGTACGTAAAAATACTCAATGAAGCAACCGTTTAACAATATTGATTGGCCATTCTACACCTTTACGTGAAGCTTTAAAAACATTTATCAAGCTTCTTTCCCCATCAAATATAAACCCCGTCAATCGGTCGAACCGGAAGTGACGAATGGCGACAGTGGCACCGGACGCGGTCGCACTGCGTGCCACTTCCGGCGCGTGCTGCCACCGCACCGGAACTACACTGCCGTAGTTCATAAGTCGTCGCGGATATTTTATGATGAAATATTGAGGAATACTATTTTAATCATGTACCAATTCACAACCTCACTGTTACTAGTGTCAGTTACTGCTAGATTATAATCTAACTAAACAAATCAAAAATGTAATAAGCCGTTTCCTGCAAACTCGAAGTAAGCGCCAATATCAACTATTATTTTAAAAATAAACAAATGAAATGCTCTCATAGACTAATTACGTAGGCCTCAGCCGAAGGATCCAAAAAAAACCAAAAATGTTTTAAACTAATTTAATTAAAAATTGAAATTATAATATAAGTTTCTAATACTAGCGAATGCTACCGATGTTAGGTTAACAATGCAATAAAATTGGAATACTAAACCGAACAAACAAAAGTTTCCGATTGCGAAAGGTTTCCGCGAAGTCTGCTGATGCAGCGCCTCGTTGCTAGTTGCGGCTCGGTGTCGCAATATCAGTAGGTATGTCTTATGCAGCGGATTTGTATGGGCACGATGACGTAACACCTCCACCCTTAGAACGGCAACTATTTTAAAACTTTGAGTGAAAATGTTGCCGGAGTTCTCGATGGGGTTGCAGGCTTCTCGGCGTCCTCGTAGTGGTGTTCCTCAGCTTTGCCCTTTGGTTTTCTCTTAAGATGAATGTAGTATCGGCGTAGGATCAGGGCGGCTCCTAGTACCACAGCGGTGAATAATATACTGTAGATTGGTATCGTGGTATGGTATACGATATCAGATGAAGTGTGGTCCAGTTGTACTGTCGGCTGCAGCATCACGTTCTCTTGGTAGTCATGTAGATCTCTTAGGTTTATTGAATTTAATTTAATGTGCGGTAGCGGCGAAGTAGTTGATACTTCGACTTTCATGGAGATTTTCATAATGTTCAGTGGTTGTCCTTTGATCCTGTCGTAACTGTTACTGATGGTGAGTTCTTCTGTGTTCAGTGAGCAGCTGACTGGGATGGTGACGAGGAAGCTTCCTCGTACAGTGTCGTAGCTTTCGTGTCCGCAGATGGTGTGTATCTGCGTAGGACGAGGGAAAGAAATGGCATAATGTCTCTCGTCTAGTTGGTCCACAGCCTCCTTGGTTAGCTTGATGGTGGTCATCTCGCAGGTCGCGTCAAGTGATTGGTTCACGATGAGATTCTGGATGCAGTCCGCTTGTGCCTGTACTTGGTGAGTCAGGGTTTCTTCACAAAGGAACCTTTTACCGTACTTCGGACATTCTGTCTCTATGTACATGAATGCCTGCCTGTTACTTGCTATGAGAGGATATGGGGGTAAAATGGATTGGTTTAACTTATTAGGAAGGACAGCTAACCTGAATAAATCGTATTCTATGGGAGATACTATGGGAAACTTCAGTGTTATAACTATACGTTTGCCTGAGAAATAATAACCCGGTTTAATTATATCATAGTATTCCCTTAAATCTAATCCTAGTATATGACCCTTAGGGTATATTAATTCTAATTTATCTATCATTCTAGCTAATATATCTACGCCTACTATAGAATGGTGTGTGCTCGATGCACGCACGAAACTTAAAATATTCTCTATTCTCATAAGTTCTGCCATAATGTCATCTGTGTTTTCAGAGATAATCATTAATAATTGAGCGAATCTAGCATACTTGATTAAACTCGTATCCTTATGCGCTTCGCGATCTAAAAGAAGTTCTAATGTGTCGTTTATTCTTTCCTGATTTTGAACTATTTGCGTCATGACTTTACTATGGTGGGCCATCCAATCTTTACTAATGCTGATATGATTATTAAATTCATCTGTTACTTTGTGTTGGTTACTTTCCAAAATCTTGATGGCATTATTAAATTTAATCGCATCTGAATAATCCAAATTACCAGTTATACTTTTGACAATAGAACCTAACCCGTCTATTAGACCTCTCTTGCTACGATTAGGCTCTAAGCTATGTAAATGATTAAGGATCCTTTGTAATTTAGTGTTTAAATAGTCAATCTGTAATTCATATAAAGAGTATGTGTCATTTTCGAGTCTATTTTTATAGTCAAAGAGTTGAGTCTGTACGTTATTAATTTGATTCTCAATATTGTCAAGTTCAATGTACTGTAAAAATGTATGGTAATGGGTTACTAATGTAGTCGGTCCCAGTCTAAACGGCAAGAGTCCAGGTCCTTCGTCTAAGCTTTCAAGTTTGTTCTCTTGAGCTTCCAGTCTTGTTATCACGGTCAAAGTCAGTAGTAATCTGCAACAATTTTGATGATTTAGGAACTCTCTTGAGACGGGCTTTAGCTACGGGGCCACGTTTCTTTGAGGTATAAATATGAATCGGTAAGTCAGCTAAAACGGTATCCTGCGTGTAACGCGGTGCGAGTTTTTGTCGAGTAGCAAAGGGGTTACTAATGTAAACCTCCTGATTCGGTTCATATTCTACTTCGGGCTCACGGTTCTTATTACGATTTTCTATAAGGTGGGAACGGTTAGCTAATAAGGTCTCGTTAATCATCTCGTATACGGTTTTCATCTGTTCGCGGTGAGTCTGGGTATATTGTTGAAGTAAATGCTTAGTCAAGTCTATGTCAACTGGGTCTCTGGGGTCAAAATGTCCGTTAATTATGTCATAGGGTCGGCACTTTGTGAAACTATGAACGGAGCTGTTATATGCAAGGATTGCGTAAGGCATAAGATTTACCACGGGCTCGTCCTTCTGTTGTAATTTAAGGATGCGAAGATGCTCTAGGATAGTCGAATGGAGTCGTTCAATATTACCGTTGTCATTGGGTGCATGGGGTAAAGTTCTGTGGTGGTTAATCTTATGTAACTTAGTAAATTCTGAGAATAACTGGTTTGTAAATTCCGTCCCGTTGTCTGTCACTATCGTCAGAGGAAGGCCATGGTGAGTGCAGTAGTGGAGAAGACCTTGGATTATACTGACAGCAGTACCATCTCGAAGATGATAGGCTTGTGCGTATTTAGAGAACACATCTATGAAAGTTAAATATTTCTCAGATTGAGCTGTGAATAGATCTAAGTGGACTATTTCAAAAGGTTTTGTTGCTGGCGGTACTATATTAAATTTTTGTTTAATCGGGTTCCTATCATATTTAGCTTGGCCACATAAAGTACAGTCATTAATATATTTAGTTATGTGGTCTCTCATTTTGGGCCAATAATATCTATTTGAGAGAGATAAGAAACATTCATTAATTCCACGGTGGTTTGTTTTACCATCGTGGTAATTTCGAATTATTTCCTGCTGTCTGAGGTACTCTTTAACATTTTCAACTTCCTTTTTGGCTAATACCAAATTCATTGCTGAACTACGAAATTTCTCTTGAATGATGGGAATTATATCGAACATTCGCCAGGGTGGATTTATGAAAAGGGCTGTTTTAACTTTGGGGTTAACAAATTCCTTTATAGCACTCACTATGTCATCCGCGAGGTTACTTTCAGAAATTTGTACAGAAGTCCTAGTATGTGTGTCAAATGGCTTAATCGCCGTCGGTCGTTTCTTTATGTCACCTACTACTGTCAAAATAAGTTGTCTATGAAATCTATTTAAAGGATCGTCAGTTATGGGTACTTCAAGGATTGGATTTTCAAGGCTAGTATGTGCTGTTAATGTAGTTGAACCACGAACAGAACTAGCCGGTTTATCTGAAGGATTTACGGCTACTGAGCTTATCTCCTCGTTATGAATTTCGACTCTAGAAAGTGCATCGGCGTTTGTGTTGGCTTTACCCTTTTTGTATATGACTGTGTAGTCATATTCACTAAGTTTGAGCCTCCACCTTGTTAGTCGAGAGTTCGGCTCCTTAAGGCTCATAATCCACTGAAGCGGTTTATGGTCCGTAAGGATCTTGAATTTTCGACCAAACAGGTACGGTCGAAAGTACTTGGTAGCCCAAACTATTGCCAATAGCTCTTTTTCTATTGTGCTATAGTTGACTTCGCTGTCATTTAGAGTTCGGGATGCATAGCACACAGGCTTATCTGATCCTATTGGGCCCTGGGACAAAATGGCGCCAACGGCCACGTTCGAAGCGTCTGTAGTCAAAATAAATTCTTTGTTGAAGTCAGGGTACTGTAGTATGGGGTCATTGGTTAAAAGGGTCTTACATTTTTCAAAACTGTCAACGTACTGAGGGCTCATAGTTATTTTACTACCTTTCTTTAAACAGTAAGTGAGAGGTTTCGTGATTCTAGCAAAGTCAGGTATAAATTTTCTGTAGTAGCCAACTAAGCCCAAAAACTGCTTAATCTCCTTAGGGGTCTTAGGTATGGGGTAGTTTTGAATAGCATAGATCTTATCGGGGTTAGGTTTTATACCTTCTCTGCTAATGACATGACCTAAGTACGCAGTTTCTAACTTTAAAAATTCCGATTTATCCATCTGAATTTTAAAGTTAGATTCCCGGAGTTTTTGGAAGACTTTCTGGAGATTTATTATATGTTCCTGGAGTGAGGTACTGTACACAATTATGTCGTCTAAGTATACTAGACAAACAGTATTTTGGAGGTCTTTGAGGACATTATCCATCACACGTTGGAATGTGGACGGAGAATTTTTCAATCCCATTGGCATACGTAAAAATTCATAATGCCCATGTTCTACATTGAATGCAGTCTTAGGAATGTCCTCAGAGCTCATCTCTACTTGATAGAACCCACTGGCTAGGTCAAGGGTTGTAAAGTACTGACTGTTACCTAGCTTGTCTAACACATCAGTGATGTTAGGGATGGGATATTTATCATCTATTGTCTTTTCATTGACTTTCCGAAAGTCTATTACAATCCGCCACTTTACTTTGCCAGATGCATCGGCTTTCTTAGGGACGATCCATATCGGGGAGCTCCACGCAGATTCAGAGGGTTGAATTATCCCCTGTTCTAACATTTTACCTATCTGCTGTTTAACCTCGTCTCGGTGGATAAACGGGTACCGATAACTTTTCGTGTACACCGGTTCCTCATCGGTGGTTCGAATACGATGTTTTATTTTATTCGTGAAAGTCAACGGCTCTCCCTCTATATAAAAAACGTCCGCGTACTTAGCGCACAAGGTTTTTAAATTTGCGCGCTCCTCAGCGTTTAGGTGGTCGATACGTAATCGCGATAAAACTTCGTCGACTCGCGCGGGCGATTGTTCGGTGCAAGTGAACTCAGTCGTATGAACTTCGGCCAGTATGGGGCGATCTATTGAGAATATTAAATCGTGCGGAGACGGATTCGCGATCTCTAGAATGCCGTGGTTGTCTGTTACTACTGTTAAACAGTCCCGGATAACACAATTAGAAATAATTTGCTCAGGTATAAAAGCTTCTCCATCATGAACGTTAATTGGAATTTTAACTAATTTTGAAGAATTGGCGGGGATAACGTCTTCATATAAATTTACGTTTTGAGAGTTATACATTTGGATAGGATTCGTCGCGTTACGAGTAATAAGTACTTTGTTCTTGAGGTCAATCTTAGCTTCCCATTTTTCTAACAAGTCGAGTCCAATAAGTCCGTCAAAGTAATTATGAAAACGGTACACAAACAATTTTACAAAGTCAGGGTCCTGAAATTCCGTAAAACATGGCAATGACACAGAATAGTTATTGCGAGTAGTCGCATGCACATTGGTTACCTCAAAAGGATCAAAATTTAGAGGCATCTGTGGAAAGTAATTTTCAATAGCCTCGGGGTTAATAAAAGACTGATTAGCCCCAGTGTCAATTAATAATTTTAAAGGAGGTTCGGAAATTTGTATATAAGGAAGTTGACGTTGGGTTTGGAGGTTGACTTCTATTTTGAACTTCGTGATGTCCGACCCTTCTGAAAATCCTGATGGTCACAGCCACTAGTTGAGGGCTGAGGGTCAGTCAAGTTGTCCTCGTCAGTCTGTTCGTTCACATTACAGTCCTGGTAGTATTGAGTCTCGTCATATTCATAGTTAGTCGGACAGTCATAGTTATAGTCATATTCAGGATAGCATGGATAGGTCTCGTAGTCCTGATAATAATATCCTTCGTAGCCAGAGCACTCATTGAGGTTAGCTTCGCGGGTTTTAAAGTAGTTACTGGGCGGCGGGTTTCCCGACTTCGTCCAGTCGTGTCTTGGCATACCAGTAGCTGGTAAGGGTCGAGACACATAATGGCTTACACCGCTCATAGGCTTAGGGCCTGTAAATTGCGGTTGTGGCCTCGGTGGCATTCTAAAAGAATTATTCTGAGCGTTATAATTCGGTGGCGTTGCACGGAACATTTGTTGAGTGCGTGAAGGACCTTGAGGAGGTCGGTTCATAGCGAAGTTAGGCCTCCACGGTTGTTGAGATTGGAATTGAGGCAATGGTCGCTGGAAGGGCATATTAAATGGCATGTGATTATATACGGGTGCAGGAGGAACAAACGATTTTTGTCCCGGCATAGCGAATGATTGCATTTGCATCGGTTTTGGTGCAGAATTAAAAGAGTTAGTTTTACGATCACTAACAGAATCATTTCGCTGTTGCAAGTACATAACATTTAGTTCCTCTTGTACAAATTCTAATGCTTTTTCCACACTATCTGTTAAAGCCTCTTATTCAACCATTCCAAATTAAAACCTTCCCGCCCTTTCATTCGTTCCCATTATGGACGTTCAGTCCTTTCTACACATTCACTCTACCAATCCTTTTCATTCTTTGACACTCTTCCAAAACTCTAACGAACCGACACGGTGCGTCGCTCCATCAAAAACATGAAATAAAATATAATCAGTGAATAACCATCAGTGTACCATCAACAATTAGCAAAAGGGGGCCCCCAACGACGCCTCCAAAGGAAGTTAAGTGCCGACCACCGGTGAGTTTTTTTCCAACCAATTTTCCTCTTCATAACCTCAACAACCCCTAGATACAGTCCACTCGTCTTAACATCATTTTTGGTCCTCGTCGAACCGGATTTCGACTTAGAATCGGTTTCCTATGCTCAAATCGTAAACTCGTTTCAACTTGTGAAAATTTTAGCGTCATCAAGCCGCCATATTTGCACACAACAACCAAATTGCAAAACCTATAATTCGAATTATTAGCATCATATAAACATATCGATCACAACGCATATCATATTTTGTGTTTAATTCATCAAACAAACTCAGTCATAAATTTTGTGTGAGGAACTTTGCAAAAAGTTGGTGTAAAAATACCTACACTTTGTATTTCACCGATCTGCGCACACGCGCTGGAGTTTAGGTAGGTTGGAAGTATTGAGCTGTGTTCGTTCTGTGGGTGAGTCCAACTTCATATCGTGTCATTGGGAGAGTCCATTTAATCAAAACATTTGTGTTCGTGTATTCAATTTTGTGAAATTGAACATTAATTATCATTTCAATCGTTGTTTTATGTGTAACATGCGACACTTAATAATAACAGCTTATCGTGATAAATCATTAAACAATTGTGTTAATACTTACGTGTAACATACAGCGCCTAAGTAACTCAAGCAAAGATTGTGTTTGTTTGTGTGCAGACAAATTGCGTTTGTGTGCCGGCAATACGAACAAACCGAATCAAATTCGTCGATGTTCGTTCGATCATTTCATACGGTCATTCTCATAGTGTTTATGCTGTGACTTTTGACAAACAAGTGACAGTTTCGTGTTCGTTTCTGTTTGAAAACTATCAAACTCCATCGTAAAGTGTGTTTTATAAAAGTTTGCGCGATAATAAGTTAAGTTTAGGCGTAAAATTTCTGCTAAAAGTGATAACAACTATCAAATTTCAAAATGAGTGAGACCGTGATTGCGCATTGGGAGTCGAAACGCAGCCTGTCGCACAAGCGGCTCAGCGATGCACTTTTGTGTGCACGTAATTGTGAATCCGAACCGAAACTTATAACGCGGTTAGAGACATGGTGTTCCCGTTTAGACATTATCTTGGAGGGCTTTAACGATGCCCACATCAATTTGGTTTGTGAATTACAAAAAGCCGGTGTAGATGATAAAGAGTTGCAAGGGCAGTCCGTGTTCCAAGAGCAAGCTGATGACATGTATTTCGAAGTACTCGAAGCAAAACGTAAATACTTGAAAGAATCAAAAGTGGAGTTCGCTTCTCCATCTCAACCATGTCATCAACCCAAGCCAAAGACTAAACTTCCACCGATTAAATTACCTACATTCACAGGTGAGTTCAAAGATTTTCCGGGGTACATTGACCTCTTTAACACACTTGTTCATCAGCGAACAGATTTAACAAACATAGAAAAGTTTCAATACCTAATCACAACATTGTCCGGGGAACCCATAAATATAATTCGTGCTTTTCATGTGTCTGAGGCTAATTATATGAGCGCTTATGAAGCTTTAGTGAATCGATACAACAACAAAAGGTATTTAGCATTCATGTGTTGGGAACAAATTAATAATTTAAAGGCCATGCCTTCTGGTTCAGCCCAGAGCTTGCGGAACTTGCTTGATGTCTACGGTGAAAACATAGCGATGCTTAGTTCACTGGGATTACCAACTTCAGAATGGGACTTTGTGTTATTTCATTCGTTGTTAACAAAATTAGATAAAGCATCTCGTGAAGCCTTTGAGTTGTCTAGCACAGGCAAAGATTTCCCAAGCTTTAATGAATTAAAATCACATTTACTGGACCGATGCAGTGCACTAGAACGTTCATTATTCTCAAATGAGAATAACAAATCAGTAGTTCAGCAACAAAATAATTATTATAACAAGCGTGTGAATTCAACCAATCAACCAAAGTCAACACCAACAATGCTTTTGGTTCAATCAAACAATCAATCATGTGTTTTGTGTAAAGAAAGCCATGCTCTTTACTCATGTCCAAACTTCTTATCAAAGACCCCACAAGAAAGGTCTCAAGTGATTAAACAATTCAAATTGTGCTTCAATTGTTTGCGTTCAAATCATATAACAATAAATTGCAATTCAACTCACTCATGCAAGACATGCAATCAGCGACATAACAGTCTGTTGCATTTTCCTAAGAGGACAGAGACTGGTGGTCCTGTCAACCCCCAACATAAACAAGCAAGTGCTGCTTACCATCAAACATCTTCGTCATCCTACTCTAATGTCAAGGAAGGTGTGATCACTCCAGTTACATCATTGTCAAATGTGTCTTCAGGTTCATCATCAGGTAGTCATTTTGTCATGCTTGCGACTGCAGAGGTGGAGGTAAAGGATGGCCAAGGTACTTTCCAAAAGGTGCGCATCCTGCTGGACCCAGGAAGTCAAAGTCACATTATTACCAAAACATGTGCCCGTCGTTTAGGCTTGTCCCAATACAAGACTCAAACACCTATGTCTGGAATTGGTGATGTTCCTGCATGTTCTACAAGCAAAGTGTTTCTGGAAATTAGACCAGTTGGAAAAGTGGAACCCACATTCACAACGGAAGCAGTGACTTTAGACAAAATTTGTGGTAACATGCCCACCCATCTGGTGAATGTTCAAAACTTTGAACATTTAGCAAATCTGAAACTAGCTGATGAAAATTACCACTCTTCTCGTCCGGTGGATATCCTCATTGGTGGTGAGATATTCCCACAAATTTTAATACCAGGAAAAATTGACGGTGGACATCATGCTGCGACGGCTATCAATACAATCTTTGGATTTATTCTTATGGGAAAAACGTTGACAAATTCATCATTCCCCACTCCTTTATCAATCAATCATGTGTCAGTGGACACCAACCTGGACATTGCGGTTCAGAAATTTTGGGAGTTAGACAACATACCTACTGGAGATAACAAGCAATCTCACTCCGTGGAAGATATTCAATGTGAAGATATATTTCAATCAACTCATAAACGGGATGTTGCTGGGCGATACATCGTTAACTTGCCCTTTCGTGATCAATCACCACCATCATTTGAAAAATCATTCAGAAAACTTAACCCATTTTTGGATCAAAATCACATTTTGCGGGTGGGGGGTAGGCTCTCTCAGTCAGATCTTAGCTACGAATCAAAACACCCAGCTTTGCTTCCTCGCAAGCATCGTTTGACACAACTTATCATTCAGTGTACTCACAACGAAAATTTTCATCCTGGTTTACAAACAATGCAGTTCTTACTACTTCAAAATTTTTGGATTTTGTCTCCAAGACGAGCAATTCGTCAAGTTTTATCAAATTGTTACCGTTGTTTTCGTGTAAAGCCCCATAATTTTGAACCTGAAATGGCAGATTTGCCACGTTCTCGTGTTACTCAGATCAAAGCATTCCAGTCTGTAGGTTGTGACTACGCTGGACCGTTTAACATAACTTTTCAACGTTATCGTGGTACGCGTTCTGTGAAGGCGTATCTGTGCTTATTTGTGTGCTTCGCTACCAAAGCAGTACATTTAGAACTTGCTTCTGACCTATCAACAGAAGCATTTTTAGCTGCCCTACGCAGGTTTGTAGCAAGACGTGGTCGGTGTAATGTGATCCACAGCGATTGTGGTTCGAATTTTAAGGGCGCACAGTCGCAACTGATAGACCTCATGCGCGCCGCGTGTGAAACGGAGCGTATTGAGTTTAAATTCAACCCACCAGGAGCACCTCACTTCGGAGGACTTTGGGAGGCGGGTGTTAAGTCCGTAAAAACACATTTGTATCGCGTTGTTGGCACACAAATTCTAACGTATGAGGAACTTAACACGCTTTTGACTCAAGTGGAGTCAATCCTGAACACAAGGCCCCTCTGTCCACTTAGCTCAGATCCTTCAGATGTTTCAGTTTTAACCCCAGGACATTTCTTAACATTAGCGCCTCTCACAACAGTGCCATCTCTTGATTATTCCAACATAAGCATGAACAGACTTACACGGTGGCAACTGTTGCAAAAAATGCACCAAGACTTTTGGTCTCGGTGGCATAGTGAGTATCTTACCACTTTATCACAGCAATTGAAATGGACTAAAGCATCACCTCCAGTAAACATTGATCAACTCGTTATCATAAAAAATGAAACTACTCACCCACTGCGATGGCATTTTGGTAGAATAATTAAACTACATCCTGGGCGTGACGGTATCCCTCGATCTGCCTCAGTCAGGACTGCACAAGGTGTTTTCGATCGACCTCTTGTGAAGTTGTGTCCTCTACCAAATAATGACTAGTTTGTGTAGACATCATTTCATAATTTTTTTTAATTTTTATTATTATTTTTGTGTGTGAAAATATAGCAATTATTCATTAAGTTCATTTCAAAACAGATCATTAAATCATAATAACACTTGACATCATTTTATAACAATTATCATATGTCAAGATTTTTGCATTGGTGGTTGTGAACAAATTTTAATGTGTTTTAGACTTTTCTGTCTCATCAATTCGCCAGCGGGGGGGAAGATAAATGTTAAAGCCTCTTATTCAACCATTCCAAATTAAAACCTTCCCGCCCTTTCATTCGTTCCCATTATGGACGTTCAGTCCTTTCTACACATTCACTCTACCAATCCTTTTCATTCTTTGACACTCTTCCAAAACTCTAACGAACCGACACGGTGCGTCGCTCCATCAAAAACATGAAATAAAATATAATCAGTGAATAACCATCAGTGTACCATCAACAATTAGCAAAAGGGGGCCCCCAACGACGCCTCCAAAGGAAGTTAAGTGCCGACCACCGGTGAGTTTTTTTCCAACCAATTTTCCTCTTCATAACCTCAACAACCCCTAGATACAGTCCACTCGTCTTAACACTATCAGGACGCATGCATCGTATGCGAGAGCCAAGGGGCTCTTTTAACCCGCGCACGAACGCTTGCATGGTCAGCTTTTTATAAAGGGTGCGTTTCGCCTCGATGGTGGTGGGAAGCACCTCGTGCAGACTTACATATGTCATGATAGTGCTAAAGAGAGTTTGACAGCGGTCATAAAACTCTTGGGGTGAATTGTTGCCCTGAGTAGCAAGAGCAAGATCATTATAGAGGGCGGTTTCATCCCTCTGGTCAGAAAAGTTATTTATAAGTGCGGATCTAATGCCGGCCCAACATTCCGGAACACCATTTGAGTTTATAGTGCGGGCGGCGGGCCCGGTGATTTTATTAAGAATCCCGTTTAATAAACCAAGATTGGAAAGCTCACTGCCTGGTTCCGCGCTCAAATAAGTAGCACACAATTGGTCACATAATCGTATAAATCGAGTTAGTACGTTGGGGTTGCCATCGAATTCAGGCACCACACGTAAGGCTTTGAAAATAGTATCAAGGTCCGCCATCGTACCTTTAACTTCTTCTATCGTATCTAAGTATCTAAGTCTATCAGCTATTATATTACGAGATTGCCTACTCGATGCAGGCCTTAAAGATAATTTACGTGGGTGGAAAATTTTGGAATATTATAACACCACAAGGATTAAAATTAAAAGGATAGCAAGTACAGGAGCAATTCAAGTACTTACATATATTTCATCCTGGTTCCTTTGGAATCGATGTTTGGATTTGTCCTCCAGCCGCGGTCCTAGGTTCTTTCAGGATAAGGGCGGGTATGGGCACGCCACGACTCTTGACGCGACGCGCAGAGTAGAAGTAGATCGATATTAGAGCACTCCTAGCTAACCTACCCTATCCTACCGACTGCGCCAATTACGTAGGCCTCAGCCGAAGGATCCAAAAAAAACCAAAAATGTTTTAAACTAATTTAATTAAAAATTGAAATTATAATATAAGTTTCTAATACTAGCGAATGCTACCGATGTTAGGTTAACAATGCAATAAAATTGGAATACTAAACCGAACAAACAAAAGTTTCCGATTGCGAAAGGTTTCCGCGAAGTCTGCTGATGCAGCGCCTCGTTGCTAGTTGCGGCTCGGTGTCGCAATATCAGTAGGTATGTCTTATGCAGCGGATTTGTATGGGCACGATGACGTAACAGACTAAATTCAAAGGTCTGAAATTCAGATACAGTACTGATCGAATCGTTAATTAGACTGCTGACTGCCTAACTAACTGAGACTCGACATATTGACTATTTTAAACAATTGCTTGAAAGCCAAACCAAGTGTGGTTTTACTCATATCGTCGATATCAAGGCGATATATTCTAAAAATCTGAAGCAATAACGCAAAAGCCGTGGGCGCATTGAAAATGATCTAAATGAACAAACTAAAAGCCTACCATAAATACGCTCGTCCATTCTGTATATTTTATACTCTTGTACTATGCTTAAACACAAAACATTCAAAGACAATTTCCGTGTCCTTTGCTGTTCACAATCGAATTTAAATTCCACTTTTGTCCGTCTCTACCTTTTGTCCGCGTTACAAAAGGTTAATATTTTTTTTAATAATTCTTTTGTTGTGCGCCAGTGTAGGGTGTCCTGGCTGTGCAGATCTTGAAGCTTGTCTTGTTCTGAATCGCTTATTTATTATTATAGATTAGGATTTCTGAGTCTGTCTGGCCTTTTTGGTCTGGTCTGTTGTTTTTGGTCTGGTCAAGTTTTACAGTTTACAGTCTTTTTGATTAGATTGTAATTTTAGTTTTGCCATTTTAGTTATATAGATTGACCTTCGGGATTATTTTAGGTAGATGATTCTTTCATTTGAAGTTGTTGATTTCCAGGTTCCATTTAACAATATTTCCTGAAAATATAATAGGTTACTGTAACTGTTATGGGCTGGCGTAGCGCTTACCACCAGGTGAACGACTTGCTCGTCTCGACACTCGGTCAAACTAAAATAAAAAAAGGGTCGATTGTAGTTTTCTTTTTGCATTTGTTTACGATGGTGCATGGAATTAAATGTTTCTTATTAACACTTTCACTGCTGAAAAACACAACTGTTGTGTTTGTTGTATGGGAAAACACTATGGCGCGTGCAGAGCCGCACCCGTGGCTAGACAAGCAAAACGGCTCTGCAGTCAAAGTGTTAAAATCCAAATAAAATTTGACGTAAGTTATACACCCTACTCAAAAACACTTCTTTGAACAGCCGCGCGGTGGTAAATCCAAAAGTTTTGTTATAAAACATGAGAATGAATTAATGTAATTGTGGTAAATTATTGTTTTCGAATAGTTTGTGTCAAAGAGTTTGTATGTACTATGTGTGTAGCGTTCCATGATCACACAGGCCGCATGTTAGAGAGTTTGATATGTAGTGTGTTGTGTGGGCGGTAGTGGAAGAAACTTTCTATTTTCGTTTGGTGTTGAGCGAACTGAAGGAGTAAAATTCTTTGTCTGTGTTTCCCGATAGTTACAACCTAGGAGTCTTCAAGTCAAGACTGAACAGGTTAGTTCTAGGTAAACGCGCACCATCGGAGACCGCATTGTCACTTACCATCAGTAGTCAAACGCGAATCTATTTATCTATATATATAAAAATGTTATGTTGGTTTGTGTACGCTTCAAAAACTCAAAAAGTTCTGCACTGATCGAGCTGAAATTCTAGCATGATATATAATCCGCATCAATTATTGTTTTTATCTATTTTTTTCATCAATGACATATCAGCGAATGTGCGAATGTGCCACAGCGAAGCGTGGCAGGGTACAGCTAGTTAATAATAATTTTGGTTTCGTTTTATGTAAGCTAGGTAATAGGTATTCTTTTTTATGCAGTCCTTTTGGCTTTTCGCTCGCTGTAACTATACAATATTGAAACGTGACAGGCATTGATGTGTCTGTTGGTTTATCAACAAGCATGCAGAATTTCAACTCAATTGACCAGCGGGAAAGTTTTCCTTATGTAGTAATATTTGTCTACACTTTCTTAAACTTTCTTTTGTTTATAGTGTAGAATGTGCCGCCGTCTGTTGTATCACGCTCACTCATACAATTAATACGAAAGTTTGTGTGGGTGTGTGTTTTTTTCATTACGCCGTAACGGCTGAACGGATTTTGATGAAATTTAGTATACACATAGAACACGTAAGATACTTTTCATCTCAGGAATCGCGGGTGAAGCGGCGGGGAATAGCTAGTAAAAGTAAAAATTAAAAACTCTTGATCCGATCGCTACCAAACTTCACAGGGTCACCCACCCGCCTTGAAAATATCTTTTAAATCGATCCAGCCGTTTTGAAGTCTCCAAGGAACACACATACACACACGTCTATTTTTTGTAGAATAGAATAGAAAATACTTTGTTGTAGACCTGTGTGTTTGTGTGTGTTGTGTATATTGTGTTGTTGTGTGTATAAATAGATTGTGTCCAAGAACCTAAAGTAAGGCCTGTCTATAAGGCCTATTGTGCCTTGTCCCCATGTTGTCTAGCAAGTTTATAGTGAAAAGTGAAAAGTTTATCGTGTGAAAGTAAACGCGTATATTTACTCGGAATCCATCAAAATCGATTTAATGTGTCACCTACAGTCATAACAGTAATGACACGTAAGGTTGCCACATGCCTATAGTTTGAAATGTAATATTGACATTGATAAAGGGGGGCGGAAAGCAGACTGACGTTGATTATAGACACATTGCGGGCAGAGATAGCTTGCAGCGATAACACTGCAATTATTATGGGTACTAACTGCGTCCTGCGGTTTCGCTCGCGTTCAGTATTATCAAATGGGAACCGTCATTTTTTACGGGATTAAAAGTATCCATCCACTCCAGTCAGAGTTATTCTAGTTTTGTAAATTATTCTAAGACAATTTCTTTAGCATTATTAAAAAACAAATTTCGCGAAAATAGCCTAAAATTAGAAAAAAATCTAATCACAGATTTATTAATCTTATAAACCGGCTACTAGTTGGTTTTGCTTAATCTTTGGGCAAAATATAGGCAAGAGTTTTGGGCATTTTTCATTTCTTTTTAATACTAGCTGCGCCACGCGGTTTTACTCGCATTATTCCAGTTTGCCCGCTATGACTCTGTATTTCCTACCACGATACTTAGGAACAGCTGCGCGCCAAAAAGCTAATATCAAATCGTGAGTTGTAACAAAAATCTTTAAAAAAAATTAATTATGAGTATTTCCCAAATATTCCAATTTTCCGGGCATCTTTTCCAATTTTTTCTTCATAAGAACAGTTGTGGACGCCGAGCTAGCCTACGGCAGAATTACCATGCCGCCGATCGAGCCGGCAATAATGACCATACTACCGTGCCGTGGGACAGAGACAAGCGAGACGCACCAGATGGCCATACGGTTCATACCATTACGGCATTTACGACCGTATTGTACTACAGAGTATTTGTACCCGCGCTGGGCCGCATCTAGGTAGCTTAAGTTTATAAGTGGGTTATTAAGAAAATAAAACAGTTGATCTAAGAACACCGAACCGAAAAAGTCTTGTATTAAGTATACACTACAAGGAATCCGATCCGACCTCAAAAAGAACCTTCCTTGGAACTCAACAAATATTAAAAGAAAGAATTGCCGAATTGGTCCAGCCGTTCTCACGATATGGCTTGCCCAAAAGAAATAGGGATTCATCTTTATATACATAACATAATCTACACCACAGAGGTCTATAACGAGAAAAGATTTGTATTTCTGTATGTTTGCAACGAATAAACTCAATAACTACTAAACCGATTTTAAAAATTCTTCCACCAATGGAAAGCAACAATATCAGCGAATAACATAGGCTATATTTTATCATCGTATTCCCACGGTAACGGGAACTCATCATCATCAACCCATAACGTCCCACTGTTGGGCACGGGTCTCTCCTCACTTTTGTGAGGAGGGTTAGGCCATAATCCACCACGGGGGCCCAGTCCGGATTGGTGGATAACATACCTACCTCCGAAATAATTCTCGGGTAGGTATATGGGTTTCCTCACGATGTTTTCCTTCACCGAAAAGCGAGTGATAATAACGTACATATGTTTTACAGAAACACATTGGTACGTGCCCGCACTGGGATTTGAACTCACGACCTTCTGATTGGAAAGCGGACGTTCTCCCACTAGGTTACCACCGTTTACGGGAACGGGAACTACGCGAGTAAATTCGCGGGGCGCAATTAGTAATAGATATATAGACTATTATGAATGGTCGATATGCCCTACATCATCATCATCATCATCAACCCATAACGTCCCACTGCTGGGCACGGGTCTCTCCTCACTTTCTTGAAGAGGGTTAGGCCATAATCCACCACGGGGACCCAGTCCGGATTGGTGGATAACATACCTACCTCCGAAATAATTCCCTACTAAATAATGCCCTACATAGATAAAATATATTCTATTCTATTCTATTCATCAACCAGTAGTTCCAGCTAAACTTTGATGACTCCGAAGCAATTGGTACTGTGATCGCGTGTCCAGCTCTATTTGCAATGAACTTGACCCAGGTTAGTACTTCTTACGACTTAGGTCAAGTCACTCAAGTGGCTCATTAATTGCCCATTAGGCCTAATATGGGGTGAAATATTGAATTAAAAGAATATTTATTTCATTTAGTGTTTCGGCTTATTCCTTCTTGAGCCGCTTTTATTAGCTTCGCCTACTGTATCTATTTATTTATGAACTTGTCTTGAAGTTTAATTTGAAATACATTTTTTTAAGTAACATATGTCAATAAATTCTAGTTTATTTTTAAGGTACATTTAACTGTACGATCTGTACGTACTTAACTGTTCGAACTTAACTGTAAAAACAGCCAAGTGCGGGTCGCATTTTATAGCGTGCTTACAAAAAAGCGTACCATTTAAACATGTTGTAAATTTTAAGCCGTTTATTTTTGTGTGCAGTATTACATATGTGTTCATTGTTCGTATAATTTTTAATATTACGTAACTAGGTACTATTTACTTACTTATTTATTTATTTTTTGTATTTATACTTTATTTTATTTTTACGTGATGTTACTGCTTTACTTCCGAAGCTTTCGTGCTTTCGTGCGCTGCGAAACCTTGTTTCATACCTTTTTTAATTTCGATACCCTCATAAACAAAGGTCAAGGACGGGACTAGCCCTTATCTATTCATTTAATATACGTACTGACTATATTTGTCTGTGCCGTCTTGTCTGTTTTAGACTAAATCGAGTTGAATCACCCCATAGCGTCCATGTTCCATTGACCTTGTATCCAGAGCGAGGCGGGCAGTTGTGGAGCGTGCGCCAAGCGGCCCGCGCGCCCCTCTCTCTTACCATCACAAAACAATCCACTTGCAACGCAGTTCAATCACCTACAATACAACTCGATACTGCAAACAACCGACTATCTTCACCGGATATCATTGGAAACAAAACACTCGCGATTCGATCATCAAATTCCTTTTCCAAGATAATGTAACCGCAGACTCAGTGCGCATGTGTAAAGTTACTCGGATAAAACAAGATGGTCGCTGCATCGAAAGTGACAGTGTTTACGTGTTGGAGTTCGCGTTTGGTTGGATTATAACAACGGGAGAGGAAGGAACAACAGGTGTGTTCCGTCGAGATAGAAGTGATATTTGCTTGGCAGGCACTGTGTTGATTTTTCAATGTGTGGTTATGTTTTAGCAAGGTTTTTAACGAAGGAAGCAGAAAAAGTGGTCTGGTTTACTTTACTTACGGCACTAACGTCACGTCATATTCATGTTTGGATATGCTTGTCTTTTTTTGTGCATTCTGTCACCATTATTTGTCTTCCATATTTTTGTCTTTTAAAGGTGTTACCCTAAATGCTAATGTCGTGTCGGAACTGTTATTTTCGTTTTCTAAATGTTGCAATTATCAATAACCAAAGATACTTTCAGAAAACGCATACGATAATGCAGAGTTTTCACTTAGTTTCATAGAACAAGTAAAGAAATTAAAATAAGCAGTGATTTACATTGTTACTTACGTGCTTATACTTAGTAATTACAAATAGATTACCCATTATTTTTTCTAAATAATGCTTTGCACATATTATGTAGGTAACCTAAATCTATTGGCTAAAAAGGAGCCTAACCTATTTCCCTCTTTTTCCTTATTACTCCAGTTGTCCATAGAAAAAAAACACGGAATTTATATAAAAATGACCCTGTGCATCCCAAAATGATAAGTTACAGTCAGCATCAAAAGTCGATGACACAATTTAAAATATCACAATTAGTGCTTATATTTAGAACCAATAAGTACCTAAAGCGATAAGCAAAAATACAAAAGAAAGTGACTGCACATTGTTATCCTTATCACAAATGTGTTAACACGTTCACTGGTGAAAAGACACACGTTTGTGTTTTTTATAACGTTAAGCCAAGCGAAAACACGCCTGGCGTGCAAACCCGTACTGCTGTATTGTCAATTTTATCACACCAGTTGTGTGCGCCCGCACAGCTGAATAAGTTTAGTTACGACGCAACGCCAGTAAACACACACGTTGTGTGAAGATTCGCAAAAGTTTCAAATAAATCCCGGTTCAGCACTCAACATGGTAATTTAGATCAGTTTTTATTAGTCAGGGAGTGTTGAAATTATTGAGAAATTGGATTAATTATGACGAAATACCGGTCACGGTTTTGAAACTTTTCTGATCACGATTTACTTTTGACGTTGCCTTCATTTTGATGTTTGATAAACATTATTTCTGTAATGGGATTCTGTAGGCGTTCGCTGCTCTAGCCACGTGCGTCATCTGGACATATCGGGCGGGTAGATTGTAAACAAGATCGTGGCAGTCATTGGGGAATATCCATCGTGATTTGCTTTTAGGACTTGTTACATTAAATACCTAATGGTCTGACTATGACTAAATATTGTAATTTTTTATGTATTTTTGTTGTCACAATACTATACATATTTAAGTGGTTGGTAAATTATATAATCCGGCATTTTATAAACGGCGTCGTCTCGTCGTCAGCGTTGTCGTTTTAACAATAATGTCTATAATCGGCAAATTGCTGTATAATCTGGAATTTTAAAAACGGCGTCGGCAATATACGAACGATGGCTGGTTTGCCAAATAAACAGCAAATTAGGTACCTATTAGGTTAGAATAGAATAGAATAGAAAAACTCTTTTTTTTTTCTCTTTCTTCTTTCTTTTTTTTTTTCTTTTTTTTTTCTCTTTTTTTTCCTTTTTTTTTTTTTGTTAGGTGGTTTTTGTAAAGTCTAGACGCCTGAATACAACATGGTAGGTTAAATAAGAAGGCGTAGCAGGTTCTATTTCTACAACTCGCCTGCTGCGTTTAGAAATGAGTCTTTATACAAAATGCTGCCGACATATCCAACGCAAAGTTTTTTCGGGTGTAAACCACTTTAGATCCAATCATATGAATAATTATGTTTGTCAATATGATTAATGATGTTTGTCTGTCAGTGCGAAAGAAATGTACAAATATTTACCTGTCACCACAGCGGAAAGTGTCAACAGTCGTTTATTGATTGTTTTTAAGACATATCCGACGTAACAAATTATTTTAGTAGAATTTTGACATACATATAACCCTCCTTTTGGGCAGTCGGGTAAAAATTTAGAGTACCTAGCGTAGATCACACCGATTAGACGATAGTCAACATGGTATATGGACACCATTAACCAAATTAGATTTGTAAGAGATAAATATTTAAAAAAAAACAGTTTTTTGAACCCTATCATAAGTAGGAGTGAAATCTGAACCGAAAACAACTTCGAACTTTCTAGAAATAAACCATTAATATAAATAAATACGTACCAATGTATCATTATGGCAGTATCGACTTATGGATGTGGCTTATATCGGCATACATACATGTAACGAGATTTCTTCACTTATCTAAAAAGAGAATTCTATATTCAGCACTGTTTGATGTTACACTACAAAAATGGAGCGGCCTCTAGTATAGGACGTTACTTGCGTTGGGTCGACCATCTGGCGCTGCCGCCGTTATATCCGTCTGAGACATTTACTAGGGCACAGCATCTCAAGCCTCAGCAGTAGTTACTCTAATTACACATTTTATTTTATTTTACCATGTAACGAGACGACCACGTCGTTCACCTGATGGTAAACATTACGCCTGCCCAAAACAGCTACAGCGCCAGCCAGAACTTCCCATTACAAATCCTGTGCGCTCGTCACCCTCAGACATCGGTTCTAAAATCTCATATGCCCAGTAATTTAGCTGGAAACAGTGCCCTACAAATCGAAACACAGTCTTTGCACACTATTGCTTGCTGGATGAATATCTGGCAAAGGTGTGGCCGTTTGGTGTGGATATTTAAGCCATATGATGATTTGACGAAACATTGGGTCCGTGAGGTCCACCGTATTTTCAAGTCTTACTAAACTCCTGCTCGATGCGACACGTGTTTAAAATTCTGCCTTCTTTGCTCATCGAATTAGCATTCCATCTTAATGACGCAATGTCCCCAGCGTGTTGGGTACGCTGCCAACTTGCAGCTATAGTGGTTTACCTATATGCCTGTAAAGGTTTGTAAGTTGTCCAACTGTTGTATAAGTTAACACATTGACTGCTGAACCGGTTTTTACATTTGGACGCCGTTAGGGACCGTGTGTGTTTTCCAGCACTCTCGTGCCGTCTGTGTGAGCCGCATTGTAGTAGCGCCGCGTTAAACACACACGTCTGTGTTTCGCCACAGAGCCGGCACGTAAGCTACGTCACGTGGAATCCGATAACATCTATACATCTATACAAATAAATAAAATTGAAGTGTCTGTTTGTAATATTAAAATAACCGCTTTTTACTACATGCATATTAATGTATATACGGTACACACACCAAAATAACATTATTAACAGTTTTTGTCGGCCTGTCTGTCTGTTTATTCCGGCTAATCTCTGGAACGGCTGGACCAAATTTTGACGGGACTTTCACTGACAGTTAGCTGATGTAATAAGGAGTAACGTAGGCTACTTTTATTACTTTTTATTTCGTAAAAGTTAAAAGTTCTTGCAGGATAATACTTAACGCGGGTAAAACCGCGGGCGCGCAGCTTGTTGAAAATAATTAGGATAAGTCTTTAACGCACTAAATATTGGCCATGGTTTTTGAAACATATCTGATCAACATTTACTTTTGATGTTGACTGTACTGCAACACGTTTAAAAAACAAGGAATTGGGCGTTAAAATTATTGGACGCCTTTATCACATAAAAGGTGATAAGCGCAGTTTCTCGTCTCGCTGTGTAAACAAACAGATTTGTTTCTGAATTTTTGTAGGTGACCTTTTTTTACTGAAAAATAATAAACGTATGTTTATAGGTTTTATAGAATATTTTTAATGCGACTGCTTGGGGATATATCCTTCAATATACGTGCTAACTTGCACGAGTTAGCTGTAAATGTATTTACATGGTCAAAGCACTGTGTGTTTAGTGTTTGTAAAGAGTGGTACCTTATCGTTAGTGCGTGTTTGGGAGCGGCCGCAAGCACTTGCTTAATTGTAAGTGTCCACTGCTATAATTCAGGCCGAATCGAATTTATGAATAGAACATTTTCGTGTCGGCGAAGAGGAGCTTTATAGTTGAAGCTAGCAAGATATCGTGCGGACGTTTCCAATCGACGAAATTGTGTTCGTTAAAAATATTCTTGGAAAAAACTCGGAGTTTTTTTTTTTAATGTGACGTTTCTTAATAATTCTGGAAATGGGTATGATCTTAATTTTTTGTCTTCTTTTGTTTATTTTGTTATTTTTGTTGAGTATTATTTAGTTACGTATTCACTACAAGAGGTCACAAATAAATTATGATTAATATTGGTTTGCTAATGAATATTTTTTTAATTATTATTATTATCGGATCAATGTGGCATACGTTCTATTTGAAAGCATTTTCAGTGCAAACATGTGAACCATTATATGTGTTTTAACTACGAATATGTAATAAATGTACAAACGTAGATGCTTTAAATTGTGAAGATAAGGTCACACTGACTTATCATGTCATCATAATAATTAAAAAATAAGAAAAAAGCGGTATTTGAATTCTAAGTTAAAGCTAAGTTATTATGAGTCACCTCACTAGCACCTTTGTAAACTTCCTATTATTACATTACCAGATTATTAAATTGCATTATTGAAATTATAAAAGTTACGTTAATTATCATTATTATGGAGATTGGGGATTATGGTTCATTATCAACCCATATCGTGCCACTGCTGAGCACTGTTCTCCCTCACATTCGTGACAAGGATTAGGCCATAATCCACCAAGGGCACCCGGTTCGGATTGGTGGGTAACATATCCGGAATAATTCTCGAGTAAGGATGTGGGTTTTCTCACGATGTTTTCCTTAACCGAAATGCGAGTTATAATTACGTATATATGTTTTACAAGAAACACATTGGTACGTGCTTGCACTGGGGTTAGAACTCACGACCTTCTCTTTGGAAGGCGGACCTTCTCCCGTTATGTCTAAAACTAAATCGTAACACCCTAATCGTGATATTCATTCGTAAATTCTACGATTTAGTTTCTTCACGTTCGTGTTGGCAATACCTTTTTGTAAACTGAGCTATTCTGATAACGTTTTAGCGTAACGAAATGGTGGAGCGATATTGTAATGTAATTTTAGATTAAGGATATGGACACATTTTTTTAAATATTACTGAGTATTGAGACACGAGCAAGTCATTCACCTGATGGTTAGTGCTACGCCTGCCCATAACAATTACAGTGCCACCCAGAACTGCATTGCATAATTTTACTGCGCACTGTACTGCGCTTGTCACCCTGAGACATCGGTTCTAAAGTCTCACATGCCCAGTAATTTCGCTGGAAACAGTGCCCTTCAAGCCAAAACACAGTGCACACTACTGCTTGGCGGATGAATATCTTCCCCAGACGGTCTCTTGCAGAAGGGGCCTACTATTACAATAAATCGTTTGATAAACCTAATTAAAATGTAGATTACTTATGTTATTTTTACACCAAAATGTATAATACATTATAATTAATTTTTTTATCTATCTATTAGTTTGTGAAAAGAGACAACCATGTTTTATGTGTCTTGAAACTTACGTAGTATATTGCGCCACCTCGTAATACTAAGTTTTAGTAATGCTTAAAGCCATTATAATGAATATTTTATGTTCAAACAGCGCACCATAATGGTGTCTAAGTTATTAGTCTCAAAAATAGGTTTATTGGTCAATGTTATCAGTTAACAGTTTCTTTTATATTTCCAGGTAACATCCAGGACATTGGCTTCTGGAAAACGGCCAAATGCTCTTTGAAACCGAATTACCCCGAATGTCCCCGAACATGAGGTCGGAGAGATGCGCCGGTGCCTCACCCAGACCTCCTTCAACCTGCTCTTAAAGCAAATGCCCACAATCCGATTCTTCTTTCTAGTCACGTGCACCAGTTTTGCTATCTCCCTTGTTTGGATACAGCTGGTCTCTGCCCCTGACGAGTACGCTACAAATGAGAGCCTTGTCGAAGAAGCCCTTGACAATGTCGCCAAAGACCCCCGGTATTCGGAAGTCTACAGAAAGACGAGCCGGCTCCCCAAGGAGCTCAAGTACATCCTACTTTGGACGGAGTTTGACTTTGCACCATTCTACTTCTTCGAGCAAGGCCAGCGAGCCTTTATCAAGAACAACTGTTCGGTGATAAATTGCTACGTCACCAGTGACAGGACTTTCTTCAATGGTGACTTGACAAAGTTTGATGCGGTTGCGTTCAACGGGCGTAATATAAGGCACGACGATCTTCCCACGCAGCGGGCGCCGCACCAGAGGTATATTTTCTTCAACATGGAGTCAGCCGATAACTATCCAGTTTGCAGCGATACTTACGACGGCTTTTTCAACTGGACTTCGACATACAGACTTGACTCTGACGTTCCGTTCCCTTACATTCTGATTAGGAACAAAGAAAGGGAGATCGTTGGTCCGAGCGCTGCAATTGAATGGGCTGATAACTACCCTGAAGTAGATGACGGTTTAGTTCAGAAACTAGCGAATAAATCTAAAGCAGCTGCGTGGTTCGTGTCTCACTGCGCGAGTAGAAGTGGCAGGAAGGAATTGGTGTCCAAGCTGCAGAAGGCTCTAACTCCATACGGGTACAACGTAGATGTTTACGGGACATGTGGGCCGTTGAAATGTCCCAGAAATATGAAGCACGACTGCCATTCTCTGCTTGAAAAAGATTATTTCTTCTATATGTCGCTGGAGAATTCGTTTGCGGAAGATTACGTGACGGAGAAGCTGCTGACGGCGTTGCAGCATAACATCGTGCCAATCACATATGGCGGCGCTGATTATTCTAGGTGAGTTAATCTTAGATTGTTTACATTTTTTTATTTACTAAATAAGAAGACGAACAAGTCTTTCACCTGATGGAAAGCGCCACGCCTGCTCATAAGAGCTACAGTGTCACCCAGAACTTTCCATTGCTAAGTCTTGTGCGACACTGCACTGAGCTCGTCAGCCGGAGACATCGGTTCTAAAAACAGTTCTGCGTAATTTCGCTGGAAACAGTGCCCTACAAACCGGAATAGAGTAATGAATAGAATAGAATAGAAAAACTCTTTATTGTACACCAGAAACAAAATTAAACACAGTACAGAAAAATTACAATAGGTAAACAAGGGTAGTACAATGGGTAATGTTTCCACTCTACTGCTTGGCGGATGATTTTTTTTTAACTTCCCTAGGCGGACTCTTGCAGTAATGGCCTCCCACTGCAACACTACACTAGCTGTCACTTTATAGGCACGATCAAGCAATCATACAATGTTTATAGTATGCAGTGAAACATGCACGAGTGCCGTGTTCGATAAAAATAGCTTTACGATCGTAACTAGTTCTGATGTTTTGGCTTTTTTTATACCATAAGACGATGTGATGCCATTTAAATTTAGGTATGTGTCTTCTCGAGAAATCTTTTATGGATATATGTTGTCAGAAACAGAAACGCACACAAGGATGAATTAATAAAAAACTGTTTTTTAAATATATTATACTTATTTAAGGGACTTTTATAAGTTTATACATGGCAGTCCCATTGTATAATTATGCAATTACTTATGCCAACTAAGTGCTAACTAAATGTAGCAATTATATCGTAATAACAACAAACAGATCAGAACAGAAAAACTGACTTAAATATAATATACTAATAAAAACCCAACCACTGTACCGATTTTGATGAAATTTCTATGCGATCAATCTGAAAGTATATCTTTTGAAATGAAAATATATATTATTCATTTCGGTTTATAACTGATGAAGTTCTGAGGCAACAAATATTAAAAAAAAAGAAGTCAAATTGAGAACCTCCCACTTTTTGACGTCGGTTAAATATAAAACGTGGAGTCTTGCCGTGCTATGTACCAGTATCAAATATATAATTCATTGAATGTTTAACTTACATTAACTAATAAAGATTATGTTAATTACACCTTATCTCTTGCTTTTTAATTGTCATGACGGTTGTTTAAGTCAACTCTGTGAATAATTTAGGACATTGCCACAGTAATGTACAATGCCGTATTGTTTCACTATTGAAAGAACATAGCTCTCGTTTATTACGACATGGTGGTAAGATGTTTACTGTTTATGTGAGTTTTGATACCATTGTTCATATAGTCGTGATGTAAGATAAATGGTTGAACCTGTGGAAACTATGCTTAATTAATGCGACGGTTAAATAGTTGTCTATTGTGTGTATATATTATTATAAAACATGAAAGTTACTGTTCAGGGGGTCACTATTCTTATTCCATGCCGTTCATTTTAATGCCTTAAACTGAACGCCCTAGATTGGCAACACACACTCATAAATGACAACCGTGACGTGACATTACTCAAAAATTTACTGAAGAGAATGACAGAAGAGAGAGAAAGAGAATGAGATGGAGCTACATAAACTCCCATAAATGCAAACAAATTGTTCCGATCTCTTTGGATAAATGTCCCTGGTCGACTTATGAACGCTGAGCGATATTGGTGGTGACAGTTAGCAGGGCAGTTCAGTTTAAGGCCTTAAATTGGACGGATTTAACTGTTCGTGTTGAAGCCCCCTGTTTTTTGCAGTGGTAGGTTTTGAACCTTAATGTGGTAATCTCCTATATTTACCCGACTGCTCAATGGAGGGTTATGTTTTTCGGTCGTATGGATGTATATTTGTAGTATGCATTGTATGCATGTATTCTTTGGCGCATCATTATAGCTTAATTGGCTTGAAAGATTTTGATAAATCTAGTATCGTTAGAGTCGTCATAATCACGAGTGTGACATATTCGTAGACTACATTGGAAGTTGATTTTTTTTAATATTTAAATAAAATTAAATAGAAAACTAAAACTTAAAAATGTAACAAAAGAGGGTGTCTATGAGGCTTGCTGCCAAGAATACTGGCTGAATTTCCACGTTGAATGGCAATAGCTGTTCTCTGTGCGAGATTAGAGCCAGCCCTCTTCTCACCAGCGGCGTCGATTAACTGAGGAAATATTGTTTAATGTGTCGTACCTGGAAATTATTATTTGTATTGTATTTTTCTGTCAATCTTAAATTCCACGTGTCGACCACTTAAAAAAACAACTTTCTTTCGTTAATCTGTGTTGTTGACAAATACTGTTAACGTTATGGGCTCATTTGAATTAATATACATTCGCTCGATATTTCGCTGTAGGATAATGAAATTCCATCCACTGACGTCAGTGTCGCGACCTCTATTTCACTTGGTTGCCAATCCGTCAGCTATGTAAATTATTCAAAACAGACTGGAACGGTGACTTAATCTAAAAAATACATGGGTTAAAGTTTGTTTATAGGTCACCAAGTCGAGGAGGCTTCTTCTGCAAGGAGACCTTTTCTGCAAATGGGGCCTCTTCTATAAGAGACTGCCTGGGGAAGTACTACACCTTTGCCAGATATTCATCCGCCAAGTAGTAGTGTGCAAACATTACTGTATTCCGGTTTGAAGGGCACTGTCTCCAGCGTTTTTTTTTCGAACCATTTTAACCGTCTAGGGCCCCGGGGCCAATGGGACTGGCACTCAAGGTCAATTGCCATTTGGCACTGGCACCAATTGCAAACTGGCACCAAAAGTTAAGGTCAATTGTTACTTTTTTTTAATTTTAATCTTTTACTTTCAGATTTTTACCCCCCGGCTCCTACCTCGACGCAAGGAAGTTCAGCGTCTACGAACTAGCGGCTATCATGGATCGCCTCATGAACAACCCTAAGCTCTACAGCCAGTTCTTCAAATGGAAGAGCGAGTATAGCTACAGTGACCCAGCGACTAAGGAAAACGTCTGCGAAGTCTGTTCTGCTCTGAACAACCGATACTTGGAAGGGCAGGTGAAGGTTTACGAAGACTTCAGGAAGTGGTGGAACCCTGATTTTAGGCACAGGTGTTGAACTTAGCCTGGAGGCGAGTTCTCTGTAGTTACGCTTCGCACTAGAAGCTAAGTTTATGCTTTTTTCATCTCGTTTCTGTTAATTACTCTGCAGAGACTTTGGTTTAATTTAACCAGACGTTGTTATCAAATTTGTCTTCAAGATTTCGTCGACCACAACAGAATTTTAAAGGTAAATGAAACTAGTCGGAAGCAAAATCCTCAATCTTCCGAAATATCTGGTCTGTGATAAGGATGTTGTGACCATGGAGTTCTGTTATCAGTTAACAGATAGAGATATTTAAAAAATCTAAGCTGTATAATTGACTGTCAAGGTGATGTCAAACTTTTTGGACGTCGCAGTGCATCTGTCAAAATCAAAGTGGATTAAGAGAGAGACCTTTGCCCTTTGGGGGGTCTATAAGAGACTTCTTATAATCAATAAACTTCTTTTTTTTTAATTATAATTTTTTTATTCGTAGAAATTGCCCAGAATAAGGACAAGCTTTGGAAGGAGTATTAAAGGCAACCGTTGCCTCTCTTATTTACATCTAGTAATACATCGCACACTAGAGCAAGTGAAACGGAAAACTTACCATGGTTTTTATTGTTTCTAGTTTAGTCTACAAGGTAGATTACTCAAATTTAATTTATTCGGGGTTGTCTATAATGCTACTAAATTACGTCATGGCTCGAAAGCTTTGTAGACAGTTTGGTGAACGAAACAAGTGCATAATTAGGGACAAGTTTCCAATGTAATGTGGATTCCTTTTCCCTTAGTAAAACTTCATTGGTCGAGAGCAATTTCTCGATGGCTGATTAACCTCGGGGAGACGTCCAACGATAAATGAAGCGTTTAACTAAAGAGTATTTAACTATTCTGCGTGTGTTACCTTGTTAATAGATATAGAAGAGACTGTAGTGAGCCAAAGAATTGTTATTGCGAGTGAAGCACGTGCAGGTTTGACTAGTTGCATCTAAGAAGAAAGAAAATAAATATATTTATCTAAGGTTTGATGTGTCAATAGTTTGGTGTAGTTTGTGTCAAATTGTAAGAAAAGCTTTAGAATTATTTTTAACTAATGCTTGGATGTCCGATTATCTAATTTTAATGTGTTTTAATAAATGTGTTGATGAAAATGTCCGCGTTAGATGAATTAGGACGTTACACGCAAATTAAGATATTGTAAGGTAAAAAAGTTACGTGTGGAAACTACCTATGAATAATTATAGGGGTAACTATGAAGCTGTAACATTATCAAAATTGTAAAACAAATTATATTTTTATATCACTTCGATAGAAACCTATGCGACTTTAAAACAAAAAAAAAACTTACAAGTAAGTAAATCAAAAGTCAATAATTTCCAGATGTATGTTATGTTAACTTTATATTAAATCGCAAAATAATATGTGTTAAATTTAAAATATATAGGTATACTTATATTTGCCATAGTTGGACATCAGATATTGTATTTGATTAGAGTTTTTGAACAGAAATTCATGCTCTAATATAAACATAATTATAATATTTAATATAAAATGTACTTACACTTAATACAAAAACTGTAACTAAAATTTAAGTGGTCGTGACTGTACTTATAATAAAATTATATTATAGGATATTATTATGAATGAATCGAAGTAGGCAGTTTGTTTTGTGCCTCGAATCTCACTATTATTTTTATCGATTTCTAAAAAGGAGGAGGTTCTCAATAATAAGGCTGTATACTTTTTTTTGTTATGACATTCTAAAGTAAAATAATATTAATTGATTATTTACGTGCATTTATATTGTAAAAGTTAACTCGATATTCCAGAATGTTAGGTTCGATTCCTGTTTAAAGTTATTTTTATTTTCTATTTAAAGAAGACTGTTACCAGCGAAATTGCTGGACATGTCAATTTCTCAGGGTGACGAACGCATTGCATTGCCACGTAAGATTTTGCAATACAAAGTTTTGGGTGGCACTGCAACTATTATTAGCACTTACCTGCTCGTCTCTTCAATAAGTGACATAAAACTTTGTTATAATAAAATTAGCGAAATAATTAAAAAGTTAAAATCCAAAGGCAGCTAAGCTTTATGTTAACCAGTAAAATACTTACCTAGTTACATTCTTCAATTGTAATTAATTTAATTTAATTTTATATCCTACTCACTCAATATATAATTGAATTAATATAATTGATTAGTTTTTTATCCTAATTATTTTACTTGTAAATAATTATTAACGAATTATAACAAAAAAAAAACCTCTATATAAGCATTTTCAATCTCTCGCATGCGTCTTTTATAGCGTCAATTTTTTTTTAAATAGTCGTTTAGCTGGATCCATGATTAAGATTAAGCATCTTATTTTAAATGTCTTTAAAATAAAATAATTATAAGTACTTATAATTCAACAATAAGAGAGAAAGAAAATACTTTGTTGTACACCGGTAAGCGCGTGGTAAATGATAAGAAGCCTTATAATTGTTGTTGTTGTTATAATAACTAGTTGTTACCCGCGACTTCGTTCACGGTGGTATTCTGTAAATATCTATATTAGAAGACAGTTACCCACCAAATCCCGACGGCTTATACAAGCGTACCTATAGTTTTATCAATAGCTCGGTATCTACCGATTAGAATAATTAGATATTACCAAACAGCTACCAAATAGAGAAAACCGTATTGCGATTGGTTCATAATAGTTTGTACGTGATGCGAAGTTAAACTGACGGACAGACACAATTTTCAAAAATGATTATAGTTATGTTCTTGTTAAATAGCTTTTAAGTCTCCACGATTATTTTCTTTTAAAATGTAACTTTAATTTGCATACTTTTTTTACTGCATTACAATAAGTATAGATAGATGTATAGTAATGCGGAAAATAACGTACTAAATAAACTTTCTGGTTTAATGTTGAAATGTGTTTTAATTAGGACAAAAATAACTGAACATCTCCTAACATCTGATTCTCCTAATACTATACTATAATTCTACTATAATTCTGAAGTCTCCTAATACTAAACATAGGTGACTTTGTTTTACAATATTTAATCTTATACAAATTGCATAAATATGCATTTGATCAAATCTGACCTGATGCAAAGTGACGATGGGGTCGAAAGTGTTGAACAAGTCGAGCTTAGAATAAGGCTGATTCACAAGTACGAGCAGCTCTGTTCTGTGCTGCTCAGCCTGCCTATAACAGTTGCAGTGCCACCCACTAACTAGCACTGCAACATCTAGCGCGGAACACTGGAAGCAGTGTCTTCAGTAATCTTGCCATACTACTTGGCGTATGAATGTCTACCCAAGGTATGGTACTTCCCCAGGCTGGCTTATACAAAATAGACTTATCACTGCAAAGACTGCTAACCGAACATAGAGAGAGATAGAGGTTCTGCTGGAGAATCACCTCACATACGAGTACTGTATTTACTCCCAATAATTCCCCTCCCAAGGGTTTCACAACTTAAAAGTAGTTTCAACTACAGATAACATTAAAAGTAAGACAAAAGGCACTCGGCGCGAACGGCGTTAACGAAAAAACTTGCCAAGTCCCAAGTTAATTAGAAAAGTTTGTACGGTCTTGGGGTCGCCACATCCATACAAAAATGTACCAAGTTTAGTAGTTATAGAGCTATGCGTGCACGGAATGCTCATTTCTGTAGAAGAACAAATGTATTATACAGTGCGTAAACTTCGCACGCAGAAACGCAGTAACTGATCATTTCACGAAAGTTCTCTACCCTCATACTGACTTCTTTGACTCCTATCAAGGAGTTCTTCAAAAGGGGTATTAAAAGAGTCTTCAAAAGTCTTCAAAGCAGCAACGCACCTGTGATGCCCCAGTCCAAGGAACGCCGCTAACCCGACCTTCGACTCTTCTCACCCAATAATTGCCAGATCCCTACAAAACTTCCTGCCCAATTTAGCCCGAAGGCGTCCTATACTATATTTGCCGAATCGATCTTCGCATTTGAAGTTGTCTATCGGCTATCGGATCTACGACAAATAAGCCTAAGCAGACAGGGCAAGCGGTGGTAGCCTAGTGGGAGAACGTCCGCCTTCCAAGCAGAAGGTCGTGAGTTCAAATCCCAGTGCAGGCACCACAAAGCTCCAAGCTCTTCCTTCTGTGCGACTTTTTGGATTTAATAGCAGTACATTGTGTAGAAAAGGTTTCTTTATAATACGACCTTGAAGAAGTCTCCATTGACACAAGCATAGCACAGCATGTCTACACATCAGCTGTGGCATTTTAGATAAAAATCCCCGGACGGGAGGAGAGTGCCTATCGTTCGATGATGTCATTACAGAGGGCCCCGGGGTACACTGCCGATAAGCACCGAGCTATGAAGGGGTGGAGAGCGCCTCTTATTTATTTATAGCATGATAAAATAATTGTAACATTACGGATGAGATCTAATGCGCTACATTACTTAAAAAACTACAAAAATAAATTTATAAAAAACAAAATAGCATAAAAAAAACAACATAAAATAGAAAATGTACATTAAAAATATATAACAAACTTACAAATAAACTTCTTCACAGTAGTGAACAGAGCATTTTACAAATACTGACCACTTATCATTAAACATGTCACATTGTGCTTGTGAGGTGATGTGTGCGTATAAGTAGACCTTGAAATAAGTAGACCATGTTTTTTCACGAACTATCCCTTATTGAGACTATTACAAAGCACATTTTTGATTGAAGCCTGAATGCCAGAAACTATGAAAATTTCCGATCATAGTTAACTGGAAAATAAATCGCAAGCTTGAAAGTTTAACAAGGTTGTAACGAAAAATTTAATATGCGTTCTACGAAACGTTCATTTTGTAACAAGCTTTGTCATATTAAATTTTTCGGAAAACAGAATGATATTGAGCCAGTAAAATATTTAACTGAACTACTAATATTTTGAAGCGGTGGTAGCTTAGTAAGAGAATATCCACCTTCCAAGACGAGGGTCGTGAGTTCCAATCCCAGTGCGGGTATGTTTCTTGTTAAGCATTTGTACCTAATTATTAATCGCTTTTCACTGAAGGAAATCATCGTGAGGTAACGCAAACATAATTTCAAAGATCCATCAACCCGGACCGGGTCCCCGTGGTGGATTATGACCTAATCCTCCACAAGAAAGGGCAATGGGCCGATATGGGTAAATGATGATGAAAATATTTATTCTGTATTTGAAACTGGAAGCTCCACAATTTGCAACCCGCCGCGCGCCCCCGTGATAGTCAATATAAAGAGTCCATAAGTAGATTTGCCGCACCGCAAACGGCTTCGCTCGCTCGCTTTATTCAATTACTGCTTATTCACATTCTATACCTTAACTATTATCTTTACATAACATTATAAAAAAAGAAGAACTGTCACATTACGCGTTCGCTTCCAGAAGTCTGCCAATTGCATTTTAAAAGGAAGGTTTTTAGATATCGAGTAGTATATTGATTTGTTAGGATGGAGCTCCGTGAGTCCTTTTTTAACCCCCGACGCAAAAATGATGGGGTGTTATAAGTTTGACGTTCTATGTGTGTGTGTGTGTGTTTCTGGATTTCCACGTATATTAAAAGCTTTGGCAGGTCCTTGCGGCTTTCAGTTATAAACATTAGTTAGCGAAAAAAATGTTATAAAATTGTTTGTAACAGATTGAATGTATTCCGAATCCGGTGGTTTATAAGGTTAACTTTCATTAGTGCCGTTTTGGGGCCTATGTAAAAAAGATTTTTGGCTTTGACATTGAGCTAGCGCATATCTGGGAGCCCTGAGCATTACCGTTGCATTACCATACCTCTGCCAAATATTCATCCGCCAAACAGTAGTGTGCAAATATTACTGTGTTCTTGAAGGGCACTGTTACCAGCGAAATTACTGGGCCTATGAGACTTTCGAACCAATCTCTCAGGGTGACGAGCGCAATGCAGTGCCGCGAAAAATTATGCAATGCATAGTTCCGGGTGGTGCTGTAACTATTATGGGCAGGCGTAGCACTTACCATCAAGTGAACAACTTGTTCGTCTCGCTTAGCAGTCAAATAAAACAATTTAAAAATTACCTACTAGCATTATGTAGTTATCAGCACCTAGTTAGTCTAAAGGTACTTTGCTTTTCTTTTCGACCTAATCAGGTTTCTTTCTAGAAAACATCTTACCCTTGATTAAGCGCAACCCAATCGAACCTCCTCGAAGATTGGCCTTACAAAATGTCTGCGCCCAATGAGGCGTGAAGATTTTTACGGCCTCACTAATTGACCGCCAACACCGGTAGCAATAAAAGTTATTAATTGGTTTCCCGCTGAACCGAGACACAGTGCAGGTGTTGAAGTAAGGAATGTCCATAGTTCCCTATGGACATTCCTTACTTCAACACAATCAATTCAATCGATGATAAGAGCCCAGCCCAGCTAAGCCCAGCCAGTGCTGGCAGATATTCCATTTAGTATTTTAGCTTTAGGTTTTTGTATTCCGCGTGCGTAGCTGAAAAGGAAGTTAGAATAAATTCATTGATTTATGTTACTGGTTGCACAATGTACATTTTTAAATATATATTATACACATTTTTAATAAAAAATTTTTGGATACTCAAAAATAGGCATTTTCGGGAACTTGTTCATTAATCCTATCTTCTATTCCAGGACCTAAAGTTGCTGGATACTAAATTTCATCAAAATCCTTTAAGCCGATCGGCGTGAAGACACACAAAGACACAAACCGGCCTTGTATGTAATAGAGCATTTGACACTTGCTATAAAACTCGACACTTGATGTAATTTACCTATGAATATACAAAATTGACTTGGAAGTTACGCGCGAACATTTTCATAGGGAAAATATAAATCCAGCGCGCCACTGAGGTGGGCACGGTGCGCCGTTCGACATTTCTTACTGGAGTGGGAACTACACTGTGCCACCATCGGAAGCTGTAAATACTGGCCGCTACTACTTCCGGCTGATCGACACGCATCGCCCGCCTTTTTTGCCGGATACAGGGTCGGATAAATGTAGGTTTGGGTTAGAAAGGGTGGTGAAAATGGAAAATCGAAACCTTTTTATTAGGTACGGCGATCATAAATCTTAATGGACAGTATTTATTGGTTTTCGTTTGTTGAGCGTCGAAAAAGCAGACAGTCATTTTGGTAGCCTTGCGCCAAGAATAAGAAGCATTTTGCAGCCCCTCCCTTATTTAATCGTGCAGTGGTAGGCCTTTTCGATGCAATATGACACGAAACGACACGACACGACACGACGTGACACGGCACGACATGACTCGACACGACACGATACGATCCGATACGATGAGATCTGATCCGACCCGACCGAATTAATGAAAAGATGTCGCGGTTTGTGGTGTTGGCATGAAATATTTATAGATAAATCTATACATATAAAAATGTTATGTTGGTTTGTGTACGCTTCAAAAACTCAAAAAGTTCTGCACCGATCGAGCTGAAATTTTAGTATGATATATAATCCGCATCAAGAATTGTTTTTATTTATTTTTTTCATCAGTGACATATCAGCGAATGTATGAATGTGCCACAGCGAAGCGTGACAGGGTACAGCTAGTAATAAATAAAAAAAATAATAATAAACATATATTGTAACATAATTACAGCTTAGTGTCAGCTGACTTTCTTACAAAATATTAATGTTTCATGAATACGAACTGGATATCTTTTCTGGCAATTTCTTTTTTTTTATTTCGGGTGTCTAAGTAAAAATTAGGTATGAGGTTTATTGATTTATTTTTAACATTATTGCTTTAAAAAATAGAAGCGGTGGCAGCTTAGTGGAAAAATATCCGGCTTTCAAGGAGAGGGTTGTGAGTTCAAATCCCAGTACAGGCACGTACCTACCAAAGCATAATGTAATTATCGCTCGCTTTTCAGTGAAGGAAAATATCCCGAGAAAATTACAATAAACCGTCAAACTGATGTTTTCAGTGTTTATCAACACATTTGAGCGATACAGTGCATTAGTGCTAAATATTTCAACATAAAAACGAAAAGAATGATTTACGGTTGGCGCGAAATACAGTCTCGTTTATATTAGTGACCCGGTGTAGCTCTAAAAACAAAAAAACTTTTTGAAATTGAAATTTCCCGCCATAACAGAAATGAACCACCTTAAAGATGATGATGACGATGATTAAAAAATAGAAATGGCCCTAACTGCATTACGAAATAACACATTTACATACTAAACCATAGAAAGACAACGTAACTGGCACGCTAAAGACACGCTACTCGGCCACGCGTGCTAACGCGATCTAGCGAAGCGTGCACTCCTTATCAGCATGTCTTCACTCCGGTCCAGGAAATGAGATTTTTGTCTGTACCCCTGTTTAAATGGAAACCCATTTAGCCAGTCTTGTTTAGAAGTCATTCAATTTAAATTGGCTGGAATTCATTTAGTTCGGCGAATGATAAATATGGTGGAATCTTTATAAAGGGCCCATATATGATGATGTGTGATTGAGTTGACTATCGGAGTTAGAGAACAATGATTGTACTCGGTTGGAAATTAGTTGAATATTGAAATGGGTAGGTGAGTTGAATAGAATTGACTTAAGAAGTAAAGTCGTAAAGTAAATTCGTTTCTGTAATGGCGGGAAATTTCAATTTGAAACAGTTTGTTCGTTTTTAGAGTTACACCATGTCACTAATATAAACGAGACTGTATTTCGCTCCAACCGCAAATCATTCTTTTCGTTTTTAAGTTGAAATATTTAGCACTAACTCACTGTATCGCTCAAATATGTTGATAAACAAACACTGAAATCATAAGTTTGACGGCTTACGGATACAGATCCAGTGCATTAGTGCTGAATATTTCAACTTAAAAACGAAAAGAATGATTGGATGATAGAAGAAAAAAAATACGTTAGAGACAAGAGGCCAAAAAGGCAAAAGAGACAAATTAGACAAAAGAGGCCAAAAGAGGCAAAAGAGACACTAGAGACAAAAGAGGCATAAGACACAAAAGAGGCAAAAGAGACACTAAAGACAAAAGAGACGTAAGATAAAAAAGAGGCAAAAGAGACACTAAAGACAAAAGAGGCAAAAGAGACACTAGAGACAAAAGAGATAAAAGAGACAAAAGCAGCAAAAAGACACTAGAGTCAAAAGAGGCGAAAGAGACGAAAGAGACAAAAGAGGCAAGATGCAAAAGAGACACTAGAGATAAAAAAGGCAAAACAGGCAAAAGAGACACTAGAGACAAAAGAGGCAAAAGAAGCAAAAGAGACAAATGTTGAAAAAGATGCAAAAGCGGCAAAAGAGGCACTAGAGACACTAGAGACAAAAGAGGCAATAGAGACACTAGACACAAAAGAGGCATAAGATACAAAAGAGGCAAAAGAGGCAAAAGCAGCTTACGTGCCAGCTGTACGGCCAAACACAGACGTGTGTGTTTAACGCGGCGCTACTACAGTGCAGCTCACACTGACGGCACGCCATTGCTGGAAAACACACACGGTCCGTAACGGTGCCCAAATGTAAAAACTGGTTCAGCTGTCAACGTTTTAAAGCGCACTGAACACCCCTAGCCTATTTCCGTGTCCGACCTCAACATTTTTCATTTATACTAGTATATTATAAGAAAGATACAAAATACTTACGAGTATGTTTTTCCTAGAGATCACGTAACATTGTTTAGTCGGAGTATTTGGTTCGTTTAGCAGAACAAACATGTTCATACCACGCGTAGTTTTCCACTGGGCCGCCATCATTAGAGAATGGGAAACGTTCGTCTTTCCCGTAACAAAATCGAGTTACATTTATATCCATCTGCCGAAGGGTAATTTAGTTAGCTTGTATATAAGTACAGTCGGCATCAAAAACGTTAGAACAATCTAAACATCTTCTAATATAAAACTCAGGTTAACTCACGCGTCAAGTCAAGTTTTTCGTAGAATAGTAACTTGCACGCTTTCAGCGAATTTTGTTATTAACTGTACCGATGACTTCTGTAAGTATCTGTAGAGTATATCCCTGTTCAACATGTCTAAATTTTTGATGATGATGTGATTATGTTCTTTGTTTAACCCTAGAATCCCTTCTTATATTATAAATGCGAAAGTAACTCTGTCTGTCTGTTACACTTTCACGCCTAAACTACTAATGCGCGGGCGCGTTTTTGAAATATCCGGAGAAAACCGACCTCGAGCGGCCTCTCAGGCGATGGTTTACTAACCAACGCCTGAGAGGCCGCTCGCGGTCGGATTTTTCTAGGGTTAAATATGAATACATCAATATTTTTGTCATGACATCATAAATAATATAATAAACACTTTGTTGCGTACCAAGTAAATTGAAGCATTGTGCAGTAATACAATCGGCAGCTTTATCAGCTTATAACGTTCTTACAGACGACCTTTTGAAAACTATTCAAGGTAAAAAAGAAGAGATGGTACACACCACCAATAAGCAAACTAGCCAGTCTTTCAGTCGTCTACAGGTTACATTTCGGAGCGTGAGCGATGGAGCTGCATAACCTAATTCCTCCATCTTCTTTCCACCATCGGACAACAAGACTGTCCGCACTCAACTGTTTGAATCCACTTTTATAATTCGAACAGCTAAGGAATAGAACACCCTCTTAGAGTCTTTGTTTCCTGAGCGCTATAATTTGGAAGTCTTCAAATCGACAGTTAATAGGTATCTTCTAGGCAAGCATGCTCCACCATCGAACGCGTCGTCGCTTACCATCAGATGAGACTGCGGTCTAATGCTTGTCTATTTGCAACCAAAAAAAGTTTGTACAGGGAAAAGTACAGCTAGAAAATAAGGGCCAGATTCAAGCTTGATATAGGGTTGTACGTCGCGTGCTTGACTCTAGCGGGACAAGTGGTCAGTAATGGATATCTATTAGCGACAGGCACTTGCAGGGTTGTCACAACTTTACTTTTGTAAATTTTGCTCTATAAACCGAATTTTGGATTTCACTGAAACAACTTGATTTTTTAATTTGATGATCTAGTTAGGTACATTGTTGTAAACTGGAATTAACTTCCTATCCTCTTTTGATCATATACAAGTGACACCAATAACAGATAAATTAAAAAAAAAAGGCTTAAATCTATTTCTTTTATAGTTTTTTTAGAAATAATACATCATAGACCGTATCATTCCAAGTTAGTCTAAGAAGGCATAGACTTCTCGCGGTATTAAAAGGTGAGGTTATTTTCTCGTTGCGACAGCCCTGCGACTCCCTATCCATTACAGACATCCCGGCACTCCGCCACACAGCCACTCGCGGAGATCAAAGAAAGTTAAAAGCAGGTAAATGAGCGCGCAAGGAAATCTTTTATCCTACCACTTCACAGGTAATATTGTTGGCTGAAGCGTGATGAAAAAATAAACGGCCGCGGTGAGGCTGGTGGAGCTTCCGTGGGTCGCGGTTGACGCGAACGCGCGCCACACATACGCGCAATATGTCAAATGTATGACGCCGCTTCCGCGCCCCATAGATTTGTATTGTCGTTATTGCGTGCGTCAGTCGCTACGCACGGAAGTCCACCTTATGCTTATTTCACCACCGGCTAACCCAGAATAAGACAGCTAATATTTTCTTAATTATGTTAGATCGGTATTGTATTTGAAGTTTCCAATTCAGCAAAAAATCACTAATTTTTTTTTCATCTTGATAAAACCCACATTCCCGAGGATTGTTCAAAGGTATGTAAACCATCGACCGATCCGAGCTGAGCCCTAGTAACCAAGGTCTAATCCTACTCACGAAAGTGACCCGAGCTCAGCAGTGCGCCGATATGGATTGCGGTATGACGATGATGATAAAATGTTGCAATCGGAATTGAAATTGAATCAATTCATAGTTCCACGCTCGTGCATATAAACAAATACGCAATGGATGATATTCCACCAATTTTACACATTGACAACCGAAGAAACAGAAGTTTAGGAAAAAATATACAAAAACAAGAACATCACAGTTTCGGTTTCCCGCACAAACCTCTATCGACATTTGACGCTGACTGATCTCCATTCCTCTTTTTACTGTTCGTCGTACGAAAAGTAAAAACCAATCGATAAGATGCGGCATCGTTCCGTCTGATAAGTAACCAGTAACCAACGTTGCTATCGGCGTGTCGTCGATCTGTCGCCGCGGTGCCAATAAAACTGAATGTGGACGTTTCGGACCCCCGTCCGTCGACCGTTTTTATCTTTGGACGTCCGTTGCTTTTTATGGGTTAAGTAACTTGGAGTATCGACGGATGGGGGATCGATCGTTTGTGAACTGCCATCAAATATACTTTTCTGAACAGCTCAGTGATAGGATCTTGGATAATTTTGCTAAGACCAATGTTTTATAAATGGGAAGATGCCATTAATTTTATTGTTTGTATGGAAAGCCGGTCCAATCCGGTCCATAGATCAGCACTAGATACCAATGGTACTATAGTTCTCGTTATCAGCTGGTCAGAGTATAAATGTATGTGTTCTTAACCTGTAGGTATTTGATTGTGATAGAATAGAATAGAATAGAAAAACTCTTTATTGTACACCAGGAACAAAAATAAACACAGTACAGAAGAATTACAATAGGTAAACAAGGGTAGTACAATGGGCGATCTTATCGCTGAAAGCGATTTCTTCCAGACAACCTTTGGATGGACAGTAAAAAACATTTTTCGATAGTAGGGTGGGTGGCGTACTTACTTGCGTGATAGTAGGAACTTATTCAAATATGTACCATGTTTCATCTAAAATCAGTAAAATTCATAGTTCAAATGTGAAAGTCCGCCAAATCACTTGAATCGCAATGACGAGTTTGTATTTCAATGTTTGAAACATGCTCTTCTTGTTATGGATGGCAATGACACTTTGGACACTTTTTTTCTTCTTTCGACTATATTTAATACTTTATTGCATAGATTAACTTACTAGTACAAATGGCGGACTTAACGCTAAGGGCATTTTCTACCAGTCAACCACCCATAGTGAAGGAGAGACGGTGTAGGCGTGCATCAAAAAATCTCATTAAGAAAAAAAATAATAAAGCTTAATACAAAAACAACATGAATATAATATAATATAATATAAAATAATATAATATAATAATATATATAATAAATAATAATATAATATAATAAATAGAATCAATGGTAACTACTAATACTAATACTGGTACTATAAATTGTCTGTAAACGGTACCTGTAAATAGAAACAAGTAACAGATATATTCTGCTGTAGTTTTATTGTCATTTACCCCAGAATTATCTATTTGTAGATTGTTCACCTTCGACTGTTAGATTTTCCAATGCAGGGGTGTCAAATGATTGCAAGTCAACACCAAAACAAAAAGAAGCAATAACAACCCTTTCAATTCCGCGGCGGGGTGAGTCCGCTCGGGTTACGGAGGGTTCCGGACAAATCGTCTCCGTAACCCGTTGCCAGTGTTTATTGGGATAGCGGCCATTCGACACCGTGCCAAGTCTGCCAACCCTACAGACGGAATGGACGTGATTGAAAAGATAGGGTTGCACTAAAATCTTGTCTGCTAAAATGTTTGAGTATCAAATTACTGTTCCCACACAAGTGCGCTGAGGATGTAAAAGTAATTTGATTCTACTGGTTTTAGGAAAAACCAGAAGAGCCGAAGACACGACACAATGAAAAAACTAATAGTCGAACGTGGCCGGACAAAGTGACTGTAGCAGTTTTTTCCTCTTACACAATATTTTTTCGGAAACGCCACTGGAGCTCTTCTGCGAAAACACACAGGAGGCCTACCATGAAGTCTTATAGCGATTCAGTTGATGGCTTATTAGCGACTCGATTTAGGTTGCTGCCATTTTCAACCTAAACTGGATCCAGTTTAGGGTGAAAATGGCAGCAACATAAAAAATAAGACGTCACGGTACGATTATGCGACGCGGTTCAATTTAGGTCTTCAATTGAATCGTTATAAGAGGTCATGGAATGCCTCCAGGTCTCAGCAGGCCGAAAACTGCCTCATGTGGCCAGTAATAAGAAGGGCCGTGGGACCCTAGCGTATCCTGTACAATATTTGGTTTGTAGTGACCTTTTGACCAAGGCAGAGGCCTTTAGGCGGCCTTATGAGCGCTGACTAAGCCGTCGCTACCTCATTCAACAAACAGCATAGTGACTTTAAATTTTGGACTAGGTTTGAATAGCACTGTTTCCAGCGAAATTACTGGGCATATGCGACCTTAGGGCGATGTCTCAAGGAGACGAGCGCAGTGCAGTGCTGCGCCAGATTATACAATTCAAAGTTCTGGGTAGCACTGTAACTGATAACAGTTACAGTGCTACCCAGAACTTTGAACTTTAACGGTTTTAACGGTGAACGACTTGCTGGTATCGTCACTTAGTGAAATAAAAAACTAAATTGCCGCTCATGATCTTGCACTGCAAAGTTCTAGGCGCAAATGTTATAGGCCTTGATAATATCATCAGTTGAACAACATACTCCTTTTGTTACTTGTATAAAGAAAACCATCTCACCAGTCGTTCCACAAAGGGAAAACATAATCGAGCCAAACGACTTAATATCTGGTTGATAAATTTTTCATCACCTAACACAATAAGATCTCGACCAGCTTAACGGCTCGTAGGCTGCAATTTACAGATTGGATTTTTACGAGGTCTTCCGACACTCGGATAAAGTGATAAACAAATGTTAGAAAGGATGAAGTGGGATGTAAAGGGAGGAAGTGTATGAATTTATTAGCGAATGGGTTTTGAGTGGTTTTAAAGGAGGGATGCGACTGCGTCACGTCGGCTCCAGGTTGCCGAAATGGGAGATATACATTGTACGTAGGTGCAGCAGTACCCAGAGGTCATACTATAGTCCTGAAAAAAAAAAAACTATGAAATTAAATAATTTGATAAATCAATTCCTTAGTGCTTGTTCCAAAATTATCGCATTTATCACTTTTGGTATCTTTAACTGAACTTTATTGGGATTAGCTGCAAGTAGAAGTCCTTTTGAAGAAATTAAAAAGGCTTTCGTCACCTGATTTTATTTTTGTCCTTACATAAATGACTGATTTCAATAATTGTGTGGATTTTCTATCTCTTAAAATTGATAAAGGAAATCAGCATAATATGTCACAAAGTTTACCCATCTCACTAAATGCGAAAATTTTTGTGTTTGTCCTTTGTCCTTATTTCACGTCATAACGTTAGAATGTATTTTGATAAAATATAACATACACATACTTAAGGTCTTAGAATAGAACATAGTATACTTTTATTCCGTAAAAACTGACGGTCCCAGTGGGATATTTGCCTACGAGGGTGAAACCGAGGAGCGCTGCTTTGTGTCTCATATAATAATTTTACTGGAAAGATTACACTTCACTTTCAACAGTAACACACTAGTGTTTAGCTACTCAAAACTGCTTGACGGTTGAAGATTTCAAAAGAGCTAACTTCAATAGGCGGACTCTTGCAGAAGAGGACCATGGCTACATTAAAATCCTTTTGCCATTTACCATCGTGTCTACTCAATGTAGAATAGGGCCTATTTTCCAACAACTCGCTAATCAAGCTATCAGTCACACAAGCTCTGTCTAAGTATAGAATTAATTCCATTCTGGCTCTCGACCGTGAATGCAGGGTAATTCAACAATTCCGTATTTTTCTGCGCCATTCTGAATGGAACTGCGAATGTCTGCGCCATGCATGCTGTAGCCATACGTTCTGTTTTCAATAGGACTTTTTCTAGATTATTTTTGTGTTCCATAATCAAATTATGAAATGGAATCTCCTATTCATATGTTTTTGATGCTTCTCATGGCTACGAAAACATTAAAATAAAAAAAAAACTTAAATTAGATCAGAATTTTCCGAAAGTTTCTTCAGTAGTTTTTGTGTGAAAGAGTAACAATCATCCTTCCATCCTCACAAACTTTCACATTTATAATATTAGTAGAACGGATTAGTAGGAGAACGAAGTTGGATAGGATACGTCTGAATGGTACAGCTACTGTATTACTCCTCTCCACTCCTGTCAACGGGATGGGGTTCTCTCATGAGGACCAACGCCGTCGGGGCCGCGGAAGTCCACTCTCGCACCCGTAGCCCCGACAACAAAGGCGTCCCGGTGGAACACCCTGGGGTTTAGTGGGTATACCCGTCAGACTGGCGGGGGAGTCCCACATAACCACCCGGCCCTCACCCGGGTCTGGTGGTATGCGTAATGCATTCCCCAGGTAAAAAAAAAAGCTAGTGTATTATAAGACCTAGTAGAACTTTCAAAAACCAAGTTCCTTATGGCACGTTACGGACTTGGCGGATGGCAGCTAGGCGAAAAAAGTGTTTTCCGCCACGACCCTTTAGTGTAGACGGTTATCCATGACGAGTAAACATTTTGAACATTAAATTATTTCTTATATTCTTTATGGTACACAAAAAGAATATGACAGAGAACTTAGTAATAAATTAATGTAGGAAGGCGAGCTTAACCCTATGAACAGTTTTCTTCCAGCAAACCCTTGAGGAAAGAGAGCATTCAGTCGAGTGTGTTGGTTAAATGTACAACAATTATTTAACTAAATAGTTAAGTTAGTTAATGAATTACTTAATTTTCAATATAATATATCTACTACGATAGGAACTTTGTTCCAACCGTATCCCATAAAGTGTTCCAAATAATTGGTCACCTCTTAGCCCTAGCCAATTTAATAATGCCAGCTTGTAAGCCATTTTACACCCGCCGCTGGCGGCGTATAGAGATTTTTCTCCTAATAACATTATGTTAAAGCTAAGGCAGTCGGGAAAGACGTTTGAATACGGAGAATGTGGATTTTATGACGTATTTTTTCTTCGATGTTTTTAGGTGTTTTGTTAAGAGAATTTGATTATTTCTACCATGTAATGCAAGTGAAGATTTGATAATGCATCTTATTATAATTCTGTGTGAAATATTGTTTTATATGATCTCCTTGAAGCCTAGAGCGTAGTGGGAGAACGTCCGCCTTCCACGAAGAGGGGCATGAGTTTAAACCCCAGTGCGAGCATATACCAATTTATTTTATTGTAAACATATTTACGTAATTATCACTCGCTTTGAGGTGAAGAAAAACGTCGTGATGGAACCCACGTACCTACCCGAAAATTATTTCGGAGCGTGGTATGTTATCGACCAATCCGGACCGGTCCACCATGGTGGATTATGGTCTTATCCTTCTTACGAGAGTGAGAGAAGACCTGTGGTCAGCAGGGGGTGGATATGGGTTAATGATGATGATGATTCACTTAAAACAGAAGCAGTAAGTCGTCAAGACTATTTCTTTTTGAATTTTCTAGTTTGTAGTTTACTGAATATAAGTATAAGATGTATTTTTTTCCTTTATTTGCATTGTGATTTACTTTCCCTGTAAGTTAAAATATTTTTAAACATATTCCTTTGCAAGAATGGTATGGAATGTTTTAGTGAATTAGTTTGCATCCTACAGCGATGCATGTAACCTAGAACACGTAGCTCCGGGTTTTGCTAATTTCCCACGAGTTTACAACGAGGAAATTCAGGTCATTTTTTTCTTCACAAAGTGTAAAATTTTCTCCATAAATGCTAACATGAAAAAAATTCTTGGCAAAAATAACAATAATTGAATAAATTTTAGAGTTCCTAATCCTGTCGTCTATATTAATTAACAGAATGTTAAAATTATTACGCCTAACTTTTTAAATTAAAATGTTACGAAATTTGATGAACACTGAATTTATTTTGTTTTTCAATGTTATATTATGTCGAGGCCTTATCGAGGCATAATAAGAACTGAGAAGACATGTCAATACAAACCCCTTTGAAGCCTTCGTATTATTTCTCCTCTTATTTCAAACTTCTTACAATAAACCTTTATTTCAAAGTGTCAACTCTTAAGTGGCGGTCGAGCGTAACAGGAAAGTGTGACGATTGCTTTCAAATTTCTCTCATACTTTGAAAAACGTTCATCCAAAAAACAAAAGTAAATACATCTGCTTTGAAGCAACATATTGCAATTTACAATATCCAAATAGAACAGGGAGCGGTAAAATCTATTTCCTGGCAACTCGGAGCGATGTTCGACATTTTAATATCGCAGCGTTGGGCTAGATGTTAAATACAGAGCATAGATTATCGAGCTATACCGCGGCGTCGCCCGCTGCAGATTAAACAAATATTACCCGGCAAGGACGCAGAGCTAGGAATACTGTAGAGCTGAGATCTACTTCCAACGAAATTACTGCCAAATGTGACTTAAGAACCAGTGCCTTTAAAGTCTTATATGCTCAGTAATTTCGCTGGAAACAGCGCCCTTCAATATTTATTTCGTGTCAATGTGCGTGAGCTCCAGAGAAAAAGGTTATTAATAAGTATAGCTTAACGATTTCTGGAGATGTCTTTCGGAAAAACAAGAGTCAGAAATAAGAGTGAAATAAAAAAAAACTGGGCCCAGCTCTCTAGAATAAATAAATTACCGTCAGCAAGTACATTATTAAAAGTCAGTTTATTTACAAAATATCAGTGTTCCTTAATGTTAAAGCCTCTTATTCAACCATTCCAAATTAAAACCTTCCCGCCCTTTCATTCGTTCCCATTATGGACGTTCAGTCCTTTCTACACATTCACTCTACCAATCCCTTTCATTCTTTGACACTTTTCCAAAACTCTAACGAACCGACACGGTGCGTCGCTCCATCAAAAACATGAAATAAAATATAATCAGTGAATAACCATCAGTGTACCATCAACAATTAGCAAAAGGGGGCCCCCAACGACGCCTCCAAAGGAAGTTAAGTGCCGACCACCGGTGAGTTTTTTTCCAACCAATTTTCCTCTTCATAACCTCAACAACCCCTAGATACAGTCCACTCGTCTTAACATCATTTTTGGTCCTCGTCGAACCGGATTTCGACTTAGAATCGGTTTCCTATGCTCAAATCGTAAACTCGTTTCAACTTGTGAAAATTTTAGCGTCATCAAGCCGCCATATTTGCACACAACAACCAAATTGCAAAACCTATAATTCGAATTATTAGCATCATATCAACATATCGATCACAACGCATATCATATTTTGTGTTTAATTCATCAAACAAACTCAGTCATTCATTTTGTGTGAGGAACTTTGCAAAAAGTTGGTGTAAAAATACCTACACTTTGTATTTCACCGATCTGCGCACACGCGCTGGAGTTTAGGTAGGTTGGAAGTATTGACCTGTGTTCGTTCTGTGGGTGAGTCCAACTTCATATCGTGTCATTGGGAGAGTCCATTTAATCAAAACATTTGTGTTCGTGTATTCAATTTTGTGAAATTGAACATTAATTATCATTTCAATCGTTGTTTTATGTGTAACATGCGACACTTAATAATAACAGCTTATCGTGATAAATCATTAAACAATTGTGTTAATACTTACGTGTAACATACAGCGCCTAAGTAACTCAAGCAAAGATTGTGTTTGTTTGTGTGCCGACAAATTGCGTTTGTGTGCCGGCAATACGAACAAACCGAATCAAATTCGTCGATGTTCGTTCGATCATTTCATACGGTCATTCTCATAGTGTTTATGCTGTGACTTTTGACAAACAAGTGACAGTTTCGTGTTCGTTTCTGTTTGAAAACTATCAAACTCCATCGTAAAGTGTGTTTTATAAAAGTTTGCGCGATAATAAGTTAAGTTTAGGCGTAAAATTTCTGCTAAAAGTGATAACAACTATCAAATTTCAAAATGAGTGAGACCGTGATTGCGCATTGGGAGTCGAAACGCAGCCTGTCGCACAAGCGGCTCAGCGATGCACTTTTGTGTGCACGTAATTGTGAATCCGAACCGAAACTTATAACGCGGTTAGAGACATGGTGTTCCCGTTTAGACATTATCTTGGAGGGCTTTAACGATGCCCACATCAATTTGGTTTGTGAATTACAAAAGGCCGGTGTAGATGATAAAGAGTTGCAAGGGCAGTCCGTGTTCCAAGAGCAAGCTGATGACATGTATTTCGAAGTACTCGAAGCAAAACGTAAATACTTGAAAGAATCAAAAGTGGAGTTCGCTTCTCCTTCTCAACCGTGTCATCAACCCAAGCCAAAGACTAAACTTCCACCGATTAAATTACCTACATTCACAGGTGAGTTCAAAGATTTTCCGGGGTACATTGACCTCTTTAACACACTTGTTCATCAGCGAACAGATTTAACAAACATAGAAAAGTTTCAATACCTAATCACAACATTGTCCGGGGAACCCATAAATATAATTCGTGCTTTTCATGTGTCTGAGGCTAATTATATGAGCGCTTATGAAGCTTTAGTGAATCGATACAACAACAAAAGGTATTTAGCATTCATGTGTTGGGAACAAATTAATAATTTAAAGGCCATGCCTTCTGGTTCAGCCCAGAGCTTGCGGAACTTGCTTGATGTCTACGGTGAAAACATAGCGATGCTTAGTTCACTGGGATTACCAACTTCAGAATGGGACTTTGTGTTATTTCATTCGTTGTTAACAAAATTAGATAAAGCATCTCGTGAAGCCTTTGAGTTGTCTAGCACAGGCAAAGATTTCCCAAGCTTTAATGAATTAAAATCATTTTTACTGGACCGATGCAGTGCACTAGAACGCTCATTATTCTCAAATGAGAATAACAAATCAGTAGTTCAGCAACAAAATAATTATCATAACAAGCGTGTGAATTCAACCAATCAACCAAAGTCAACACCAACAATGCTTTTGGTTCAATCAAACAATCAATCATGTGTTTTGTGTAAAGAAAGCCATGCTCTTTACTCATGTCCAAACTTCTTATCAAAGACCCCACAAGAAAGGTCTCAAGTGATTAAACAATTCAAATTGTGCTTCAATTGTTTGCGTTCAAATCATATAACAATAAATTGCAATTCAACTCACTCATGCAAGACATGCAATCAGCGACATAACAGTCTGTTGCATTTTCCTAAGAGGACAGAGACTGGTGGTCCTGTCAACCCCCAACATAAACAAGCAAGTGCTGCTTACCATCAAACATCTTCGTCATCCTACTCTAATGTCAAGGAAGGTGTGATCACTCCAGTTACATCATTGTCAAATATGTCTTCAGGTTCATCATCAGGTAGTCATTTTGTCATGCTTGCGACTGCAGAGGTGGAGGTAAAGGATGGCCAAGGTACTTTCCAAAAGGTGCGCATCCTGCTGGACCCAGGAAGTCAAAGTCACATTATTACCAAAACATGTGCCCGTCGTTTAGGCTTGTCCCAATACAAGACTCAAACACCTATGTCTGGAATTGGTGAGGTTCCTGCATGTTCTACAAGCAAAGTGTTTCTGGAAATTAGACCAGTTGGAAAAGTGGAACCCACATTCACAAAGGAAGCAGTGACTTTAGACAAAATTTGTGGTAACATGCCCACCCATCCGGTGAATGTTCAAAACTTTGAACACTTAGCAAATCTGAAACTAGCTGATGAAAATTACCATTCTTCTCGTCCGGTGGATATCCTCATTGGTGGTGAGATATTCCCACAAATTTTAATACCAGGAAAAATTGACGGTGGACATCATGCTGCGACGGCTATCAATACAATATTTGGATTTATTCTTATGGGAAAAACGTTGACAAATTCATCATTCCCCACTCCTTTATCAATCAATCATGTGTCAGTGGACACCAACCTGGACATTGCGGTTCAGAAATTTTGGGAGTTAGACAACATACCTACTGGAGATAACAAGCAATCTCACTCCGTGGAAGATATTCAATGTGAAGATATATTTCAATCAACTCATAAACGGGATGTTGCTGGGCGATACATCGTTAACTTGCCCTTTCGTGATCAATCACCACCATCATTTGAAAAATCATTCAGATAACTTAACCCATTTTTGGATCAAAATCACATTTTGCGGGTGGGGGGTAGGCTCTCTCAGTCAGATCTTAGCTACGAATCAAAACACCCAGCTTTGCTTCCTCGCAAGCATCGTTTGACACAACTTATCATTCAGTGTACTCACAACGAAAATTTTCATCCTGGTTTACAAACAATGCAGTTCTTACTACTTCAAAATTTTTGGATTTTGTCTCCAAGACGAGCAATTCGTCAAGTTATATCAAATTGTTACCGTTGTTTTCGTGTAAAGCCCCATAATTTTGAACCTGAAATGGCAGATTTGCCACGTTCTCGTGTTACTCAGATCAAAGCATTCCAGTCTGTAGGTTGTGACTACGCTGGACCGTTTAACATAACTTTTCAACGTTATCGTGGTACGCGTTCTGTGAAGGCGTATCTGTGCTTATTTGTGTGCTTCGCTACCAAAGCAGTACATTTAGAACTTGCTTCTGACCTATCAACAGAAGCATTTTTAGCTGCCCTACGCAGGTTTGTAGCAAGACGTGGTCGGTGTAATGTGATCCACAGCGATTGTGGTTCGAATTTTAAGGGCGCACAGTCGCAACTGATAGACCTCATGCGCGCCGCGTGTGAAACGGAGCGTATTGAGTTTAAATTCAACCCACCAGGAGCACCTCACTTCGGAGGACTTTGGGAGGCGGGTGTTAAGTCCGTAAAAACACATTTGTATCGCGTTGTTGGCACACAAATTCTAACGTATGAGGAACTTAACACGCTTTTGACTCAAGTGGAGTCAATCCTGAACACAAGGCCCCTCTGTCCACTTAGCTCAGATCCTTCAGATGTTTCAGTTTTAACCCCAGGACATTTCTTAACATTAGCGCCTCTCACAACAGTGCCATCTCTTGATTATTCCAACATAAGCATGAACAGACTTACACGGTGGCAACTGTTGCAAAAAATGCACCAAGACTTTTGGTCTCGGTGGCATAGTGAGTATCTTACCACTTTATCACAGCGATTGAAATGGACTAAAGCATCACCTCCAGTAAACATTGATCAACTCGTTATCATAAAAAATGAAACTACTCACCCACTGCGATGGCATTTTGGTAGAATAATTAAACTACATCCTGGGCGTGACGGTATCCCTCGATCTGCCTCAGTCAGGACTGCACAAGGTGTTTTCGATCGACCTCTTGTGAAGTTGTGTCCTCTACCAAATAATGACTAGTTTGTGTAGACATCATTTCATAATTTTTTTTTTAATTTTTATTATTATTTTTGTGTGTGAAAATATAGCAATTATTCATTAAGTTCATTTCAAAACAGATCATTAAATCATAATAACACTTGACATCATTTTATAACAATTATCATATGTCAAGATTTTTGCATTGGTGGTTGTGAACAAATTTTAATGTGTTTTAGACTTTTCTGTCTCATCAATTCGCCAGCGGGGGGGAAGATAAATGTTAAAGCCTCTTATTCAACCATTCCAAATTAAAACCTTCCCGCCCTTTCATTCGTTCCCATTATGGACGTTCAGTCCTTTCTACACATTCACTCTACCAATCCCTTTCATTCTTTGACACTCTTCCAAAACTCTAACGAACCGACACGGTGCGTCGCTCCATCAAAAACATGAAATAAAATATAATCAGTGAATAACCATCAGTGTACCATCAACAATTAGCAAAAGGGGGCCCCCAACGACGCCTCCAAAGGAAGTTAAGTGCCGACCACCGGTGAGTTTTTTTCCAACCAATTTTCCTCTTCATAACCTCAACAACCCCTAGATACAGTCCACTCGTCTTAACACTTAAAAAGCAGACAGAAAAGACATTTTATTAAATATGTAGTCCCTCTACACGTTCCTTCGTTCTAAGCGCCAACAGCTTTCGGCGTATTACCCAGCAATATCAATACTGGAGTCGAACCTGAGAAATGAGCGTCTAACCCCCACCCCCCTACTTCCACCCCTCCCCCCGGTGCAATATTATTGTAAAGTTAGTGGCAATAGACAGCTATCAGACGGATATCGGAGTCGCCGGTCAATTATTGTATTTAGGTATTGCGGAATAGCAAGGCTTTTGTGCGAACGGATTTTGTAACGTCAATTTTAGGCTTTAGCGTATATACAACCCTTGTTTGTTGTGACATAATCTGAAGGAAAAAATAAACTGTCAAAATTAATACACTAAAAATTCGATTAAAGATGTCAAAGCCGCAAAAGCGATTGTTTTCGGACAGACAATTAACAATTTTAAAACAATTTGACTAATGAGAATATGGTCAAATACTAGCGTCTAGGATGTCATGTCATATGACAGATTCTTAGCATGACGTAGTACAGTCGCAGCAGGACGTGTCAGAGTCATAGAATGACGTAATAGACTCCTAGAATGACATGACAGAGTCGTAGCATAACATAGTAGAGTCCTAGATTTACGTGACAGAACTCTTGCATAACGTAGCAAAGTCGTAGCGTGACGAGCCAGAGTCGTAGCATAACGTTGCAGAGTCCTACAATGACGTAACTGAATCGTAGCATGACGTAGCAAAGTCGTAGCGTAACGTGTCAGTGGCGTAGCATGACGTTGTAGAGTCATAGCATGACGTAGCAGAGTCCTAGAATGACGTGACAGAGTCGTAGCATGACGTAGTAGAGTCCTAGATGATCGATGTCTTATATGCTCTGAAACAATACGAAGTGCCGCTCAATGTAGTTTATCATTAACTATTTGCTTCTAATCTAATGATGATAAATTATTTAATAATAATGTACAGTAACCACTAAACGTTCAGTTAATGAACAGCAAAATGTTGAACACTGGAATTCTATCCAATGCCGTAATATTAAGCCTAATTGTCATGTCACTAATTAAATTTTAGATAGTTAGTGCGTGTCCAATTTTCTGTTATTACTGCCGTTGGGAAATCGGATGCCAAATTAATAAAGGTGAATTGGGAGGTCTAATAATGAGGTTTGTTTACAGTTAGGGGAGGCACCTGGATTTGTTTTTTTTTTTAATTTGACTGTGTGGCGAGAAGAACAAGTTGTTCACCTGATGGTAAGCGCTACACCTGCCCATAACAGTTACTGTGCCATTAAGAACTCAGCATTGCATAATACTGCGCGGCACTGCACTGCGCTCGTTACCCTGAGACATCGGCTCTAAAGTTTCATATGCCCAGTAATGTTGCTGGTTTGGTTGGTAATATTACCTCTGCCTTCAAGGCGAATTATATATTATTGACCTGATATCCAACCTGGAAATGTTAACAAAAGTTCAAAAAGATTCACTCACTCAAGACTTCATTCATCATCGCCATTGTTACAACCTATATCCGCCCACTGCTGAGCATAGCTCTAAAACTCCACTACTCCTTTTTCTAACTCAAACCATAATTAGATAATAATCATTAGTTTCGTAGATCATAAAATTTGACTTATTTTTTTCTATTTATATACTTATGTATAAGATTTTTTTTTTTGACGTATAAAAGTGCAATATTTTGCCTATTTACTATTAATGATTTGAGTTTGAGTTTGAGTTTCACGTTTATGAAAAGGATTTGGCCATAATCCACCATGGAGATCCGGTTTGAATTGGTGAATCACATACCTCCGAAATATTTCTGGGCTTTATCCGTCACCGAAATGCGAGTGATGTTTACGTACATATGTTAGAATAGAATAGAATAGAAAAACTCTTTATTGTACACCAGAAACAAAAATAAACACAGTACAGAAGAATTACAATAGGTAAACAAGGGTAGTACAATGGGCGGTCTTATCGCTGAAAGCGATTTCTTCCAGACAACCTTTGGATGAACAGTAAAAAACATTTATCGATAGTAGGGTGGGTGGCGTACTTACAGTATTTAACAGACACAATACATTTAATACTTATGTTTTAATAATACACATACACACTATACTCAATAAATAATAAAAAAATAAAAATAAATAAAAAATATAATAATAATAATAATAGCCCTAACCATCGGTAGCCTGGGCCTTGCTCCGCTACCGGTGGTATCCTAGGTTTAAGTTTCTTTTATAATATTTTTAGTAGACTGTATTTTTATTAGTTTTGTAAAGGATTGTAAAATAAATTTAAATTTAAGAAATAAAATAAATAAAGTGAATAATAATAATATACATATATTTATAATATACTACACACATGATTATAATAAAATATATACACTATTTAGATACATAAATAATGTTTATAAACCATAGTTATAATTAGTATGTTTTACAAGAAACAATCCGATTTAATACCTCTCCGTGGAAGGCGGACGTTCTCTCCACTAAACTATCACCACACCGCTTTGATAATTTCGGTATTACTTGTGCTTATAACTCCATCATCATCATCATCATCAACCCATAACGTCTCACTGCTGGGCACGGGTCTCTCCTCACTTTCGTGAGGAGGGTAAGGCCATAATCCACCACGGGGGCCCAGTCCGTATTGGTGGATCACATACCTACCTCCGAAATAATTCTCGGGTAGGTATGTGGGTTTCCTCACGATGTTTTCCTTCAAAAGCGAGTGATAATTACGTACATATGTTTTTACAGAAACACATTGGTACGTGCTTGCACTGGGATTTGAGCTCACGACCTTCTGATTGGAAGGCGGACGTTCTCCCAATAGGCTACCACCGCTTTGTTAGGTTTGTTGGGTTAGGCCATAATCCACCCCTATCGCAGATCTCGGTCTAGATTGGTGAGTAACATTGGTTTATAACGGCTTTCAAAGCCAAAAAATGGATTATTCATACCATTCAAGACAAAAACACTCATGTCTCTTAAACTAAGTATCCAAACGTCTAAACGACGTTAGATAACTTAATTCACTTTGGGGCACCTCTCGACCCTCGCCACGTGAGTTGGGGCACAAATGCGTTGCTTACAAACTTGAAAAAGGTGTCGATAGCCTAATACAGTTACCTATTGTTGACTCCTTTGGAAATGCTAAGGAGCTCTTTGTCGACGTGAGCTAACTCTTTAGCAGATGTTAAAGGTAAATGTAGTTTTGTGAATTGTGGAACACCTACTTACCTAGTTTATTTGCTGAGTTAAATTAAGGTTTGGTTTTGTCGTAAGAATTTGAATCCTTTCGTTTAGAGCTATCTCAGTAGTGGTAGGTCTCTTCTGACACCTTTGCCAGATATTCATCCGCCAAGCAGTAGTGTGCAAACATTACTGTGTTCCGGTTTGAAGGGCATTGTTTCCAGCGAAATTATTGGGCATTGAGACTTTAGAGCCGATGTCTCAGGGTGACGAGCGCAGAGGAGTGCCGCGCAGGGTTATGCAATGCAGGAATCTGGGTGTAAATGTTATGGGCAGGCGTAGCGCTTACCATCAGGCGAACGACTTGCTCGTCTCGGTCAAATTCGGTCAAATGAAATAAAAAAATTGATACCAATAATCTGTACCTATAATTGTACCTATTTCCTAGAATAGAATAGAATAGAAAAACTCTTTATTGTACACCAGAAACAAAGATAAACACAGTACAGAAAAGAGAGAGTTCCTTGGTAATTAAATTATATTAAAAAAAACCAAGCTTAGGTGACAAGTTGAGAAGTTGGCTAAAAACGAAAAGATGGAGCTATAGGAAGTAGCCATTTAAATTTAATTTCCATATGCTAGCCAAACTCTAAAAGTAGCTGATGGATTGAGTTTAAATTTGTATACTTGTGTTTTTATACTTTTTATCTCAAAGTTTTCAAGGTAACGGGAAATTCTTCTCTTATAGTTAATATCTTTCTGAGCCACATCGACGCATGCCTGGGTTTATCTAGTCATGAAAAATTCTAAGTAGAAACCTATCGTGATATCAGCAAACTAGGCATAACTTAAAAATTAACATTTTTGTTACAACCTTCCAATAAATATAAGAAATAAAATCTTCTTTAGCAGCCTACTCACGAAATTGCATTTACTGCTTATAATAAAATACATTTATCCGACAAATAAAGACATGAATAGAGACGCGCTATGCATAAGTAAGGAACATCGACATCGATAAAAACTATGCTCACTTTGATTGTCGATATTCAAGTTTTATCGATGCTTTAGACAATTTTAGGTCACAATTAAGAATTGCTCATAGTTATGTTAAATTGAATTAATTTGGAACTGACATTCATATTCTATAGCTCAGTTTGTAAATACATACATTTCAGCATTTTTGATATCTGCAGACATTTTTTTTTCAGCTCACAAATATCGGGATTGGACAAAAAACGGCGACAACCGATTGTTTTGTACAAAATGATTTACTGTCTCAGTTTTCCAGTCTTATTTATTTATTTATACTTTGGATCTCCAACAGAGATTACACTATACATGGTATCAGTATGTTCTATTGTACATTGTGTTTCTCTAATTAATAGGAGACCACGTCATGCAATACAGTTTTGACTAAACTAGTAAGTAATAATAACCTGTGCTTTTCTTACATTTAACAAACATTTATTGTTACTGATATTTCTTGTCTTTGTGTCTACACATAGACTTGAAGGATAAACTCTAGATTTTAATGTTTTCTTTGTTTTGTGATGATTAAAGAAAGAGTTAATTTATCTATCTATCAAGTTTCGATGAAATTATCGATAACTATATGGAACTACTCGTATTTCATCTCTAATCTCGACAAACCTACCCCGAGGCGCTTTGTCTCAGCAAATATTTGATTACTACCCTTGTTTGGTCTGCCCACATTAGATCTACGGCTAAATTATATAAGCTAATAGCTCATTGTCTGCTCTTATTTCTTTCAATAAAACACGTGAAAAGCTTTGAAGGAAGAAAGAATCCTTTAGAATAGAATAGAATAGAATAGAGAACTCTTTATTGTACACCAGAAACAAAAATAAACACAGTACAGAAGAATTACAATAGGTAAACAAGGGTACTACAATGGGCGGTCTTATCGCTGAAAGCGATTTCTTCCAGACAACCTTTGGATGGACAATAAAAAACATTTAGGTTTTAATCATCGCTTATTTTATAGAACGTTGTTATTTTAATAGTTTGATATTTTTAAAATAACCTTTAATATGCTTACGTAGGTACATATTCATTATAAAAGCAAAGCTAAAATTTTATTCAATTCTATAAAATGTTTAAAGGTTAGTAGGTTGGGACGATTTCTGCTGTTCCTGATATAAAAGTTGGAAATAAACCATTTCAATAAGGGAACCTATCTCTGGAATTCAGTATTGGCAAACATATAATTCCCCATGTAGGGTTGACACACATCTTTTTTTTTTTTATTTGACTGAGTGACGCGTGACGTCTTTTTTTTTCTTTCTTAGAAGATATTTTAATGAGGTCATCTGTGTCTTTAGGATGTGTTTAACGATTTATATCGCCATCGATGGGCGCGGATTATCCTATCCTACTAATATTAACTTCTAATATTATAAATGCGAATGTGAGTTTGTTTGTTACGCTTTCACGCCTACATCAATAAACCGATTGAAAAAATTCTTTCACCGATGTAAAGCTTCATTATCAGCAAGTAATATAGGTTCTATTTTATCGCCGTATTCCCATGGAAACGGGAACTACGCGGGTGAAACCGCGGGGTGCAGGTAGTAATATTATAAATTAGAAAGTTTGTGAGGATGGATGATTGTAACTCTTTTACGCAAAAACCACTGAACAGATTTTGATGAAATTTAGCACAAAAATAGTTTATTACCTGGATTAACACATATAATACTTTTTATCCCGTAGACAATAACGGTTCCTGTGGGATAATATCCAACGCAGGTGAAATCGCACGGCGCAGCTAATCTTAAATATAAAAAAAAAACTACTATACCGTTCAAAAAGACCACACAAAAAACTTGTATTTCATCATTAATTTTTGGATTTATTTTTTTGGCACTCATAATTGTATGATGAGGCAACCCTAAGGCCCGCAGTAGCCGAGCCAATATCTTAAAAGTGCAGTTCTCGAGACTACGATATACCGTTACAAACGGCCTTTGTAGATACTACGAGAGAATTTTGGGCTTAACTGATTCTATGAAATATAATAAGGTAATGCATTCCTTTCTATAATTTATAAATATCACAATACGTCGAAATTACAAGAATTTTATTCTATGGCAGGGATATATCCAAATAACACAGATAATATAATAGTATCTGGTTCTATAATACAGAATGGACCCTGTGCAACCAGCGCAATCAGTTTCCCCGCACCTCTTTCCGTAATCGGTGGGCCAATTGGGAGGCTGTCAATATTAAACAGCCAAATGTAATTACTATAATGAACCTTCATACTAGCGGGATGTCTTTTGTTTTGGTCGCGTATTATCAAACGTCATTTTGTATGTGTCAGTCGAATCAGATTTTGTGTGGATTGTCCGGGTGTGCCAATAGTAACATATTCAAAGCTTCATAGGTCACGTGCCGTGCACGTAATGCTTGTGTAATACAATACGGAGAGCACTAAACTGGTATAAGTATTGCAACTCGGACCCGCGTTTGGGAATCGCGGCGCGCATACTGATGCATTACCTGGGAGTACGAAAGAGGTGATCGGAGAAGAGTGCTTGCTATCCGGTAGGTAACTTGTCCTGGAGGCATACCATGACCTCTAATAGCGATTCAATTCAAGACCTAAACTGAACCGCGTCGCATAATCGTACCGTGACGACTTATTTTTTATGTTGCTGCCATTTTCAACCTAAACTGGATTCGATTTAGGTTGAAAATGGCTTATTAGTGACTCAATTTTGGTTGCTGCCATTTTTAACCTAAACTGGATTCATTTAAGGTTGAAAATGGCAGCAACATAAAAAATAAGACGTCACGGCACGATTGTGCGACGCGGTTTAGTTTAGGTCTTCACCTGAATCGCTATAAAATGTCATGGTATGTCTCCTGTAGGTGAGAAATAAATAATTTTGGTTACAAAGGTCAGCAAGCTTCAACGACCTTTCTCCACTTCGCTCTTTCTCTCGCCTCGCGTCTCCATAATGTTGTCTTGCCTATTATCTTCAAGCGAAATCGTTTGTCCTTTGATCCATGCTGAGGTCGTTATGAGTAAAACGTACCACTTTTCTTCATTGTGGAGTCCATCTATAAACCTTCCTCTTTTATCCGGACTTGGGCCCGGCAGTGCTATCTGAACAACATGGGCAGAGTTAAAGCTCAGCAAGCAAAAATGGTATTTTACTCCGCTTCTATTAGAAAGAGAAATAGACATGAAAAAGAGATAAGAAGAAGAAGAAAAGAGGAAAGAGAAAAGAACAGAGGGTGAAAGAAGAGAGGCGGCAAAGAGAGACAGAAAGAGTTACTTGTAATTTGTTCAGAGTCACCAACGCAATCACATTTCACGTACGAGTTTGTACCTATCTCACATACGGAGTACCGCAAGGAGTATGGATAGTTAGGCATTCATTTTCAAGTAGGTGGAGTTAGCGGTGAAAGTATAAATACCACATCCAAGATTTCCACTTCTTCCCACGCTCCGTACTAACTTGGCTACTTTATTTCGCGCGAGGTGAGGCTCGTTGAAAGTGAGATAGTTCACTCCACTCCACCACAGTAAAATAGAGAAAGAAGTACATCCAGTAACAATCTGTTGCCTGGAACTTGGACCCTAGCGATGTCGACTACGGCGGCGGTAACTTTACTGCAGGACGATTCTGAAACTTTGCTGCAATGGGTTCCTATTTGAAATTCGTGGAAATTGACTGGTCGTCGTACATTCTGACTGCTGTCAAGCTGCCACCATCGTATAAATTGACTAACTTATCCGTCGAAGGTAAAACATTATGATGAGAGCTGATTGGAAATGAGGAACTGGTAATGTTTGAGCCCTGTTAATGTTTATTTATTTGTTTCCCGCCTTCTTTCATATTTTTTTAAAATGCATTACGCCTACCACCAGACCTTGGGGAAAGCCATGGATGGTAATGTGGGACTCCTGCCAGCTGCCTGACGGTATACCTTCTAAAACCCGAGGGTGTTTCTCCGGAACGCCTTTTTTCAGGGCTACGGGGGAACGCTTTCTTCCTCCCTTACTTATCCTTCTGCTGTTTCTTAACTATGACTGACTCCCGACTTCACTTCTTCACTCGGCATGCCTTGCACGTACGCGTGGACTTTTTAACCGAACTTTTGTATAGTTTCTCCAGTGATTATGTTGGTGTCGATAAAGTTTTACAGCACTCTTCTAAGGTATAGAAGCTTATGTACGAGTGTGACGTATTTTACAGCTTTTTGATAGCTGCGACTGAAAATTCTGTATCTAGAGTGGAATGTTGCTTTACATCTTGGTAGGGATTGGATCTAACTTGATATTTGCATGCTTTTTGAATTAATATATCAATTTTATCATGCTAATATTTTTAATAGTATTTTTTATATTTATATAGATAAAATGTACATAAGCGGTGGTAGCCGTATGGTAGGACGTGAGTTCAAATCCCAGTGCAGGCACTAATGTGTTTCTTGTAAAATTATCGTAATGATCACTTTTGCTTTCGTTATTATCGTGAGAAAACCCACATACCAACCCGAGAGTTACTTCCGAGGTAGATATGTTATCTACCAATCCGGACCTGGCCCAGTGGTGGATATGTCCTAATCCTCCTCACGAAAATGAGGGGAAACCCGTGCTCAGCAGTGGGCCGAAATGGGTTGATGATGATGATGATAATGTACATAATTATATTCAAAATATATTTTTTACTTTATGTTATTTACAAAACCATGTCTTGCGTGTATTAAGTTCCGGATATTCGCTATTATAGATAGATAAACTCTTTATTGAAACACCACAGAACAAAGAAAACTTAAAACCAGAACAAAACAAATTTTACAATTAGTGTCACAATGGGCGGTCTTATCGCTCAGAGCGATCACTCACTATATTCGCTATTATATTCACTTCTTTCATCACAACATCATACAGATTTAATTCTCTCACATACCATCCGAGGCGCAATCTCTAAGATTGGATATTTATGAGTCCCAGTGTGTGTACACTTCATAAATAAATCTATACGGCACCGGACCGCCTTATTGCCAATACACTCTGCGCTGGGAAGACAGTGTAGTGACCCGGTCAGCAGCGAAGATTCGAAAATTTCGGGATTTTCAAAAAACCCATACAAATTTTCGCAAATCACACGCTGAGCTTCGAAGATTGTGCTTTGGATACTAAACGGCTTATCAGTGTCACACAGAATATAACAGTGCACGTCTTTTTGAACTAATGAACCAAATGTGGCTTTATCTTTTATTTTATTTGTTTGAGTGACGAGACGAGCAAGTCGTTCACCTGATGGTAAGCGCTACGCCTGCCAATTACAGTTAACGCACCACCCAGAACCCTGCATTTCATAATCCTGCGCGGCACTGCACTGCGCCTGTGCCTGAGGCAATCACAAGCATTTAAACTTTTTTTAATACAGTTTACATACATTACGTACATTATGTACCTATATAAGAACCTTGAAAATTTGTATTAGCTTTGAAAAGAATCATGCTCGTGTGGTAGAGTTTCTGCGAGGTAGTTTTTTGTTTCTAGATTTCGTGCTTGCGTTCAGAGATTTGTTAGAAGTTTGAGTACTGCTTTCGCTCTGCAACTGCATTGAAAACCCCCAGTTTTTGGACAATAAAGTAAGTGATCATTCGGTAAGAAATAAATAATTTATAGGCATATTATCTGTGAATGTAAACCTGTATTGTAGGGTCATTACAGTGCTGGTACTGTAGATATAATGGGGGTTATAATATCAGCGGGTTATATCTTACTTTTACCACAGTAAGCAGTGTATTTTTCATTCATTCTGTGTTTCGGCTTGAAAAGCTGTGTTTCCAGCGAAATTTCTGGGCATTTGAGGCTTAAGAACTGACATCTCAGGATGACGAGCGCAGTGCAGTGCCGCGCAAGATTATGCAATGCCAAGGTCTGGATGGCACTGTAATTGTTATGGGCAGGCTTAGCACTTACCATTATGTAACTTGTTCGTCTCGTAATTCAGTCAATTAAGAAAATAATAGGAATTAACAAAAGCCGCAGATTAAATTATGTAAAATTTGCTCAAGATAACAGACGTTATTATCAGTAAATGCCAAGAAAATATGTGTTTGGCTTCGTTTTGATCACCGCTATTCCAATGCCTAAAGGTAACCTAAGGTACCTAGGTGCCTAAGGTACCGAGCGTAGTGCAGTGCCATGCTAGATTACGGAATGCAAAGTTCTGAGTGGCACAATAAGTGATATTTACCATTTGGTATTATTAGAAGTTTTAAAACATCTTGAGGAAACCCATATTCCTGAGAATAATTTGATATGAAATCCACCAATCCAGGTTGGATCCCCGTGCTGGATTATGGCCTAATCCTGCTCGTGAAAGTGAGTGGAGACCCGTGGTTAGCAGTGGCTGATATGGATCAATGACATAAGAGACTTAAGTTTTTGACTTGTAAAAGTGTAATATTTTTGCGTGCTTGCAATAAATGATTTGAGTTTGAAGTTTTTTTTATAATAATGATGGAACTTTTGTTTTTCTTTGGCATTATTCTTTGGTCTAAACGTTTAAAATAAATTATCCAAGAACTTTTTTTTATTTGAATGAGTGACGAGACGAGCAAGTCGTTCACCTGATGGTAAGCGCTATGTCTGCCCATGACACTCGCAGCACCACCCAGAATACTGCATTGCATAATCCTGCGCGGTATTGCACTGCGCTCGTCACCCTGAGACATCGGCTCTAAAGTGTCAAGTCAGTCAGTAAGTCTGAAGTCTCTTAAATAATTACACGACGTTTATATCAAAAACTTGTCTAAAATATCCTTATTATTATTTGCGGACACTGCTCGTGTCCGAATGCCCAAGGAAAACACAAAAAGGCCAAAAAATATGAAATCCCCAGTAGATCTCCGTCCCCGCACAGTAATAAAAGCCAGTAGATATTAAGATTCAGAGAGTACCTCGCCGGAGGGCCTGATCTATTGGCCCTCCTCATATTATGTGGTGACTTATGTGCCTGCAAATAATGGAGGATCGAGGACGTACTTGGTTAAACGAGAAGAGTATCTTTGGAACTATTTTTTCATCTTACACGCTGTTTGCTTAAAATTTGTTAAGCCATTTATAAAAAGCGAGTGTAATTTCACTATTCTGATAAAAAGTGTATTTTTAATAGTAAATGTAATGGATTTGCTTTTCATATTCATATTAATTTATAGTTTTTTTCACACGTATATTGATAAGCCTTAACACGTTCAAGAGGCATACCATGACATCTTATAGCGATTCAATTGAAGACCTAAACTGAACCGCGTCGCATTATCGTACCGTGACGTCTTATTTTTTATGTTGCTGCCATTTTCAACCTAAACTGGATCCAGTTTAGGTCTTCAATTGAATCGCTATAAGAGGTCATGGTATGCCTCCAGTGCTGCGAACACAACTGTCGTCTTTTTCCTACTTTGCCGCGAGCGCGGGACAACACAACTGTTGTGTTTGTTGTATGGGAAAACGCTGTGGAGTGTGCATAGCCGCACCCGTGGCTAGACAAGCAAATCGGCTCAGCAGTGCAAGTGTTAAAAATACAGCTTAGAGTCTTACAGCATGGAACCCTGGTGGGATTACAGAATTATTGTATGAAGGCAGGACACATAAACATAAACATTAATTAATAAACATTAATATGAAAAAAAAGACCGGAAAAGAAAAACAAGTCCTAATAAAATGTATGTTTATCGTTGCAGAAGTCTTGTATTGAGTAATAGCATTTTATAGATATATTATAAAAAAATGTAGTATCGTCTAAGTATTGGTAATATTGGTATCTATAATTGAAATGTTTTTTTTTGTTTTTGTGAGGGTTTTTCAGAGCGGTCGCAATTACTTACCGCGCGATAAAATTTTCAACGATACGAGAACCATCGTTACGAATATGAAATTCAGTACATTTTATTTTCACAGACTTGTACGTATACTACCTACGTATACTTACAAACAAGTTTTAATTAATAATATAGAAAAAACCCTACACATATGAGTCATAGCCAAGAAAACTCTCGGTCAAGTCACCTTTCAAACAAAAATCCATCCGTTTGGGAGCTACGGAGCCACAGACAGACACACAGATTCACATGTCAAACTTGTGAGTAACATGTTTTTTGTATCTGTCTGTATTTTTGCATTGTGGGTTAAAAATTACCAACATCTTATGACATAGCGTCTTCACTGTTCTGCTTTAATTTCGAAATATATTTCAGAAAGTTATAACCCCTTTCGGAGAAGCAAGCAGATATAAAGTTGGCCTCGAAGTGAGCAACTGAGCAGTCAATATTTGCGGATCGCTCGTGCCCCGGGTCAACTAGACCCCTGCTTTAGCGGCGAGTGGCGACCCACTGACTGGTGAGCCACATTGTATCGTAAATCGATTATTTGCCATATTCAATAACGTGTGATGCAATAAGTTGCCTAGATTGTCATTTATCCTTATCATTAGCATAGGTATGTTTACCTTGCCATTAAGGCTTAAGTAGTACATTTTAAGATGTATAGTTTACCTTTTTTTAGTAACGACACGAGCAAGTCCTTCACTTGAAGCTATCGTTGCGCCAGCCCATAAAAGTTACACTGCCACCCAGAACTTTGCATCGCATAATCTTTCGCGGCACTGCACTGCGTTCGTCACCCTGAGACATCGGTTCTAAGGTCTGCTTAGTGACTATTTAATTGATAAGTATGTACATATTATGGGCGTAAATAAAAAGCTTGATCAAAGCTCAGATTCTAATATGCTCCTGTAAACTCTGAAGGTCTGAAAAATCAGGACAGCATCGCTGCAGCCACATTGGCGAGTGCTACACAAACATGGTCAGACACACGAGCAAACAAACGGCTTGTAATAGAGGCTTGGCGATACCCGTCACTGTATCGGATATTTCTGGTTTCAATTTAACAATCTTGTATGTTACAGTTTTGTTTTCATAAATTTAAAGGTGTTGTTAACAACTGATTAATAAACGGCTGAAAAAAATTCTCAGTAAAGTTATACTGAAATTAACTAATTAATGGTCCGGATCCTGACGTGTTATTTATTATATTTATTTATATAAGGTTGAAAACGTGGAATAAAGACGAGAAAACCATTTGATAGACACGTCAAAGACTATAAAATAGATTTTCAATTGTTTTAGTTCAGTCGCTCGCGCTCGCGATTTTATAACCTTGGCACAGAGGAAATAAATGTAGTAACTTCATACAGAAAGGACACTTTCCGCCCCTAGCGATTCGCTTCCACCACTGCAATTCAGAGGGCAATCGGGAGGCTCTCAATATGACGATATGGCAATAGACAAATGGGATAATGTGAACCTTCATACTAACGGGTTGTATTTTGTTTGACGCGTGTAGAAACCTCATTTATATGTGAATTGTCCTCCACGAACAGTTAAATCCATTCAGTTTAAGGCCTTAAACTGAACTGCCCTGCTAACTATCACCACTAAGCGCTAAGCGTTCATAAGTCGACCATAGACATTTATCCAAAGAGATCGGAACAATTTTTTTGCATTTATGGGAGTTCATATAGCTAGCTCCATCTCGTTCTGTTTCTCTCTCATTCTCTTCAGTCAATTTTTGAGTGACGTCACGTCACGTTTGTCATTTATGTGTGTGGTGCCATTCTGGGCCGTACAGTTTAAGTCCTTAAAATGAACAATGCATGATTATGATGCATGAAATAAGAATAAGTACGTGGTGACCCCCCAGGTTGTGACATAACACTACCCTTGCTACCCCACTAGCCTAACAATTTTAGTTGTCTGCCACCTCTCATCAATAAAACAGCAATAAACCGATATCGCCGGCCGATCGTAAAGTCGGCGACCGACGCGCCCTGCGCCGAACGACTCATATAATGTGTGAAATAAAAACGCGGATCGCATACAATCGCCTTTATTTTTTTATGAACGGACTAAAGTGCGAATAGGCGCGCTGGATTAGATTCGGGATATGTTGGCAATCACTGAAGTGTCGACTTTATGGGGACTAAAACTATATTGGAGGTTAGGCAACACTATGGATATATGAAAAATGTATTGTTAAGTAAGTTGTATATGTTAGGCTAGTTCATTTGTTTTTACAAAATTCACAATTCCAAAAAAAAACCTACAAAATCAGTTCTATTCTACAAAAATAAAAGAAGAATCCGCTATACATCCAATCACAATAGAAACGATAGTGAATCTGATTACTATCGGATAAATATACATACTCATGCGTATTGGCTTGGCTTCTAAGAAGTTGCAATAACTTACTTAATGGCTGCAAAAGTACCCCTACTACTGGTTAGAATTTCCAAAAGTTTTCAAAGACAATTATTGCGTTTGAATAGGACAGTCACCAGACATTAAGTGATGATGCCGTCTTTGATAAGACAAGCTTAGAGCCAGTATAGTCATCTATAAATCGACAGTTCTTTCAGTTCACCATTATGTCTAACTGATAATTGGAAGTCTTACATATCAGTCACTGACGTTAGTCACCCGCGACGGTCACTCACGCCGTTGACCTACGTTAGTAGAACTAGAGCGTCCCATACTAGAGTGACAGTCAAAGTTTACCTCAAATGCTTCAAAGTAAGTAGTCATGACAATCGAGCGAGTTCCAACATTATCAAGGTGCATCTCAGTTAGGTTTGCATTCCGTCCGCATTCCACATTCAATTCCAGCCAATGGCGGCTCGTAAAGAGAACACGTGGCTCCACTTTATTAGCTGCACTTGTTCGACAAATCGAATCGAGTTAGCCTCGATAGTAAATCGGAGTGACTTACGTGTGAGTTAATTATTCATGGTTATTATGAAATTGGTTTAGTTAATGTAATGTTTAAGACAACGTATAGTGAGTGATAGAATTAGCTGTGCGTGGAAGACGGTTGGTTTGAATCTCGTTATGGATTTAAATTTCATTAGGAATCGGAGATATTATCGTTTTGTTTTTAGGTATGGTGATCGTATTGTAATGCTAGCATTGGAATCTATTCGGTTTACATCGATCAATTTCTCAAATTAAATGTTTATTATTGATCTAAGTTATTTAAAATGTTACTCTAATCTGTGCGCAAATAGACCCGATATTAAGTGTCATAAGTTTACTAAAACATGACTTTTAAAGTTCAAAAACTGCATGTAACTGAGATTTGCAGTAGAACCGCAAGTTTGATTGCAGCATAAGACGTGCACATCTAGCAACAGCCGGAGCACAACTGTCGTAAAGACGTAAAACTATTTACGACCATGTCTACCAACGCCATCTATGAACGGAGATTGGCAACTCTACACTAAATTTGCTGCGGACCCTAGGATGCTATAAATTGCATCTTTTACGGTTCAGCGTGCGGTTAGTAAAATTTAAACGATCTTAGTCGTTTGTAAAACATTTTACTGTCGTGTGTGGTTTAAATCTGATTTAATGGCCGAAATTGAGACCTACTCGTCAAGTTTTCAGTAGTAGACCTCTTCTGCAAGAGACCGCCTGGGGGACTGCCTTTGCCAGATATTCTTCCGCCAAGCAGAAGTGGGAAAATAATACTGTGTTACGCGATTTGAAGGGCATTGTTTTCAGCGAAATTACTAGGCATATGAGACTTGAGAACCGATGTCTCTGTAGGTACTTTTTTATGGTCCTGTGCTAATCTCGCCCATGACGGTAAAATAAATTTCCTAAAAAAAAATACTCTAATTTTCCTGAAAGAAATCTCCAGAAATTGTAAAGCTATACTCATTAATAACCTTCCTCTCTCAAGCTCACGCACTTTGACACGAAATAAACTGGCAATCAGAAGAGTGCGGCGTCGGAGGGAATCCTCATAAATCCGGAGTCGACTTCGCGCCGGCCTTATTCAATCTCCGGGGAATGGTGGCTTAGACGACGGATACTGGATGGGGCATGTTTAGTAAATGTAACAAGATAATGATGAAGATGACAGTATGATGTGATAATGTGAATTGATGATATGACGTAATAGGTCCAGCAAGTCGTTCAACTGCTACTGTCTGCTGCTATGTTGTGCAATGCAAATTGAGAAACAAATGACCAGTCATTTGTTTTGCTTTAAATTGGTTTCGAGCGGATAGTCATTCTTTGATTGCAATAGGAAATGAGTTATTATGAAATTGGAAAGTAAAGCTTGGTATGTCAATTGTGAAGGGAAGGTGGAAGGTAAGAGGCAGAGGTCGAAGCCCAAAAAGATGGTCTGATCAGATGACTGAACAGCTGGACAGTAAGCTGAGCGATGACATCTACTGTGCAAAGGATGGCCAGAGGTGGCACCAGATAATGAGGGAAAAGATAGAAATATATGATATAGAGTAAAACTTGTACAGTTATCAATACTCACAAATTGTGCAACTATCACAAAAATCATTGAGCATGTTCTAACTTTAAACAAAATTTGAACGCGCGCTAAAATGTAAAATGCTAAAATGTTAAAATATTGCGTGAAAGCATTTGGTTGGAGAAGTTCAGACACTTTTGTCCAAACTAAACCAAAATTAAGGAAAGGAAGGAAAACTCAAGACCGTAAAATTTGGCGTAACAAAGAAGAGGCATATGTCCAGCAATGGATCAATAAAGGCTAATGCTGATGATGATGATGATGAAACCAAAATTACTTTTGAGGATATGGCCTTTCCATTACATCAAGATCTCAGTACACTTTACTGCAAGAGATCGTGTTTCGCGCCAGCTCCTTTATAAAAGACCACTTTAAAAGGCTGACCGCGAGGGCTTACACTTGTATGTTTGTCTTCGAATTCCGTTTCTAATAAGAAATATTGAATTCGAAGCGGAGAAAACTTTAAGTGGGCCTTTTCAGCCTTTCAAGAGATCGCCTTTGAGGGGCAAACGTGGCCTTTGATTCTGCTTATATCGAAGTATTACTTACTTATTACTGTATAAAGTCTATAATTGACTACAACTTGACTATTCTGGCTCCTCAAACACAGTTTCCTCTAGTTATACTTGTATTTATAAATACTTTATACTATTATAAAACTGTAACTGAGCTACGTCGGATCGTTGGAGATATTTTATTATAAGTTACCAGCTTTTATTTAACTTGTAATGTTAGTGTTATGAATATTCGGATCAAATCTTGTACTTAAGTAAATTTTGACCTAGTTACCGTTGTTGAAATGAGTTGAAATTTAGTATTTCTGCCCAGTTTCGATAATAATACAATATTATGACAGCGAGCTGATCTTATGATAGACACGGGAGGTGGACAACTGAACTCCTCAGTGGCCAAAAGTAGATTTATGGTGTTTGGACTCATTTTGATCAGCTTGCAGTACCGTTTATGCATTTTATAAAATCTTGTCTGGGAAATTTGACCCAAATACACATACATAAACATAAAAAAAAACATAATAGCTTGTGAATAAATCTGAGCCGCCGTGGGACGCCTGGTATATAATATATATGGACGCACAATCATATATATGGACGCCTATGTATGAACTGTTATTTCGGTTCAACATTTTTAACCTAAACATTTTAAATACATGATTGACCTAGCTGAATGATAAAGAAGACTGATCGCCACCCTCGCCAAGCCAACACCTGACCCGCCGAACACCCATTAAAAAAAAAGCCTTTCAAAATATCTTCTTCTACACAATTGTACAACTATTTTAAACTCCGTTTAACCATACAAGCTATCTCAGCTACAAATCAAAGTTTATCGGTTCTGAGTCACGACACATTAGTTTAAAAGGTAGCTACAATATGGTACACGTACCGTGTTTTATTTAACGGTGGTCATAAAATGTCCGACAGCACACCGTGAGTTTATTACCGAGGGACGTCAAAATGTACCTTTACCTTATGAAGCTATGCGTTAACTGTAATTATTTGAAGGAAGAATTTTGATTCTTTGAACTTAAAAACCGACTTTTATAATATTTATTGATTGAATTAAACAGACAGTAGACTAAATATAATAACTAAAATGAACTAAAACTAAATCTTAAAAATCTAACAAAAGTGGGGGTGTCCATGAGGCATGGTGCTTGGCTGAATTTCCACTTTGAATTGCAATAGCTATTCCCTGTGCGAGAAATGAGCCAGCCCTTCTGTCAAGTGGACTTACTAATAAAACCAAACTACTTAACCGATTTTTATGAAATAGACGCGCAAGATTATGCAATGCAAAGTTCTGGGTCGCAATGTATCTGTTATGGGCAGGCGTAGCGCTTACCATCAGGCGAACGACTTAAATCGTAACTTAGTTAAATAAAAAAATACTGCCCACAATAATTTCAATGCCTATAATAGTCAAAGACTTAGCAGTATCTCGCGCCATACCTACTAAATGCCCGATTTCACAATGTTAAATGTTGCTAAACACTTGTTAACGTTTCAAACTTCAAATCCCTGTTCCTTAATATAACCGTCACTAATCCTTAATTACTTTTAATAAACCGCTAACACGGTTTTAAGAACTTACTAAACTAAGTTTGGTAACAGCCGAGCGCTAACCGATGTTAAAGCACAGGTTAAAGTTGCTCGACGTTTCGACGATCCGTTAAAAGTAACGCGTAGCAAAGGGAGAAGGCGCAACTTATGATTAAAGCCATGAACTTATAAAAGAGAGGGCGCCACGTTACGTCGCTAAATGCGAAAGTGAAGCACCCATGCTGCGTCAGCCTACACACACAAGTGTTATGCTGATTGATATTTCAATTATTGAAATAAAAGTGAGAAAGTTATGCACGTACCTACTAAAATTACATTTACGCAGTTGAGTACATTTTCCTGAAATGAAATTGTGTAACAAAACGACCATTGCTGTAATTATGCTCCCTCCTATTATATAGGTTCATGATTAACGTGGAAAAGTTGAGGTTACATAGCTTGTAAAAAAATTCAAGGAAAATTCAAGTATTCTGGGGAAAACTGCTGGCGAAACTCGAAGGCGCTCCTAGTCTTTGCAGGAAATGTCTGTATGCAGAAGTGTAAGTAAAAAAAAATGTCCCAAAACCCAATTCTGACTCTTTTAGGGTCGCGCAAAATATCGCACAATCCTGCTTTACGCCGTTCCTACCATGAAATCACCCGAAAAATGCCGATATCTTTCCCAAGTAGATCGTTGAGAGGCGATAAAAAATCTGCGACGAAGAAATGACGCCGCATCCTTTTCTATATGCCGGGAGATTAGATAGCTTGAGGGTGAGAAGCTGTTATGTTAACATTGCAAAATAGCTATTGGTGTGGCGAAAAGACTTCAATATTTGACGGCCTCTGTGGCGTATGTTGGTTACGATTTCATTACCGCGTAAGGCATATATTTGAGTGAACCGCAGGTATTTGCTTGGAGTCTGGATGTTTATGGGAATATGGTCCTTGTAGTGGCGACGGAGTTCCTTCTGGCTCAGACTTTTCTTATTGTGGACTGAAAAAAACAAACAATATCCTATCATCGTTTTTTTTATTGCTATGTAGGCAAGCATTTGACCGCATTCCCACCTGGTGGTAAGTGTCAACACGGTCGATAATAGAGCATGCTTGCCTAGAATATACCTAATCACTATCGCCTTGAAGACTTTCTGATTATAGTTCTCGGGAAACATGGACGCTGGGAAGCTGTTCCATTCCTTCGCTGGTCTGTTTTTGCTATTCTCTTTATTCTTTTGTTTTTAATTAGGTTGTGGCGAGTCATGTTCTCGTAGTTAATTAGTTTAAAGTTGAGCAATCTCCCGGTTGACACAGAGTGGTCCCGAGTGACTCAGCTGGGCGGTGACTGCTTGTTAACAAGTTCGGTACACTTGACGACACAAGTTATTCTAATAGTTGACAGTCGATGTGTCCGGGACGTATGTCCCTTGGTACATGAGTGTTAAGACGAGTGGACTGTATCTAGGGGTTGTTGAGGTTATGAAGAGGAAAATTGGTTGGAAAAAAACTCACCGGTGGTCGGCACTTAACTTCCTTTGGAGGCGTCGTTGGGGGCCCCCTTTTGCTAATTGTTGATGGTACACTGATGGTTATTCACTGATTATATTTTATTTCATGTTTTTGATGGAGCGACGCACCGTGTCGGTTCGTTAGAGTTTTGGAAGAGTGTCAAAGAATGAAAAGGATTGGTAGAGTGAATGTGTAGAAAGGACTGAACGTCCATAATGGGAACGAATGAAAGGGCGGGAAGGTTTTAATTTGGAATGGTTGAATAAGAGGCTTTAACATTTATCTTCCCCCCCGCTGGCGAATTGATGAGACAGAAAAGTCTAAAACACATTAAAATTTGTTCACAACCACCAATGCAAAAATCTTGACATATGATAATTGTTATAAAATGATGTCAAGTGTTATTATGATTTAATGATCTGTTTTGAAATGAACTTAATGAATAATTGCTATATTTTCACACACAAAAATAATAATAAAAATTAAAAAAAATTATGAAATGATGTCTACACAAACTAGTCATTATTTGGTAGAGGACACAACTTCACAAGAGGTCGATCGAAAACACCTTGTGCAGTCCTGACTGAGGCAGATCGAGGGATACCGTCACGCTCAGGATGTAGTTTAATTATTCTACCAAAATGCCATCGCAGTGGGTGAGTAGTTTCATTTTTTATGATAACGAGTTGATCAATGTTTACTGGAGGTGATGCTTTAGTCCATTTCAATCGCTGTGATAAAGTGGTAAGATACTCACTATGCCACCGAGACCAAAAGTCTTGGTGCATTTTTTGCAACAGTTGCCACCGTGTAAGTCTGTTCATGCTTATGTTGGAATAATCAAGAGATGGCACTGTTGTGAGAGGCGCTAATGTTAAGAAATGTCCTGGGGTTAAAACTGAAACATCTGAAGGATCCGAGCTAAGTGGACAGAGGGGCCTTGTGTTCAGGATTGACTCCACTTGAGTCAAAAGCGTGTTAAGTTCCTCATACGTTAGAATTTGTGTGCCAACAACGCGATACAAATGTGTTTTTACGGACTTAACACCCGCCTCCCAAAGTCCTCCGAAGTGAGGTGCTCCTGGTGGGTTGAATTTAAACTCAATACGCTCCGTTTCACACGCGGCGCGCATGAGGTCTATCAGTTGCGACTGTGCGCCCTTAAAATTCGAACCACAATCGCTGTGGATCACATTACACCGACCACGTCTTGCTACAAACCTGCGTAGGGCAGCTAAAAATGCTTCTGTTGATAGGTCAGAAGCAAGTTCTAAATGTACTGCTTTGGTAGCGAAGCACACAAATAAGCACAGATACGCCTTCACAGAACGCGTACCACGATAACGTTGAAAAGTTATGTTAAACGGTCCAGCGTAGTCACAACCTACAGACTGGAATGCTTTGATCTGAGTAACACGAGAACGTGGCAAATCTGCCATTTCAGGTTCAAAATTATGGGGCTTTACACGAAAACAACGGTAACAATTTGATAAAACTTGACGAATTGCTCGTCTTGGAGACAAAATCCAAAAATTTTGAAGTAGTAAGAACTGCATTGTTTGTAAACCAGGATGAAAATTTTCGTTGTGAGTACACTGAATGATAAGTTGTGTCAAACGATGCTTGCGAGGAAGCAAAGCTGGGTGTTTTGATTCGTGGCTAAGATCTGACTGAGAGAGCCTACCCCCCACCCGCAAAATGTGATTTTGATCCAAAAATGGGTTAAGTTTTCTGAATGATTTTTCAAATGATGGTGGTGATTGATCACGAAAGGGCAAGTTAACGATGTATCGCCCAGCAACATCCCGTTTATGAGTTGATTGAAATATATCTTCACATTGAATATCTTCCACGGAGTGAGATTGCTTGTTATCTCCAGTAGGTATGTTGTCTAACTCCCAAAATTTCTGAACCGCAATGTCCAGGTTGGTGTCCACTGACACATGATTGATTGATAAAGGAGTGGGGAATGATGAATTTGTCAACGTTTTTCCCATAAGAATAAATCCAAATATTGTATTGATAGCCGTCGCAGCATGATGTCCACCGTCAATTTTTCCTGGTATTAAAATTTGTGGGAATATCTCACCACCAATGAGGATATCCACCGGACGAGAAGAATGGTAATTTTCATCAGCTAGTTTCAGATTTGCTAAGTGTTCAAAGTTTTGAACATTCACCGGATGGGTGGGCATGTTACCACAAATTTTGTCTAAAGTCACTGCTTCCGTTGTGAATGTGGGTTCCACTTTTCCAACTGGTCTAATTTCCAGAAACACTTTGCTTGTAGAACATGCAGGAACCTCACCAATTCCAGACATAGGTGTTTGAGTCTTGTATTGGGACAAGCCTAAACGACGGGCACACGTTTTGGTAATAATGTGACTTTGACTTCCTGGGTCCAGTAGGATGCGCACCTTTTGGAAAGTACCTTGGCCATCCTTTACCTCCACCTCTGCAGTCGCAAGCATGACAAAATGACTACCTGATGATGAACCTGAAGACATATTTGACAATGTAACTGGAGTGATCACACCTTCCTTGACATTAGAGTAGGATGACGAAGATGTTTGATGGTAAGCAGCACTTGCTTGTTTATGTTGGGGGTTGACAGGACCACCAGTCTCTGTCCTCTTAGGAAAATGCAACAGACTGTTATGTCGCTGATTGCATGTCTTGCATGAGTGAGTTGAATTGCAATTTATTGTTATATGATTTGAACGCAAACAATTGAAGCACAATTTGAATTGTTTAATCACTTGAGACCTTTCTTGTGGGGTCTTTGATAAGAAGTTTGGACATGAGTAAAGAGCATGGCTTTCTTTACACAAAACACATGATTGATTGTTTGATTGAACCAAAAGCATTGTTGGTGTTGACTTTGGTTGATTGGTTGAATTCACACGCTTGTTATGATAATTATTTTGTTGCTGAACTACTGATTTGTTATTCTCATTTGAGAATAATGAGCGTTCTAGTGCACTGCATCGGTCCAGTAAAAATGATTTTAATTCATTAAAGCTTGGGAAATCTTTGCCTGTGCTAGACAACTCAAAGGCTTCACGAGATGCTTTATCTAATTTTGTTAACAACGAATGAAATAACACAAAGTCCCATTCTGAAGTTGGTAATCCCAGTGAACTAAGCATCGCTATGTTTTCACCGTAGACATCAAGCAAGTTCCGCAAGCTCTGGGCTGAACCAGAAGGCATGGCCTTTAAATTATTAATTTGTTCCCAACACATGAATGCTAAATACCTTTTGTTGTTGTATCGATTCACTAAAGCTTCATAAGCGCTCATATAATTAGCCTCAGACACATGAAAAGCACGAATTATATTTATGGGTTCCCCGGACAATGTTGTGATTAGGTATTGAAACTTTTCTATGTTTGTTAAATCTGTTCGCTGATGAACAAGTGTGTTAAAGAGGTCAATGTACCCCGGAAAATCTTTGAACTCACCTGTGAATGTAGGTAATTTAATCGGTGGAAGTTTAGTCTTTGGGTTGGGTTGATGACACGGTTGAGAAGGAGAAGCGAACTCCACTTTTGATTCTTTCAAGTATTTACGTTTTGCTTCGAGTACTTCGAAATACATGTCATCAGCTTGCTCTTGGAACACGGACTGCCCTTGCAACTCTTTATCATCTACACCGGCTTTTTGTAATTCACAAACCAAATTGATGTGGGCATCATTAAAGCCCTCCAAGATAATGTCTAAACGGGAACACCATGTCTCTAACCGCGTTATAAGTTTCGGTTCGGATTCACAATTACGTGCACACAAAAGTGCATCGCTGAGCCGCTTGTGCGACAGGCTGCGTTTCGACTCCCAATGCGCAATCATGGTCTCACTCATTTTGAAATTTGATAGTTGTTATCACTTTTAGCAGAAATTTTACGCCTAAACTAACTTATTATCGCGCAAACTTTTAAAAAACACACTTTACGATGGAGTTTGATAGTTTTCAAACAGAAACGAACACGAAACTGTCACTTGTTTGTCAAAAGTCACAGCATAAACACTATGAGAATGACCGTATGAAATGATCGAACGAACATCGACGAATTTGATTCGGTTTGTTCGTATTGCCGGCACACAAACGCAATTTGTCGGCACACAAACAAACACAATCTTTGCTTGAGTTACTTAGGCGCTGTATGTTACACGTAAGTATTAACACAATTGTTTAATGATTTATCACGATAAGCTGTTATTATTAAGTGTCGCATGTTACACATAAACAACGATTGAAATGATAATTAATGTTCAATTTCACAAAATTGAATACACGAACACAAATGTTTTGATTAAATGGACTCTCCCAATGACACGATATGAAGTTGGACTCACCCACAGAACGAACACAGCTCAATACTTCCAACCTACCTAAACTCCGGCGCGTGTGCGCAGATCGGTGAAATACAAAGTGTAGGTATTTTTACACCAACCTTTTGCAAAGTTCCTCACACAAAATGAATGACTGAGTTTGTTTGATGAATTAAACACAAAATATGATATGCGTTGTGATCGATATGTTGATATGATGCTAATAATTCGAATTATAGGTTTTGCAATTTGGTTGTTGTGTGCAAATATGGCGGCTTGATGACGCTAAAATTTTCACAAGTTGAAACGAGTTTACGATTTGAGCATAGGAAACCGATTCTAAGTCGAAATCCGGTTCGACGAGGACCAAAAATGATGTTAAGACGAGTGGACTGTATCTAGGGGTTGTTGAGGTTATGAAGAGGAAAATTGGTTGGAAAAAAACTCACCGGTGGTCGGCACTTAACTTCCTTTGGAGGCGTCGTTGGGGGCCCCCTTTTGCTAATTGTTGATGGTACACTGATGGTTATTCACTGATTATATTTTATTTCATGTTTTTGATGGAGCGACGCACCGTGTCGGTTCGTTAGAGTTTTGGAAGAGTGTCAAAGAATGAAAAGGATTGGTAGAGTGAATGTGTAGAAAGGACTGAACGTCCATAATGGGAACGAATGAAAGGGCGGGAAGGTTTTAATTTGGAATGGTTGAATAAGAGGCTTTAACAATGAGAGCGTCAAAATATTTTTGTACGTAGATTTTTGTTCGCATGCCTTGTAAATTTATAAATAGGTTCTTATTTAATTTTACGGGTCTGTGTATTGACTGCCTTTGACCACTCTTTATTCATAGAATTTAAATAACAAAACTTAAAAATCTAACAAAAAAGGGTGTCCAATTCCATGAGGCATGGTGCCAAGAACACTGGCTGCATTTCCACGTTGAGTAGCAATATCTATTCTCTGTGCGAGAAATGAGCCAGCCCCCTTGTCACCAGCGGCATCTTAACTGTCTTTTAATTATTAGTTTGACATATTGTACTAATCATTCTGGATCTAGACCTCTGTAATAGGAACTTAAACTTTTTGATTTGAATCAGAAAATTTTGAAACGTTCCGTTACTTGATTCATATGATGATAAGTTGGCGTCTAGAAGTTAATTTAAGTAACTACCTTTAAATTAGTAAAAAACTAATGTAAATCTATTTATTAAATGCAGTGGCAGTGGATATTACTTTGAATAAAACATTTATCTGTTCAACCCTGTAAAATGTTCCGTTACTAAAAAACTAAATCAATATCGGGTCATCCGTTTGGAAGCTACGATGCGACAGACAGACACACAGATTATACACATTTAACGTATAACAAACACTCTTCTGTTTGCTTCGAGGTTTAAAAACTGAAGCGTATATTCAATGAAAATGTTTAGCCGAGAATTGTTTTTAGCCATTTTTGCCACGATTGTATCAATTTCTAGATAGACAATGTTGGTCAGTCCGTCAGCCCATGTTTATGAGGGCGTAAAAAATGTAGGCGGCTTTTGTTTAAGGAGCTGTTTTATGGAATTGCTCTAGGTTACGAATTTAGAGACAAAGTAACCTCTGAGGTTTATAGTTATACGGTTTGACCGACAAATCTCTGAGTTATGTGTCGAATAATAATTATTGCCTAAGGTGAGGAGGTCACCTGCGTGAGAGGAGACCCGTGCTCAGCAGTGGAACGATATGGGTCGATGATGATGAATTACTATGAATGGTAGTTTTAATCGTACCCATCTGTGAAAATACTGATACCAACTGATTTTTTGAGCTTTTCAAATCTGAAACTTTTCAGAAGGGACTTCAGAAAAGTGAAAAGTTTTAGAAAAAAGATAAGTCTGAGAAACCTTTTTGATGGTTTTTGCGATTTTTCTGACAAAATACTGTTGTTTTTCAAAATTTTTATGATGACTGGCTTTGTTTCACGAGCGTATAAGGACCCTGACACATTTATTTGTTTTGATAGATCCTATCATTCGGTTATAAAATTAAATTATATTTCCCAAGCAATCTATAATAAAAGTTTTGGCGTTACAAAATATTGTGTTTTGAAATCATCAAAAACGATATTATATTTGTAGTTAACAACAATAATTCTTCAATGTGTAATAAAAATTTTGTCACTAAATTATTTAACGTATAAAACAATTAAAGATATTACAAAAAAGCTTTAAAACTATTTTTTCTACAAAAGTATTCCAAATATAACAAAAGTATCAAATCTATTCCATCCGCTCCATCTTCAGCGTTTTTTCGCAGGGCGTGCCAGCTCCGCCCTGGACTGGCTCCGCTGATGAGACTTGGGTTATTGCTACACGGACGTAATTATAGTGATCATGCCTTACAGCCTTTTTAACCGTACGTTGTAGTGTATTTTACTAATAAGAACATGGAAAAAAATCTGTAAAATTTACATACTTGCATAGTTTTTTTTTGGCAAATTTTTTGCATAAGTTTTTTTCCCCTCCCTTTTCCACAAAAAGCCATTATCGATAAATCCACTGTTAGACAGCGTTTTCCTCCAAATTTTTTGGTCTTGAGCTTTCCTTCCACACGTATGCAGACGATACCATCTGCAAATATCAGGCAATACGAACTCTGTTTCAATTCCAAGCAAAAGGCCCCCACATCCCTCTTACAAGTGAGGTCAAAAACTGTCCAAGAAAGGGTCACCTACTTCAATACCAGTACCCTAACCAACAATGACTTGTTTGGAAAACATCAAACTTGCCACCCGCCGGCTCCAACAATATACGTCAAACTTTAAAAGCCTTCATACATGTTGTTCCAGCAACTTTATTGAGAAATGGCTGCTAGAATTGATTCTGACATCCTCCTTGCGCACTTTAAAACACGCCAAAATTTCTCCACATCGCCCACCCCCTAAACGAAGCCTTGTTTCCTTTAAAATAGAGTACATTCTGCTTTGTGGTTTTTCGTTAGGTGTTTATAAATAAAAGCGTTGCTTCTTCATATTTATTAGTTGTTCTTTTACGTGTAATGGATTTTTAAGTGAATAAGGAACAACAAAAAGGACGAAGACGCTGCTTGATGCTTTACATTTGGATCGAGTTAAATGAACTATGGGAATGGATTGAAGAGTTTCTTTTTGCGTTTTGCCTTCGCACGAGTTCTGCATTTAATCGGTGTCAAGTTACTAATACACTAGTTCCAAAAGTTTATGAAACTAGCATGTAACGGAAATTGATAGAATTGTGACAACTTAATTCACAGAGGCCATAACCAAGCAGTCAAATCAAGACAATACTTCTAAACTCTTCTAAACGTTGTACATTTCCGTTGAATGACAGGATCAAATTAATTTAAAAAATAAAGCTGAACAAAAGTTTGAAATAACAAAACCGTGCAAATATATATACCAACAAAAAAATAAGCACAGACACCGCTGTTCTCAATGATTTGTAGGTAATCGTTAATGAAAATCGGGAACCGGTTTTTTTTCCTCGGCGACTCCGGGCGGGCGGCAACTCTGGCTGGGCGGGCGGCAATATATTTATGAAATGGTTGCAGGAATAATTTATATGAAGACAGTTTCGATGCCTTTCGATTCGAGTGTGTGTGTGCGCGGATATTTTGTAACGGTTTTGGTACTTTGAGCATTTTCGATAGTGGGTGTGGTTCAGTGGTTATTAGTTAGTGGTGTATGATAGGTCAAACGAGACAGGTGTAAGCTATTTTCGCGGTTAAAAACTATTTCGCGTATGGAATACCAATGTTTACTTAAGTATACATTACAGCGTTAAAATTATAATAAATAAAAAATGAATGAAACTTCTGTAGCCAAATGAATGTTCCATTATATGGAATTTCTTTAACAGTTGCATTTATAATAAGTACGCCACAACCATAGTATCGAAAAATATTTTTATTTCTTACCATCCAAAGGTTGTTTTGCTTAAAGCAAAAAATAGCTTTAAGCAAAAATACCGCCCATTGTACTAACTTTTTTTACCTATTGTTATTTTTCTGTATTGGATTTAGTTCCGTGTACAATAAAGAGTTTACTATTCTGAATCTTTTTCGCATATAAAAACAAATTTGTTAAAATAAAAATACATAAAAGAACAAGTATCAAAACCATTCACGCGCGCTACCAACTGCAAAGTACTCGTTCCGTAGGCGGGTACAGGGAAGATGAAAAATCACAGATGACTTTTTTTATTGCGCGAGTCACCACTCTCGGGACCGGCCGGCGTAATTACCCGGAAAAGTGTATACTACAGAGATAAATAATAAGTAAAAGAAGCTTCTTGCATTTGCCAAGGTGATTAATAATAAGTGGGAGAAGGGAAATGATGCATAAGCTTGTGAGGAGAAAGTTTTGGTGGAGTATCTGATGAGAGTATAGTTTCCTCTGTAGGTTAATTCATCGATTGCCAGTAATAATTATACTGTACAAGCGCACTCTAACATTTCATTTTTCTTTTGGAGTGATTAAAATAATTTAGATATTCCTTTTATTAATCAGTGAAAAGTAGCTGTCTGGGTACCTACGTAGTGGCTCTTTTTATGTGTATATTCTGTGGCTAATAGACAAAACGCATCAATTTACGCATCTGTGCCGGAAGAGTGAAGTGCATCGTGTTGACTCACTCCAACGGTCAGTTCGAAATCCACACGCGCCGCATCGCACATGCTCCGCTCCGCGACGACGTAATTTAACATTAAACGTGTCGTGTTTTCATCCCCCGCATTTATTATAATAGGAATCTCGTTTGTCGAACTCACCCCCGCTCGCTTGTGTAAACAAACCGCAACGATAGTGCAGTGACGTGATTTCACGTGTGCCGGCCGGCAAAACGGAACTGTGGGTGATAACTTGGATGGACAGTAGCTGGAGACGGACCCCCTTGAGGTGCTAGATTGGTACGTAGTCTTTTTCCGCATTTTTATACACATAATTACTGCTACCCCTCGACAACCTCAGGAGACCATCCGATTCCCGGCTGAAACAGCCCGTATTTTCACTGAGGCCAGCCCGCACCCCCCCGCAGTGTAGGAAAGCAAATTTTCTACCTTTTTATGGTCCTTCGAGCCGGATTCTCCGTGAAAATTAGTTGTTTCTAACAAACATTTCAAGTTAGACACCCCCGCCATTTTTTTTTGCCCTTGTTAGTGCGCACGCGTCATATTGCCATCCGCTAAAATCTCTTCGAAACTTTAATATTTTTAACTAAAAACACTAACTACGCTCCTATAACAACCGCATTACATTTATTTCCGCATATTTCGCTAAAAACTTAACCTACATAAGCATATTCCAATTTCAATATCTCTGTACGCCACTACGAACATTAGGTACATACCTACATAATAATGGCCGCGAATGAACAGAAGTTGAAATTGTTAGAATCTCAACGGGAATTATTTTTCCAACGCCTTCAAACAATTTACGACTATTCATGTTGCGATTTAAAAGATCCAGAAGCCCTGGATAATTTTCTATGCTCCATTGAAAGTTTAGAAGACGTAAGAACTAACTTCCAATCAACCGCGAAAGAATACAATATAACCTTGTTGAAAATAGATAAAGAAAGTGTACCTGACTCTCAAAGCTGGTTATCATTCGAAGACATGTATTGCCGCATTAAACGTAAATTATCCATGTTTACACCGCCAAAAGCAGAATTTAAACCTACCCCCGCTAAATCTTTAATTAGGTTAGCGCCGATAGAAATGCCAGAATTTAATGGAGATCGGCTTCAGTGGCCATTGTTTTATGCCACATTCCATAACGCTGTACATTTAAATGCATCTTTAACTAATACCGAAAGAATGTATTATTTGGTTGGTAGACTAAGTGGTAAAGCCAAATCCATCTGCACAGGTATTGTTCCTTGCGCCGAAAACTACAACGCGATTTATAGCGCGCTTATATCGAAATACGAAGATAAACGCAGTCTAGCCGTTACATACCTAGATCAGATGTTCTCTCTTAAACCGATCGCTTCCGCAACCGCCAGTAACCTTGAATCTTTCATAGATCAATTCGCCAATGCCTATTTAGCATTGAATAACTTAAACATACCTGATCTATGCGACTTTGTTATGTCTTACACCCTTTTGCAAAAGTTAGACAAAGAGTCCGCGCGGTTATTTGAAATGGAGAATCGAGGTGTAGAATTACCGAACTTAAACGGGTTAATTTCATTTGTCCGCGACCGCGTAAAGGTCCTCACTCGTACTGGTGACCAATCGGGTTCTAAGACCCAGAATACAATTGCATCAAAAACTAATGTACGTTCTTTTATTGTAAACAACAACACCGCTAACAAATGTTCTTTGTGTGAACAACCTGATCACAGTAATCTCTATTTATGTTCGACCTTTAGAAAACTGTCGCCCCGCGAACGTTTCAAGTTCATCAAAAGTTGTAACGCCTGTATTAATTGCCTTAGTAAAACACACACCGCTCAATCTTGTAAATCCATAAACACATGTAAACAATGTCAACAAAAACATCACAGTATGTTACATTTTCTTGAATCCGATTATGCAAACCCGCATTCCTTATCGTCGAAGCTCGATACAAATACCTCCCGCTGTAGTGGGGGAGCTAACGGAAGGGAAAATTCACGTAACTCGACTTCTTCTAAGTCAGACGATAGAACCTTATCACTTTGCAGTATGAATACCTACTCGCATGCTAGTCACGGGCGGAAATCACAAAATGTACTACTAGGTACAGCCCTCGCTGACGTAAAATCAAATGATGGATCTGTTAGGAAAGTTCGTTTTTTGATCGATAATGGTTCTCAAAACCATTTTATAACAAGGCAGGCCTGCAAACAGTTGGGTCTCCGTGTCTTTAATGATTCCAGTAATCAATCGGTAATGGGAATAGGTGACACCTCCCAGCCTATATCAGGCATTACTGACCTAACATTGTACTCACGCCTTGATCCGAACTTTTGCTTGAAGATTCAACCGCTAGTCATTAAAACAATCTCTGGAGATTTACCGAGCTGTTCTCTAAACACTTCCGCGGTCACGCACCTTTATGACCTACCGCTCGCCGACCCGCATTTTTACGCGCCCGGACCCATCGACGTTTTATTGGGTTCCGAGGTCTTTGTCGAAATCTTGCGGCCTGGAAAATCGCTGGGCCCTGCAGGACAACCTGACGCGTTAGAAACCGCCTTTGGATATATAGTAATGGGGTCCACGGCCTCAGTGCCCGCCGATAATCATAAACCCGCACATAATCAAACTCACCGCGCGTTCTTTACATCGAGTGACGAGTCAATTGAGGCTTTAGTTACTAAATTTTGGCAGCTCGAGTCGGTACCTACACAAAAACATATGTCGACAGCTGACCAAGAATGTGAACATTTCTATGTTTCTAATACGCACCGCGACGTTAATTCAGGACGTTATGTAACCGCATTGCCATTTTCGAAATCCCCGCACTTGTTAGGAGATTCCTTGACGACAGCCACGCGCCGTTATTCTTATCTTGATCATAAATTCCAGACTAACAAAACATTAAAGAGCGAATACGACAAGGTAATGACGGATTATTTAAAAGGTGGTATTGTTTCCCCCGCTCCCGCTTTGAACACCGATAACAAATATTATGTAATCCCTCATCATGGAGTCTGCCGACCAGAAAAGCCGCTACGACTTGTATGTGACCCTAGCGCGAAGTCAAGCACTCAAGTAGCTTTAAACGACATTCTACACTCGGGGCCAAACTTACAGGCAGATTTAACCGCAATCATTTTAAAATTCAGACTTTCTCCCGCTCAACTGTTGAGTCATCCGCTATGGCTCCACGGTCCGCCCTGGGCACGTGACGATCTACGTACGTGGCCTATTAATCGCTTCACTTTCGACTCCACAGCTGATGAAAAGCTGTTGGAAATCAAAAAACGCGCTAATGTTTTCATCACCACCGATGAACAACCGCAATTTCTATGCACGCTTGCTAAGAAAGTATCGTCTTGGTCCAAGCTTCTCCGCATTATAGTATATTTATACCGCTTCTTAGGAAAAATTCCGCGTTCTAATAGAATCGAACTTTCACACTTACAATATGCAAAAAATATTATTGTAAAATCTCTTCAACAACAATATTTCAAAGACGATATAAACGCCCTCTCCAACAATCGCAAGGTTTCAAAATCGCTAATCCCGCTTTCACCATTTTTAAAAAATGATTTGCGTCGCATCGGGGGACGTTTAGAAAAATCTTCGCTTTGTTTTGACGCTAAACATCCGATATTGCTTCCTAAAAAGGATCATATCGTTAACATTTTAATAGATTATTATCACCGCAAATATTTACACGCCGGACCACATTTATTACTATCTTTGTTGAGACAAAAATTCTGGATAATTTCCGGACGCACTACAGTAAAACAACGCTTTCGACTTTGTAATAAATGTTTTAAAGTAAATCCCCGTAATGAGGCGCCTTTCATGGCACCCCTCCCCGCTTCTCGCGTCACCGAGGCTAAACCATTCTTACGAACGGGCGTCGACTACGCTGGTCCAATAAACGTATTGATAAGCAGATACCGCGGTGCCCGCAAAGAAAAGGCATATATCTGTTTGTTTACATGTTTAGTGACGCGCGCCGTTCATTTGGAATTGGCAGTAGACTTGAGTACGGACTCATTTTTCCGCGCTTTCCGTCGATTCATCTCGAGGCGTTCCAATTGTCTGGAGTTGTTCTCAGACAATGGTGGAAACTTCTTAGGCGCTAAAGCCCAGCTGGACGAGTTGAATGGCTTTCTCAAATCCAAGGCCTTTTGTGATTCCTTCGCTGAGGAAACGATATCTCAAGGCATATCTTGGCATTTGAACCCGCCCAGTGCACCTCATTTCGGTGGCATTTGGGAAACTAACGTCCGCAGTGTAAAGTTAATTTTAAAGCGCGTGATCGGTGATGTTCTGCTTACTTATGAGGAGCTGCTTACCGTATTAACTCAAGTTGAATCTCTTCTCAACAGTCGTCCGCTAACCGCTGTTTTAAGTTCTGACCCCGCAGAGCCCAAGGCACTTTGTCCTTCTGACTTTCTGACTATGGGTCCGCTTGAGTCATTTCATGATGACTCACGTTACAAACCTACATTGACAGATTTAGTCCGCAGTAAACATTTGACTGACCAGGTTGTTCAGAGATATTGGAATCGTTGGAGACAAGAATATCTTAATACCCTACAAACACGCGCCAAATGGAATACTAAGTCTAATCCGGTGACTAAAGGAGCTGTCGTTGTGCTAAAAACTGAAAATTCACCACCGTTACAATGGCCTTTAGGCATAGTAGAGGATATACATCCTTCATCTGACGGAATCGTCAGAGTGGTAACGGTGCGCACTAAGAATGGTACCTATGTTCGCCCTGTTGTAAAACTATGTGTTTTACCTTCTCAATAACCTACATTCTTAACCCCTCCCCGCATTTTTCACCCGCAATTTTAGTCATAGTTTATTTTATCTTTCAAGTTTTCCTATCTTTTATTAGACGGATTACTTCCGCATCCGCTTCCGCATCCTTAGACATTAGATAACACAATTTAGGTGATCATTCTCTCTTTGTTGGTTCAGGAGTCTTCTTTAACTCCTGAAGGCCGGGGGGATGGCTCTTTTTATGTGTATATTCTGTGGCTAATAGACAAAACGCATCAATTTACGCATCTGTGCCGGAAGAGTGAAGTGCATCGTGTTGACTCACTCCAACGGTCAGTTCGAAATCCACACGCGCCGCATCGCACATGCTCCGCTCCGCGACGACGTAATTTAACATTAAACGTGTCGTGTTTTCATCCCCCGCATTTATTATAATAGGAATCTCGTTTGTCGAACTCACCCCCGCTCGCTTGTGTAAACAAACCGCAACGATAGTGCAGTGACGTGATTTCACGTGTGCCGGCCGGCAAAACGGAACTGTGGGTGATAACTTGGATGGACAGTAGCTGGAGACGGACCCCCTTGAGGTGCTAGATTGGTACGTAGTCTTTTTCCGCATTTTTATACACATAATTACTGCTACCCTTCGACAACCTCAGGAGACCATCCGATTCCCGGCTGAAACAGCCCGTATTTTCACTGAGGCCAGCCCGCACCCCCCCGCAGTGTAGGAAAGCAAATTTTCTACCACGTAGTTCTAAAGTACCCTAGGGGACGTATGTACCTAAAATGTACACACGGAAATATGGACTTAGGTATCCAAACTTTATGGTTAGTTCAACTATTGATCAACTTCACAGATTAAAAAATCTGTGAGAAATACTGGCCACATCCAAAAAGAAAAAATATACTTCCGAAGTTGGAAGACAGCATACAGGCGCGCTCACAAGTGCCGATATATTTTCATTTGAAGTGTTCTTCACCAGTGGCGCCGCCTGTGTGTGACTGCCCGAGTTATTGCACTTAGGACGAGTGGCCAACTGCCGCGGCCGTGGATAGAAAAAAAGTTAAGCGGCCGCCGAGTGTAGACTGTGCGTGATGTGAAAAATTGTTTCAATGTTAACATTTAGTTAAATTAAAAAAGTTAAGTTTGTTTCTAGTCTTACCAGAATAAACAAGATAGCTTTTTAAAAACTTTAACATCGATGAGAACTTACGTAAACATTTTAATTTGACCTGGAATTAAATAGGTACATTTGTCACCAATAACTTATCTTTAAAGTAAACTGTATTCAGTTTTTAGTATTTTCTAGAATTATAAGTAACTAAGTAAGGAACATACATGACAGAACACATTAACTATCAAACTATCGTAGCTGAAATGTTTTCAAAAGCTGTATCGGCATTCAGTTTCCACCTAACGACTTTCTTAAGAACCTCGTTTTTCATCGTACTCCTTCAGACGAAAGGAGACTGTCCACAAATAAAAGAAAAAAATAAATGAATGGACGAGTCAAGAAAACTGTTTTCGAATAAAAGAAAGAAAACATTTATAAATGGAAGGAGTTTTTATAAATGAAGGCAGGAGGGGTGGGGACGGTCGTCACTTCTGCATTTACTCAGTAGAGACATGGGGGACAATGTTCAGACATCGTCAATTTCAATTTATGGCCATGGACGCGGTTGTCGCGTCTTTTACGTCGTTAGGTACAGGCGCTTAGAAAAGTGAAATATTATCAGAGGTTTGAAAAGATAGAGTGCCTTAAGTATCGGGCTTTTTATATATGTTTTTAATTATGGTTTGCGATTTCATTGACAATCTTATAAATAATAATAAATTTGTATATTTCGTCGAGGGTCAAGCTTGTAGTGTCATCTTAAACATCGGTGGTGTAAATTAAGTAATTTATTTCCCCCCAAAAAGTGTCAAATAAATAAATTCATTTCTATAAAATCTCGACCATAAATCCCACACAGCAATCAGAATAATAAAATTAACTTTTTAATCTCTAAAAACGGCACACGACGTAATAAAAACATTACATCGCAAAGCTTCTACTGGCCTTTTGCTTATTAAGTTTAATTTTTAATATTCGCGCTCAGGCCGCGTAAAATTGCACTCCGCAACGAATTACGCGAAGAAAAAACACGCCACTTACTCGAATAATTCATATTTTCCAGGGTTTTGATGTGCGATGAGCACGCCGGCGGTGAAAAGTGAGAATTTAATATGAGGCTCCATGTAATCCGGAAAGATATGTTTGGCAACAGGATCGGGGAGCACAGACCTCTTACTACAAGATTGGTGGAGCGGCTATGGCGGCTTTTGTAGTTGGAGGCCTCTTCCGTAAGCAACCGCCTGGGGAAGTACCACACCTTTGCCAGATATTCATCCGCTAAGCAGTAGTCTGCAAACATTACTGTGTTCCGGTTTGAAGGGCACTGTTTCCAGCGAAATTACTGGGCATTTGAGACTTTAGAGCCGATGTCTCAGAGTGACGAGTGCAGTGCAGTGCCGCGCAGGATTATGCAATGCAAATTTCTGGGTGGTACTTTAACTGTTATGGGCAGGCGTAGCGCTTACCATCAGGTGATTGACTTGCTCGTATCATTACTCAGTGAAAAAAAATTTTTTTAATCATCACATACTGATAGTTTATAAAAATCTTGAAAATCATTTTCCATTCTTGGGGCTTCTTTCAAAATCAATCATCTTGGAAATCCATATTCGATTGTGTATATATTTCAATAACAATGTTGACCGCCTTTTATACAGACAGACGAAAGTCGGAACAACCATAGCAGTTTTTTGATTAGAAAACTATTGGATAAGAAGAAATCTTATTGCGTTATATGTGATATTTGCTTAAAAACCAATTTAATCTTGAAATACACTAAACTTTAATACGAAATTACTGTATTATATTTGGATATTATTAAAGGATTGGATTGTTTTTTTTTTTTTTTAATTTATAATGAAATTTTGTTAGGCATTATGTCAGATCGCGGCAGTTAGCAGTGCCAACAAGTGCGGATAGATTTTGCGTTTTTGTATGGATATAATAGGTACTGTTATATTCTAGTTTGTTACGTTTGTTACTTTACTAGAGGTCAAGTTGCAGGAATATTTAAATGTAAGTCTAGCAATATTATTTATTAGAATATTTTATAAGAAGCTATTTAAGAAAGCACTGTAAACTAGTAACAAAGGCTTCTAAATGTTGTATTCATTGGACCGTGTCTGCTTTTAGTGAAATACCTTTTAATTCAAATTGTTTGAAAGATTAGTTGATGTCAGCTTCTGATGTCAGGCCGCTCAAAAAACTTTGATTGATTAAAATAACAATACTAAATCAAAATCAGTTCATCCATTTGGAAGCTTCGTTATATCAGACAGAAACTCCGATATTTATTTATTTAATACTTTATTGCACAGATTAACTAACTAGTACAAATGGCGGACTTAACGCTAAGAGCATTTTCTACCAGTCAACCACCCATAGTGAAGGAGAGAGGGATGATACACAGATACACACTTATAACACCCCTCTTTTTCGTCGGTGGTTAATAACTAGCTAATTAAGTTGTTACTATTACTGTTAGTAACATAGAATTAGTATGTACTAGTGGTACGTAGTAAAGTATCTACAGTAATTTCATTTCAATAACCATCCAAAAGTTTCCAATCTTCGCCATCTCCCACACCCTCGAAATGGGAATCCATTATAGGTTATTTATGGAGTGGCTTGGCAAAATATTTATCTGTATCGATAATGCGCCGCGCCTAGTCCCACGCAGGAAATGAAAGAGTCCACGCTTTGGTATAGTGGATTTGGGTTTTAGATAAATAATGTAAAATGACTTGAATGGCTTCAAGAAAGGATAGCACGGGTGTGTTTTTGTCTAGTTATGTCTCGATTGAATGATTTTTTGACCTATTGGCGATGGAATGCGCAATCTCATGGAAATTTTAAAAAGTTTAACCTGACAATATAGGGTTGAAATGGCGCCAGATACGATAATATGCCAAATATTATGATAATGGGGGTATTTTACAATGTGTTGTTCAATATTTGATGATCTGTGGATGATATAATACTACCATATTTATGATAAAAAATAGATAGCACTGAATTATTAGATAGATAGATAAAACTCTTTATTGAAAAAACACAGAACAAAGAAAATTTAAAAATTAGAACAAACCAACTTAACGATTAGTGTCACAATGTGCGGTCTTATCGTTCAGAGCGATCTCTTCCAGACCATGCATGGAGAGGAATTATTCTCTATGACAAATATAAATGAATATCTAATAGAATGAATTTGCTGATTTCGAACGAATTAATATAATTGACTAGCTGCGCCCCGCGGTTTCACCCGCGTAGTTCCCGTTTTGTCCCACGGGAACATAGTGTCAGGATAAAAAGTACCACATTACTCAATCTGGTTATAAACTATCTGTGTTCCAAATTTCATAGGAACGTTCAGTAGTTTTTGCGTAAAAGAGGAACAAACATCCATCCATCCATTCACACAAACTTTCGCATTTATAATATTAGTAGGATATACCTAGTCCATAACGGTCTGCTATAAATAAAACCGGAGATCCAAAAAGAACAATTACTGGAACAATACATCTGCAGAACTCATCCGCTAATCAGTCACCCGGCCTTTCTAAATCATTTATAAGCGTCGCCTTCCACCAGGCGAAAGAATTTTTCTTGTCTTAAGTAAATAAAAATCCAATCAGAGCCAAATCCAATTTTCATTCCGTCTCCAGCGGATCCACGAGGGATTCTCGGACTCATTTTTAGCGTTCGGTGAAAAAATGTAAAACGAAACGCTTGACATTCAGTCCGGATTCATATAGCACATTCTGATCGAGCTTAACGGTAGGCACAACCTGAGTTTTAATTTGGAGTATACCATACATATTCATATTAATAAATGTCCCACAATGCGTTTTAACAAATCTTTAACTGTCATATTGCACGAATAGGTATATATTATATTGAGTACCTATTCGTTAAAAAAATGGCGGAAGCAAATTATTAGAGGTGTATTATTATAAACTCAAGACTCAAATCATTTATTGCAAATAGGCAACATAAATCTATACTCTATCTATACTAATATATAAAGCTGAAGAGTTTGTTTGTTTGAACGCTAGGATCTCAGGAACGAATTGAACAATTCTTTTTGTGTTGAATAGTCCATTATTCGAGGAAGGTTATAGGCTATATAACATCACGCTACGCCCAATAGGAGCGGAGCATCAATGAAGCATGTGGCAAAAACGGGGAAAATATATTGCTTTTAAGAGAGTTATTGCGGGAAAACTTGAATTATGCGGGTGAAACCTCGAGGCGCAGCTAGTCCATTTATACAAGTCAAACACTTAAGTCTCAAATACATAAAGAATAATAAAAAGAAATCAAACATGATATACTGAACTAATTATTAACTGATTATAGTTTGAGTTTGAAAATAGTAGATTGAACAGTGTTCCAAATTCAAAACTCATTTCGTCACTGTTATTAAGTGTGCGGAAATGACCCACTTTGCTCGCACTTCTCGAGGAGCATAATGCCTCTTTTCGAATTAATGGGATGAAAAAGAAATTTCCCTTTCAAGTGGTGATTCATGTCTGAATCTCGCACAGAAAAAAGGCAACTACTTCCACCACTACTTGTACCAGTTGTAGTTATAGGTAACATTTCAAAGTCTCGAATTTTCTGGGAAGTATAGACCAAAATGAACTGTAGCGTGACGGCGACTCAGAAGATGATGTTGTAAAGTTTTTTTGGCACTAGCGATAAATGCATTCGGCCACTGCCTTCTACGGAACACTCGTGTTGCTGGTCCGATTCGCAGTTGACTTTTTTAAAGCTCTTTTTTACATTTCCACACTATTGCGCCGTACTTGTCTTCGGAGCGGTTTGTTTAGTAGATTCGCTTCGTGCTGAGTTAGCAGATTGCTGAATTTGTAGTGTCCTCCTTTATGAACGTGAATACGCGGCAGTTTGGTTCCTTAGATTTGAATTCAAATGGAGTAGTAGAGTCTTTTAAGTTTTTAGGCAACCATTTTTTTGTTTCTTAAATCAAAACAAAACTAAACAAAAAGATTTCCCTGTACTTTAAATTTTAGGAATCATGTTTAATAACTTTTGTTACTGACCGTACAAACCTAAAGTTCAAAATACAGTAAACACGTTTGAATGATTAAATTCAGTCGTGCGAGGGCAAGTGTGGAGTCCCCCGGGCTGCGACTCTGAGCACTAGCTAGACTCGAGGAGACCGCTAGAGTTCTGGGGAACAGTTCGATTGAATTGCGGTAACTTCACGCCTCGGGGCCCTTGTGGGGCACTAACTACGTGAACTTTGGGAAATATTATATACTGAGAATGGATGTTCTTGTATCCATTCCTGGATGATTTTGGTATGATCATGGGTGCGCTAAAGGAGCTTCCTTTTTGACTCCAAAATCGCCTGACTCTCATAAAATCTTGGTCATCAGGTTTCAACTGGAACAGCCAAAATCAGAGCTCAATGGTTAAAACATTAAGACACTTACTCCAAAAAATTACTGTGTTCCGGTTTAAAGAGCACCGTTTCTAGCGAAATTACTGGGCATATGAGACTTTAGAGTCGATGTCTCAGGGTGACGAGCGCAGTGCAGTGTCTGAGCGAGCGAGCGCAATGCAGAGAAGACTAATCGATAAGTTTTATTAGATTTTTATAAAAATGCGCATTCATGTTTATTCACATGTTAAGATCCATTGCTTGCTAAACCTACTGCATGTTGATTTCCTGAAAATGTAGGTAAATGAAATCTTATTAATTGACTTCGAAGCCTTGGCTCGAAGCTCACTAAGACTGGCAGCACATATAACCTTACAGTTTCTAACACTGGAGTACCAAATACTTCAACGATAATAATTATACAAGAACAAACTCTTACTTGTCATACATTTTCCAAGTTAACTGTGACTTAACGAACAAACCTCGGTGAACTCCAGCCTAAAATATGCATAATGTCGGTTTTAATAAAACACCAATCCAAATAAATCAAACCACAAGTAAAATAACCCGAGGCGAGGTAAAACACCTAAATAAACCCGCGTCGGGCGCTGTATCAATATCAACAGATTAGCCCTGCTTCGGCGTCCGACCGAAAAAATTTGGTAACAGCGCGGAAATTTAAGATATGAAGCGAGTTGTGGTTTGGCCGGAAATTCTCCGGCCATTTTGCATTTGCTTGCAGATTTAGAGACGATTTAGCTCGTCATTATTGCCATCAGCGACCGCTCATAAATACGTGTATAGATGGTGGTTATTGTTTATATTTCAATTTGACCTTGCAGTTTTATTAAGACAGTGAAAGAGAGATGTTTTTAATGTTTTAAACCTGGATGATATGAATAGGCCATTTCCTTTATGGCAAACACCAAGGCTGTTTTTAGAAATAGATTAAAAACTTTGAGTTGCAAAAGCTTTTGCGACTCTGCACTACACTAATCATTTTAAAACTAAATGATAGTTTTTTATGACCAATAAAGTCGCTACAAAGCGCAATATCAACTTTATAAGCAACCTTTACTCATTTACTTTGTGCACTTATACAGCTATGACATAGCAGCGACTATTCGTCACAAATTTAAATGGTTCGAAAGAGTAAAAAAAAGCCGGAGTTTTCAACCGCCAAAAAGTGTCCGGACTCCAAAAACAGACCAATTTTTTTCTGCCAGCACTAGTAAAACACGCGAAAAGTCGTGGAAATTGTTCAAAAGCCGAGTTCGGAAGGGGAACCATGAATACATTCGGCAAGCGTCGGAGTGAATATAGAACGAATGAATAAAAATGAAAGGCGCTGGCAGCGCTGTTAATCATCCGGCTGGAGTTTGAATTTCATTTTTATGGTTCGTCCGGAATGGTCTGTATGTTTAAGGAGTTACAAGCTAAGAAAAACAGTAAAGATGAAGTCACTTTTGTTTTAAATCTCCATTTCCATTTTCCATCAATTACTGTTATACGCAGGCGCTTACCATCACATGAACGATTCTCAATACTCAATAACATAAACAACGGGTGTGTGTAATAGTGTACATACGTAAGAAGTGGAACTATATTTCTTCTTATTTGTCTATCATTCCGACTCTTCAATGTCCTATGTCGAGGCATAATGAAAGTAGAAAAAACTTTCATGAAATACTCTTTTGACTCTGGGTAAAGTCTGTGGTCAAATTGAGAACTGAGAAGAAATGTCAATGCAAAACCTTTTTAAACCTTTGTACATACTGTATGTTGATCTCTTAGTCCCGAAGTTTTTGTCTTATTGCAAACTTTTTCCTATAAAATCTTCATGTTAAAGTGTCAATTATTTCATCATGACACATGACGGTCGAGCGTAACAGAAAAGTGTGACGATTGCTTTAACATTTTTCCCATACGTCGATAAAAAAAGTTTCACTTCAAACATACTAATTCGATTATTTTAAGCAACAGTTTGTAAAAATTGGAAAAAAAAAATATATAATTATCTTATAAAAAATATTGTAACATTGACGCGGCCATCATCATTGCTGATAAAGGCACGGTTCATAATAAATTATAAGCTAGTATCATAAAGATAGTCTCAACGTGTCTCATATTATAACTATGTGAAATATTACGTTGCCTTCTCACTCCTAACTCAACACAAGAAAATTCTTCCTCGGGTTGAGTCAAGTTAAAAGCAGTGATCTTTCATAATCGATCATATCCAACAATGTATGAAGCACGATACTTAAAAGCCGTATAATTCAGAATCGGACTGAAGAACCGATGCATCATAACAGCCGAGATTTTTCGTCATCTTTCAATATCGATCCCTGGAAGGGGCCGATCCATCATATAAGATCCACAATACACAGTTTTCGCATTAATGCGAGCAGAAATAATATTTTCGTTCCCTCAGGCGAAGACCCGATAAGAATTTCATTATGCTGTAAGTATTTTCAGCGTATTTATTTTTTAGCGCTCAGTCAGTGCGGCATTTTCACGATTGGAAATAAGTAGCTATCGTGGTACACGACAGTTTTCATAGATTGAAATATATTATCGATATCATTATTAACCTCCGACGCAAAAACGATGGGGTGCTATCAGTTTGACTTGAGTTCGTGCGTCCGTACGTGTGTATGTGTGGGTGTGTGTGGCATCCTAGCTCCCGAATGGAAGAACCGATTGTGATCTTGTTTTTTTTATTAGTTGGAAGTGTTCTTAGCAATGTTTGATGAAAATCGATACAAGATGGCCGCCGCCACAAAATGGTGGATTACATATTTTTTTAGTGACTTTCAACCGTTCAAACAAACAAACAAACTCTTCAGTTATTGGTATAGATTTATAGATTTGGTTATATGAAACTTCTGCTCGACTATTCATCATCATCATCATCATCATCATCATCATCATCATCATCATCATCATCATCATCATCATCATCATCAACCCATATTGGCCCACTTCTGAGCACAGGTCTTCCCTAACTTTCATGAGGAGGATTAGGGCATGATCCACCACGGGGCCCGATCCGGATTTGTGAATCAACTACCTCCAAAATAGTATCCACAGCTTGACTTGACAGCACAGTGGAAGGCCTATTAGCAGGCACTGTATGTTCAATAGTAATATCTAAAGAAGCTGCATTTTTCCTGCTGCAAAGAATAGAGCTGAATTATCTCACGGCGAGCTAATTAAATAGGACCGAGAAAAGTACGAGCTGCGACTGTGTTTGAATTAAAACTTTTCGCTCTCCGTTTTGATGGGGAATACATTTTTTCTCTGCACATTTTGTGAAAAATGTTCGCAGCTCGAATGGAAGCGCGAACTTGTGGAATTACTATGCAACTTGGCGAAAGTGACGCGAAACTTAACTCGGATTAATTTACGGAATTCTTTTTTGTAACCGGCTCCTTCTGAGAGACCCTTCAAGGGAACTTCAAATAATCATTCGGCAAGCAGTAGTGTAGTTGACATTACTGCTTTCCAGTTTGACAAGCAATGTTTCCGGCGTTTTTTTAGGCACTAGCTGCGCACCGCGGTTTCACTCGCATAGTTCCCGTTTTCGTGAGTATACGGTGATAAAATATAAACTGTTATTTGCTGATAATGTAGCTTGATATTGGTGAAACAATCTTTAAAATCGGTTAAGTGGTTTGGGCGTGAAAGTGTAACAATCAAACTAACCCACATTCGCATTTATAGTATTAGTTAGGATAATGATACTTAGGCGTCCATTCTGTAAGTTGTACCTTTAATATTTACTCCTTAGTTCTATGTGTTAATTTATAAGATAGATAGATAGATAAACTCTTTATTGAAACACCACAGAACAAAGAAAACTTAAAAACTAGAACAAAACAAGTTTCGCAATTAGTGTCACAATGGGCGGTCTTATCGCTCAGAGCGATCTCTTCCTTACAACCATGCACGGAGAGGAGCAATTAGGACATCGGACGGTGGCTTTGGTGGGTAGATAATCTACGTTCAGATATTATACGTGCATATTCAAATGTTTCACCCAAAGCGATACCGGCTTGCATTTCCATAATATCCGTTGTGTGGCAGCCAGGAAATGGAAATATCATATCAGCCACATTTCGTATGTTCAATTTTATAAATACCATGCTTTCAACTTTAGCACCTTGTCACAGCGAGTTTAATCCGTTCAATGTCGCACCTCGCGTTCAAACAAAAGTAAACTAATCATTTTAACATAGTGTTACGTGAGTACGCAAGCGCTTTGTCAAGGTAACGCGATTTTCTTTTATAACACGTCGTTCTTTATAAAAGGTGCCTATTTGTCTGTCTGCTTGTTTTCATATTACTTAGAAGTTGCGTCCTATGATTTTTACGATGAAAACAATTTGGAAATAATGCCCGAAAAATTGTAGAATTTGGAAAAAACTGATAACTGCTTTTTCTACGATTTTTTTTTTGTAGGAACTCACGATTTGACATTTATGGGTTTTTCGCGATCTTCAGCTATTCCTAAGTAACATTTTGGTTTTTAATCTAAGAAATGCAGATAAACTGCATGTCGCAGCCAGTGTTAAATAAAAATCGTAACCCGTATTCTGCTGACGTATGTCACCTTCATCATCCCCTCAAGACTTTTATTCAAAATATTAATACATTCTTTGTCAACTGCACACACTGTAAGGAACAAAGGTGCATTGTTGCTATTTAAAAAGCCAAGCAGAAAGCCTGGTTATGACAAGAAATGTATGGGATGTGGGTTAATGTTGTTTTGATACGAGTTTATTATAAATTTCTTTAGAAAACTATTTGAAACATGATATATGTTAAACAGTACGAGGATTTATATTGGAACAGCCTGTACACTGTGTGTCCTAAAAATAGATTTTCATATAATCTATATTTATAAAAATGTTATGTTGGTTTGTGTACGCTTCAAAAACTCAAAAAGTTCTGCACCGATCGAGCTGAAATTTTAGCATGATATATAATCCGCATCAAGGATTGTTTTTATCTATTTTTTTCATCAGCGAATGTGCGAATGTGCCACAGCGAAGCGTGGCAGGGTACAGCTAGTATACTATAGAAAACAATTCAAATACCTGCAATTCTAATTAATGAGAATAGATGTCGTTTTGGGACAGCCTGTATAGTTATACATGTCCAAAAATCAACGTGATCATTTTAAAATCTTTGACGGATATCATAATTAAATTGTTAAAAAAAAACTTAATTGGCTAATTAGGCTTAAGATCATCAGCATAACATTTAAAAAACTAAGAGACTAAAATTATAAGGAATCGTGTCAATTTGAGACAGCCTGTATAATCATTAATTATACAGTATGTCCAAAATCGTGATATTATTCAACTTTTTAATGTATCGCCATCGACATCGATTCTATGTGATTTTCATGACAGCTCATTAAAACCGCACTCAGTAAAAACTTAATAAAACCCGGTATAGTCTTAGGTACATCTTGTATAACTTCAGATATACAGGGTATAGTATACAGGGTGTTCCAAAACCTAATACTGGCTCGGAAAATGAATCCATCTGTGCTGTAGCCCCAAATTTATAGGGTACATGAGGGCTATTTTTAACCAATCCCGTTGGCTTGTAACCGCGTGAAATATACCCGATGTGGAAGGATGAAGCGGTTTTTAAATCGGATGTTTACATAGCCGTTTAGTTAATTGGACACGTCCAATTTATGTAGGAAGCTTATGCGAGAAACTGATGGGTGATGTAAATTCTCCAGTTACAATATATGCTTTTTATGTTTCTTTCTTTCTTCTTTTAACACCGGTGAATGGAAAACGACAAAATGGATCAAAATTATATTTTACTAGCTGCGTCCCGTGGTTTCACCCATTTTAACTAATTATCCCACAAAATCGTTAATTTTGATATTAAAAGTATCCTATGTATTATTCCAGGACTTATTTGGGTCGTTGGGAAAAAATATTCCCAGCGTGCCCACTGGTGAACCAGTTAGTGGGCCAATACCTAAAGTGTCTATGTACACGAAGTTTCACCAAAATCTGTTGAGCCGTTGCGGCATGAAGAGAGGACAAACACACACACAAACTTTCCCATTTATAATATTAGAGAGATGAATGTATACCCCTGTTATTGTCTAATGCCTAACCATTACCATTATTGAGATTGCTCTCAGCTATAAGACCGTCCATTGTGACACTAATTGTAAAATTTAATTTGTTTTAGTTTTTAAGTTTTCTATGTTCTGTGGTGTTAAAATGAAGAGCTTATCTCATCATCATCATCATCAACCCGTAACGTCCCACGGCTGAGCACGGGTCTCCTCTCAATTTCGTGAGGTAATCCACCACGGCGGCCCGGTCCGGATTGGTGGATAAGATACCTACCTCCGAAATAATTCTCGGGTAGGTATGTGGGTTTCCTCACGATGTTTTCCTTCACCGAAAAGCGAGTAATACTTACGTAAATATAAGAGTTTATCTATCTATCATTAATTGATTTGCGAAACTTTAGACATCTCTATTAAAAAACTAATTTGAAATAGCATCTACGAACAGAGTTAACAAAAGCCTGTGTAAATAGACTTTAAGGTTAATCAGGTTGTAGTGCACTAAGCTAAGATGATTAAGGACCACTTAGCCGCCCGCTCGGGCTCTGTGGCCCAGCGATGGAACTTAATGTGCTAGATTGTAACGCAATCAATTCTCTAACAACATGAAGTGACGCTCCAGCACAGAACACCTATTTATGAAGCGGTGATTTGCAAATCATTCTCGCAGTAAACGAGACAGACGCATATGTATGTAACGGATATTTTAAACATGTTTTTGACCCCCTTTAAAACGTCGGATTAACTCTTAATTTGGCACACTTATCAAGGACCGACGACAATACAATAATAAAATAAAAAACATAGGTAGGTTCCTTACTAAAAAAAAAATAGTTAAAAAAATCTATAAAACACGCTTTAATAGCAAGCCAAGCAAATATGATCAACCAAACTAACGAGTAACTGTTTATGGTTTGTGTTACTTTCTTTCTTTCGATGGAAATCCACTTATAGCTAACGAGAAGTCATTGGTGAGAGGCCGGGGTTCGAGCTCGGCGTCGTTGAGTTGCAAAGCAAACAAATAAAAGCTCATACAACAAAAGAGTTCAATTAAATTCTTAACCCACTAGTTTCATGGCTATTCATATTAACACTAAAGTACTTGGTATTTTTTTATTTTTAAATGACATTTTCTAAAAATGATTCCTAGCTAGATCGATTTATCGCCCCCGAAACCCCCTATATACTAAATTTCATGAAAATCGTTGGAGCCGATTCCGAGATTCCAATTATATTTATATATACAAGAATTGCTCATTTAAAGATATATATAGATATAACACTAAATATGAAGTGGGATTAAATAGCCGGCCGCCATGATTGGTTTTAATGCTGCCAACAGAAACTGAATAATTGATGCGCAGTAATCTGGCGAGCTGCATAGCACGTACTGGCGACGACAAATGGGAAATAAAAAAAAAATTATAGTTAAAAAAAAAACGCCTTAATAGCTAGTCGAATTAAAAGGTAGAAAAATAATAATTATTATGTTAAAAACAGACAGATGGGCCAAGATCGTCACACAATGGATGCCTGAAAAACGGCGTAGGCGCCGGGGCAGGCCAAGAAAACGCTGGCGTGACGATCTTGATACATACGAACCAAGTTGGTCCGACGTGGCAAACAATCGCGACATGTGGAAGGTGATGGGGGAGACCTTTGCCCAGCAGTGGGACAGTATAGGTTATTAAAAAAAAAATTAAAAAAGCGTGGCGTGTTTTTTTACTTTGAAAATGAAAATGAAAATGGAAAATTTATGGCAACATACAGTTGCGGTGGCGGTGCGTTTGCCTTTAATTTGTTCGTATCGATTCATAAAATGCTCAATGCTTGTGCTCTTTGTAATTCCCCGACATGTATATTAGTTTGAACCTGAAATATATGTATATTTGTATAATATTTCCGTGAACCGATATGGCCTATAATTAAGGACTGCTCAGAACAAGATTTTAATAGTGTGTTACGATACGTGTGACTTAAGTAGCCTATTATTGCACGGCGAGAAGTTAGCTAAAGGCCGTGCATTAATAGACAACTTAAGTCACGACTATTGTATACCATACTATTTTATAGCAATTGTGACATAATCCCGCATTTAATTCACGCTTTTCCGCATAAAAAGAGCTGTTTAAGTCACGAAAAAGCGTGACTTAATTGCAGGCTTAGGTCACACTGTGCTATAAATGATATTTTCTTTGTTAGAAGAAACTCATGCTCATTTAAATGTTTTTTTTTATTGCTGAATAGGCAAGCATGTGACCGCAGTCTCACCTGGTGGTAAGTGTTGACACGGTCGATGATGGAGCATGCTTGCCTAGAAGACTATTTATTCACAAAGTTTTCGATGTAAGTAGGTACTTTTCATATCATTACCCATTATGCCAATAAGCCTCAGTTCGTGCTCGTTAGCATTTACGTGTGGCGATTAATTTTGACTGCGACTGTCCTCGGGGATACGGCTCAATAGAGATATTTCAAATGTCTGAACACTTTGTTGCCAACTGTTCCAGTATAACTCGAATGCGTCAGTGCTCCTCGGATATGTCACTTATTCAGAAAATTTTGGTAACTAGAGATTAGTGCTCTAATATTCTGTTCCGTTGTAGTTCTTTTTGTCAAATGCCAAAGTACATTATCATCATCATCAACACATAACGTCCCACTGCTGAGCACGGGTCTCCCCTCACTTTCGTGAGGAGGTCTAGGACATAATCCACTACGGGGGCCCGATCCGGATTGGTGGATAACATAACACAAAGTACTTATTATAGGCAAAATATTATAGTAATTTGATGACTTAATGACTTGATGAGATATATTATATAATTTTAAAAACTCAATCAAACTACGTCTAACTTGAGTTTGAAAAGGAAAGGTATTTTTCCTTTGTATGTTCTGATCTGGGGATTAAGCTCGCACTGGAAAAGATAAAACACTCCCCTCACTTTAACAGTGCTTGGGAAATATACACCTGAAAATAGCACCAAATTTTTAATTTACATAAATACACAATATCTCACAAATTTGGCATATGTAAGGTCGATCATTGTGCCATAGGCCTACAACAGGATAGATTTAATAGATAATAGATTTTCAATTCAGTTTTCATGATAAGTTTAGCTGTTACATTGTGACGGCCTCTGTGGCGTAGTTGGTGATGAGGGGACTGCAAAGGGTGAGGTTGCGGGTTCGATTCCCGCACAGGGCAATGATTTGTGTGAACCGCAAATATTTGCACTGAGTCTGGGTGTTTGTAAAACCATTGCCCTCGTAGTTTCTGATTCCCTTCATACACGGAATCCTAGTAAAGGGTCAGTATCTATGTATTTGAAAAAAAAAAAAAACAAAATAAAATTATAAAATTAAAAAAACTTTCGATGAGTCGCGGTGCAGCGAAAGTTCCAGCGCTGTTTATTAAGTCACCTGTTTGGAAACTAACGGGAAATACGTCGCATGCAACACATTAGCAAAGTTTTGTGCCGTGCCACAAAAGGCCCGTGAAGTTATGCTCGTAAGACAATGAAGTGGAAAACACAATTTAAAGTTTGCCGCGTGGGAGTCATATTTTATAGTAATATTGTGTGATTGAAATATTGAAAAATCTAATGAAGGAATTCTAATGCCCTCAAAGAGTAAAAAATATATATATTTCGGCGCTCGTCCTAACATCACGCGGTAATAGGGACGTGATTTCGAAGTGATTACGATTTTTTAGATTAAACGGCTATAAGTGATTTATTAACCAGAAACCAGAAACCAGTAGAGGGTGTCAGAGAGTTGATATACTGCTTTCCACTGGGATTGTAGCACGTGGAAAGGTGTAGTCTCAGCCTATCTCAACGGGAGAAAGCCGTGACTGTACGTATGTATGGAAATTAAATTGATTGGCTCTTTCAGAGAAACTGAATATTGTTAGTAAAATACCTAAAATACTTAAAATACCTACATTTATTTATTTATTTATTCTTTAGCACACAAATAGAGTACAAGTACTTAATGCTAAGTAGCATTTTCTACCAGTCATCCTGGGGGTGTAACTAAAATGGTGGCGGTGTGGCAAAACAAGAGAGCAGAGAAAAATATATTTAAAAGATATTTAGTGATAGAATATTTACATTCATTTTAGAATATTTACATTGTCGGTATTCGTTATTATATCTAATGAAATAGCAAAACTCAAACACTTCTTCAACATAAACTTTCCAATTTCCAATCACAATTTCCCCTGATATAGAACATTTTCACTTCTTGCCGCACAAATTGGTGCTATAAGTAACTACTGCGTGTTTAGCACTCATGTACTTAGCATAAAATGCCTACCTCGTTCCAATTTCCCCAGTAATTAGGCGTGATTTTCCTCTCAGTTTTCCACAACCATACTTTTATATCTTCTATGCCACAGCGCAGCGCCCGCCCATGGGAACGGAGGCGATAATGAACACCGCTTTAACGATGTAACTCTACACTGTGGGATGCACCGATTTTGTCTAGAATGTATTTTCCTATTGAAAGGTGTAGCTAATACATTTTACGGGGCCTCCTCAAGTATTTTTCTTTAGTTTAGACTTGTGTGTTCCACAACTATTTGCTCTTAGGGACGAGGACCAATAGGTCCTTGTAATTCCTAAGTACAGATAATCCTAGTTAAGGATCAGGACATATGTACTTATTGTATACTAGCCGCGCCCCGCGGTTTCACCCGCGTAGTTCCCGTTTGGTCCCGTGGGAACATACAATCGCGATATAAAGCAATGCTGGTTATAAACTAGGTGTTCCAAATTTCATTCGAATCCGTTCAGTAGGTTTTGCGTGAAAGAGGAACCAACATCCATCCATTCATTCTCACAAACTTTCGCATTTATATTATTAGTAGGAAGTAGGATTATCGTGACGTGTTTATTTATTAATTTACTGTCAAATGTCACAGTCATCAAGCCAAAGATGCGTACGAAACAGTCTCTCACCAATAAACAATGAAGGAGTTTAAACAAAACATCTTCAGAGTAAAGGAGTACCAATTAGTAACCGAACCGCCTAGAATCGGGTTCCGTGGAACAAATAAGCGAAAAACGTCTAAGTATAGCGGTTTAGGGTTCCGTCTCACTGTAATTGCTGCGCCTGGGGCTGTTCCGGCAGAGAATATGCATCTAGAGGTTCAGAAAATACACTAGCGTCCACTCTATTGTTACAAACTAGACTAAATTTTAGATTATCCCTGTCAAATAATTTGCTGTCACTACTCAGCCTTATGAAAACGATAGAGATGGCAGTAGCTTAAGAGCTGTTATAGTTAACATTAAATGTAAATTAGTTAAAGTTAAATTTGATTTGCTTTAGTTATTAAGTTTCCTTTGTTCTGAGGTGTAAAGAGAATAAAGAGCGGTGGTGGTGTAATAAAGAGTTTATATATCTATCTGTATATTATAGTGCTTTCGGCCCTTCAAAATGAAAGGGCACGCTAAATATTCAGTACTTATCTGTTGTTAACAACTGGTAGCAGCTGTTAAGCCACGTCAAAGCCCTTTGCTCAGACTGTCAAATTGGTGAGCTAGATCATCTCCTATCTGGCATCCCTCCGCTACACCTCGTGACGGAGGATATATTGATAAGACAAATCCCCCCCCCCCCTTTAATAAAAAATATAGAAAAACTCTGATGTAAAACAGTGAAAGATTACAAAGTGAGGTACCTCGGTCCCCTCTGTGTTTTAGTTAGTCTTTGGCAAATTCAATTGAGGTAGTATTGAACGGAACACCTCGCTAACAATACCTTTGAAAGGAAAATTCTAAGCCCCAATACATTTCAAAATAAATGAATAAAATCGGTGTTCCTTCTGAATCTGAAAGAAATTGACAATTTACAAATGAGCCAAAAGGAATACGTACGTAATTCGTCAAGAACAATATTTACTTTCATGTTATTTTTCTTTCAAATAAAGATTCAGAAACTGCGTGGTTTTAAAAACAAAGTTTTTTTTTAATTTTTTATGACGTGACCAAACCAAATGATATGAGTGATTGTTTCATAATTAGCGTGTTTTTGTTTTATTAGAATGTGTTAATTTTTATAAGAATAGAAGTAATGAGAACATGATGTTGATAATTTTAGAAAATTCCAAGTTTTTTTATCTGAGTATAGTTTCATACTTTCCTCTAGCGGGTGCGATTCCCGCACAGGACAAGATTCGTGTGAACCAAAAGTGTTTTTTGGGACCATGGTCCTAGTAATTCCTGAGCTACGATAGATAGATAGATAACTCTTTATTGACACCAAGAGGTATAAAACAGAGAGAGAGAAAAAACATAACTTAATAATAGGTACAATGGGCGGTCTTATCGCTTAAAGCGATCTCTGCCAGATAACCTTTGGATGGATAACCACGTTAACTCACGTTATAATTTAAACTGTGTCAATGAATTCACACTAACGTCGGCTCATATAGACAAATCTTTACAATAGATTTTCAAACTTTCAATACATTTGTTGAAAAATGTATAACCATAAACAATACAATACTATACAATAAAACCATAAAGTTTACATAAGTTTACACAGTACACCAAACATTTAAAATACAGGTGGAACAATGGGCGGCCTTATCGCTTAAAGCAATTTCTTCCAGGCAACCTTTGGATGGACAGGAATGAAGTCTTAGATCTAGCAGTTTGTGGTGGTAAAATTCGAAAAAAAAAAAACTTAAAATAACACTAAAAATTGAAATGTGTGCTGGGACGCATAGTAGAAGTAAAATAAAAACTAAAAAAATATTTAAAAAAAAATATTCTTTAAAATAGATTATTCTCTTTCTATCTTCCTCTTAACTTCCGTCCGTATCGCCCGATCACATTTTTCGTAACGCACTCACCAGGTTACTTCCCAAGTCAAGCGTCCGTAAAGAAGTTTTACTTTAATAATTATATACATAAAATATATAACTCACTTAAGCTAGGTCCACATTTGTCTGACGTGTCGTGTCGTGATGCATCTGATAGGTATCGGTTTCATACATTTACATAAGCCGTCACAACACACTGCATCAGAGAAATGTGAACGCTACCATATTAATTCTGATGCATCACGACACGACGCGTCAGACAAATGTGTCGGCGGCTTTAAAATCATATGGTTATTCAAGTTGAGACAGTCGCGCGCCACCAAGCCGCCCGCCCTAGGCAACTAGACAACTCGAGCGAACGGGACCGGATCTGACGTCATGATGCACTCTCGCCCACCGGAAGTGGCTAAAAGCCTCCGAGTGCATTTGTCTAACAGTTTCGTGTGAGGTAAATCGATTGCCGAACGTGGGTGCAGTTTCGATGCGGGGCAATAAATAACTCTATAGGTTTGTGGGCTCGGACGTTGGTAATATTGATGGATTTAAGGGGAAACGTTTCGCTTAAGACGGGAAATTTAAATTTCAAACAGTTTTTTCGTTTTCAAAGCTAAAGTAAATGATAACTTAATCCACGACGTGCAATTGTTTACGTTTTTTTATGAATCTCGGGCATGTGAGCTTCCTCAGGACGTTTTCCTTCACCGAAAAGCGAGTGAAACGTAATTAGGTATGTATGTAATTGTTATAACTCGCTTTTCGGTGAAGGAAAACATCGGCAGGAAACCCACATACCTACCCGAGAAATATTTGGGAGGTTGGTATGTTATCCACCAATCCGGACCGGGCCCCCGTGGTGGATTATGGCCTAACCCTCCTCACGAAAGTGAGGGGAACCCGTACTCAGCAGTGGAACGATATGGGTGGATGATGATATGTTTCACAAGACACAAATTGCTACATGCACAAGTGGTAAAAGTGAAAGTTTGTGAGGATGGATGGATGGATGGATGTTAATTACTCTATCACGCAAAAACTATGGATAAAATGTGGTACACATAGTTCAGTTTATTACCTAGATTAAGACATAGGATACTTTTTACCCCGTAAAAATTAGTTATTACTCAACGCGGGTGTAACCGCGGGGCGCAGCTATTGTGTTACATTATACATATAATACAACCATGTATGTTCCTTATTTTATCAATCCATTTTGCAGCTACATCTGCATTGTTGGAAATGATTTTAAAACTATAGCTTCCATAAATCCCATTGTCATATCTAACAAGTGCATCCGCTATTATTCCAACGCAATTCAACCAAAACCGCAGTCACGGTCTAATAACTTAGTTGGAAATATTAAAAATCAATATATTCGTGCGGGCGACAGGCGTCACTCGCGCCTCGCTGCCCGCCGCCGAAAACAACGTGTTTTTACTCGAAAATAAACTGACACAATGCTGGACTAAGTACCCACTACAACCGATTTATTTGATACGATTTTCAATCGTTTTCTGGAGGCATACCGTGACATCTTAAAGCGATTCAATTGAAGACCTAAACTGAACCGCGTCGCATAATCTTACCGTGACGTCTTATTCTTTATGTTGCTGCCATTTTCAACCTAAACTGGACCCAGTTTAGGTTGAAAATGGCAGTAACCTAAATTGAGTCGCTTATAAGCCATTTTCATCTTGTATTCGTATCTAGTCGTTATAAACAATATGTACATTAATAAAGTCACTGAGGACTCACTAGTTCAGATTTTCTATGTATTTTTTGTTAAGCTTGAACGCGGCCTCGAGATTGATAGCGTAGCGCTTACCATCAGGTGAACGGCTTGTTCGTCTCGTTACTTAACACTTTGACTGCTGAGCCGTTTTGCTTGTCTAGCCACGGGTGCGGCTCTGCACGCTCCTTAATGTTTTCCCATACAACAAACACAACAATTGTGTTTTGCCGTACTCGTGGCAAGTTATGAAAAACACGACAGTTGTGTTTTCAGCGGTAAACGTGTTAATAAAATAAAATAAAAGTCTCTTCTACCTCGTCTCATGGAGTCAGTACTTTTCGTTATTTACTATTCTAAACTACAGGTAACAATCTAGAATCGGAGGATCGGATACGTCGCAGTGGGTAAACATCTGCAATAAAAAATACACCGATTTTTAAGCTGAGCTGCGTTTAATAGATAAAAGGGAAGTTTTTTCGGGCGACGATACGGATTTTATTGTTGCATCTCTGCTACTGCTGCTGTTAAATGTTGACAGTAAAACTCCCAATATACGAACTCGTACGGTAGAAATATCCAATAAACGCACGGTTTTATCTAGGAAACAAAATAATTTCGATGAAAAAATGTTATAGTAGACTTTTGAACATATTTACTTATCCCAACAGTATTGCCTAGCGACTTTATGAATTTTTCACAAATAATTGGAATTAGACACGCTTTCTTCTTTACTGTTTACAGGTTTTTTCAATGCAACGGAAAAGGTAATTAAGTGGCAAGTGATGCTCCGTTCGCGTGCAGTGCTGAATAGAATTGAGAATAGAATATTTATTGCAAAAACAGATTTTAAATTTAAAAACAGAATAGAAGAGAAAGCTTTCAGGGATAAATAATAGAAAGAGGCGGTGTTATCGCTCATAGGAATTTTATTCAAAAGTGAAAAATTTATAATCCATTTTTTTGTTTGTTTACCATCCTGACATCTGAGGGAGTCTGAAGTCTTAGACTCTATTCACACAAATATTTGCCCTGCCCGGGAATTGAACTAGCTACTAAACACTTCAAAGTCTGCTCACCACCAACTCTACAGGAGACAGTCGGTTATTGCATACGTTTAGAAACAATAAATTTTACGAGGTTCTAAAAACAACAAAACTCTAAATCCTATAGAAGTCTAGTTGGGGTCAGGATCTATGCATGTAATTGTGACGAGTTATTTATTTTATTAAGTTATTTAAACTAATATATCAGATTGAAAGCTTTTTTACAAAAGACACCCCTGGAACTCTGTCACAAGCCCTGGTGCATTTCAAACCAATCACGAATACCAGAACACAATACCTACATTAAATTTGAAACTGAAATACGAGCCGTCTAAGTACTACCCTCAAAGGAGTTGGTCTTGAATGGTTAATTTAATTAGGCGTCTCCAGCTTGTCTACTGTAAAATGTACTAGGCTATAAACAGTGCCTTAAATTCATAACTTTTTATGGATATACATTCCCCATCAAGCTTTGACAAAACACGTATTCCGTACTCCAAACTGGAGGCCTACCATGACATTTTATAGCGATTCAATTGAAGACCTAAACTGAACCGCGTCGCATAATCGTACCGTGACGTCTTATTTTTTTGGCAGCAAACTAAATTGAGTCGCTAATAAGCTATTTTCAAACTAAACTGGATACAGTTTAGGTTGAAAATGGCGGCAACAGTAAGGTGTATATGATATGGGTCTTAGATTAATATTTCAGTCGTTACTATCATGTTTTCTTAACACGTTCACTGCTGAAAACACAACTGTCGCGTTTTTCATAACTTGCCACGAGTACGGCAAAACACAACTGTTATTTTTGTTGTATGGGATAATACTATGGCGCGAGCAGAGCCGCACCCGTGGCTAAACAAGCAAAACGGCTCAGCAGTCATAGTGTCAAATGACCCTAAGTAAAAAGTTATTATTATTAATATAATTTAAAAAAAAATTGTGTATTTTTTAGAATTCTTTCTTATTGGAAATAATATGTAGTCTTTATCTCACGGAATAAAGGCGTGACTGGATGTATATATATATAAAGTGTATTAATAAACAACAATAATTACTATTGGTTGATAAAGAAAACGTTATTGTAAGCGTTGTATAAAACTAAACTACTGCCATTATGGTATATTGCGTCGAGAATGCTATACCTGTCTGCCTCTTGTTCCTACAAATAATATAATTACTTTAGTTTGGATCGGTGACGTGCCCGATAGTTGCAAACTGGTAATAATTGAATTCGAACAGTGATCCTGCCAAGCAGTTCCGTTTTGGAATGCAGATATTGTCTCAATATCATTAGAATATGACTAGGGGATGCCGTCTTATCACTATATGTAGCTGAGTTGTTTGTATCATCGTGTTGCTGTAAAGGCAGTTACTGGGTTTCTGTTTGTCAGTAAAGTGTTCGAGATAATTCGTCTGGATTATTTATTTATGACATTTTAATTAATTAGATTACATTGCATGCAGAGGAACTGTGGGCCAAGTCCATTACGAGCCGGACCCCACATAATAGGAAACGGCGACACGGCAGACGACCTTGACGCCTACTTGAAGGACTAGACAGCCATAGCTCAGGATAGGCAGAAATGGAAGGAGGGTAGGGAGGCCTTTGCCCTGCATAATAAATAATTATAAATAATCACATGGCCGTGGCCAATTACAATAATTAATAAAATGTCATAAAATATAATAATATAGTAATTATCATTTTATCATAATAAAAACATGATATTTATTGGAAAATAGCTACACTATAATAAGGAAGTATTTATTGGTAGATTATTATTATTAAGACAGGTAACCTTTCCAAAATAAATTCATTAACCATGATTACATAAGAATTTACTCTATTACGAGTATAGATAGGTAGATGCTCGATAACTCTTTATTGTCTCACGCAATGTAAAGAAAAGGAAGAAAGTTAATTAATTTGTTAATTATTTCTTGTCATATTTGTTTAACTCGAAATAAATAAACAGATAAATTACACAGATAAAAAGGCTCTAGGTACAATATGCAACTTTCGACTGAAATTGAAGTGTCCATTCAGTATTTTAAGCGGGTGTCAATTGCGATTTAATTATAAAGCTGAGCGCCGAATGAGTCAATTCGACTCGGAACGTGAGTGAGTTGTATAATGGAATTTAATAATCCTTCCATTATGAGTTGGTCAGCGCTGACCGACTGCTCGTGACTACCACAAGGCAAACACGGTGGAGCTAATGCAACTTATCGGCAGAGAAAAGTAGGGATTTTATCCCACTCCCATTTATTTACTGTTTTTTTTTCTTTTATAGGCAATGGTATAAGTACTAAAAATTAAGTCCTCCTTGCATAGTGTATAGCATCATGTCAAGCTTATTTAGATTAGAAAAAAGTTGGTATAGCCCCAAAGCTTACTTTAGAGCCGATGTCTCAGGATGACGAGCGCAGTGCAGTGCCGCTCAGGATTATGCAATGCAAAGTTCTGGATGGCACTTAAACTGTTATGGGCAGGCGTAGCGTTTACCATGACGAATGACTTGTTCGACCCGTCACTCAAGTAAAAAAAGCTGTTGAACAAGCTAGAGTGGAGTAAGCGAGACGGACACATCTACAGGAGTCTAACTAAACTTAAACTTTAATAACAAAATTAATAATACTACAACTCTACAACCGTTTGTTATGTTCTCGCCAGCATCCACCATATTTTGATAACTCTCAAACTTTTGCACAACTAATTAACAAACGTATTCATATCAATTTATTGCAATATCGTAAATCACAATACCCTCTCTGACATAATAGTGAAATACCTCAACAAAGCAAAGATTAAACTATAATTTATTAACAAAAACTCCATGCACCGCGAAAGTGCCTAATTCATCACAGAGAAAACGCAGACCCTGTTTATACATTAAAAAGGTAGGTACAAAATGAGAAAGTGCTGCTGTCAGTGAGATGCCGTGACTTTCATAGGGGTATCTTTTATAAATTCTAGGGGCGGCCGGGACGAATGTCGACCACTTGTCGGCCGGGGAAGGTCGTTTGTCATCTCTGCATTTTTTATGCTCTGCGAGGGTTATATTTTTGTAGGACCGCTTCACTTTGGTTAATATGATTGTTGGTGCTTTATGTCTTGTTGAGTAGTTATTAAATAAAATAGAAGCAAGATTTTAGTAGGAACTGTGTACTATTGCATATAAAAAGTGGTTGTAGACGGCCTCCATGACGTAAGTTGACGATGAACCGAGTGCGATGCGTGAGGTTATAATTGCGTACAGGACAAAAAAAAACAAAAAAAAAATCACAGCGAAAATCACAGGTATTTTGTTCTGAATTTGGGTGTTTCTGGGACCACGGTCCTTGTAGATCCTGATTCAGATACAGTGCAAGTCTCAAAAGTTCAAAAGATATCTTTTGATCACTCTTGCATTTGATCAATCGAATTTACATTGTCTCAAACAAGCTAAACTTATTCCGACATGCATCGGATCCGGTCCGGTAAAGTTCCGGATGGGTATCCAATTTGTATCTGTATCCGGAGTCCGAACTCCGGAACTTCCGGTTGGGACTTCTGTCACATGTCTCTCGAGTTTTGGCGATTTCCATCGAACTGGATTCGAGCTGGATTAGGGTGTGGAGAAAATAGATGAGCCTTCAATTCCCACTCAAGTCCTATTTATCGATGCCTTGCTTCATCCTGCATTCTTCTGATTAAACCTCAACTGAGTACAAACTAGACGGTCACTCGATTTAGGCCAGCACCATTTTGGATCGATTGTTCTCAAATTTGGTATTGTCGTTCTCTGGTTCGACCTTTAAGCCACCCAAGGGCCTCTGACACGGCTTAACATGCACAGAAGAACTTTGTTGTATATGTAGCGGCATAGTGCACAAGCACTTTAGACTTTTGGAAAGCCCTCAGTCTGATTGTTAATGATTGATATTAGTCATTAAGTCATATCAGAGTTTCCTAGGTTGCCTGACAAACTCTGATACCGAAAGAGGCCTCTGTCATTCGAGATTGGCATTCCTAGATGCTTATAGTCTAGCATTGAATCAACTGTTGGCCTCTCGTAAATCAATCCTGTTGTGATAATAGTTGAATCTTTTGCCTCATCTAGAAGCTCCGTGGTTAGTAGATCAATGTCAACGTATGTCTCAGTTGGAAGCAGCTACGGATGAGTTCGACTGCCAAACTTTGCGAACATGGACTAGGGTCCCAACCTTGCCTTGCCTCATATACAGAATTAAGATCCAGCCATGAAACAACATAGTTTGCGACTTTAGATACCATTAAGCAATCTGTAAATGTGTGAAGCGGTGGTAGCCTAGTGGGAGAACCTCTGAATTCTAAGGAGAAGGTCATGAGTTCAAATCCCAGCGCGGGCACGTGCCTATGTGTTCCTGTAAAAACATTTGTACGTAATTAATCACTCGCTTTTCGTTGAAGGAAAACGTCGTGAGGAAGCCCAGATACTTACCTGAGAATTATTTCAGAGATAGTTATGTTATCCACCAATCCGGACCGAGCCCCCGTGGTGGATCACTATTTGATAATTCTACTGCTTCATTGTAACTGTGAGAATATTATTTTGATTATGAACTATTTTAATTGCTTACAGAATTGTTATTTGATGATGACGACATGTGTAGATACTCACAGAAAAATTAGCGCTTAAAAAAGCGTTTTCACAATATTTTTTTTAAGGATTTCAGGGGATAAAAGGACGAACAACCTTCACAAAACATATAAAGCTGAATGTAAGATCTCCATTGTCAACATAAAAAAAAACGAATGCCAATTTATTAAAAACTAGCTGCGCCCCGCGGTTTCACCCGCATAACTCAAGTTTTCCCGCAATTACTCTCATAAAAGCAATATATTTTCCCCGTTTTTGCCACATTCTTCATTGATGCTCCGCTCCTATTGGTCGTAGCGTGATGTTATATAGCCTATAACCTTCCTCGATAAATGGACTATTCAAAACAAAAATAATTGTTCGAAATTGTTGTGTTGTTAACAATTCGGACCAGTAGTTCCTGAGATCCTAGCGTTCAAACAAACAAACAAACAAACTCTTCAGCTTTATATATTAGTATAGATTCGAGAAAAATATTGTATATATCCTCATTTTGTTAACATATTTCAAGTCTAATTATGCGTTTGGAAACATTCTATTCTTCAACTTAAAGTACAACGTAACCATAATGAGCAAAACGATTAACCACGTTACATGACGAATGGCTACAGACATGCCATTCTTATTCAAAACAACCGTTTTCTCTTGGTCCCTACCATTCTATACAAAACCCCATTTTTAAAGAAGATCTCAGTACAACTAAAGATGAGAGGGCTCTAGGAACACTGGGACATCTGCTACGAATTGTGTTCAACAACATCCTGAAGAAAAATTAGGTATTTTTACATGTTAAGTTAACGAGGGGATTTATTTGAGAGGGTTGCGGTTAAGAAATGCCTGCATTCATGGTTATATTTGGACGATACTGCAGCTTTTTTGTCATACTTTTGTAGGCTTTTGATAATCATTAGTTAGTGTGGCTTGTGGATTGCAATCACGAGCTGTTAAAATTTTGCAGATCCTGTCTAACTTCATAATGCGTTTCCAAAACAAATTAAGGATATCAATCTAAAATAGCTAGGTGGGAAAGGACACGAAGGCACTGGGTATTAGATGACAGGATATTTTTCACCAAAAAGCGAGTGATGAATATGTACATATGATTTACAGAAACACATTGGTACGCGCCCGCATTAGGATTTGAACTCACGACCTTCTCATTGGAAGGCAGATGTTCTCTCATTAGGCTACCAACGCTTAAAACAAACATCGTGAGGAAACCCTCATAGTTATCCGAAAATTAATTCGGAGGTAGGAATGTATGCACTAATCCGGACCGGATTATGGCCTAACCCTTCTCACTAAAATGAGGGGACGCGTGCTCAGCAGCGGGACGATATGGGTTGATGATGATGATAAGAATATTTTTATCATCATGGATTTTAATCATCATCATCAACGTTTCAGTGTTGTGAGAGGCCTTAAAAACTCAAGATAACCTTATTGTTATTCGCGGCTTCACTCGTTAAATCTGCGTTTCTAATTTAGATAAATATAAATTCGGCGTGCGATCCTGGTTACCGAATTAAGGCGCTAAACGAATCAGGGAAGCCAAACAGAGACACGAAATTTGTCTCAAAAGCAAATTATGCAAATGCGTTATTCTCGTTTCCAACGGTGTATTTGACACCGGCGTTGCATACGATTTCGTGTTTTGCACACTGTTCATTTTCGTTTTATTTTCTGTTCAGCTTTTTGTTTAACCTTGAGATTTATATTGTTTGAGATATTCATTAATATTTAGATAGTTTTTCAACAAAGACAATGTAATTTTTGGAAGTTTAGAGTAAACAATTTATGAAGACGTAAAATGCTAACGTAAAAGTAACTTATATATAAAATTATTAGTCAATTAAACCAGTAGTAAACTATTTAGAAAATCCTGGCAGCTTTGCGAATTAATATATCAATTTTTAATCTTAATATCGTATAGTATAGACAAACATTCCCTTAACTGTTTTTTTTTTTGTATAAGATTTAGAACAGACTTGTACTGGAATAAATAGCTGCCACGGCACGTCCGCTCAGTTTGCACGCCACTCACGGACTGATTTGAATTAAGAATTTTGTTCGCTTGGTTGACGGAGAGCTGAAGATATTGACGCATTATTTTTTATGCAAATTATTGTAATTTTTAAATTTTACCGTATAGAATATTCTCTATTCATTATTATTATACCAGTTTTATTTCCATCAAATATTTATTTTCGCAGAAAAAGAAATCTCCTAATCTCTTCCATCTGTTTACTCACTTACTAACACAAGGCCGATTTACTTCAAAAATGTTAATGTACCGAACTGACTGCCGAATTAAACCTACTGAACGAACTATGTCATAAAACACCAAAACTTTGTTACTGAAATTTGATTCTTAGGCTCATAAAGTTAAGGTTCGAGTTGTTCTGTTGAATATAAAGATAATCGTTTGACTAAGTCAACGAGCATGGAACGCTGGAAGGCAGTGTTGGCATACAAACGTTGAAGTTAGGTTAACTGTTTGGACTAATTTTAAGTTAATTCTAAAAACAACCAGAATCTGACAAAACACTGGTTCACACTAATATTTATCTGTGCGGGAATTGAACTCGGAATCTCTCGCTTTTGAATCAACTTATCGCCAACTCCACAGAGGCCGTCAGACAGATTTTTTATATCATATGTATTTCCACTATTCATTAAACTAGTGATACACGAATCATTAAGTCAAAGTCAAAAAAATTTATTCACATGAGCCCCAAGGGGGCACTCATGAAGTGTGAGAATTATAGATGACCTACAGTTCCAAAGGAGGTCATGCTTATGCGTGCAAGATATCTTTACATTGATTGAAACTAGCATCGATGGCTTAACCAAATTTCGTATAGCCCTTTTTTTCATTTTACACTGAAATCGGGAGAGCTTTGCTACTGTCGCCAATTTTCGCTGGTAATGGACTTGTTTCCGGTTTTTATTTTATGGCTGCCATTTGACTTGTGGTGACTTTGAGATTAAGCTTTAATTCGCTTCAAACTCCCGAAGTGTTTGCTATTCAAATGCTGGTTCATTTAAGTCGTCCTAGTACGGAAATAAGAGTTAAAGTTAAGTGGGTTCTGTGGGATGCTTTGTGGCATTTTTGCTTTGGAAATAAATTATGCAACTGAATAACATTATTATTTTCTTATCCAATACAAAAAAGATAGAAAGCTTATTAGTAAAGAACAAAAGCGCTCTAAAAATAGAAACAAAATAAAGAATTTAAAATGTGATGAAGCCTAGCTGTATCCAATATAATATGAATACATTTGTGATGCAACTACTCAAGAAGAACTAATATTTTTGGACAAACTTACTTACTGAACTGAACTTACTTACTACGAAACTGTGAGCAAAACATAACATGTATACGAAAACGGAGTCTTGATAGCAATAGAAAACTCAGACTTCAAACCTTTACAGCATCCAATTCACAACCGAGTTCAACTCATAACCTCATAAATCACTCGAACAAAAACAGAGTTCAGTAAAGCTAATAAAAATATGACAAAATCGCGCGACGGCGACGCGACGCAATGTTCTCGAAAGTTAATCCTCAACTCGCTGCGCTCTTCCGTCCGTAGTTTTTATTAAGTTACAGTGAAACTGTGAAACAAACTAGTCGGGAATTTTTCCAAGTTTCCGGCGACGCGGTCCCGGGCGAGCAAGACGCTTTCACCTTAACAAGGAGTCGGCTCCAATTCAATTAGCCGAGGAAGTTCGACCGAGACGGTCAAATTACGGCGATTTGTTTTTGAGAAAGTGTAATTGCGACAATTTTCATTAGAAAATGATTCGAATGTTTTGAACATACTTTTTTTTTCTTAGAGTAATGAAATCTAATTTTGGCGCCCAACGTGGGACTATCCATATTTACTGTTATTTAGTCTATGATGAACATAAATGGAATAATTCTTCCATCTCATTCTCTTCCATCTACTCAGTTAAGTTGTACTATCCTTGTATTTGTATTTTACCTGTATGTCTCAGAGTCCAATAAAGAGTCGTTATCTTATTTTGTTTTTAGGATTTTGTTATTAATCAATTCTTTCCTTCGCTCTAATTCTCTCTGAATTATTAATAAAACCATTTTGTTGTAGTTTAATTGTATTATTTTACAAAGGCTGTATTATAATACAATCGCAGTGGAAAACTATAAACACAATATACAAGTATACACTTTATAGTTTTTTTCTGTGAACTGAGAGAATATAATGGAAATTATCGCTAAAATTTATAGCATAAATAAAATTTTGCCGATACACATAGTGTGAATTTAATATGACGTTTTAGCAGTATAACCAATAAATACTTGGAACAATTTTGAATAGGACTGGCTCAAATAATTAACTGATACCGATAATTAGGTATATGTATTTCGTTAATTCTGAAACCATTCATTGCACGCTACCAACACCACTACGTAGAGATAACGCATCCAATAACTTACCACTTCGTATCAAAGGTCGAGGCTACAGACTATCCCGTTACTACCCCGTTTTTACCCCCGGGAACGTCGGTTTCCCAGCGATTAGAGCTTCGAGCCCATTTGATGTATTCATCCCCTTTGAAACAGTAGGAAGCTGCGAGCGGAGATAAAAGTACTGTTTAATGCTTCTGCTGAATTTCGGAGTGGAAATTTTATGTTCGATTACAGCAAGAATTGTATTTTACAATTGTTTGTTGGCTGGTTTTATTGTCTGGAATATTTGCTATAAAACTTTTCCGTTAGGAACAAAATCGTTTCATACGTCAATCTCAGATTATATTATTATAAGTGTTACAGATAGCTTTGTTTGATTGAAAGAGATAAAAAAAAAATAAGACTAAAAGAATCATCAAGAATATTTTTATTGAATTATAATTGTTTGTTATGTTTCACCTACTTCATTTGTTTTAATATTATGGTGTTTTTATGTTTCATAAATTGAAAAGAGCAAATTATTTTTGCAGTCTCTACATCTACGTCAAATTAGTCAAATTACAAAATAGGTTACTTATAATTTAATATCAATAAAGGTTATTAAATAGTCCCACGTTGGGCGTCAAAATTTGTAGTTCAAAACGAGTTAACGCAAACTTTCGTTTAGTTCATGCTAGTTTTCTACAGTCACCTTATAATACCACAAGTAAGCGTTAACCTGTAACCTTATTCACAAAATGCCAACACGTTAACAATACAAGCGATCTCACGTTGGGCGCCAAAAATGTCTTGGCCGCACAAATTGGCGCCAAAACCGTCTCGCCTTAAAATTGACAGCGCCACCTTGCGTCTACCAGTAGAATTGTGCAGCAGGGCGACACTTCGTGACCAAACTTCTGGATGAGAGGACGTGTCACGTTCTCACCTAACGAAATATACAGAGAATTTGTACGGGTTCTCGAATTCAACAAGCGTTTTACGTAATGCTGTTTTGTATGCTGATTCCAGAAATGTCTTTAGTTAGGGGGAAAGGTTTGAATTGATTCTTTTTTGAAGAGATAAGGAAAAGAACATTGTATATTTTGGGATTGACGTTCTTATTTCACAGCTGCGTTTATTTATACCTAGAACTGTATTACTATAAACTTACCTTGTGACTGATATGACTCCATAAATTTTAAACTGTACACGTATGTTACGAAGCATTCATTGCATTCACCAATGAAAATTTAGTATTACATCTGTCGCAACACACAACTGAATTATGTACGGATAATTATTATTTTAAGAATGTTAATGTGCGACTTTTGTCAATGAATTAATTTAAAATTGATTGTTTTTGTTGATTAATAAATGTAGATTTTAAGTTTTTTAACTTAATACGGTTAATACAAGAATAGAATATAGGGTCTGAACACTTGGGTTACCTGAGCCTGTAATGGTTGTAGGTTGTCCAACTATTGTATGTAGTAATTAGTTATAAGTTAATATAGTCATTATAAGTCATTAGCCCGATATAATATAAATATAAAAGCTTCTTGTATACACATATCATTAAGACCCCTAATTGTTTTATCAATGTAAACGTTTATAAGTTTAGACGTTTTCTCGATCACACTATAAAGGTCGAATAGAATTCTGTTTGTAAAATACATGGTGTATGGTTTAAACAAACCTATTGGATACTTTATATCCGGAAACGTGTACATTTTTGCGGGTCCTATACAAAGTAAGGTCCTGCTCGTACAATAGTTTGATATCTGCTGCCAAAAGAGTTCCTTAGGACTAAGACCTTAGGATAACTGCATGCTAAATGCCACAACCCTAATATGCTTTTAATGTGTATTTAATTTAGAGCATGACGACCTACGGTTATCAGTGCAGTGTCTGCACGCCAATGTTATAAATCTATCATTGCAATAAATAGTCGATAAATGTATAAATCTCCCCAATACGGAATGAAAGAAAGTGAAAACTGAAGCAGCATTCAAAGCTTCTGACATTAAAGAGAAAAATGAAAACAGCACTAACAAAACAACTAAACTTAAACCTCTTCAAGAGGTTATGTCATTCTTAAATTATTTCAGAGTGGAACGGGAGCTTCAATCCACTTTGGAATATAACTCGACTCTAAAGACCCAACGATCATCCGATTCCAAAGGAAGGCCATGTCTTAGATACTTGTGACTATATACTATTATATATACACTTTATGGTATATAACTAATGTATTATGGCTCAAGTGGCAAAAAATCACGATTCTTATTCTTAAGATTTGAGACAGACGCATGCGTGAGACGCAAGCCCCGCCTTTGTTAGAAAGGGAGAACTAGTGAAATCTTGGTGCGGTCTTCAAATCAGATTCAGAGTAAGATTGATTTCAGATAAAGTTGGTGGTAATCAAAATAAAAGGTTTGGGTTGTATCGTGATGTGGCTCTTGCGTTGCATCTTAAGTACTGTAAAGTTATTGAAAACGTTCATGGGTATCACTTAGTGTCCCAGACCCTAAATACAAGGTGTACTTTTCATCAACATCATCATCATCATGATCATCAGCTTCACTGGGACTCGTAGCTTCATTTCAGATTTCAGTGAAGTTTGAAAATACAATGAATATTTTTAGTTTTAGTTAGTTTTCCTTTTATTTATTTTGTTATTTAAGTTCCGTCAGTAAATATATTATCATCTTAAAAAATATTGAAATAAAATCTGAAACAGTGCTTAAAACGTTTGTAAGTCCATAAGTTCCCGAACTAATGTGAACAGTCCTTCAAGGAAGCCTATCAAATTATATCACTAATCATTACTTCTAACTTAAAGAAAGTACAAAATTTTATTTTATTAACTAAGCCTAAATACTTTTAATAGTTGTAAGTTAATCCAAACTGGATATTCCATTAAAAAACTCTAAAAATCATAACCATTCTTTTTGTTTCACCGTAGTCGAGTGAAAATGATAAAGACACCAGTTCGGTTTTTATCGCATTTTTAATAGAACAGCTACGAAAACATTAATTGAAGAAAAAAATAAGATTTAAAGGTAAATAATATTTGTTATTAAATAAAAATACAACTTTATAATGCAAAAAAAAAATATTTTTGAATGAGTCTGTTAATGATAATGGTCAATAAATACTTAACAATATCAATTTAAAATAAAACTGTTTGTTTACTGAAAGATTCTCTGATGTCAAAGTTCGTCAGACCACCCCAGGGGGTCTGATGTGGCTTAAATACTGCTATCAGTCAATAACTAACTAATAACACTTACCCTCCCAAGCACGAAGCTATGTACAGCTGTAAAAAACTAATGAGAATTAATGATTACTCAATAAACTTTACAAAGAAATTTTGTAAGCTTTTACAAAATTTTAATATAAATAGCCATTACAGTTCGCACTGAAGAAACTAATCTCAGGGCGCAATAGTTGGAACACCAACGATGTGACGAAGAAATTGTGTATAAAAAAGAAATAAGAACTAAACAAAATTGCACTATGTAAAAAAAACAACCAAAAAAAAACTCAAACTACCGTTAAGGACGTTACATCACGTTATAGTCGCAAATGAGCGATATAGATAGATTAACTCTTTATTGAACCATCATAAAAGAAAAAAAAAAACTAGAACAAAACAAGTTTAACAATTAGTGTCGCAATAGGCGGGCTTATCGCTAGAGCGATCTCTTTCAGACGATCATGCATGGAGAGGAACAACTAGGAGATCGGACGGATATATTAAATTTAGTTAAGTGAAATAATGGTAAACAAAACCGTGCTTTAGGAATTCAAGTAATATCTATACTTGTATAAAATAACCTATAACTTACCTACCTTTAAGTTAAAGTGACTACAAATCAGACTATTTTGAATGTAATCACATCACGTTTCCACTTTTTAAACCAAAAACTTTTAAATTGAAAACCACCTGCAACTTAATTTTAAAGTTAATCGCAGATTAAATTCCTCTATGACTTAAACACGAGTTTCGTCAACAATTCAAGTGAAGACATTCTCTTCATATATTAATCATCAAAGGATATCCATAAATACATACTATGGTAAAGCCAATTTTCCTAAATATGCAAGTTTCATCTTGCGGACCTACAAAGCACCGCTACATACAGCGGCGGACCAAATGAAATTACCTCTATCATCCGATAGAGGTAACATGTTGCTAACCAAAAGCACTGCAGCTCAAAGTCCATTCATTAATTTTCATCTCATGTGTGAGGCTCAAAGGATTCCCTATTAAATCATAGACTTCTTGTATATTTTCCTCTTTCGTCAAACTTCAATTCATTACATGCTGAAAGTAAGCAAAGTTCGTGTTTTTAATTAAAGATATTCAGACCGCCCCTGAAGCCTGAACTCAGTGAGACGTGGTTGGCTTATTTTTTTTCGGCACTCTCATTCCCGCCTCTGTGATCCTCCCAAACAAACAGCCGTCTACTTTGAAAACAATTTCGATTGAATAGCAGAAGCGACTCCAACTTACTTATTATAAGCTTCAAAATTAGAAAGTGTCGAAACGGATTTAGGACCTTTTGTGACTGGGCTGAAGACTTTCAGTTCATTTCGTGAAAGCCGAGACAGGCAGCCGAGGAATAGATTCAGTTGACCGCGAGCTTTTCGCGCGGGTGGTCGCGTGCGGAGCATATTTTGCGCCACTGATTTCAATCTCGGAAAAGTTTTCGTAATTTTTACGACGGTTTTGCGTTTTGGTGATTGTGAGTTTTTGAAGTGCACCAGCGGTGATGAAGCAGTGAAAGGGTTTCCAAAGGTAGGTTTAGTTGTTAACATTTAGGAGTATTGAGTGAATGTGTTAGGAAAAGCTAGACTCCACTACTCCCTGGAGTAAACTCCTGCATTTGTGGTTAGACGTTCTTGCTCTACTATTGTTAAGAATAGCTTTAACTTGAATTTGAAAGTTTATAGTTTTGGGAAGTCATTTTAATAGTTTAGAATATGATTTAAGATTAGAGAAAATAATGAGCTTTGAAAAGTTCAATTAACAAATCTTCAAAATGTTATTCTGAATATTTTTTCAAACTTTTCTATCGGTAAGCTAAAACAGATAACCTATAAACTTATAATAATTTACAACTTTTTTGTTAAGAAGATTAATAAATTTTTTTAATTTATCGACTTGCATAGTGATCAGCGTTACTGTTAGGAAATATCTAAATACGACGTTTGCGTTAGGCTGAAATTCCTCCAACATGTTTTTAAAACAATCATAAATTATTTTGACGGTTTTGCGACGGGTTTATTAATAAAACAATATTTTCTATTTCTCAAAGGCACGAGGCAAAGAGATGCCAATCTTACGCTCAAAAGTTACTTCCAGATTTCATTTCCACCTCGATTCTACACAATGATTGGGGCGAACAACGGGTTTAAGAACAAGTCTTATTTTCTATTTCTCAAAAGTGAGTTAAGGGAAACCAATGATTCGCTCGAGGCTCGAAGCTTAATGCCAGATTTCGCAGAATATTTCAACTTCGGCTGTAAAGTTCAGGCGGTTGCATTCCGAAAGACTTTAGTTCTGAAAACTCGGAAACTTCCACGTTTCAGGCGCATCGTAACGCTCTCGTCTCTAGGCGTTTATTTAAGACGCTCATTTTTTTACTTCGTAGTGATGAAATAAATTTTTGATGTAGGATTTATTTTAGTTGATTCAATCAAGGTATTTTTAATGAAAGAAAGAAACCATTTATTTGCGAGAACACACAATATAATTATACATATTTTTTTAAGGTGCTTCCTTTTTTACTGCCTAAAGAAAGAAAAACTGTAGTTAAGAAAAAATAAGGAGCTAGATGAGATTTAAGATAACAAAGTGCGAATTAATGTATTTCAAAGGTGGTAATTTTAATGAACTGAAAATATATTAAATGGAAATAATTTTAAGGCCAAAGTCACAAATATTGTACTGAATAAACACCGACACATAAAGGGATGCTTTGAGGAAGAACGCTTCTCGGATGGCAGTGGGTAGAGCTGATGTCATTTCCATAAACGATCTTTGCACTGTTGGATCTGAAATATAGAAGAAGCTATAATAAAAAATAATGCTTAATTCAAGGTGAAAATTAAATCTTACAAAATAATTATGTAATACTATTAGATATGGATTTTGAAAATTTGACACTTTATATGGATTTGCAAAAGGTGATGTTACAAACTACGAGTATACCTAAACAGCAATCACATAGGCTCACATAGGCAATCTACTTAAGTACTTGATAATATCGTTTACGTCTAATTAAAATTTAAAAGAACCGACTACAGTTGCCTCTATATCAAAATAAAAAAGGAACGAATTACTCGGTTTTATAAATAACTTCGCAAACTATTGTTTTAAAGTAAGTAATCAAAAAAAATTCCAATAACTGACTTTAAATGAGTGTGTACTAAAAAATACGCAACCAATTTTTATGACACAAGTACTTAAATAAGACCACTCCGGAAATCTACATTTTCATACATCAAATTAAAAAAAGGAGAGATCGATTCCGGAAATATGACATTGATAGGACAAAAAAAAGTTTTTGGAACCTCTTTTTTAGTCGGTTTCAATTACCTGAGCTGTTATAAGCCTTCGGCCCGATAACATATGGAGGGTTGCTATCTTCCACGTATGCGTGTACGTCCGCATTTTGCAGTTGCAGATGAGGTACTTTAGGAATTACAGCGGTGAAAGTAACGAGCCCTGCGGAACACCAAAAATTTAAATTTCAGTAAAAGTATAACTATCTTATTTTTGTGCAATTATTCATTTTCCACAACTTGTGAAAATGTAGAATCGATTAGAAAGTAAATGCTCTATTATACATCAGTCAAAATACAAAAGTAAAGCAAGTAATAAATGAAATATATTCATTAAAATAATAGATTAACCCTATCAAACGCTTTAGAGAAATCAAATCTCAAAGTTTGATTAAACTCGAAGTTAAACTACAAATTTAATACTGCCAACTTCCTAATTTGTTGGTATTTGGTGCTCTAAATGTCATTTTATCCATATTTTAACTCTTGTGAATACTAACAAAGTCTTACTAAGACAAGCCGTTTTATGTTACTAAGTTGAGTCGAGCATGTCGTCCACCTGACGGTAAGCGCCACGAATGCTCAAAGCAGTTGCAGTGGAACCCAGAACTTTACACTTTGCGTCATCCTGGGACAATGGTTTTAAAGTTTCATAATTGTTAAGCGCCGTGATGTTGATGGAAACTGTGCCTTTCATACCGGAATACAGTCATGTTTGCACACTATTCAAATTGCTGCTGCTTCTTTACTGTTTTGAATTCAATAACCCTTACCATAAGTGACGGTAGAGTAATCTGTCAGAATAATTGATTCTTTTGCAGTCCTTTGGTATTTTAGCGAAGTTTTGCTTGATCTCTCGCTTAAACCTTTGACGTCAATGGCGAAGACCAAATTTCCAGTGGCCTTATTAACGCTAAAATCGTAGTTAAAATTGTTATTTGAAACATTTTGTTTTCTAGCTTATTAATTAGACTATTTATACTATTCTATTTAATGTTTTAAAAATAATTGAGGGGAATAATTATTGTGGCATGACAAAGTACTCGTAACAAAAAAAATGCAATGAATCTATAGTAAAAACATAATATAAGAAAAAGTAAGCATTTAGAAATCCTTGGAAACTATATAATGATAATGACTTTCACTGGAAGTATTCCGTTATCGTCCAGGATGATGTTTAAAAAAATGTGATGTTAAAACAACAAACTAATCGTAAGCAAATAAAACTTAAATGAAAACGTATGTCACTTACTAAAATTCTTTAACATCCGCATGGTTCAAACCGCTTATCTGCACATCCTTCAATTGTATAGTTAAATTCGCGTAGGGAAGGTATAAGGTGTTCCTCTCGAACATCAGAGGATCTGGGGCTGGACCCTTGACGACGGAGCATTGAGAGTTCTTCGCAAAAAAATTCCGAATACACTCGATGTCGCGAAGATTGCAAGGGCGGTACATAATTTCTTTGTCATATTCATAAAGACCTAAACAAGATGAATAATAAAAATATATTATTTTGTAAATTAAAAACATAAGCCCGACGGGCGTTTTTCGGAAGCACAGGTGGAGTTAATGGAGTTTCCTTTTCCTGTGCGAGAGTCACGCATGAGTCAGCACTTGAAAGGGAAATGTTCTTTTTTAAACTCAACCCATAATCAGTTAATCATACCTATTTGATAAATCACATTTGTGGTGGTAACTACAAAACCTCATTTAACTACCTTATTACCTATTATCATTTAGGTATCTCATTTATCGAAATCAATCAAGCTGTTTAGGCTGTTTACCGAAAAACCGAATAACCCTCTTTTGGGCTGGTAAGTAAAAAGTAACGTTATAAAAATTGAATGTTTACTATATAAGTAATTTTTTTTGTTTTTGACAAGCACTATCACTTAGTATACAATACTTAATTACTATTCATAAGAATAAAAAAATCATAAAAAAAAAAAAAATATGAAATTTCATATAAATGAAAGACGATTTCGGCTAATTCTACAGTTAAAATTATTATCACAAATGGAAAAGTATAGGCAATGCATAGACAATTTAAATAGAGGAACCAAAAAGACTTCTTTTTTGATGATTTCGGATAGAAATAGTTGATAATAAATACAATACTTACCTATTAGATCGTAATTCTTATCATACTCGTAGTCCAAATCTTTATCGCGATGAGATTCAGTCTCTCCACCATGACAAAAATAAACAACCAAAAGTATCAAAAATAGCTTCATTTTGTGGAATCTCACACTAAAATGCGTATCTTTCTTACGGTGCATGATATTTATTAGAACTATATTAACATCGCGTGATTTGTATGTAATATCTAGGAATCGATTCATTGTTCGTTGATATTAATGTGTCAGAATTAATTGGTCGCAATTAAAGTATCGATCAAACCTGCATAGTCTATTTACCTACGCTTCACCTAACCTACATTGTTTGAGTTTAAAATAATCGAAAATTAAGTCATTATAAGTATGCACATTAGAAACTGTGATATGGGTGGTACCAGGCATGCAAGAATAATTGTAACAGCAATAAATAGCAAACTTACTTTACAACGATGGCAATAGCAGATCCGGCATGGCTCTTGCAACAGTGCCTATATATCGGGACATCAAAATAAACATGGTAAATACCCCGTTTTCAATAATAATACGAAACACATTCTTATAAGAAAAAGGTTTTTATTTCGTATGACTATTTATCTAAATTTAATATGTGAATGCACGATAATAATTTTAATGGTATCTTAACAGTGATAATCGGTGAACCCAGTTTTAAGTTTTGAGATATGAACCTCCTGCTGGCTTAAATATAATCAAGGGACATCTACTTTGGGTTTAGTGAATATTAAACACTAATCAACTTCAGTCCAAAATCACAGATATTCTTTTGTATGTAAATAGCTGAATATAGTTGGGCCTGGAAGAAGGCAGCTTCTCGTATGGATAACGGTAGATTTGCGAGAAATTCAGCAAAAGATCTCACCACGTCAGGATCTGAAAATAACCATTAAAGAACGTAAAAGTCATTAATGTCTGGCATTCCATTATTAATATGTAGCTGTGATAACCTAGTGGGAGAACGGTCATATTCCAAACAGAAGGTTCCAAGTTCGAATTCCACACTGCCACCAATGTGTTTCTTAAAGTATCCACCAGTCACTTGTCCGGACTGAGTCCCATGATGACCCAATCCTCCCGTGCCCAAGGCGGATATTAGTTTTGATGATGAAGATTTGAGTAATAGAACTAGGTAACTAGTTATGTATTCTACGAGTATAAAAGTTGACATTATATTTTACCTGTACTCGCTGCGGCTTCGGGTGAAATGAAAAATTGAGGAGCAGCCTCTTGAACATCACCGTGTACGTCTGCTAAGTCCAACCGCAGATCTGGCTTCCTCGGTATAACCACAGTCGCAGTTATGGCCCCTACAAAAAATTGTATAAACAATAACGTAAATATTCAATACCCCACGAGCTAACCAAAATGAGCTCTAATGCCATCAATCTATTATTAAAAAGACTAGCATTATTTGTCTACCTTCCGTCTCTGTCATCAAATCAGCTCGCTGTCACCATAATATAATATTGTTATTGGAAATTCACAGAAATGTTCAATTACAACTGAATTGAATAACAGAAAGTGGTTCAAAATGAAGTTGCAAGATTTGACCTTGATAACCACCCATTTATAACTACTAACATACTAAAACTTAGTAGCTGCGTCAATAAATATGGATAGATAACATAGATAGATAGATAGATAGATAGATAAATTCTCTATTGAACACCACATAACAAAGAAAACTGGATGAAACCTACTCAATAAACATTGACATGATACATTCAATCCCTTCTTTTCACTTAACCATCTATTATTTTAGTCTACTTACGAAAATTGATGGTTAAGTAACCAGCTAAAATGATGGACTCCTTAGCAGTGCGACGATACCTGAAGTACGCCCTAGGAGAAGTTTCGTTTAAGTTTTGAACATTAATCGCTAGAACCAAATTGCCGGTCTTTTTGTTAACACTGTAATGAAAAGAAAAAAAATAGAATAACCAACAATAAGTTTTACAATGATGGTATATAAGTAAGAATAGCGGACTTATTCTCGAATAAAGTTCTATTTCCGATTCCGATTGTGACTTTATGTCCCTAATTAGAGAACGCAACGTAACAACTCCAATACCGATCCAATTCTAGTTTAGTTCCTGAATACCCAACACCGTAAGGGCTAGATGAGAATGACTCAAAGGGCTAGCCTGCTAATTAATGAGAGAAAACAAACTGATGATGTACCATTAGTTTGAGCAAAGTGTAAGAGTATTTACAGCTACAAATATAATACTTACTAGAAGTCGCTGATCTTCGCACTGCTAAGCCCTCTGACTACTAAGTTAGCCAACGTTATTGTTAGGTTAGCATTTGCCACGAATACTGTGTTCAGGTCTATGTATAGAGGATCTGGGATAGGTCCGTAGACAGGCTTGCATTTTCCATTGGCTGCGAAGTATTTCCTCATGCATTGCCAGTCATTGAGAGCGCAGGGACGCATTATATTTTCGGGTTCGTCATTGGCTAAAAAACAGAATAAACTTGTTTATTATAATTCATAAGTAATATTTTTTTCTTGTTTGAATTGTATGTCTAATGGTCCAGCAGACATGCGTTTGAATTGGAATTAGATCGGTTTTGGAATTGTAATGTCTCGTCCTTTGATTAAGTACGAAAGGTCACAAATAGAATCGAAATCGGATCAGAATTTAGTTCCAAAATAAGCCTGAATGCATATTAATTTAAAAAAAAATCGTAGGGAAGGTATTTCAATTCTCGGCTTTTTGACAGATATTTGAAAATTTTAGTAAAATACAGTTAGTTTCCTGTCAGCTATTTATTATTAGTTAAGGAGCTATGTTATACCTGTGGGTCCAGTGTAGCCAAATATATTGTCAAGTCTTTCCTTCATCTCTTCGTCATTGTAGTTTTTTTGCTTTTCATTATAGTTTTTGTCTTCATTGTTATTTTCATTTTCTGAAGAAATAGTTTAATTTAGGTTCCTGTACGATTATGGTATTGGTATTGTCGTTGTAGGACTCAGCTTTTTTTTCATAGTTTCACATACATCAGTGTTTTTCATGTATCTGAGATTTTTTTGCAAGTAGGATTGAGTTTCACTTTCTACACAGAATTAGTTTTTGTTTGATATTTTGAGAAAAAACAAAATTGCACCTATGGATAATGTTTTACTAGATGCGAAATCCGAAAAAAAAAAATAAAAAAAAATATTACACTAAATTTTTTTTTTTATTTAATTTCGTGCCATTTTCGAAATAAATTAAAAACGCTACTTACTTTGACTGGGAATGTATTTGTCGTAATATTCATCAATTTTAGTCATATCTTCACTATAACTAGATTCTGAATTTTGAATTTTCTTTTCATTTTTTTCATATTCTAATATTTTTGATTCGTGACTAACTGGAATGATTTCATCTTGGGAACAATAACAAACACTGGACAGCACAAGTAGTATGCACAGCTTCATTTTGGACAGTATGTAGGTGGTTTAATTCCGATTATTTTATAGGTATTACGTATGCGTGTGGTATTAAATAATTATACAGCTGTCAAGGTGAAATAAAAACTGGTTTTATTAGTTAATAATGGATAATTCCTGTAATAAGTCAGTTGTACTTACTTGGTATCGTGAAGATGTTTAAAATACACGCATTAGCAGTATTCCGTTGCCGTCGGCAGAAAATGATATCTTCTGGGATATATATAAATCTGATAAGACAGAAATAATAGCTATAGACCTACTTACAATGCTCAATCTATATATATAAAAATGTTATGTTGGTTTGTGTACGCTTCAAAAACTCATAAAGTTCTGCACCAATCGAGCTGAAATTTTAGCATGATATATAATCCGCATCAAGGATTGTTTTTATCTATTTTTTTCATGAGTGACATATCAGCGAATGTGCCACAGCGAAGCATGGCAGGGTACAGCAAGTATACTATAAATCAGAGGCCCGGTGGCCTGAGAAGATACCGGAAGCCAGGCACTAACCCATTGGAATTATCTGCTTTACCAATGGGAGGGATTTATTTATATTTTATTTGGCTGTGTGACGAGACGAGCAAGTCGATCAACTTATGGTAAGCGCTAAGCCTGCCCGTAACAGTTAGTGCCATCCAGAAATTTGAATTGCATAATCTTGCGCGGCACTGCACTCCGTTTGTCACCCCAAGACATCGATTAGATCGATCGGGATAAGTATGTTAGGAAATGTCACACAAATGTTACATTTTTGTTTTTTGTTTCAATGTTGCAACTACGAGTAGGTTGTGACTTGTTTTGTAGCTAAAATTTATTGATTAGGAAATAACACATACTGTATAGCTAGTTACTTTTTCACTAAAAACTTGACTCTTTATATCAATTCGATATCAATATCAAATTTAGTTAGTTTTACGTAACTGCTTCTATTATTTTTGATAGAAAACTATTGAGAAGGTATAACTATGATTTTATTATTAAGTATTTAATTAATTATTTAATTTAGGCAAAATAATTATCCAATATTTCAGATCACGAATAAAAAATGGTACGGCGAGTGACTTAACATTAAAGGAGAAGAACCTTAATAAGTACACCAAAATTAGTACAAAAATATAAAATATTGTATTTTATTGTAAGCACTATATTTACTATTTAAAAAAAAATGTTTGTCCATCATCATCATCAGTCGGAAGACGTCCACTGCCGACGAAGGCCTCCCCCATAGAACGCCACAACAAGCCGTTATAAAAATATAATAAAAAAAAATTACATAGATACAAAAAGGTACTAATAAATACAAATGATTTTGTAAAAAGTTAATTACATTGCGCAAATTTCTATGTTTGTTAGAAAACGATTAGTAAGAAAAAGTTTCTTATGGTGTTTCCGTTTGGTCTTCTTCGTTCTTTTGATTTTCAAACACTGATCAACTTTAGTCCGAAATCACATACATTCTTCTGTATAAATATAGAAGTAAGCAGCTGCGACTCGAAGAATAAACCTTGCCGTACCATAATCGGGAGCAGAACACCGAATCGAGAAAAAGCTGAGATCACGTCAGGATCTGAAAAGAAATACAATCATTCAGTCAGTTATTATAATCATGATAATAACCATCACACCTGATTAATGTAGTGCAGGCATACCATGACATCTTATAGCGATTCAATTGAAGACCTAAACTGAACCATTTTCAACCTAAACTGGATCCAGTTTAGGTTGAAAATGGCAGCAACATAAAAAATAAGACGTCACGGTACGATTATGCGTCGCGGTTCAGTTTAGGTCTTCAATTGAATCGCTATAAGATGTCATGGTAGGCCTCCTGTTGGTACTTGTATTAATGCAGGAAGAACTTGCGGACAATACGTCCTTGAATAAAGCGAGCTTTTTTTTTAGTCAGTGATCTGTGATGCCTTAAGCGTGTCTATTGTGCGTGTTTTGATGTACTTACTACACAAAAATCTCTACACAAAACATCTTGGCAAATTTTTGAAAATGTTCGATGCTTTCATATATCAAACAATTCATTTCATATATCAAAGATGTGTTGTCAAAAATGACAATGTTTTGTAGACCAAAACACGCGCAGGACACACGGCTTTACTGAATTTATCTCATCTGTATTGTGTAGATGTATAATTTACCCACACTCGTGCACGCTAGCGAAAAACTGATAGTTAATAGCTCACAAACACAAACACACAAAGAAACACACGTTGGAGAATACAATACAAAATCAACTAAGTTTCGACACATTTTGGACTTGCATCAAAACTCCAAAACGTAATATATACCATAAGTAGTACCTAGCAATAATAACCTTGTGCATTGGAGAAGAATTAGTTTACCTGTACTGTTATTGACACCGGGACCGAAAAAATAGTCCGGAGTACCATCTGGAGCATAAACGTGGATATCAGCCAAATCCAAACGCAAGTGTGGTAATCTTGGTATTACCGCAGTAAACGTTGAAGAACCTGTAATGCGACAAACAACATTACCAAGACTAACAATGCAAAGAAAAGTAGGCTACAGGAGAAATAATTTACTTACGAAAAACGACACTAGAAATGTCAGCCAGAATTATAGCCTCTTAGCAGTGCGTCGATATCTGAAGTATCCTCGAGGTGAAGTTAAGTTCATATTTTGGACATCAAAGGCGAAAATCAAATTGCCCGACTTCTTGTTTACGCTGTAAAGGAAACACAAGTTTTCTGTTTAAACTAGATGCAAAATAAATAAGGGGGCAATAAGATTTCAAGTAATGATTCTTCAATTGATAGTCTAGTAGGATGCCACGACGTAAAACTTGAGATCAAAACCAAATCGTGCAAACATGCATTAGCTTTCAATAACGGGAAACATCATTAAAACCTTCAAATCCCAGTGCAGGCACGTACCAATTTGTTTCTGTAAAACATATGTACGTAATTATCACTCGCTTTTCGGTGAAGGAAAACATCGTGGGAAAACCCACATACCTACCCGAGAATTATTTCGGAGGTAGGTATGTTATCCACCAATCCAGACTTGGCCCCCGTGGTGGAATATGGCCTAACACTCATCACGAAAGTGAGGAGAGACCCGTGCCCAGCAGTGGGACGTTATGTGTTAGTGGGATGATGATCATTAAAACCTTAGTATTAACATACTACGGTCCGCCATACTATAACCTTTAAAAACAAATCATTCGCTAAGTAAATCCAAGGTATTCAGGTAGCAGTTTTTGAGTTCCTGTTCCATTCTAGGCTTAGCATTCTTACCACCTTTGATCACATGTTCACTTATTACTAGTTGGGATAAGGTGAGATAAATTGGTCGTCGTACATAAGAGAGAAAAATCATCATCATCATCAGATCGACCATATCCACAACTGCTGAGCACTCACCTTAAGCTATATTCACATTTGTCTGACTGATTGTCTTTAATATGGTAGCGTTCACATTTCTCCGATGCAGTGTGTTGTGATGGCTTGAGTTAAATGTATGAACCGATACCTTTCTGATGCATCACGACACAACACATCAAACAAAAGTGAGTCTAGCTTCACTTTCGCAAGAAGAATTAGAGCAGACACTACGAGTGGTCCGACTCGGATGAGATTGGTCTCAAAATCCTTCGAATTAATTCTTGATTCTGTCATTATCTCGGACTGCAAAATTGTCTCGCAGCTACTGTTCAGATAATTGACAAACTTTGGAGTATTTAAAAAGGAATACTTACTAAAAATCATTAACCTTCGCACTACTAAGACCTCTCAGCTTAAAATTGGCAAAGTTGACCGTTAAGTTAACCGCAGTAAAGTACACAGTGTTTACATCTAGCGTCAGAGGGTCTGGTATGGGACCATAGGCGGGGGTGCATTGGCTATTGGCAGCAAAATATTTTCGGATGCACTGCCAGTCGTTGAGGGCGCAAGGACGGATGAGATTTTCAGGTTCGTCATTAGCTGTAAAAAAATAATCATTTTGACCACAGATTATCTTCTCTAAAAGAACAGTACGTAGGTATGACAATTTCAATAAAGCTTTAAGCCTTGAAGTTAATTGCATTGCATTTTCATTTATTGTGAGTCAATCGCCAAAAAAGTGACAACGTTAATAAATGACATATTTTTTTGACTAAAGAGTCCAAGCTTCTTGATTTAGTATCCTCCATTAAAGCAGCCGGGAGGCGGTAATTGGAATAAATTTTTGAAACCCCATATGCAATCGATTCAGCGCTTTAAGCTGCATATCACAACTTTTATAATCACTCAGATCCAATTAACTTATTAAAGAATTTAAATTCTCTAACCTGTTGGTCCGGTGAAACCAAATATTTTGTCAAGTCTTTCTTTTTCTTTGTCATCATAATATCTTCTATTGATTTTTCGATCTCGGTTTGTTTGCTTTCCATATACTTTATAATTATCTGTAATCACTCCAAATTAAAGCATCATTTTCATTTAATTATGGAAGAAATAATTTTGCTTCCGTGAATTAAATATAATGAAATTAAATAACTGTGTAACTTGATTTAAAGCTGATAATTTTCATGATAATCCTCTTGGGTTGAGTTCTATGAAAATATTTGATATTTCCCTTTAATTTAAATTATACTGTGTAATAAAAAATGGTGACCTCTCTTACATATAATATAGATAGATAGGTAAACTCTTTATTGAAACACCACAGAACAAAGAATACTTATAAATTAAAACTAAACAAATTTAACAATTAGTGTCGCAATGGGCCGTCTTATCGAGCCTTATGAGCGATATCTTCTAGACAGCCATGCATGAAGAGGAGCAACAAAAATAAAATCATAAGAATAAGAAGAAAGAAGAAGAATATATAGAATAGAATAGAATATAAAAACTCTTTATTGTACACCAGAAACAAAAATAAACACAGTACAGAAGAATTACAATAGGTAAACAAGGGTAGTACAATGGGCGGTCTTATCGCTGAAAGCGATTAAGCGATTATTATAATATAATGTATTCTAAATTTAATAGTAAAAACACATATAAAATTACCATTACCTTTACCATTGCCTCCAAATTCGTAGTCACTTTTCTTAGTTTCAAAGTTACCCTGTTCTCTAAGTCCTTGTAAGTTTTTTGCTTTCCACTGATGACTTGATCCTAAACCAGCATCAAAGTCTGGCTGATTTCTATCATAATTTAAGTCATAATCATCAATTACACCATCACTATTGACACAGCCACCGAAACAGAAAAATACAACTAGAACCAACAATGCCATTCTATAGATAAGATATACAAAGTGGCCCCGGTTGATAGAAAGGTACTATATAAGCCAATTATTACGCGTGTCTGCAATTGGACATATTTACATGATTATTTAACTGCCGGATGAAACTGCTTTATTGGGGTAAAGTCATTAATCTTTAAACGGTTAAATGATATCATCAAGTAAAGTAAACGTGTATTAAACAGAGTATTAAAAGGACTGCCATTGTAAAATTTAGTAGCATGGCAATTTATTTTGCCTTGGACAAGTAAGTGCCTTGATTAACTGAATACTACAACTTACAACTACCTACTACTAGATAGTATTTGGATAAATTACATGCATTACAGGCTTATAGGTGGCTCAAAAATGAACCATCACAAATTTATTAGTAAATAAAATTTAAATAGGTAGCTGATCCACGTCCTTATGCCCCGGGACTTCTTAATGTCATTTAATTATACACTAATGAATTTGAGTCCAAAATCACATACATTGGCCTGTATGTAAATAGCAATGAACAGAGGAGATTGGAACAAAAACCCTTCTCTAACTATAAATGGCAATAAAACAGGAAACTGAGCGAAAGCTGTAACCACGTCAGGATCTGCAATGAAACAAATCTTCTTGACCCTCTTTTACTTTTACAAACTTAAAAAAAAATGTAAAGTTACTGTCATTTGTGGGTTTTTTTTAACTTAAACAAAAAATCTCCAGCATTTTTAACTTACCAGTACTATTATAGGCTCCCGGGCCGATGAAGAAAGATGGGACGCTGTCCTGGGTATCAACGTGGATGTCAGCTAGGTCCAAGTGCAGGTGGGGAACTTTTGGTATAACCGCAGTAAAAGTAACAGATCCTGTGGTAAATAGAAGCTATTCTAGATCCGGAAGAATAGTAGGTACAGTTAACATCAAAAGTAAATGATGATTAAGCAAGTTTCAAAAACCTTGACCCATGTTTAGTGCATTACGGTCGTATTTATAATCAATATAAACTAATTTCTTAAAAATCTCATAATTTCCTGACTGTCACAAAATTCTCAAATCTTCAAACTCTTGTATTTGGGATCAATAGAGAGGAAGAGGGGAGGGTGTTATGACTTTTTCAAGATATCAGATTATATTGAAAATAATTATTATAAGTCTTTAATGCGCTAAATACCGATCATAGTTTATGGAATTTGCCTAATCATCATTAACTTTTGATGTTGACTGTACTTAACCAATTATCACAGACAGCCTGGGTACAGACTACTGGTTAGGTAGAGATATTGGAAGTCAAAAGTTACAGAGTTTTCTTTTAATCCATTTTTTTATCCAGTACTAAGTAATTTCGTTTTATCATTTTGGGCCTTATTAGTTATAGCATATTCATCATCATCATCATCAACCCATAACGTTCCACTGCTGGGCACGGGTCTCTCCTCACTTTCGTAAGGAGGGTTAGGCCATAATCCACCACGGGGGCCCAGTCCGGATTGGTGGATAACATACCTACCTTCCAAATAATTCTCGGGTAGGTATGTGGGTTTCCTCACGATGTTTTCCTTCCCCGAAAAGCGAGTGATAATTACGTACATATGTTTTACAGAAACACATTGGTACGTGCCCGCATTGGGATTTGAACTCACGGCCTTTTGATTGGAAGGCGGACGTTCTCCCACTAGGCTACCACCGCTTCTTATAGCATATTAGTACTTACTAAAACTGAAAGTTGCAAAGTCAGCCAGAATTATGGATTCTTTCGCAGTGCGCTGGTATTTCAAGTAGGCTCTAGGTGTGATTTGGCTTAGGTTTTGGACGTCTATCGCAATAACTAAATTTCCAGATTTTCTGTTTACACTGAAACATTTCAAATTGATTGATAATCAAATTATTATTCATATTGTAAAGCGGTAAAGTTTGTTTGTAGTTACTAGTATCTGAAGTTACCGAATCGACTGGGAAAATTCATGGGCTACATTACTTCCGAGTGGCACAAGCTGCTTTAGTACCGGAAGTTGGAGCTGTAGAGCCGAATTTAAAATGTGTCACAATAAAATTGGTACCATCGTTAGAACTACTTACTAAAAGTCATTAATCCTCGCACTGCTAAGTCCCCTGAGATTAAAATTGGGAAAGGTGATACTTAAGTTGACTGAGGGGAAGAAGACGGTATTCAGGTCTATCCTCAGGGAGTCAGGTATGGGACCATAGGCGGGGATACATTTGCTATTGGCAGCGAAGTAGTTGCGGATGCACTGCCAGTCGTCGAGGGCGCAGGGACGGATGAGATTTTCAGGTTCGTCATTAGCTATAAACAGAATAAGAGTAACATCGAAGCTGCTATCAACAAAGGCCATGTGAACTTAGATGAAACATTTTAATCGGTAGTTGGCGTAATTTACTTGAGGGATGTTAGCCGATCACCAAAGCTAAGCAAAGCTAAGAAATCATCAGCAGAACGTTTACTGCCATTACTTCTGAGCTTCCATGCCTTAACGTCCCTCTAGATTATTGGCAATCGATATACCGTGTCAGGACTTTTCGGAAGCCTGAAAAATAACATATCAGACACCAGAAGACTATTTAACCCACTTAACATCAACAGATTGATTATTATTACACGAGTATTTATTATCAGGGATTGCGTGGAAGAAGTACTGGAGTTTAAAGGAAATTATGAAAAACAAAGACATCAACATACATATTAAGAGTAAACTGTACGAAGTGGCAATATTACCTTCTCTAATATATGGCTGCCAGACATGGGCCTTACGAAAAGAAGACGAAAACAAACTGGCCGTATGCCAAAGAAAGATGGAAAGGAGTATGCTGGGCATAAAGCTATCAGACCATGTGAAGAACAAAGAAATAAGACAGAAAACCAAACTAAGAGACATCACAAAAACTATAAGACTACTGAAATGGAAATGGGCAGGGCATATATGCAGAATGGACAGGTTTCGGTGGACTAAGAAAGCAATAGAATGGTGGCCAAGAGAAATTAAAAGGAAAAGGGGAAGACCAAAAAGAAGATGGGAGGATATATTTATACAAAGATGTGGAACAGAGTGGATGAGAAAAGCGAGAGACAGAAAGATGTGGAAAATACTGGGGGAGGCCTACGCCAAAGAGGCGACTACTACTATAGAATAGAGAAATACTAACAAATTATTAATAATGCAATGGTATAATAATGCGAGCGTATTAAATAATAATAATAATAAGCATTAAATACTCAAATTTATTTTATGAGTGGAAAATAATAATAATAATATACATAACATCTAGATGAAATGGAGAACAGTATATCAGTGTATTAGATACTAAGTACAGCACTATAATAATTTACATTTACATTTGTGAGTTAACTATAAGTATATCTAGCATTTTATAAAAGAATACGATGTAGATTATTAAGTAGTAGAATAAATGGCATTTTTATTTTATTTTTATTTTATTATTTATTATCAAAGAATATCTTCCTCCATCCATTCCTCCTTTTAGCTCTGCTGAGAAACACATGTTTCAGATCCAGCGTTATATAATAATTTCCAGCTATTTACGGCTGCTAGCAGTGCAGTGAAATGTATCGGTCGTAAAAGTCCAGCTGTTGGATAACCTATTTGGCCTCGACCTTCACATTTTAAATCTCTAATTTGAATGAAAGTATTAATTAAAATGAAAACCAACTCACCTGTTGGTCCCGTGTAACCAAATAGTTCGTCCAGTCTTTCTTTTTCCCGTTCATCGTAATTCCTATTCCATTCTTCTCTGTACCCGACTCTTCTATTATCCTTATCTTCTTGCCATCCATCAAGCCTGCCGTCGTTATATCCATTCTTCCCTTCATCATTCTTCAAAGCACTATTGTCACTATTCTCACCTTCACCACCGACGGAACAACCAAAACAAAAGAACGCTGCTAGAATCCACCACTGCATTGTAGTAAATAATGATACCGAAGGCAAAGTACCAGAGGTTGTTTTATAAACGGTTTCTGCATTACCTGCGTGTGGTCAATTGGGCACATAAATGCTCGTAGTACCTTTATTAGTGCACTTATGCGTGAACACAGACACGTCTGTGTTTATGACTACATATTGGTTTATTTGTATGTATCTTTGTGTTTGTGTGTTTTTATCACTCGCTTTTCGGTGAAGGAAAACATCGTGAGGAAACCCACATACCTACCCGAGAATTATTTCGGAGGTAGGTATGTGATCCACCAATCCGGATCTGGCCCCCGTGCTGGATTATGGCCTAATCCTCTTCACGAAAGTGAGGGGAGACCCGTGCCCAGCAGTGGGACGTTATGGGTTGTTGATGACGATGATTGTGTGCTCTGGGAGCACGTGTCCACTTGTAGAGGTACCATAAACTGATCAGTTTAGGGTGGCATACGGCGTCTTTTTGCGGCTACACTATGTGTTTTTAGCCGAAGCGTTTTTGCACCTAAATATTACACACAAAAATTAATTTTTCATGTTTGTTTAGGTAATTTATTTTATTTCTAATTTTATTCGATACACATTAATTCCCTATATTTATCTCATTTCCTACCTTAGGTACTGCCAGGCATACAAACAAATATGTTTTAATGTTATATAATATTTAATACCCCCCCTCCCCCAACACACACATACACACAGACACACGCTAATAATCAATGTTAAAAAATTAGTAAATAAAACAATGAATAGATAAGGTTTTTTTATTCAGTACACAAAGTACAATCGACCACAAAAAAAAATGTCTAAACGAGCCTTTAATTCAGTGAATAATTAAATTAAAAGTGCTCATATTTGAAGCTTTAAAATTAAACGCTGATTACTTTGAGTCCAAAATCGCAAATGTTCTCTTGTATGTAAATGGCTGTTAACAGTTGCGATTTAAATAGCATACTCTCTCTTGTAATGATGGGATAGAACAAGTTGAAATCAACAAGGGCTGCTATGACGTCAGGATCTGAAAGAAACAAAATTAATTAATACCTTATAATATTTTCTAAACTACTGTTATACTTTCTTCTTTTTTTTAGATATCTTCTATCATAACTAAACAAATGGGTCAAAATCGACTGGCGAGTTTGCCATCATAAATCCATCCTTGGAAGCTTAATGAGCTGGTAATAATGTCCAAAGTCCCTTCTACCTTTGCTGTCGATGGCTCCAGGTCCAATGTAGTATGGTGGAGCGGGGTCTTGTACGTCTGCGTGTATGTCTGCTAAGTCGAGTCTGAGTTTTGGCACCTTCGGTATAACCGCCGTGAAGGTTATAGAACCTGTAATTTTTAAAGTAATTTTAGTAAAGTTTTAAAGTAAACAAAAATAAAAAACAAACAAAGGACAACGACAAAGACAAAGGTGTCAAAGGCGGACGCCTGCCCATAACAATTACAGTGACCCCGAACTTTGCGTTTCACAATCTTGTGCGGCATTGCATTGCGCTCGTCGCCCTGAGACATCGGCTCTTAAGTCTCATATGCACAGTAATGTTTGCACACAAATGCTTAGTTGATTAATATCTAGCAAAGGTGTGGTACTTCCCCATGCGGCTTCTTGCAGAAGAGGCCTACCACTACAGATAAAAGAACAACAGTAGTATCTCTCTAGCAGTACTATTGCAAAAGAGTCATAGCGAACTAGAAGGACACAAGAAAAGGGTCAGCAATATCTACACATCGAGTCCCAAACGTTTATCAAATTGTGCGAGGTTGTCGAGAAAAAAATACTTACGGTACAAGACAGTAGCGAAATCAGCTAATACGATGGACTCTTTACCCGTTCTTCGATACCTGAAGTAGGCTCTCGGAATGGTCTCATTCAAGTTGGTAACGTCAATCGCAAACACTAGATTTCCAGATTTTTTACTAACGCTGTAACAGATTATAAGATTTGATAACAACTTACTATTGCAATTTAATAAACACTAGTTAAAAATAGCCCCCTGAAAAATTGCAATAGCCACCTCTTGCAGGCCATATTATATCCTAGTAATATAATGCACGGCACGGCACGGCACCCATATACTGTTAACATTCTTCCTATCCGCACAAAATAATTTGAATTCACTGAGAATCTTTAATATAATATGTACCGCCTATGGCAAAATAACAAGAAAAACTTACTAGAAGTCTCGTATCTTTGCGCTACTAAGCCCCCGGACTTTCAGATTCGGCAATGCCACAGTCAGATTGGCCGTGGGGTAGAAAATTGTGTAAACGTCTATTTTCAGTGGATCAGGTATCGGTCCGTAAGCAGGTTTGCAATTGCCATTGGCAGCGAAATATTTCCTGATACACTGCCAATCGTCTAGAGCGCAGGGACGAATAAGGTTTTCAGGTTCATCATTGGCTGTAAGAAAATTTATTATATAATTATTGTCAGCTCTCCAATATTATCAGTAAAAACATCTCAGCTCTCTTTATCCATGAACTTATGAATAGGTTCAAACCTATCATAATTAACGTTGCTAATTTTAATACCTAAGATTACTAGTAGTGCATAATTTGGGCATTTTATTTAAATTTTTTATACTGGGATTTTTAACTCGCAGTCACGAAAAAGCAATATTACATTTTGGGCATAGATTCAGCTCTGCCATGTCCAGATCTGCAGCATTTTACTTTTACTGTAAGTTTGGTATGAGAGTTCAGAAGTTTAGATTTCCATATCAACAAAATAACTTTAAAATTGTTACCTGTGGGTCCAGTATAGCCAAACAGGTAGTCACATCTCTCCTTCGTGGCTTCGTCGTAATAATTTGAATAGTTGCGGTTTTGTCTACCTCCGGCATGGTCCTTGTATCTTCGTTTTCCATCTCGGTTTCCGTATCTATCCTTATATCCGTATTCTCCGATACAATTTCCTAGAACATTTTAACAACTTGAATATTAACAAAAGTCTTTGTGAAGAGCATTTAATTTTGTGTCCATCTAGAAAGTTACAATCCAATTCTCAAGTAGAAAATCTGTGGCTAAGTTCCAGCAGCAGTACTTAGAGCCAGTTCTATTCGAAGCTTAGCATGCTTACCATCTGCGATCACTTAGCACCGGGTGAAATAGTGGTCAAAGACTAGCATCCGACATCCAATTTTAAAAAGAAGAGTTATCTTTAATCCAAAATTAATATAATAGAAAAGAGCTTTTATTACAATACATATACGTACCATAACCGCCACGGTACCCAAGATATTCAAGGTAATCATCATTTTTCTTATTACCATCTATTTCATGTCCATCATAGTAAGCTTCATCTCTCTGTGTTTCTTCAAACCCTAAAAAAAGCAAAGCAATAAATAATATTCAAAAAGATTCACTATATCATGGTCCAAACACCAAGACTCAGAGTAAATACCTGTGGTTGACACAAATATTCGCCCTGCGCCGTAGTCGAATCCACAACTTCATGCTTTGCAAATGGCTCATCCCCAACTTACTTTACGTGGTCTACGTGGTCAACAATATTAAAGCACATGAACAACTTACCAACATTACCAATGTATTTCTCATCTGATTCACCATCATTCTTCTTTAAGTCATCCTCTTTCTTCGAATCGTCCTTAGAATAATCTCTTTGTCTTCCATCTTCTCTTTGATATTCATCATCGTATTGACCTTGCCGACTTCCTTGCCAATGCGGTCCGAATCCACCATAGTTATCCCTTTCATACTTTCCTTTTACCAAAAAGGGGCCAGCACCATATGTGGTCAAGCCTATAAAGCCGCCATAGTTACCTCCGCCTGCTATACGTCTCTCTTCAATTTTGAACTCATCTTTCCCATCATTTTCCGAACAGTATACAGCGCTTAGCAATCCGACCAATATCAACAAATTCATTATAAAGTTTACAGACAACAGATGTTGGAAGTTATTTTCAAATCGTTTTATAATAGGAGACTATATGCGTGCAATTGATTATGCGTTATTATTCAGATAAGGCATTGAGTTATCTAGGCTTGTTCGATTATCGACGATTTTATAATTTTTGTTTTAAACTTGCTAGTTTTTATAGGTTATTTTTATTGAACACGGTTTTATTATGTAAAATCACAAGTATTTACGACTATTATTTTGATCGGTGCCGTTTGTTATTATGAACTTGAATGTTGTTGACACTTTTCAGTTTTCTTTGCTGTTAGGTTCATCAGCGTCATCAACCCATATCGTCCCACTGCTGAGCCCGGTTCTTTCCTCAGTTTCGTGAAGAGGATTAGGCCATAATCACCACGGGGCCTTGTCTGGATTGTTGGATAAATACCTACCTCCGAAATAATTCTCGGGTAGGTATGTGAGTTTCCTTAGGATGTTTTCCTTCACCGTAAAGCGAGTGATAATTACGTACATATGTTTTACAAGAAACACATAGGTGCCTGCACCGGGATTTTATATCGGGACCTTCTCTTTGGAAGGCGGCCGTGCTCCACTAGGCTTCCACCGCTTCGGATTATTGTTTCTTAATAGTAATTTATTTTACCAAACCTTTTTACATTTAAAATTTTCATTCTCTCATCATTATCAAAATTGCACAGAAAAAGGGCATCAGCAGTAACTTGCTGAGCAATCAACAATTTACCTTTTTACTGTTGAAATCCCTCCAATTTGAGAAGTCAGTCAGTAAGGGATGTATCCCAAAAAAAACAGAAATGAACAACAAATGAAATTGATGCTGATATTTTTCTGGTATTTCAGAAGCGATGTAAATAGCTAAATTATTAAAATATAATAATTAAATTGAACTGAATTTCATTCCAAGGAATAACAAGACAAATAAAACAAGAAAGTGCTACTAGGTATTTATTTTCAGCATGGACTGTCTCGAAATCAATATAATCTAATTATAATCATTAATCAAAACGCATAGAAGCTATATTTCAGTAATCCATAGTTATATAAATAATTATAAATACATTACTATTATTGTACGTACTAAAACTTCTGAACTCCACGAGCGATTAATATCTCGCATTGAGCTAGCCAATTGTCAATCTATAATGACTTTAGTTAACTTCAATTATAGTTCATTATGCACTGCTCAGTTTCATCCCAAAATCGCAGATGTTCTGTTGTATATAAATAGCAGCTAGCAGCTCAGCTTGGAACAAGAAGGATTCTCGGATCACTGTCTGAAGGTTTGCTGTCAGCTGAGCATTCGCCGATGTAACGAGAGAATCTGAAAGAATAAAGAAAATATGGCTAAATAAAGAAAATATGGAAAAAAGAACAAAGAAAAAATGAATAAAAAAAGTATGGAAAAATGGATTAACAGATCTTTCATCTGATAGTAAGCGCGTCATCCATCCATAACAATTGCGGTTCTGCTCCGGCTTTTGTTTGTCATTTTTTTTTGTGGAACTGCACTGCGCTATTTACCTTATGATAGGTTCAGTAGTTATTATTTTACTGGAAACATACAGTAACTTTTGGGCAACGTTGCCTTTAACATTTTTTTTAATCCTGGCGTAAACAATAACAGACATTATCTCAGACGGGTATATTTCCGAAGCACTGGTACAGCTACTGGGGTTTCCTTTTCCTGTGCGAGATTCAGGCCTGAATCATCACGTGAAAGGGAAATTTCCTTTTTCAAACTCACACCATACTCAGTTGTTAATCATTAGTTTAGGAGATTATATTTGATTTATTATTTCTTATTCTCCTTCTACTTGAAATAAATGATTGCAGTTTTGAGTATTATGTTTGTCTCAGTTAGCACCTTTATTAATGGAAACTAATAATGCTTTCTTTTTTTTAAATTGAAACTCGCCATATCCTCAAGTTCAAGGACATGACGTGTGGAATCGACCGGCATTAGGGCAGCGTGACTGCGTGACGATGTTATCGCAGTAATAATCTGGTAGAGAAAAACATTAGCTGCAAATAACAGGTTGCGGTCGAACTTTTTACGTAAAGGTACACCAAATCAATTCATTCATTTTTGCGAACTGGTCATCACAGTTTTACGTCAAAACGGCGAACTAAAGAAGTTGGTTGTTTCAGTAGTAATTTTGAAGAACCTGCGATGACAATAATTCCCACCTGTGCTATTCAAAATTCCAGGTCCAAAGTCGTATTTTGGAGACTCGTCTTCATAGTCAGCGTGTACTTCTGCCAAATCCAGTCTCAGGTTAGGAAGCCTCGGGATCACGACCGTAAGAGAAACTTGAGCTGTAAATATAAATTTATGAGTTTAAGCATTTTAATAATCTTAATTCAAGGTTGATCGATCGTCTTTAGTTAAAGTACTGGTATATCTGTTCCAGACTTTGAAGTTGGGTATAGACAACCAAAACTTTTTTTTCATTTGACTGAGTGACGAGACGAGCAAGTCGTTCACCTGATGGTAAGCGCTACGCCTGCCCATAACAGTCACAGCACCACCCAGAACCCTGCATTGCATAATCCTGCGCGGCACTGCACTGCGCTCGTCACCCTGAGATATCGGCTCTAAAGTCTCATATGCCCAGTAATTTCGCTGGAAATAATGCCCTTCAAACTGGAACACAGTAATGCTTGTACCTCACACTACTGCTTGGCGGATGAATATCTGGCAAAGGTGTGTGGTACTTCTCCAGGCCGTCTCTTGTAGAAGAATCCTCCACTACTACATAATTAATATCACAAATGGTTCCTAAAACATAACTACTACCGATACACTTGTTTGATGGTCTTATAATTTAACTTACTAAACGCAATTGCTGCAAAATCGGCCAAGATGACTGACTCCCTGCCTCGCCGGTGGTACTTCATGTAACTTCGCGGAGAGGTTTCATTCAAGTTCTGTATGTCGATAGTGAACACCAAGTTTCCAGTGATTCTGTTAACACTGAAAATTTGCATGTTATGAAGTCTATATTAAGCACTGGCAAAGAGCAGGTTCATATTCAATCTTGCATCCCAACGCTGAAGAAATTGCTAAATGAATGTGATTGGCCTAATCTTCCTCACACAAGTGAGGGGAGACCCGTGCTCAGTAGTGGGCAGATATAGATTCATGATGATGATAAAAATTTTAGACCCAAAATTTACCCTTATCACATTCACTGCTGAAAACACAGACGTTGTGTTTTTTATAATTTTACGCGGTTGCTAGAAAACACACATGTTGTGTTAGCGCAGCTTACGTGCCGGCTGTGCAGCGAAACATGGACGTGTATGTTTAACGCGCTGCTACTACAGCGCGGCACGCACAGACGGCACGCCAGCGCTGGAAAACACACACGGTCCGGAACGGTGCCCAAATGTAAAAACCGGTTCAGCAGCCAACGTGTTAAAAGTCAACAAAATAATATACTCACTAAAAATCCCTCACCCTTGCAGTCCCCAGTCCAGTGACCCTCACATTGGTCATCAACAGGTTCATGTTTATAAACGGTATGTACAGGGTGCTCTGAGCCAAGAACAATGGATCTGGTACAGGCCCGTAAGCGGGAGAGCATTGAGAGTTGGTCGCAAAGAAACTGCGCATGCACTGCCAGTCGTCCAGGTTGCAGGGACGGATGATATCTTCGCGGTTGTTTATATCTATCACAGTAAGTATTAGACTTTATTTGTCATAGACGTAGATCTCTGCCCGTCTCCTTTTTCATTTTCTTAGTAACTGTAACTTCGATTTCTAGAGGAGGCTCTAATTCGCCTTCTGGCAGTAAGATGTGCTGTTAGTGACGTGGTCTTTACAAAATCTCTTTTTTATCTCAAAATTCTTACTCTCTAGGCTTCCACGAAACGAATGTTGAGCGTAATGTGACACTACTGACTATTTATCTAAGAATCGTGGCACTGCATTGTGAACTCTTATTGAGAATAGAACCGAGAGGAGTTTTGCTTATTTCCTAGTTAAAACATTTTAATTATCAAATGACTTACCTGTATTAGCATTCGAATTCACCTGCAGATTCCCATTGATGCCGATTCCTATGGCATTTCCAAGATTCCCTGCGAACCCAGCCCCTAGTCCAGCTGAAAGACCAAGCCCACCAGCTATACCAATTCCATTGCCTTGGTCCCTCCCATTACCTATAACCGAACTACCTTGTCCAAAGAATTGACCCCCTTGTCCAAGATATTGTCCATTGTAATTTTGCCAAGGTCCGTAATAATTTTGTTGAGATCCATAGTTTTGCCCGCCCTGTCTGTAAACATTACTTATGCTTTGTCCATAATTTCCTTGATAGACTCTTTGGTCATACTCACGCTCGTCATTGTATCGCGGAGAAAATATGCCAGCGTAATTCTTCAGCGGCCCCACATTACCATAGCTCGATGATCCAAAATCATTTGATTCTGTTCTATAATTATTACTTAGTCCTGAGACCGCATCGTCAGCACAGTCACCGAGACACACTAACAATACAATAAGTCCAATATACTTCATTTCGACTCGTGGAAACACTGTTCCAATGCGGGAACAAATGCAAATGATGAAACACAGGACGTTTTATACTAAAGATGTTATTACAATGTTGCATGCCTTTCCTGAAGGTTTTCTGTACTGCGTATTCAAATGAGACGGAAATGAAACGTTTGCTTATGATTTGATACTTACTATATGACCACAGAAAACTGAATTCTATTGGGTTAACTTTATTAACGTTACCTTACAAAGAAATGACGACCTAATTATTGCGTAAAGTGCAGTGATGTTAATTTATTACAATTTAATGAATGCATATAGTTATAAAACTATTAAAGGAACGGAAAACTATGTTCATTAAGATAATAATAATGAATTACAACTGCGAAGATTTTGTATGATTAATGACAACATTGCATGACCAATAGGGAGCCAATTTATTTACACGGCCAACCTTTAACGCTCCATTGCTTCTCTCCATCCAAAGGTTGACTGGCAGAGATCGATTTTGGCGATAAATCCGCCCATTGTAGTATATATTTCTTTTAGTTCTATTCTGTAAGTACCTTGTGCATTTTTAAACCAGTGTACAATAAAGTATTTTCTATTCTATTCTCATCATCCTCATCATCATCATGATCTCAGCCCGTATCAACCCTCTGTTGGGTATAGGCCTCCTCTCCTTCACGCCACTTAATCCTGTCCTGTGCCAGACGTATCCACTGCTCTCCGACTAACTTGACGAGGTCGTCTGACCAATGGGCTGGTGGTGTATTATATTCTAATATGATTATAATAATATTAAAATATACAATTATACAATACTAGCTGTGCCCTAACACGCTTCGCTGTGGCACATTCGCACATTCGCTGATATGTCACTGATGAAAAAAATAGACAAAAACAATCCTTGATGCGGATTATATATCATGCTAAAATTTCAGCTCGATCGGTGCAGAACTTTTTGAGTTTTTGAAGCGTACACAAACCAACATAACATTTTTATATATATAGTTTTATACAATTCGCGATAATCCAAATCAAGTGCGGAAACTAACCAGCCAGGCAAAATACTAATATTCTAGCACGCGCAGGAATATATCAAAGTTTTAGGACTTAACCTACTGTCCAATTCTGTACTTCCCACGTCGGATTTTTTATCAACTTCCTGAAGTTTGTACATAAAAAAGATTATGTTTTCAACTGCAGCATCAACTTCACTCATACTCCAAAGATAATTGAGCGCAAAGTGTTTTAGTTAGAATTGAATATTAAGCTAATAAATCCTTGTATTGTGGCATGCGAGTGATTTTCTATTCACATAATTAACATGACCTGAATTCAACTAGTCTCATTTGGTTCGCATGCTGATTTGCCTGTTTAGTGATGGAACAAACTAAAATATATATTAGATAGGAATATATGTTACTACATACAAAATGGACACCACGTTCTGCGCAATCCACTTCCCCGCTCCTCTACCCGCAATGGCCGGGACAATCGGCGGGACAGTCAATACTACACACCCAAATGTAATAGATATTATGCGGTTTGAATGAACCTACTGAATACTAGCGGGTTCTTTTTTGTTTTAATAGCGTAGAAGTTTGTGTATTTAACATACACACATTCGGTGTGTGTTACTTAGCCGTCTGAGGTCCAGAATGATAGATGAGAACAGACGCAGACGCAGCAAAAGTGTCCCATGTCTTAACACTTTCACTGCGGAGCCGATTTGCTTGTCTAGCCACGGTTGCGGCTCTACACACTCCATAGTGTTTTCCCACACAACAAACTTCATAACTCGCCGCGAGCACGGAAAACACAACTGTTGTGTTCTCAGCACTGCACGTGTTAATATACTGTAATCTCCCTATTTTAGGTGCCTTCGGTACCTCTCTTCGGACACACTTTTAGGTTAGGGTTTAGATATGTATTTTTTTACTATAATAAACCTAGAGTTAGTATATTTGGGGTTTCTTTGCATCCTCCGGCTGCGGCCTCCGTAATTCGTATACAAACATTTCTCACTAATATTATAAATGCGAAAGTTTGGATATTTGTCCTCCTTTTACGCCGAAACGTTTAAACGTATTTTGATGAAACGTGGAATAGAACATAGAATACTTTTTAACCGTAAAAAGTAACGGATCCTGTGGGATAATACTTAACGCAGGTGAAGCCATGGGGCGCCGTTAGTCATATTTATATGTATGAGTTGAGAAATCAGCTTATTTGTATGGATTGTATGAGGTGTAGTGATTTAAGAGCAAAGAGCTAGTAAGTTTAGAAATCGCACGCAAGATTTTGCAAAGCAAAGCCAACTGTTTCAGGCAAGCGTGGCACTTACCATCAGGCGAACGCCCTGCTAATCTCTTTGCTCTGTTATATAATAAAAAATGAAGCTCCGTTATTATTCATATATTTTAATTTCTTATTAAGCCTAAATCTACAGTTATTTATGTACATAACTCAGACGCCCTATATTAAGTATTAATTATAAACATTGTTTCCTAGTAATACAATTAATAATTATCATTAATAAACACGCTCCTCTGCGTTTGCGTATATCCCTTGGTTCCCAGGAAGTTTAGATAGTTCCTATACGACCTCACTCCGAAATCGCAAAGGTATTTTTGGATGTAGATAGCTGTTAGGAGGCTGGATTGGAACGTGAACGCTTCTTGGATGATGGTAGGAATGCTGCCTATGAAGGTAGCATATGCTGCAACTACATCAGGATCTGAAAAAGATTGAAGAATTGTATGAAACGTAAAAAATCTCCGTAGGCTTTAATTTGGTCGCGCGACTATTGTTGGAACAGACTAGCCGTAATATCCAAATCCATTTTAAGGCTTAAGCTGATGGACTAGGTCTCAATCTTGGTCAAAGGTGGCCATAATTATTACTATTGTTATATTTAATGTAGCTTCGTGACTCCTGCGCCGCTTGAAACGAGAGTAATGGAATATGGAAAACTAATCGGAGAATATTAACACGTTCACTGCCGAGAACATAACTGTGGTGTAAGCTGTATGGGGAAATACTACAGTGTGTGTAGATTCGTACCCATGGCTAGACAAGAAAATCGCCTCAGCAGTCAAAGTGTTAAAAGTCATTTTGCAGGGTTGGCGTTTGAACCGGATTTACCAACCGGTCTCTTCTCAAGGTCATTTAAAGTAATGGTGGAATTTAAGGAGGAACTCACTTCCAGCATCTCTGTTTCCTACATAACATACATACGAGTACATACAGTTGCGCCTTTTTCCCGTTGGGGAAGGCAGAGACTACTACTTCCACATGCTTCGGCCTTAACACACCGCTTTCCCTTTCATGAGTCCCTTCATACGTTCTCGCTGTTTATAGGACAATACAATTTTTCCTACAAAGATAAGGTATCTTTAATACAAGAGTAAACACAATAGATTATGATTAAGCATGAACAACGTTGTTTTTAAGTTACCCGTACTGTTCCCTGCTCCAGGGCCTATGGCATAGACCGGACGGGAATCGTGGATGTCGGCGTGTATTTCTGCATATTCCAGCTGCAGATGTGGTGCCTTAGGGATGACTGCCGTGAAGGTTGCAGAGTCTACGAAAAATCGATTAAACATATCGATGTGAATTCGATATAAAATCTCGAATGAGGTACCATCCTTTATTATCAGGATTTGTTAGGCCGTCCAAGGGCTTCTGAAATAGTTTGAGGACTGGTTCGAATCGATAACAGCTGGGACCGATGGTTTTAAGTGTCCTCTACACAGATGTAATGTCGTTTTAGTCAGTTATCCAAGTATGTACTGCTGAGGAGGTTACCGATGGGAAGTGTATTTTATTACATTGATGTAAAATAAATTTCCAAGGCAAACGATGTTGTCACAGATAGCCATAAAATCTAATTAGCGTTACCGTATACCGCAGTCTTACCGTATGTGACCATAGTGAAATCAGAGCGTATAATCGGTTCCTTGGCTGTCCTTTGGTAAGTGAAAAAGCTCCTGGGTGAAGTTTGGTTAAGTTTCTGCACATTGATGGCTATCAACACGTTGCCTGTCGCTTTGTTGAAGCTGAAACATTTCGTTTATTAAAAACATAACGCTCTTTCTGGCATAGTGGGGAAAAAATTGAGACTAACCTTATGCAAAACATGTCGTGACAGTTAAATCTGAATTGAATTCAAAACGACGCAACGAGGCGTGGATGTAACGCGAACTCGAAATGACATGTCGGTAAATTTAATTGGAATTATATTTCGGAACATTTGTAGGATCAAAATACGAATCTAAATTTAACCTACAAGTAAACTTACGGCTTTAGGAAAACATGTACAATAGGTAGTGTCAATTTATCTAGGCAATTCGGAAGTTACCCGCAGAAATTGGACAGTTAGGGTTGGTCGCCTGGCATTTCCCATTATTTCCCACCTACTGAGAAAAAGGCAAGGCACACTAAAACATTTCTTCGTGACTGTGCATGCGCAAACTTTCCAAGGGCCTGTGTTCACGTTTGCCTTGATCCGTCGACAGTACTATATTTCTTCGTAGTTAAGGCACCTCATAGTTCTTCAGTTACGAACAGGGTTATCCAATACTGTCCTTGTCATTTGCTTATTGACTGATAAGGACAGTATTCGACTTAGACTCGGTTAATCGAACGATAATTCGAAAAAGTTTAAAGTTAAAAAATAACTTACTAAAATTCCGTAATCTTCGCCCTTCTTAATCCTCTGATTTCAAGATTTGTATGCGTTATAGTCAAATTGACATTGGGTATGTAAAACTTGTCAATTGGGAGTTCAAGGGGGTCTGGCACAGGGCCGTAGGCAGGTTCACATTTGGAGTTGGAGGCTAGGAACTTTCGGATACACTGCCAGTCGTTCAAGGCGCATGGCCGTGATATATCCTCTTCGAAGATATCTTGATCTGTATTATAAAGACATACATTACTATTATTAATAATGAGAATTAGGAGACGCTGTTTATAATCTGTGATAGAAGTAAACAACAATCCTTCCTACTAACCCTACTAATAATATAAACGTGATATGTATGGATACCAAATTAATTAATTAAGCTAGTCACTCGCTTTTCGGTGAAGGAAAACATCGTGAGGAAACCCACATACCTACCCGAGAATTATTTCGGAGGTAGGTATGTGATCGACCAATCCGGATCTGGCCCCCGTGGTGGATTATGGCCTAATCCTCCTCACGAAAGTGAGGGGAGACCCGTGCCCAGCAGTGGGACGATATGGGTTGATGATGACTGATAATGATGATGATGATAATCATGAAGGAATGAAAAAAGGATCGTGTCTCATATATCAACATAATATATAAGACACTGAATAATTCGTGTATAATAGTAGCAATACACAATAGGGTGTACCTAACAGGTTTGTCTGTACAGTTGAACTGTTAACCGGAGCGTGTATATTGCACAACTGTGTAGGTTTGCTACGTGTACGTCTCCTACTCAGCTCCAGCTTACCTGACGGCATTAGCTGTACAGGCAATCTGTCAGGTACACTCTAACGTGTATGACCACCTTTAGAGCCCGCGTGCACTGCCTTGCGTTTTCAAAACGCAAATTCTGAGAAGTATAGTGTCGTTCTATGATGCGCGCAGGGTCTTATAATGCTTACTGGTATTTAGGTCACAATCTTCAATAATAAACTGAGGTAAAACATACAAATCTTTACAATAAACTCCGACGTGTTTAATAAAATCGCTTCATTGACATCAAGGAAAAGAAACTAAAACAGAAGTAACAGAAATAGGAACAAACTTACCCTAGGTGGCTGGTGAAATATACCCCTAAAAATACCATGATATATAATATGATAGAGGATGATGATGAAGATATACCTATCATAATAACTGAACGTAATTAATACGTTAATTATAAGTTACCATAATAATTAAAGCCGTATCCGTAATCGTCTGTTTCGTCTGCGTAATCGACCCCCGTTTCTTTCGCACCACCAAAACCGAACAAAAACACGAAAACAAACATAAACCTCATTTTATAGAATCATGCAAATAGTTTAATACGATCAATGTAGTTCAGATAGTGTTATACGTTAATGCTCAATGCGTGATAGGTATTTAATGAAATGCGGATTGCAATGTTCAACCAGAATTAATCACAATTAAAATTTGAATTATTGGCTGTGATCGAATTGAAATTGTATTCCCACAAGGTAAGGTTGAAAATGAACTTGATTTAGAAGGGAAACAATAGTTTGTTGTGATCATTATCGTTTCAGAGGAACAATTATCGTGTCATTGAGGTTGCTCTAATCACAGATTTGGATTTGAGTGTGGGTCTTTTGTGTGGACCTACCCACTTACTACCACGTGGCTTAATGTACTAAACCCGGTATGCCACAGTCCCGCTACGTCACGGCGGCAAAAAAGTCCCGTTTGGACACGGACTCCCTTTTTAAAGGACTAAGGATACACCTGAGCGGTATTCCGAAACATCTTGTCGTTTCCGCTTTCATTTGACCTTAGTGACCAATTTAATGTAAAATTACATTAATGGAGAAGCGTTCTCCTAATCATACCCACCAGCTTTGTTCCACCATGAGGGAGAAAGGGAAAAATCAAAAATGTATAGGCTTACTCCTCTACTAGATAATATATTAATGGGTGTCAGTAATTATGACAATAACTGTGGCAAAATATGAGCAATCGTTACATATTCTGCTTATAGTTAACCTAGAGCTAACTAGTTGGACGCTTCAGTTATTTAGTGTATAAACACCCGACCTACTTATAAGAACCGCCGACATAGCACTAAGAACCAATTAGTAGTAAGCACTAGTGCTAGAGAACAGCCTTACATGGCGACCCTGCTACAGAACAGCCTTATATGGCGACCCTGCTAGAGAACAGCCTTACATGGCGACCCTGCTAGAGAACAGCCTTACATGGCGACCCTGTTAGAGAACAGTCTTACATGGCGACCCTGCTAGAGAACAGCCTTACATGGCGACCCTGCTAGAGAACAGCCTTACAAGGCGACCCTGACAGAGTATTACATTACATTTAACCTATAGCTAACCAGTTGCCCTATTAAGGAATTTATTGTGCGCAAGATGTTTTTAACGCACTTTTTTACAAGATAACTTCACTCGTTGATTTTTCAAAAGATATTAAAAATAATGTCACACCATCTGCACCTCTGCGAAATCCGAGGAAGTTGAGGCTTCTAACCACTCCAAGTTCTGAGATTAGCATATTTTAAAAGTAATTCGCACCTGCCTGGCTCCAAGTTTGGAGTTCAAGTTACAGCTTTGAGGTAATCCCCACTGAGATAGGGGTTAATTTGGAACTTGACGGGTTTGATTCGTCGATTAAGATGCAGTTTCTTTTGTTTTGTTTATTTAAAACATTGTAATTTTAATGTATGTATGTAATTTTAAAAACTTTTGTTTAAGTTCCCTTGTGTTCTGGAATTTGGCTAGTAAATTTTGACCCAGTTCCCGTTGCTCTCAACGTAATTATTATAATGCGAAAAAAAAAATCTATTACATGTGAAAGTTTGGCATATTGTTAGAGAGGTGAATGGATGAGTCGTTATATTAAACCGCGGGGTGCCTCACTCAATTTCATGAAAAAACTTCGGATACGCCCCTGGAGCGAGGTTTGAAAATTTTGATACGGTATTTTGAAATCGTTTATTTTTCAAGTTTATTTTTACTGTAACTGTTATGGGCAGGCGTTGCGCTTACCATCAGGTGAACGACTTGCTTGTCTCGTTACTCAGTCTCATAGAAAAGAAGTTCGCTGTTTTTTTTCTTCTATATCAAAATACAAACTTTTATTGAAACACCATAATAAAAAAATAGCTTTAACTAAAACAAAAACGATTGTTTTAGATTCAATCGTGCCTTTTGATGGATTTAGAAAAGATTAAAAACGGCCCTTCATGGCACAAAATAATATCAAGACCAAATTTTTTTTTTAATTTGTTTACTATTATTTAAATAATGTCTATTTCCTATCTTTGACAAATGACCAAACAATGATAATTATTGTGTTTGTGCCCATAAAACTTATATTGTAACTAAATTATAGATTTTATGTATCTTCTAGGCAAGTGTGCTCCATCATCGACCGTGTCAACACTTACCACCAAGTGAGACTGCGGTCAAATCTTTGCATACGTAACTCAAAATCTAATCAATGCCATGGGTGGGTTTGTCAATGAGCTGATTTCGTATTTAATTTATCAAAATACAGAATTATTTAAAACTATAGTAAGTGTTATTCAATACTTAGACTGATCATCGAATCTTTCTTAGCTCAGTGGTGCCACGAACTTTTTGACGAAGTCACGCTAAAGGGCCTCTTTATAAATGTTCTTTTCTTTAACAAAGTTATGGATTAAACCCCCCACTTTTGACACTTCACGGTTCCGTGTCGATAACTTTGCACAAACATTTGCAAATATGATTTGGGGTAAGTTGAGGAATGTCATAAGAAGCAACTGGAATCTTTTTTGAACCCTTTTTATGTGGCCATAGTGGGGCATTTTTAATTAATTTTTCCCCACTGGTGCAAGGTAATGCCGCCAACATGTTGATTCGCTGCCATATGGCAGTAAACTAGAATCATCGTCATCATCAACCCATAACGTCCCACTGCTGGGCACGGGTCTCCCCTCACTTTCGTGGGGAAGATCAGGCCATAATCCACCACGGGGGCCAGATCCGGATTGGTGGATCATATACCAACCTCCGAAATAATTCTCAGGTGGGTATGTGGGTTTCCTCACGATGTTTTCCTTCACCGAAAAGCAAGTGATAATTACGTACATATTTTTTATAGAAACACATTGGTACGTGCCTGCACTGGGATTTGAACTCACGACCTTCTGATTGGAAGGTGGACGTTCTCCCACTAGGCTACCACCGCTTTGAGTAAACTAGAATACTTAAGCTGATATTATAATACTGAACCAGTAATATCATATTATTATAAGTTATGTCAGTGGTATATAGCAGGCAGTTGTACTTTGTAGTTAGTTAGTAAGGAATACACTTCGCCGCTGAAAAAAATAAGTAGCTTACGATATTGTTGGATTGTGAACATAAATTTGTTTTTTTTTTTTATAATTTTTACTGATCATTTGTGGTAATTACTAGCTGCGCCTCGCAATATTACCCACGTTTAGCATTATCCCATAGGAACTGATAATTTTCACAGGATAAAAAGTGTCCCTTATTAGTCCAGGTAATAAACTATCTGTGTACCAAATTTCATCCAAATCCGTTCAGTAGTTTTTGCGTGAATGAGTAAAAAACATCCATCCATGTATCCGTTCTCTCAAACATTCACGTTTATTAAATAAGTAAAAAGTAAGAAGTAAGGTAAGACTAGTAAGATATTATTGTATTAACTAATTTGGTAAAGAAAATTCGTTATTATACATGGCAATATTCATGCGAGAAACGAGTTCAAACTACACAAAAATCACCCAAAAGAGGAAAACAAAAACCAGCTTACAAAAAAGAGAATTAAAAATAACGCACCCCAATAAAACCTAATTGTCCTCAGTTATATCTTTGGCCCGGTGCAAAAACGACGTTTATTACCCGACTACAGCAAAAGAGGGTATTATTTTGTTAACAATACTTATTGTGTTTAAAGCGGTCCGCCGCCGGAAGCCCTTTGTAGGGTCACCTCATATCCTTGATTAGCTCAATGTAGAGTCAGCCGAAAAAGCTTCGTAAACGTACGGAGTCATTTTTTAACTGCATATTATGATTGGTTTGTCATTATTTGGTGTCGTATAAAATAACGCAGAGAAAACAAAAAAATTATGCAAAATTTGGATTTAATCCGACGTTTTGAAGGGGGTCGACTCATTTTCAAAGTTACATACTAACATACATGTGAAAGTAATAAGAGCGTGTTAAAAACAGAAGTCTTTACTCGTCTTTTTATTTCAAAATTTTAAGTACGAGCTTGTATCACAACAGTTGTGTGCGCCCGCACAGCTGATTGTGTTTAGTTACGACACCACACACTTTTTTTTATAAAATAGGTGGCAAACAAGCATGCGGCCTACACGATGATAAGTGATCACCGCCGCCTATGGACGTCTGCAACGCCAGGGGCATTGCTTTTAACGTTTGCTTCCTTTTTTCTTTTTTTAACATTGTGTGAAGATTCGCAAAAGAGGCAAAAATAAAACGGTACTTACCAAAAAGAGCACCTACTAACCTAACTATGATTATGTCAGGAGCCTACAGCTTATATCTGATTATCTTTTCTTTAATTTCAATAGATATAATTAAACAGAAAAAAACAATGCTCGCTCCTCACTACAAAGGTACAGTCACGCTATCTCATTAACTCACTCGTTTATACGCAGCATAATTAGTATTAATTACTATCCAGATTAATTAATGGCTTTGCAGCTTTTTGGGAACAAAAGCATCGGCTTTTGCTGGCTCATTGCGAGTATATTAATTTTTATTTAATGATGACATGCTCGGAAAACTGACAGCATTTTCGGCCAAATGATCGACGTGTCCGGTATATCTGGTATTACTATTAAGTAATTAATGATTATTGCAACAGTTTCATTTTTTTTTTATTTGACTGAGTGACGAGACGATCAGGTCGTTCACCTGATGGTAAGAGCTACGCCTGCCCATAACAGTTACAGAACTTTGCATTGCATAATCCTGCGCGGCACTGTACTGTAAACATAAGTATTAAATGTATTGTGTCTGTTAAATACTGTAAGTACGCCACCCACCCTACTATCGAAAAAAGTTTTTTACTGTCCATCCAAAGGTTGTCTGGAAGAAATCGCTTTCAGCGATAAGACCGCCCATTGTACTACCCTTGTTTACCTATTGTAATTCTTCTGTACTGTGTTTATTAATGTTTCTGGTGTACAATCAAGAGTTTTTCTATTCTATTCTTCTATTCTACTGAGCTCGTCACCCGGAGACATCGGCTCTAAAGTCTCATATGCCCAGTAAACTCACTAGAAACAGTGCTATTCCAACCGGATCACAGTTATGTTTGCACACTACTGCTTGGCCGATGAATGTCTGGCAAAGGTGTGGTACTTCCCCAGGCGGTATCTTGGAGAAGAGGCCTCCCACTAAAAAACGTAAGTATGTACGTAACGTAAATAATAAGTTCTAGATTCCAAGCTCTATCTTTCTTTTCTTCGGATCTCTGTTTTTTTAACCCTATTACTCTCTACAATTTGTTAAATTAACTAAACCAGAGCAAGTGCTGTAACACGTATAGCCTCACACCTCACAAGACGCTATCCCAGGTGTGGCTTGTACACCGTCTCATCCCGTAATCCCAGATAATTAAGGTATACAATATTAAGGGAATCTCGTGTACATCACGTCTATTATTCAAAGGATATGCCCGCCTTGAGAACCGAGCGGGCGATGGGGCGAAATCTCAGCGATAAAGAAGATTGAATTATTGAATGCAGTCGTTGGAGTTTAGTGCAGTTCTTCGGCCAAGTTGGGATGACATTCGTTTTGTTAAGGGTGTATACGTGTGTACTTAATCAAATTTGTATCAACGAACGTATTTTGGGGTCTTATGTTTGCGAGAGTACATTGCAAAAGGTTTCTGTACGAAACCATTTATTTTCCTAGTTAAAAAGTTCAGTGGCTAGTGCGTTTCGAGATTCGTAAGTACGAGTTTGTCATGCGTCTCATCATCATCATCATCATCATGATCATCGTCATCATCAACTCATACCAGCCCACTGCTGAGCACGGGCCCCCGTCACTTTCGTGAGGAGGATTAGGCCATATCCATCATGGGTGCCCGGTTTGGATCTGTGATGGAAATGTGATCTCATGAACCGTATACTCTTAAAAAAAAGGACAAAGGACTTTTCAGAAGGCATCGCAGTAACATCCAGATGACTTTGAAAAAATCAGAAGAAACGTAATATTCAACAAAACCAATCCTATATATATAAAATAGCTGTACCCTGCCACACTTCGCTGTGGCACATTCGCACGTTCGCTGATATGTCACTGATGAAAAAAATAGATAAAAACAATCCTTGATGCGGATTATATATCATGCTAAAATATCAGCTCGATCGGTGCAGAACTTTTTGAGTTTTTGAAGCGTACACAAACCAACATAACATTTTTATATATATAGATAGTACATGGCATGATGTGTAAACAAACATAATTCATAAACGAAGACAGAATATCAATCGCACAAGCGCGAGATACAATCTAGATTGCACCCTTAAATAATAAATACAATGGCCATCCCCCTGGGCGCCAAACGAGGGTAATATCATCCCTACAGGTCAATTCCACTACGTTCTACGTTCGACGTAGTACGTTGCGTAACTAGCCCGACTAGTTATTGGTGAGTGCTGGTTATGTCAGAGAAAACTAATATTACGTAAAATATTGAAATAGGAGTCAGTTTGTCAATTTTTATTTTTTTTATTTTACTGAGTGACAAGACGAGCAAGTCGTCTACCTGATGGTAAGCGCTACGCCTGCCCATAACAGTCACAGCACTACCCAGAAACACATCGGCTCTAAAGTCTCATATGCCTAGTAATTTCGCTGGAAACAATGCCCTTCAAACCGGAACACAGTAATGTTTGCACAGTGCTGCTTGGCGGTCTCTCGCAGGCCTCCCACTATAAAAGCTGTATTTACAACTGTATATACGTAATACGGGTCTCGAGCCTAGTGTGGGAACAGGTGTTCCGCTATTACTAATTATTCCCCTTTATGTTGTGTTCAAATAAAAAAAAAACAATATTCATTTCCGTTTTCGTTTTTGTTTTCGTTTTCATTTCCGTTTTCGCTTTCGTTTTCGTTTTCGTTTCAATATGAATTTTAATTTTAGAATGCTACTAAAAACATGTCAAGACAAAACCATAGACACTTCGATCGACTAACTTAGATAGTGCGTAACAGAAACACTTCCACGCATGTCGTCCCTCATAAACCGGCGTACAAAGCATTTTGCCGTTTTTCGCGATCCAATACCATCGTCGTTTGCCGAGGGTCGGTATCGGATTCCTCTATACCAAATACAAATAAAGGGGCATCCTGTCACACCGTCGTTGAAAACCTCCCAGTTTGTAACGATCCCGTTTGGGATCGTTACAAACTGGGAGGTTTTCAAGACACGATTGAGGTTACTTCTAGCTTCCTTCTAGACAAGCATGCTTAATGGCAAATCGAATTAGTAGTCGATTTAAAAATAAAAATTCCAAAAACACTCACTCGTATTACGTGAATACCAACAAAGTACAGCAAACAAGCATCTCAAAAGTGCAGACGGTGCGTTTTATGTTCGGTTCACCTTGCCTACATCGAAATTGAAAAAAAAATATTAAAAATAAATTTATATGTTAAATAACATGTTTCGTCTATCTATTGCTATTTTTTAACAGAGTACCTAACAGCATAGAATAAAATAAAATTATCCATAACCAAATAGTCGAGCAAATAAAATATAGGAATGACTCAAGAAAACGGAAAATCCTAAAGGAAAACCAACAATATTTTAACTTTAACTAACATATCATTTAAAAGAGCTGCTACTTCCACACCCTATTAACTAAGTAGCCGACCACAGACTAAATAATAGTGGCATTTGCAGCTCTAACATTTTTAACGTAATTTTTCTTTGTCGCATTAAAACTAAGCACATTCTTTGTTACGCCGCGTTCTGACTCGCGCCCTAATGCAGTACAGTAACAAGTAGGTAGTGAGTTAATTTAGTTGAGTGGATTCGTCCGTGCATTGTCGCTTGTTTATCGACCCTCCCTCTTCCACAGTCGCAACTTAATGGTATTAAACTTTTGGTATAAATGTGTAGGAACTGTGGATTTTTTGCTTTGTGACGTGACAAAGGGTGGCGACATGAGCTGCCAAGTCCTGCAATGTCATTGTTCCGTTAGGTTCTTGCTGCTTAGGAAGTTTAAAGGTTAAAGAGCAATGTCTGAACTGACGGTCGTAATGTCGTATTTAATGTTAATCAGTACCGATGTCGGTCCGTAGCTATCGCTATGAAACCGTGCGTGGGTTTAGCAACGCACGAGCCGCGTCCGTTGGTTTTCATAGACCTAACCATGGACAGGTTAAACTGAGTCTTCTATTAGTTGATAGCGCACCCAAAATGCTAGTAGCATTGCCTTGCTATATAGCAATGCCAATTCGATGAGCCTAATAAACACCAGTATTTCAGTCACGCGTCGAATTAACCTGATAATGAGTAAAAAAAAATTGACTTCCAGGTATTTTATTGGTATGCAGTCATAAAGACCTTGAGGACCGGAAACTTGAAGATTCGATAATGATGTTAAACATCCATGCACGGGTGAGCAAACATTACTGTGTTCCGGTTGGAAGGGCACTGTTTCCAGCGAAATTACTGGGCTGATGAGACTTTAGAACCGATGTCTCTGGGTGACGAGCGCAGCGCAAGATTATGCAATGCAAAGTTCTGGGTGGCGCTGTAACTGTTATGGGTATGCGTAGCATTTACCATTAGGTGACCGAGTTGTTTGTCACGTTACTCTGTAAAAAAAAACACGACCAAGCTGAATGATGTAGCGAATTGAAATAAAACAAATCATCATCATCATCAACCCATAACGTCCCACTGCTGGGCACGGGTCTCCCCTCACTTTCGTGAGAAGGGTTAGGCCAAAACCCACCACGGGGGCCAGATCCGGATTGGTGGATCACCTACCTACCTCCGAAATAATTCTCGGGTTGGTATGTGGGTTTCCTCACGATGTTTTCCTTCACCGAAAAGCGAGTGATAATAACGTACACATGTTTTACAAGAAACACATTGGTACGTGCCTGCATTGGGATTTGAACTCACGACCTTCTGATTGGAAGGCGGACGTTCTCCCACTAGGCTACCACCGCTTAAGTAACAACGACAACAACCACGCTTAATGACAACGCTTAAATATAAGTAATTCTAGATGATGAAGATGAAAAATCCTTGAATTAATATCTACGAAATGAAACGGCGTCAGTTTGGTATATTTGCACCTTTAGCTGAATGTTGCCCGCCGTAGGCGCCAAGAAGTCGCGACATCCCGTCTCGTATTCGACCCCTCCCGGAACTTTATATACTTCTATAACTGTGGGCTTCTTATAAGTATATTGCTCAGCATGAACTATGAAAATGTATTTGTTTCGTTTATTTAAGGGGTGGTTATTGTTATGAATGGGAATCGTGAAAAGGAAAACTATTTTGATTTAGATAGGTATGTAAGTATAAATTCTTTATTTAAACCCCAGAGAACAAAGAAAACTGTAAAGTGGCTAGGAAACTAGAAGTTTTCTAGGCATAAACTTTTTACGCTAATCTTTACTTAAAATGCACGAAGGACTGAACCGATTTTAGCAGATTATTATCCCTAATAACATATGCTGAAAAGTAACTGAAGGTACAAATATACGTGATGGTAAAAAATATTTTTGAAGTTTACATCTGAACCATGAGTAACTACTCATGGTACTTACGTACGTACTTAGGTTAGTAACTTACTTTTTTTTTTTTTTTTTTACCTGGGAAATGCAATTACGCATACCACCAGACCCGGGTGAGGGCCGGGTGGTTATGTGGGGCTCCCCCGCCAGTCTGACGGGTATACCCACTAAACCCCAGGGTGTTCCACCGGGACGCCTTTGTTGTCGGGGCTACGGGTGCGAGAGTGGACTTCCGCAGCCCCGACGGCGTTGGTCCTCAAGGGAGAACCCCATCCCGTTGGTAGGAGTGGAGAGGAGTGCTCCACTCCGTCTAACTTTGTGAGTGTAGGTTAGTAACTTACTAACCTAAGTACGTTCTTCTTGTAAAACATACGAGGTAATTATCACTCTCTTTTCGATGAAGGATAACATTGTGAGGAAACCCACATACCTACCCTACCTTAGTTCAGAGGTATCTTATCCACCAATCCGGAGCCCCCGTAGTGGATTATCCTTCTCACGAAAGTGAGGGGAGACCCGTGCTCAGCAGGGCCGATATGGATTGATGATGATGATGATGATAAACTATCGAAAATTGTGTTTTACTGTCCATCCAAAGGTTGTCTGGAAGAAATTGCTTTCAGCGATAAGACTGCCCATTGTACTACCCTTGTTTAACTATTGTATTATTTCTGTACTGTGTTTTTTTTTTGGTGTACATTAAACAGTTCTATTCTATGATGCAGTTAGTTACAGAGGGCCCACTCGCGACAGATACAAATAAAAATGTTTTTTTTTTGCCACTATTCCTTAATTATATACAAATCAAACCAACAAAATCAAAACCCTGCTAGAATTTCTAATACATTTAGTGTTTTAGTCAGCAAAAAGTTTTTCTTCTTTGCTTACACTTACTTATATATACAAGTAATTTCTTTCAGGCAATTTTTAAGGTTAAGTATTTCGCTATCAGCTCATTATAATCTATGCTAATGAAGTAGCATGTAAAGCTTATGCCCTTAGGTCTAAAGATAAAGGACCATTTACACGGTATAAGTTTCTTACTTCGTAGGCGAGGTTTAGATATATAGATAAATTCTTTATTAAAACACCATAGAACAAAGAAAAGTTAAAAACTAGAACAAAACAGATTTATCAATTAGCGTCACAATGGGCGGCCTTATCGCTCAGATCAATCTCTTTCAGACAACCATGCATGGGGAGGAGTAACTAGGAGATCGGACGATGGCTTTCCGTATATACATAACTTACTTAGCGTAAAAAAAATAATGGAAATAAGCCAGCGTACGACAAGCAATGATTTCTCAAACGACCGTCGCACCTTTGGCTGATATCTAACTAGGCTAATAAGTTGTTTCAACCAAAGAAGAGATGTCGGCCTGTGCGCTTTACAACCCAAGAATACCGGGTTCGGTCCTCGGACCTGTACCAATCACTTCTCGTAAGCTATGTGTGGATTTCCATCGCATCTAGGGTAAGTTAAGCCGTCGGTTCCGGTTGTCATCGATTGGTTGGAGTCGTTAGGTCACTAGGTTGGCCTGGCAAATTCTGACACTAAGAGGCAAGTATTACCTCATTCGACAGACAAACAAACAAACAAACTAAAACAGCCCATCTCAGACACCAACCGTTGAAATTTAGACACAAAAAAAGTTAACGCTAAAAGGGCTTATTTTTGAAACGATGTGGGAAAATAAGTCGATATTATCATGACAATAATATTGTATCTTAGTAAATATGAAAAATTCGTAATAAAATATAAATAAAAAAAATTGTTCTGTGGTGTTTCAACAAAGAGTATATCTATCTAACTTTAATTTTACCCGATAAGACGAAATACTGATCAATGCACTTTGATACCTTTTATACATTTTGATAAGAAAGTACCCTGCATTGCAACTTCAAAAAAGTATATTTTTGCACCAAATTTCATAAAAACAAACCCGTCACCGTAATTAAGTAACAAAAAAATAAACATTCAAACTTTCGCGCTTATTAAATTAGTAGGATAAACAGGAAGGTTTGCTAACGTAAACTTCATTATGTAACTGACTACATGAACTTCCACTGTGTAAACCAGCCTTAAGTTTAGACCTACATCCTGTGAGCAACGAGCTTTGTCTACCAACCGATGTTGACTTCCGCTATAGCCTTAACGACGCGAACAACAAATTAAACCAATTTGGAACTTATGGCCTCCAAAATAACGTGCAAACTGCGTTGGCAAAAAGGCTACGATAAGATTTATTACTGTTACAAATGTATTTTTCTTGGTACTTTTCGCGTAAAAAAGTTGTGTTTAATGAGCCATTTGCCTTGTGTTTTGTATTTGTTGTATTGTTACTTCATTGTTAATTTAATTTGTAATTACGATATTTATGATTATGATGATAAGAAGTTTTGGATTTGAAATGAAAGAGTTTCGAAGATAGTATACTTGTAGTACAGGACAAAAGTCGCTGAACATGTCCAACTATTACATTTAATACTGTACACAAAAATATAATATTTTGTAAAGTTACATGTTTTTCTAATAAAAACATAGAGAAGATTTTAATACAGTACCTATGCATTTTATAGAGTTCCTCGCCTGAAACACCCTGTAAGAATTACATATTGTTTTATAACAAATATAGTTCCTCCAATCTCTTAGTTACTCCTCTCCATGCATGGATGTCTGGAAGATATCGCTTTGAGCGATAAGACCGCCCATTGTGACGCTAATTGTTAAACTTGTTTTGTTCTAGTTTTTATGTTTTCTTTGTTCTGTGGTGTTTCAATATGGAGTGTATCTATGTATCTATCTATAGTTTTTCACTTGCAACTAGATCAATCAGTTAATTGAATTGTATATTAAACAAGCTGCGCCCCGCGGTTTCACCCGCGTATTTCCTGTTCCCGCGGGAATATGGATATAAAATATAGCCTATGTTACTCGCTGTCAATGCAGCTTTCCATTAGTGAAAGAATTTCTTAAATCGGCCCAGTCGTTTAGCCGAAACCTTACATATTTCCAAACATACTTTCATCCCCTATATTTATATTACCCCCTCAAGGGTAAATTTTTACAAACTTTGAATGTCATATTTATTTATATCTAATCAAAAGCCTAAAAAATAAATTTCAAGCTTCTAGCTTCAAAAATGACGATACTTCCATACAAACTTTCATCCCCTATTTAATGCTTATCCCGTTACAATGCTTTTTCGCATTAAAAAGTACCCTATGTCCTTTCTCAGGCTCTAGACTATCTCTGTACCAAATTTCATTTCAATCGGTTCAGTAGTTTAGGCGTGAAAGAGCAACAGACAGACAGAGTTACTTCCGCATTTATAATATAAGTAAGGATTTAATAGGATTTCAAAAATGATGTAACTTAAAAAATAAAAATAGCTTTAATTATGTTTATCTCAGCATTAGAGAGACTGCAAGCTTAAGCGCCAACTTCTTCAAAGGGTTGCAGTTAGCTGGCTACAGTTGGCATAGCACGTTGGCAAAGCATGGCTAATACAAAGTTAGCATAACTGCTAACTTCGAATCCAAATTTGGCATAACCACTATAGAAAACAAAGCAGCATCGGAACGGAACATCGATAACCAAGTCGCCAGACTGTCTGGCGTCAGAGTCTGCGACTGTCTGGCTGGCGAATGGCTAATGTTTGCCGATGTCTAGGGGCTGGGGGAATGAATATTTTTATGCGAAACTTGTTTTGAATCAGTGAAATGAGATGGAAATTCTAACTATTCCTTATTTATTAAACTAGTGGTCGCCCAGTGGTCAAAATTCGACAAACTGAATTTAAATTTTAAGTTTGAATGCTGTTAAGGTTATATTCTATAATCTCAGATGAGAACTGAGAAGGAAGTCAATACAAAAGCGTTTTTAAACCTCTACCATTGAGTTTTTTGTAAAAAATATATAAGTGATTTTCAATCGCTTTTCGCTGACCAAACGGACCGGACCCCGAATGTGAGGGGAGATCCGTGCTCAGCAGTGGAACGATATGGGTCGATGATGATACTTTTTAACGGTTCCTATGGGTCGACGAGGGTGAAACTAGTTATCAATTTAATTCTAACCTTTTCTACCGCCGCCGACACATTCGGGTCAACAAACACTTCACGATTACTCCCAATTCCAAACTGAAGTGGTAATCACTCCAACCACCAATAAATCACGGGAAAACCACAGCTCTCCAGAAAATGAATACAAATGACAGCTCGCCTCGTTAAAGGGCTGTTCGCCGCCGGAAGTGGATGGTATCGGCGCGCGTTACACCGGAAGTGGGCGGAGCTAACGACTGAAGATTGCGCCCGACATCCTTGAAGACGGTGTGAAGTTGCCGCTATTGTGCTGTGAATAATTTTAAGTTCTACGTGGTATGCCAGTTTCATCGAAAACCGTTGATCCTAAAAGTTCAATTCAATACTACAATACAGATTCTATATCTCTAGTATGAAAAGGTATATTCAATATAGGCATTATACTTATTATACTATGGGTATTATGGTAAGGGAGACTGGAAGAGATCGCTTATAATCATAAGTCCGCCCATTGTACTATATTTATTTCAATAATTTTGAATTGATAACAACTGGAACGTCGGAGATAGTGACATGAATTGTAGATAGTTAAACACAACACTTAAATAATTTATTGCAAGTAGGCAAAAATATTGCACTTTCACAAGTAAAAAACTGAAGTCTCATAAACAGAGAAAAATAAAAAATAAGTCAGAATATAATCTACTAAACTAATGATTATCTAATCATGGTTTGAGTTATCTTTCATGCACAATTACTGTGGTTTTCACCAACATTTGATTCTGGGTTAACCATCAATTATCTATCAGAAATCTGCGTCTATTTTAAGCCACTGCAAAACCATCGGTAAACAGTTGGTAAAGTCCAGCCACAACTCCAGCTTAAGTAAATGATTAAAGCGCTTAAAATAATTTAATTTTCCCACATATTTCATATCCATTTCAATCGTTGACCTATTCCCCATAAATCCCAAGCGGGCCACTGGCCGACCACAATAAATTGTGGCGAAAACTCCGTGTTTGCATGTCCGACCACGATTAACGCCGCGTATTTGTCTTTGGTTAAAAGCTAGTCGCTGGCTAATTGCAGAGGCTGGTCTGTTGGTTAACGGGCGGTTAAACAGAGTAAACTGTTGTTAGTGTGCTGATGTTGAAAGATTTTTGAAGTAAAACTTCTTTACGCTCGCTTGAATTGGCAAACTTGACACATTGTCCCGTAACGCTCATTGTCCCGTTACGCTCATTGTCCCATTACGTTCATTGTACGCCTGCGCCGCATCTATCTTTCTTCTCTTCTTGACAGGTTAATTATTCTTGCATTTTAAAAATCTGATTATACTAGTATAATTTCAAGTATTTATTATTTTATTATTAAAAAATGATTCAATTTATTCATAAAAATATGCAATAATTTAATCAATGTTTTGTTATGACGTTGTCACGTTAAAATATCGTCCGTAAATCAACTTTACAGACAACCAATTTTTACTTTTCTACCCACTGTTATCCCACTCCTAGACAAAGGCCAAAAGTAAAATCTTATCTAAATAAAATGTAGCTACAATCAGTAGTTCAATGATAATTAGCAAGATTCCCGCGGCGCAATTTGGACCGCATTACGGATACCCGAGACCAGATTGCGGTACAGCTTAGGAGATAAAGGGGTAATTTCCCCTCGTAGCGGTACAAGGGGGGTTTTGTAGTCTTTTTTAAGATAAGGGGTCAGATTAGGAGCTTGTTTTGGTGGTAGAAGTAAATAAAATTGTAATTGTGGATGAGTTAGTTATTTGCTATGGTTTTGTAAGTAGGTCTGATTATTTGGGTTTTTGATTAATTTGCTAGGTATAGTATATCCAAGCATTTAGAAATAATGTCCTCGTTTGCCAAACCTCGCTTTAATTGTACTTATCATCGGTTTAATTGTATTTTTACAAATTTAAATAATTAATCATTTTTTTTTCGGATTTAGTGTAAAGGGCATAACGGCCCGTGTTCAAAAATGATGCTTAATCTGAATCTCGGCTTGGGCGTAGATTTGTATTTTTAATAACTTTTTTTTAACCTAGTCCAGTCAAGTTACAGTGAACGTCGGGATTCAGTAAAGTGGTGGATTTTTTTGAAGAGTTTTGGAGAAAAGTCGAAAATATATGCATTTTTGTTTCTTTTGTATCCTTTGGCCACTCTCGTGTCCATTATCCAGACTGAAATGGTTAATACGATTCCACCAATGAAGATATACAAAGTCTTTAAAAAAAAGAAAATGAGCCCTCGGGACACCTTACTTATTAGGTAATATCATTGTTGAAACCTCGAATTTATTTGTTTTCGATTAAAGCTCTCGTCTATTAGTTGCCAGTGACTTTCGATAGATGGCGCTCATTGACGCAGATAACAAATGCAATTAAAAGGCCAATTCACAAAGCAAGTAAACACTATTTTCTTACCAGTTCAGCGTTTTTGTGTAGAGGGTCAATGGTTAAAAGGTCACCTGTCTTTATCTCGTGGTTTCATAGATAAGAAGTATACAAGTAAACTAGCATACTGTGCGATTATGAAATAATTTACATATCATGCCAATTAACTGGAAGTAACGCAAATAACAATTTACTTAAATAGCAGTAACAGTCGGTATTGATCTACGTAACTATTAACAATACATTTGGTTTTCTCCGTCTTTCCTATTTCTTATCGGTGTAATATATTTTTTTGTTAGACTGCGTGAAAAAATGAGCAAGTCGTTCACCTGATGGTAAGCGCTACGCCTGCCCACAACAGTTACCGTGCCACCCAGAACTTTGCATTGATAATCTTTAGCGGCACTGCATTGCACTCGTTACCCTGAGACATCGGCTCTAAAGTCTTATTTGCCCAGTAATTTCGCTGGAAATAGTGCCCTTGAAACCGGAACACAGATGAATATCTGTCAGAAGTGTGGTACTTCCCCAGGCGGTTTCTTGCAGGAGAGGCCTTATGTAAGTAACTTTTTTTATTCATCCAATTTTTATTATTGTTCCAGGAACAGTGATCCAAATGCGGTTACCAGCGTGACGACCATCGCATCGCCACGATGCACCAATGCTCGCTGTTCATACTTACGCTGCTATGTGTCACTGTCAAAGGTATGTTCCCTTTCTTACGTCTCTTATTCATAATAGATAATTTAAAAAAAATAGACGATTTAAGTGATAAGAATTATTAGATTGTCTGTGCCACATTGATTTTCATTGAGCCTGTTTGAAATCATCCTATTACCACTTCAATAATATCCAAATTAATCTTTCTATCTAAATATCAGCCCAGATTAAACTACTGCTGGATATATTTAATATCTGTAATCTAACTTTATAATAGAAAGAAAGAAAAAACATTTTTTTCTGACACAATTGCACACAACAGCGAACAACGTACTTATTTAGAGACAAGATAAGAAAATGAAAACACACGATGAACATAATAGTGTACGCAGATAGCCGGCGCGCAGTGATGTCAGACAAGGCCTGAGCTCAGCATAATGCTGTGGTCAAACCACAACGCTGATTTTCAGCTCTTGCCTTTGGTGACACACGGACTTAAAAAAGACTTAATATTATCAAATCACTGATTTAATTAACCACGATTATTTATTACTTTCAGATATCTCCGGTAGTTGGGAAGAATGGTGGACGTACGATGGAATTTCAGGTAATCTTTGAATATTGTAGAATTAAAAAATAATAGTTTTATTTTACATACTAGGCGAGCGTTTGACCACAATTTCAAGTGATGGAAAGTGACGATGTGGCCGAAGGTGAAGCACGCCCACCCAGGAGGTACCTATTCACTCTCGACTTGAACAACCTAGGGTTAAATTTAGACGGAAACACAGACGAAGGCAAAGCATTACATGCCTTTGCAGTTCTTATTAGGAATGAAGGAGCATGGCGCTTTGTAAAGGTGGTATCTCCACCATAAAATAAACCACCATAGTTTTCTAGAACAATTATACGTAGGTACAAATTTATTCAAACAGTAAACCGTAGCTAAATAAAAACAGCTAGTCACTTCTCATATAAAACAATATGTCGCTTCATTGCGGCAAGAACGTGCTATCTCATGTTCAACACGTTGAGATACGCCTTTTAGTATAGAAATTTAGGTGTACCTAATGGAACGTAGAGCCATATTTTTAATACGTTGACAACTGAAAACACACACGTCTGTGTTTTTATAATTTTACGGCAAGCGAAAACACGCCTGGTGTGCGAGCCCGCACTGCTGTATTGACCATTTTATCACACCAGTTGTGTGCGTCCGCACTGCTGATTGAGTTTAGTTACGACACAACGCCAGTAAAGAGTAAACACACACATTGTGTGAAGATTCGCAAAAGAGCCCAAAAGAGTAAAACGGTTCAGCAGTGAACGTGTTAACCTTCCACTGTCTTTCTCTCCATTTATTTTCATATTACATCAAAATACTCGTCCCCACATAATATCATAAAGCCATTCACCATTCTTGTCACCTGAAAACGACATAAACGACAAACCCTTGCACCCAAAAAACGACGACATTCAACCCATCTAATGACGAGCTAACGGTTTATAAACAGTAAGGACCTACCAACAATGGACCATTTACACACGAAGCAATATACAAGCTTCTGTTTTGTACGTGTGGTGAAGAATCTTTCCCATATTTTAACTGATATAAAACAAGAGTTAACAATGATTTCGCTTATATTTTTATTATCCTTCGATATTGCAAACCGATACTACTAGATGATCTGAGCCGATACGGTCGACCCAAATAAGGTGATATCTCTGGTCCAGTAAAATAAAAATATCACATATCAATATAATACAGTCGCACGTCAGACGAGCTGTGGGCAAAACTTGTAACCAAGGGGAGCCCACACAATGTTAGACGACGTCGCGGCAGCCCCAGAAGGAGATAGCGGGACGAGCTGGACGTCTTCTGGCAGGACTGGCTGCCGAAGTCTGTGAGCCGAGAGGAATGGAAGAAAGGTAGGGAGGCCTTTGCCGGCAGTGCCACCACTAATAAGTATCTGATATTCCTAGTTAACCCAAAAGTTTTACTCCCAATCAAAAGTCGTCTTGTCCGAAACCATTTCGTCGGGTCCCTACTGCTTATACTGTAGACCAGTTAATGATCAGAGATACAATCTTAATGATAGTGCGCGCTCACCCGTATCATTGTATGGGGTCCACCCGACCCAAACTTGTTATTTTAACCCGGTAGAGATTTCTTTCACGGTTGATTTGACTTGATTACCTTAATCGGCGCTCTTGACCATACGAAAATAGACCTTTATAAATTCGTACACAAGGACTTAAGATTTCCAGGTCTAGAGAATTTCTAACCACTGATTTCTCTATCTTCTTTTTCTCATTGACATATTGAAGCATTCGTTCAAAGCCCAGATAGCAACTTCTTTTTTTGTAATGTTCTTGAATCTGGTGTTTAAGAAACATTTCATTTGAACAGTTCACAACATTTTTTGAACGGAGAGAGAGAGATAGAAACTGTGTTAAGACGAGTGGACTGTATCTAGGGGTTGTTGAGGTTATGAAGAGGAAAATTGGTTGGAAAAAAACTCACCGGTGGTCGGCACTTAACTTCCTTTGGAGGCGTCGTTGGGGGCCCCCTTTTGCTAATTGTTGATGGTACACTGATGGTTATTCACTGATTATATTTTATTTCATGTTTTTGATGGAGCGACGCACCGTGTCGGTTCGTTAGAGTTTTGGAAGAGTGTCAAAGAATGAAAAGGATTGGTAGAGTGAATGTGTAGAAAGGACTGAACGTCCATAATGGGAACGAATGAAAGGGCGGGAAGGTTTTAATTTGGAATGGTTGAATAAGAGGCTTTAACATTTATCTTCCCCCCCGCTGGCGAATTGATGAGACAGAAAAGTCTAAAACACATTAAAATTTGTTCACAACCACCAATGCAAAAATCTTGACATATGATAATTGTTATAAAATGATGTCAAGTGTTATTATGATTTAATGATCTGTTTTGAAATGAACTTAATGAATAATTGCTATATTTTCACACACAAAAATAATAATAAAAATTAAAAAAAATTATGAAATGATGTCTACACAAACTAGTCATTATTTGGTAGAGGACACAACTTCACAAGAGGTCGATCGAAAACACCTTGTGCAGTCCTGACTGAGGCAGATCGAGGGATACCGTCACGCCCAGGATGTAGTTTAATTATTCTACCAAAATGCCATCGCAGTGGGTGAGTAGTTTCATTTTTTATGATAACGAGTTGATCAATGTTTACTGGAGGTGATGCTTTAGTCCATTTCAATTGCTGTGATAAAGTGGTAAGATACTCACTATGCCACCGAGACCAAAAGTCTTGGTGCATTTTTTGCAACAGTTGCCACCGTGTAAGTCTGTTCATGCTTATGTTGGAATAATCAAGAGATGGCACTGTTGTGAGAGGCGCTAATGTTAAGAAATGTCCTGGGGTTAAAACTGAAACATCTGAAGGATCTGAGCTAAGTGGACAGAGGGGCCTTGTGTTCAGGATTGACTCCACTTGAGTCAAAAGCGTGTTAAGTTCCTCATACGTTAGAATTTGTGTGCCAACAACGCGATACAAATGTGTTTTTACGGACTTAACACCCGCCTCCCAAAGTCCTCCGAAGTGAGGTGCTCCTGGTGGGTTGAATTTAAACTCAATACGCTCCGTTTCACACGCGGCGCGCATGAGGTCTATCAGTTGCGACTGTGCGCCCTTAAAATTCGAACCACAATCGCTGTGGATCACATTACACCGACCACGTCTTGCTACAAACCTGCGTAGGGCAGCTAAAAATGCTTCTGTTGATAGGTCAGAAGCAAGTTCTAAATGTACTGCTTTGGTAGCGAAGCACACAAATAAGCACAGATACGCCTTCACAGAACGCGTACCACGATAACGTTGAAAAGTTATGTTAAACGGTCCAGCGTAGTCACAACCTACAGACTGGAATGCTTTGATCTGAGTAACACGAGAACGTGGCAAATCTGCCATTTCAGGTTCAAAATTATGGGGCTTTACACGAAAACAACGGTAACAATTTGATATAACTTGACGAATTGCTCGTCTTGGAGACAAAATCCAAAAATTTTGAAGTAGTAAGAACTGCATTGTTTGTAAACCAGGATGAAAATTTTCGTTGTGAGTACACTGAATGATAAGTTGTGTCAAACGATGCTTGCGAGGAAGCAAAGCTGGGTGTTTTGATTCGTAGCTAAGATCTGACTGAGAGAGCCTACCCCCCACCCGCAAAATGTGATTTTGATCCAAAAATGGGTTAAGTTTTCTGAATGATTTTTCAGGGGAACATCTGAACAAGATCCGCTGGAAATCACAATGTTCCTCTGCAACACTAATCTGCCTGTACATTTGCCGTACATCAGCAGTGAACATGATGGCATGGAGTCTAAAGCGTAAAAGAATGTTGGTAATATCGGCTTGAAGCTTGGGTCCTGTCAGAAGAGTGTCGTTCAATGAATGACCTTTGTTATCCTTGGCACTTGCGTCGTACACTACACGCAAGTCCCGGTCCGATTTTAAAACTGCGTGATGAGCAAGGTAATATGCAGTCGACGACTGACACTCGTTGGCAGGTACCCTCTCCATTTGCCCACTCGACAAATAATCCATGACATGTTGCTTATATTTTTCATGAAATGCCGGTTTTGCCAGGAGGCGCTTTTCCAGCTGCACGAAGCGACGAAGCGCAATTGGGTATGATTTTTCAAATGATGGTGGTGATTGATCACGAAAGGGCAAGTTAACGATGTATCGCCCAGCAACATCCCGTTTATGAGTTGATTGAAATATATCTTCACATTGAATATCTTCCACGGAGTGAGATTGCTTGTTATCTCCAGTAGGTATGTTGTCTAACTCCCAAAATTTCTGAACCGCAATGTCCAGGTTGGTGTCCACTGACACATGATTGATTGATAAAGGAGTGGGGAATGATGAATTTGTCAACGTTTTTCCCATAAGAATAAATCCAAATATTGTATTGATAGCCGTCGCAGCATGATGTCCACCGTCAATTTTTCCTGGTATTAAAATTTGTGGGAATATCTCACCACCAATGAGGATATCCACCGGACGAGAAGAATGGTAATTTTCATCAGCTAGTTTCAGATTTGCTAAGTGTTCAAAGTTTTGAACATTCACCGGATGGGTGGGCATGTTACCACAAATTTTGTATAAAGTCACTGCTTCCGTTGTGAATGTGGGTTCCACTTTTCCAACTGGTCTAATTTCCAGAAACACTTTGCTTGTAGAACATGCAGGAACCTCACCAATTCCAGACATAGGTGTTTGAGTCTTGTATTGGGACAAGCCTAAACGACGGGCACATGTTTTGGTAATAATGTGACTTTGACTTCCTGGGTCCAGCAGGATGCGCACCTTTTGGAAAGTACCTTGGCCATCCTTTACCTCCACCTCTGCAGTCGCAAGCATGACAAAATGACTACCTGATGATGAACCTGAAGACATATTTGACAATGATGTAACTGGAGTGATCACACCTTCCTTGACATTAGAGTAGGATGACGAAGATGTTTGATGGTAAGCAGCACTTGCTTGTTTATGTTGGGGGTTGACAGGACCACCAGTCTCTGTCCTCTTAGGAAAATGCAACAGACTGTTATGTCGCTGATTGCATGTCTTGCATGAGTGAGTTGAGTTGCAATTTGTTGTTATATGATTTGAACGCAAACAATTGAAGCACAATTTGAATTGTTTAATCACTTGAGACCTTTCTTGTGGGGTCTTTGATAAGAAGTTTGGACATGAGTAAAGAGCATGGCTTTCTTTACACAAAACACATGATTGATTGTTTGATTGAACCAAAAGCATTGTTGGTGTTGACTTTGGTTGATTGGTTGAATTCACACGCTTGTTATGATAATTATTTTGTTGCTGAACTACTGATTTGTTATTCTCATTTGAGAATAATGAGCGTTCTAGTGCACTGCATCGGTCTAGTAAAAATGATTTTAATTCATTAAAGCTTGGGAAATCTTTGCCTGTGCTAGACAACTCAAAGGCTTCACGAGATGCTTTATCTAATTTTGTTAACAATGAATGAAATAACACAAAGTCCCATTCTGAAGTTGGTAATCCCAGTGAACTAAGCATCGCTATGTTTTCACCGTAGACATCAAGCAAGTTCCGCAAGCTCTGGGCTGAACCAGAAGGCATGGCCTTTAAATTATTAATTTGTTCCCAACACATGAATGCTAAATACCTTTTGTTGTTGTATCGATTCACTAAAGCTTCATAAGCGCTCATATAATTAGCTTCAGACACATGAAAAGCACGAATTATATTTATGGGTTCCCCGGACAATGTTGTGATTAGGTATTGAAACTTTTCTATATTTGTTAAATCTGTTCGCTGATGAACAAGTGTGTTAAAGAGGTCAATGTACCCCGGAAAATGTTTGAACTCACCTGTGAATGTAGGTAATTTAATCGGTGGAAGTTTAGTCTTTGGCTTGGGTTGATGACACGGTTGAGATGGAGAAGCGAACTCCACTTTTGATTCTTTCAAGTATTTACGTTTTGCTTCGAGTACTTCGAAATACATGTCATCAGCTTGCTCTTGGAACACGGACTGCCCTTGCAAATCTTTATCATCTACACCGGCCTTTTGTAATTCACAAACCAAATTGATGTGGGCATCGTTAAAGCCCTCCAAGATAATGTCTAAACGGGAACACCATGTCTCTAACCGCGTTATAAGTTTCGGTTCGGATTCACAATTACGTGCACACAAAAGTGCATCGCTGAGCCGCTTGTGCGACAGGCTGCGTTTCGACTCCCAATGCGCAATCACGGTCTCACTCATTTTGAAATTTGATAGTTGTTATCACTTTTAGCAGAAATTTTACGCCTAAACTAACTTATTATCGCGCAAACTTTTAAAAAACACACTTTACGATGGAGTTTGATAGTTTTCAAACAGAAACGAACACGAAACTGTCACTTGTTTGTCAAAAGTCACAGCATAAACACTATGAGAATGACCGTATGAAATGATCGAACGAACATCGACGAATTTGATTCGGTTTGTTCGTATTGCCGGCACACAAACGCAATTTGTCGGCACACAAACAAACACAATCTTTGCTTGAGTTACTTAGGCGCTGTATGTTACACGTAAGTATTAACACAATTGTTTAATGATTTATCACGATAAGCTGTTATTATTAAGTGTCGCATGTTACACATAAAACAACGATTGAAATGATAATTAATGTTCAATTTCACAAAATTGAATACACGAACACAAATGTTTTGATTAAATGGACTCTCCCAATGACACGATATGAAGTTGGACTCACCCACAGAACGAACACAGGTCAATACTTCCAACCTACCTAAACTCCAGCGCGTGTGCGCAGATCGGTGAAATACAAAGTGTAGGTATTTTTACACCAACTTTTTGCAAACTTCCTCACACAAAATGAATGACTGAGTTTGTTTGATGAATTAAACACAAAATATGATATGCGTTGTGATCGATATGTTGATATGATGCTAATAATTCGAATTATAGGTTTTGCAATTTGGTTGTTGTGTGCAAATATGGCGGCTTGATGACGCTAAAATTTTCACAAGTTGAAACGAGTTTACGATTTGAGCATAGGAAACCGATTCTAAGTCGAAATCCGGTTCGACGAGGACCAAAAATGATGTTAAGACGAGTGGACTGTTGGGGTTGTTGAGGTTATGAAGAGGAAAATTGGTTGGAAAAAAACTCACCGGTGGTCGGCACTTAACTTCCTTTGGAGGCGTCGTTGGGGGCCCCCTTTTGCTAATTGTTGATGGTACACTGATGGTTATTCACTGATTATATTTTATTTCATGTTTTTGATGGAGCGACGCACCGTGTCGGTTCGTTAGAGTTTTGGAAGAGTGTCAAAGAATGAAAAGGATTGGTAGAGTGAATGTGTAGAAAGGACTGAACGTCCATAATGGGAACGAATGAAAGGGCGGGAAGGTTTTAATTTGGAATGGTTGAATAAGAGGCTTTAACAAACTGTTCAAAACAAAAATGAAATAGATAGATATCTATTTCGTTTACTTACAGTTCCTATCATTCACCTGTCATCGAAGTGATACAAATAATATTTTTGTTTGGTGTCGACCTTATAATAACTATAAAACTGTAACACAGATTGAATATCGATTGTTTTCAACACACAATTGAAGTTGATTGATATAATTTGTACTAGACTGAGGTAGATATTAAAACCATAAATAAAATATGACAAATCGATGGCCTAGTGACATGCATGACAGCCAAAACTATTATGTTCGTATTATGTGTAGCTAGAAGCATATACTCGTATTCCGCAGTTAAATCACATAAAGGTTTAATTTGGCTTTGGGGTTTAAATTAATGTTTTCAATTGAAACTACAAACATAATTCTTAATTAACGTAAAACTACGCGTTTATAAAAACATAAAGTTTAAATCACAGCAACTTATAATAATTCACCAAAAACCAACATTAAAAAAACGAGCTAGCCTTACAGTGTTCGCATTATGATGTTTAACATCTGACATCTCATCTAGGTAATAAACAAAATTACCATTATATCCTGAAAAAAATATTCATGTATTATTTTAATGAAATACATACATTCTCTATTTAAAAACAAATAATTTTTAAAATTACACGTAACTTAATTACAATGCTTCGTCTTTGTATTTATCCTTTAATTAAAAAGAAATAGACGTAGCATCAACACGACGGTCTAAAAATGAGTTGGTACCATCTGACGGCCAACTCTGCGCGCGCGCTTATTGGTCAAATCAAATAGCGCGCGCTTTCCTGGCTGCCTATTACACACTTCCGTTCCTTTTCACGAAATCACTCCCACAGATTGCAGGAAAGCGAGAGAAAAAATTTTAACACATCAAAAACGGAACTAGATAAAATAAAAGGAAGAAAAAAGAACAAAATGAAAAAAAAGGAAAAAAAAAGTTCTGAAATTTTTGATATATAAACATACTCGCACCATTTCTTTTGCGATATTCACTCACAGAGACCACCAACATCTCCAAGATCCTAAAACGTTCCAATATTAATATTTTACTGCTATATGTATAAAAAAAAATGATGAGCAGTGACTGGTAATGATGTGCCAGTGTAATGATATCCGTCTCCGCGACTACAATGACACAGTGTAGTCATGAGACAGTGACGCATATTCTAACGGGGAGATGAAAACCTAAATGATGAAATCCTCGACGTATTTGTCAACGATAAACCTTGTTAGCTCCGGGGGCGAGAGCGCAGATGACTGGAAAACCCTAATTTGATTTTAAAGGTCCTGTTGCAGGGTGAACAGACGTAACCTAATGATGTAGGTACTAACTTAATTTTCTCGAGGAGATAGTTCTAGTCGAAGGGGCTCTTACGTTGCTCACAACATAAATGTTAGTGTTTAGAAAGGCGCCAACGGCTATATAAACTTCTTTATATTATTATGAAACCTCTTTTGAAGATTTAGTTCCTAAGTTTAATAACAGATGGCAGGTTAACTTGAGCGACAAAATCCTGAATCGCGCAAGCGTTTCGTTCCGCGAATATCAAATTATGGTGTTTAATCAAGACTTTATCGTATTGTACTATGAACTACCTGTTCCTGTGATTTTATTGACGCTGTCAAATTCAAATTTCTGAACCTTGTAACATATCGAAATGGAAAATAAATCCCTAATTTTTTATTAAAATTCGTTGAGCTGTTCCGGAGCCCATACGAGACAAACTTTCAAACAGATGGACAAAACTTCAGATAACGGTCATTTATGATTAAGCATCGTATAAATAACAAATAAATAAAATGTTTAATATTGGTATAAATTAGCGACGTAAAAATTGAAAATAAATATTACCTAAGTTTTTGAAAGTTATATCACTGTATTGCACTGTACCCGTGAGGTCACCCTACCGCCACATTACGCTCGATTCAATACACTATGATGACCAAATTTTGCGGTGTCCCGAATTTCTATTCAATGCGATATGAAGGAACTATGTGATACTGAATAGCGTTTTCCATTTCAGTGACGCTCCGACCCGCTATTTTGGTTTGTCACCCTTCAAATTAGCTGGGTAGTTCATCGTAATCATATCTTAAAACTGATAACTACCTATTTTCATTGCGCGTAGTTTAAAATAAGAAATTCAAAAAATTATAATAACATAAAGCTCTATTCTAAAGTCTCATATGCCCAGTAATTTCACTGGAAACAGTGACTTTCAAACCAGAACATAGTTTAGTTTGCACACTACGGCTTGGCGGATGAATATCTGGTACTTCCCGAGGCGGTCTCTTGCAGAAGAGGCCCAACACTACTACGTTTGTCATATAGGTTTATTGAAGCTAGGTTTAGTTAGCTAGCTAGCGTTTTTTATATTTTAAGCAGCGATTAGGTTAGCATAGGAATTCCTATCATTAGTTTGTCTGACTAACTTTATGTATATACTATCTGTACCCTGCCACGCTTCGCTGTAGCACATTCGCACATTCGCTGATATGTCACTGTTGAAAAAAATAGATAAAAACAATCCTTGATGCGGATTATAATATAATGCTAAAATTTCAGCTCGATCGATGCAGAACTTTTTGAGTTTTTAAAGCGTACACAAACCAACATAACATTTTTATATATATAGATATATTTTCGTAAACGCCTGGTTCCACTAACTGTATTTATCAGAATCACAAATTTTGTTGAATAGAATTTAATTGTATCAAGTCTAAATTCATACCCTAAAAGTAGAGTTCATTTTATGTATGGGAATATTTCAACCGGTCGGGCTCGTTAGATGCTATCAGGCCCATTAAGTTCACTGCTGGAATGTCATCGCTTACATCGTTTGGTCGCCATTGAACTAATGATGGTGCGTTCATGTTCAATGCTGCGTTGAATGCAAAGTTTTTATCACTTAGTGTGTGTTTTCTAAAGTGACTTAATTAAGTAGATCGACAAGAACTTTAGCATTGACATAGAGCGGAGCATCAATGAAGAATGTGGCAAAAACGGGGAAAATATATTACTTTTAAGAGAGTTATTGCGGGAAACCTTGAATTATGCGGGTGAAGCCGCGGGGCGCAGCTGGTAGATAAGGAAGGATAGTTTTCTCAGTTTTTATGGAATCTCTTTACGTCTACCTATTGTTAATAAAATTCAAAATTCGTTTTATAAAACTTTAAAGACACACGCATAGCACTATTATTTCTCATAACACATCATTATAATTTTTATTTTTCTGACATCACTCTACAATCGCTAATAACGAATGAAATGAATTTCAAATGCCAAAAAAATTTCCAATCCCCTTGATACAATCAAAAATTTGTTATTTTATTTATTTGTGAACAATGATACTGTTGCTATAAAAACGAATAATTATTAAATAGAATATATAGTCAATAGGTTTTTCCAGGTATTTTTAGCTGTAATCAAAACAAAACTCTATAGCCAAATCCAGACTCTTTATCATTGCCATAGTACTAACTAACCCTTTTCCCACCCCCAGGTCCTGGATTTTGGGGGCTGATCAATCCCCAATGGAGTATGTGCAACAAGGGGCGGCGGCAGAGCCCTGTCAATGTGGAGCCCGACAAGCTACTCTTCGACCCTTGGCTGAGGGATATCCAGTTCGATAAGCATAAGGTAGTACACTGTAAGGTTAGCTGTGTATTTGTAAGCAGTAGTTGCCTAGAGAGGAGACCGTCTGCCTGCCAAGCGGAAGATTGCGAGTTCAAATCGCAAACAGGCACGCTCTAATGTGTCTTGTAAAAACGTATGTACGTAATTACCACTTGCTTTCGGTGAATGGAGACATAGCAAGAAAACTCACGTGCCTGAGAGTTATTTCGGAGGTATGTGACCCGCCTGTCCAGATCGGGACCCCATGGTGGATTGCAGCTTCATTCTTGACACAAAAGCGAGGTAAGACAGTGCACGGATATGACCTGTGATGATGATGATGATTATGTATAATTGCGGATCATGCTTCAATCCACACTCCCTTTTTACAGCTCAGAGAACTGGTTTACTAGAGAAAGAAACGCTCTTCACAGTCGTTGGTTGCATTTTTCCATATATTCCTTTTTAAACACGTAGCCACAGCTTTAGTAAAATACGTGCATAGATTTAAAAACCCGAGCTCTTAAAATCACAATACTGAATAGGAATTACACTCATCTGGGCCAAAAAGTACTTAACTCAGTTACGTAACTGGATAAATTATGCAGCAGTTCCACTGGAGCGATGCGGCGCGACGCGATGCAATGCTAATCCTATGCAAAAACATGGTAAGCTAACTGCGATAGTTGAGAGATTGGACTTTTATAGCTTTACATGCAAGCTATACACGTCGATTGGACGAAAATCTGGCACGCAAACTGAATTTTATTTTTATGTAAAATTAATATCGGGTGTTAAAAAACGCACGTAGTCCTTGTATACCTTTCGGTACAAGTGCATTGACTAGTGATAGGCGAACACAAACAGGACATATCCAAATTTATATTAATTCAATATTAGAATTCTATCTAACTCAAAAATTACAATAATATGAGACTTTAGAACCGATGTCTCAGGGTGACGAGCACAGCGCAGCAGTGCACAAGATTTGGTAATGGAAAGTCCTGGGTGGCGCTGTAGCTGTCATGGGCAGGCGTGGCGCTCACCATCTGGTGAACGACTTGCTCGTCTCAAGATAATTACTGTTATAACACTCTAGACTGGGTCCGAAATGAGAGCTCACAATCCTATTACAAGTTAGTACGGTCCAAACATTGCCAACGTCAAACCATAATTAGATAATAATCATTAGTTTCGTAGATCATAAAATTTGACTTATTTTTTATGTATTTCTATACTTATGTATAAGATATTATTTTTTTTGACGTGTAAAAGTGCAATGTTTTGCCTATTTACAATAAATGCTTTGAGTTTGAGTTTGAGTTTGAAGACGTGCAGGATACCACAGTGTAACTAAATTAAAAAGTAACAAAATAAACTATTCATCGCCTAAATTTTACAAACTAACAAAGTTTGCATAACAGATCTGAAAACAGTTAGACAACAAGACAACTTCGAACTTTCTATTGCATTAAATGATTAGTTCCATCAAGGGAAAGCTAAAAAGCTTGAATTATTACTTAGAATGTCTGCCCGTTGGCTAGATTCTATCCTTGACCAGAATATAAAATACGGTGGGTGTAGTGAGGGTAGGAAATGGGGGGAAACTGGCAAAAACTACATTGAAGCGCCTATAATCATATGTGGGGAGCGTAATTCCATTGCAATAGCATAACGCAGGTAAATAGATAACAATGACGTTTTATTGCGTTAAAAAACAGCAACCTAGTGGGAAAATGCTCGTGTTCCAAAGATAAAGTCACATTATCCCAGTGCGGGCATGTACCAATACAATACAATATTTAATATTTTATTGAACACCATAAAGCTTCAGTAAACATGTGTTTCTTGTAAAACATATAATTTGAAATTATCACTCTGTAATCTGCGCGATCTGTGAGAAAAACCACATACCTATCCTACAATTATTTCAGACGTAGGTATGTTATCCGGGCCCCCGAGGTGGATAAAGCCTAATCCTCGTTACGAAAGTGAAGGGAGACTCGTGAAAGTTTCACTGACACTAAGGTGTACAAACACAGAAAATATGTAACTTAGTAATAAATATAATTAACGGTCTCATCGCTAGTTAGAATAAACAAATAACTATCCAGGATAAAATTCACTAGAAAAATAACTAAACCAATATTCATGAAATTGGTATGGAAACATTTAGAAAGTATATCAAAACAATAACGCAAGTTGGGCAGTTCAGTGTCATCGTGTAACAGAGGGGGTAAAAGCCCCAGGTATTCTCGCCCTTAGTACGTCCATGCAAAATATGCTCGCTTTACAAACATTTCGGCTCGACCTCGCCGTCTCTAGATAATTTGGTTGAACTGAATTCCTTGCTGCATAGAAAAGTATGTCAGTTTGTGTTTACATATTAAATATGATATGGATAGAGCTTCCAAGCATACGTAGGCTGGCTATCTGCCAAATTAGGGATTCCAATCGATATTCTTCCCTAAAAATTGCTTACGAACGCAATTTTTTGAAAGTATTTGAACTTTGGTAACAAGGAAGTTGAAAAAAGGTAATTCTTTACTTTGATTCTGTAATAGCTCTTGCTCGTGACAACATTGCTATTATGTAAATTTTTTAGTGCCTTAAAATTTAGCTATGGTGAAATAAATTACAGAAAAAAATAAGGAATTCCAATTCTCGGATTTCTGATTTCCGAGATCTAATGTCGCGGGTTTAAACCCACGACATTAGATCTCTACAATTAGATATCTCTATGATTAATGTCATTCAATAAACAGGATGTTTCAATTTTATTTTTTTGTTACGTTTATTTTTAGCGACGCGTGCCTTTTGCAGCTCCTTATTTGTAATTATTGATAAGTTTTCTACTTTCATTCATAAGTTAATAGGAATAGAAATTAAATTAATTACCCTACTCACTGTAACTGCGTAGTCAAATTAGCTACTTTTATTTAGCGTATTGCTTTATTTGTCATTCAAATCCATTGAACTAATTTCAATAGTAACAAATCATCTAGTACAACCCATGTAATGAATATTGTAGCCGGTGCACCTGGAACTATTCATTTAGCGAATTACACGTACCGGTAATGCATGCTAATGTATTCGCGATAGCTTATCGCGTATCGGGAGTTTTTCCAGAATAGTTTAGTACGAGCTTCATAAAAGTTTTTACGAAAAAACAGAAGTTTTTAGTCTAATTATGAAGTAATTTTTTTTTGCTAAATTTCGCTGGAAACATAGCCTTTCAAATTGGAACACAGTAATGTTTGCTCACTACTGCTTGGCGGATGAACATCTGGCAAAGGTAAATCTATTTCATAGATACAAATACTACATCTATAAGTACGATAAATTGGACGCTACAAAACCGAAGAACATAACGACCAGGAAAATATATTATCAGGTGAAATTGGTGGTTTTCAGCGGGGGCCGATCCTATCAATCAATGACCGCGCCTTGATTAAAGCGTGCCAACTTATGCGCTTTGTAGATGACATACTGTCTGTAGGCACGCGAGCTGAAGTGTAACGTCGCTATAGGGAGTGACGATACTGGAAATGTCTCAGAAATTCTACTATCCTGCTAATCCTACTACATATAGTTTATTACCTGGATTAATGCATATAATACTTTTTATCCCGTAAAAATTAACGGTTCCCACGGAATAATACTCAACTAGGGTGAAACCGCATGGCGCAGCTTGTAACCTGTTCTAGAATAAGAGTAAACTGTAAAGAGCGCTGTGAACACCTTGTCAGCGAAGGAATGGAACACCTTACCAGCGTCTATGTTCCCGAAAACTATAATCTGAAAGTCTTCAAGCCGAGAGTGAATAGGTATCTTCTAGGCAAGCATGCTCAACCATCGACCGTGTCAACACTTACCACCAGGTAAGACTGCGGTCAAATGCTTGCCTATTCTGCAATAAAAAAAGAACATAATATGAAAATGTGTGTTTTTCTTGAGTCTTCGCTTTTACCCTATTGGTAGCATTATTTCATTTTGTTTAAAATGTAAGTAATAATCAGTTAATTTACGTATTTTTAAAGGCAATTAATCTCATTGAATTTCGATCTAATTTGTTTTGATTTGTTATAAATTTTTTTCAGTTATTCCTAGATAAGTGTTAAAGTTAGTGGCAAAGTCCGTATAAGCCCTTGTCCTTGTGAGTGAAGTGGATATTTCAGAAGTAGATACAAGAGATGTCCACGTATTTACGGCATGAGATAAAAGTTCGCCAGGACATTCCCTGCCTCATCTAGACGCCCTAAATCCCATCTGAAACGTAGATAAAGTGGGAGGGCTACGCCCGAGTTAGTTCTAGAGCTGTTAGCACGAGATAGCGTTGGATATTTCCTTGGAACAGGACGGTAGAACCGAATTTGTTAACTCGGGAAGGTATTTTAGATGGAATTTAGAGGGTCAGTTCACTGAAGTTTTTTAACATCATCATCATTCAAAAAGATCTGCTGAGATTTAGACCTTATTTCAACTAGAGAGTGCCCACTCTCTTGGTATGATCTCTCTTGGTAGTTTATATATCACTAGTCTGTTTGGGCTTCTGGGGTAGTCTTAAATAAACCTCATGACAATGGATTCATTTGTTTTTAATCGAGTTTTTAATAAAGGAATCGTTTTTTTTGTAGAACTACTCGTAACTTCACAGAATAACCTTCTTCTATAAAACCTTGTCCCTTGCTTCTTTTTTTTATTAATAAATCGGTTCGCTTTGACCACTATCTCACCTGAAGTTAAGTGACAATGCGGTCTATGATAGTACACGCTTACCTAGAAGTAACCTATTCACTCGTGACTTGAAGACTCCCAGGTTGTAACTATCGGGAAACAGACCCCGGCACGGAGTTCCACTCCTTTGCGGTTTGCCTCTTATTTTCTTAAAGCACCATCCATATCAATTCGTTTCTGTCCACCAGGTCAGCGGAGTTCTCCAAAACACAGGCCAATCCCTGGTCTTCCGAGTGGAAAAAGATTCCAAGCACCAAGTGAACATTAGCGGGGGTCCACTGTCCTACAGATACCAGTTTGAAGAGATCTACTTTCACTATGGCATGGAAGATAACAGGGGTTCCGAGCACCAGATTGATCATCACACGTTTCCTGGAGAGGTGAGAACTAAAGAAGAAGTAGAAGGACAATCAAACTTATTGTTTAAGTCGAGGGGTAAAGCTATGGTGGCTGAAGCGTAACGTGTGTGCTGTATATCCTGACAATACCAGGTTATCACAGGCTTTTCGGTGAAGGAAAACATCTTGAGGAAACCCACATACCTACCCGAGAATTATTTCGGAGGTAGGTTTGTTATCCACCAATCTGCACCGGCCCTCGTGGTGGATATTGCCTAAGTAGCACAGCAGGTGATGAGCTGACTGGGAGGCAGGCTGAGGTTCCAGTTTCGAGTCCGCGCAAAATTATCGCAATGAGTCTGAGCGTTTGTTGGACCATGGTCCTCGTAGTTCCTGATTCCCTAGATACAGGGCATCCTAATTAGGGGTAGGGGGTCTTACAACAGGACAGTGAAAATGTAGACAAAATACACACAATGAAAGCTCTGAAATTAAAACCAGATTTGTCTGATCCTATCGCTTAGCATTTACATGGTTTAACGATACTTGGCAAACTTCGTTGCCGTTCCTTCCGAAAGTTTTCAACTCTGAAGTTCCACGAACTTCGACGTTTATTACCCGCTGTTTTACAAATACAATAATTACCGTTCGTTAGGTGTTTATTAGAAATTAACACCTCGAAGTTCCATCGAACCCTCGTTATTGGTCTCTAAGGGGGTAAGTTGGAGGGTAACTTGCTTTTGTTGAGAATGAGAGTTTTTAAGCATTTCGCGGGAGAATGTAGTTGGGTCTTGATTATTTTGTTCGCGTTTTGTATTTTTAGAAACAGACAAATTTGCACTTTTATAATGATACCTTATTTGGCTCATCAGTAGTATATTGGGTGCACTATCAACTGGCAGTTCTTTTGTTGGTAGGTTGTCCAACTACTGTTGAATAGGTAGTAGTATTTTTAGTAGTTACTTATCAAACGTACATGACCATTTTGACAAGTTCACTGCTGAAAACACAACTTTCGTGTTTTTTGTAACTTGCCGCGAGTACGGGAAAACACAACTGTTGTGTTAGCGGTACGGGAAAACACAACGGTGTGTGCAGATCCGTAACCGTGGCTAGACAAGAAAATTGGCTCAGCAGTCAAAGTGTTAAAATCCGAAGAGTTTACATTATAGAATTCAAAATATCTAATTCATCGCCTCCGAACACCTCGGCGAAACCACGTGAGATTTTTTTCTTCGCGAGATTTTCCAAGATTAATCTCAAGTACCTCTATCAGTGGTGGTAGTCTAGTGGGAGAACGTCCACCTTCCAATCAGAAGGTCGTGAGTTCAAACCCCAGTGCGGGCACGTACCAATGTGTTGCTGTAAAAACATATGTACGTAATTATCACTCGCTTTTCGGTGAAGGAAAACATCGTGAGGAAACCCACATAGCTACCCCAGAATTATTTCGGAGGTAGGTATGTTATCCACCAATCCGGACTGGGCCCCCGTGGTGGATTATGGCCTAACCCTCCTCACGAAAGTGAGGAGAGACCCGTGCCCAGCAGTGGGACGTTATGGGTTGATGATGATGATGATGATGAGTGACAAGACGAGCAAGTCGTACACCAGACTTCAACCAAACAGACAGAGGGAAACAGAGTTCAGACTTCGGTCAACTAGTCGGCTATGTTGCATTAAAAAGAAAAACCGTGCAAAGTTTAAATTCTAATGAAGAATTCTACGGTATCTTCCAATTTCCCGCATTTGAGCTCGGTCTTGAGTCCCGCAATTCAAACTATGCGGCGGTCCTGACCGCAGTCGCGCCAACTATCTCGCATTCCCAACGTCGATGGTAATGTCTTCGATTCCTAATTAACTTGCCTTTCGATTTGAATTTAGTATACCAACTTACTTGGTACTAACTCAGTATCTAAATAAATAACGCACTAAGTAGATCCTGATTTCCTAGATACAGAGATTCATGATTAGGGGAATCATGAATCCCTGTCTCTAGGAAATCAGGAACTTGAAGGACCATGGTCCCACAAATACCCAGACTCAGAGCAAATAACGATGGCTCACACGAATCTTTACCCTGTGTGGAAATCGAACCAGCAACCGCACGCTTTGTACCCGGCTCACCGCTACTTACCCCGTAAGAACTTAGAAAACGCCACCCAGAAAGTCTCCACTGAAATTATTTTTAGAGTGCCCTTCGTTTTATAATTAAATTGTAAAGGATTTCAAATTATTAGCCATTGTTCAATCCTCTTTAAACTATGTCTGGCGTACATAGATGATCAATTTAAGTTATTTATTAGCATCACCAGTCATTATACCCAACCTGCGTCTTTAGAACCGATGTCTCAGGGTGACAAGCGCAATGCAGTTCCGTGCGAGATTATGCAATTCCAAGTTCTAGGTTGTAACTGTTATGGGCAGGCGTAGCGGTTACCATCAGGCGAACGACTTGCTCGTCTCTTCAATCAGTGAAATAAAAAAAATATCATCATGTTTATAAATGGCTTTTGTTTGTTGGTGACCGAATTACCAGATATAGCTACCCCACATATTTATACTATCAGACAATGATTTCAACAACCTCAACTTTCAAGGATTTGGTTACAGTTTGCGTCCTAATTAAAATTTCCCTTTGGCTCCTTTTCAATTAGTCGAAATAAAATCTATCGGCCATCAAACACCGCCTCTAATTCTCCCAATTAACAAAGTGGCATTAAACGGTGAATTTCGATACTCATTAATCGGTGAAAATGGTTTAGGTTGAGAGCTAGCGTTCATTCTTACACTGGTATTTTATATTTTTGAGTCCAAAGCCACTGATAATAATAATTGACTTCTAACTAGGATTGCTTGTATTTAAGGAATCAGGACTACGACAATAAAATAATTAGTAAATTAGACAAATTGACGAGGAAAACGAAGGAATATATATAGGTTTAGTTTTCTTGGCAAGCAGAAAACCTTACTTTTTCTGACGCTGCCATTTTTTTAAGTGTTATAGTGTAGATTATAATGCATTTATAGTAGTTAAGTACAATGTTCGAAAAAATAATTTAATAAATTTATATATTAAAATCTGGGTTCATTAAAGTTATACATGAAATTACATTTAAACACCTTATTGGTGTGTTTAACTGCTGATATACAAAATCTAAGTGCCAACAGGTCTCGAGGCCTGATGATAAATGACGGTCACATTGTCTTCAAACTACGGTCCAAAGACTCCAATAGTTGACTAAAAAATAAGCACTTTTTTACCGTACCTTAGCAAAAAAGCAATACAGCTCTCAGACTATACAGACGTCCTTTGAAGAACCAATCAGTTGATTGTCGACCTTGCGGCGGTGGCTGGCGGTTGGTGATATAATAGCAAAGCTACCTATTATATAGGTAATGTCTGTCCAAGTCCAACTGTAACTGCTTTTAAAATAATTGAAATAGGACGTGGGTACTGAACTTGGTACAAGCTCAACTTATTTTACATTACATCAACTGGCAATGCTCCGTAGAAATAAAGTACCCATTTCAAGACCTAAAGCAAGAAGAAGAAAAAAAGATTAACAGATTTCTGTTCTAAAGTCTCATACGCTCAGTTATTACGCTGGAAACAGTGCTCTTCAAACCGGAACACAGTAATGTTTGCACACTACTACTTGGTGGATGAATACCTGGCAAAGGTACTTACCCAAGCGAACCCTTGCAGAAGAGCCCTACCGCTACCTGCACAATATAAAAATGAAACTGTTTAAGTTTGTATAAAGCCTATCTAAGGCGCAGTCTTCACGAGTATCTCTCTGTTATACTTCGAAACATTGCCGTACTATTGTTTTTGGTCACTTTTTTCGGTCGAAAATGGCTTTTGGGAAAAACGTATTACACCATTATGTTGGTATTTTTGTAACGGAATAGATCGTAATCCTACGTATGCCCCTAGCTTTATAACATGAGTCATTAAGCTGAATCCGTGATACATACAAAAAGTACACACATACAAAATGCAGGGTTGTAACTTAAAATACATCATGAGAATTTTAATGCACGTGGAAGCTACTTTAAGCCTTTGCAGCGTAGACGTGACTGACAGCTTATTCTTAACTGTGTTTAACGTTTTTCCTTTTAATCAATTGTTTTTATAGACTTACTGTTTGTTATTCAATTGGTTTGCCTTTCAAGTCCCGATGACAATTAAGGCATAATACGAATACACTTTTATAATCAAGGAAGTTTTACTAAAGTAAATAGAATCCATACTATATTGGCAATTGGTCACTAATTGTTCACTTGTTTTGTTCAACAAACCTTCCACACAGCTTTAAAGCCATGGCATAATTTATTAGCAAATAGACAACCTGACCAATTTTTCTTGTGGACTATACTTGAAATAATAAAAACTATGGGTAGTTTTCTGTTTCACTCACTCTCGTGTACGCGGTATCACTAAATGTGAATAAGATAACTGTGAGATAGCTGTTGCCTTTCATCTTCCCTCTATAGCTTGTTCTTATTCTATGGTTAGAATAGTGACCGTGAACTGATATGATAATAGAAACGAAAGAATAAAGGGAGATAACGGAACTTCTCAATGAAACAGTAGATTGATGGGATTTGTGATCATTTTGATCCACTGACAATACAAAAAAAACACTTCATCAGTAACTTTATATCGGGTTTGAGATATCTTTATTTCTCACAAGAATACAATAATTCACTTACATGAGAAATTATTATATTTATTATTAAATACTTAAAGTACTTAATTAAGCGGTAGCATAATTATATATTTATTGGGTGAAATGAGCAAGCTGACCATAAACCAAAACATAAACATCTTGATAAATTTAAATCAACATGTGAGGGTACTGCGAAATGTCCAACAGTTTGTGCGCTTCTGGACTTCGCATACAACTAGTTACACAGATCAAGCGTATCTGGAAGTGGCTCGAGCGTACTTGGAACTGTATATGGGAGGTTTCTTCTAACCAGATTAATGTTCTTTTTTTTTAGATACAACTATACGGCTTCAATAAAGAGCTGTACCACAATATGTCAGAGGCACAACACAAATCCCAGGGTGTTGTCGGCATCTCTTTAATGGTCCAGGTAAGATGAGTTTTACATATTAAGCATAAGCGTGGCGACACAGCTGTTGTGTTAACGTAGTTAACGTGGCAGCTGTGCGATGAAACATAGGTGTGTGTTTAACGCGACGCTACTACAGTGCGGCTCATACAGACGGCACGCCATTCCTGGAAAACACACGGTTCGTAACGGTGCCCAAATGTAAAAACGGTTCAGCAGTCAACGTGTTAAGATATATAGATAGATAAACTGTTTATTGAAACACCACTGAACAAAGAAACCTAAAAACTATACAAAAACAATTCCAGACAACCATGCATGGAGAGGAGCAACCAAAAGACACTCACTATCATCACACATTTGTCACATTTGAAATTATTTTATGAATATTTTTCTGTTTTTTTTTTCAGATCGGAGAGCCAACAAATAAAGAGTTGAGGCTCATCACTAGTGCATTCACCAAAGTGATATTTAGAGGTACGATAGATTGTTTAAATTCAAAATTTAGCGTTCAATTTTATCAATATTAATACACTTGACGGGTTAAGTATACTGGTCTTGAATAAAATCCCTGTTGCTTCTTGCAGGCAGTTTCTTCCCCATCAAGCACTTACCGCTAAGTTCTTTGCTGCCCAACACTCAGCAGTACCTGACTTATGAGGGGTCGACAACACACCCAGGTTGTTGGGAAACGGCTGTTTGGATCATATTCAACAAACCAATTTATATTTCTAAGCAAGAGGTAAGCGAAAACTTACTCTTACAGAGCTGTTTCATCTCTTTCTTTCCGTCATAATTTTCTTTCATCCACCATCTTCTTTCTCACTTTCTGTTTCCAACTTCCCTACTTACAATTGAGGACTTCCAGATGTATGCCCTCCGTCGATTGATGCAGGGGTCCCAGTTGACCCCTAAGGCGCCCCTCGGGAACAACGCGCGACCGGTGCAGCCCCTCCACCATCGCACCGTCAGGACTAACATAAACTTCAACAAGCAAGGGTTACAGGTAAACACTCGTATATATTAAGATATATGCCCAACAATAGTTGATACCGGCGTAACAGTTGAAGCTGGACACTCCTTCTGCAAAGACGTGATGTTGCAGAAGGAAGCTGCGGAAAGGGAAAGGGAAATTACTTCTAAAAAAACAAATTATTGTAACACAATAGAAGAAAAGTTACAAAATCCTATAGAGGATTCAGTTATCTTTTTCTTTTTTGAATTATCTGTTCTATTTTTTTTCTGATATTGAAGTAGAATGATGAATCAACAGGCTTAACAGATTTTATCGAGCCAGTTGAAATGATGTTTTGATATTTCCATGAAAAGACTTTTGAATGGTGACCTTAAACTTCAGTTCCATAGACAATGAACAAAGACATAATTCTCAAACTTTACTAATAACCATTTTGTAGTCGACAAGCTCCTCGCTATTCTCTCTTCAAGTGTTTCACCACCATGCCATAGCAAATAATATGCAGTAGCGCAACTCAAGACAATTATTTTATCCTAACGAGTAAATTACGCGTTATTTCGCATAAATTTCGCAATGACTATGATGCAATGTCTTTAAACTTATTTTGAACCTTAAAACTTCTCGTATTGCACTAGCTTCCCGCAAACGATAAATAACACACAGAACAATCAACACACAGTCAACCACACAATTCAATTGACAGTTCAAAATGAGCGCGTTACGAGTCTTGGTGGTCATAGCTAAAAACAGGCTATAAAGTAAACGATTCGTTTGTTCATCAAAATATCAGACGTCAAAGTTTGTCATTTGGCACAAAGGCTAATCAGAAAATCACGACATATCACGTATATTTTTGGAATGTACATTTGAGAAGCATTATAAGATAGGTATTAATTTATTTTTAAAGTCTCTTAACGTACCTTCCTAAACGGAGACCGATAAGAATCCGCAAATCAATTATGTCAAAAGGGAAATTGAACGAACGGAAGTGGCCCTAGTGTAGGTGGGTTCAGATAGACCATACTTATCCTACTGTCACTACCTATACTGTACAAGTCTTATCTGGTAATGAACGCGCAAACTAGGGGTAGTAAATAAGCACAATAATCACGAACTCGGTTTACAACGTGTTTATAGCGCTGCATGAGGTTCGTTGAGATTGTTTTAATGGGGAAAGGCATTACTGATTTATCAGAGTGTGGGAATTGAGATTTCATGATAAGACAGCCTAGCTAAGTTAGTAAGCCATCTGCGAAGTCATTTGTGTTCAATTATCGCACGGGGCAGATATTTGTAGAAACCTCAGGGTCTCCGTGTGAGGAGCGCACTGCAGTGCACAAGATTATGCAATGCTAAGTTTTGAGTGGCACTGTAACTGTTATGGGCAGGTGTAGCGCTTAACATCAGATAAACTGGTCATCGGCACTTGCTCGTCTCGTTAATCATTAGCATAAAAAAATCAAACTAATCGCAGTAACTATAGACCTGCTATTAATTGATATCAAATTTAAACCAATCCAATAATTGGTACCATTATATGAAATTGTATCATGATAATATACCAGAATTTATTTAGCAACGGGATCCAAAGCAAGAGCCGCTTCAGGCTTTCAATGCGGTTGATGCAAAGCTAGGCTCGAAATGATTGGCTTAACTGCAGCATGGACAATAAATTCTACAGAATCCTGCCAAGACAACTAGGGGGCTATTTTCGCTTATACGATATAATTTCTATGTTTGACAGCTTCTGTGAAGTATGTACGTAATTATCACTCGCTTGTCAGAATGTACATAGTATGCCCTCGCGAAAGTGAGGGGAAACCCATGCCCAGCAGTGGGCCGATATGGGTTGATGATGATGATGATTGTAATGTATTAGTTGTTTGTGTTGTTGGTGTTATGTATGTAGTATTTTCTATTCTATTCCATTCTATGTATGTGATCATAACGCGTTATTTATTTCTTTATTGATACATACATTATGTCCTTTTTTAACATAAAGTATGTCGATATTTCGACTATTACGAATCTATATTATAACTAAATCCTTGATGCAGTGATTATGTCATAAAAAGGTATTTGCTTGAGATGTAGTGAGAGAATAAATTAGCTAGACTTTGTTATGCAGTCGATAGAAAACCTAAGTTGACAGTGACTTAAGATTTTCGAGCTACAAATTCGAAATAGACAAATACCTGCATAGAAATTATGTCATGAAAGCCAGAATTGGCCCCCTGGTGAGAGTTGAGAGAATAACTCACGGTCGTATCGGACTTACATTACAAGTACAGCAGAGCCGGAGACTGTTGCCAATTCTGATACTAACTAGTACTTATTTTAGTTTAGTCCTGGAATTCTAATTTTCATCACTTTTATACGATGAAAATCGAAAAATAGTAATAAATACAGAAATATATCTAATTGCAGCATAGCCATGAGAAACTTTTGATATAAACTTTTTTTTTCTAAATAGACTATTGAAAGAAATCCCCTCATCACGAAAGTGAGGAGAGACCCGTGCCCAGCAGTGGGACGTTATGGGTTGATGATGGTGATGAGGCTATTGATATTAATAATTAATGTATGTTTCTTGGGTATCTCTTAGTTCTATGCCGTATGAACGGATCATCTTTGGATGAAATTCGGTTCATTTTAGTTGAGAATCACTCTCAGAAAAAAAAAATGGTTTGATATCATAAACAACGAACTCCTTTTTGGTTAATTTTTCTCCTTTGACAGTTAATGTATTTTACGTTTTTTTTTTGAGATGTTTATTTAGATAATTGTGTTTTTTTTATTACAGGGATCGAGCAACTGTCCCGATATGTATCGGAATATGCACTATACAGGTAACGGGAAGAAAATTATATGGGTTCAATTACAAATTTTAATATAAAATGTACGATTGCACTCTTTGAATGGAGCATGGATTGCAGCATGGATTATATAAAATAATAAACAGTACATACATATAAAAGAAACTTTCTTAAAAGTCTCTAAGTGTATATATTTCAGGCACGTACCAATGTGTTTCTTGTAAAACATATGTACATAATAATCACTCGCTTTTCGGTGAAGGAAAACATCGTGAGGAAACCCACGTGCCCGTGAATTGTTTGAGAGCAATGTGATCCACCAATCCCGGCCGAGCCCCTGTGGTGGATTATGGGCTAATACTCCTCACAAAAGTGAGGGAAGACCCGTGCCCAGCCACGTGCCCAGTGGGCAAATATGGGTTGATGACGCAAGAAAGGGCAGATGTTATAATTTCGTGCACTACTAATGCATTAAACACAGTCGTTTTTACGCCATATTGCACGAAATTTGTACTTTTTATGCCTATTTTAGAAATGCCACTTTTTAATAAACCGTCCAGGAATGTTAGCTATTTCAATTAAACGTTATTTTCAGCACGTTATTCCCGAAGGTCGCGCTCGAAAAAAAGCGTTGCATGCAAACGGAACAGTGTTCCAAAGAAATGTCACAAAAATGGTATAGTTGATGCATGTCGCACTTGCCCCTTCTGTTTTATTTGCTTGATCTATGGTTCATTTTTTTAGTATATTATTAGAGTTGTAAAAACTTTATGCTTTAAATAATTTGTTATTGTTATAAATTACATTATAAATGTCATTTTATTTAAATGTGTGCTATTTATTAGATTGCATTTAAATATATGTTATTTACTAAAGAAATATATCAGGTAACTGTAATGCGGTGCCGTGTAGTTATAGTACAATGCTGTTGTATCAATTACTAAGCGTGGCGCTTACCATTAGCAGGGTATCTTTATCTTTTTATATAAAAAATTGTGTGCGTGTGTAGACAGAATTGATAGATTTTATATAGCGTATGAAATAATAAAATTCTGCTTTGTTATAATATTATATAACTTTTTTTGTAATAGGTTTTCTAAATAATATTTCTATGGTATTCATATTTATTTCAATTCGAAACACGAACAGTTTATTATTTTTTGGTTTAATGGTTTGAGTTTTTTGGTTTGTTTTCATTGTTCTCTGTTGTTTCAATAAAGAGTTTATCTATTTATTTATCTTTTTAAATTTATCACACTATTTTGGTCCCAAGAGCACGCTCGTGAAACTATGCTTAGTTTTTAAAACATATTCAATACATCTGTTACTAAAAGTAAGCAATGGGGCATTTGAGCAGTTTGTCCCAATGCATCTTTGTCATTAACATAATCATTATTGTTTTTAATTAGTGTGTTAAATAATTGATAATGTTTTTTTTTCGCAGCAACCCAATGGCCCCGGGAACACAGCATGCGTTACAGAAGCGCTGACGACTTGACCATACCTCTGAATTAAAAATAACTATCGATATAACATAACGTAACGTAACACCAAAAACTTGGACAACCGAATATTTACCATTATTGGGTTTAAAATAGAGCTATTAGAAATTATTTCTTTATTACTTTGAATTCTAATGAATATAATAATTCATTAGCCTTATTTTCTCAATTATTGTTTTATAAATACGTAAGCAGTAAGAATATTTAACATAATAATAGGTAGTGACTGCTTAAGTTCCCTTTTAGATATGAATGGAAAAATACTAATGTGTAATTTATAATTATTTTGTTGAATTTACTGTTACTTAGAATATGTATTGCGGTCAATTAATGTATGTACCTATTTATGAACATATTTTAAGATAGAAAAGAATGCAAAAAATTATAATCCCAGCTTTACCTTATTTCATTTATTAACTGTCCCCAAAAATATACAATGGTGTGGACACATCAGCCTGAGCTTGTACGTATGTTTTGCATAACGCTGTTAAATGATGCAGTAGATTTTATCAAAAACGTTTGTATTTATTATATCTGAATGTATAAGTAATATAGATATAGAATAAAATTATTTTGTGTCGCTATTAAAACGTCAATTTCTTAGACAATATCTTTACAAATGCCTATATTTAAGCAGTACTTATACCATTCCTGTAACATATTGCTTTCAATGTGGCTACAAACAAATTACATGACAAAAAAATTGTATAAAAATAAAGTTTTAGATGTTAGTAATTGTTATGTGGTATGATTATGATTAGATATGTATAAATAAATATCTAACTAATACAAGTATCATAAAACGTCCACACTGTAAAGTGTATTTACTGCAAAATATATTAATATATTAAGCTTGAATAAAGGTAAAATAGTTTGTAGAAACCAAATGAAAGATTACAAAATTACAAATAAAATTAGCGTTATAATAAATATATATATATATATATATATATATATTGGAGGGCATAAATATTGTGAAATGTTTTCTTCATTTGAAAATGATATTATGCAAAATAAACATGCTTTTAATGTTTATAGCCCGCCCAAGTTAATATATAGGTATAAATAAAACTGTACCGTCAATTACGTTTAATTATTGAAAATTGAAAAAATCAACTATTACAAATCTTATGAATTTTTGAGATATAAAATGTTAATTTCATAAAAAAATATTATAATAATATCGTTCAATAATCGTTTATGGTAGTTATTTAGTATATGAATAATTAGCTGATTGTAAATTAAAGTTACCCGCGTATAATCAAAGTGTAAGGACATATAATTATATGTAGTAGATATAGAAATTTGTAAAATACTGTGTATATCAAAACTCCGGTTGCATTGCTTGAAAATATTATAAAACAATTTTTTTTGTTATAATTACTAATTAAAATAATTATTAATTATTTAAAAAAAATTTTTTTTTTTATTATTACCCGTGCCCAGCTGTGGGACGTTATGGGTTGTTGATGTTGATGAATTATAAACGTAGAATTAACAGATTTAACTAGTTCGCTGATTTGTGTGACATGTAAAATATTAAGTATGAATTTAGAAACCAAATGTTCCCCGATTGCTTATAATGTACTTATAGGATTTGTGTAATAGATAACGCCTGTGTTGTTTAGTAAATAAAATAAATGTTTATCATATTCCAATATCTGTTTTTTTATTTTGTCTTGATCACTTGAGCGATGGTAAGCGGGTGGTAAAGTGCACTTTACAATTCTGCCGCACCCCTCCTCTACGCCACATAGATATAATAATAACCTATTAACCCATAGATAACCACTTAATTTAAACACAGAACAAAGAAAACTTAAAATCAAGACAAAAAACAACATCTTAACAATTAATTTCACTGTGGACTTGAACGCTTAGACCGATCTCTTCCCGACAACAATCGAGAGGTTGTAGACAGGAGTAGCGCTTACCATCAGGTAAATGGCCAGCACGTCTCATTACTCTAATGTATAAGAAAACTTTTTGACACATTTAAAGGTGCTTTATTATTGCCTACTTACAATAGTTAGAGTTTTTTTGAGATTTCATAAATAGTAACTATTTTTTACACGTAATAATATGCTGTAAAAGAGCAGTTTAGCATAGATTAGCAGTAAAGGAAACGCAGCGATACAGCGGCGTATGCTGCGCCGGATGTGTCCGGGCGGCCATGTTGTCTGCGGCCCCGGCTTCCGGCGGAACTACGCTTGCTACGAACCTCTACGCTGTACTGCTACGGAGTGCAGATGCATGGTTTCCTTATTTTTTTACTTTCGCTATACATACTTTTAAATGTAGTTTATAATGAATCTATACTAATATATAAAGCTGAAGAGTTTGTTTGTTTGAACGCTAGGATCTCAGGAACTACTGGTCCGAATTGAAGAATTCTTTTTGTGTTGAATAGTCCATTTATCGAGAAAGGTTATGGGTTGTATAACATCACGCTACGACCAATAGTAGCAGAGCAGGAATGAGGAATGTGGCAAAAACTGGGAAAATATACTGCTTTTAAGAGAGTTATTGCGGGAAAACTTGAATAATGCGGGTGAAACCGCAGGGCGCAGCTAGTACTGAATAAAATAAGTTCATAATCCTTTATAAAGAATTTAATCAATATTAATATCAATGTGAAAATCGTTTATTACAAGTAGGCAAAAATTATACACTTTTGCAAGTCCAACACATGAGTCTCATAATTACATACAGAAAAATAAAAAATAAATCAAATATGATCTACTAAACTAATGATGAACTGCTTATGGTATGATTTTGAAAAAGGACATTTCCCTTTCATGTGGTGATTCATTCCTAAATCTCGCACAGGAAAAGGAAACTCCATTAACTCGATCAGTGCTTGGAAAATACGGAATAAAATGAATGCATTTGCTGTAAAAAAAAAATAATATAAGCGAAAACCACTAAACTAGTTACGGCCTAGCACTAAAAAACAAAAAACTGCTTAAATTTTAAATTTACCGCCATAAACTAAGCGTATCTCCTTAAGGTGTTTTCCCTGTGGGTGGCATTATTTTGATTTTCCTAATCAAATAGCTATAGAAATAGGTAACTTTTACACTACAAACACTCTCTACTTCCCCGGGCCGACAAAAATCAAACTAACATTTCAAACAACTTAAGGCAATTTTAAAAGGACATTACGCATTTTAAAACTGGTTAATGTCCCACAGAGTTCCGTAGCCGGAAACTCGGAGGGCGGAAGTGGCCGGCCGCCATATTGTTTGCGAGTGAACTTCCGGTGCAAGCCTCCACTTGTCTTGTTGAGTTGCATGCATGTACACTTTACATGTTCCTTTTTCAAACTGTTTTTGATGTCACCGACTAGAGTGATGTGGTTCCAAGGAAAATTCGTGCAAGTCAACCTTTCACGTGTGGCGTATTAACACGTTGACTGCTGAACCGGATTTTACATTTAGGCACCTAACAATCCATGTGTGTTTTCCAGCTAAAGCGTGCCGTCTATGTTTCGCCGCACTTTAGTAGCGCCGCGATGAACACACGTCTGTGTTTCGCCGCACAGCCGGCACGTAATCTGCGCTAACACAACACGTGTGTTTTCCCGCACCAGCGTAAAGTTATAAAAACACGTCTGTATTTTCAGCAGTGGACGTGTTAATCAGCAAGGAACTTTATTAATTTATTTATTTATTATTTATTTAATACTTTATTGCACAGATTAACTACATAGTACAAATGGCGGACTTAACGCTAAGAGCATTTTCTACCAGTCAATCACCCATAGTGAAGGAGAGAGGGGTGTAGGCGTGCATCAAAATATCTCATTAAGAAAAAAAAAATTAAAAATAATAAAGCTTAATACAAAAACAACATGAATGTAATATAATATAATATAATAATATATATAATAAAAATAATAAAAAAAAAAAAAAAAATTTGACCGCTGTCACGATGACACGTGAATTTTCCAGATTTATTTTAAATTATTCATTATAATTTGTGAAATGAAAATGATGGGATGTTTACGAGAAGTAAAGCGGCGACAAATGCGCATTTATCATCACAATCCGCTCCATCGTCTCCAAAATCCACGTCGTCAGAGAGTGAGTACGGGACTCCTCCGGACACGAGCGATGTGAGCGGACCGCCGTCGCCTCCGTCGCCGCCAAGACCTGTGCGGCGTGGGCGACCACCGCTGCCGGCACGCTTGGGGCCTATGGGGCAATTAGCTCCGCGCCCAGCCCCCGCTACCAGCAGCAAGGCGCAACGCATGAAATGGACCACAACAATTAACACGAGTTGCATGCGCGCGTATTACGGAGCTACAGAGGGGGGAACTAACCTGACAGCGTACCGTAATCGAATGCTGTCTCTGTTCCAGACTCTCGAGCCAACCGTTGCCGTATCCGCCCAACGACTGTCGGATCAAGTGCGGGCTATCCATCGGTGCAAATTGATGGAACAGTCTACACTTGATCGGCTACGCCTAGAAGCGCTACCTGTTTCCACAACTTCAACCTCGGGGCGGGACCTGCCCGAGACGCCATCGATTCCGGGACCGGTTATAACCTCGACACCGGTTGCGTCGCGGGTAGATACCGAAGTCGTTGATGGAGAGTGTGGTAATATGAGCGTAAGTAGCCAGGTTACTGAGCAACTGAGGAGGACTTTGGAGGATGCTATTCGGCAATATCGGTTCACATCTGACTCTAGGCCACGACTGCCACGTGTGCCTACTCATAGACGTAACTTAGCGTTAATGGGAGCTTTGGACGCTTTGCTGGCTCCGTATCTACAGACTAGCAAGGATTTAATCGATACCCACTCGATCCTTTATTGTGGGGCTATTGCGGTGTGTCGCGTGGCTCGTGTCAAGTTTCCGGATACTGAACAGGTACCGCGAACGTTAGGTCATGCCCCAGCTTGGCAAGTACGGATCCAGCGGCGTATAGATACGTATAGAACACTCATTGCAAAGCTAGTCTGTTTCAGCCGAGGTAACAACCGGCCCCGTGTCATGCGTTTTGTGAACCAGGCCTTTGCTGGAACCGATATTAGGCCCCGGAACTACATGACCTGTGTCACAGAACGCATTGACTTCTTGAAGCAGAAAGTTTATGCGTGGGCAAACCGTATTCGTCGCTACAGAGAACGTGTGAATAGATATTGCCAGAATCGCCTTTTCCAAAGTGACCAAAGGAAGGTGTATATAAACTGGGAGGTAACTGGCCAACGTATGGATGACGGACAGCTGCCGGATGTAACTGCCATGATTAACTTTTGGCGTGGCATTTGGTCGGTGCCCGTTGAACATACGGAGGGTGATTGGATGAACATTGTGGAGCGTGCATGTGATCCCATCGAATCTATGGAGGCTGTTTCTATCAGCCCCATAGACGTTAGATATGCGATCCAAACGGCTCAGAACTGGAAAAGTCCTGGGCCGGATGGATTGCAAAACTTTTGGATAAAATGGATTCGATCTTCGCATTCATGTTTGGCAATGCAATTCCAGGAAGCCATTGAGCTTGGTTCCCTCCCTAGTTTCATGACCACTGGGTCCACCACACTTCTCTTTAAATCTGGTAGTACCACGGAAGCTAAGAACTATAGACCCATAACGTGCTTACCCACTATGTACAAGCTCCTTACATCTATTCTGAGAACAAAAATTAATTCGCACATTATTGCGAACAACATTTTGGCCCCTGCTCAGAATGGATGCAGGGTTGGGTCCCGTGGTACTAAAGAACTCCTCCTCATAGATATGACCATTTGCCAACAAGTCCGGCGGAAAAAGGGAGCTCTTTCTACTGCCTGGGTTGACTATAAGAAGGCCTACGATTCGGTGCCTCATTCATGGCTGGTGAGGATCTTAGAGTTGTATAAAATTGACACAACTCTGAGATCATTCTTAAGGACATGTATGGGGCAGTGGAGCACGGTACTTCGTCAGCCAGGTGGTGGAGACAGCGTCTTTGGCCCGCAAGACTTTATAAGGATAGAGCGAGGCATTTTTCAGGGTGACAGTTTGAGTCCTTTGTGGTTTTGTTTGGCCCTGAATCCTCTCAGTACTCTGTTGCAGAATTCAGGATTAGGCTACCGACTGCGGAGAGAGGGTGAGATAATTTCTCATCTGCTGTACATGGATGATCTCAAGTTGTTTGCACCGAAGCGTTTTGACTTGATGAAGTTACTGAACATTACAGAAGAATTCAGTAAGTCCATCAATATGGAATTCGGTGTAGATAAGTGTGCGGTCATGCATGTGCAGCGGGGAAAAGTAGTAAATTCCTCGAATTTGCAACTTTCTGAGTCATTGTCTCTCAGGTCTCTCTCTGAAGCCGAAACATACAAATACCTTGGTATGTCAGAGTCATTGGGTATTGTGGACAGGGATATAAAGCAGTCGGTGAAGGAGCGTTTCTTTTGTCGCCTGACAAAAGTACTTAATAGTCATTTGTCTGGTGGCAACAGGGCGCGCGCCTTCAACGGTTGGGTGATGCCTCTGCTCACATACTCCTTTGGCATACTAAGGTGGACTCAAACTGAGCTAGACGCCCTGGATAGAAGAGTCCGCCAACAACTCACATTGCATCGCATGCTCCACCCACGTTCGTCTGTTATGAGACTGTACATTCCGCGGAAGTGGGGGGGTCGTGGCTTTTTAAATGCCAAGAACCTCCATAACCGCGAAGTGTGCAGTCTGAGGGAATATTTTCTGAACACCGAGTGTGGGATGCATCGTGATGTGGTGGTTGTTGATAAGACCCTCACACCGCTCTCCTTGGCAAACGGGAACTGGCGAAAACCATCAGTGTTGAGCACCGATGACCGCAAGGACGTATGGAAGGGAAAGGAGCTGCACGGGCGGTTCTATCGGGCCTTAACAGGACCTGATGTGGACCTGCTCGCGTCGGTGAACTGGCTACGTTTCGGTGACCTCTTTGGGGAAACTGAGGGTTTTGTCTGTGCAATTGCAGACGAAGTTATCAAGACGAATAACTATCGGAAATATATTATGAAGGACGGTACGGTCGACATTTGTCGAGCATGCCGCCGTCCCGGGGAGTCCCTCAGGCATATAATTTCCGGTTGTTCTCATCTTGCTAACGGAGAGTACTTGCACAGGCACAACCAGGTAGCCAGGATTGTCCACCAGCAACTTGCCCTTCAATATGGCCTTGTCGAGTTAGAAGTGCCGTACTATAAGTACGCACCAGCACCAGTTCTCGAAAATGGTCGTGCGTTGCTCTATTGGGACCGCTCTGTCATCACGGACAGGACTATTGTAGCCAATAAACCTGATATCGTGCTGGTAGACCGGTCCCAACGCCGGGCAGTGCTCGTTGATATAACCGTCCCCCATGATGAGAACCTCGTGAAGGCCGAGAAAGACAAGCTCAGCAAGTACCTTGACTTGGCTCACGAGGTGACCGCCATGTGGGACGTTGACTCAACGATCATTGTCCCGATAGTTGTTTCGGCGAATGGCCTTGTAGCGAAGAGCCTCGACCAACACCTTAAGAGGCTTTCGCTAGACGGCTGGATTAAGGGTCGGATGCAGAAGGCAGTACTCCTCGACACGGCGCGTATTGTCAGGAGGTTCCTCTCTCTGCAGCCCTAACCATCGGTAGCCTGGGCCTTGCTCCGCTACCGGTGGTATCCTAGGTTTAAGTTTCTTTTATAATATTTTTACTAGTTAGACTGTATTTTTATTAGTTTTGTAAAGCATTGTAAAAGAAATTTAAATTTAAGAAGTTAAATGAATATAGTGAATAATAATAATAATATAATATAATAAATAGAATCAAAGCTTACTATCATACATACAATTAGCTTTTAACAGTAGCCTCATCACCTAATACAGGTTATAAACTATCTGTGTTCCAAATTTCATTCGAATCCGTTCAGTAGTTTTTGCGTGAAAGAGGAACAAACATCCATCCTTCCATTGTCACAAACTTTTGCTTTTATAATATTAGTAGGATTTATTACCCTACTAATGTGTACAGGGAATTAATTACGCCTACAATCCTTATTCTTTATTGCTTTGCATATGTGGTCAGCGCATAAATAAAAAAATCGCTGCAAGTATATTTGATGTTTGCTGTAAATATTTTGACGGTGAGCGCTAAAGAGCTGCCTAAGTAATTCTATTGTGTCTTGGGGAGACTCTGGAGTGGTAGCGTTGGCAAACAATCTTACAAGTTTTTTATACTACAGAGAATAGGTTGTTCACCTGATGGTTAGTGCCCATGACAGTTGCAGTGCTACCCAGTTTGCATTGTTTGATATGAGACTTATTTTATATTTTTTTTTATATAAAAATCGAGATCAAATAAAATAGAAAACAAAAGCGTGTTAAAAACGACTAAATTAATTTTTGTCTTTATATGAGTGTTCTTTTAAATAAAAATAGAATCACCCAAATTGATTCAGGAACTCTGAACATTAGAAATATTATCAATCAATCAATCAAACAATCAGTTCCCCAACTAAACCGTTACATACGAAAACAAATAATTATATACCTCTGAATGAAGAAATTCTTCTTTTGTGTAGTCGGTTAAAAACACAAATAAACTGCTGTCGATTAACACCTCTATTACTAGCTGCTAAAGGGTGGTTGAAATCGCGTTAAATTGAAGACAAAGTTTTTTTCTAAATTCAATAAAAATATAGCAGCAGTCTCATTACAGACTTTGTTGATAAGTACTTTGTTATGAAATTGAAAGCCGTAAAGTCACTGTAGTTCATAAATCAAATTTGCTTTCACTTTAAAAGTGGGTCTATAACTTGATTACTTTGCTAACGGTATCGCCGGTCCCGCACAACCAAGTTAGCGCTCAGCGACGGCGTAATGCACAGCGCACACCACTTATTGCTCAAACAACTCACTTAGCGTGATCATACTGTACGTATAGGCATTTTCGTACTGTATAATGCCTAATGTTTGCGGATGGTTTTTAACCCCCGACGAAAGCTGACGAAAAAGAGGGGAATTAAAAAAGAGGGTGTATGTGTGTTTGTGGTATCGTAACTCCCAAATGGATGGACCAATTTTCATTTTACTTATTTGAAAGGTGACATTCGCATTTGGTCCAAACAAAAATACAAAAAAATTACATTCGTATTCGCTCCAAAACTGGCCAGGAAGTGACAGAAATTTACGTGACCTTGACTATTCAAGGTTAAAGTGGTGGTGAACTGAAACTTGCTGGCGAATTTGGATAGAAAGCGAAACATCATGTTTTTTGTCAAGTTAAAGAACCATTGCCTATCTACAATATATTGCTTACAACTTGAAATAATAGAGAATAATACTTGACGCTGACTAAATGCAAATATCGTGGGAAAGCAAACACTAAAAGAAAAAACAGTCATCGAAACCTATCGTCCCATCGATATATTCCACCATTCAACCCCTAAATCCAATCCATCAGCGTATAAGCACTATACATATACCGTGACAATACAAAGCCGTCTCTTTGACCGTCCGTCAGCACAAAAGTGTCGACTCAATCAAACTGAGATTGAGTGGAAGAAAAAGTGCGCCAAACTGGATTGTCGCAGTTTCGATTCCATTTCGGCGGCTGCGGTTTGTCTGTGCTTAGAGCAGGGGCTGTGAGATAAGCGGAGCGAGTTTATTTATGTGACTGATTGACGAGATGAGCAAGTCGTTCACCTAATGGTAAGCGCTACGCCATAACAGTCACAGCACCACCCAGAACCCTGCACTGCACAATCCTGCGCTCGTCACCCTGAGACACCGCCTCTAAAGTTTCATATGCCCAGTAATTTCGCTGGAAATAATGCCCTTCAAACCGGAACACACTACTGCTTAGCGGATGAATATCTGGCAAAGGTGGTCTTTTGCAGAAGAGGCCTCTCACTAATCAAACTAATAGTTTATTAACACTTTGACTGCTGAGCCGATTTTCTTTTCTAGCCAGCTTTCTAATAGAGTCCCGTTTTACCCTTTGGGTACGAAACCCTAAAAAGGGTATTGACAGACCGACAGACGGACCACAAAGTGTCATATAAGGGTTCGCTTTACCTCTTGAAGTACGGAACCCTAAAAATACTTCTACAACCCAAAAATAGCTTTATAAAGACTTATCTATCTAAAAAATTGGATTCGTAAAACTCGCTTTTCTTCTCACTAAAGCCACCTTTATTCCGTGTTAGAGTATTCGAAAGTGTAAATCACGGTAAACAGCGAGGCCCACATTTCCCGCCTCGCTTTACGTGATTTAGCTAGTCATTAGTGGTCTACGGCATAGGCTTTACGTCTACGCTTCTAGTGGCTGCGGGTGAGATAGGTAACTATGTCGGAGGAGTTTACCTAACAACACAGAAGTATCACCTTAATAAGTAATACCTTTTTTTTAATGGCGTGTTAAGCAGCGCGTCGTCATCACCGAACGCCTTTGTTTGAGCTATTATGTACATTGTGTATATTGTGTACTTTTTGGATGAACAAAAAAAAAACATGCGGGAATGTGTTTGGGGACTGCCGATAGAAGTGATAACTAAGTAACTTGTAAATTGTATCGTCGAGCTATTGGTTTGTAAAGAAGTGTTCATGACCAATTTAAACTTTAATCCTTGATCATAAACACCTCTTTATGAACCAAAAATAATTCAGGCAGTCCCCAAAGTTTTTTATTTGACGGAGTGACGAGAGAGAAGGGCAAGAGCACGTCTGGATAGACTGGATGGGACTGGCACAGGACCGGAACAAATAGCATGATACTGAGGAGGCCTATACCCAGCAGAGGGTGGATACGGGCTGATTAGATAGTTATATGGACGAGCTAGTCGTTTTCCTGATGGCGAGGGCTATGCCTGCCCATAACAGTTACAGTGCCACCCAGAACTTTGCATTTTATAATTTTGTGCGGCGCTGTACTAGCTCGACACCCTGAGACATCGGTTCTAAAGTCTCACTCGCCCAGTAATTTCGCTAGAAACAGCGCCATTCAAATCGGAACACAGTACTGTTTTCACACTACTGTTTGGCGGATAAATATCTGGCAAAGGTACTTACATGACCAGGCGGTATCTTGCAGCAGAGGCCTACCATTACACAACAATAAATGTGTATCTAATGCAGTTCAAGAGCAGATTCCGCGTTGGCAGAACCACCCGTCTGCTTTACTCGTTACCGGCTGATCACTAACTTTAACCAAGGACGCTGTTCAATAAACTTCAACAAAGTAAGCAAAGCGATCATCACGTTAAACCACCGTTAAGTTTGTATAAACGGAGTATTAAGGCAACATTGAGTTGGAGCCGCGCTTATTTTCTGTTGTTACCCAAATTGTCGACACTTGAGTATAGATTAGCTTCGTTACCCCGCGGCGTATCCCGTGCCTGGATAGGGGTGGGACACGTTGTTTTGAATTGATGTCGATAGATTTTACTTTTTTAACGGGCTTGAATTTAATGACTTAATTAAAATACCCACAAACACACACACACTAATTGTTAAGTTTGTTTGTTTTAGTTTTTAAGTTTTCTTTGCCTTATGGTGTTTTCAAAGTTTTTATCTATATATCTATCAATCTAAATATGTCAAACTTAGTAATAATCACACGAGATGATTCTGATTGATTGTGTAGGAGTTAGTTGTACTATTTTATAACTTATACTTAGATATTATTTACAGAAGAGACTGGACCTTTTGTTAAAATAAAGTTTTAATTAAGAGATTTATTAGGAATTAAATGTCTGTTTTATCAGTTTCTATAAAAGATCTCTATGTTTGTGATCATTTAAATTCATTCGAAATTAAAGGTAATTCTATCTAGAAATATTTGTTTAAGTGATTCTATAAATAATTCAGCATTCATTCGAAACAAAGTCTAAAGCCGTGCTGGCGCGTTGTTTTGGTCTACTCACTACACAAAACATTGTGATTTTTGATAACTTAATAAATTGTTTGATATGAAAACATATTTTTTCGTAGTGAGGTTTTTGTGTATTGTGTAGACGAAAACACACGCAGTTAAATACAAACAAAAGCCATCGACAACTGAACATCGATCAAACATGTAGACCACTCGATATCAATATCGACAGTTCATTCGCCCATCTCTAAATTTCCAAGTGGTCGCGCGAGGTAGCTCGCGGAATAATGATTTCTTTGAGACCGACTGTTTGAAGAGTACGCCATTACTGGCTCTCAGATACGTTTGTGCTGAATTTAATGGTGGATCACAAAGCTTCTCTAATTGTTTTCCTTACCTTTGTACGTTGAGAGTATGTTTATGATTCCTGAGATTTTTGGAATCTCTGAGATCTTTCTTTTTGATGGTGATTATAATTCTGCATGTAATTGTTGACTTGCTTCGGTGCATTTTTTTTTTCTATCGAATCTTTATCAGAACATATTTGGTTGATGAACGGAGCAAGATAACAGCTTTTTAATTTATTTATAATATTTATTTATTTTCATACCTTTGGGTCGGCATTACAGTTTCCCAATTTGCCCACCCGAGGTCTACACAACAAGAGGTCTAATAGACATTTTCATGTATGTGGCCTTCTAAACTTTGTAACCAGCAGTCCGGACTATACCTTATTCATTTTAGTAGTTTTTGAGACAGTTTCGTAGTTAATTTTAATCTCTCGCATATGGAATTTACAGATATAATCAATTTTTAATTGTTATCAGACCGGATCTGTGCCTACGCAGCCGTAAGTTTGGGGCATTCGTTTTTCAAACAAAATCAATTTTTGTTAATACCTTTTACAAAAATATTATTTTACAAAATTACAATAAAAAAAAAAACAGAAATACAGCATAAAGAAACAATAAATCATCATAAGCAAGGCGAAGCAATACAGGCTTCCATAGCGCGTAGAAACGGCACATGTTCCCATTATAACCTTTTTGGAAATATATTTTTTACCCATAAATTAACCAGTGGATACGGAAAACGGATACGGAAACGAGTTTTTCATACGGCAGTAGGTTAAACTGGTGACTTTATATTGCGAAATTAAACACATAAATTACCAATGGAACCCGCTGTATCAACGAAACTTGTCCGCTTGTTGGCTATGAGAGGATTTAATTAAATATTAGGACATTTGAACCATATTTAAACCGTAGTTAAACCTCAATTAACTTAAATTTATTATTCGCTTTTTGACTTAACCGTGGTTTAATAAATTTTATATGTTTGTACTTTCCGGGCTAGTGATTTAGATAAAATGTTATCATATATGAATATCTTAGTGGAACTTATTGTAGTATTTTGAGTCGCTACCAAGCGACAGTAACCTAGTGAGTCGAAATCCCAGTGCGGGCACGTATCTACGTAGTTATTACTCGCTTTTCGGTGAAGGAAAACATCGCGAGGAAACCCACATTCCTACCCGAGAATTATTTTGGAGGTAAGAATGTTATCCATCTCCGGACCGGGCCCCTATGTTGCATATGGCCTAATCCTTCTCATGAAAGTGAGGGGAGACCCGTGCTCAGCAGTGGGTCGATATGGGTTGATGACGATGATGATAATTGGCGATGATGATGATGAGTTGCTACTTGAACCGGATCGTGATTATTTATAAAGAAGGTATTTCTTGTTGATCAGGTCATATCCCGGCCGCAGGTTCTAACAACAATCAACACAGCATTCTCTTAAAAACTGGTAAACATAAAATTGTTTCATAAACTATGGACTGAAGACATTCAGTCATTGTTCAGCCGCTGCCGCGAAAACTCCCCGAAAGTGTTATGAAAATTATAAGCCACAGAAAAATGTATAAATGTTACATAAAAAACATATTTCATGCAAACAGTTGCAGAAAAGTTTTAATTAAAATTGGCATCTATTTCATATTCCTCAGCATCGCAGTTCTAATTGCATTGATACCAAATTTAACGAATAAAAAGGATAACGTGGAACGTGCGAGATTCACCACTGATATGAAGTATATCTTATTCTGGAAACAACCGAAAAAGTCTAAGAAGAACTTTTCCAACAGAGGCGCCGAGTATTTGACCGGACAGAACCAGTTCATCAAACAGAACTGTCCACACATCAACTGCTACATCACATATAACAAAAGCTTACTGGAAACAGAAGACAACTTTGATGCCATTGTGTTCAACATTCACAATACTAAAAAACTCAACGTTTACAATATGAACTTGGGAAGAAGTCCTCATCAGATATACGTGTTCAAATCTCAAGAGTCTTCTGAACACCATCCCATTTGTAGCAGTGATTATGATAACTTTTTTAACTGGACGTGGACTTATAAACTTAATTCAGACATACCTCACCCCTTCATCAACATCCACGATAGCAGCCACAACTTGATTGGTCCTCGTGACATTGTTAACTGGGCAAATGATATGGCCCATATAGAAAAGTATACAAGTAACGTCCATAGTAAACGTACAGCGATCGCTTGGTTGGTCAGCAATTGCAAACTGAAAGACAAGCATTTGGACTTTGTAAATAATTTGAAAAACGAGTTGAAAGGATACAACTACAGCATTGATATGTTGGGGCCGTGCAGTGAGAAGAAATGTCCAAAAGGTGGAATAGTGCAATGCTTCAAAATTATCGATAAACAATATTATTTCCACCTTGTGCTGGAAGATTCTTTTGCTGATGATTATGTAACTGAGAAGATGGCAAGAGCGATGTCTTTTTTTTCTGTCCCTATACTAAATGGTGCGTCGAATTACACTAAGTAAGTGAACATTTTTACCACCTAGATTTGGATTGATATAGATATACTTTGTATGTACTACAATTTGATATATTTTGTTTGTACTACTAGTATATCTTGATCTTTTTCTGGAATCCTGGAATTTCTAAGCCGAGTTTTTTGGTAACCAAGTGCCACAATTAAAAATGTTATAAACTGATATTGTTGACAATTGAATAAAAACTTTATTTTTACGCACTATATTCGCGATAAGGCCGCCCATTGTACCACCTGTTTATTAAATGTTTATTGTACTGTGTCTACTAAGATGTTGGTGTTCAATAAAGTATTATTGTATCGTATTGTATGTTCTTTTTCAGATTTCTACCCCCTGGCTCTTACATCAACGCTCGTACCTTCGACCTCAAGAAGCTTGGAGCTGTCATCGACTACCTCATCAAGAATACAGCAAAGTACTCGTATTTCTTCGACTGGAAGGACTATTACTACTATTCAGCAAGGCCTAGGGATTATGTTTGCGACTTGTGCACCAAGTTGAATGAAAATAATAACATTAGAAAGAGTTATAAGGAAATTAGGCGCTGGTGGAACCCGGAATTTAAAGATGTTTGTCAAAGAACTCACTTGTACAATATGTTTAGAGATACTCCTTGAAGCACCTTTCGTTAATTTACCTATCTGTGTATAATGTCTTGTAAATTAAGAAACAAATACACTAATGTGATAGTTAATTAATATTTATAAAGTGTATTATTAAATTTAGTCGAAGAAAAATAAGTTTTAATAATAAATGATCTATGGCACTTACCTGCCAAAACTTCACATGTGCAGTTATTGCGCTGCCACATAAGCTTAATAGGGTTCCATGTTTGCCTACGGAATAAAAAAAAAGCTTATTTTTTAACAAATCTCTTTGAGTTTCTATGGATTACCACTGCCACCGCCACCTCCACGTCCGTGTCAGTGTGTGATGCGAACTAATCAGTAATTTGTGTTTATTGTATTGTGTATAAGATTCTTAAAATTAAGACAACAAGTAATTAAGTATGGTTGTTTTAATTAAGATACCTAAGCGAAAAGCCACACTAAAGAGGTACTTACGGCGTGCCGCATAAAATTACTCACTCTATTCATACAACATTTATCAATGTAAGAACGACGCGCGGCGGACCGCACACCGCGCTGCATCAAAATGTTTTGCGCTTAAGTTAAAAATAAAATTTGTCTAAATAAACCTATTTTAGATAAATAACTTATTGCTTTAGCTTAATTATTATCACAATTGTTAGGCTTAGATATTAGTTCTCAATTGTTGGTTGGAACTCAGCATGTCTCTCAGAGAAACTGTATTATGTCCGTTCCGTAAAATAATTATTTTCTCCTCAAATCTAAACTAATGTGTGTATTAATAAAAAAAAAATGACATCATTTTTGGGATATCTGTATCTATATATATACTCTATACTATTACATAAAGCTGAAGAGTTTGTTTGTTTGAACGCTAGGATCTCAGGAACTATTGGCTTGAATTGAACAATTCTTTTTGTGTTGAATAGTCCATTTATCGAGGAAGTTTATAGGCTATATAACATCACGCTACGACCAATAGGAGCGGAGCAAAAATGAAGAATGTGGCAAAAACAGGCAAAATATATTGCTTTTAAGAGAGTTATTGCGGTAATATGAATTATGCGGGTGAAACCGCAGGGCGCAGCTAGTAATTAATAAGGTGTTCATCTTAAGTCTTCTTAAAAATAACCGTCCAAATGAACTCTAAAATCCCAATGATGTAAGGTAACACAATCATTATACAAAAAGAAACAAGAATACAGTCAAATTGAGAAACTCCTCCACTTTGCAGTCGGTTAAAAACGCACCCATTATTAACTTCCGTCGCTTCCCTCCTTTTCCATCATTTTGCATTAAAAGGGCTGCCGATATCAGTCCTCAGGGAGGCATCTGTGATCGACGGCTCGGGACACGGATTTATTGAATACTTTTGCCTTTCTATTTCTTTATTCTTTGACAAGGTGATGGGTCATCCGTCTTTCTTGTTCGTTTGTTTAGGGGATTTGGATTAAATCGATTTAGGAGTTACTGTGTTCCGGTTTTATCATTGTTTCCAGTGAAATTACTGGGCATATGAGACTTGAGAGACGATGTCTCAGGGTGACGAGCGCAGTGCAGTGCCACGCAGGATTATGCAATGCAGTTTTCTGGGTGGTGCTGTGACTGTTATGGGCAGGCGTAGCGCTTATCATCAGGTGAACGATTCGAAACTCAGTCAAGGAAAAAAAAGTTATATAAAACACAACAGTTGTGTTTTCAGCAGTGAACGTGTTAAATATCCTGCCCATTCATCATCCAACATACATTTAGTTTGCGCTAACTTTGCGTCACGTCGGTAATTCCGGGGCTACGATTGGTCGCCAGGGACGCAATCAGTTATTTAGCGCTGTCGACAGCTCCCGCAGGATAACGCCGGGGAAAAACTGATTCGCTGTACATCTGTCTATCTATACTCTATAGTAAATGGGACTGGCTGGTGCCCATAGAGAATTCATTAATGAAGAGTTTCCAAAGACATATTCAATCAAAATCATTATCATCAACCCATAACGTCCCACTGCTGGGCACGGGCCTCCCCTCACTTTTGTGGAGAGGGTTAGGCCAAAATCCAACCACGAGGGCCCGATTCAGATTGGTGGTTTCCTCATGATGTTTTCCTTCACAGAAAAACGAGTGATAATTACATACATGTATATTTACATAAACACATTGGTATATGCCCGCACTGGAATTAGAACTCACGATCTTCTCCTTGGAAGGCGAACGTTCTCCCACTAGGCTACCACCGCAATCAAAACAGCGCGCGAAAATAGATGACGTTGTGTTTTATTTGTCTATCATCCTGCCTACCTCAGAATCACCTACAAGGAACCAAATTTTCCTTGCAAAGTAAAAAATAATGTGGACATAATTATTTTGGAGATACGTGACCCACCAATCTAGACTATTAGATCTGGTGGATTATGGCTAAATCATCGCTACAAAACTAAGGTGAAACCCGCACACACACAGAGAGAGAGAGACACACACACACACACAATTTTTACCCTTGTATACTCTATGATGAGCTGATACTCCCAAATATCTCACTCAATCAGTAAAAAATTACAGCCAGATCAATCCAGTGCTGGTTCACAGAATGTTTTTGAACACAATCCCACACGGATTGGTGTAATTGTGCGCGTCGGTCGACGTGTCGAAGTGGGTGATAGTGAAACGCACCTGGGCCCGGATGCATTGTATCGGATTACTCTTGGTTCACAATCCCGGTACTCGATTTTATTCAGGCATGAGTCGCTTGAAAGAGAAATGTCCTTTTTCAAACTCAAACCATAATCAGTTAATCATTTGTTTAGTAGATCATATTTGATTTATTTTTAATTTTTCTCTATCTTAGTTAAGTGAATCACAGTTGTCCTTTTGTTGCATTTCCATATTATAGAGCTGTTTATTTCTATGGTATTAACCGACCGTGAGAACCACTGCGTCTATCTTAACTTAGATATAAGAAAATAGACGAAACAGATTAGCATATGAGCACATTAATGTGGCAGAAATGTTGGTATTTCAAGATATAGTAGCGTTTTGAAAGAACAAAGATTTGTTGTTGTTTTCGCCGTTATAGAAGAAATCATAATTATCATCATCGTCATCAGTATCTGGAAGACGTCCACTGCTAAACATAGGCTCCAGAGAACGTCACAACGAGCGGTTGCTAGCTCGCATCCAGCGGCTCCCCGCGACTCGCACCAGGTCGCCGGTCCACCTCGTGGGGGGCGACCTACGCTACGTCTTCCGATCCACGGTCGCCACTCGAGAACCTTTCTTCTCCAACGGTTATCAGTTCTACGAGCCACGTAACCTGCCCTCTGCCACTGCATAGGAGAAATGCTATGTCGATGGTAAGGATATTATTTGAATAACCCAAAAACCTAGAAAATGGTAGCAGTGGTCATTTTTTATGTATGTATCCGTTCCGAAGCCAACCCTTATCATGAAAGACATCTGAATTGTCTGAATCATGAAGACTTACTCTTGGACAACATTGAAATGGGATCGGAATTGGGAATGTGACGTTTTCATGTTGGGTCAAAATACAAAACTGACAATTCCATTCCTGATCAATTTCCAATTTTAACCCAATTTTTAATCGGATTGTTATTGGAATTTCATGTTTCACACCGAATCAGAATAAGAAACTTTATAATCAGAATCGAATTCAGATGTGAATTTTATCCAGGAGTATCACATGAATCGGGTCAAACTCAAACTCAAATCATTTATTGTAAATAGGCAAAATATTGCAATCTTACGTCAAAAAAAATCTTATACATAAGTATAGAAATACAAAAAAATAAATCAAAATATTATGATCTACGAAACTAATGATTATTATCTAATTATGGTTTGAGTTATAAAAATGATATTTCCCTTTTGTCTCTTTATCTATCGAAGTAAGCCCATAAGTCGAGGTTTCAAGTCTTCTAGACAAGCATGCTCCACTGGCGTCGCTTATATGTGAGATATAGGTGAGACTGCGATCAAATGCTAATATTTTCGCAATAAAAGAAACTAGTATACAAATTCGTGAAACAATGTTAGGGGTATTTACACGATTGTCTGTCTAATTAAGCACCAATGGTTGTGTGCGGACCAATCCGCACCTGAGAACGAGTTATAGGCTGTTTAGGCCTAAACGAGCTCCTACGACCAAATCTACCCAATTTCAGTGACAATAACTCTAGGATTCTAAAAACCAACTTCGCATGTAGCTTTACATAGAATAGAATTGAATAGAAACTGCTTTATTGCTTTGTTACGTTATTCGTGCAATACCTAATTTTTGTTTTTAAGCATTGTATACTATACTGCATATTTTTTGTTACAACAACGTTATGGGACTAGCGCTTCATTCACTTGATAGTAAGTGCCACTTGTACTTATAAAAATACATTTTCTCCTCTACTTTTGTCGAAGCAATGTGAAATATTTGTCGAGTTTATGTCCCGACTTTTTAAAGGTACAAATATAGAGACGTAGGTAAAAATAAATAGAAAAGAAAAGTACCCTTTTATTTACAAAATATAAATATTTGGATACAAAGATTAAATATACAAGTGAACTTAAGTCTATGAAAATGTTTTTTGAAGTCCTAAAGTCTATAAATGAGCTTTCTAAAACTGCCAATATCCTCCAAAGAAAAAAATATGAATATCGTTAATTAAAAAGTTGACGGATAGGCTCAAGGAACTCCTCCTGACCTCATATTCTAATCAGCGGCACTCAAGCGCCTGGGCACTGAGCAGGCATAATTCAAATGGTGGGCTCAGTGGCTGTTTGCGTCCTCGACGCGGGTGAAGAACCTTCGCGAATATTCATCAGCCTCACTTGATTACAGCGTGGTCTAGCAAACTAAGCGTTAATATCTTTTGCATATTGGATGATTCGATTACTGAGGGCCGTTAGGGTAAGATTATGTCATGTTACAACTATCTACTTATAGTATACAATGTTACCGATAATACAGCGCATCCCTATCTGTCTCAACGATTGTCTTGTCATAAAATATGTCTCGGAAAGTTTTCGAACCCGATTCCGACGAATTCATTGGATAAACGTTATTTACAATGACTATCAGAAAGTCGTTTTTTGAAAGTGTGGGTTCGGCAATGGATTTTTTGGAATCGGATTCGAAAACTTTGCAACACTTGTGAATAGGATTTTAGTGGTCAGCGCGAAACCCTAAAGGTGTTATCGCGTTGATAGAGATGGCATCGATCGTCGTAGATCGATTAATGTGGTAGCATTGGTTGCTCAGCGGTAAGCGGTCGATCAAACAATTGATCGATGATTAATTCACTACTCGCTGGTGGTATTGATAATTGCCACACGAGAAGCATTCTCACCTCAATCGATATCATATCAGAGCTTGTCAGACATAACAATATCGATTTTTTTTCACGAACTCTTACATATTAATCCTTATTTATAGATAAGATTCGAGTAGGTATATTTTTTGTTTTACACCATTCGAAGATTTCCTATATCTAGGGAATCAGGAAATATCACAGTTCCACAAACTAGGGGTGTTTGTGGGACAGCAAATACGAAGAAAACTTTGCCCTGTCAACACTAATTAATTAATGTTAATATTATTCTAACACAACTCTGTTTCCAGAAACTCTGCACTGTTGCGACCTGATCATCTGACTTTTCATCACAAATTTAAGAAACCACTTCAAACAAACTTCACACATTCCTACCCAGCAACATATATTATTAAAACTTCAAAAACACTTTCACTCAAGTTTCCATCTCATCACCCTCAAAAGGTCATTGACGCCAGACTCTGATAAAATAGCTCAGGGTAAGCAATCCTTGAAAAATTCATACTTTTCAACGCGCAGTACCGTTGGCAAGTCGAGTGGAGTCCGCAAGTAGTTAGCATATCGTCGAGATCGGCGCCTGTTCGAATATTCAACAGCTCTTTGTCTCTGGCCCTACTTCCACGGTGTAACTGTATAGCAGTAACTAAGGTTCTGCTTTATTACCTACCGAAAGTGTTCATACTATTAATAAACAACAATCAAATATAAATAAATAAGAGAAGAAAAGAAAACAACCGAAAATGATTATTTTTATAGGCTTGTAATTGTGAAAAAAATTAAACTAAACTTTTAAAATTAACAGAACTTAATGTCCATAAAGCATGCCAAAAATACTGGCAATGTTTTAGCTTTAAATAGTAATTATATTTTTATTTGTGTGAGTTAAGAGCCAACCCTATTATTGTCATCATTTCACTTAGTTTTAACATTACATCATATTTTATGCAATAGATTTTTGTTATTAAAAACTCGCCAATTTCTTTCTTGCCGGCAATAAGGAGCCCGTTGAATATTCCTTGACTAAACAGAGCATCTGGTCGGAACAACGCGGCATAGTATTAGTTATAATTATAAATATCTATTGTTTAACAAGTAATTTTATATTATTACTTAGACCATGACATAGTCTTAAAACATTCTTCAAGATAGATAGATAGATAGATAGATAGATAAACTCTTTATTGAAACACCACAGAACAAAGAAAACTTAAAACTAGAACAAAACAAATTTTACAATTAGTGACACAATGGGCGGTCTTATCGCTCAGAGCGATCTCTTCCAGACAACCATGCACGGAGAGGAGTAAATAGGACATCGGACGGTGGCTTAGGTACCTTTATAACATTTTTTTTACTGCAGAATAGGCAAGCATTTGATCGCAGTCTCACCTGGTGGTAAGTGTCGAGACGATCGATGATGGAGCATGCTTGCCTAGAAGATATCTATTCACTCGCGACTTGAAGACTTTCAGATTACAGTTTTCGGAAAACATAGACCCTGGTAAGTCATAGACATTTTGAAGGTTGTTAACTGTCTCCTATTTATATTGTGCTACTCAGAACTCCGACTATGGAAATGAGTGACGTCAGATTGTTTGTGTTGCGCGACAACCGTTTGATTTTGAACTTTCCCCTATTGAAGGTGAAAAACAAAATTCATGAGGCTACCTGAAAAACACTTCAATTAAGGGAACTAAATGTGCAAACTTTTTACCCAGAACATCGTTAGCGTCTACTTCGTTTCTTTATTTAATGTAAAACTTAAAACAAAAAAAAAATTAACATAAATTAAAAATAATTATTATGTTGAGCTAATAATTGCTTATTTTTTTTCAGTGTACGTAATCTTATATCTTTCAATGAGCAATTCTTGTATATATATATATAATAATTGGAATCTCGGAATCGGCTCCAACGATTTTCATGAAATTTAGTATATAGGGGGTTTCGGGGGCGATAAATCGATCTAGCTAGGAATCATTTTTAGAAAATGTCATAAAAAAAACAAATACCGAGCAAAGCTCGGTCATCCAGGTACTTTTATAGATATGAAAAATACAAAGAAAATCTTTTAAAAGGTGAGCAACATCAGCAGTTTTCAAACAAAGGGTTAAAATAATCAATGGATATGAATGTCAGCGTTTTCTTGTAAAAATATCGTTGAATCGTTGACAAAGCTTAACCTTTTTAAAGGGTAGAGGGTTAGAATAGCGAATTTTTTAATAATGTTTTTGTTTGAATTAATAACCTTAATATTTGAAGAAGTCAAACCATCACTTCAACAAATACATTATTTATCAGAAAAAGAAGAGAAAGTTTTATTAATGAATTTTAATTTGATTCAGCAAGAAATAATCTTTTAAAGAAACAGTTTTAATCAAATTAAGGTTTTTTTTACACGTCCAGGTCACATACATAGATCCTGGCCCTTAACTAGGATTCCCTGTATCTAGGGAATCAGGAAGTACGAGGACCATGGTCCTACAAATACCCAGACTCAGATCAAATACTAGTCGTTCACACAATTTTTTGCCCTGTGTGGGAATCGAACCCGCAACCTCACGCTTCGTAGTCGGCTCATCACCCACTACGCCACGGAGGGCGTCAAACAGTTTCAGTTTAATTCCTTAAAACTGAGTCATAACAAATACACATGAATAAGCCAACAGGGTTAGCATAGCGGCTTCTCGACCGAGAGAAAGAGCCTCTAGAGAAGTATCTCGATAGCGAAACTGAACTGGAGGCCTACCATGACGTCTTATAGCGATTCAGTTCAGGACCTAAACTGAGCCGCGTTGCATAATCGTACCGTGACGTATTATTTTTTATGTTGGCTTATTAGCGACTCAATTTAGGTTGCTACCATTTTCAACCTTAACTAGATCCAGTTTAGTTTGAAAATTGTAGCAACATAAAAAATAAGACGTCACGGTACGATTATGCGACTCGGTTCAGTTTAGGTCTTCAATTGAATCGCTATAAGAGGTCATGGTATGCGTCCTGTTCTCTTCCTTTATCTCCAGTTTCTTTACTGAGACTTCACACCATATGTCTTTCTCAATCCAGGATCATCAATGAACGATAGCACATCATCCATATTTTCTGCGCCTTTGGGATAACATTTGTCCTTCAAGTTACCATAGTACCACCACTTTCTAAAAGATTCATATGAACTGTGTCTATCCATCTGTGCCTGATCATTGAGTAAGGCACATAGTTGACAGTACCCTTTCTGGATGCTAGCTTCGTTTATGGCGTAATAGTGTTTCCATGTGAAGTATTTGTTGTAGCTAGCAGGGTTTCTGATGATATATTCTATGAGGCTTGCAAGTCTTTCTGGAGATTCGTAGCGAGCGTCCACGTAGGACCCTGGCGGTAGAAAGCTGAAAGAGACCATTTTATTAAAACCGTATATAATGGAATATTATATCATTGCTAAGCGGTGGTAGCCTAGTGGGTGGACGTCTACGTTCCAAGGAAAAGGTCGCGAGTTCAAATCCCAATGCTTTATTACTCGCTTTTCGGTGAAGGAAAACATCGTGAGGAAATCCACGCCTACCAGAGATTATTTCAGAGGTAGGTATGCTATCCACCCACCCGGACCCGTGGTGGATTACGGCCTAATCCTCCTCACGAAAGTGAGGGGAGACCCGTGCCCAGCAGTGGGACGATATGGGTAGATGATGATGAAGCGATAGGGTATGTATCCTACTAATATAAATGCAAAAATATATTTTGTTAGGTTTATGTTGTTTTACATTTATGTTATTTGAATTTTGTTTTTTTTTTCATTCTGCAACTACTGTTTAGTAACATAGTGGCTTTTAACCCAGGAAGTCCAGATAATGCGGGAACTATGGAATTATGCGAGTGAAAACGCAGCTAGTACATAGATAGATAAACACCAAAGAACAAAGAAAACTTAAAAACTAGATAATAACATAACATTAGATTTATAATAACATAAGATATTGATATTGGTACGTACTTGTTGTAATCTGCACCTCCAACTACAACCGGCACAGCATTATGATGCAAGCCCTTCAGAACTTCTTTCGTCACGTAATCTTCAGTAAAAGCATCTTCTATCGCCAAATAGAACGAATACTCCTCTGCAGCTTTCAAGCAGCCTTCTTTAGGACAATGTTTGTTTCCACAACCATATATATCAAAATCTAGTGAATGTTCTTTCAAATACATTTTCAGGTCTTTAGCAAATTTAATTGCTTTCACGTTGTCACAGTTTTTGACTTCCCACATGATTGCTTTTGATTTGGTCGTCGTTTTGGAACTGTTGAATGTGCGAACTAAATCTTCAGGCCATTGCATGTCCATGCTTGGGGCCACCAGGTTGCCATGCAAGTCTTTCACTTCGATGAATGGTGTCGATATTTCAGAATAGAGTTTGTACGTCCACGTCCAGTTGAAAAAATCATCGGCTTTAATATTGCAAACTGGGAAGACGTTAGCTGGTAACATGGAATAGAAAACATACTTTTGCTTCGCTGATCTTTCTTTAGGAAGGTATCTGTTCCATTGCCGCAGTATACTGATACTGAATACCACTGCGTCAAATTTTTTCACGTCATTCAAAAGCGTCTTATTCGTTGTCAATATACAGTTTAAATTAGTGCAATCGTTTTCGATAAACGTTCTTTGTCCGTTTTCGATCGAATCGTATTCAAACCCTGGTATGGTCCATAGTAAAATGTACTTTAATTTGTTGTGGAACTGTGTGACTTCTTGTACGGGATGGTGTGTTCTTTCCGCTTTTGTAACAGATGTAAATGCGATGTGAAATGTATAAACAGCGAGTACACTATACATTATAAGACCACAGAAGCTAAGTAGAAAAAATAACTTTGCAAAACTGGCCGTTTTCGAGACTAAATACATTTTAACGATGCTGCTCTTATAAATGTCGAATGAGCAATGGGAAAAGATGACAGTACATCTCGATAAATAACAAAAAGTGAGACAGCTGAGAAGCAGTGACGGAGGTAAACAAAAAATTCTTTTCATTAAAAATAAACAAAGCGTTCGCGTAAACGGTATTCTAAACAAGCTGCTTCATCGGACGGAAGAATCTGATTCAGAAAATGTTATTGGAACACTGCTTACAATGCCGACCGGTTGGTGGAGATTGTCTTGCTTAGAAAACGAAAAAAAAACATTTACGAAAGTAAAATTTGTTCGAGTAATACGATTTAGTCAATCCCTGAGCTTAATTTTTTTTTATATATAGCTGAGTAACGAGTCGAGCAGGTCAACTGCTTGATGGTGAGCGCCACGTCTGACTATATTGCCACTAAAACCTCGGATACAAAACTGCACTGCACGAAAATGCACTGCATTCCTCACAATACTGAGACATTAGGAGCATTACCACAGAAGAAGTATAGTAATACATTTAGAACAGACATTATTCGATTTCCTGCACTTCTACCCAAAATCCGGAGGTCAGTCAATATTACACACCCAAATAACAATAGAGAAACCGGTTGGCATGATCCTTCATCATCATCATCATCAACGTCCCACTGCTGGGCACGGGTATGTCCTCACTTTCGTGAGGAGGGTAAGGCCATAATCCACCACGGGGGCCCAGTCCGGATTGGTGGATAACATACCTTCCTCCGAAATAATTCTCGGGTAGGTATGTGGGTTTCCTCACGATGTTTTCCTTCACCGAAAAGCGAGTGATAATTACGTAAATATGTTTTACAGAAACACATTGGTACGTGCCTGCACTGGGATTTGAACTCACGACCTTCTGATTGGAAGGCGGACGTTCTCCCACTAGGCTACCACCGCTTACCCTTGATCCTATCTTATGTATGATCCTTCATACTAGGTAGTATCTTTTGTTTTGGTCGCGTAGTATCTTTGAGCACTTTACACGCATTTGGCGTATGCACAAACGTCATATACATGTGAAATGGCAGATCACTTAATTACCTTTTCTGTATGGAGTATCGGGGGATGTAGCGTAACTCAAATCACTCAGCTAAATGTTTCAACAATTCTAACCAATAAAAACACGTTATTCCTTTAAAAAAATACAAACAAATTGATAACCTCCTCCTTTTTTGAAGTCCTTTAAAAATACCTCTCACATACAATTCAATCAAGTACACTTCACTTCCATACCAAGCACAAAACGCCTCAGCTCAAAGACAGCTCAAAGGGACCGCCTGTTTGTCTATTCGAAGCCAAAAAGGCTCTCGAGAAAATTTTTCTATCAGTCGATGTCTCCCTCTATTTGCTAAGAACTGTTTCGTTAGAGGCTCTGCGCGTTTCCATTGGCATGCGATTATGTGAAGTCGTGACGTGGTATCGGACAATAATATGAAACTAAATGTAAAAATGGGTTCACCCAGTCGAAAGTTCTGAGGAACAAACATTAAAAAAAATACAGTCGAAATGATAGTCGCCTTTTTGAATTCGGCTAAAAACTAGGAGACTTTTTATTTTAGATCGTTACGGAAAATACATTTAGAGTGCTTTTTTTTTAAATTGTCTGAAAGAGATAACGCCATTTTTGCCAAAGTAGGTAAATTATGCTTAATTCACGTAAATAACAAAGTGAATACACTGAACGATTAAATTTTTAGAAAACTCATACTATTATGCTGGCATGCCCTGCAAGTTCTTGGACATATCACATCAAAGTATTATCAAGCTAAGTTTTTTTTCCTTCATACTTGCCTCAATAAGGAAGTCTTTTAGAATAGAATAGAATAGAAAACTCTTTATTGTACAACAGAAACAAAAATAAACACAGTACAGAAAAATTACAACAGGTAAACAAGGGTAGTACAATGGGCGGTCTTATCGCTGAAACCGATTTCTTCCAGACAACCTTTGGATGGACAGAAAAAAAACATTTTTCGATAGTAGGGTGGGTGGCGTCTTTTGTTTCATTCAACACCCGATGCAGCAAAAGAACTGTTCAGATCTGTAAATCACTTTAAGTCTTTTTGTGTTGAATAGTCTATTTATCGAGAAAAGTTATAGGCTATATAACACCACGCTACGACCAATAGGAGCGGAGCATCAATAAAGAATGTGACAAAAACGGGAAAAAAATATTGCTTTTAAGAGAGTTATTGCGGGAAAACTTGAATTATGCGGGTGAAACCGCGGGGCGCAGCTAGTTGCATATATAACGGGACAACCATGTAAACATTTTTAAAAGTATGACACAAAAAATAGGCCGTGTCATAAATCTTAACGGGTGTGGATGGAAACTTGCACCGCTCTTTGCATGTAGGACGTCGAGTCTTCGGCAAATATGGACATCGCGTATGAAGTCAAACGAATTACGTATTCCATAAAAATATACCCCTTTCCGCACGTGACGCGAACGCAGACGTGTCGCCGTGACGCATTCATAACTGTATTTATTTTTATTTACATTAACATAACATCTCAGACGCCATTTTTAAGCAGTCTGACTGAGTTAAATGGGGTTGTTTGGATGGTAAACTTTTAGGCAGTGTAGTCACGGATCCGGCCAGACGACAAGTAAAAATATATTGTCTGTGTAAATTAATACAAGAAAAGGTTTAAAATCTTCGAGGGATCTAGTTAAGTTCTAAGCGGTTTGAAGCTAAGAACGAAATTGACTTGAAGGTCAACCATCATCTATATATATAAAATGTTATGTGGATTTGTGTACGCTTCAAAAACTAAAAAAGTTCTGCACCGATCGAGCTGAAATTTTAGCATGATAGATAACCCGCACCAAGGATTGTTTTTATCTATTTTTTTCATCAGTGACATATCAGCGAATGTGCGAATGTGCCACAGCGAGGCGTGGCAGGGTACAGCTAGTTTTCTATAAAGGTTTCCATCACTAGAACTCAGATCTTTCGAAGAGAATGGCGGAGAATATGGGCTTAAGCCACCATACAATAATGATGCCCTTACAAATGACTTGACGCCCTTGATTTTACGCTTATTGATATAAAACTTCTTTACACACGCTTTACTTGGGGAGTAAGCTGGTGAATTGTTGTTGTTGTTGTTGTTATTAGCCACGCTTATCCCACTGCAGGGCAATGGCCTCTCTTGAAGCTGGTGAATGCGTTACGAAAAATGTGACCGGGCAAGGCGAATGGAAGTTGAGAGGTAAATTATGTTAATAAGGATAATAGGACGACAGTCAACAGACGACAGACGACAGACGACAGATGACAGACCACAGACGACAGACGACAAGTGACAGGTGACATGTAATAGGTGACATTTGACTGGTGACAGATGACAGGTGACAGGTGACTGGTGACAGGTAACAGGTGAAATTCTATTCGTTATTTCTCTCCATCCAAATATCGATTGAGACACATCACTTGCAGCTCTAAATCTATCCATACTACTACGATGTAGTTTCTATTCATTCTTGTATCAATTTAATTTTGTAAACTGGTGTGCAGTCAGTAAAGAAAGTAGCTGAACATTTCCAAACATCCACCTTACTATTCGAAGCAAAATTTTAATATTTTGTATGCGTAGAGTTAAATTAGATGTCAGGGCGTGCATTGGTGCCTGTACAAGAAAGTGTTTTCTCTTCTGTCGATAGAATTATGTAAATCCATAAACTACATAAACTATAGGTTAGTTTGCCGTTGGCTTCAGGTAAGCCGCCTGTACTGTGGAATGCAGGCCTACCGTCGAATATCCGAGATGCCAGCTGCGGTCGCTTGACAAATGCCGCTTGTCATAACTGATCGATCCGTAATCGATGGGGCAGGGAACACTTCGGAAGTGGTTCTTGACTTTAACACGTAGATCGCTGAACCGGTTTTTACATTTAGGCACCAATACGGACCGTGTGTGTTTTCCAGCACTCGCGTGCCGGCTGTGTGAGCCGCACTGTAGTAGCGCCGCGTTAAACACACGTCTATGTTTTGCCGCAGAGCCGGCAGACCGTCTCCTTATGTAGTGTATTACTCGTTATGTTTTTTTTATATTTCTTACGTATTTGTTTAGTTGTATTAATTTCTGTAGATTCACAACCGACCAATGCATTAGAATATTTTTTGATTTTTTGATCCATAAAGAGTCGTTATCTTATCCTTGGAAGGCGGACGTTGTCCCACTAGGCGTTACCTAATAGCACAATTAATACCATCAGGAAACCAACTCACAAGTCTCGTTACTTCGGAGTCAAAAATAAGAAAAATCAAAGCAAAAAATGAATAATTTTACTTTACAAGAGAGACTAAAATGCGAACAGAAACGAGTAATAACCATGCAGCCCACCTGAACGGTGGAAAATCAAAAGTTAGGAAACGAGGTAAAATCGAACTTCACGGGCAAGTTTAAAAAGTCTAATTTTCTTCATACGCGACTGGAGTACAGGTCGGAGTCGGAGGGAAATAATAGTATGGATGTGACTGAAAGATAAAAACCGGCCAAGAGCGAGTCGGGCGCGCGCGAAGGGTTCCGTATCTATTATTTATTTTTAAAGTGAATATAATTATAACTAAATATTCTGTGAATATTTCAAGCGTCTACCTGTTGCCGTTATCAATATCGAGCAAAAAAAATCAGTGGATATGGGTGGTGGTTATGATTGTGTTAATGATGATGATAAAAATTCTATTTCAGTGTTGAATAAAAAAAGAATTAAGTGACATACGTTATTTAAATTTCTGCGATATCTATTGCAAACGCAAGAAAATACTAATCAGAATAATTTCAAAGAAACAGTCACTCAGTTAAATAGAGAAACAGGGTCTTCCTCGCCCCCCGCGACTTCAGCCAAAGCTGACGGAATTTGTTGTTTGCAGAGTGCGAAATGTCCTCATAGATGGAAGGTCCACAATATTCCGGCAGGTGGAGCGTGCAACATCAGACTATGTTATAATAAGGCAAAGTTGGCGATCCCGCCAGTAAGATTTCCCCCAATCATAACTTTCAGTGAATAAGAAAATATACGCGAATGCATCTTACGTTTCTTTCTTTGTTTGTTTTTTTCTTTCTGTGTTTATTTTTTTTTTCTGATGTACAATAAAGAGTTTTCTATTCTATTCTATTCTACCGGGGCTTGTATAATACTAAACCTACTTAGCGTTATCCTTGTGTAGTATCCCTCTTCTGCAAGAGACCGACCTTTACCAGATATTTATCCACCAAGCAGTAGTGTGCAAACATTACTGTGTTTCGGTTTGAAAAGCATTATTTCCAGCGAAATTACTGGGCATATAAGACTTTAGAACCGATGTCTAAGAGTGACGAGCGCAGTGTAGTGCCGCGTATAATCATGCAATGCAAAGCTCTGTGTCTGTTAAGGGCAGACGTAGCGCTTACCATCAAGTGAACGACTTGCTCGTCTCGTCAGTCAATCAAATAAAAATAAAAAAATATCAGATAAACTTTTTTTTTCATTTGATATATAAATTATAAAGCGGTGGTAGCGTAGTGGGAGAACGTCCGCCTTCCAATCAGAAGGTCGTGAGTTCAAATCCCAGTGCAAGCACGTACCAATGTGTTTCTGTAAAACATATGTACGTAATTATCACTCGCTTTTCGGTGAAGGAAAACATCGTGAGGAAACCCACATAAGTATGTTATCCACCAATCCGGACTGGGCCCCCGTGGTGGATTATGGCCTTACCCTCCTCACGAAAGTGAGGAGAGACACGTGCCCAGCAGTGGGACGTTATGGGTTGATGATGATGATGATGATGATGATGATAGAAATTATCACAATTAATTTTCCAATGTATTCTCTTTATGAGAAAACTTATAATATGCCTAAATTGGAAGTTCCACGCTTGGATGATATTAACTTTGAAAAATAGCAAATAGTCGGGTAGGTGCTGAGCCGAGCCATAACTCGTCGGAACATCTTCGCATCGCGGACCAATTAGTACAAGATGTTGCCAAGCAGCATCCGCGGGCCTCAGCGATACAGCACGGAACCAAGAAATCAAATAACGAATTATTTTTAACTACTTTTTGGTTATTCTTGTAATTGCATTTATTTTTTACTTATTAGTTCTTTAAATATTTTTGTTTTTCATTGATTTTAGTTATTTTAAATATAATTCACTTCCACTAGCGGTAACAAGATTGTAAATAACGACGTACCAACCAAATCGTCAAAGGTAGCCTGGACGAGGTTGCTGTTTAGAAATATGGCCGCCAATTGTACCTTTAACTATACTTTTCTTTATTTTTTTAAGCTGTAGGTCTCAAGTGTAGCCAAGGTGTATTTTATCTTAAGGCGCAATGATTGAAACATCATCACGAAGAATAAGAGAATTGGCTGTTACATATTTACAGTCACGCCTTTTTTCCGTTGGGTTAGGCAGAGACTAAATATTCCCACATGCTACGATCCTGACACAGCTCTTTCGCTTTTGTAATTATAGCTTAAAATAAATGATAAAAGATAGCTTAAACTCTCACTCTTGTCTTTAGATGGTTTTAGTGGCCCAGATTTATCCACCAGTCCAGACCGGGCGGCCGTGGTTGGTTATGGCCTAATCCTCATCACGAAAGTGAGGGAGACCCGCGCCGATATGGGTTGCGCCTTAATTTTAGCAAAAATCTGATTACATAATAAAAAAGTCAAGGTTTGAAGGGTGAGGTTATGTTGCATACCGCTATCCAACAAGTGAGCGTCGCGGCGAGACTAGTTTTTAACGAATGCCGTGAAAGCGTTAATTACTTTTGCTGTAATTAATATGATTTAAAGATCTGGGAAAAAATTAAAGCTTTTATCTCATTTTAGAAAATTTATTTTGGAAAATTTATTTTACTAATTTTATAAACATGAAAGTATAAAAAAAAAACAGGAAAGCTTTGTTTGAACCATAAATATTGGCTCTGAGTCTGGTGTTTGTAGGACCATGGTCCTCGTAGTGCCTGATTCTCTAGATACAGGGAATCCTAGTTACGGGTCAGGACTATGTGCGTATATAATTCACGTCTGTGTTTCGCCACACAGCCGGCACGTAAGCTGCGCTAACACAACAGGTGTGTTTTCCCGCAGCCGCTTAAAGTTTAAAAAAACACAACGTCTGTGTTTGCAGCAGTGAACGTGGTAACATCATAGGCAACGCGGGTAAAGCAGTGGAGCGCAGTTAGTTAACAACGTACAATACTATCTCTGAAGAGCAGGGTACAGGCGACACCCGGCGCTCGCTATGCTAATTCTGAATAAATTGACAAGGCCTTCGATCAGATGTTAGTGTGATTCCGATCGCAACATGGAGTTTCATGAATACCGTGAAACTTAAACTGGAATGATTCATTTCCGATCAAACAACGATTAAAATATCTCACAATAATCATACAGCATTCATTCTCATAATATATCAGAGTAGCTCATTGAAGCAAACGTATTATGTATCTTCAATGCGACCAGCTAGCAATCACTCGGGTGCATACCCGTAGCCGGCGCCTACGTAATCTGCTACGCCAAGACACCTTTGTTCTACTACCGCTACGGTGCTACGACGCCAATTCATCGCTACCCAATAGACTATGCATCGAGTCGATGGCTGATCCGAACTGTTTAGGTCTTGGATAGCAAAAATAGGGAGATGTGTAAATCAAATCTAAAACTTAAAAGAATATAAATAGGGTGTAATTTAGAACTTAAAGGAATGAAAGAAGTAAAGAAATATAATTTAGGTTAAATTTAGTCCCGCTTTACGTTAGCGGGGCAACGTCGTCAGAATTTTGGGCACGTTTCTTGGAAAGACTTTTAATACATTGCTTAACATAAAAAATCACCTTATATAGGTAATTGTTTATTTTTAGTTAGTTTAAGCTATTTTTTTATTTTAGTTTTATATAACAGTTTATTTTTTATTGGTTTTGTGATTTTTTTAAACTACTTCAAAAAAGAAGTAGGTTTCAATTCGATTGTTTTTATTTTATTTTTGTTACCTCAGAACTCATATATAAGTCGATTTTGTAGTTTGGTTTTTATTAGTATATCCAATTGAAGTCGGTTTTTAGTCCAAGGAGTTATTTAGTTTTAAGAAGTGACAATATTTGCCACTGAATATTAGTATAGTATTGGATAGTATTTGGCCGTGGTACATACAAATGTCAAGACAACACCACCCTTTCCTGACCTTGACCTTTCTTTTACGACCTTATCATTAAAGGTCCAGCATTATTTTTGGTAACTATTTTATTTTTATTTTTTAGGTTTAATAGAAATTTATCCTTAAAACGACTACAATAGTCACTGAAAACCAGTGTATAATATAATTTATAAATTATTTGATTATTAAAGTGGAAGGCTTTGGAGGAGGCCTTTGTCGAAAGACAAGCTGTTTTTGAGAAAACCGGTCCTAAAATGGAAATGTAATACCTAAGCAATTTGTAAATTTTTGGAAACAGCAATAAATGCTTATATTATTCACTATATTTATTTAACTTCTTAAATTTAAATTTCTTTTACAATGCTTTACAAAACTAATAAAAATACAGTCTAACTAGTAAAAATATTATAAAAGAAACTTAAACCTAGGATACCACCGGTAGCGGTATTATTTATTTGTTTTTTGTGTTTATTTTTTTTTCTGGTGTACAATAAAGAGTTTTCTATTCTATTCTATTTTTACCGCAATTGGCATTACAACAGCCTTAAGGCTCACCTTACACAAACACTTTTAACATTTAACCTAACACGTCTCCCTATTTCCTTGATCTTAGTATCATACACGGCTATATATATATAAACTAGCTGCGCCCGCGGTTTCACCCGCGCAGTTCCTGTTCCCGTGGGAATATAGGGATCCATACAAACTTTCATCCCCTATATTTATTTTACCCCCTCAAGTGTAAATTTTTACAATTTTTGAATGTCATATTTATTCATATCTAATCAAAAGTCTAAAAAATAAATTTCAAGCTTTTAGTTTCAAAAATTTCATCCCCTATTTCAACCCTTACAATGCTTTTTTCGCATTAAAAAGTACCCTATGTCTTTTTTTAGGCTCTAGACTATCTCTGTACCAAATTTCATTTCAATCGGTTCAGTAGTTTAGGCGTGAAAGAGCAACAGACAGACAGAGTTACTTTCGCATTTATAATATAAGTAAGGAAGGATTATTATGTTGAACAAACAGTGTCTGTGTGTAATCAATCTGGTCAGCTTTCGACCGGTGAGAATCAATTAAGGCACCTATAGATTGGACCTCTCTTTGAGTAATTAAAGCAAGATGTACCAAAAAATGTTGTCCCGCTCATTTCAGCTTCGACAGAGCGAGAAAGATATACAAGTAAACAGCTTGTCTCTATGTTTTTTTCTATTTTCCGAAGTGTTTATTAAATTTTAATAAGTAACTGCGCTCCGGGATTTATTTGCGATTTTGATGTGCAGCCATTTTATACTATTATCGATCAAAATGGACTTCATTAATTTAAATGACATTTAATTTAAAAAATAATACAACATCTGGTTTCTGTTCAGTATATTATTATTTGTTTATTATAAAATGTTCATCTATATTTGACTTAAGCATTGTGAAATTAGCAACAAAAGCCTTATTCATGAATTATACATAATTATCACATAAGAATAATTGATGCAAATTATGTTGTTACAAGCTAGGCTATATTTTAGTTTAGTGTTGTCAAATGAGTGGCTATCACTCTCTAACGCTAGGAAAACAAAAGGGATGACAATAACTTTCAAGCGTTTAAATTAACTTTAAATTTAGCTTGTGTCAACAGAACAGGTACCAATGTCTTTTATATTAATAATTATCTTCTATTCTAAAGACGGTTTTTTTTTTTATTTTGTAACTATTGTTGAATATAGTGTTTTCTTAAAATCTAGGCATATAATAATATTATTCAAGAACTTAATTCTATAAATAACTATTTAAAAAAACTTAAAATTAAATTTAAACTAAACCTAAATCTTATCTAAAAGCCACTATATAGTAATGGGTAACTTTTCCATAATGCTTGCTGCATTGCCACGTTGTATGGCATTGCTTTATCTTCATATTCCCTTAACTTTACTCATTTTGATTAGCTCTCAAAGATGTTGTAAAGGCGCGTCACCTACGCGCTTTTTAGTCTACACCTACACACTTACTACACTACACTACACTACACTACACACAACATATTTTGTTGATATACACATTTCGTTTCCTGTTCTGCTGTTTGATATGAAAACATAATTTTCATCAACTTAAATGTCTATCGAAACAATGTTTTGTGTAGATATAGGTGTAGTGTGTAGACCAAATCACACGCAGGAGACACGCCGATAGCTCCGTATCAAACGGTGCTTTTTATCCGTCAGTCGGAATATGTGGCGGCACAAAACACTTGGAAACACACCATAAGCTATAGGCCCACTTTGTGGACCACAGATAGTATAACTTTTTGAAGAGATAGTGTCAAGTATTAAGAGTACCTACAAACACAGACGCAGTGGCGCAAGTGTCGCACAAAAATGACGGTCACAGTGCTTCATGCATTATTGGTCCACCGCGCTCTTGCGTTTGTACTTTAGATCTATTAGGTACTTACAACGATCGAAATATCTACACCAAAGAAAAACAGTAAAATTTAAACTAAGCTATTAATAGCGTGCTTATTTTAAGCTATTAATAGCGTGTTAAAATTCCAAATCAAAACCGGTCCACTTTTAACTATCTCCTAAACGAGTGGGATAACAGACGTTTGATTGCGTCAAATATGGTTTTGAACGTTTTCACTCGCGCTGAAGGAAATAGGAGATCCAGTATTCCTCTTTGATAATTCGGTATCGGAACCACTCTGACGAATTCGTCTTCCGTTGTGGTTGTTAGTGGTTTAGGTGTGGTTTTCACGAATGTGGAGTGGATCATGTATGTTGGGAGGAGTATGGTCGCACGAGCGGTCGTGAGGTCTTGATGAAACTCTACGAACTCCATTTCTGTGTTTAAGATTAAACTCGGTTCAGATGTGCTGGTTGACGGATCTTCTTTCGTCTCATCTGAGTCTTCTGCTGAATCTGGGTTGGCTTTGACCTGGAAGAAAAGTTGTCTTAAATAAATTTAATTACGCGTCACGCTTATATTAAACATCAATATTGACCACGATTTCCATTAAGGAGCTAACTTTCGAATGGCTTTTCTCAGAAATGATAAATCTTAGAGAAAAAAGTATAGGGACCTTTTTAGTAGATAATTACCTGATCTACAATTTTAATCTGGGCTATTTATATCGTAAAACTTACCGTTTGGCCAAAAAATTCAAAAAACCCATTTTTGAGACCTGTGACATTGAAATCAATTTTTTTTGCACACACGGGATCGGACTTTTTAAGATTACATTAGAGTGGTATCCCTTACGTGCCTGTAAATTTTCAGCTTGGTGCGAATTAATGCAAGTGCTAATGTCTATTTTGACCGGGCTATTAATACGCGCCAGCACTGGAATTTAAACTCAAAACCTTCTCTTTAAAAGACACAAAAAAAATAACAACAAATGTTAATATGACTTACGACAAAAAATATTAATCTTGATTATCCAGATTCTACTGTACTGATTATATATATATTGTTTTAAAGTACTTACAAGTATCATGATGACAGCCCACACCTCCAAAGCGTGACGCATGTCTACTGCTCCCAACCGCTCTTGAGCACTGGCAGACAATGTCATCACGCTTGCCAACGCGTCAATTGTATTGTGTATAACAATGCTATGTTTAAATAATACTGGAAACTTTACCGTTTGTCGGTGGATATGCTTGGTTTAATAAAAATTGTAACATAGCTCTACATACAACATAGACATGTGTTAATCTTCTATCTATATAAAAATGTTATGTTGGTTCCTGTACGCTTCAAAAACTCAAAAAGTTCTGCACCGATCGAGCTGAAATCTTAGCATGATATATAATCCGCATCAAGGATTGTTTTTGTCTATTTTTTTCATCAGTGACATATCAGCGAATGTGCGAATGTGCCACAGCGAAGCGTGGCAGGGCACAGCTAGTTGACAATAATTATTAATTACACATAGGTGTGAGTAATTAACAATCAATTAATGCGTGTGTGTGTACACACGTATGGATGAAGGATGTGTTTCATAACTATAATAATTTTGCTCCTATGTAATGTAAGAAACATTGTAACCAGGATTGTTGATGAATAAATTATTATTATTATTATTTTAATTTATTACATCTTAGTGTGGGCACGTACCAACGTGTATTTTGTAAAACATATGTACTTAACTATCACTCGCATTTCGTTGAAGGAAATCATCGTGAGGAAACCCACTTCTCCGATAATTATTTCCATGGAATGGTGGATTATGGCCTAATCCTCTTCACGAACGTGGAGGGTGACTTTTTTTGTTCAGCAGTGGACCAATAAAAGCAGATGATGATGATGATAAATGGTAGTAAAAGAAGAGTATGCATGCAGAATCAATGTACAGAACTACAGACACACAGTCACAGGTAAATAATAATACATTTACTGTCATCGACATTCTATTTTATGTATTATATATTTACACAATACGGAAATATTCACGTTATAAGGAAACCAAAAGTCAGTCAACTGATAAGTGAAAATGCAAGCTGATAAATTTATATGCAATTTCAACAATTATTTTGCTAGTTTACCATAAAAAAATCCGTAAACACTTTTTAAGAGATTTGTCATCTATCATTTAAATGATATTTATTATTGTATGATAGTAACCATTGATTCTATTTATTGTATTATATTATTATTTATTAAATATATTATTTTTTATTATTATTTTTCTTAATGAGATATTTTGATGCACGCCTACACCGTCTCTCCTTCACTATGAGTGGTTGACTGGTAGAAAATGCTCTTAGCGTTAAGTCCGACATTTGTACTAGTTAGTTAATCTGTGCAGTAAAGTATTAAATAAATAAATAAATAAATAAAAAAGAGCATAAAAAGGGGCCATACTCCCATGTTGAAACTTAATTGTTATTTTGGGTTTTTGATTTCCATCAAAATTGACCAGTATTTAAGCAAACTAACAACGACTTCATTATAATTTCGTAAAACACTGTTTTTAAAAACAGTTCTCTTATTCCATCCAGGCGGGCATATTGATAGCTCCGCTCGAGCAAAACTTTAGTCAAAAATACTACGCGAAAGCCACTTTTCGATAGCGTATCTTACATCCAACACATCCGCGAGTCGGGCTGGAATCGCATTTGGCTGCAAATAAAAGGAAGCAAGCTGAACCGCCCCGCTCCCGTATATGTGATATGAAGAGATCGGCTCCATTGTTCTGAGTAGGACGATATTTTCGACGTGACGTTATTCTTAGCTACAGCAGAAATGATTTGGTCATTTACGAGTTTTTAAATTTTTCAACACTGTCCGTTAACATTCAACGAGAAGTAGTTTTTAACAAGCGTTCTTCTTTATTTGTGGCTGTAGTCACAGTAGTCAGAATTAGACTTTCGATCTCTGAGTCAGGTGTGAGAAGTGAGAGTGAGCGACCTCGCATCCTTGCCGGCGATATTAGTACTTGCGTTTGTAGTAGGGGGCCGTCAATTAATCACGTGAGGCTTAAAAGGGGGGAGGGGGTCTAGCAAAAATAACGAAATATCACAAGGGGGATGGTGGGGGGGGGGGGGTAGTAAGATATCACGTGTATTATGGTAATATATCACGGGGGGGGGGGGGGGGGTAAAAATGCTAAAAAAAAAAACATCACGTGATTTATGGACGGCCCCTAGCCGTTAGTGACGCGCATCTCTGACGCCTAATCGGTAAATGGATTACTTCGTTTTGTTGAGCCTTACGAAAGTAGTTAGCAAATACTGAATCTCGTACTCAATTCAACAGTGGAGACCAGTCAGGTTCAGCGTGCCTCGTAAGGATCCTCATGATGCGGTGTTGCAGGTTATTTAATTTCCTTTAAGGCATTACGAGAAAGCGTGTTTTCAAGTGGCCGCCCGCTCTACGCCTGCCGCCCGCGCTGGCACTCCAGACGCCGAGCTTTGTCGCCCTTTCATGTTGTGAATGTTATTATTGTGATAGACGTTGGTTGTTAAGTGCAACATTATGCCATATTTAAAGATAAATATGGTTGAATTCAATAAAACGGCGTGTTATTTTACTGACGCGCTCTGATACGATTATATTAAGATCTAGAGCCTAGACTGATGTTCTGCATTTGAACTGCATTCCAGCTGCAAAATTGCAGTTTTTGTGCAGATGTTATAAGGGCATCGAAACTGTCGACTGACTGCGCAGTCCACTTGCAGTCAACGTGCACTTGGCGTGCTGTTCGTATGACTCCAGGCACACGGACTGCAAGCGGACTGCGCAGTCGGTTGACAGTTGCACAAAAACCGCAATTATGTAGGTGGTATGCAGTTAAAATGCAGACAGTCTGCCTGGACCCTTAAAGGTTTACAAACACAGTGTGAACCATTGTCGCTTCAATCCTTCAACACTTTCTTTGGAGAAACATTATAGTGACGAATTGTATAAGATATTCACGCTTGTGGATGATACTGGAGTCTCCTTGGAGATTCGATTGAACGTAAATTCTATGTACGCTTCCTTGAGGAGTAAGTGAGTTTATTCTATTCAAAGAAAATACGTAGATAACTCTTTTCTTAACTCGTTACGAGAAAGTGTTCGCTTGAATATGAATTCGTTCAAAAGGAAGAGTTTCTTTTAGAAATCGTATCTCAACCCCTATAGTTGAGTTAAGAGCACTCATTACACTGTACCCGTACTCACTTGTATCGTTCTAATGTCCTTTGCTTTTTTCCACAATCTCTATAACTTAATTTAAACTAGTAGTTCCGCGAACAGTAGAACAGGCTAGCACAAATTTTCCAACTGGTGTAAATCTTGAAACGAGTAATATACTGCATTTTATAAGAAGCTATTCTGCTCATCACGCCGAAATCTTTGGATTTTCACCAATTTTTATGAGAAGTTATACCTTTAAAATAAAAAAAGATCCATCGAAATCGGATCTCATAAGGCGCAGATATCCAGTAGCCCCCTTTTTTGGGGCCAATCAAAAAATACCTGACGATAAAAAAAATATCTATAAAGTCATAAAACCTGTATACCAAGTTTCGTCCAGATCGGTTGTAAAATACAACCTGGAGGGATACCATGACATCTTATAGCGATTCAATTGAAGACCTAAACTGAACCGCGTCGCATAATCGTACTTTGACGTCTTATTTTTATGTTGCTGCCATTTTCAACCTATACTAGATCCAGTTTAGGTTTAAAATGACACCAACCTAAATTGAGTCGCTAATAAGCCAAGCCCCAACTCAGCATGGTGCTGGTTGCGAACAACCAGCTCTGGTCATAGAGGTTATTAGTAGCAGAATAAAAAAAAACGCCGAGTTACTCAAACTTATCTGTCAATTCCGACGTCATTCGATTTCTATCTTCCGTACCAAAAACTTTTATAGACACATACTATACCCACTTATTTTGTAAGTTGACCTGAAAGTCAAACCGAGCCCTTATAATTTCTATGGAAGTCAGCGCTCAACTTCCCGAAGAAAAAAGAAACTAAATGACCCACTTTTACAAGAAATTCCTTTAAAAACCGCTCTGAAAATTCTTTAAATCATTTCCCTTCGTCAAGAGTAATCAAATCGTGTACAATTGCCGAGTTTCAACGAAGCGACAGTGTGCCACAGTACGTGAGTTTGCTACATACACCACAGTGATCGCGGGTTAGCATTTATGACTACTCTTTCAATTTTCCATGCTTGCTCTCAATGTGAGATTTCTAGACTTTTTTTTATTAGTGTGTCAAAGAGTTGTTGTACTGCTCTCCGCTAGGATCGTAGCATGTGGAAGGATGTAGTCTCTGCCTATCCTAACGGGAGAAAGGTGTCACTGTATGCATGTATGTATTTGTTATATAATCACGAAAACCAAATTATTTAAAACATGTAAGCGCAGTTTATCTATGTTTGTACCTGATAACATTTTTGAATTAATGCTGAGTTGTAATCCAAGTTATTTAAAAGGTAATTTTTTGGTAGTCCACAAGGTCGCATTAATAAATAATTTGCCAACTATTATTTCACACCCTTTTTTACATTTTAGGCTAATTTTAATGATTCACCTGGTAAAATTTTACAATTTTGAACGTGATAAACTCGCATAGAATGGAACTGGCTCATAATGACTAAACACCCAGTCCACCTTGAAAACAGCAGAAGATCGGTTACTGACAAATAAAATACAACAAAACTCTTTAATTCGTCCAAGTTTTGTTTCAGCCGGCTTCCGCGCCATCGGTTTCACCCTATTAGTGTTAATTAAATCTTCAGATTTGTATTCAAAGGCCTTTTGAGGCGAAACTTAGAAACGTTTTAATTCGTCCCGTATCGTAATCCTATCTTAATTTTAATTACAATTAGTAAGGCATAATTATAGAGGGGAGTCGTTGAGCGAGCCCTTGGTAATAAGAGGCGAATATTATGATGATAATGCATTTACTTTTAACATAGAGTAACAACGGCCCGTGGTTTCACCAGCGTTAACTATTATATCACAAGAACCGTAGATGTTTCCACGATAAAAATATTTTATGTTAGGTACTAACCAGTCCTCTATGCAAAATATCAATACGTCAATAAAAACCACTCAAACGTGTTGGTTCATCGCCATCTGACGCCGCGGAGATAGACAAATGCTCTCATTTGTCTCATTTGTTTTTTGAGAAAGACCTATACCACCCTGCGAGGTGCATACAAAATATTTTTTTGCCTTAATGATTGTAGTTGTGGAATCGACACAAATTCTAGCGATATATGCTCGTGTATACAGAAAATAAATTCGCCAATTTAAATACTAAAATGCAGCTGCCCGCTGTATTTTCAAACCGACAAATTCAAACCAAAATTGTCATCAAGAAAAAAGCAGAGGTCGTCAATATTTTATACGAGTTTGGAACCCCAATTTCTTTCTACGTCAGTCAGTCCCCAATATCTCGTGAATATAAAATTATCACCACCCCGCCCCCTGTCTTAGTCAGCGGGTTTAACTTCATTTTAATAAAAAATCGACAGACACAAAAAAATCGGACTTGCCAATGTCTCTTGACTGCTGAGGCTGAATTTTTTCAATCGCTGGGAATCTTGCGCGTTTTATTCAATTTATGTTCTGTGGAATAGCAAAGATAATCGAATCAAATAAATGTAAATCGTTAGTGTTTTTCGGTTATTTTCGCAGCGGATTTTTGCAGTTGAATGTGGAACCGTCAGAAATAAAGAGTGTTAAGTGTTCTTGGCACCATGCCTCATGGAACCCTCTTCTAGACTTTTAAGTTTTTAGTTTTAGTTAGTTATCCTTTTATTTATTTTGTTATTTAAGTTCTGTCAATAAATATATTTTCCCACCGTCAGAAATAACTCTAATAAATAAGTCAATATAGTTTTGTTCTTCTAATTACTAGCTGTTTAAATTGCTTCGTGAGATTGAGGTTAAATATTATCTTCGAAGTATTAGAAAAAAAAAACAAGTATGCATTATTTTTGAATAAAGAACTCATTATTTTTAACCGACTGCAAAAAAGGAGGAGGGTTTCAATTGGACAATATTTTTTTTTTAATGTTTGTCACGCGATTAAAGATCCTATGCCTCTCGAACTATGGACAAAGACAATCTAATCTATGGATTTTATTATTATAATATTCACTCTGTGGTCCGAAACTCGTGAAAATAGGCCGATACTTTTTTTTAAATATTATTTTATTAATATTAGATACCGTGCTAGTTGTAGACATTAACCGTACTCAGCTATCTATGAGCCTCTTAATTCATAAGCACACAAGTTTTCTTACTGTGTTACAAAATAAAAATAACAGCTGCTTTACTTGCTTTGTAATAAATAGCAAAAGTAATTCTACTGATCACATTATCATAGTGTTACTTCCACGTAACGGGTATTTTCTTTATCAACAAATCTAACTTTCCTAAACCTTTGAATTCCATCTTAAGAACTAACCAAAAACTTACAGAAATAGCTCGACTTTCTCGAACTTTTAGTGTTAACGCTTGGCGTTAATCCAAAAAATTAATTGCAGAAAGCAGCGCTTAACTACACAGCTCTCAAGCGCTGAAGCGCCGCTTAAGCGACGTTCGCTTAAGTGTAATTAGTGCAATCAGTGCGAATCACGTTTTAGTCAAGTTCGCGCTGTTGTGTTGAGTGTAGGGGGCCCTTACTACGTGTGCTTAGTGCATCATCATCATGAACCCATATTGTGAGGAGGGTCAGGCCATAATCCACCACGGGAGCCCGGTCCAGATTGGTGGATAACATAACTACCTCCGAAAGAATTCTCGGGTAGGCGTGTGGGTTTCCTCACGATGATTTCCTTCATCGAAAAGCGAGTGATAATTACGTACGTGTATGTGTTCAGTGTGGGTATTTTTAATTTGATACCAGTTTTTTTTTCTGAATATTTTATATATTTTTCTCGGCCAGACAAATTAATAAAAATATCAATTAAAGAATGGAAAACGTTCCATTCTTTTGTCCATAACTTTTTTGTCGGATAATTTTTACGTATTTTTTTATTAAAGTTCTAATATAATTTGGGGACCATAATGGACATACTCATATTTTTTTCGGATTATACTAGTTTATGGTGTTATACATTTACTTTTTATTTTCGACTTGGAAATGAGTTCCCATAGTAGCGGATTCCGGACCAACACATTCCGTGTTCGAGTGGCTGTTATGCGCTTTTTACTGGAGTATGACACAATTTCTGTATTTTGAGGATGACATTAAATACTTTGGTCACCAATTTTTTGGTTAGGCAATAGAATAGGACTTTCACAGTTTTTTTTTTTTTTTTTTTATAGCGGAATAGGCAAGCATTTGACCGCATTTCATTTTACTTAGGTTGTTGTTCCGCTTATGTCTATTATTGTTGTATGAAAATATAAGCTAGGGTGCAGTTTTTTTGTGTAATACGATATATCGGTCTACGTCCAGCTTTTACCTGCGTGTTATCAGTATATAGGTATTTTGCAAACAAAAAGCATCCCAAATTCAAACACGCTGTGTAGTTGTACCTAATTTAATTGAAATTGTTTGGACCGTTTTGGTATGTGAGTAATAGGAACAAATATCCAAACTTTCGCATTTATTATATCAGTATAATACTTAGACTGAAAAGTAAATATTATCCTACATCTGTAGTGCCATATTTCAGTCATTTTGAATGTGTTAACACCTCCAGTGCTGAGAACACAACTGTCATGTTTTTCATAACTTGCCGCGAGTGCGGGAAAACACAACAGTTGTGTTTGTTGTATTGGAAAACACTATGGAGTGTGCAGAGCCGCACCATGGCTAGACAAACAAATCAGCTCAGCAGTGAAAGTGTTAATGAACTATTGTGGGTGGCTTAAACACTCCAGCATTAAGCCTTTTTTGGAACGATCGACGTATTAGAACTTCACTTCTTAGCCTTTTAAAAATATGATATAATGTAAATTTAAAAAATATTAAAACTATTTTTCATATTTTATTCTTATGAGACTATTCAAACGAAGCATTCTTGTAAAAGTGAGCTAAAAAGAGCTTTCAAGAGTTGACCTCAAAACAATACCAAAGATTTAAAAAGAAAGTCTCGTTTCATAGCCGACATTAAGCCTCACAGGTATTTAAATATTCCTATGAATGTTATTCAGCAGTTGGCGATATAATTTGAAATCTCGGCTCGTTCCCAAGTCGGACGCGTGCAACCGTTAAATGAATGAACTTTTATAACTTAGAGTCCCTCCGAGTCGACCTTAATACCGACTTTGAAGCTCCCCGGCTATGATGAACAGCACCTTTACTTTTAATGACTTTTTGCTAATGTTCAGGACCTCGCTTTTCGTAAAAAGTTAGAAAAAGAGCTTTCGATTTTGAAGGAAGTTTGCGCTCTTTACGTGTTATATTAAACGCGAAAGTTATCTAATAAGCCATGGAGGTTCTTTGGTGGTGAAATTGGGAAGCTATCATGCGTTTGGGTATGAGTAATTTTTGCATGCGACTCCACTCGCGTGTGCGAGGGATTGCACCAATTTTTTCACTCTTTTTTTTCGCTGTAAATTATTCAAGTTTTTTGTCAATAAATCAATATGCATCTAGTAATTTTGAATTTTTACCCGACTTCGCCAGAAGAAGGGTTCATGTCTAAACAATTTAAAAAAAATATAACTTTAAGTTTACATATTATTTGAATATTAAAATCCTAATCATCGCCTTGTTAAGGACACACGAATTACTTAATTATGTAGAAATGAGTTTTTTTTTATATGGCTGAGTAAGGCGACGACCAGGTCGTTCACCTGATGGTAGGCGATACGCCTGCCTATAACAGCCACAATGCCACCCAGAGCATTGCATTGTATAATCTTGCGCGGCCTTGCACTGCGCTCGACACCCTGAGACATCTGTTCGAAAGTCTCATATGCCCAGTAATTCGCTGGAAACAGTGCCCTTCAAACCGGATCACAGTATTGTTTGCACACTAGTGCTTGCCGGATGAATATCTGGCAAAGGTGTTTAAAGGAGATAAACTCGTATATTCTATACCTTCAACTAATCTAACAATGCCCACCGTTGGGGAGCGTCACTCGTCTATTTGCCGTCATTAGCATACGCGTCGTCCCGGGCGGCAGTCGCATCGGCGGCTCGCCCAGACAAAGAGATTTTCATATTTAATTTTCTGCTTAGTATAATTGCCTACATATTTCCTCTCCTAACAGCCGGCTTTCACTGCATTTCCATATCAAGATCCCACTACTGAAACTATTTTTACCTGGCACTGAGTTATTCCAGTTGGTTTTTGCGTCACTTCAGGTATAAACAACATTCTCGAAAACAATGAATGTTGACGCATATTTTTGTGATCTACCATCCAGTGCCTTGCATACTGTCAGCTCAGTCATGTCTAAGGTATTGAAAGTGATACTTGTAAGCGCTTACTCAACCCTTTTACTTAAATACTTAACCACTACCTTAATTACACAGAAAAACTCTATAGAACTTGAATACGTTGTGCGACAACCAGAGTCCGTGAAAAAATTACTCAAACAAATCAAGAGAGACGGAGCTAATCTGACGCTGAGAAAACTCGAGTTAAACTTTAAGAAGCCGGAAAGATTCCCGACCGATTTCAAATACATACTCAAATGGACACAAGCCTTTTCACACTACACCTCTTCGATCTTTCCAAACGGCCAGTCAATATTTATTGGAAACAAATGCGAGTTCAGCAACTGCTTCTTAACCAATGACAAGAGGCTGCTTGTAGATCTTAGATACTATGACGCTATCATATTTGACGTTGAGAACAATTGGGATTACCAACCGGTCTTGAGAGCGCCACATCAAAGCTTTATCTTCACTGCTTCCGAATCAGCCAGCAACTATCCAATCTGTCCTGATTCTTACGACTCTTACTATAATCTAACGTGGACCTATAGACTAGACTCCGACATTCGCTGGTCGTTTGTCACCATTTTGGACAAACATGGCAAATTTGTTGGGCCCAATATCAACATGACGTGGATAGAACCTATGAAACCAACCCCAGAGAATGTCATCCGAAGACTGGTTCACAAGAAAAAGGCAGCGGCGTGGTTCGTTTCCAATTGCAACTCAAGAAGTCAAAGGGAAAAATTGGCAGCTAAATTAAGTGACGCACTGGCGAAATTTAACCTGAAAATTGATATCTACGGTTGGTGTGGTCAGTTAACTTGTTCCAGAGATCGTATGGGGGATTGCTTGGATCTTTTGGAGCAAGATTATTATTTTTATTTGGCGTTTGAAAATTCTTTCAGTGAAGATTATGTGACGGAGAAATTGCTTTATCCCCTGGGTCATTTCGCGGTGCCGATTGTGTATGGTGGAGCAAATTATTCAAGGTAATATGAGTTTATAGAAATTACCTAATTTTATCAATGCCATACGAATATTAATTACAATTTAATTTCAGATTCTTGCCACCAGGATCGTATATAAATGCTGGAGAGATGAACGCTACTGATATAGCATTCAAAATGAACGACGCCATCAAAAACCCTTTAGTTTATCGGAAGTACTTTAGGTAAGTCAAGTACTATGTAAATATCTAAAGATATAATGATGCATTTTGCCAGTATCAATTTTTAATAATCTTCTAATCTTCATTTTTCAAGAGTATTTAAGATTTCTTACCACAGTTTTCAATTTTGTTTAGAATAGTCAAAAATTTCACAATGTCGAGTCTCAGACAGTCAGGTAGTCAGTAGTCTAGTCATGTTTAGTCATGTTGCAGTCAACGTCACGATTCAGTAACGTGGTGAATCTTTCTAGAAAGTTCTGAAGAGAACACAAAATTTCACATGTTTTTACATAAATTGTTAACACTTGACGATACTACACATTAACACGCAAGTTTGAGATGGGGTACGTTCAGGTGACCCTCCATTTACTCTCATTGTCTCACATTTCTAGGTGGCACAACCATTACGTATACAAGGAGTCACCAACAGTAGCTGACGTCTGCACACTGTGCCGAATCCTGAACGATCCAGCACGAGGCCACACTGTGCTGAAGGAGTTCAGACAATGGTGGAACTCCGACTACGAGAAGTTATGCGCTGATGACCTTAAGCCGCATAAATATGAGGACGCCGTAGGACGTAGGACGTAGGCCGCAACTAAAAACATAAATTATATTATTACGCAGTAATGCATGCTATTAAAACTAATAGGAAAATATCTAAAACATGGAAATTACTACGTTCTTATTGCGTCTTCCAAAAAACAAGTTGATTTATTTGTTCTTATGATATGTCTTAAAGTTAAATTGGAACCATTTAGTTATGTAATGTTAGTTATACATGTAAATCCTGATTATTTGAGATGGAAATAAAATATTCTTTTCCCGGAGTGTTTTTACCTTAAAAAGAGCTTCATTGCAATCCTCTTACAGTCCTAAATGGAACATCATTATTCAAAGCCTCGAAATTCCGAGATAATTCCAATTAGAAAGAACTCATTTCCACCGTTTCCCCAAAATATAATTAAAATTTTGCTGATGCCGATAGAACCTTAAGAGGTTTATACATTTTCATGACTGCAACCATTTTTTACGAGGCAGTAGTATACTAGTGGGAGAACGTCTACTTTCCAAGGAGATGGCCGTGCGTTCAAATCCCAGTGCGGGCACGTACCAATGCGTTTATGTAACGCATATGTACGTAAATATCAATTGCTTTTCGGTGTAGGAAAAGATCGTGAGGAAACCCACGAACCTACCTGAGAATTATTTCGGAAGTAGGTGTGTTATGAATATACACCAATCTGGACCGGGACCCCGTAGTGGAAGATTTCCTCCCAGCTCCTTATTCCGGATCTAGTCATGTATTTCAAAATCGATAAAGTCAAAAAAATAGACACAATTTGCTTCTGAAAACTGTTAAATATACATAGAATTTTTTCTCTAAACTATTTTAAAAATTATAATAGTATGACTTTGCCATTTCCTGACTTATCATTTTCGAATTTGACTTAGTCCGTTATATAAAATTACATACTAGTGTGTGCGGAACATTTTTTACATAGTTAAAATAAATTGTAACATAGATTATATTGTTCAGGCTGATTTTTCAATAATTTACCGAATAATTTCAATACATTTTTATATTGGACTAGCTGTAGCCTGCCACGCTTCGCTGCGGCACATTCGCACATTCGCTGATATGTCACTGATGAAAAAAATAGATAAAAACAATCCTTGATGCGAATTATATATCATGCTAAGATTTCAGCTCGATCGGTGCAGAACTTTTTGAGTTTTTGAAGCGTACACAAACCAACATAACATTTATAGATACATTTATATTTACAACCTATATATATATATATATAATAAATCACAATCTCGATAATATTAATATTAATACGAACGTTTGTGTGTTTATATTATGTTTGTGTGCTTCTTATCTCTTCAAGCCAAAACGGCAGAAGGGATTTTGATGAAATTTAGTATGCAGATACTTTATATCCTGGAATAGAAAATAGGATACTTTTTATCTGGATAAAACTTTACTTGGTAAAATTTTTAAATAACAAATAACATTTACGAATTTCAATATAACCTAAAACCAGACATTCTGACCATAGATTTAGGTTGAGAGTCTGAGGTAATGGCCATGTAATGAATTTGAGAATAATTTACGTGAAACCTTTAATAATAAACATTTTATAACGATATGGAGTTACTTCTATTCTAAGAGTAATAAATCAACAATTAATTATTTTGCAATGAAAAAGTCTCAGCCATTGCTGAATAGATAAATTAAAACTCTTTATTGATACACCACAAATAAAAACAAAGAAAACTTAACAACTAGAACAAATAAATTTAAAAGAATTAGTGTCACAATGGGCGGTCTTATCATTCAGAGTGACCTCTTCCAGACAACTACGTACGGAGAGGAGTAACGAGGAGATCGGACGGTGGTTTTTTGTATACAGGGCGTTACATAATACCCTATAAAGAACCAGGGCAGGGTATTCGGGTATTTCCGGCGCAAGTCTGTCCGACTGACATGGTTAGATATTCATACCTACCCACTTTTAGGTGTGGTGCGATAGTAGGCAAACAAACCTTTAGGTTCGTCGCAATTTTCTAAGACAAACATAATTACTTTCGTATGGAAATTTTAAATACGATGTATTCAACCATTACACACCAATAACCATTAAACCATTCACATGCTTGATCTAAACAAGCCTGCTGAGTACTTATAGGACCATTTTGCATCACCTTGTATACATAAAATAAATACAGACAAAACAGTTTAGTGAAGGGCCACAATCGCTCGTTGTGGCGCTCTATGGGAAAGGCCTATGTTCAGCAGTGGACGTCTTTCAGCTCATGAAGATGATGAAAAAACGTAATTTTTATTCCTCCACAGCCTCAGTTCCATGGAAAAGAGCGCACACGCAACCAATGTCCACTCGCATCATGTAGTTCTCTTTTCGATTATCAGGTAAATGGTAAGTCACTTCTCTATATTCGAACAAACCAGTGCATTTTGTGGCTAACGCGCCAGGATAATGCTGGTTACAGCAATGCCGAGACTTAACGTCTATTGGACACTCCTTTTCTTCATTACACACGTACTTGGTTACATTCTGGGGTACTCTTATCGGGTCACTGTCAATAACCTTTTTAAAAGGGCAAATGGCAGTGTTCTCTGCAAAGTAGACATTGCTGATTCTTTGCTTGGATGGGTATGACGATGGAAACGCCACAGGTAAAGCCATTATTATTAGAAAAAATGCTTTCATATTGGTTTCAAGAAACTTGTGTTGTGATTAGCCTTAGGAATACTCTATACACTGTGGGTACACAGTACGTGTGTGAAACAAACCGAGAATAAGAAGAGCATCGTTAACCGTCTCCCTTATAGTGCGCCTGATTGGATTCATTTAACAATGTTATTTATAAGAATTATGTAGTTAAATCTGCGTGTAAATTAATAATTGAGTATAAAGAAATAACAAAATGTGATTTATTTTAAATCGCAACTTATAAAAAAGAAAACAAAAATTCGCTACATTATCGAAGATTCAGCCAGAATAATAAGAAAGAAGAAATGTTCCGCACAGACTGTGTATGCAATTCTACGTTACGGACTTTATAATATTCAGTGTAAATTCATTGTAAATGATAATAATAAGGCGTTACGTTCACACACATACATAAATCTTAATTAACAAAAGTTTCCTGAATCTAGGTAATTAGGAACCACGAGGACTATGGTCCTGTAAACACCCTTTGACTTTAATAATCCCTTTCTCCCTTCTGGCCAATAATGAATACCATGGTGGGGAGAATGGCCCACACTTTTTGGAAATTTCACTTCACAATGGAGGGGCAAAACTGGTGGGGAAAAAGAAATAAAATCAAGGATCTGGTCCGAACATAAGCAAAAGCAACAAATAGTCTATTGTAGTGGTAGGTCTCTTCTGCAGTCCGCCTGGGGATATACCAGCCAGACAGCTTTGCCAGATATTCATCCGCCAAGCAGTATAACAGTATTTCTATTAGATAAATCTTTGGTTCTCATTCGTATTTAAGACCCGAAGTGACTTCCGCCCGCCGCATACCATACTTGACGATCAAAACTTAAACTATGTATTGCAAGTAGGGAAAAATAATGCGCTTTTACAACTCAATATACATAAGAAACATAAAAAATAAATATGATCTACTAAACTAATGTTAAACTGACTATAGTTTGAGTTTGATAAAGGACATTTTCCTTTCAAGTAGTGATTCATGGTATAGTGATTGGGTAAGCGGTGGTAGCCTAGTGGAAGAACGTCCGCTTTCCAATCAGAGGGTCGTGAGTTCAAATCCCAATGCGGGCACGTACCAATGTGTTTCTGTAAAACATATGTACGTAATTATCACTCGCTTTTCGGTGAAGGAAAACATCGTGAGGAAACCCACATACCAACCCGAGAATTATTTCGGAGGTAGGTATGTTATCCACCAATCCGGACTTGGCCCCTGGGGTAGAATATGGCCTAACCCTCCTCACGAAAGTGAGGAGAGATCCGTGCCCAGTAGTGGGACGTTATGGGTTGATGATGATGAGTGATTCATGGCTGAATCTCGCATAAGAAAAGGAAACTCCATTATGTGATGATTGTCATGTTTTATAGTTACCACTTAGCATTGTTTACATGGGCTTCCCGACATTCTATCACTTTTACATGAAATTGTTAAAATATGTATTATTCTGCATAAATTATTTACGCTAATTCCAACATTATGTTTATACGTATGTAAAATAAAGTAAAGTTAGGAGAAGTAAAATATCTTAAACCTGATGTCTGTAGCCTAATTTTTTTATCCTACATTGCCTGATACTGTCCCCTTTTGTATTAATTAATCATTGATTTATTAATCTTAGAATAAAAGAAAAGTCCACGTCGCTTTTAATAAATCGTTTATTCACATAGGTTTAATAAAAAATCTTAAAATGATTACGTCACTTAACTACACCAAAACAATAATAATAATAATTTTATAATGTCGTTCGTTTAGTAACTCATTCACAGTATTGTTTAAATAAGAGTAAGTGAATTAAAATACGGATGCTTTTAATTAAATCATATTTCCAAAGAATCATGTGATTGCTTACGACATCGTACCAATATTACTTACGAAAGAGAAGTCGAGAAAGGTATAAGACCTTTGCCCAGTAATGGGACACAATAGATAGATAGATAGATAGATAGATAAACTCTTTATTGAAACACCACAGAACAAAGAAAACTTAAAAACTAGAACAAAACAAATTTTACAATTAGTGTCACAATGGGCGGTCTTATCGCTCAGAGCGATCTCTTCCAGACAACCATGCACGGAGAGGAGTAATTATGACATCGGACGGTGGATTTTCTTACATACACAGAATAAAATAAATAAATAAATAGATACATATTATACACAAAATAAACTTAAATAATAGATAAACTTAATATATACCATAATATAATAAACATACATACTAATACAAATATATTATATACCTACTATTAATAACCATACATACCTACTAATACAAATGTATAATATGCAGCAACTAGAAATTTAATTCAAAAGATAATAAGATCAGTTAGTAAAAAAAAAACAATTAGATATTATCCTCCTCAGCTCGCGTTCCTGGAACTATTTCACAGACACACCCCACAGAGATAGTAATGTAAGACTCTTCGGTTATATTATTAAAAGTATACGTAACCAATTGGTGATCAGACAATTCAACGCAAGCGCGCATATAATGGTCACCTCCATAGCTGAAATGAGCGTAACAGCAATCGTGACCGAGTGGCTCTAAAACACATGTTCCTTCCACACGACATTTCCGCTGTGTAATGTTCAGCGGGTTTCGTGCAGCGTCAGTGTCGAGGTACTCATATATAGGACATAAGGTCTGATCCTTAAAAGTTTCGAAGTCTACCGGGATACGTAGGTTATTCGTACTTGAAGTTATATATACACCCATCAGCAAAAGCGTTAAGAGCCTCAGTTCCAACATGACTGCTAGAAAAACAACGAAAAAATATAGTGAGATTTGCATGATACACATTCATGTCTTATATTTATATACCTGTATACTTGTACCGTGACTTATCGTATTTTAAACGGCAGATTGAAATGTTCGTTTGACATTTTTCTTTCGTTTTCTGCATGTAGTATATTTTGATTTTTTGATTGTATTGATTTGAGATGGATAATTGATTTGTTTTCATTGTAATTTATTTTATATGTTTTATTTCACTGCTTTCATAGATTCAGCTGCGGCACCAGCTTTATTTTGCGTTCCTGGAATAGGAGACGGCGTAAGGGTTATCTACGCAAGTAAGTTTTCATATTTACGGCAACTCGATATGCACGACGTTCGTAAACTGGGCCCTTATTCGCAGTGCCGCGTAAGATTTGAAAGTAGCGGTAGGCCTCTTCTGTAAGAGACCGCCCGGGGAAGAAGTCTTTACCAGATATTCATAGAAGTAGTGTGCAAACACTTTAGAACCTTAGAACTTTAGAACCGCTGTCTCGAGGTGACGAAAGCAGTGCAATGCCGCACAGGATTTTGTTATGGTAAGTTCCGGGTGGCAATGTAGCTTCCATGTGCAGGCGTGGCGCTTACTATTATCAGTATCATATAAAAAAACCTTTCCGAAAACGCGTGATATCTTAATGCGTTTTAAACTTAAAACATCTCGAAAGGCGTCTGAAACGCGCTAGCTTCCCGCAAGTTATTTTGGCCGTTCAAAACAAGCGCGTTACGAGTCTAGGTGGTCCCAAGCGAATGTCGGCCCAGCTCGGCTGTATTCTCGCAACATTACAGAGTAACGAGAGAAACATTCAGGTAAACAAAGTTGTGAAACTTCATCAAACTAGCAAACTTAATTTCAAGTTTCGCATTTGAGTGTGCTCAAATTTAAATTTAAATAAGCAAGTCCAGCGCCATACATCATTAGTCGGCAAAGTTGGCGAAACACATACGTCTCTGCTCCGGAACATAGTTTAACTTTGAATAACTTGAAAACGAATGCACGCGAATGAATTCTCTTGGTGCGCTAGCGTCATGTAGATACGTCGCACTAACACAACTTTTATCGAACTAGACGCGGCTCGCGGTTCATCCGTGCTAAACATTATCACACGGTAACCTTCCACTTTTAACACGTTGACAGCTTAACCGGTATTTACATTTGGACACCGTTACGGACCGTGTGTGTTTTATAGCAATGGCGTGCCGTCTGTGTGAGCCGCACGGCAGTAGCGACAATATTTGTATGGACAGAAATTTTATTTTCGATAGTACGGTCGGTGGTGTTCTTGTTTAATTTTATATTCATAAATATTTTATTATTTTCCTGAGTTCTGAGCTGAAATAAAAATTCAGTATGTGTTTCCCACTGCTGGACAAAGTTCTCCCCTGATTGTTATCCCATCTCTCGATATTGGACTGGTTCCTTTCAATAATTCGAGGTCATCACGCGACCTTCTCGAAGAATGATAAAAATAAACATAGGTTTAAAAGTCGGCATATCCTTGTTATTCTTACGGCTGCACCCACCTCAGAGGCACGGATCCCCAATCATAACTTAAGCACATTTCCGTTGCAACTTGCTAAAATAAATAAACTTTATCTAGAAGCAACTTTGAAAGTTTATCATAATATTTCCCAGAGTAATTTTACAGCAGTTGAATACTTTGTGATCTATAAGATTGAGAATTTCTTCGAAATTAAATTAACAGGTAGTAAACTACTCCGCCAAGCAGTAGTGTGCAAACATTACCGTGTTCCGGTTTGAAGGGCACTGTTTCCAGCGAAATTACTGAGCATATGAGGCTTTAGAGCCGATGTCTCAGGGTGACGAGCGGAGTGCGCCGGGCAGGATTATGCAATGCAAAGTTCTGGGTGGCGCTGTCACTGTTATGGGCAGGCGTAGCGCTTACAGGTGAAAGGTCAGGCGGTCTCTTGCAGAAGAGGCCTCCCACTACAACACGCTCAGTGTGCACCGATACTATAAATGTAAGAAGAATCCCGTCCGCGCCTTATGGCGACCACCGGTGGTAACTAGTGATCCGGTTGCTCCTCGTCTCAACGCGGGTGAAACCGCGGAGCGCAGCTACTCTGTATCATAGTTTTTTTCACGAGCTTTGAAAACACTTCTGCCTATAGCTAAGCCACTAGGCCTTTCAATGGGGAACTTAATACAAACTGATCTCTCAGTAAGTATAGAGCCACGAACTAATTAACAAGTTGAGCCCTCGTTCCGGGGAGATTTCGTTAGCAGGCAGAATAGTTCTTTCAAACTTTGCTCTACTAACACGCACTTTACCGTGTTCTATGATGTATATACTTAGCTATTTCTAAGGATATACTGCTTAACTGCTTGTCGAATGGAGTTCTCCCTGCCTCTGTTGTGGTTCACACAAATCTTTTGTTTTTCTTTCTTTTAATATAATAATATATTTATATCTTTATCCTGGCCGGAAATCCTAGGATAACATTATATAATAATAAACCTAGGATTCCTGACAATCACATACATAGATATGTGATCGTCAGGAATCCTAGGATCCCCTGTATCAGGAACTACGAGGACCATGGTCCCACAAAAACCCAGACTCAGAACATATAGTTGTGAAATGCATATTCTTTGTCATGAAGTATTTCCGAAGCACTGTAGAGCACTGTGAAGCCTGGTAGAGTCAATGGAGTTTTCCTTTTCCTGTGCGAGATTCAGGCATGAGTCGCCACTTGAAAGGGAAACATCCTTTTTCTAACTCAAACCATAATTAGATAATAATCATTAGCTTCGTAGATCATAATATGTTGACTTATTTTTTTGTATTTCTATACTTATGTATAAGATTTTTTTTTTTTTTACGTGTAAAAGTGCAATATTTTGCCTATTTACAATCAATTACTTTATTTTAAGTTTGAGTTTGAGTTTGAAGATCTAAGATGATTCGTCATTGTCCCAATTTAAATATCTGATGGCGCCGGCGGTAGTTTTTTGGCTATTTGGGTTCAAACGTAACGTTGGTAAAACCCCAAGCAGCGGCGGAACAGGGAAAGGGCGTAACAACTGAACTGATGAGTTGGCGGGAGTCGCATCGACTTGTGATAAAATGCGGTTCAATATTGGAGCAGACACGGAGAGGTAACGTTTTATTAAGTTTTGAGAAGCAGTGCCTGTAATAAATTAAAGCTAAAAAAAAACACGCTGTATTAGCAAGCCCAATAAAAAGTACAAAAATAATTGAAGATAAGGTAAAAAAGCGTAGGATGCCTTTTACTTTCTATTTATAATTATTATTTCCTTTGATATAAAATACCCCCAAATTACAATTTTTGTGCATTGTGTGCGCTACCCAACCTTACTTTTATTGTAACTTATAACAATAAGTTTAAAAAAACTTGTAATAATGATATTGTAGAAGATCGCTTTCGATCGATTGACATTGTAGAATGATAGTGTCGCTTACGTTCTATTAAATTATTTTATACAGTTTCTTTTTCAAATAATTAACTCAAATCAGTTTCACAAGAATACCATAATCATTAATCAGATACCATACATTTACCTAGCTACATAATAATACCTTCATAATAGTAATGAAGGTTATTTGAGAGTTAATGCAGCCACGCAACATAACTAAAGTGCTTTGTTAGACGAAGGAGTTCATGCAAAGCTGACGATGTATCTCTACGAACCTCTTTACTTTATAAACTCAAGTTTAACCACAGTAGAACCAGAAAGGCAAGTTCATAGAACGGTAGGACTTCATAGACGCACCAATACGCACGCATACAAGGATTATAATTGAATATAATTTTGATAATTATCATGTGTGCTGTGTATGCATACGAGTACATGCAAGCCGCGTTTGGTACCTGTTCTATGAAGATGACTTACTTTTATGTTTCTACTATGGTATAACTCCCTGTTAACGGTTTTCATTTCATTTGGATATTCTATGTACCTATTGACAATGGTTTAAACGGTATCGAGTTCTATTCCAGGACATAAAGTATTTATGAACTAAATTTCATCAATATCCCTTCAGCCGTTTCGGCGTGAATAGAGGACAAACACACACACAAACTTTCGCCTTTATAATATTATGTGAGATTATTAAGGTGAGATACTTTATTCTTAGGTTGGTAGGCACCTACCAACAATTTATAGGTTGGTAGTTATTATATTTTTTTCCGTCGTTCTTTCTACGTTGATAGTGAAACTCTATGAAAGAAGGCGCGTTTTATCATGTATTATTTCATATCTACGACGGCAACATTGGTTTTCCCCTAATCTACATTACACTGCATTTATTTTATCTTAAAAATACAAACTGTGGGTAAAAAGCGGCAGACAGTAATGGCGGAGTTAGTGTATTTTTTTGTTTTCCTCCCACAAAGCGCATTCGGGCGTGTATCTATTCATCATTTAATTTACATTTGAGCGCGGCCACAGCACCCGAGCTACTGTGCTGAAGTGAAACCCAGCATCTGCCTGCGCCCTGATTTGCTGAGCCGATTTTCTTGTCCAGCTACAGTTACGGATCAGCACACACTGTTGTGTTTTCCCGTATTCGCGGCAAGTTATAAAAAACACAACTGATGTGTTTTCAGCAGTGAGCGTGTTAATTCCTTATCTGTTTCATAAGTCATCAATTTGGTTTATCAAATTTTATGATTTAATTCCTCTCTATGCTTATGAGTTTATGAGATTCAAGTATTGGACTTATGGAAAGTGAGGTTATTATTTTGTTTACTTAAAATTGTTGTAAAAGTCGTCAGATACCACGTTCCTGTTTACCTTAACCAGAGTCGTGGATGCTGCTGTACACGTTTTTGTTTTAACGTGAATGTGTAAAATATTAGTTGAAAATCGATAGATGGAATCCATTTATTGTATTCGAGCTACGCCTACATGTTTGGAGTTGGAACATAAATATGAATGCTATCAGTAGGCCTTACCTTAGTTTCCACATGACCAGCTACCACCAGAAGTCTACCACCGACCTCCTATTAAGATAAGAGTCCTAGTGTTTATATTTTTTTTTATTTGACTTAGTGACGAGACGAGCAAGTCATTCACCTGATGGTAAGCGCTATGCCTGCCCATAACAGTTACAGTGCCAACCAGAACTTGGCGTTGCATAACCTTTCGCGGCACTGCACTGCGCTCGTCACCCTGAGACATCGGCTCTAAAGTCTCATAATAGTAATTTCGCTGGAAATGGAATCTGTCTCAAACGTAACTCATATAAATAAAGTAAGTATTCGCTAATCTCGTTGCATAATTCAGGTTTCCACGATACGGCCCCAAGCCTAGTGTAGGACCTATGTCATTTGTTTTCGAAATTGAACCATGGCTCATGGACTTGGACGCCCTCTTTTGTTAGATTTTTAAGTTTTAGTTTTAGTTAGTTTTGTTTTTTATTTATTTACTAGCTGTACCCTGTCACGCTTCGCTGTGGCACATTCGCACATTCGCTGATATGTCACTGATGAAAAAAATAGATAAAAACAATCCTTGATGCGGATTGTATATCATGCTAAAATTTCAACTCGATCGGTGCAGAACTTTTTGAGTTTTTGAAGCGTACACAAACCAACATAACATTTTTATATAGATAGAGATATTGTTATTTAAGTTGTGTCAATAAATACCTACTTTAATTATTGATTTATTAACAAGCTACTTAACTAAACTTTCGTATTTTTATGCTTCCAATTTAATATGTTTTTATTTTTGGTCTAAGGTGGTCAGTAGTCTTGGATTAATTAGACTTGGATTAATCGTGCACGAGGACCTTAAGAGAGCAGTAATCGCATTATGATTAAGAAATCTTTAACAAATATGCAATTTGACACACTACGTTATTATTTTCACGCTTTTAATTAAAAATGCCACCTTGAAATCAATTAACAGAAGTAAAATTCAGAAAGTATTATTGTGTGTTTTAATCCTTGCAAAAGAAACGTTGTTTAGTGCCATTTGTTCAATGTCTCCAATGGTTGTGTGTATTTTTTTAATCATGGTAAGACATTATTTTCCTAAAATATCTATACTAATCCTTAACCTTTCCAATTATGTTGACAATTTAATTTATATAGAAACAATTGAAAATTATAATTTTAAAAGATTTTTTAACTATGTTCAGATGTTATTATAATATTAAATACAGGGTGTCAACTGAACAAGAGTAAGAATGTGAGGATTTAAACATATTAATTCCTTAATGATCTTATATCAGAAATTAAATTCTATATCTTTTCTTGTCATGTACAGCGACACATAATATTTATAGCGTATATATTTTATAGATTTTTGGATATATTCCTGGAACGAAACAAGACGTTCAAAATATCCACGATGACCATTCTGTCCTGGAATACCGCATAATTCCTGGAAGATTAGCTGAGACGAAACCGAAATCAAAAACAGGAAATGGGTAAGAAAGTATCAAAAATAATTATTTAATTTAAATTACCGTATGAAGAAATTAATATAATTTAAACAAAATATAGACTAACTATAATTAAATCTAATTTAAGAAGCCATTAACAATATTCAACGTTCCTTAAATTCTAACTGCATCGCCACATTGTATGATTATTATTGGCAACTAGCTGCGCCCCGCGGTTTCACTCGCGTAGTTCCCGTTTTGTCCCACGGGAACATACTATCGGGATAAAAAGTGCTCTCTTATTCAATCCTGGTTATAAACTATCTGTGTTCCAAATTTCATTGGAACCCGTTCAGTGGTTTTTGCGTGAAAGAGGAACAAACATCCATCCATCCATTCTCACAAACTTTCGCATTTATAATATTAGTAGGATAGGCTAGGATACTTAATTTTTCTCTGAAAAAAGAACAAAGAAAGTTAAATATCTGTCCAACGATATCTCTATTTTATGATGTTCGACGGCCTCCCGGCGTAGTGGGTGATGAGCTGACTGCGAAGCGTGAGGTTGCGGGTTCGATTCCCGCACAGAGCAAAGATTTTTGGGAACTACAAGTATTCACTCTGAGTCTGGGTGTGTGTAGGACCATGGTCCTCACAGTTCCTGATTCCCTAGATACAGGGAAACCTAGTTAGGGGTCAGGTCCTACGTGTGTGATCGTGACGCGTTAATTAAAAAAAATAGGCATTTATCAAACCTTTATACCCAAAAAAACATTTTACTAATAATAAATAAATAAAAATAAAAATAAATTGATAAAAAAGCCTTTGTTTGTCCTTTAAATAGTGGGTTACGTAATGTTACCTTCTTTCTGCTGTTTGGCACTGTTGGGCCTGTAATTTTTTTAATCTCACCTTCCCATCGAGTGATCAGTTTTCCTCGTCTTCTTTTACTAATAACCTGTCATTTATTATTTTCAGCGCTCTTTCACCGGACGATATCCGAAAAAAAAGAAATCCAAACGCCATCATGGATATCTAATTAAATTAAATCCTTAAATATGTGTTTTTTACTTTACCTATCTACCGCCCATAAGACCGCCCATTGTACCTTTAGTTATAAGATGTTTTTACTTTTGCTTGTATGTCTTGGATTGCAATAAAGAGTTTTTATCTTATCTACCTAGAATTACAATTGAAACTGAAACAGTATTTACGTAGTAGAATATACTATATTATAGAATAGAATATATTTCATTGTAATAACTGTGTACTGTGTCTTATAAGTAATTTCAATTAGGTGTCAACAGTTTTCCCATTTCGGGCGTACAATATTGCTGCAATATTATTAAAGTAAACATTAGATAGGCTTATTATCTAATAGGTATAACTATGCTTATCATTACAATATTTTTTTTAGCTACACCTCAAAATATTTCTTTAAATTATAAAAAAACTTTAGAAACTAACCAATCTTTAAGATTGTTTTTGAATTTTCTTCCTTATAAAATTTTAATGCGTAGCATAAATTTTAATGCATAATCTATGACTCAGGGTAGGTATAGCGAGCTCCTCAATCATATCCCATGGGCCCATGGTTAGAGATTTTAGTTTTATCTGATTTGTAGTTTTAGGAAATTTAAAAATGGTGCGATATATTTGAGACTACACCTAAAGGTTAAGGACCTAATTAAACTGATAATAAAAAGAAAGAAAAAAAACGAATCAAGAGTCATTAGGTATCATCTAGGCAAGCGTGCTCCACCGTCAACCGTGTCGACACTCACCATCAGGTGAGACTGCTGAAAAATGCTTGCTTATACTGCAATAAAAAAAAAACAATATACCTAAGTATAACAGGGAAATAAACATAATGAATGGTAACCTATAGGTTTTAAAAAAATATTCTACCTTATTTTTGTATGGGTAGGTAGGTACTTTCCTTTCGGGAAATTTGATGATTCGAGAGGAAGTATTATCCACAAGAGTAAAACTATTCGGTGCAGCTAGTGACAGAGTGAGAGTATGAATGTTTTCGGATCAACATGGTCAATATATTTGACATATTGTATTAAAAAAACTGTGGTAGCCTAGTGGGAGAACGTCTGCCTTCCAATCAGAAGGTCGTGAGTTCAAATCCCAATGCGGGCACGTACCAATGTGTTTCTGTAAAACATATGTACGTAATTATCACTCGCTTTTCGGTGAAGGAAAACATCGTGAGGAAACCCACATACCTACCCGAGAATTATTTCGGAGGTAGGTATGTTATCCACCAATCCGGACTGGGCCCCCGTAGTGGATTATGGCCTACCCTCCTCACGAAAGTGAGGAGACACCCGTGCCCAGCAGTGGGACGTTATGGGTTGATGATGATGATGATGATGATTAAAAAAACTAGCAGCTCCCGCGGTTTCAACCACGATAGCTATTATCCCAAAGGAACCTTCAATTTTACGGGATAAAAAGTATCGTATGTTCTATCCCATGATTTATAGTATCCCTATACTAAAATTCACCAAAATCCGTTCAGCCGTTTCAGCGTGAAGAGAGAACAACACAGACACACACACATTCACATATTTCGCATTTATAATATTAGAGGTAGGTACCTACATTTAAGTATTTATGAAACAATTGAAGATTGAACGCATTTGCGGTAAAAAAATAAATCAATTTATCGGTTATAATAAATGTTCAATTCATAATGTCACGGAGTTCCACACCGTGAATTAAAAATGCCTTTTATAACACATTTACACACCTATCGGTATTTATTCGATTACGGCATTGGACAAGAACTCCTGTAACAAAATATAATCCATTGCGGCATTGGACAAAAACTCCCGACTGAAAATCAAACACTGAAATGTCCCGTTTCATCTTATTTCTGTTTGTTGCTATGGTACGTTGAATTTAGTATCCTTATGTTTTCCTAAAATATCTAATTTTTATTACGATAACGTACTTTTATTAAAGAAACATTTTTGCCAGAACCTTTTCTCAATGTTTTTTTTGTTATCGAGATATTTTTTAAACACATCTATTAATCAATAAATAATTGATAACAGGATCAGTATTAAGATATATTATATTTCCTATTCTGACAAGTTTTTTTTTATTTGGTTGAGTGACGAGACGAGCCAGTCGTTCACCTGAAGGTAAGCGCTATGCCTGCCCGTAATAGTTACAGTGCTATACAGAACTTTGCATTGCATAATCCTGCGCGGCACTGCACTGCGCTCATCACCCTGAGACATGCATGGAATAAGAATAAGTACGTGGTTATGGTGTCATTGGATTGCAGAATGCCTAGATTGTAATTGGCCACTTTTCAGATAGTACAGTACAATGTTCCATGCACTAAAGCAGACTCCAGTAGAACTGGAACTGAACAGTCTCACGCGGAGGTAGCTGGTTCACCAAGCGATCTTGGCGACAGCTTGAATCCTGCCGACTTCTTTATGAAACCTATCAAGAAAATTAAGGATACTTGTAAGTAGTTCATGTTTTTCATGTTACTGAGTACCAAGACCACCAGAGACCTTATTCGCTATGCAACATAAGATTCCTTGCCGGAAACGCGTGATGTCATAATGCGCTATAAAACTAAACGCGTTTCAAAAACGCACCACGACGTGGAATTAATAAAAGGGCATTGTGCGCAAGCTTCCTGCACGTTATATTGACAGTTCGGAACGAGCGTGTAACGCGCCTAGTCACTTATATGAAATTTGACATTGGCAGATTACATGAACTTAACGTAACGTGGCCGCGTTACGAATCTAGATGGTCATGGTTAATAAGGGCCCTAGTCTTTCACCAAGTGGTAAGCGCCCATAACATAAAAATCAATTTTTTTCATAACAATTTTTTTCTTACAGTTCACAAACAAATCCTTTCCGTGTTTGGAATTTAATAAAATCATATTAATGATATAAGGACAGCAAAATAACACAAACATGAAATAATGTACCAGGATCTTGTCAAAAAAATATGCTACGACGTCGGGAACATATTTATTACGAGTTTAAATAAATAATTCCGTTAACTTTTATAAATTGTAGTTGTTATTTGGTTATGGATGGATGTAATTTAAGGTCAAATCTCGCAAGTCAATGTTGACCCAGTTTCCGTACTTTTTTTATTGCAGAATAGGCAAGCATTTGACCGCAGTCTCACCTAGTGGTAAGTGTCGACACGGTCGATGATGGAGCATGCTTGCCTTGAAGATACCTAATCACTCTCGACTTGAAGACTTTTAGATTATAGTTTTCGGGAAACGTGGACGTCCATAAGGTGTTCCAGTCCCTCGCTGTTCGGATTATAAATGTGGATGCGACGTCAAGAAAGGTCAAAAGCTGCACGACGAAGCTTGGTTCGAAATTCTTGACCATAGGGGAGCTATACGACATGACAGCTATGCTGATCCATCTAGAGATAAATCGATCTGCACGCGGTGTGGTCGAGCTTATCTTAGCCGTGTTGGTCTGTATAGCCATCAACGTACTTAATTGTCTTTAACAAAACTCAGACGCTATTTAAATCGTCTGCAACAATGTCGTCTGCAACAAGGCAATGTATGTATGTATGATTGTTGTGTGAAGCGGTGGTAGCCTAGTGGGAGAACGTCCGCCTTCCAAGCAGAAGGTCGTGAGTTCAAATCCCAGTGCTGGCACGTACCAATGTGTTCCTTGTAAAACATATGTACGTTATTATCACTCGCTTTTCGGTGAAGGAAAACATCGTGAGGAAACCCACATACCTACCCGAGAATTATTTTCGCAGGTAGGTATGTGATCCACCAATCCGGATCTGGCGCCCGTGGTGGATTACGGCCTAACCCTCCTCACGAAAGTGAGGGGAGACCCGTGCCCAGCAGTGGGACGTTATGGGTTGTTGATGATGATGATGATGTATGTATTACATAGCAAGTTTTTGTTTGGATAATAAATTAATCGTACTACAACTTATTATTAATGTCCACAGATCCGTTTTGTTCTGTGGGCCGTATACGCACCGCAATGCGAACCGCCCTAGTACCCATATAATTTACATACTGACAATGAGCAATAACTAAATTTAAATAATTAGTAGCACCAGTAGTATATTAAACAGCTCGCTTTTCCAATAAATCTAACTACAGAACATCCGTCACTGGACCGACGTGTTTACGCGTTTAGCTAATGGATTCCCAGAGATAGGTCAGGCATTGTCGTTTGAATTATTGTAATTACAATGCGTATTCCAATAGGAAATAGACGGTAGCCCGTTCAAGTCATTAAACTAATAATTAGAGGCATCGCTTCACAGATTACATGACAAAATTGACAGAAATAGATAGACGTTGAATTTACCAGACAGACACAATTTTCAAAAATGGTTTAGTATTATTTCATCTACCTTATTTGAGTCTCCAAGATCTTCAATGTGCGGATTTTTTTGTCCAAACATCGTGGGTTTCTCACATGCTCCAGATTTCGGATATATGTGATCCACTAAGCCGAATCGGCCTCCGTGATGGATTATAGGCTCACGAAAGTTAGGTGAGAACCATGCTCAGCAGTAAGCGAATATGGATTGTGAATATGAGGTACTTTTGAAAGACAAATAGTTGAAGAAAAATAGCATATACTTTTCAAAACTAAGTTAAGTGCAGTTAAATTATAATATGTTTTTAATACTACTACGTATATCAAGTTCCGTGGTAGTTGTTACCAAAAGAGCCTTCCAAATTATTTTTTTCCAAATCTTTCCATTCTTTTGCTGGGCCTTCCAAATAAATGTTTTGTTTTGCAAAAGGCAAAACTGTCGCGCGCCATGAACTCGCCTAGATAGTGCCTGTCAAGTGAGCTACAGCTTTGAGCGGCGGATGCGACGAAAAAAACCGGTGAAAACTGGGAGAAAAACTATTTTTGATAGGTAGCGGATGCGGGCATAGTTCTCGGTACAGAATTGGCACTTTGGTCATATACCAACTGGCAGCCGAGAAAAATGCAACAAGATCTTAATAAATATTCGAATTAAAAAATGATATTCGAATATTGTAAGTCTGTATCTACATCTATATAAAGGCGAAATTAATATGAACAAATATATCGTAATGTGTTGTGTATGATTGCGATGTAGTTTCATCAACAACCCATAACGTCCCACTGCTGGGCACGGGTCTCCCCTCACTTTCGTAAGGAGGATTAGGCCATAATCCACCACGGGGGCCAAATCCGGATTGGTGGATCACATACCTACCTCCGAAATAATTCTCGGGTAGGTATGTGGGTTTCCTCACGATGTTTTCCTTCACCGAAAAGCGAGTGGATAATTACGTACATATGTTTTCCAAGAAACACATTGGTACGTGCCTGCACTGGGATTTGAACTCGCGACCTTCTGCTTGGAAGGCGGACGTTCTCCCACTAGGCTACCACCGCTTACCCTTGATCCTATCCTATGTATGATCCTTCATACTAGGTAGTATCTTTACCGCTTACTACGTAGCTAGTTGCGGATGTAGTTTACGAATAGGTAATTAAAAACGAAAAATTCGACTGCCAATGTAGCCTAAGTCACTTTCGTGATTATGTCGAATCCAATCATAACCATACATAATAAGACCGCAAAATATAAGCCGTTCCGTCAGTTGTCTTTTTTTTATTTCAAGTCAGGCAGACCATTGGCAAAATAGGTTCCAAAAGGTTTAAGTAGGCTAAAATCCAAAAACTTTTGATTTGACTGTACTAAATAAACACCTAATAGTCCCAAAAGTAAACTATTGAATTCCCAAACGATCTGGAAGTTTCGCCGCTAAGCTCCCGCATAGAAGTTAGAAGCCGACTTCGTATCCTCGAAAACTTTTGGAATTTTTTAAACACTTTTATTTTTTAAATCGCTGTGAGAGACTTAATGCTATAGGGATTTCGCTTCAGCTTTAGGTTAGGTATTTATAAAGTCTGGAACGGTTCAAGTTTTTGTGTGAATATGGAATTCGGTTTTCAGCATTCAAAAGTAAGTAGGTAACAGATTTTTTGTTTGTTTTCCAACAGTCGCACTTCAAAGATACTCGAGAATTCGTTAAAATTACGAGAAATTCCGCAATTCTAAGATTAATTATTTGACAAACTAATTAATTCCTCTTCTGCAAGGGACCGCCTGGGGAAGTACCACATCTTTGCCTCATCCGCCAAGTAGTAGTGTGCAAACATTACAGTGTTTCGGTTTGTAACGCATTGTTTCCAGCGAAATTACTCGGCTTTAGAGCCGATGTCTCAGGGTGACGAGCGCAGTGGAGTGCCGCGCAGGATTATGCAATGAAGTGTTGTGGGTGGTGCTGTGACTGTTATGGGCAGGCGTAGCGCTTACCATCAGGTAAAAAAAAATTAAATAACTCATTTGTCGAATGTATGTGTCTCATGTAAGTGACTATTGTAATCTTTTTTGAAAAAAAAATTCTTTATTGAGAATAAATTTCTCTATACCCTACGTGACTACAGGTTCAACCATACCCTAATGCCAGTCATTTCACATAATTATGCGCCTGTCTTTACATAACCAGTAGCGGTGGATGCTTTCGCATTGATGACTTTGGCCCGCACATATTCTGGAATTACGTCCAGTTTTAGACTAGATTTGAGAATCGATTTCCGTGGAAATATTCACTCTAATCTACGCTCAAGATTCAAATTGACTATATTTTTAATAATACGGGCCTGAGTACGACGAGCTTGTAAAAATAATAATTAATAAATTAAATAATTTAATTTATTTTAAAAATTTTTGATTAATTACTTTAATAGTTTTAATTTTCATTCAATCGTTTTTTTCTCTCTGAAAGTTAGAGTTGCTAACAAGCTGACGTCCTGTTTAATGGTAAGCGGTTACCGTTCCTTATGAACATCTGCAACACTGATGCGTTGCGTTAAATATTGATTTCAATACTTAACACGAGTACGGCAACTTGCCACGAGTACGGCAAAATACAACTGTTGTGTTTGTTGTATGGGAAAACACTATGGCGCGTGCAGAGCCGCACCCCTGGCTAGACAAGCAAAACAGCTCAGCAGTCAAAGTGTTGACCCCGTTGGCCGTGTAGACAAGTAAAGCAGCGTCGCCAGTCGGCAATGCGAAACGTTCACGAGAGGGTTTTGTCATGGTAATGGAGACCGCGACCCGATGCAAATTACTGAATAATCTACTTATTGAGATGCGACGAGACTCCTGTTCTCGAGAACCCGACAGTTGTTTACCATCGATCGCTTTTACATCTCTACACTTGTACTTACTAGTCAACTTGTCTATGAAGAGATGGTATTGTTAAGGTAGGTGTCGATTAATTAATTCTAGCGCTAGTGTTTATTTTTTAAGTACGGTTTTAGTGCTCGACCGACCGTCGGTGCGTACTTTTTTCCGGTTCGGGATATTTAGGGTTTTAAAAAATACCCGAAAACATTTTAAATTTATCGCTCGCGCTTGTCCATTGTATGAAAATTAAGCAATATACGCGTGCGTACGGTCGGTCGAGCACTGTCACGACTTGTCAATTGTCATACAAATGGCACCGACGGTCGGTCGAGCACTAAAACCGGCCTTAGGGTTTTTAATGGAACATGTCTGATATGTCTCCCTTTTCGATAAGAACGTGATATCGACACATTTTGAGAAGATAACACGTTCTTGTCGCATAACATGAACGATTTCATGATTTTTGTATAGGCTAAATGTCAAATGAAATTCGTTTACCATAATGAACTAAATCAGCGATCGAAGCGCAGTAAGTCAACACTGTGGATGCTTGTGGAATTCTAAAGCTTATTTTTGTAGAGCAGGCATTCTATAGTTTGAGGATGGATGGATGGATGTTTGTTAGTCTTTGACTCAAAAACTACTGCACGGATTTAGATGAATTTTGGCACACAGATAGTTTATTACTTGGATTAATACATAGGATACTTTTAATCTCATTTTCCTATGCAATATTTAGGCATGAGTTACCACTTGAAAGGAAAATGTCCGTTTTCAAACTCAAACCATAATCAGTCATTAGTTTAGTAGATAATATTTGATTTATTTTTATTTTTCTTTATGTAAATTAAAACTTAAGTGTTTGACTAGTAAAAGTACATTATTATTTTTGGCTACTTGCGATAAATGATTTGAGTTTTGATTCCCGAAAAAAGGAACGGACCCTGTTGGATAATACTCAGCTGCGAATAAAATGATGACCTCTCCACACCGTTCTAAGTTAAAGCACAGAGTAACTAATAGGTAGTCAAAGTTTATCCTATGTATCGACAGCCCTCCCTCCCTCATCAGTCAAAGCTGTTAACGGCGTATAGACCGCGAATGGGGGGTGAACTAACGCCGTTAACACAACCAAATCACGAGTTATGAAGTAGCCCATCGGTACCCTAATAAGTATGCCATATTAACGTACGCGTCCTGACTTGGGACCGGTTCAGATTGTGCTGATGCTTCAATAGGTCCTTCTTCGGTATACTATTTAGGAAACTTCTTGAAGTGAAACTTCTAATGCGACTTCTAACAAGGTTGCGTTAAACGTTTAACGCGTACGAGGTCCCAAAAAAGCCCCCCAAAGCAAACAAGATCGAAGTTCAAAGTATGATTAGTATTTATTCAAAAAAACTTAAATTAGCCGCCGTTTTTGCGGAACGAAACGCTTGCGAGATGCAGGAATTTGGCGCTCAAGTCCACCTCCCATCTGTTATCGATCTTAGGAACTAAATCTTAACCGAAGGTTTATCTAGGCGTTGGCGCCTAGATAGATACCACGGAGGGGGTATGAAAGCACTGCTGGGTTAAACATTCAACGCGTTTGGATATTTGTATATATAATTACATATATATATATATATATATATATATATAATTAAATATACAAATATCGCCCCCAGGTTGGCCAACCCAAAGTCCTTGGCATAAAACTCTTGTACCAACATAGAAAATATGCGAAATTGTCTTTGTGTAGTCACTTCTAAAACCCTCAAAACGAAAAGTAAATAAATGCTGTTTCAGAACGAAACAGTAGCCTTAACACGTTTACTGTTGAAAACACACACGTTAGTGTTTTACCGGGCAAACTGGCTCACGAAAGCACGCCTGACATGCGAACCCGCACTGCTGTATTGATATTTTTATCACACTAGTTGCGTGCGCCCGCACTGCTGATTCAGTTTAGGTACGCCACAACGCCAGTAAACAGTAAACACACACGTTGTGTGAAGATTCGCAAAAGAGCTAAAAAGTAAAATGGTTCAGCAGTGAACGTGTTAAATATAGTAATAATAAGGTAATAATTCCGATAGCCAAGTCTGAACAGGGCGAATAGCAAAACTTTACTCGTAAAATTAGGTATAACCTCGAGAAGATCACTCAAAGTTGTAAGGGGAATTTATATTTTATGAGGAAAAATTGCGAGTTTGAGGTGCCTGTGGCATACCCAATATCAAAAGCTTTATAGTTAAGTATGTAGGGAGAGTTTCAATACTTACACTAGGTCGTCATTCGCAGCCGTATTCTAGCTCTTTTTCAGACCGTAGTGGGAGGCCTTTTCTGCAAGAGACCGCCTGGGGAAGTACCACTCTTTTGCCAGATCCACCAAGAAATAGTGTGCAAACATTACTGTATTCTGGTTTGAAGGCCACTGTTTCCAGCAAAATTACTTTCCATTATGAGACTTTAGAGCTGATGTCCCAAGGTGACGAACGCAGTGTTATGGGCAGGCATAGCATTACGAGCGCAGTGCAGTGCCGCGCAGGATTACGCAATGTAAATTTCTGGGAGGCACTGTAACTGTTATGGGCAGACGTAGCGCTTACCATCAGATGAACGACTTGCTCGTCTCGTCACTCAATCAAATTAAAAAAAAAAAAAAGACCGCTCGGAATTGTATCAATCCCGAGATTTTACGTTCAAGAACCTTGGCCTAGTGCGTTTTAATGTAGATAGCGGATATTTCAAAAACTTTAAATGTACCATGTTTAGAAGGCAAAAGGCAAAGTGTCAAGATAGGTGTCTTGATATTTTTTTTTGCTGTTACTGTTGGAACGTTAGAGCGAGACACAGTAGTGTATGGGCCGATACACATCAAAATGGTGCAGAACAACGCGAACATTAGCGTTGCTTTACATTGACTCCCTTTCAATTGGCCCTCCCTTTCAAATCTCAAAAATTTCAGCAGTGCCTTGTCGCATTGCAACACATCGCTTTTATCTGTGTCCGCCTTAAAAACCGACCCAAAACCAATTAATATCAAACACGAGTTTCTAATCCAGTTTAAACTGGTTAGGCTTAGGCGCGACCGCATGGCCGCAGTTAAAGCCGCGGTCACACTCGCCGGACTAATCCGGACTGCGGAGGCGCTAACTTATTTTGGGAGATTTTGAAAGGGTGATGGAGTGTGTCGGGGGGAATGAAAATGTATTTATTTTGTTAGCTACTCTTTGATACTCTTCAATTACAGTTTTATGTATCTTGTTATCAAACAAGGGAAACAGCTCCCGAGTGGGCGTACCATGTGCACTCACACTGCATTGTACTGCGTCCTGCTACGTAATCCTGCCATTCATAATGGTTGAAACATGGACACAGTAGTTGCTATATTACCCAGAATTTTGCCTTGCATAATTGCTTTCAAATCTAAATGTCCGTTGTGAACATAATCTTGACGAGTAGCAACCCTAAGACACCGGACTTTATTTCATAAAGCTATGGGAAGACTTTCGTCGTTTCTTGCTTCACACATGCTGGTCTTGGTTGCTTTTGCGCTGTCCATCTACATACGAAAATCTATTACTTTTAGGTCCTACTGACTCCAGTCACTTCACGGCAGCAGCTTATCTATTGGACAGCTCGACAAATTCTAACACTAGAAGCCGCCACTACCTCGATCGAAATAAAAAATGGCAGTTTTAAAACTAGGATTCCATTTATCTGCTGCAAGCTGTAGCTGCTACATCCCTAAATCACAAATCGCCGCGTTAAAAATGTAAAGCCTCGTTCACACGGACCGGGTAATCCGGCATATTCCCGAACTGCCGGAACCGAATCCGGAACACTAGTTATTCATAGCGTTGTCGCGTCACGGAGATGGTATTGTGGGTAACGACAGGTAGCATTATTTATGGCAGTGCCATTGTGTGGAACTGCAATGCTCGAAGACTGATTTGTTATCCTCTATGACAGGTAGAGGTTATGAATAAAACATTACAATGGGTGATAGTGCGGCTTATGGGTAGTGGAGCTGGGAATGACTTGAGTCTGATTAAGAGCGTGCTTCTACAGTTTCTGATTCTGTGGATTCTGTTTTTGTTGATTTTGGGTCTCGTTCAACGTATTTGATTAAGTCTCGTTGAGGCGAAGTTAAGTTCCGGTTTGAAGGGGACTGCTACGAGACTTTAGAGCCGGTTTCTCAGGGTGACGAGCGCAATGCAGTGCCTCGCAAGAATATGCAATGCAAAGTTTTGGATGGCACTGTAACTGTTATAGGCAGGCGTGGGGCTTACCATCAGGTGAACGACATGATGATCCCGTCACAAAACAAAAATTAAATTAAATAAAAAAGTTGGTTCTGGTTTTGGATCGCAGGCCGTAACGGTATAGGTTCAAAACGAGCTGAACGCTAAAAATGAGTATCAGCTTCCGATAAAGGAAAATCTCGTTAAAAACTTTGACGTTGTAGGATTTCGTTTCTGTTACCTCTTTCGGGGCATATATTTATGTTTTACATAGTTACATACAGTCACGCCTTTATCCCGTTGGGGTAGGCAGAGACTTAATTTTTCCACATGGTACGACACTGACACCTGCCACGCCTTTCGCTTCTTCCACTTTACTTTTTATTTTTACTGGGCCCTTTCTACAACTTAAATCGAACATAATTACATACAACATATTGGCAATCCATCCATCCATCCATCGGAGTCTATATGGATTACATACACCCAAGTGAATAAATAAATCCATATTATTATGTTGGACCAATATCAAAAAGGTCCAAGTCGATTGTATTTTAAACTAAATGCTATCGAAGATTAGTTAACATAAATAGTTTTGGAGTAAAAGTTCTTTACGCACGCTTGACTTGGGGACTAAGCTGGTGAATGCGTTACGATAAGTGTGATCGGGCGAGGCGAATGGAATTTGAGAGGTAAATAAGAAATAACAAAAAACTAAAGAAATTTTACTTCAGTCGTCTGGTCTAAAGCATACTCGGTTTTTTTTTAATTGTCCCCTTTAAAATGGCAAAATTAATTCAAGGATTTGAATCCAACTTGTACCAGGAGAACATAATCATAAGGCAAAAGTCCTAGTAATTCAGTTTAACATTACAGATTGTCCTATCCATCACTGGTTCGAGTGGTCGCGGACAAGGCGGGTGCACGGTAGTGATCCATCTTCATCTAGGCCGTCCGCCCGTGCGCATTGTCTCACGTGATGTATGGCGGGCTTGTCCTGGACAAATCGGACCGCGTAGTGGTAGTAAGTGAATGGTTTTCCAACTACCATTACTATTATATATTATACTAGCTGCGCCCCGCGGTTTCACCCGCATAATTCAAGTTTTCACCCAATAACTCACTTAAAAGCAATATATTTTTCCCGTTTTCGCCACATTCTTCATTGATGTTCCGCTCCTATTAGACGTAGCGTAATGTTATATAGCCTATAACCTTCCTCGATAAATGGATTATACAACACAAAAAGAATTGTTCAATTCGAACGAGTAGTTCCTGAGATCCTAGCGTTCAAACAAACAAACAAACAAACAAACTCGTCAGCTTTATATATTAGTATAGATAAATAAATATGACATTATCATATTACCCTTAAGGGGGTAAAATAAAAATAAGGGATGATAACATATATAGAAATATGTACGGTTTCAGCTACACCGGATTTAAAAAATTCTTTCACTAATGAAAAGCTACATTATCAGCTAGTAACATAGGCTGTATTTTATCCCCGTATTCCCACAGGAACGGGAACTACGCGGCGGAACCTTGGGGCGCATAAATAAATAAATTACACACAAATAATTAAACTTAAATACTAGAACAAAACAAGCTTAACGAGTTTAACAATAAGTGTCATAAATAAAATAGAAAAGAAAAAAAAAAGTGTCACAATGGCTTCTATGCATGTGTTCCTGACCAGTCTAATGCGAACAGTCTCTAGATTGACTGATAGCTCCATGTAATGGGGCGCTGAGTGATCACCCTCCAATCTGACAAGTTAGTACTCTTTCCCCTGATGGATGGAGCAAAACATGCCGATGTTTCCCTGAATGTGTTATTGATTGACTTTTACACACTGTTTAACTAGTGATTAATGGGAGAGTGATTATTAAGATTCAATATAATTTATTTCAGATTGGTTTAGCTGAGACTGATACGTAAAATCACACATATGTACATTATCTTTTTTTTTTTTTTTTTTTTTTTTTTTCCCGGGGAAATGCATTAGGCATACCACCCGGCCCCCGGGGGGGGGGGGTGGTGGTGGTTATGTGGGACTCCCCCGCCAGCTGGTCTGGCGGGGTTTACCCACTAAAACCCCGGGGTGTTCTCCTCTCCGCATTATGGAGGTGGTCACGGGTTCGCACGGCGCTTCCGCGACCACCTCTGCGGGCGCCCTCCCGGGCTCGCCACGTGAGGCTTGGGCCTCTTTCTCCGCTGGGTGCGTCCCGGAACACACGGGCCGCACCTCAGCTCGGGACTTCTAACATGGGCGTTGGACCCCCGGTCCGCGGCCCCATAAAATGTCCCCGTTATAGGTCCCTCGCTGTGCCCACTGCTGATCAGAGGGACACGCGAAGGACCTCTTCTCGCCAGGTTATTTGCTACGGCCACCAATTCCCCTAGGAGAATTGCTGACCGAACCCCAGGGTGCACCGTCCCAGCTGCTGCCCTTCCCTCCGGATGCAACGCATCAAGAGGGACGAACAACAGCCGGGCACTCGTGGAGGTTACCTGGCCCGCACCCCATATGTACATTATCTAAGCTAACCTTTGTTAATGGGGACACGAATGAGTAGAAATCAAATTTGATAAAAATCACGTTTAATCCATTTCTTGTTTTTTCAATTCTTTTTCTATATTATGCTTAGGATTTATTTCTGCATAAAGTTACTACTAAGAACATTACTAAGAAACTAGAAGAAGAAGTAAAACTAGAAAAAAGAAGAAGAAAGAACCCGAAACGAGAACGTGAACCTTAGAAGTGAGTATTAAGAATATTTAGGCCAACTCTAGTTCACAACACTCGACAACTCTCAACATCTCTACTCAACAACTCCTCTATGGTGAAGCATATAAACATATTATATTAACTAAATGTCAAACTGCACAGGTTTGTATTACAATGTCCGAGTAACGTCCTGAATAAAATATAACTGACTTAAAGCGTTGCGTGTCATATAAGTGTTACATTTCAACCAAAACTTTTACCCTTGTGCCTACGTTATATGCGTGAAGACAAGCTGTCACTCTTATATCATATCCTAAACCAAACTTTAAGCTTACATTGTCTTAATATCGATATAATCAAAGTACGGTACTTGATATTTGGATAGAGCGAGCTTGAATCCGATGTAGCGCCCAAATATGCAATATCGCAGCGCCGCCCTACCCGGTATCCGCGTTATTTCAGACTAAATCTCGCAGATATAGAATAAAGTGGAATGTGTTTTACAATGCACAGTTGTCAGTGGCACTCCAATAGTTACGGTTGGCGTTTACCACAGGATAAATAAAAAAAAAAATTACGCGTCCCAAATATCAATGACATTTCACTAAACGCTCATTATATTAATTTGTTTTCTAAGGTTTCTAAGGTAATAAGATAGGGAATTCGATGTTTTACGTAACGGCCTAGCTTAGGGATTAGGTCTTCTCTCAACAATCCTATCTTAGATAGGTACGAATATGTTATCCACTAATTTGGACTGGTCCCCAGTGGTGGATTAAGGCCTAACCTTCCCCGCGAACGTGAGGGGAGACCGGTGCTCAGCAGTGGGCGGATATGGGTTGATGATGATGAAAATGATTTTTCACTTCTCTGTGCATAAATACGTTCTACCTCAGCTTATATTCACGTCTCGGTATCTGCGTTATTCGAAGCTACACAGTTATGACCCGATATAATTTTCTCACATAGTTGCCGGCATTATTGCTAACTATTTAGCTATTTAGCGTTGCTACGTTGGTAATTAATTTACGTTCCGTTACACGAAGAATGAATTGTTACTTTGGAATTACTAGCTTTATTTATGTTGTAGAAGTTTCGCTTAGCTATATTACTAGACTAGTTGTGTCTCGTGGTTTTGCTCGCGTTGAATATTAACAACAGAAACCGTTAATTTTTTCTGGGATAAAAAGTATATTTTGTGTTATTCTAGCACCTTAAGTATCATCTACTCCTATATTCCGAATTTCATCAAAATACGGTGTGAAGAAGGGACAAACACTCACAAACTTCCGCATTAATTAATATATAATTAAACTAGCTGTACCCTGCCACGCTTCGCTGTGGCACATTCGCATATTCGCTGATATGTCACTGATGAAAAAAATTGATAAAAACAATCCTTGATGCGGATTATATATCATGCTAAAATTTCAGCTCGATCGGTGCAGAACTTTTTGAGTTTTTGAAGCGTACACAAACCAACATAACATTTTTATATATATAAGAAGATTATATTACTTCTTGTACAAGCTATTTTGTTATATTTACGTAAAGTTGCAGTGTAATTTTAAACAGATCTCGAGGAAATATTTAAAGTCCCCATTTTTACTAAAGTTTTTCCATCTAACGTCTAACCAAACGTCTGATAGCGTTCACAAGTCAGAATTACATACTCTTCGTGGCTCGAAATCGTTCAGCAAATCAAAACAACAGCCTCTATTGTTACAACAGTCAAAAGACTGGGATAATAACGAAACTTTTAATTACAAAGAGCATCGATCTACACACACCAACACACGCCCCTATTACAAACGAAAGAAACTTTCTGAAAGGCCCAAAAGAAAGCAAACATGAAGTAGTGGAGCCATGGACGAATTCTAGTAGACAGTAGAGTGGTCGATATCTTTAATTATAATATTAGAACCATTGTTGCGAATCTAGGTGTATTCTTAATAAGTTTCCTAAAATAGTAAGCGTTTTGGTTGTTACTGTACGCTTTCTATTTTAAACTGTAAATAAATAAACAAATATAATGATATATACGGAAATTATCTTTTCTTTTTTTTTTCACATAATTTTAGTTCTGTCTCTTCTCCTGTAAAAATAAAGTTCACTGTGTTTCAGTGTGTGTATTACGTAATGAAATTTAAAAAAAATACACACAGTGTAACACAGCGAAAGTTATTACATTTTTATTTTATTTTATTAATTGATTTTATTATGTAAGTGTATTAGTGATAGTATGATGTTGATAGAATGTTACTTTATAATATTATTAGTTTGTTAGTAATGCACAACTGCATTAAACGATACGAATCTACTGCCTATATTTCACCTTGTTGGCAATCAAAATAACTTGATCCCAATATATATATTGCCATGGACTAAAAACTGTAAATTATAGCTTCAGATACAGAGTTTACATTCAACGTCATTTCTTTTAAATTGAAAAAAAAAATAGATACAGTCAATTGTCCTCCTTTGTTCACTGTGTGAACTACAAAATATCAACATGTACTGGCAGCATAACAATGAAAAAAGTTAAACAAATGTTGATCTATAGGGTGTCTATAATTGCCTAGTCCATGGCAGGAACAGTCAGTTTGGCGGTCAGTTAGCTAGTTAGTGAACCCGCGGTTCCCAAATAGGGGTCCGTGGCCCAACTAATACAAAGTTTGATGTTCGCTATTTATCTAATTTCGCTGGGGCGATGACTTCCCCGGCTATAGAGTTTGGCACAATTATGTGTTGATGAGTTCCTTTATACGGCTTTATATTTGCTACGTATTTTAGTTATTAGGGTTGAGAACGCCGATGTACGGTGTAACGTTACACCCCTCTACCAATTTTGGCAAAAGAGTGTAAAGTACACGTTATCAAGGGCTACCTCCCTATTCCTATGGGAAGGACCCAAAAGAAGGAAAAACAAAGGAGACAGCTTACAACGGCAGGGCGAGTGGTAGGAAGCTTGAGAGCAAAGATTATAATGATCCTAACCAATAACGTTAAAAATTATACGTCGTATGTCTTTTTTTCAGACGCTATATCTTGTATTTGTTGTCTAGTCCAGGATTCTTGACTAAATATTCAACCGGTCAAGTCCTCTTTGGACTTTTTTTGTGTGCTAAAGTGTAAATATACATATTTTATATGTATATATATTTTTTATTAGACTGAGTGACGAGACGAGCAATTCGTTCACCTGATGGTAAGCGCCACGCCTGCCCGTAACAGCTACAGTGCCACCCAGAATCTGTTGCGGCACTGCACTGCGCTCGTTACCCTGAGACGTCCTGTCTAAACTCTCATATGCCCGGTAATTTCGCTGGAAACAGTGCCTTTCAAACCGGAACACAGTAATGTTTGCACACTACTGCTTGGCGAATGAATATCTGGCAAAATAAATAAATAACTATAAACAAAAGTATAGACTTATTTTTTTTTAACAAAACGACCGAATCTATCTGTTAGAATTGATCGATAGACTTAGCCCAACTCAGCGGAGGAGATTCGAAAAGTTCATTCATTTAGCTTCCCCCAGCACCCCAACTTACCCCCCCACTGACCGTACGGATTAAGCTTTTCAACAATAAAAAGGTTATTAGGAAATTGAGGTATTTTCGGCGATGGAGGCATGCGGAAATGTTGTGAAAGTGGTGAAATGTTCAATTTTGTTGTTTCATAACCAGTTAGGAAGTTTGAGCCAATACATAAACATTAAAATCGCGATACTTATATCAGCGATTACGTTTGCAAACATTTTTATTAACAAACCGTTCAAAATCGGTCATTCAAATAGTTGCTACGTTTTGACAATTAATGTTACAATCAGTTGATTGAAGTTGTCAGGAACAGAAGTTACGTAATACGTCCCTGAAAAAAAGTTTGAAAAATAAAAGGTGAAAAGTTTCAGAGTTTGAAATCGTAGCAAAAGCTACGGTGGAATTTCGAAGGGGTCATAGCAAAAGTACTACGACGTGGCATCTCCATAATTATGAATTTTCATTTAGTTGGCAATTTTCCACCTCATTTTTAACCCACGATGAAAAAGTGGGATGTTACAAGTTTGTAGTGTGTGTCTGTCTGAGGCAACGTAGCTTCCAAACGGATGAACTGATTTTGATTCAGTTTTGTTTGTAACGTGATTTCATCGAGGGTATTCTTAGCGTCTATTTCCAGCGAAATTACTGGGCATAAGGCTTTAGAATCGATGTCTCAGGGTGACGAGCACAGTGCAGTGCCGCGCAGGATTATGTAATGCAAGGTCATAACTTTTTTTAAAATAAAATAAAAAGCTGTTTTAAGAAACTCAATTCAGGTGTTTGAAAATCATCAGCTCTTATAGTTAATAGAATCAGGTATTTGCGGAATCCGCAATTAACAAGAAAAAGTGGATATATATAACTTAAACTAGCTAGGTAGTTTTTAGCTTTCACTTTAGCTTTAAGCTATATATTTCCACTTTTTCATGATCAGCTGTGATCAATTTCAAATTTGTTATCCTGTTACATCAATACTTTTTGCTATGCATTTTGCTGCTTGCTATTTGCTATGCCAAAACATCCCAGACAGCTTCCCCCCAACGTACATTTTTCCACATCAATTCAAAAAACACTTATCACAACCCTAAGTACCCCCAAAGTAGGGGTGCCATGATTATATATCTTAAAAGCATGTCACCGCGAAACTATTTGTCATATATGCTAAGTGATTTCCCTAGTAGCGCGTTACATACGTCGGATTTGTTGAATCATTGCTATGTATTATATGTAGCTGTGCCGTGGGTACTTATGGATACTTGTGAACATGAAAAATTGTCGGATGTCAGATGCTTGAGGCGTCTTTAATTGCATGGGGTGTGAGTCAAATATAAGAGGTCACAAGCTCAAACCTTCCTTAACACGTTGACTGCTGAACCGGTTTTTACATTAAGGCACCGTCACGGACTGTGTGTGTTTTCCAGCAATAGCGTGCCCTCTGTGAGCCGCACTGTAGTAGCGCCGTGTAAAACACACACTTCTGTATTTTGCCATACAGCTGGCACGTAAGCTGAGCTAACACAATCGGTGTGTTTTCCCGCACCCGCATAAAGTTATAAAATACACAACGTCTGTGGTTTTAGTAGTGAACGTGTTTATTGCATGGGGTGTGAGTTAAATATTAGAGGAAAGCTGGATTTTGTAACTATACTCACAAACCATCCAGAAAAATCAAAGGTGTGTGTGTTCTGTGTTGTGTCTTGTGGGTGTTTTGGGTGTGCGTGTGTTGTTGTTGTTTTTGTTATCTTGTGTGTTTTGTGTTGCGTGTGTATGTGTGTGTGTTTGAGTGGGTATTGTGTGTATAGTTGCCTGGAAAATATCAATGCTAAGTGATAAAGTCGCATTTTTTTTCCAATTTAATAATTTCTGTTATGTTTAACTTGTTATCTTTCTGTCTATAAAATATTTAAAAAGAGTTTTGAAAAAAAAATTGCCAATCGAATCAACACCATTTCCTCTTAAAATTCTGTGCAGGACAGGTCCTTAACAAATACGTTCCACCATGGCCCTCGTTGTTTCTGATTTCCTAGATACAGGGAATCCTCGTTGGGGGTCAGGATCTATGTAAATGATAGTAAAAAATAATAGATCTAAATGAAAGGTCTAGAAAAACCATCGAAATATGTTCACTTTACAACATTCAAAGAACACAAAGGAATAAACTTACAAGGAACTATATATTCCAAAATTTATGAGCACCCAAAAACACTCCTCGAGCAATATGGTGACAAAAAGCTAACAGCTCATATCGGCCGGGTAATGTATTCAAGGGCCCCCATTCTGGATGCTGTCCTGCCATGTGTCATAGACAGTGGCCCTCGAGGGACCCCTGGAGACGGCAAAAACTGAATATTGCAGATATGTTCGCATTATTGTTGCTAGTGTCCGTTGTTGGGGACGATACGGCGACGATTATAATGACGAGAAATTATTTAAGTCTTTTTTTATCTTGGTATTAGAAATCAGATCTCAACCAATTTAATCTACCCACAGTCCAATTGATGTCTTTATAATGTGTACTACACTGAAGCGGTGACCTAAAACAGCATTGCAATCGGTTCAGTAATTATTGAGTGATGCGAAAACAAAGATATATACCGGCGCCATTTAACTAAAATCTTTTTCTGTAACTAATATCACGTCCCGTAGACCAATTTTTAACACGATTTTATTAGCTTGGAATGTATTTTGTAGCAGCATCTATGAAACCTAAAAATCAAAAATACATATGTACAAAAAAAATAAAAGTAAAAACGATTTTACCATACAATTAATCATTTTTCTACTTTTTAAACGTGGTTTTTAGTTTTTTAAGCTATTGCATGGCTTCTATCACGGGCCTTGAGCGTGGAGACCGAATCCAGAAATTCCGTAACGAAAATAACCTAACACCCCCCCACTCCGACCGGCACAGCGGTGATACTTTTAAGTTTTGCCATCTATCGATGAATAGCAGATTTTTAATGACTTTTTGAAATATCACGCTTGTCTCTTTAGTTCTGCAAATCGCCTCTAGGTGGCATTGGTTGTATCGGCGTTACTGCGCATGCGTAAAAAAAATCTGCATTTATAAATAAAATAAATAAATAATTATAATTACATAGGTTGATAAAAAATGCTATGCAATAGCTTTACCGCGGCAGTCTCCGATTGCCACACGTCTTTTTTTTTTACTATAATTTATTTAGTAAAATCTTCAAAGTACCTACAAGCTTTTCGTTCCATGTTTTATTATACTTAATTAAGTATACATTATAACAAGATCGTGGTGATTAGATGACACACGATCCGCGATGGCAAAGCGATCTGCACACCGCTTTCGTCTTTGCTTTTGTCAACACACCGTTGCCGTTACCCCACTACATCTCGTATCACAATGGACACAAACCACAGTAACTTATACATAATGTATTAGGGGTGGGCTAGTTTCAATAAAAGGATTTTTTGCATGCTCTCTCTGGCTCAACGATATTGTAACGTCGTTCACGTCGCCTTTTGTACAAATCATATTTCAGATATCATTCATGAGACTGTACAGAGAATAATTTAGTCAAATAACTGTTGAAATGATTCCTTCGGGAGTTAGAATTGTCAATATTGAATAGACGAGTTGGTTGTGAATTTCATAATGAATCTTATTTGTTTTACTAGGTGTTAGGTAGCTCACTGCATACGTCTGAGCTTCAGGCTTTGAAGTAGGCAATCAGATCTTGATGCTCTATGGTAGACTTTACTAGGTGGTAAAAAATATAAATCTAAATTCATAAGAAAATATCATCATCATCATCAACCCATAACGTCCCACTGCTGAGCACGGGTATCCCTTCACTTTCGTGAGAATGTAATAATCCACCTAATATAATAATAATCAACATACATAATCCACCACGGGGACCCGGTCCGGATTGATGGGCCACATACCTACCTCCGATATAATTCTACCACCGCTTATGAAAAAATAAAAATATTATTGTTAAAAAATAAGAAACTAAAAAACAAGCTTATTAATGAAGCGGAACTAAAAAAAAAAAGGTAAAAAAAGCGTAGGGTGCTTTTTAATTTATATTTACAATTACCCTTTGATTTTGCGTGTTTTTAAGTTTAATTAAAATATATATTTTTAAGTAAACAAAGTACGTAATCTTTATTAACAACTAAATCAAACTCAATCACCACGTCCGTATTCTGAGACGTCATTATTAGGGAACAAGTTCAGTGGAGCGCGCCCGATCTGGAATGCAAACCGCGAGCCAAAGAATCTCATTAGCAAGACGAGACCCGCTGTTGTCTAAGGTACGGATGTATTCTGGGGCGTTTGTTTTGACGACTCCAATTGTGTCCGTTCATTGACTAACTGATTAGTTTGGTTTAGTTTGCAAACATACAATTTATATCAATGTTCAGTGGTTATAAATGTTTTAAATGTTATTTTTTATTTAAGCTACGAGGACCATGCATTTTCACACACAGTACAAGCTTTAGATTGACAGCATATTTGATATTATAACAGACAGACTGGGAATTGGATAATTGACTCTTCCTGATTCTGAATTTAAAATCCTTGTTTATTTTTTTCTCTCTTACTTTTGAATTTCATTTCATTTCTAATTCTACGTATAGGTCATAAAAAAACGCAAAAGAACTGTGCAAAGCGAAGCGGCGTTGTCGTCGCAAAAAGAAGTCTGCGTTATGCCGTATTTTTTGGACTTTGTCCAGTGATAAAACGTTTTTTTTTGCATATTATTAATAGTCGTTTTGAATTTTTTGAATCGAACTGTGACTGAAATAATTCAAGAATACGGCTGCGCGTTCGGCACAGAGAAGACATAGCGTCTTTGCATTCGTGCCGGCTCGCTCATTGGAAAATCACCGGTGCCTACTGAATACTGAACAACCGGCAATACGCGCTGTACGTATCACCGTATCTGTGTATTAAATCTTAAATACGGTAGAGCTCAGATGGGATTACGTATCGGATACGCTAGGCATTAGATTTTATCGCTAGCTGCTGCAGTAAGTGTAGTTATTTGGTTGCGGTTAAGTATTTAGGAAATGGATTTGCACTCGCAAGCATAAACTTTTTTGCCACGTTTAATGGCATCATCATCATCATCATCATCAACCCATATTGTCCCACTGCTGAGTCACATGTCTCCAACAACCTAATAGAAGCATCTATATTTCTGCATGCAAGTTTGGTATTGTTTGTCTCCCTTCACTTTCGTGAGGGGACGATATGGTTTGATGATGATGATGATGATGAAGCTTGGTATACTTACCTATATACTTGAAATGACAATTAGCATAATAATGCTAACACATACCCCTGCCACATAGGTACCCCCTGAACACATAGCCCTGCCAAGTTGTAAGTATCATCAATGGATGATACTTACAACTTGGCAGGGCTATGTGTTAACTGTAAACGAATAGAAAAGTTTACTGACATAAATCAACTTGGTCCTACAAAAAAATCAAGCAAACTTTGTGACTTTAAAGTCACAGCTTTATCTTTGTTTAGCTTAGTATTTTTTATATATCTTATTTATTTTTTGTAAACAATTTTTTTGTGTAGGTTCTCGTAATTTTTTTCTATACAATGAGAATACCTACACAAAAAAATGTAATACTAAGCTGAACAAAAATAAAGCTGTGCCTCTTAAGTCTCGTGGAACAGCAATTTAGAGAAAAATCTCCATCATTTATGTAAATTGTAAATGTATGGTATTCAACATTGTCCATTGTGACAATAATTAAATAATCCTCACGTCACGTAATCTGAAAACGGTGGAAATCTTCCTCGAAACCCTTACCTTTCCACCCTCTCCTTTACATTCATATGTCACAAATTCACGACAAAAAACACGATTCTGAAGCGCCATCAAAACGATTTTAGGGTAACATTAATCGAGGCTTTCAAAAAAAAACTCGGAAAATTTTGTCCGGACCTGTCCGGTTTTGTCCGGAACCCACGTCAACCGGACAATGCGATGTGTTATCGCCGCTACGGAAAAACGTGCGGATCTCATTGTTGCAAATCAAATGTAATTTTTTTGTCGTATTCAATTATTCGTTTCTTTTGAGCTGGCTTGCGTTATGGCGTCCTATACAGTTATGCACAGACGCGTCAATAACAACGAAGGATTCCATTCCTAGAAATCACACAAAGAGCCGTTTGTAAACTGAACACAAAACAATAGTTTCAGGGCATCAGCTTGGCATTTAAGAACAAATTGTTCACAGATTACTTCAGTCTTCAGTATTCAACCATCAGAAACAACTCGTATTTTGTAGTGCCGTAGTAATTGATAATAAAGTCGTATATCGTATCTCTAGTGTTTCAAAACAACATAGACCTGTTTCAAAATGGCTCGAATCGCAAGACTTCTCCGATTTATTTCTCACACACTCGCTCTTATTTTCATCAGCTATTTCCTCAACCAAAAGAAATTGAATCCAATTATACAAAAGAACATAATCAGATACCTCCCTGACATCAAATACTTGCTAATCTGGAGCAGACTCCAAGGCATAAAAAGTGATGGTCAGAAGCATTTTTTGGACAAGAACTGTCATTCGTATAACTGTTACTTTACAACTAACAAGAGCTTCCTCGGTGATCTTCGATACTTCGACGGTATCATCTTCAATCTGCAAGACGTCAGTAAAGGGAACCAGGACTTGCCAAGAGTGAGGAATCGATTTCAAAAGTACATTTTTGCCGCGAACGACTCCGCTGATAATTATCCAGTTTGCGATTCAGTTTATGATAACTTTTTCAACTGGACTTGGACTTACAAGTATGTATTAAATAAATAACTAAAGTAAATATCTCATCATCAACCCATAACGTCCCACTGCTGGGCACGGGTCTCTCTTCACTTTCGTGAGGAGGGTTAGGCCATAATCCACCACGGGGACCAGATCCGGATTGGTGGATCACATACCTCCGAAATAAATCTCGGGTAGGTATGTGGGTTTCCTCACGATGTTTTCCTTCACCCAAAAGTGAGTGATAATTACGTACGTACGTAAATATCTACCTTAATCTAAATTAATCACCGTACTTTGTCTATCCTCTCAATGGCACTTGTAAAGCGGACGTTCTCCGACTAAGGCTACCACCGCCTATCAACATTTAGATTTTATCAAAAGTTCAAATCTTTATTCAGATAGGCTCCTAAAGTGGACTCATGAAAATCACTGTTTGGCCACTGATAATCATCAAAAACTGAATATCACTGCTAGATTACCACCTAATGTCATCCCTACATTTCCCTTTCAGAGGCGACTCAACAGTCCCTTACCGATTCATCACTATCTTCAATTTGGAGAATCAAGACCTTGGCAATGGATTCCACTGGACAGACATGAAACCCCTACCAGAGCAAATTCAACACGAACTTAGCTCTAAATCTAAAGCTGCCGCTATATTCCTAGACAAATGCAAGAGTCGGAGCAAAAGGGAAGTTTTTTTGAAGAATCTTCAAACACACTTGCTCAAGTATAACATGACAATTGATGTTTATGGAAAATGCGGCACGATGGAATGTCGAAGGAAGACCATGAAGCCCTGTTTCTGGAAACTGAGGAAGTACTACTGGTTTTATCTAGCCTTCGAAAACTCTTTTGCCACTGATTATGTGACGAAAACTGTGGTTTATGCTTATAATAATAATGCTGTGCCAATTGTATACGGAAAAGCTGAATATAACAGGTAAAAACCTACACGTGAAGTTTATGTGATTGCTATCCAAGTATTCATGGGTCCATTTAGTTACGGGGTGGCACGCTAGGGTTGTTCGGGTTTTTAAATAAATAAGGTGTTACTTTTCAGTCAAAAAGTTTAGCTAGAAGGGTGTTAGGGTGTGTTAGGTTTAGCATAGGGGTTGGGTCATCCAACAAAGTCCTACCATACATTCATCTGACAACTTAGGAATGAATGTGTGTCAATGAATTCAATTATTCTTATTATAGTTGGCCGTGAAAACATCTAAATTAAAAAAGATGACAGAGATAAAAGCTAGTCAGATTAATGAAAGACATGAAAAAGATTCAGAATATCTAGTGAATTGGAGTGGAAGTTTTTCAAAAACAATAAATAAAATTGCTTCTAGTGCTTTGAACATGAAGATGAAGCCTTTTATTTCGACCCTACTGTCGTTCAAATCAAGACTTCATGAGACCGAGATTAACCAAAAATTTATGACCTCGAGGAAATGCCCATTATATTATGTGTTTTCAACAGGTACCTCCCGCCTGACTCATATCTGGACGGCCTAGCATTAGGCGCAGAAAAGCTTGCCCTCACCATGTACCAGATAGCTTACGACCCACATCGATACTTGCAGTATTTCAAGTGGAAGAACTACTATACTGTCCGAGACTCACAGGTTCTGTGTTTTCAAGCTTTTATATTTATACATTCTGAGTGGAAAACGATCGCGTTATCTGTTGAATACTGTAGATACGACTTAGGAACCACGAGCGGTGACTACGCGATCCGTCGCTACTAACCCTTCTATTCCACGCATTGTATTCACTCGACGAAAAAGCGGTGGTAGCCTAGTGAGACGACGTCTGTCTTCCAAGGAGAAGGTCATGAGTTCAAACCCCAATGCGGGCACGTGCCAATGTATTTATGTAAAAAGCATATGTACGTAATTATCGCTCACTTTTCGGTGAGGGAAAACCTTGTGAGGAAACCCACATACCTAGCCGAGAATTATTTCGGAGGTAGATGTATTATCCACCAATCCGGACTGGGCCCCCGTGGTGGATTATGGCCTAACCCTCCTCTCGAAAGTGAGGGAGACCCGGCTCAGCAATGGGATGATATGGGTTGTTGGTGATGATGATGATTGTGTTAACTCAGGGTGTTAGTGTGATCAGCAATCTACTATTATCCACTAAGAAAATCCATTGTTTACCTTTTGTCTCAATTGCCATAACATAGTATGGTTATCGCAAGATTTAGCCTTAATAAACATTCTCGTTGCAAGTCCAAATGTCAAAAGTCGTTGACCAAATCTTGCAATTCAATTTTGACCCAATTCCTGTTGTTCAATTGAGTTGAGATTTGAGTGACAGTGATCTGATCTGATGATAGAGACATAAGGTAGCTCAGAGAAACAAAACTTCTCAGATAGATTGATGACGTGGAAACCCGGGCTTAGCAAATAACGGTCATAGGATGTTGTGAGACGATGATGCTTTATAATCTTCCAGGTCCTGGATGCCTGTTCTCTGTGCTCAGCCCTGAACAACCCGAACTGGCTGACACACCAGGTCACCTACTCTAAGTTTCGGAAATGGTGGAACGAAGATTACGAACGCCGATGCGACGAATCATCATTGGAAAGCATGGCAACGCTTTCGTTATTTACATTTTAATTATTAAATAAACGGGTATAACTGTGATTTTCTTGATTATAATAACACCCGTCATTATATATATTACTATTGCTAAAATGACGATATGTAGCAGGCTAGCGTAACCATATTTCTTCCGATATCAAAACATTTTACTCAAACCTTTTACTGGGCATATTATGAGACTTTACAGCCGATGTTTCAGGGTGACGAGCGCAGGTACCGCGTAAGATTATATTACAAAATCTTGAAAAGATCTTTAACTGTTGTGGGCAGATGTAGCGCTTACCATCAGGTGTACGACTTGCTCGTCTCATCACTCAGGCAAATAAAAAAATCAAAGACTCAAGGACTCAAACTTGTGTTTACTCGTGTGTAGTTATGTTGGAATATTAACCATTAAGTGTTCGTTAACGAATGTGGGCTAATCACACAAACCGTGTCATCACAAACAAAAAAAACGTGTCATTTCACGTACTCTATAAAACTACCAAGAAAAAAAAACCAGTAAAGCATCCACCACTTAACTGAATCTTGACTTTGACCGGACTACCTACCAACTTAGTAAGACTCGAGACTCTTATTAAACCTTGACACTGGCTGCGTGCACTTATCGTGCAAAGCCAACATTTAAAAAAAAACACTTAATTACCCAGTTAGATTGTCCTAATTCACAAACTGATAGTAGTGTACTGTAACGTACTATCCACATTGAAAAACGAATGACTGCATTCGAATAGATCGCCATGACTAAATTGACTAACCGCATCGGTCTGTTTATACCTCCACAATCAAGTAGGTAAGTAAATATTAGGTGGTAGGTAGGTCTATCTAGGTAGATATCTATAGACTTGGTCTTTTTAGATCTCTTTCCACCAATAATTGTAACTGACTCATCTATTTAGTTCACGTTTGGAAGCACATATAGGCATAGCCATCTATTTTAATTTAGACCTTCTTAGACCTTCTTTGACCTAACTAGGCCATCATTTCATTTTACTTTACCAAGTGTGAAGCGCTATGTGGCATCTTCGATTCCCGCTCATTGCAAAAACAACTATTTAATCTGAGTCTGGGTGTTTGTAGAACCAAGGTCCTAGTAATTCCTGGTTCTCCAGGTATAAGAATCCTAGGGTTCAGGATCTTATAATATGTGATCGTGACACGTCATTATTATAATATTATTATTATTATATTCACACCAAATCGCAATTCCAAACTCACTGAACCACACTAACGCTCACTCTATTAATAATAGGTGCGTTTCATTCACCATGCGCTTTACAAATTCTGTTGCAAATTTAATCTCTACCACATAATAAATAATAGTACAGTCTACTAATACTTTAAGTACCTAACAGAGTACACGCCGTGCGGTGTTCGAAACACATTTCCACAAGTGTACCTACAACAAGTAAACAGGCGAAATGAGGATTTAAAGTTAAATTAACACCGGACATAAGGCTGGGTACACAAGGCGTTACTCGGCAAGTGATCAGTGAGCATGATTCAACTTTTGTGAACAGTAGTACCCCCCTATTCACAAGTGTTGGAAAATTTTCGAATCAGATTCCGACGAATTCATTCCCGATTCGACGCATTCGAAAAACGACTTTCTGATAGAAATTGTGAATAACGCTTATCGAATGCGGCGACAAATCGATTGACAGAACTAAATCAAAATTTAGACTAGTGAGCAGTTTATGTAACGTTGTGACTCACTGATTGGTTCTAGGTTCTCAAAATCTTACCTCAGAATTCGTTGAAGCTCCATACCAATACGACAATTTTTTGTATTATAATTTCTGTTTTGTTTGAAAGAAGTATGAGTCTAATATTTGTCTGGGTAGAAACTAATTACTCTGCTGTAGGAGAACAAATCTACAGCAGCATCTCAATGTAGGACAATGGATCTAGGCATAGTAGATATTATGAATTTACCTACTCTTTCGTAAGGAATCCAGTCTACAGCGTTTTTTAAAAAAATCTGCGGGGCTATGCGGCACAGTGCCGATCAGTTCGAGTTCGTTTCATTTTGACGTTTGATTGCCACGGGTCTCGTCATTTCAATACGAATGACAAGTCCCGTGGCAATTAAACGTCAAAATGAAACGAACTCGAGCTGATCCGCACCGTGCTGCATAGCCCCGCTGAGCATGAATCCTCTATAATAATATTGTGTTGGAAAAATACCTTCTGTACCGCCCCAAACCACCGACAACACCCGCTGAATATCGTGTTTTATCATATGTTTTAATCTGTTAAAATAATTTAAACTTTTAATCCTTGTTCGGTGAACGGGTACGATTTGTTCGGGAGCGATTACGCGTCTGTATTTTCGTGCACAATCGGAATAGCCAACACAATTATGTTCGAATTACGCGTAAAACCCATTTCTTCTTAAAAATCTATATATATATAATGTTATGTTGGTTTGTGTACGCTTCAAAAACTCAAAAAGTTCTGCACCGATCGAGCTGAAATTTTAGCATGATATATAATCCGCATCAAGGATTGTTTTTATCTATTTTTTTCATCAGTGACATATCAGCAAATGTGCCAATGTGTCACAGCGAAGCGTGCAGCTAGTATAATTATATAAACAAACACATTATAATAAGACAGTTTTTTTTTCCGATACTCAATCAGAATTTTGTTGTTTCCAATTCTCATTGCTCCGCTGAAATATGCTTTATACTAAATGTACATACCTACCATAAACCTAAGTATAACATTGTACCTAGCTTATTAACTAATTATGCCCTTTTAAGCGGTTAACTGCAATCTGCAACCCATTATCATCCACAAAGAATAGGTATGGGTAGGTAGCTATTTTATTTACCGCAAGTGCACCGTTGCCTACAAACTGTAAGCCTCAAAGAGTAACTTACTGTACAATTTCTTAGCGTTTCACGGCGGGAGCTTTCATTAAAAATAAAGGGGATTCCCGCAAACAGCTTAGTATTGGCGGCTTTACTTAAGCTGCAACTTGCTCTGACTTATAGACTTACCTCACTTACAGAGTCTATCGGCGGCTGCAGAAATACGAGTTACTTATTTATAACTTAGCTTTTCGAACTTTTAGTTTTCCTAGTAACTCTGACTTACCAATGGGTAACTTAGAAGGGTTCTATGCTATGCTACTTGACACATTAATTGTTTCTTTTTAAAGTTCACCGAACTACTTCTGTGAAAAGGGGACCTACTAGGGAGGGGGAGGGTAGGTTTTTTTTTATTTAGGGTTTTTAGCTCTACAAAACTGGCTGAACACCTAGACTCAGAATAAATTCCTGTGGTTCACACAAAACTTTGCCCTGTGCGGGAATCGAATATTCAACATCTCTACCGGCGTTACTCCATGGTGACGCCAGATGCCGCTGACAGTTGACAGTTCAGTTTGCCGCCAATAAGAAGAAAGCTTGGCTGCGTAAAATAAAAGTGTGTCATAAAGTATCTTCATGTTTTTAATTTTATTCCTAACAGGAATGTTCCTAAGTAATTAGTTACACGCAAGAACCTCCGTTCTCCTAAATCTTACGCCATCCAAAACATTAATTAAGATGCTAAATGGGTCGCCAGCCTCCTAGTATAGTAGCTTGCTAGTTTTTGTCGTCTCTGGAACCAATTTGCATATCTAATCTGTACTCCCAATGTTAATAAATTAGAATTGGTCCAAAGACGTGTTAGTTAGATTATTAATTATCCAGAAGCTGATTATAAATCTAGACAAGTCCTTAGTTTGGAGTTTACTTTTCCTTTTTTTTTCAGGCATGAGGAACCAACTTGAAAGGGAAGTTTCCTTATTCAAACTCAGACCATGATCAGTCATTAGTTTAGTAGAGCATGAAACTAAAAATAAAACAAATATCTACTATTTGATTTATTTTTATTTTTCGTTATATAAATAAGACTTACCTAAGTGTTTAACTTGTAAAAGTGCATTAGTTTTACCTTATTCCAATAAATGATTTGAGTTTTGAGGGGGTGGGTGGTGAGCCGGTGTAGTATTTCTTGTTATGATTAAATAACTTATTAAATACAAATCTAAACAATATACGGTATGTACCTGCCTACGAAATTGTTATCTTGCCAAGTAGGTACCTACCTAAGTTCTTATAAGGTGTAACGAAACCTTTTTAATAATATTATCCAATATTTACACATCGATGCAGAACTCAAAAGAAAAAACTTTTAAAGCAGAATATTAATTTACCTAAGCCAAAGCGAGAGAAAAACATTTAATAGGGTTGCCTGTTTACCTTAGAATCCAGTTTCCTGAAGTTCGGGCGAAAAATTAGTTTGTCAGCCATATTTTCTCGTTTGTGATAAATGACCTCCACCTCTCGCTTTACCTCTCCCTCCATTAGGTTAGTAACTTATATGTTATGTAACTAGTTATAGTTCACTCTAGCTCGTATAAAATTTGTTAGTAAGTAGTACTTAGACATCTATCGCCGATGGTATTTTTATTTATTTGACTTAGTGACGAAACGAGCAAGTCATTCACCTGATGGTAAACGTTACAACTGCCCATAACAGTCACAGCACCACCCAGAACCCTACATTGCATAATCCTGCGCGGCACTTTACTGCGCTCGTCACCCTGAGACATGGGCTCTAAAGTCCCATAATTATTATGCCCAATAATTTCAGTACTTTTATAATTACATATTTTTCTTTTCAATAAGTGCATATTTAGATTAAGTTACCTAAGTATGGTAGCTCTAACTCTATATCTTCTTAAATCAAATCCATTCCTAGCCCTCCAAAGCACAGGAGGTAGGTACAATTTCTCGAGTTTAAAATGAAATAGCCGAGAAAAAGCAATTCCGCTCGCTGGCGGCGTTTGCGTACGTAAATTAGTTGCTAGTTCTGTCTGTGGACAAGTTAGATTGCCTCCTTGGCTTCGGCAAACGTTTAATTTTTCTGCTTTACTAGGTTTGTCATCTTTGTTTCTGTTAGATTAATTGGTAGAATGTGTAAGTACCTGCCTAGTACCTACTTATTTTTAAAAACAGGGGCTAGTCTATATTGAGGAGGACAATTATTATGATGTGATGTGTGTGAATGTATGGGTCAGATAATTAGTTCGAATTACTGAATTTTTGCAGAAAGCTGCATTTGTGCCGTAATAGCCATAAAATAAATTTAAATGTACAATTACTATTAAGTCTTGAAAAGAATTGGTCTGTATGAAACCTCCGGCCAGCGGACTTCAGTGCGATATATTTTTAATTTTCTAAATAGGCTTAGTTAAAACTGTTTTGTGTCCTTGTGTCATGCGCTTTTACAATTTCTGTTTCTGTCTGTTTTTATGTTACGATGCGCGTGATCATAATTAAAGCTAAGCAAGGAGCTAAAAGTATTGAAAGATATAAACGCAGTTGTGTGGAGAAGACGTGGGCGAGACGCATTATCGGAAAAACGTAAAAAATAATAAAGTAGTAGATATTTAAAACCCTTACACTGGCAATATTTTATTGTTTTTTGACGTTCATTTGACATTTCAAAATTGACAAGTGTATTCAAAATTGACAAGTGTTCAAAACAGCTGTGAATATTGTGCTAAAAATAAACAAGAAATCTCGTAAACTTACCCGTGGGTTGTCTTTCATCCGATATAAACACATAACCAATAGCCGCAATAAATTAACTGGAAGTAAACAATCAAAAATTTTAAATTCCTTTGTTAAAAAAGTTAGGTTATATTGTGAGTCAGGCAAGGTAATTCTGATGCAATGATGCGAAGTTTTTGATGTGCCTTCGAATGCCTGCCTAATATGGACTGAGAAGTTATAAAGAATTACCTGAGGTTGTAGAAGCCAGTTTTCAGTGAGATCTCGACACGTTAAGAGTACCAACCGATTTATTAGTGACGCAGCAAGTTTTTGTCCTAAGCTACTTTAATTTTCGTAATGAGTGAACGTGAAAATACGTCTGGGTCCGAATCCCCGGCCCCGGACAAGAAGGAGACAAATACGAGGACTCCGTCGCAGCCTGTGCCTACTGGATCGAGGTTTGGATCTTTTTTTTTAATAAATCTCATTCATGATTACTTTGATCAATTAAATTATGATACAATTTATAATTCACTCTAACAGCACATTTAAATAGAATATTTAAGCACAATACTCTTTGGTAGGTTTGACCCTAAGGCACTGTATGTTTTTATTGTCCTTTTGTATATGAAAAAACTGCTTGCTATGTTACAAGTGAATGATTGTTAGACATCAATCTGAATTGCTTATGACTAGGATAGTGGGCAGACTCACCCACCTCCGTTCTCAATACAATTGAATTATTGCCAATTGAAAGATATTTTTTCGGAATACTTTTATACTATATATTATTATGATTAACGGCTCATTTCAATTTTTGACAAACAATAAGCCACCATAGAAACAGGTTTTCTGCAGTTTGTTTTAAATCGTTACAATATAACACAATATAATATTATTCAGCATTCTATAAACTTCAATTTTGAAACTGCCTATTTCAATTCACGATTAACTTGATCAACTATACATATTACTTTAAAAAAACATCATTTAGCACATCTTCACTTAAATTATTGACTTAAAATTCACAATGTTTCATTATAATATTAATAAAACAAAAAATCTTATAATAACTCTACTTAGCAATTTATGTTAAACGCAAATTACTCATTAGTCTTTCAGGCTAGATCGTAATTTTAATGATGTACTTATTGATAAGAAGCATTATAAATTAAAAAAAAAAAAAAAGAAAAACTATGCAACAGCTAAACAAATTTGAGTTTCATAAGATACTTTTTATCACAGTAATCGTGAGAGTAATCGTAGTCAACAGTAACACATACACATAAATCAATTCCAGTGGTAACAGAAACACCAGCCACTATGCCAGTGAGCCGTTCCAGTTCAGAGTCAGAGGGCCCTCAATCACCGAAGCCTCGCCACCCTCGTTCGTGACTCTAGAGGACATCATGAAGGCGGCTCATGGCATGCAGAACATGGCGCTGGCACATGAGATTGCTGTTGATAAGGACTTCAAGTTGGAGCCTTTTGAACCTCCAGATAACAGGTAAAGATATTTCTTATGAGCATTTTGATGGCCTCCATGGCATATCAGGGATGGCAAAAGCAAAACGAGAGGTTGGGGGTTTGAGCACAGCACATTTGACAGAGCACATATTAGTGTGAAACAGGTATTATCTCTAAGTCTGAATGTCTGTGGGAATAGAATAGAATTGAAAACTTTTTGTTGTACACCGAAAAAAAAAAATACAGTACAGAAAAATTACAATAAGACGGATGGTCTTTTGAACTTTTAGTTTTTATAATCATTTTAATTTCAGTTACCAAAAACTTGTGAAGGAGACAATGCACAAGGCTTACTTTGACATTTTGCGGGAGCAGCTAAACTCTGACCCTCCGGAGTATAAGCAGGCTCTTGTACTCCTCGAAGATGTGAAGCAGGTAAGAAAGAAAAAAAAACTGACATAATTGTACACAATAACTTACTTTAAGGGCCATCCTACACAGGCGGTTCTTCTGCTGTGAGAAAATGCTCCTGAACCGCACTTGATGCTATTTAATATGATAGTTGGGTACAGCGGGAGAATCGCCCGTGTAGTATTACCCTAAGAGACTTCAAGCTACCACCACTTCTACCAGATCTGGTAAAAAACTCAACCAATTTTTACAACAAAGGCCTCCATGGCATAAATGGGCGCTGACCCGACTGCAACCTGACTTTGCAGGCTCAATTCCTGCACGCCCAAGATTAGCATACTACTTAACTGGCGATTTTCTGTCCAAACTATGATAAGTACTCGACTTGCTAGTTTGGCAAGTTAATTCGCTACTTAACTTGTGAATTTGTTAGTTGAACTTTACTACCTCTCTCAGTTTTAGTAGCATTGGTGATTGTTAAAGTAGGTATAACAGATATTATAGACCTCAACCTAACAAACCACTACCACCCGATCCTTCCACCCGATAACCACTGTCCAATTTCCTCGTTACTCCTCTCCAGGCATGGTTTTCTGGTAGAGATCACTCTGCGCAATAAGACCGCCCATTGTGGGACAAATTGTTAAATTTGTTTTATTCTAGTTTTTAACTTTTTCTTTGTTCTGTGGTGTTTCAATAAAGAGTTTATCTATCTATACTTGATATCAAACAGGAAGGAAGTAAATACTAGTCTAACGAAGGCCAGTTCATTTGGCAGCTTATGGTATCTAGTCATCATCTAGTAGAAGTAGTTATTGGTTTGTTTTAGATTTTTCTTTGTTTTGTGGTGTTTCAATAAATAAATAATCTATAATCTATATCTATACTAATATATAAAGCTGAAGAGTTTGTTTGTTTGAACTCTAGGATCTCAGTAACTACTGGTTGGAATTGAAAAATTATTTTTGTGTTGAATACTCCATTTATCGAGGAAGGTTATAGACTATATAACATCACGCTACGACCAATAGGAGCGGAGCATCAATGAAGAATGTGGCAATAACGGGGAAAATATATTGCTTTTAAGAGAGTTATTGCAGGAAAACTTGAAGTATGCGGGTGAAACCTTGGGGCGCAGCTAGTAATATATATGGTGTAATATCTATTTATTTGTTTTATACTATACTTGGTGGCTGAACAATAACTTGTCTGCTTTGCAACCCAACAAGACTCGGTTCGAAACCTCTGCCCTGCAGCAATGATTGAATCTTTACTTATATGCATGATTGAAGTCACACTGCCATTTAAATGAGAATCCATTTGTATGTTTTTGTCGCTCATTCCTCATCTCACTTCAGGGTCTCTTCTCCATCCTGCTCCCTCGTCACACGCGCATCCGAGAGATGATCGAAGAAGTCCTCGACTCGGACTTCATCAAGCAGCAGGCCGAGAACAACAGTCTGGACTTCCACAAGTATGCTACGTTCGTGATTGATCTGATGGCGAAAATGGCTGCTCCGGCGAGAGATGACTTGATACAGGATATCTCTAAGATGACTGATACTGTAAGTGCTTGGCTCTTTTAGAGTCAACAGTTATTACTATCATTAACTCTCTGTCCCTCTCATTATCTCTCTTCATCATCATCATCATCATCAACCCATAACGTCCCACTGCTGGGCACGGGTCTCTCCTCACTTTCGTGAGGAGGGTTAGGCCATATTCCACCACGGGGGCCCAGTCCGGATTGGTGGATAACATACCTACCTCCAAAATAATTCTCGGATAGGTATGTGGGTTTCCTCACGATGTTATCTCTTACGCATCATTATATATATGTCCCCCTCATTACCTTTCTCAATATTTCATTAACTCTGTCACTTTTATGATTAGTCTCCCCTATTATTGTCTCTCTTTATTACCTCTCTCACTCTTTCTATCTCTTCATTGTTTATTTTTTGTCTCTTTCTCTGTCTTATTTACTATCCCTCTCTTTGATCTCTTTCCCCCGTATATCTAGTTATAATCAAGTTGAAACACAAATGTCAACCTTATTATTTCTCATTGTTCCCCTAATTTATCTCTATTTTCCCCTTCTTATGTCTCTCTCCTTTATCTCTAGCTTATCACCAAGTTTTACCTTTCTCATGGTTTCCACTGATTCTTTTGAACTTGTCTCCGATGTTCAAGTACAATTTCTTTGCACAGGTAGACATTTTCCGGGCGATCCTAGAAACGCTAGAAGTGCTGAAGCTAGACCTGGCTAACACCTTGATAGCAATGATAAGGCCCCACGTGCAACAAGAGAGCGTCCAGTATGAACGGGCTAAATTCGACGATATATTAAAGGTTTCTGAAGGTAAAGTCACAGAAAAGTATTTAGTGCATACTATTAAAATGGACACTCCACCCAGCGCAAACCACACCTCTATTCTAAATCCGGAAGCAAGCATTACACGCCCAAATGTAATAGACAAACGGATTATATGAACCTTTGAGTTGTCTTTTGTTTTGGTTGTATAGCATGATTCTGTACTAAACATTTTTTTTTTTTTATTTTTTTTTTTTTATATTAGGAGTGCAATAAAATAATAATAAATACATTTTGGCACAAGTATAAACGTTATTAATTATGTGTGAGTTAAAGATTTATTATGGAGTGTCCGAGGTGTGATAAAGCGTAAATTGCGAGTTTTCTATTCTAATGTTTATATATTAGATTTATGTTACAGATGGCCTGCAGTACACCACGGAATGGTTGAAGCGGCACATTGACAAGACTGGTCTAAGTATACCGGTGACAGACGTAAATGTCATCAGAAATGTTACAGCGCAGACGTTAGCGAAGGCGTATCTTGAGCTCTTGGAGTGGGATAGCTCGAAGAATTATCCAGAGGTGGGGATAGGTCTTACTCCCTTGTATGATAAGGAGTTTCTTGGTCTCTCGATTTTTCGGAAGGAAACAACAACAGACAAAATCAACTCAAAGGGAAAACGGAAATATTTTTTGATTATACTTATTACTATTATTTTATATTATTACTTCATTTGTGTAATTTTTTTTTTACATTTTTTTAACTATACTATTTTATATTTATTTTTACTAACTAAATACACGTGGCTCACACAAATCTTTACCCTGCGCGGCAATCGAACCCACAACCTCACGCTTTGCAGTCGGCTGATCACAAATTACAGTAACGGAGGCTGTCAAAAATAAACCTCAATGATTACACTATTCGCTTCGACTCAGACGGCGACTGCTAACCACCACATATCTTTCAGACCATGACCCTGGACGCACCCCGGTTCGCCGAGCTGGGCACTCAGGTGTACAGCCTCATCTGCGTGGCGGCGCTCATGCTGTGCAGCCCGACGTGTAACGTGGACGACTCGACCGCAGTCGCAGCCCACAAGCGCATGCTTAAAGAGAGGATCACTATTATACTGGATAACGCTTCTAACGATATGTGAGTTACTAACTTTAATATAATATATAGTCAGTAAGCAATATAGCCAAGCTTTACTGTGTGCCGGTTTCTAGGGCACTGTGTCCAGCTTACAGCTTATTACTAGGCATATAAGACATTAGAACCAATTTCTCTGGGTGACACCGTAGCTGTTATGGGCAGACGTGATGCTTACCATCGGGTGAACAAGTTGCTCGTCTGGTCACTCAGTCAAATTAAATTAAAAAAATTTAATTTAAAAGTGGTCAAAATGTTGAGTCCTAGTCAGTCTAGCAATGACTAGCAGTCTAGCAGTCTAGACCAGTCATGATTCAGTAACATCGTTTTTTTTTTCAGTGAACTCAAGGCAGTGCTCCCGTCTGTGGCAGAGGAAGTGATCTTAGTGACAGATCAGCTGTTGGAAAATCTGAACCAGATTCCTTTGACTGCGGAGTCAAAAGAGCTGATCAGAACACAGTTAGTCTCTATTGGGGATCCAGAACATAAAGTTAGAGAGATAGTCCGTAAGTACCATTCTACTAGAGTCAAGTTATACTTGTTGGATATGGTTGTCACAATCCAAGCTTACAAAAAAGTTGAAAACCGCATTGCTATCGGTTCAGTACTTTTTATGTGATAAAATAATCTCTTTATTGCACTCAAAGACATACAAGTAAAAGAAAAAAAATCTTATAAGTATAGGTACAATGGGCGGCCTTATTACTAAACAGCAATCTCTTCCAGACAAACGGATGCCATTGTCTTAAAAATACGTGAATTATATACTTGTTACTATTTTATATCTTCCAGACCATTTTATAAATAGTTTTTAATCATACGAATAAACACTATTTTAGGGAAAAAAATCAACAACGTCAAGTTTACGATTTCATTCGGTGTCCGGTTCCAGATGGAAAGTTTAATTTAAGTTTAAGTTTTTCAAAGTTAATTTTCCAATTTCCAAATTTTCCAGGTATGAGGGTCCTTGAATTCCTGAAGATCATCCTCGTATGCGCCGGAGGCTCGCGTCAGATCCCGGTGGGCCTCTCCGCGCTAGCCGACGAGCTGACTTCTATATCGGGAACGCTCCTTCGGTACGTGATGCACAACAAGGCCGTATTCACTACACACTATATGAACATAGTGGAGGAGGAATTGAGTAGAAATTAAGATTGTAACGCGATTTGAATATGTAGCTTTGGATATAAACGGGACTTTTTAGATGCTATGTGAAGTGAGAAGAATAGGATTCAGCATTTATTTCCAAGTTTTCCAATTTCTTGTAGTCCTCATTGGCCGGGATTAGTTTCCCCACCCAATGTATATTCAAGGTGTATTCGATTTAGTGAGAATAACTAAACGAAATTGATATTAAGTGAGGAAAATGGGATCATTTTTTAAATGAACACTATTTCCACTAGTGGGATCAGTTTGGTGGGGATTATGACATTAAACTCTCTGGTAAAGGTTTCATTATTCATATAAGTCGTTGGCCTCCTGGTTTCGTAGTTTACGTTAAGTCTCCAAAGGCCCTAGGACGGCCTATTAAACTCATGGCGAGCAAAACTTCATTCAGTTTAAAAACGCCAGCCTTAATTATAGGGCTGTCAAAATTTTTAATTCAGTTTGGTGCATCTTGAAGCCCCATTATTAACTAAAAAGCATCGCCGGAACATCACTCACATTGAACCTTAATTGTAACGGAATAGAGTCCCGTTTATAACAGAAACTATAGAAATTAAGATTGTTCTTTTGTATGTAATTCGTCCACGTGTAAGATTTATCTACAACTGTTAATATTTTTGACAAAAACGTGTTACCTCCTTGCCGGTGTATTGAAGAGAAAGCACTTTGTCGTAATTGAGCGAGATTGAAACGGCTCGTCGGTAAATGAACAATATTAAAAAGGAAACGATTTGATCGACACAGAACATTTATGCAGTAAAATTAAGAAAATAAACTCTTTGTTTCAAAAACAAATCTTATTCTAATGACCACGGAATATCTATTGTATTTTTTCCGAATCAGCCGTTTGTTTAGAAATAGGGTGGGTGTCAATTGTGATTACGGCACGAATGTTCGGCGTGTCCCAAAAATGTGGCTACCCACAGGAAGATGGGAATGGGAAATGGGATCCAACCCTTATCTACTAGAAAACTTTGATATATACGCATTATTAGTATTTATTAAGCATAGGATCGTTATTGACCGCTTCAATCTTCTTCAGCGGTCTCAAAAATATTATTTCAGTTTTCATAAATTCGCACTTATCTGGCTGTAGTTTCAATTTGTTTTCAGACATATTTTCAACGAATGTCGGTAGTTAAACATACATCCAATGTAACACAATCTAAGTTATAACTTCCATTGAGCTATTTTAACAGATCTGCGTTTTATATTTCAATAACTAATAATAGGTATATTTTATTAGAATACAGTTAAGTAGAGCGAAACGAAAACCGAACACGAAAAAAATGTGTATTGGTAGTCATTACGCGATCGGTCGCGAAATGATACTTCAAATCATATTACGGAAACCGCGCAATATACTTTGGCCATAGATACTAGCTCCTCTACCGACAGGACTGCAATATGAATTCAGTTTTTGTCGAACGAGAAACATAGGTATATCTTGGGCCTGTCGTGTGATTTTCAATAAATTTCTGGTTACGTTTTTTTGTTTGGGTTTCCGGATTATCGATGCGCTACGGTACAAGTGAAACGTTTTATTTCTTTTTTTTTAATGATATACTAATGTAATTTGCGGTGGTAGCCTAGTGGAAGAACGCCCGCCTTCCAATCAAAAGGTCGTGAGTTCAAATCCCAGTGCAGTCACGTACCAATGTGTTTCTTGTAAAAATATATGTACGTAATTATCACACGCTTTTCGGTGAAGGAAAACATCGTGAGGAAACCCACATACCTACCCGAGAATTATTTCGGAGGTAGGTAGGTGATCCACCAATCCGGATCTGGCCCCCGTGGTGGATTATGGCCTAATCCTCCTCACGAAAGTGAGGGGAGACCCGTGCCCAGCAGTGGGGTTTATGGGTTGATGATGAATGTATGTAATTTTACTGGGTAAAATTTGGTATTTTTGGCAATAATAATATGAGCAATAACTTTTTGTCTCTAATATATATTATGTAATCTTTATAATAATGTCTGCCTAAAATATTTTTGGCTAGTCGTATGTATGGTGCTTTAGGCATTTAAAAGAATGGAGATATAACCTACAATTTATACTGAATTTTGATGTTAATTAAATAATTAGCTATACAATTAAACATAATTGTTATAAACTAAAATAAAAGCAATATTAATTCTAAACAAACTTTGCCTGGCTAAAGCTTGTCACCCATTGCGGCGCATGGCCACGGCTACCCACACGATCACTTACAAATTGAAAGATATCAAATGCGTATTTATAAAGTCATATATCGCCATCCTAATTTCATCTCCCCGGACAATCTCCTTCGGTTGGCAGTCTTCTTCCATCGCGACAATGGTGAAATTGTGGTTTGATTTAATCCAAAGTAATCGTGTAGTTACCAACTGTGGCGATGCATTTCATTGGAGACAGCTATAAGAGCGAAAAGCCAATAAGTTTTCACTACTGTTTTTTCCCTAACCATGGCTGTGGAAAAGAGTAGTAATAACCTAGATACTCTTGAATAGGACTGATTGAGAGATTGTATGTGAATTAACTTCTTAAATTAGTACGTAAACGTATAGAATGAATATTGTACTTTTTTAATATAACTCAATCGAGTACGTATAAAATTTCTCGTCTTGTATTTAATCGTATTTTCAACATTAGGGAATTGCACACAAATTGTAAATCAAACATAATTTTGACTAATCTATCAAATGTAAATCAATATGATTATAACTAGTAATTAAAAGCGTGGTGTGTTAGTCAAAAATATATTTTGATATTAATGTGTTCAAAAATATAAATGAACTTCCACTAAAATATATTATAATTAAGGCTTTTAGTGAACTTGTACGCTTTGTTTGAGTGAGATTTTATTTATTTATTTTAGTCCTAATTTTTGTATTGATTGCATGTCTCGTGCAACGTAAATGAATTACTCTACAAAGTCCATATTAATTCAATTAATATACAAAAGGCTGGCATAAAAAAATCTTATATTTACATATCATAAAATACTCATATTTACAGAACAAATTGGTACATTTAGATCACAAATAAAAAAGTTTATTAAATATTTATTTACATTTTGTTATAAACTAAATGTGGACTATTATTATGGTATTAATTATCGTGTATTTAGCTTTCTGTAGGACTTGAATAAATTCTGTATTTACAAATCCAATCTGTAGAGGTGTTTGGAGTTGTTATAAATGTTACTGCGAGGCATAAAGAAGCTACATGGACGATTTCATTAAAAAAATTAGATATGTCAGATGTGTTTGACGTTAGTTCGGAGAAATCGTCACGGGGCCGTGTCCGTGTGCTGCAGTGGAGCTGCGGCTTAATACTTGCACTTTCAATAGTGCCAACCTTATGGGAACAAGTTTTAATTAAAAATTACAATTACTGTATGTATTTTGAACGCGATCAAGTGAATGGTGACCTAATAAAATGTTTATTTACAAAATGTGAAGTGGTTTTATATAAAATTTATATTCTATAGTTTTAAGATCATCCTAAAGAAACACATTAAAAGGTTTTCAAGCTACATCGGTTTGAAAACATTTTGACCAGTTTACAAATACAAATAGGGTACAAATTCTAATTTATAATAGTCTGTGCCTAACACACCAAACACTTCCAAATAGCTAAAATAAATTAAAAAAAAAAAAACAATTTATCTTCCAGCTTTTATTAAAATTCCACATTACACTCGCAAAAAAGACAAATTATTCTTTGCAATTTACGAACAGAAGCGTTAAATATATGCCGTATTTAAACAACAATTACATTTACACTAGTCTTATGTTAATCGGACCCGCTGTGACGTGAGGAAGCGCTAGAAGCCGACCCGCTTCGAGAACCCTGTAAGTAACAAATAAATAAAATTTATGGAATAATCCATAATAATAACGCATCACGATCACATACATAGATCCTGGCCCCTAACTAGGATTCCCTGTATCTAGGGAATCAGGCACTATAAGGACAAAGTACATCCCACAAACACCCAGACTCGGAGCAAATACTTGTGATAACACAAATCGTTGCTCAGTGCGGGAATCGAATCCCCAATCTCCCGGAACGCAGTCGACTCATCACCCACTATCCCATGGAATCTTCTTTATTACATTAATTACCTATTAGTTGTTAATTTTTTCAGCTTAGAAAATTCAAACCTAAAATTAGCAACTTCACAACTATCGGATGGAAAAATAGGACGTATAAATAAATTACCTGTTTAGAACCACTAGCAGATCTACTCCTGGACTGGCCGGAGGCGCTCCCGGACCCAGAGCGCCGCGTGCTGGCCCTCGAGGAGGCCTTGGAGGCCTTAGAGGAGGCCCGGGAGGCACGCGACGAGGCGCGAGACGAGCGTTTACTCGCGCGAGATGACGCTCGTGAACTCGCTTTTGAACTCTGCTTGGAGCCCTGTAAAAGATTTTTTAAAGTACTGTATGAAAAAATCCTAGGTCTGAAGGTGCGGTTACGGTATTCGCCTCGCTATAGTGTCCATGGGTTCGATTCCCATTCGAAACAAATATTTGTTTGATACACTAATATTATTTTCATACTTCTGGGTACAATTTGTGTCCGTTAATTGTTGTCCTAGGTGGTAAACAGACCTTAAATGGAAGTAACTTAAAAATAGTTCATCTCACCTTCCCGCTAGCCTTAGAACTAGCCCTTGATCCGGCCCTTGATCCTTTACCGCTAGCAGGTGAACTCGCGCGGGATCCCTTCCCGCTCTTGGAGCTAGCGCGGGACGACGCGCGGGACGCCGACTTGGAGCGGGAACCTGACCGGGACCGGGCCGAACCTGATCTTGACCTGTAAATGTTGATTAATCAATGTGCGGCATTCTTTGACCAGATGTTACCATCAACCCCCAGTAAGCTAGCACCGCTTGTTATTCTGCTGGAATATGAACGAGGTAGCCTAGTGGGAGAACGTCCGCCTTTTAAGGACTCCAAGGGGAGTCTGTGTTCACCCCAGTGTGGGCATTTACTAATGCGTTTCTTGTAACAACATATTAAATTAGACCGCCCATTGTACTACCCTTGTTTACCTATTGTAATTCTTCTGTACTGTGTTTAATTTTGTTTCTGGTGTACAATAAAGAGTTTTTCTATTCTATTCTACATACGTAATATGACCCAACTATCCGAACCGGGCCGCTGTAGCCTCACCCTCACAAATGGTAAAACATGCTCAGCATAGGTTGTGATGATGCTATGGGTTAATATGGCAACGGAAGATCATAATTCAACTGTTAATAGTGTTAACTCACCTCCCAGATCCAGATCTAGATCTAGACCTGGATTTCCTCGATCCAGACCGAGACTTGCGCGACTCGGAGACCGAGCGCGATCGACTTGGAGACTTAGATTTTGACTTAGACTTTGACCTTGACCTAGATCGGGATTTGGACCGAGAACGCGAACGAGACCGCGACTTTGACCTGTCCGACCCGGCAGGTGATTTTGACCCGGATTTCGACCGGGAACGGGACCTGTAATATTATGAAAAGAACGTGTTATGATCAATGCATAAAGCCTGACCTCTAACTGGGATACCCTGTATATAGGGAATCGGGAACTACGAACACCCTTTACCTGTGGTTTACACAAATCTTTGCTATTATGTTATTTACAATCACACAACCACATGCTCCTCCGTCAGCTCATCATAAACTTTTCCCATGGAGACAGTCGACCATGTGACCTGTCCCTCACAACTCCACCAGCTCAGTTAAGAACTAACCTTTCAAGAGACAATTACCTTTCCTTCTCCTTATTCTGTTCTTGCTTATTTACTTCTTCATCGTCATCATCGTCATCATCATCATCGTCATCTTCTACTTCTTCCTCATCCTCTTCCTGCAAATTCACAAGTGTTTTAATACAGTACTTTGGCTTTTTTTTTTGCCGCTTAAAAAGCAGTTATTTAACCAGTCTCACCTAATGGTAAGTGACGACGCGGTCGACATTGAAGCATGCTTAGAGGAAACCTATTCACTCTTGAGATTAAAACTTAAGAAACAAAGGCACTGGTAAGGCATTCCATGCCTTCGCTGGCCTTGTTGACAGGTTTGATATGAATGGTATGAGATTTAATTGTATGTTAATTATAGTTGTCAACCAATTACCACGAGATCTCTTTTACCCATTTCTATTGTTTCCGTTTAATAATTGTCTAAAAAAATTGTCTGCTAGCTTTGCCTAAACTGTTCATCCTTCCATGATAGTGAGTCATTCCAATTGCCTGTTCACTTTGAGTGAAGAGTTTGAAACTCGTTTGAAATCGAAGCAACACCTCTTAGTAATAGCAGTGTTTTTACCTGTGCAGGCTCCAATTGTTTCTCCCTAAGCCTCAGCATTCTATGCTCGGGTGCGCTCAGAGGCCTGTGCGTGACTACGAGCCGCGTGAGCGCCTGCGCGGCGGCACCAGCGCGGGCGCGGCGCTTCGACAGCCGCACACGGGTCTCCAACTCGTTGTAGTAGACACAGTGGTTGCGGACAACCTGAGGAGGAATTCATTTTTTATACCATAGTATAGATAGAGTAATGAGCCGAGCTAGGAAATTCATAAACTTTAGACAAGACACTAAATTGAATTGAATGAACTCGATTTCATAAAATTCTCCCGGATTGGTCCTTTTCGACAGTTGGCAACCCTACTTGTAGTACATGTTGAGTTTACAAAGTACAGTATGTTTATCAAAACAGACTACTTGTTAGGAATTAATCATACCGATTTGATATTAATAGTATTCCCAGAATTCAGTTGAATTATGGGAAGATTCTGAATCGCCTAGCAGATTGTTTATTTGATGGTAAGCACTGGTAATAGTTGCAGTGCCACACCAAACTTTCCATTTATTTATTCCGGACTTCCTAAGCTTCTCTTTGTAGTAGTGCCTAAGATATTGGGAGTCAGAATGCAATAATGAAGGAAAACATTTGAAGTGACAGGACTAATAATAATTGGTAAATATTATTTAATACAAGACTTACAAGAAGAAATTGATAATCAGATGAGCAACCTAATGTAAGTATTTTCTTTCACTAACAGCCAAAACTTTAAAGTTAGATGATATAATTTACTACTCACCAAGAAATAATTCTCCTCGTAACCCTTTGACGCCTTACTTTTGACATTCCAGTTATATTCTCTAGCCATTTTGTATTCATATGTGTCCGCGTCCATATAGGGAACGCCTTCTATGATGTCTCGCCGACGTTTCTGTATTGTGTCTTCTGTAGGTAAGCAGTAGGCCACAAACTGCTCTCCACTTTCATCCATCACACCTCTGTAAAGCAAAGAGTAATATAGATAACTTCAACACTTTCAACTTCTCTAACACTTTCGACACTATTTGATATAGACATATCAGGAGGCCTACCATGACATCTTAAAGCGATTCAGTTGAGGACCTAGACTGAGCCGCGTCGTATAATCGTACAGTGACGTCTTATTTTTTATGTTGCTGCCATTTTCAACCTAAATGGCATATAGTTTAGGTTGAAAATGGCTTATTAGCGACTCAATTTAGGTCGCTACCATTTTCAACCTTAACAGGGTCCAGTTTAGGTTGAAAATGGCAGCAATATAAAAAATAAGATGTCCCGGTACGATTATGCGACACGGTTCGGTTTAGGTCTTCAATTGAATCGCTATAAGAGGTCATGGTAAGCCTCCAGCATCTAACATATGCTGCTCGTCTTAATAAATAAATAACCCATTACGTGTCTCAGTTATGCGAAATCTTTTGCTTTGTTTGATCAGTTAAATCAACAATAACAATAGAACAAGACGTGTGATGTATTTTCAAACATTTCATGCCTAATTGCAATGCGAAAGTTTGGCATGATATATCCCTATACTTGGCATTAAATACTTAGTAAATACTAACAAATCTAGAGATTTCTTACCGAATCATAGCCTGAGACATGGCTTCAATCTGTCCAGCTATATTCTTATCAGATGGCGCAGGATCTGTGTCGAAGATGACTTGAGCACATGGATACTTCCACATCTCAAAGTCGGGAAAGACGTTCATGACTTCTACTGGAGTGACACCCGGTTTACTGTAGTGTTTCTCTATAGGCTTCTTGTTGTCGTCAAATGTTTTTTCAATAGCTTTGATTTGACTCTCACGGTCCATGTATAAAGTTTCCTCGCTGAATATCTTCTTGACATTGTAACCGACTTTTGCTTCAACCTAGAATTGTGATATATTAATTGATAAGTTAAATTACAGATTTAACATTTGACGAAATATAATTTTTAGGTTTCTGCCATGTCAGTGAGCAGTTTTAAAAACAAATTTTAAAGCTAGCTACAAACTAATAAATTATTTGCCCGACTTTCAACACTATGTGACATAGACATAGCATTATAATTAATATATGAAAACTGATTATTCTGCCTCTTCTATTAAAATCCTTAAATTAGACTATGCTCAAATCAGTTAGATCTAGAGTTGATCACAATTATCTTGGCATATGGACTCTTTTCACTGATTTGGCCGGACTTCGGTCTTTTTACTTTTTAGAAAGTGCTAAAGTTCAAAATTCATCATGCCATCAGGAAAAGATGACATAGTTATTGGACAACTGAGCTTCTAAATAAAAAACTAGAACAAAAATAGGGGACATAAGATTTTATCACAAATACAAACCTTCTCCATAGACTGAGGCTGAAACCGTGTCTGTTCAGTAGAAATGTACTCCGAGCGACGCAACCACGACACGTTTTTGGCGTGATGGCGCGATCGCTTCGAGTCTTGCGGAGTGAGAACGTCATCTTCCAGCAGCTTCTCATCTGCCGGGTCTAACACTGAATTTCCATCTCCTTGGTAAATATCCCGGTTTATCAAGTCTATATGCACGCCTAAATCATGTTCTGTTAGCACCTCGTAGCGATAATTCTTCTCTAAAGATGTTGGATTGTACTGGATGAAACGCGTCGAGGGAAACGGGTATGTTATAAACTTCAAATCAAAGGGAATATCTGGAAGTGTGTTGCAGAATTTCACTCGGGTCACCAACTCTGATCTAGAAATGAAAATAATCTTGTAAGCCTAAGTAGTCTTAGGTATAAAGAGCAAAAAATAATTAGAAACAGACCTTCTTTCGCCAGTCCGTTGCGGACGCTTGTCTCTGTCGGGCTCGTTAGTTTGCACTGTTGGTGGCATCCTGGGGCTTCCGAATCACGTATATTGCGTTTAAACAATTGTCAAAACCCCATGATCAATTTGAATTAAATGAACATAAATAGCGTAAACTCCGAAGGTATGCCAGCTTATAATTTCGTTACTTGAGTTGGGATTTGGGAACTTGCGACAAACAAGTACCCGACAAGACGTTGACAACTAACTAAGTATTGATTGACAATGACAAGAGCTGGTGACAATGATACCAGGTAATATATTTTTTGTTTTGGCTCCGCGCGTTTAATGCATTTGGCAAGTGTCAAGTATTAACATTTATCCAGTTTTTTAGATTTTTCTATCATACGGTGTGTTGAAGTAAAGAGGACTATCTTGTGTGTTGTATGCAAAAGTTTCCCTCAAAATTCAAAACCATCATTCAATATTAGAAATTTCCTCGGTGCTTTTAATTAAGTATTTAAGTATACTTTCTTTCTACTTTCGGTTATTTTTAAGTATACTTTCTTAAATTTATAGAAAATAAAAGATATAATTAAATTTTGCTTTTAGAACTAATATTTTTGCTCATGATTGTGTCTTCTCTGCTTAAATCATTTTTATTAATTCATGAAGATGTGCAAACTCTTAAAATATTGAACGTTTTTTTTTATGTATCGTTCACGATACAAATTGAAATCGCCACGAGTTTTTAATTCTTTATATGCGTTTCAATCCATTTGGTTCTATTTTTTGTGCCTGATAGGGCAACTAACATATTAAGAACGGCATCGGAATCGTCCTCTGAAAAACTGTCAATTAAATCCAATAACCATGTACTTGTTGAATTCATAATTAGGTACCTAATCAGTAATCAAAACATTACAAAACGCGTGTAAACGCTGGGCCGATCATCAATGAAATGAAGGCAAAATATTATATATTATGGCATCGTCTCTAGATAATAATATAATAATAATGCACGGCATAATAATATATTAATAAATAGATACGTGAGAGACGGGCTTCAGTAAAATGGTGGGTGCTACTTAAATAAAAACTTCTTGGGAGTTTTGGAGATTTGTTTTTCACAGATTATATTATTTCATTTCACACATTATATTATTTCACAGAGTAAACAGGCAATAAATATAGAGCCCACAGACTACTTTCGAAACTTCTGGTACCGCATTGATTTGTGTTAAGCCTGACTTCACGCCATTCCAAGCAGTAGCAGATTTGCCTGCCAGGCACGTCTGTCAGGCAGGTCTACTGATGTGCATACCTGTGCGGGTGTGCGTAGCGACCGACGTGCTCGCCAGATTTCACCTCATTCTCGCACCAATGCTCGTGTGCACTAATCAGAAGGTCGTGAGTTCAGATCCCAGTGCAAGCAGGCACCAATGTGTTTTTGTAAAACATATATACGTAATTATCACTCGCTTTTCGGTGAAGGAAAACATTGTGAGGAAACCCACAAACCAAGCCGAGAATTATTTCGGAGATAGGTACGTTATTTTGACTGGGCCCCCGAAATGGATTATGGCCTAACCCTCCTTACGCGAAAGTGAGGGGTGACCCGTGCTCAGCAGTGGGACGTTATAGCGTACTATCTATTGTGGTTATGGGTTGATGATGATGATGATGATGATGATATTATTGCTAATTCTTGCTTTGAAGGAGACATTTTTACAGACAACCATATAATACTCGTATGCTGGAATCACGATTTAAACTGATGCCCGTCCTCGTGTGTGGTGAATCACGGATCCGGATCCGAGTTTCGCTTGACGGGCATACCCGAGCGTGTATGGCTAGCTATTGTGCCGTATTCCATCTGTCACCATCTTTCATTTCTCAAATTTTTCGGCACTGCAGAGATACGTTTTAAAATTGGAATATAAGAAGTAACAAAGGATTTTGCCAAAAAAGAATCTGTTTCGTTGTTGTCTCAATTGGATTTCCAGAACGTAAGTTCAGTTTGAATCATATATTTAAAGCCCCATATAAACGTCGGCACAGTTTTTGACGTTATTCCCCATACAAGATGGTACCCCTTATCTTTACCGACTTTCCGTAGATATAAGTCCAAATGTTAAGTCCCAGTCAGTAGGTAGCTCAGTCGAAGTCACGATTCAGTAAAATGGTGAGTGCTAAATATTATAAAAAACTTCTTGGTAGTTTTGGCGATTTATCATTCACAGATTAATATAGTAGATCTACAGATTATAATTATTATAGTAGTAATGCAAACAGACAAAAAATATAGAGCCCACAGACTACTTTCGAAACTTCTGGTACCTCATTGATTTGTGTTGTGCCTGACTTCACGTCGTTCCATTGATTTCAAATGAAACTTCATTTCGGTTCGGTTCCTTCATTCACGTTTTGCCGTATTTCATCGTCTGTCGCCATCTTTCTTTTCTCAAATTTGTCGGCACAAAGGTACGTTTTAAAATTGGAGTATTAGAAATAATAAAGGATTTTGAAACAAGGCATCTGCTACGTTGTGGGATCAATTGCCTTACAATTGGATTTCCAGATCGTAAGTTCAGCTTGAATCATACAAAGCCCCCGATAAACGTCGGCCATGTGGTCGGACAAATTGGGATTTCTACAACTACGCATTATGTTTTACGCGTGAATTCGTGAAGTGGAACTCTTCGTGGGCTCGGTGCTTGTATTGGAACTGCTGCAGGTCTAATATTATGACGTTATTGTGAGAATTTAACTTTCGTCGTATGGTCGGCAGCCGGTATCGGCTCAACGTGGCGCGAATGCCGCTTTTCTAACTCCTTCATTTTGTTTTAGACAGCACAATGGGAACCATAGAGCGCGCAGGCGATGACCACACCTCTGAAATGGAGTCTGGAGAAGAAGAGGAAGTGGTGGGAGGTGGCGAGCTAGCTCAACATCTTTTGAAAAGGTAAGTAGGTAATACTATTGCGTCTAGGTTAGTTCCTCTGAACGTGTATTCGGGCGTGTGGTTGAAGTGTAACGACATTAGAAACAGCTGCCAGACTGCAGCTGATATCAGACCAAGTGATTCTAACCATAAAAAAACAGTATTTCAAAGTTTCTCTACTCATCAAAATAAAGTAGTGTTGAAATCTTGTCATGGAACTCCAAACACTTCCATACCATTAGAACATGTCTTATTGTCAGACCTCAACATGGTCGGTAACTTTGAAACTACTGACTGGCCGGTTTACATTATGCTAGTCAGTAATAGTATTTTACTTGATAAACATTACTTGATCGTCATCAGCATCATCAACCCATATCGGCCCACGGCTGAGCATGACTCTCCCCTCACTTTCATGAGGAGGATTAGGCCATATCCATGGAGGTTCGGATTGGTGGATAAACATACCTACCTCCAAAATAAACCTCAGTAGGTATGTGGGTTTCCTCGCAATGTTGTCCATCACTGAATAGCTAGTGATAATTACATACATACGTTTTGCAAGAAACACATTGGTACTACCAATGTGTTTCAAAAGTACAATGATGAGATAGATAGATGACAATCTAATTTATATAAAATATGTATATTCAGAACTATTCATGCCTAGTTAAAACCAACAGCCAAAAATCGTTAATGTCCAATATTTTGAATCTACATTGTCCTGCAACTAGGGCAAAGGCGTTACCTCTGTACTGCTATTGTGAATTTATGCAATAACTGACCGGTCATTCATATAAGGGTGTGGTTATAACAAAACAGAAATTATAACATCAGCAGCCTAAGTTGATTTCATAGCGGTGTTTCAGTATTTAGAGCACAGAATATATCTTAACTAACTTCATAATTCCGTTGATTAGTGCACGGATAGTCAATTCAAATTGACCAAAATGACTGAATTTACTGATATTTTACTGAAAAATAGTTGGGACAAAAGTCACATGTCTACCATGTGGTCAGTCAGTCCTAATTGATGAATCACCTCTTATGACTGGAATGTGCCCCACAAGCAATGAAATCTTATTAGGGAGCAGTGACACATGCATTGTGTAGAGTCAATTCAGAAATTAGCTGTTGAGAGAGTTCATGTTTGGACTTGTGTGAATTTTCAATGTTTTCCTGTACTAGACTCTTATTGTCCACATATTGCCATATTTTTTCTCGTAATAGTGTTAACACTGACTGCTGAGTTCTTGTCTAGCCATGTGTGGCTCTGCAGCCACACCCGTAGTGTTTTCCCATACAACAAATACAACAGTTGTTTTTCCGCACTCGCGGCAAGTTATGAAAAACACGACAGTTGTTTTCAACACTGAAGGTGTTAGGGTTAAAGATCTCTGTATGTAAGCGTGATGCGCTATTTATTTATAAGTCCTTATAAATGTATTTGCATGTCACAAATTGTGATATGCTCCTCTATTGAGCACAAATCAATTCTGCACCTGACTGTTGAGACTCCTGACTGTGGAGACATGCAAGATGTAATTATGTTAAGGTTCACAATAATATCGGTTCTCAGTTGTTTATGGGCATTATTGTCATTATAGATGTCATGGTGATCTTGTTGCTAAGAAACGGAATATAAAAGGAAATTTCTGTTTCTGGACTGGGATGGGAATTTTTCTTGTCTGACATGGAGAAATCAATTTTGTGAAATTATTTTCAACACCGTGTCATGTTGGTAGATCAAGGAAGTTTATTCAAGATTTAGACATCAGTGTCCTGCTTCTCATCTGTAATCAAATGAAATAATAAGTGTATACATTCTCAATAGGTATCAAAACATAAGTACAGATGTATAATGAATTGCGAATATTGCAAATGTATCAAGGTAGACTGAATAGGATTAAAAAAAAACAAGTTTGATATGGTTTGCCCAATAAATTAGTCCTATCAGCTGGGGAACTGATTAGCTTCAGAATTTATATAACAATATTTTTTCAAATAAGTCTCTAATATCTACTCATTAGTATTCACATTACACCAAACACTTCATTAAAAACATAAAAAGTAAATCAATATCATAAAAAACAACAGAAAAAATGTACTAGACATTGGACCACTTCCCAGGTTCCAACATACCTACCGCCCGGCTGCAATTTTATCATTATCATTTCGATCATGTTTTTTGCCTGGCCAATCTGGCCACAAAGATTAAGGAGCAACGAACTTATGACTCATTTCATGCTCTACTTAGGTATCGTAGAGTATCTTACATACTGCACGGATGTAGGTACCTACTGGAGCAGCAAAATGTGCTGTCGCCGTTTTTATGTTTGAAATTGGTAGTAAGTCATTGCTACTTCGTAGCTGGTTAGGTTGCGAAATTGTTATTTTTGAGTCGTCTGTCGGAAGTCCATACCTACCCGGGACTTCATCAGTTTATTGAAGATAAATGGATAATATGTATTTCAATGGTAGAAATCAATATTCTATTTAGGTATATAGTATCAAAAACTAGCTAGATTGACCTTGATGAAGGTTAATTAATAATCTGTAAAAATATACTGTTTAATTTATTTCAGGTATATTATTAATTACTCTATTTAGGACATACGAAAATGTAAACCTCTTAATTCATAATTATGATAAGTTAGGTGACGTCTATAACACTGCGCACTACAATAGTGTACTGCGCAGTACACTATTGTACGTTTCTCGGCGCCGCCACCATTTTCGTAATAATTCCCCGAATACGAAGCAATCTGTCTAGGTACAAAAGACTTCAAAAGCATCTATTTATTTTGTAGGTCAATGTAACATCGATTTTCTTATACAAAAGAGCTTGGTACTTATTCTACGGAAAATTAATAGCTTGATTCTTAGAAAATAGCTTGGTTGGTACCCATTGTAGGAAAGCTTTGATCGAATTCCTAAAAGTCTAGAATACTAAGGGAGCTCCCCTATTCGATCACTTAATAATTCAGTCGCGTCTTGTCTACAGTTTACAAAGAACTTAGCAACACGTAAACTAATATATGCCTTAGATCAATATTTGCAAGTACATAAAAGTTTAATGATGAAACGTCCGATGGCGTTCTAATGAAATTGAGCTGTATTGAAAGCTAAATAAGATTGTTTTAGCCTGATGCAACCTGTAAAGTAGTCGCGTGTTTGATATTATCATACATGGTGCAGGGGCAGGGTATTCAGGTGCATAATGTCCCTTACCAAAAATCTCCCCTACCTAGATTCCCCCTTTCGTTGCACTTGTCTCCCGTTTTGCATTTTTCACCGACGGATAAAATATATAATTTATGTCTAATCTAAAGATAGGTTAAAATTGCATGATTCTTAACACTGTGTTCAGACTTGGCTATAGGAATTATTACTATTACACTATATTTTAACATCGTAGAAGTGAGCTTTCAGTGAGTGAATAGAACTTTCATATTAACGTGAAAAGAATCAAATTCTCACGTTCATCATAATCGATTTATACGGCAACTGGTTCGGAGGTTGTTTATTTCTTGTGAAACTGATCTATTTTCGTAGAATCAGGTCGCGTCTGTTACCTGTTACATGATACTTCGATAATATCGATAGTTATCAGGTATTTATAAAAACAAGTTAGCGGAAATAGACGTGCTCTGATATCTATGTATTGATTAAATTCGCGTAATGACATTTATTATTACGACTACTACCTGTTTGACTAACACTTAGTGAAAAGTAAATCATAGAAATTAAAACTGGTTTAGACTATCTACAGTGTGAACTTCGATATTATTATTATTATACAGAACATGTTATATCTTTATTGAAAAATACACTCAAATGATCATAGTTAGTAAAAGTTACGAACCGAACGAACGTGTTAAAACATCTGCGATATTATATTAAAACTGCAAAAAACATCTAAGATTTTCCATCATAATCATCATCATCAGCTCGGAAGACGTCCTCTGCTGAACATAGACCACCCCCATAGAACGCCACAACGAGCTGTTGCTAGCTGTTTGCATTCATCGGCTCCCCGCGACTCGCACCAGGTCGTCGGTCCACCTTTTGGAGGACCGCTCTACAATAAGTCTTCCGGTCCGTGGTCAAAGTTCTAACTTTATTAAAATAATTTGTTCTATCAGCAGTGGGTACACTCGCAACGAGATGTTAGCAGCGATTACCAACCGTCTCCACGCGGAGGCGCTTGCGGCGCTCCCGCCCAACGTGCGCCGGCGCATCCGGGCGCTGCGAACGCTACAGAAGGAGTTCGTAGACATCGAGGCCAAGTTCTACAGCGAGGTGCACGCGCTCGAGTGCAAATACGAGAAACTGTACAAGCCGCTGTTTGAAAAGGTACTTAGGAATTATGGTACGACCAGCATTAACTATAGCTGATCATGTCAATACGTTATATCCTATTCTACGAGAAAACAAAAATACTTTGCGTGTGTAAAATCAAATTGATAGATCAAAGTTAAGCTACCTCTGAGGCCAACAGCTGTACTTCACCACGCCACTTAAAGAATTTACGATAGACTTCTCCAACACAGAATAAATCATAGTATGATGTCTAATCTACAGTCTACACCAAGGTGCAGGCACTCAAATGAAATATGAGAAACGGGATAAGTTCCTATTCGATAAAGTGATGTAGTAGTGTCCTTCCCACCACTTTCTAAGTGTGAATTAAGTATCTTTTAGACCCTCACATCTACCATCAAATTCTTTTGTGAAATGGCCAATGTTCCGGCTGAAAGTGTGTAGAATTTCTCTAGTACCAATGGTACTTCTGGCTATAGTTAGTAGTTTTCTTCATTCTACATAGTTCTTATTGCTATCTTCATTAACAGCGCGCTCACATCGTTAACGGAGCTTACGAGCCAAATGACGAAGAGTGTCTGAACCCATGGCGCGAAGAGAACGAGGAAGATGAACTGGCGAAGGCAGTTCAGGGTACTGTGATCTCTGAGGGCGAAGAGAAGAAAATGGAAGAGGATGTAAAGCCTGCCGAGTAAGTTTGTTTATTTGTTGAATGAGGCAGTGCCAGCCTCTGACGTCAGCTTAAGCTGCCCAAGGGTCTCTAACATGGCATAGCAACTGCTATTAATCGATAAAAACCGGAACTGACGGCTTAACGTGCCCACCGAAACAATATGATGACAGATCTATCACCAAGCACTGAAGAATCATGATTGATCAAACATGCACTACCAACTGAGGATTCCCACAGCACCCAAAGTCTGTGAGATATTTTCTTCATTTCCCTAACTTGACACATTTCTTTCAGGCCTCCAATGGACCCCAATGTGAAGGGCATCCCAGAATTCTGGTACACTATCTTCCGGAACGTGTCTATGCTTGCCGAGATGATGCAGGAACATGATGAACCTATTCTTAAGACCTTGCTGGATATTAAAGGTATAAAATAAAATAAATCATATATGTGTGGCTGAGGCTGAGATATAATCAGAATTTTGAGAATTTAGTCCATTGTAATGTTAAGAATTGTTATTATAGCAGATTTAATCTGATGCCTGTATACATTATCAGTGTATTTTATTAAAATAATTAATTCAGAACACATTTTACCATTTGTAAAGCAGTAATTCAAACTGGTTTTAATTCTGAACTTTCATATAACCAAAATTTTTTGATATCTCACTCAGACTAATTCCAATTTGTCTACAACTAACAAAATAAGCTAAAATGATGACTGATCTATCACCAAGCACTGAATGCCATGATTATCAAACATGCACTACCAACTGAGTTGATACCTTGATCAATCGAACCTAGAATCTTCTGAACATTATTAAAACATTTTGTTTTACATTCACAGTGCAGATGCATGAAGAGCCCATCGGTTTCACTCTGGAATTCCACTTTGCTCCTAACGACTACTTCACAAACACTATCCTAACTAAGGAGTACTCGATGAAATGCAAGCCCGATGACGAAAATCCACTTGAATTTGAGGGCCCCGAAATCTTCTCGTGCAAGGTTTGTGAAAATGCAATACTGGAAACTACTAATGTCATTTATTTATTTCATAACTGGCTACAAACTAATAAATAATTGTTACAAAAGCAAACATTTTCTTAATATGTTCACTGATGAAAATACACCTCTGTGTTTTCATAATTATACGACAACCGAAAACACGCCTGGCGTGCGAACCCGCACTGCAGTATTGTCAATTTTATCACACCAGTTGTGTGCGCCCACACTGCTGATTGAGTTTAGTTACGACACAGCGCCAGTTAACACACACGTTGTGTGAAGATTCGCAATAGAGGCAGAAAAAGTAAAACAGTTCAGCAGTGAACCCTGTGATGTAGACATATCAACAGGCATCTACTTACCTTGCCTGCGAAAAAAATTTTTTCACCGAAAAGCCGTCTCAATAGTTATTTTGATGAGTATGGACATGATGACAGATCTATCACCAAGCACTGAAGAATCATGATTGATCAAACATGCACTACCAACTGAGGTTCCATAGCTCTTAACAACAACAGTAGCGACATACATGCTTCCACCATCAACTAACTCATAAGCTTTATTTCAGGGATGCGAAATTAACTGGAAAAAGGGGAAGAATGTGACTGTTAAGACAATAAAGAAGAAGCAGAAGCATAAGTCCCGTGGCTCGGTGCGCACCGTCACCAAGTCTGTGCAGGCTGATTCTTTCTTCAATTTCTTTTGCCCGCCGGCCATGCCCGAGGATCCTAACTCCACTCTGGCAGGGGACATCCAGGTGAGACATACACAATTTGAAGAAATTCTTTTCCTACTCACTGCAACAGTAATAGAAGTGATTGCAGTGCAAGTTTAAAGTCAGTCTCAGATATTTTTCTATTGACCAAGTTTATATTTTGGCTATGAGTGGTAGACTTATGTCTACAAATCACTACATATAAATGCAAACAAATTCCCTTGATGGTAAGCGTCATGCCTGCTTATCACGGTTTCAGAGCAACTCTGTTTATTATTTTTTGTTAATGTACCTATAAATGAACCACAGGTATTCTGAGTTTTGGTAGGACCGTGGTCCTCATAGTTTAATACCTATATTATCAATTTGTATTACTGAACATGATGACAGATCTATCACCAAGTACTGAAGAATCATGATTGATAAAACATGCACTACCAACTGAAGTTTACTAGATTTTAAATAATCTGACATGACCCGAGGAGCAGTTTTCTACAACGCTTGTTTGTCTCAGGCGCTCCTAACTGCCGATTTCGAGATTGGCCACTACATCCGCGAGCGCGTGGTTTCCCGTGCCGTGCTTCTCTACACCGGAGAAGGTCTCGATGAGGAAGACGATGACGACTATGAAGAGGAGGTTAGTCTAATAAAATTACTATACCGTCTAGCTTTTGGAAGGTGAACTCTGCAGAGGCCAATGGTCTCCCAAAAAATGAATATCTAACTTAGTCATGAGCCATTTACTTGGACATTATTTGGAGTGGGCTTGCTGAGATTTTTTTAATTTGTATCCCGTTTATTGGAGAACGCGCCTACCTGCATACCACAGCCCATGGTCATGCTTTCTGATTTTACTCAACGGCTTCAGTAATTATGTAACATCGTTATATGTCATCCCTAATTGGCCTCTGTAGATTTCTCCTTTTCTATGAGATTAATAAAGTGCTTGAGAAGAGCTTTAATGTATTAAGAACTATATCGGATCAGTTCTTCTTGTGCACTTTATACATCTTTAGTATTTTGACTTGCTTGTGGTTAAGGGCTTAGCTTTAATGCAGATGCATCTTGTAAAGAAATACAGCAGAGCTGTTAAGAATATGAAGAATTTACAATAAGCGGGTCGGATATTCCCCTTCACTACATAAATCATGCATTGATGCATTGATGCATGCACTGATTTTGAACAAAAGTGCAACTGTATTAGAATTTAACATTGTTCTACATTTGAACTGCTGATTCTCCTAAGATTACCATTCTATTACGATCTTCAGCTACGATCGTGATGTTAATTTAATTTTGATTGTTTTTCATCGGAGTACCAGCTCCAGATATTATAGCGCTATTTGGAAAACTAGCCAGTGAATTCTACAGCCATCTTAGTATTCCTTAGTATGCCTTAGTTTTATGCATGGTAGATAGTTGATAAGCTTGCTTCGTTACTTTTTCGTTTAGTTGCCTCCCCGAGACAGACGAAGGTACAGTATTCTAGCATTTTGATTGTTTTATTCCAACGTCGGCACAAATGTTCCTGACATACGGTATCTACGTCTAATGTCGCGGGCACGTAACACGCAACCAAACGCGGTATGTTATGGTTTCAGGAGGATTCGTACTCGGACGAAGACTCTGGGACTGAAGAAGTGTCTGACGCAGAAGATTGATGCGCGTCGAATATCCGGTCGCCCTTAGTTGTTACATAGTCTTCCGAGGCGGTCCCATAAGCCACCAAGCTCGCGTCTCATTGATCTTGGCCCGCAGGACCACAAGCGCAGCCGTGCTTTTCTATCGCGACCATATCTGGCTCATATCTCCTATTTTTTTACCAAATAATTAGTGCGTTTGCCAAACGAAACGTGATAACGAATACTCCTGCGCCGTGTCCTTATAAATTCTTTAGTAATCGTACGCTAGATTTTGTAATAGACCTTCACATTTTACACTATTCTATGCATGATTTATCCTCAGCCCTGATAAATATGTTTTAGAAACATTGTTTTGAAACTGTGCTCCCGATGAGTGATTTAATTAAAAAAATAAAAATAAACGGGATGTGTATGGTGCCACTCTTTATTGTATAAAATAATGCATGTTAACTCATTGATTGTCTGTTACGATGCCTATATTGCATTTCTAGTTTATTAGTTATACATAATTCTCGTTTTTATTTAATATTATTTTATACAGTAATTATAGTGTGTATTTTTGTTTACGATTTTTAAATGTTCGTTTGTGTAATTTGAAATTTCTTGTGATATTAATATTTTCTAAGGCAATATTGATTTGTTTTCTGCTTAATAAAATTTTAAGTACTGTCATTCCAACGAAAGATAGCTTCTCTTAGTCGTGGTCAATTAAAGCCCTGCTCATGGAAATGAATATATCGAATCTCGTAGTGCCAAAACGCATTTCCCAGCACCACTTGAATACAAACTGTGATCTATCTAATATCTATGTTTTATATAATTTGACATTAGCTACGTCGGATTGTAATAGATGTATATTTTTTATTTATGTAACTTTCTATTGAAGTTAAATAATAGCAGCTCGTCAGGTAACTTACGTATCGGTAATGGCTTCATTCTGGCATGTCTTTATGGTGACATTAAAATTGTATGCTTTTTACACAAGTGTTTTATTTATTTTTTATCCTTGTTTGCATGCTAAAAGTGTGAGAATGCGGATGGTTGAAGAATTCACGAGGTAACTAGTGCTATTCATTCGTTTCAATGCATGTTCTTAGTTGGTATGTGTTGACGATATGTTATGCGTTTGTCAGGAGGAGGAGGAATGCTCGACGGAAGAAAGTGAGGACGAAGAGCCGGTGCCGCGGCGGCGGCCCAAGAAGACTAACAACAAGGCACTAGGCGCCCCGGGGGGCGGGGCGGAGAACCCCGCCGAGTGCAAGCAGCAGTAGTGCGCTCACCGCCGCGTGACCCCGTCACCTCACGTACTACGACCTAACGTGGGCTTTTATAGAAAACACCGTGGATTAAACTTCGGCGCGTGGACAACATCAAATGTTAAGCTAGGGTTTTTTATTGGAATCGTACGATTGCCGTGACTGAAGTATATCTCCATACGCTTCGGCAACATGACTGATAGATCGAGTATGTTTCTGGGCGCTATCGTTTGTAGAACTTCGCCGTAAATTTGCAATTCGTCTGTAACCTTCACATTCCTCGTTGGGTACATTTGTATTTATGAAAATAATGTGTAACGGAATGTTGTTTTGAAGATATCCGCCTTAAGCCGTCGTGTTATTTTATTGTCTGTTTGTAGATTGACCTCGGGTAGTGCTCCAAGCTTTCAAATAGCTGCATGGTTTGGAAATGTGATGTTTCACTGCCGTTTTGGTTACAGCTATATTTTCAAAGTCTTTATGACGGTATTATTATTATTTTTACTTCTAGCTTTCCCGTAGCATGTGTTATGCCAATTATCAAATTAATAGCAACTCTAACTATAATAATCTTAGGACTAGGATTGTGTCTATTGAGATATTTCTCCCAAGCATATAATATTATTCCACTATATCAGGAAAACATGGCTATAATTGTGAAACGCCAGTGTTAGTTTCGTATGAGTAACATTGGTATTAGAAATAAGCTGCATTACGTACACCAATCTGTAGGTTATGTACACACAACATTACAATTTTTAAAATAAATATGATGGATACTTATAATTTATTTTTGTTTCATTTAACACTGCTGAATGTGAGTCCAATTTAATTTATGGTAGAAACTAAGGTAGGGTAGGAAACTAGGAAGGTTCAATTGGACAAGTCAAACTTTTGAGTTAGGAAGGTTGTATTGATTTCATGATAATGCGTGCTGAACCAACACCAATTACTGCCACTCTAAGACTAGAAATACAATGAAAAATGATACATAACTATAGATAGCCCAAATTCATAGAACGTGGCTAATTTCGGAACATGGCTACGGCTTATGAAATATTGTCCTGTTGCTCTTGCTTTTTCAGTGTCACGGAGGTTTTACGACATTTTTGCCAAAGAGTTCTAAGCAAAGACCTAGACAACAGTAACAGGACACGAAATAATAACTCAACAATTTCGTAAGATCGATTTATTCAACTTTCAAAAGATGTAACAATGTATTTATCACGATTTGTCTTTTATTACATACACCGCGATCAGATCTGGGGTCTATAATTAATACAGTTCGATTTAATTCTAGGGTCTACTCTGTGGCCATCAGTAAAATAAACTTCACAACGCTAAATGTGCAAAAAAAAAAACAATTAGGTAATTAAACACAATATGATTCAACTAGGGACTCGTGCACTTTAGCCAGAAAGTAGACCAAATTATTAGCTAAAAAATCTTAAAACTTATTAGGTATCTCAAAAGTGACAAATGTAGCATGGCGGTAGATATACACTTGTCAATAAGTTGTTTTGTACTCCTACCTCGGTAAGCTCTGAGCCGAGATCTAGCCGGAACTGGACACCACGCTACTTGTAGAGGGGTACCTACACGTAATGTTTAATTTTACAACACGTCAAACTAAGAAGTCGTGCTTGAGGAAGATGCCGTAGACTGGTCTACGTGGATAGTAGACGAGTGTACAGCACGTCCTCACTGGTGCCAAATAGGAATTTTATTTATAATTGATTCCTTTTGACAATGATCTCATTTTCCGGTCCCTGTTGTCTACCACCTTATGCCATTGATATAAAACGATTACGTTTTTGGCTACGACAGGTAGACGCGCGAAGTCCACCAGTGGGAGACATTGGGAGATTTAGTTACCAGCAGTAGATGATATCAGAAATAAACGTAATGAATTAGCTAGTGGCTCAGTCGCTGACGCCCGCTTGTAGGTCGGTTTAAGCGCGAGCGCATATTCTTTACAGTGATTCGAAGTGTTACTGCTGGGTCTAAGTACACTATAAATCTCGTAATAACACTGTTAAGTACAAATTCTATTGCATTTAATACAACTGGGAGATGACTCCTTTGCACCATCGCAGAAAATGCAGAACCAATTCACTTCAAATAGATTAGTTCTGCGTTAACTTCCACGGCATATTTACGTACAATCGATTATTCTATATACATTAGGTATATTATCTCGTACACTCTTACAATAATAATTGAATTCAATAAAAACAATGTCAGAGCTAAACGCAATATCAATAAAATTTAATACAGTAAAAGTGACAACAGCTAATGTAAATTTATATAAAATTTGAGCCATTAGAGGTTAAGTCTGGATATTTTAGCACCTTATTGTCTTTAAAATTATTCTAACGTCTCGGTTATATTATGATTTATGACGTTTGTCACTAACCCAAAACATAAATGAAAATTCTAAACTACATAACAGTCCTTTTAGCAGTCTGGTAAAAATACGTCTAGGTGACACGGAAAATCTCGGAAACACCGAGTTTTTAGTTAAGTAGAACGTGTTTATATGCCACTAAGTTAGCGACTGACGAAACGAACAGGTCGTGTATCTGATCGTAAGCGCCACCTGTACATAACAGTTCGGCTCTACACAGCGCTCGTCAGCTTTTGGCACTATGAATAATTATGATAATTGAAAAAATGCGCAACAAACCAATCATAATATAAGCGAGCTACAATAGGGACAATAATATCGCTGTCATAACTACACGAACAAAAGGGAATGATGCGATATGGTAAACATTGGTTAGGTTTTAAATAAACACAGAAATTATTTTACTAGAGACGAAAAAACACTGCAGAAAATATTCATATTGGGGCAAAATTCATTCTGTATTTTACAATAAATTAGATCATAATTGTACTAATTATTCTGAAGCAGACATGCGATATGACGCCATGTTTCTCGGTTCTTAACAATTTTAAGCGTCTTAAGCAATAGTTAAGTCAAACAAAAAAAACAGCAAGTTACTTACACAAATAGTATTTCACTAAGATTCATTCTTTAATTAGATTTTATTAATTTAGGCTAGGCCTCTATATACACGACAACCGCTAATTAAAACGGGTGTTTTATTATAATATCTCACTATGAAAAGGTCTTTATATATCTTAACAAACATACCTGCTGCAGTATATGGTTGAAAAAATTAATGAAAAAATATAACCCTCCTTTTGGCAGTCGGGTAAAAACTTTTAGGTCTCATGTTTTAGTGTCGAACTAGTCGATCTATGTTTCAACCGAGTCAACTATCGAGCCGTTTCTCAACATTGTTACGACGTGTCAAACTTAAGCCGAGTCTACTGCGCGTGTATTAGTCTACACACTACACAAAACATTGTCATTTTTGAAACATTTTGACATGTTTCATGTTTTGTCATCAAACAAGATATGTTGACAAAAATTACAAAAGCTTTGTGTCGAGGTTTTTGTGTATTGTTTAGAGCAAAACGCGCACAGTTGACACGGCTTTACGACAAATTTAACCTCGCTTATTCATAAAAAAAGTTAACGATAGTCAGTACTGCGCAGTACAATATTGTAGTGCGCAATTTTACTAAACGTCACATAACTTTTTATTAAGAGGGTCACACTAAAAATAGTTGAAATTATTTTAGACTTTTTCATTCAGATCGTAAATAATAAATTATATATTTTCTTACTATAAAATAAACCACAAATAAATTATTTCTAAAGAGCATACGCATTTCAAACATTGGGTAATTTAATATTAAGTCAGGGCATAGATTCAACATTCCAATTTACGTGAATAATATATAAAATTCATCAAAACAACATAATTGTTGTATTAACTTTCAAGAAAAATAAAATGTATAATATTTATATGTAGGTAGGTCATCCTACACAACCAAAATATTTCCCTATTACTAGCTACATAACTAAATATTAAGAAAATTTGACAAAATAAATATAATTCACCTCTACTATGGTATATAATAATCTATTATCGTTTCTAAATAGTACAAAAAAGTAGGTGTAAATCAAACTACCAAACGTGCAATATACCATACGCATGCAAAATGCATGAAAAACAAAACAAAGAAATATCGAACAAATACTATCAGTGAAAAAAACAGCTTTTGTTTTCCCGGAACATAATCTACTATTCAGGAAGCCCAAACAAAGACACCACAGATAAAATTTATATAAAAAAGAGGGTATTATTGCCTTATTTAATTGACGAACTTTTTAAGTTTCACTGTTACAGTAATTATGTTTTATAAAAAATCTAATGGAAGTTATATTCGGGTTACAGTGGCTGGTAAATAAAGTCAGACGTAGCGATAGCGGAGTGCTGAAGGAGGACTGTCTGTTCCAATCCATGGCGTGATGAGATCGCTTCCTCCAACCTCGCACCTCTGCTCACCCGCCAGTAAAATCAAAGGCAGATTAGGCCGACCTTACAAGTTAACTCTGGTGTCAACCATTGATTTATTACACTATAAATATTATCACGCGATACTCGGTATCGTGATCCAATATTGATGATTACTACCTCTATAATTGTATCGATGATCACGATATCCAGATCATAAATGGGTGGTTGACTGGTAGACAATGCTCTTAGCGTTAAGTCCGCCATTTGTACTAGTTAGTTAATCTGTGCAATAAAGTATTAAACAATAATAATAATAAATTATTTTGAGTGCAATTTGTCCCAGGCTCTTTGATTTCGAATCTTTACGCGAATGCATAAAAGGGTATTACAAACACGTTTAGCATCAATTGTTTTATGAAATATTGAAAGTATAAAGCCTACCTCAAAATCGGACTCTACGCCGCTTCAGCTCCAACTTATTTGCTAGCCACTGCACACAAAGGCTGATTCACAAATCATTAGTTACATGGCGAGTTAACTTGCGAAACTAGCCGAGTTAAGTCCTAAATTATCATTGTTTGGACGGGCATTACTTAATCGTCAACTTACTAGCAACTGGCAAATCTCTGTCCTAACAACGACGATGACTTAACTCGCCCAGTTTTGTAAGTTAACTGGGTACTTAACTATACGTAAATCAGCCGTAAAGGCTGTCTAGTGTCTAAGGCCTTTTCACATTTTGTTTATTATGTACGCTTTGTATCGTACAGATCTATTTGTCGTAGCTCTTAACAAAATACTATGTTTAAAAGCCACTACCACACAGGTGCGATGATAACGGTCGATATTATCGCAAGCGTTTTTGCGATATCTGTTAAAGTTTACTTTGTATTTGGACGCGCGCAAACTTAAACATTGCTGCGGTAATATCACCGTGATAGAAATAGGAAAGGACGCGGACGCATTATCGGAACATAAATAAAATAAAAGAAAAATTACTATCGAAACAACGCTGCGATATTGTCGATAACATCGCCCCTGTGTGGTCGTGCCTTTACCCTAGCGTGACCTAGTATTATTGCACTTTCGTGTTAGTGGCTATAACCTTGCGTGACCCAGTTTGCAAGTTCCACCGACACAGCGGCGGGCGTCACGCCGGCGTCTTGGCTTTCTTGCCGAAGGGAAGGTGGATGCGGCGTTTTCTTGGCTTCGGGAGCCCTTCGTCGTCCATTAGGGAAGAGTCTGTGGATTCCTCTTCGGGAGGCGTATTGCTTGACGGGGTTGGTACGTCTGAAACCAATATAATAAGGCTGTTGACAATTTTTTTTAATGAGAATTTTTCACTTGACTTATGTAAAGAATAATATTGAAATTAATAATGTAGTTTACGAAACATCATTGTTTTTAGATTAGTAAAGGTTTAGATTTTTGAACCGCAGATAGAATAGAAAATACTTTGTTATACCCCAGTTCAAAAATACACAAGGTACAGGAATAGAACTCATTGAAATAAATATAGCACAATGGGCGGACTTATCGCTAAAAGCGATCTCTTCCAGTCAACCTTAGTCGCAGATAGCGATAGATGATGATGTAGATCTGCAGCTCACCCTCGGGCAACGGCCTCTGCCTCGCGAAGGGCGTCCGCTGCGGCACGCGCGCGTCGTCCGCCGCGGGCACCACGTCGGTGCTGCGCGAGCGCACCATCGGGCCCGCGCCCGGCGCCCGGCGCGGCGGCGGCAGCGGCGCGCGGAGCGACGCGCGCAGCTGCGGCTGGGACAGCGAGTGCGCGGACCGGGTTAGATCTTCTCCCGTCCAGTTTACACTGAAAATATAATCAGCGAGATCAGTATACATATTCTGTTCTAGCTACGGGTGCGGCTCTGCTCACTCCATAGTGTTTTCCCATACAACAAACACAACGATTGTGTTTTCCCGCACTCCCGGCAAGTTATGAAAAACACGACAGTTGGTGTTTTCAGCAGTGAATGTGTTAATAAATATTCTTATCTTCACTAATATTTTTAACAGGTAAAGTTGGTTTGTTAGTTTGAGTGTTCTAGAAGATACTACCAATCCGTTTCTGACAATTGTTTCACTAATAGAAAGCCACATTAACCCTCAGTGCTATAGGTTATGTGTTGTCCCGGGAAAATGCAAGGTTCCTGAGAGAAAACGGGAATTTTGTGAAAAGGTATTTAATAGAAATACCCGATTTCTCTGATTTTCTAGAAAGTAGACACTTTGTTAATACTGAATTTGGACCAAAAGACCGAACCATATATGTAAAGATTGTATGCAAAAAAAAAAACAAACAAAACAACATTAGTTCTACTCACTTATCCCCACCAAGCACGAACTGCACCTGGTCTCTTCTAAAGTCACCCACTGGACTCTTCCTCACGTCGTTGTTGGTTTTGACCTTCAACTCTTCAGAGGAAGGTCTCTTGTCTTCCAACCTACTCAGTCTGTCCTCGGTGCGGCGTTCACGCGCCTCCTGAGCTAGTCGCTCTTCTAGTTGTAATCTATGGGAATATAGAACGTATTGAGACGGTCAGTGCAACTGTTTTAGCTTGGCAAAGCTGTATTACTGGTAAATGCTGGATGCTGGTTTTCTTTTTACAAAGAATTATTTAGAGTTTGATTACGAAATGGTCCTTTGGTTCGGCTATATATTTCGAGGGTTTTATGATGATCAGCAAATAAAATAGAACATAACAATCAGTTCTGTAAATGGCTTAATAAGCTGAATCAACCGGCAAGTATAACAATGTTCCTATAGGTTTTAGTTTCTAATGCAGTATCGCTATAATATCACTCACTGATCGTCAAAAATCTTAGGCATTTCCCGCAGTTCTAGAAGGCTGAAATTTGACACAGTTTAATAGAAACAAAAGACAACCAAATCAATGGTAACAATAAAATTCTGTTTTTTATTTGACTGACTGACGAGACGAGCAAGTCCTACCTGATGGTAAGCGCTACGCCTACCCATAACAGTCACAGCACTACCCGAACTCTGCACCGCGCAGTATTGTGCAATGCAGGGTTCTGGGTTGGCACAAACTTAAGCTTGATTCGACAGCTCTAAAACTATTGCCGTCCCGTCCTATTGCATTGGGTTAAAAAGAGACGGCTTATCGTTTGACAGGACTGAACTAGTTTGCAAAACTACAGAATTGGTTAAAATAGCTGTGACTTTAAGCTTACCTTGCTTCGGCAAGTCTCAGGTCGAGGGGGTAGTGTGGGGCGTCGGCTTCGCTTCCCGAAGAGTCCTCGCGCCATCCAAATGCGTCAGACACTGTAACACAATTAAATTAGAACTACCCTCCTAGAATATTACTTACCATATCTGTTTGTTACATTGTTAAACCTTATCCCATTGAATTTTGTCACTAAATTATTATATTACTTTGTAAAACTTATAGGTTTTTGTTTTTAATATCCTTTCAAACAAATTTTACTTATATTGTAAAAGCATGTACGAAATAATATGCCCGTGTGAACGATATATAATTATGATAAAAAGCCAATAAGCATTAAAATATTCGTAACAAATCTTACCTGCGGTATGCCAAATGTTGCCATAGGACACTTTAAAGCAAAAAAAAAATATATATAGACTAGTCTATAGTGGAAATCTGCAAGGCTCTAGTGGGAAAAATGGCGGCAAAAATAAAACAAAATCACAATCGTAAAAAGCTTTCAAACGTGCATTATTACAAATCGATATTTTAAATAGTATATCAGACTACTATCATCGTATCATCAGCTAAATATTAATGCCAGTTATTTTTTTTTTATTTACCTACAAAAAGCGTTTATTTAGAAGCATGTTATAAACATAATCTGTCTCGACAGTTAGATACATCAAAATTATATAAAGTGAATCGAAACGCCCGGCTTTAGAGAAAACCGCTCAGTATTATTATACAGGAGGGTTCAAATCTATACGTAAAAGACTAAACGGTAACTGTAACGCACTAAAAGTATGTGGACACGAAGTAATTACTCGGGTGAATCTGCGGGGGGTAAGCAGCGCCCACATAAGAAACAACATACTAGCGACATAGGATACGTTTTATCGCGATAAAAATCTACCCTGCGCGGACAAAGTCGCGGGCGAAAGCTAATAGAACATATGACATTAAAAAAAGGACCTAAGAAGAAAGGCTTAAAATAAGATACTGAACAAGAACATAACTTTTTGGGAAATGATGTCTGTCTGTTTGTTTTCGTATCACGTAAAAACTACTGAACGGATTGCAATGCGGTTTTCACAATGTAGTAGCTTAGAATCTGCTTTGTGTAATTATATATATTATATATTAATCCGACGAGTAGAAGTAGAGCTATTCATAAAAAACTGTTTGTAAGCGGCGCGCCGGTGTAGCCAGGAGGCAATAATATATGCTATTGATTTTTTATTATTGATTTATTTCTATAAGTACCTTATACCTTGTGTATTTTATAAAGTGGTGTAGGTACCTACAATCGAGCATTTCCTATTCCATTCTAAAAAACTTCTATTCTTTTAAATTGGAGAAGACAAATCAATTATTATCAATAATTGTTTTTTAAATATTATAGTAACGAGACGAGCCGATCGTTTATCTGATAGTAAGCGCCACGTCTAACTGTAATCATCTGACAGTGTCATCCAGAACTAGTGATTGCAAAATCTTGGGCCTGTATTGGCGAGCATTGGTTTTAAATGCGTTTCTCTCACTCAGACATGTAGTAGAATATGAATCAAACTTTAACTTAACTAAGTTAAAAGAGTAAGTATTTGAGATACCATTTGTAATCTTGATAATAAGGTGAGACACTTTTCTAATGCGTGCACAAAAAAATAAAAGCTCCGTACCACTGGGGGATTACCACAAAACTCGCTAAACGATATTCCGGTGTCTTTTTCTTTGCATTTTTTATAGAGGTAGGAATAAAAAATTACAAAGCCTTTATTTAGCAACTATAAGGTCGAAAATCTAATATCAAAATTGATGACTTATGGAGATAGAGACCGGCCAAAATTTTGCTAAAATAAAAGTGAACCAAAAGATCTTTGCTTTATTTCCACGTCTACGTCATGTGGCTATAATGCTACCGATATATCGTTTATCCAGTTTCTTGTTAAAAGGTTTTATCTACGAATATCTACATAAAATCAGATTAGGAGACATGCAACTATAAAAGGAAACCCACACCAAAGAGTATTATGTACATAAAACCTGTGTAATGCGCGTTTTTTCGCTGGCCGATATTATATTGAAGAATATAGATTCTTGCTTTCAAAATTCAAATAATTTAAACTTCTAATAACAATGTAAAATCTGTAGAATTAAAAAAAAATACAGACTATTATGAAAAATTAAAACCTGTACTTCTTACTTTGCTATTGTGTTTGAAATCTTCTATTGTAATAGGATTATGTAATATCAGTAATATCGGCTAGTGAAAAATTCTATTATTTCATACATGCTTTAATTGAATTCTATCATTGATAAATCTAATACTTGATGTGCCTGAAAGCTTCCTACCGATTGTGAAAGTTAATAAAATTTACATATTTTTATTGAATTCCAAAACTTACATCAATTATTACACAAATGAAGTCACTTAATATTAAATAAATAAATAACAAAGTGGCTTAAAAATATGGTAAGGGAGTTCCGCCAAGGCAACTTTTGGCTGTTTCACACATTTATAACGCGCGACTGCATCGCGTCCATATCGATGCTGCATCGCAACAGGATCAATGTTGTATTGCGTCTGTAGTGATGCAAAATCGAGGTTACGTGAGCGAGAGAATACGACCAGTGACAGCATCGCGACTGTATCGCGGTCGTTATGCGATTGTATCGCTGCAAATAGTAGCCGCGGGCGACCTCCCTTAAATAGATTCTATATCATTATGTCTAACTCAGGAACTTGACTAAACCCCTATTTTAAATGTAAAAATATGTTAAAATAGCTTAATAATGGGGGTGAAATTTCAAGATCTCTAATTAGAATACATTTCAGCTGTTGAATAAAATTATTCATCATTTTCTACGGACAAAAGTTTATTCGCAACTCTGACAACAGTATTTGGTTCCTTGAAAGTTTTATGGGTGTGAAATGACCTTTTTAATTACAAAATCAACCCATACTGGTCTGAAACAAGTTCTTAAACTTTCGTGAACTGGTTTCACAATATGTACTAGCCATAAACGGGTCTTATTTGACGAGTCTAGTTAACTTATTCCGTTTTTAAGCTTTTTTCGTTCTATGGTGTTTAATTTTTTTTTTATTGTTGCATAGGCAAACATTTGACTGTTGTCTCATCCGGTGGTAAGTGTCGACACGGTCGATAAAGAGTTTATCTATTTAAGTGGTGCACATATTAATAACAAAATATAATTTGAACAAACCTCGACTTTTCAATCAAATGACAATGATCGTTGTTTTTGTATTTCAGTGAATGCCTACTGACAGTTTAAAAGGCGTTCACCGTTTTCAGAACTCGAATAGTGTATAATTATGGCTGTCTTAAGGCTGACTAACATATACATTAGTTAAGCGGTGAGTTAAGTTGTTTTCATCGCTTATAATACTTAATCATCAACTTGCTACTTCTGTGGTAGATTCTTGTCCAAACGATAATAAGAACTTGACTCGCAAGTTACTTAAGTTAACTAGTAACTTAACCAATGGATATGTAAATCAGTCTTAAGAAAGTCAGTGTGAAAGAAAAAAATCGTACGACTGAGTATTTAATAGGAGGTTTATTTTGTCATAGATCTTTAAAACATTCAAGGAACCGAATGAACATTGTTAGTTTCTTTGACAATGGCCCTGATGCGTTAGAATAAGTGAAATTAATTACAAATTTACTAAATCTATGAAACAACGAAGTTAAGTACAAAATGTTAAATTTGTTTAGTAAAAGAGAGACTTTAAAACAGCTTTGAGCACTATAAAAAAATCTTACATTTAAATCGTTGTAAATAATTTATATTAAGTATTAACGCTTTAAGTTTGTTATATTAAAAGTTATAATATAAATAGGAATTATTAATTATCACATCATATAAAAGAGAATTGCAAATAAATGTCATTGAATATTTCTTTTAGACACTCCAAGACATTATTAAATGGCTCATAAATACGACACACCGTTTTATATTCAAAATACAAATTATTGCTATAATAAATTTAAAATGTTACAAAATATTGGAATTACATACGAAAAAGGCACATATTTCACCATTTCAGCGTATTAGTTATTTGTGACAACAAACAATAAAAGGTGGTTTATGCTACAACGTGCCGAGTCCGATCCGGGTTTTTTTTATTTGATTCAGTGACGAGACGAGCAAGTCGATCACCTGATGATAAGCGCTACGCCTGCCCATAACACTTACCGTAGTATATATAAATTGATCTCTTAAAAAATTTAATAAGTACCTTATTTACTCTTATCCTAAAGATCAGTACTGACGCCGTTATCGATAGTTCCACACCTATCGCTATGAAACCGTGCGCAAATTTAGCATCGCACTGAACACGTCCGTATCACAGCGATAGCTACGGATGACCGACGCCAGTAATGACCGTCAGAATAAGGCTCAGTATGGCATAAAGTGGGCGACCATGTCACGTCCTAGTGTGTTATGCTCTTGGTACTATTGACCGGTAGTTGTATCCCTTAATTGGCATCGGCTCGGACCCGGCTCGGTTGAGCATAAACCATCCTTTTTGCTTTCAGAATTAAATCACGGGTACGTTAAAAACAAAAAAAATAAACCTAAATGCTTCAAAAATGTGTCAGTAAGATTAAGACTAATTAAGCTGTCAATCTTGTTATTACTCTTTGAATTAATAGAAGAAATATTGTGAGAAAGTCAGATTTTAATTGTTTCAGATCTTAAACAAAACTATTCTATGCGATTTTAAATATTAAGTAGCTACTTGGTACATTTAGCTTCTTAGCTTAACAGAACAAAAATCCAACTAACGCTTTCCAAACAATTTTATATTTAATTTTATCCAATACCTTTCATCAAAAAGATCTGAGCAAAACATGTCTTTCATTGCTTTTATTCTACTTCATACAAAATCCAAAAAATATGTAACGAAACCACGGCACCGAATGAAACAGAGTATATTTCGTTAACCGAGTCATTTTAAATATTGCATACAACGAGGCCTAACCGCTGATCTGTATTTAACTTATACGGTCTGACGAAAGGACCCAGCACGTCTACGCTTACTCTGTCAAATTTACGTATTAATAAGAAAACATAATAGTAACAATTAATCTATATGATCGACGGTTCTTATAACGGTAGTAAACTCGCGAACCCCGACCTTATTAACTGGTCTTTCTTTTTTCGCAATCACTGGTGTATTATCTTCCGCGTCCCCCGCCAAAACTGTCAGAATTTTTATTTGTAGAGTAAGATGCGTGCCGGGTCCATAGAGTAATTATATTAAACGTCCTTGCTATGTGTGTGTAAGGTATTTTTGTCTATGGTTCACTCTCGCACCCTTTGCACTGTAAGACGTTATGGTACTATGAGTCTCAGTGCAGTGGGTTTATTTTGTGTCACTGTCCAGTGTCGCCATCATTAGTTTTCCATACGATTTAGAGTCATAACTGAAACGAATGTTATTATAAGTAGACAAAAAGTAGGCTTATTACAGTGGCACAATTTATTTCCATGAATAAGGAGAGTGTGTTTACACTCCACCACCACCATAGACCATAGGGTCTGAAGGACATGAGAAATAAATGGCTGGAAGGACAAGTTTACTATTAAACATTTATGATGTTATGAATTTGAATGAAAGTTATGAACAAGATTCCTTTGATTTTTTTTTGTATTAATTAAATTAAATTGTAATTAATTTTAATTGTAGCTATTTTAACATTTTATATAGAACATTTTATTTCATGCAATGATTGTGGTTTCGTTACACCAAAAATGCCGTTTTATCTATCGAATGTCCACATAATTTAAGTGATAGTAAAACTCAAACAAAACTTATTATGAAACTGTGGTAAATGTATTCATATTAGATATTTCATTATTTTCGTTTAAGCATTAAGGCTGTCACAGACTGCATTTTTACTAAAATATATAATATAAAATACCAGATGTAACCGCCACGTGTTGTAACACCGTATAAAAAAAAATGCATTTTTATTTTTTTATAAGTTTTTAGGCATTTAACCCTCTGGTCCACAGAAGACCCTACTAAAGTTTCATCACAATCTGGTCAATGCTTTAGGAACGCATAGATTACAAATATTTATTTTTATGTATAGACTAAGATCCTCGATAATCAACTTTAAGAAACTTAAATATAGAGTCGATAATGACAATCCTTATGCCACAGTTATCAAATTACTATCTGAAATTATTTTTTACTTCAACAATGAATCGAAATATTTGAGTACAATATAATTATTATCTTTTCCTAGTTGAGTTTGAGTTTTTTTATGATCCCATACGAATGCATATACCTCGGCCATAAAAGACTTCAATAATCTATCTGGTTTTTAAAGATTTAAATTTGACAACATTTCTATGGAACTAATTTCAAAATATCTATCGACTCTGCCCGCGCAATTTACACAATTTTATCGAAGGGTATTTTTTCATAATTATTTTAACCCCTTAAGGGTTGAATTTCGAAAAATCCAATATAAGCCCCTCATCATAAAAAACAACATACCCTCCAAGTTCTTACAAGTTTAGGCAGAGCGTTAATTGTGACACGGGACTGTTTAATGCAAATTTCGATCTCTAAAAAAGAAATTCCAGATAGATTATGAAAACCCATTGTAATTGTATGTTCATTCAACGTGTTCGTGGAAGAGCGAAGCGTCGTCGAGCGTCTTACCTGACCCGCAGAGTGACGCATCGTCACCAATACTCAGGTCATCTTGGGAACTGCTCATGCGTCCTGAAAAGTCAGTAGTAATTTTTTTATTATACAGTAAAGTGTCATTAAAAAATTATGACTTGATCGAATTATACCCCCATAGTAGTAACTAGTAATGCACTGTCCCCGCACACAAGTTATGTCTAACTACCGCAATATTTAAAAGAAATTGAAAATGAAACTACCTTTTTCATTAGTCAGTGTTAGTGTAGTCATTAGTTATAATAGTTTAATGTCCAACTACCTCAATATTTAAACGCCATTGAAAAAGAAACTACCTGATTCATTAGTTAAGAGTTAGTTTAATATTAGTGTCAAGTGCATTCTGGGACAGGCGGGGGATTCGTTTCCGTAATACGATTTCTAGTGACGCGACCGATGGCGTAATTGCTGCCGCTTTGTTACTGCAAAGTTTTACGTCATCAGGCAGCAAGTCCAGTGGGACAGCAAATGTTTTTCAAATACCTACCTTATTCGCTTGGATCAGGAGTTTTATCTTAAGAGGTAATTAATCAGTGAAGGCACTCACCCCTACCGACCGGGCGTCCGTTAACATTCCTGTAGAGCGCAGTCTCGAGGTACTGAAGTCCGTTGTTGTTAATGATATTGAAACCGCAGAGGCGCTCGATCTGCTTCCACCTGTGCATTCTCTCCTGAAATATTAATGGTGACATATTATAGGTTTCTGCACAAACGACCTGCACCTTAACCGACCCCTATGAGGCTTCTGCCCCCGGTGTGGCAGTAGCCAATTACTGGTTCAAAACAATCTAGCCGTGGATCATCGACACGACGAAGAAGAAGTTAGGTGAAATAGAACCGTGGTGGGTTACAATCAAATAAATAAATAGATGAGAATAACTCTTCACGATCACATAAATAGATCCTGACCCCTGACTAGGATCCCCTGTATCTAGGGAATCAGGAACTGCGAGGACCAAGGTCCCAACAACGCCCAGACTCAGACCAAATACTACCTTAATACTAGAGGATTGTGTCTTGTTTTGATTGCGTAGTATCTTTGAGAACAAGAAAAAGTGGAAATATTTATAAAAGTCCTATCTTACATTCATCTGACAATTTAGGCAGAATTATAACTATATATCTTTGAGTATTTACACACACAGATATGGTGGATGTAAAAATGTCATTTATATGTGTAAAATTATGGGGTGTTCAGACCCACCTGTAATTCTTGAGTGACCTCATTGAGCGCGGTGCGTGCTTCGACGATGGACCTGTCAACGTCATCGATGGATTTCCCGTGGGTGGACACGAATGCGCCCACTAGGCTTGTGCGTTTCTTGCGTAATTTCTCACACTGAAATGTATAAGTTTAATCTTATTAGTTTCTGGTTAGGGTTGGCCCTCACCTATCCGTAACACTCGCATTATACGTAACTTAATTTTTTTTATTTAGCTCAATGTGTAAGTAAGGAGCGGTGGTAGCCTAGTGGGAGAACGTCCGCCTTCCAATCAGAAGGTCGTGAGTTTAAATCCCAGTGCAGGCACGTACCAATGTGTTTCTGTAAAACATATGTACGTAATTATCACTCGCTTTTCGGTGAAGGAAAACATCGTGAGGAAACCCACATACCTACCCGAGAATTATTTCGGAGGTAGGTATGTTATCCACCAATCCGGACTGGGCCCCCGTGGTGGATTATGGCCTAACCCTCCTCACGAAAGTGAGGAGAGACCCGTGCCCAGCAGTGGGACGTTATGGGTTGATGATGATGATGTGTAAGTATGGATGAATATGTGGATTGTGGATGCTTAAAGTCAAATCTGGCAAGTCAATTTTGACCCAACTTTCAATTCCCAATTTAGTTGAAGTGCATGCTTGTCAAGATCCGATGACAATGCAAAGTTATGGCGACAGCGAACTGATCTGACGATAGACGGAAGAACAACGGAACTCATCAGGGACTAACAGTAGACTGATATTGTTTGGGCTCATTTTGATCAGCTTATAAAATCGAATACCTATTTAATGAATCCTTGAGAGAGATTATTTATTAAAACTGCAGTCGGTGTAACTTGAGTAGCTACGTTGAGTTACGGAAAAACGCGATCCAGTGCGGATTGGTGGAGTCCAACCCTTAACAGAACATTATGAAATAAAATTATTCATATTGTAATGCAATCCTTTGAGTCAGGCGACAAAAGAGTGGCGTACCGCAAAACAATTGTTCTACGTGCTATTATATGCATTGATTGATGATTGACTCTTAAGAATTGTATTGTTATTGTCTGTCGACCGCATCACCATTTTCTAGTATATTTTTTTAATTAAGTAGTATCCGAGATTGTGGTTCAACTACCACAACATTGTGAAGCAATTCAATTTATATTGAATAGTTGAATCAAAGAGTTAAACATACCTATGTCTATTAAGCGGTGGTAGCCTAGTGGGAGAACGTCCGCCTTCCAATCAGAAGGTCGTGAGTTCAAATCCCAATGCAGGCACGTACCAATGTGTTTCTTGTAAAACATATGTACGTAATTATCACTCGCTTTTCGGTGAAGGAAAACATCGTGAGGAAACCCACATACCTACCCGAGAATTATTCCGAAGGTAGGTAGGTGGTCCACCAATCCGGATTTGGCCCCCGTGGTGGATTATGGCCTAACCCTCCTCACGAAAGTGAGGGGAGACCCGTGCCCAGCAGTGGGACGTTGTGGGTTGATGATGATCTGATTTTATACTTACATTTAAATTAGGTAACGTTTTTGTTGTTTTACGAGAGCATCATATTGTATAATCATATGAGAATGGCTTTATAAAGGCGTGTCTCCTGCGTCCACCTTTATCTTGGTCTACACACTACACACAAATCTCTATACGAAACAATGTTTCGATACACATTATAGTGACGAATATGTAAATGTTTCATGTTTTCTTAACAAACAGCAGAGAAAGAGTCGAAATGTGTAGTTATATTAACAAAACACGCTTTGTGTAGAGGTTATTGTGTAGTGTGTAGTCCAGAACACGCGTAGGAGACACGCATTTATTTAATCTATATTATTATTAGTATCTTACTTATGTATAAAATGGGTGTTGTTTTTCTTCAATAAATAAATGAATTGCCTACTTTTTAATAAATTGTATTTATGATTTATTTTTTATGATTTTGAGTTTTTTTTTTGTTGTCTTGTAAGATTTATGTCAAATACCATGGTTGGAACTGTGCAGCCTGCAACAGGACCTTTATGACAAAAATCTTTGCCAGCCATCAGCTCTATCAACTCCAGAGCTAACTAAGCTCGCAAACAAATACGTCAAGAAGGACATAACTATTAAGATACAGGGATTTCAATTCGGTGCGAACCACCAGCTATATAGACCCTGGATACTGACCGCTTCCCTCGCCTGCTGCAGCTGCATATCCGCCTGCTGCTTCTTGCGGAGATAAGAGCGGTTCTCCACCTCATGTGTCAGCTGGAGCCACTGCTGGAGCCCCGGGGGCGGCGCCCAGCACCGGTCCTCGAGCTCGCCTTCAGCTCGACGGAGCTCTGCTCTTAGCATCTGTTGATAATATGATTGCATATAGAGGTTGATTTGGACAAATATATCTCCGCATACACACATGTACACACACACACATGTGATAGGTTACATAGGTATTTGTTCTGAGTGTGGGTGTGTGTGGGTTCATACCAACACGATTGCTAATATCATTTGTCGTTTGTAATAGTTATCGACTGACATCCCGGTTTCCCGCAGGTGCAGAAAAGCGAATCGCAAGGGGGGGGGGGGGGGGAGGTGTCCATTCTGTATGCTGTCACTATACTGCTCTATCTACGCAATGACAAATTCACTATGTCTATTGTGGGCGTGCCGCGAGTTAATTATATCATCGTGCGTAAGAGTGACACGTGTATGCAGATTTGATTTTGTCTCTTTTCCGCGCGACGATTATTCTCGCACAGCGCAAATCTAACACCACTTTAGTTTCTAGTTACGGCCTAGTCTATAAGATTTCTACACACTTCCGTTCTACGTGATGAGATTACTAGGTACTTTTTTTTTTCCTTTTCTACATGCCCTTTGTGTAACAGTGGTGTAGGTAGGTTCTGAGTAATTCCCCAACCACAGACCAACCAAACTGTTAGACTACAAAGGGAAACGTTTCTACTCGCCAATATATTCCCCGCGAGAGTAGTCAGCATTTAAAATAGGTGATCACGTCCAAACCACAGAAGACATAGTACTGCATACAGAATGGACACACCATCCCCGCACCTCTATCCGCATTCCAGAGGGCAATTGGGGGGTCAGTCAATGTTACCTGCCCAAACGTAATAGACAAACGGATTAGTATGAACCTTCTATAGTAGCGGGTTGTCTTTTGTTTTGGCTGCGTAGTACAATTATGTACTTACACACACATTTGACGCGTGTAGAAAGGTCATTTATATATACGTGTGAGTTGTCAAGTCAACTTTTATTAGGAGTGTCCTGGGTGTGTTTTTTTTTTTTTATTGTATAGAAAAAAATGCGTACACAAAATATTGCGAGCACGCGTTACCGCTCGGTTACCAGGAAGATTTACTAAGAAACTATGAAGCTATTTTCCTGTTTATTGGGGGATCACCCTAAAGGACTAATTCCTGAGCCAAAAATAATCATCCGATTGTTTTGTTTATTTGACCAGCGTCGGACTGTATCAGATCATTGAAAAGTAAGTTAATATTTATCTCATTCGGTTCAGCATATTATACAAGAAGTCGGTTAAAAATATTGTATTATTATACTATTGAATCGAGAATCACTTCCCTGTTTAAATGTAGTCATCAAAAAGGCTTATAATAGATGGAAGGAACCAAATCAAAATTGTTTGTTACCTCTATTTCTGCTTTCAACTGTGTAACCTCTAGATCTGACGACGCCGAGTTCAAAAGGGGCGTGTCTCCCGCCTCACGAAGTTTCTTTTCGAGATTTTTCTTCTCCGTCGTCACGTTTTCCTGTAAAATTGAAAAAAAAAAAAGTTTTTGGTTCTATAGAATAGAACAGAAAATACTTTATTGTACACCAGTGCAGAAATACGCAAGGTACATAAGGAATAAAACTGATTGGAATAAAAATTGCACAATGGGAGGACTTATCGCTAAAAGGGATCTATTTCAGTCAACCAGTCAACCAGTTTTTAATAAATATTTTCTAGACAAAATGGAAAGATTTTTTTAAATCTTTTTAGCGGTGTAGGCGTGAAAGCCAAACAAACAAACTCACATTCGCATCTATAATACAAGTTAGGATAACTGGGGAAATGCCTCGAAATTAGTCGAAATCTAAGGTTATTTACCGAGTTCGGGATCAGGATCTATGTATCGCTTTCATCGATAAGACCGCTCTTTGTACTACCCTTGTTTACCTATTGTAATTCTTCTGTACTGTGTTTATTTTTCTTTCTGGTGTACAATAAAGAGTTTTTCTATTCTATTCTATTCTATGTAGCGGTGGTAGCCTAGTTGGAGAACGTCCGCCTTCCAAGCAGAAGGTCGTGGGTTCAAATCACAGTGCAGGCACGTACCAATGTGTTTCTTGTATGTGTAATGTGCTTTTCGGTGAAGGAAAATATCGTGAGGAAACCCACATACCTACCCGATAATTATTTCGGAGGTAGGTATGTGATCCACCAATCCGGATCTGGCCCCCGTTGTGGATTATGGCCTAATCCTCCTTACGAAAGTGAGGGGAGACCCGTGCCCAGGAGTGGGACGTTATGGGTTGTTGATGATCTATGTATGTGATCGTGTCGCGTAATCTATTTTTTTTTAATTATTATTATTATCATCATAATAATAATTATTAGCCGTGATCATCCCACTGCAGGGCAAAGGCCTCTCTTCCCTCTTATTATATTTACGAAAAAAAAAATTGCTCGTTAATCCGTTCAGTAGTTTAGGTGTTTTTAATATAACAAACAAACAACAAAACAATGTTATTTCTAATGCAATAATTGATTAGCTTTAACTGTAAGTATTGTATTACTCCATGGTATTTATATACGGTAACAATCACCTGTTAGTCGTACATGATGTCGAATATTTCGCTGGTTAAATGCGAAGGGGCCACTTTCCAAAATGTCACTAACGGCGTGTGACTTTTTCTCATTACAAAGAATGACTACTTTTAATCGTACTTTTACAAAATATACGAATATCAAGTTTTTTTATTTGTGGGTTATCGCATTTAACCAGCGATTTTGTTTCCTTTTGTTTAACCGGTCTGGTCGACACACGAGGGGTATGATCAGGTAGGTATGATCATCGATCATATTTTTTTATTTCTTTTTTTAATGAAAATAAGTATCCTCTCTTTAATATATAGAAGGTCAAAAAGGACCAAGGGTTATTGCCACTTCTGTTTAATATTTTTTGAATTTTATCGATAACACATTTGTCATTAAGCTTCATTTTAAAAACTCACACATAACGAACACCTGAGACGCATTTTAATGATGTCTCACTTCACTTGAGAGCACAACAAACGATTTGACATAACACCAACTTCAATTTCACAAAGTGTGAACATTTAGCACCCACACGGCCGTTTTTCACAATGCCATTAGCAGAATGAGAAACATTCTGCACTGTTCATTACGCTACAGTAATAGTATAATGACATGTTTTGTTTGGCGCCACTGTGCTAAAACCACTCTTTATTGACCTTTCGTTTCTTGTATTACTGTAGCCGTGAAAGACCAAGTTGTAACATGACGTTTTTGGTACCAAAAACCGCCACGAGCCATCATAATTTGTCAACAGTTGTCATATACGCGAATTTCTAAGAACGCGAAACATACCCAGTGATGTAATAATACGCATGCAATAATAGCGTGACGGAGCGTGAACTGAAAACCTTAAAATTCTGACCTCATACTTCATTCCCACGTATTTAATTGTCTATCTTTGTGAATGAAACCGTATTTGTGGGAATTTTTGGCGGAAGCCTGAAAAGTGACGTTGTCTTTTTTTCTCTAACTTATGTGTCTCTTTGGGCGTGGAATATCAAACATTAAGCGCTCGAGTGTAGACAAATTATACAAAGAAAAAAAGCGTAATTCGTGTTCTCTGCATAACTGCCTTTACAGATTCAGTGAAGCATTCATCACTTTACTGTATCGTGACGTGGACTGCGCCCTTACAGATAACTTACCCACTACTTAAATGCCGTAACCCGAAACGTCAAGCTGACCAGGTATCCCAACATCTAGAAATGCTAGGGGTACACTACAAAGCTGACCATCTCCACATATCTTCACATATTGTGGACGTAGTTGGAAGGAGTTACGCTCCTGAACAATAAGGGAACGATTGAGAAGGAATGACTCGGACATGTCGCGGAGCATCTCTTACCTGTTCCAACCTGGCCTTTTCCAGTTCCTTTTGCATGTCATCGAGTGCCATCTCAGCCTTCCTCAGCTGTTCCATGTCTCGCAGCATGCGCTGCACCTGGCTGCGACTGGCGCGCCCTGCCCGCAGCGCCGCCCAGCCGCCGATGACCGCGCCCAGGAGTAGAGACGCCAGGAGCCAGTCCTTCCATCTACTGCCTTCTGTCAAAAAGTATTCTATGTAGCATAGGAAACGCAGAGAATCGACGAACAGCTGAGGTCTTCCCATGAACTTGTAATATAAGGGTAGTAGGAATTTGAACGAAGGCAGAATTAAGGCAGTGAATATGTGGAAACGGCGACCAGGAGGCATACCATGACATCCTATAGCGATTCAATTGAAGACCTGAACTGAACCACGTCGCATAATAGTACCGTGACCTCTTATTTTTTATGTTGCTGCCATTTTTAACCTAAAAAGGATCCAGTTTAGGTTGAAAATGGCTTATTAGCGACTCAATTTAGGTTGCTGCCATTTGTAACCTAAACTGGATCCATTCATGGTCATGGCAGGCAACAATTGGGTAGAAATTTGTATGAAGCCTGTTTTAACGACAATGTATAGATAGGTTGATTAGGTTGCAAAACGTGCTACTTCCCGTGAGGCGGTATCGCGGCAAAAAGATTAACTATAAACTTGATAATTGCTGAGTTCTATCTTAATTCAAAACAGGTTTAACTTAAAAATTGAAGTTTAATCACATCAATAAAAACAATAAAAAGGGCTATCAATAAAGTTGATAAACCTTTATTGTCAAAAAGTAGTTCAGTACTTTAAGCGGAGTAATAAATAATTGGCCGATACCAATTCATTTTTCAGTTTATTTAGGTAATTTCAGTAATTTGTAATCATTATAACCAGTCACGATGCAATTAACCATCCATTATAGCCTACTTAGATGATATAATTTTATTTTATTCATCGTTAATTGTTTTCCATTTAGAGAAAGAGTAATTGGTCTCTACCCATAGCTCCCACGGCCTTGACTGTTCAGCAGTTTGTGTTTTTACAGCACAAACGCGTTTGTGTTTTTACGGGCAAAGAGGCAAGCGAAAACACGCCTGGCGTGCGAACCCTCACGGCTGTATGTCAATTTTATCACAAAAGTTGTGTGCGCCCGCACAGCTGATTGTTACAGTTTAGTTACGACGCAACGCCAGTGCTAGTAAACATACACATAGCGTGCAGATTCACAAAAGTGCCAAAAAAAATTGTTAACGCCACGTGTGTTAACACGTAAACGGCTAAACCGGTTTTTTTTCCAGTATTTAAATTTTTTGGACCAAAAAAATCAGTAGCATTTCTATTATGATTGGAAAGTGGGTATTAGCCATGTGTTATGTTTTTTTTAGGGTCCGACATTTTGACACCGTTACAAGCTCCATTGATCACGGGTAAACGCATGAAAGTGGGTAGATACAGACATGGTAAACAGACCGTTTGCAATGATATTACTATAAAATCACGGTCAAAATTCAATCCTACTATCCTAACTAATATTACTAATGCGAATGTGAGTTTGTTTATTTGTTTGTTTGTTACTCTTTCAAGCAAAAACTACTGAACCGATTTAAATTAAATTTGGCACACACATAGTTTATTACCTGAATTAACACATAAGATACTTTTATCCTGTAAAAATTAACGGTTCCCATGGGATAATTAATACCTCAACGCGGGTGAAACTGCGGGCGCTGCTAGTATTATATACATGTAACACCGAAGATAATATATACATATCAATACATTTGCATTACCCATTGTTACATAGAACCCACACAATAACGTTCGTTCGTTCCAATCTGCTAAGTTACGAACACCTGATTGAAGCTAAATTGTAAACATTGTCAATTTTGCATGGTATACTCGTATGGTTGTATGGGACTCTGAGTCACTGAAATAGGCCATATTAATGTAAGTACTTTATCTACAATGCTTTATGTTTTACACATATTATAATATGGAAATTGAAAAATAATTCCAGATTGATGAGAGGTGAAATAACAATTGTTTTTTTTTAATTCTCTAGTATTTTTTTTTATCAAATAAGAGTAGAGTCGGTTTACGGAGGTGAGGATCGATTTAGTCTTCTATAATATGCCTTATTTTCATTAAGACTGTCTTTTTTTTAGGAATACATGCAAATAATTATGTTTTTTATCTTTTTTAATATATATTCCGCAAAATAGGTAGCAAGTAGGTATTCACCAACTCCTACAAAATGTAACTAACCACACGCCATTACAGGTTTATGTTAGACCAAGGCTGTGGTCCGTCTTAGAGGACCAATGCCGTCGGCAACAGGCGTCCCGGAGGAACACCCTGGGGTTTAAGTGCATATATCGCCAGGCAGTTGGCGGGGAGTCCCACATAACCACCCGGTCCTACCCCGGGCCGCGTGGTTTGCGTAATGCAATTACCCGGGTATAAAAAAAAACAAAAGTGCAGTTGGCAGTGCACCCAGCTCGATGGCGGCATTGCTGTTTTCATTTAATTTATACTGAACAGATGGATTAGAAATCGGTATCATCTATTTCTATTAAGGTCCAATAGCCCTTAATTATTAAGATATAAAGGCGATTTTCCTTTTAAAATCTTAAAGACTTATGACATGAAATATGATATTACGGGGAAAAACGATACAAATTATAATAGACAGAAGAAGTATAATAGCATGAAAGGATTATGGTGACCTTACTTGTTCATCAGGTTTCTTAGTATTTTGATCATAATTAGTATATTTTTTTTATTAAAGAGGGATCGTGATCCACTCTTATTAATTAGCTTATACCACAAATACTATTACGGTAATTAATGCTTCTCATTATTATAGCGTGAGACTCTTTCAAGTTTTAACGAGACTTTTACAATACAGTGTATATAAACTTTACGACTTTTGGCGAGAAACTTAAAATATGACGTAGTTGATTAATTTTGTCTAAAATTAAGTTTTAAATTAAATTAAATTGGCGGGAATATTAACCATTAAGTTAACGTTAACAGGAACGAGTGTGAGCAAATGCTTTAAAATAATAATAAAAATGCGTCACAATCACATAGTACATAGAATCTGACCCCTAACTAGGAATCCCCGTAATCAGGAACTACGAGGACCATGGTCCTACAAATACCCAGACTCTCTCTGAGGCCTCTTCTGCAAGAGACCGCCAGGGGAAGTACCTTTGCCAGATATTAATCAGCCAAGCAGTACTGTGCAAACATTACTGTGTTCCGGTTTCAAGGGCACTGTTTCCAGCGAAATTACTGATGTCAGTAGTCCAGTGAAGTCGCAGTCAACGTCAACATTCAGTAAAGTGGCTTCAATTGACTTCACTGGACTACTGACATCTAATACTGACTGAGACTCGACATGTAAACTAATTTAAACAAAAATTTGATTCATAATAATCCTTGATACTGGCTAAATGGGCGAATCGTGCAGAAACAAACCAAAAAATTAAACTTTATTGCTCAGCACCAAGGAAAACATAAAAGGAAACATAATTATAAGATTCTGAATACAAAAGGCGTCCTTATAAAAATTTAATCATTGCAAAATCCTAAGAAAATGAATACATTGAATTTAAACTCGTTATTCATGGTCGTCGTAGTTCGTGACCCCTAGATACAGGGAGTCCTAGGTGGTCAGGATCTATTGTGTGTTTGTTACGTTTTTTTTTTTACATGGCCTCAAATGAGCAACTATTAAAATTATAAGTACTGAAGGTCATCATTTCTGAGATGTGACCGCAAAAAGTGTGCCCACTCACACTCACACTCACACAACATACTCAGTAATCGCACTAAAAAAACCTTTTTACCATCGTCTGTCAACTCCTCATACCGCCCACTATAATACAGTATGTAAACACAATAACCAGGTGCAAACGCTAGCCAAATGTCGAACACCATTTATGACGATCACGAACATCGCAACACGGTTCATACGATTATCACTACACTCAACCACATTGTACGCACACAATAAACTAACTGGCAAATTAATAATTATTTTTTCCGTAGACGAACGGACGTACGGAGTGATTGAACGAAACTAAAAATCGTTTCACTCGTTTCAACCGTGATGTAATTATTGTAGCGACACCGCGCGTTGCGGAGTTAAGGGACACCCTCTGTAAAGTCCGCTACTTAAGCGGGTCGGTGCAAATATCGAACTGAATCGTATTGAATTAAAGTTCAAATCAGCGCACGCAACGTAGCTATTACGTCCATAGTTTTCAGAGCCGCGCAATAAAATAGAAAAATACTTTTAAATATGATTCTACGTCAAAATCTATAGATACAATATGCAATAAGTGGATTCTCAATAAATAAGTTTAAGTTTTATATAGACCCAGCTGTGGGACAGTATAGGCTACAGAAAATAAAAAAGAATATACGTACTAAAAATAAATTATATATTATTGCAGAGTAAGTATTAAATGTTGACATATATTTTTGAGGAAACTTGGGACTATTTGTACAACTAAGATACGATTTGTTAACTTGTTAACAATTTGTTAACGAGCCCATTAACGGGATCATCATCATCATCATCATCAACCCATAACGTCCCACTGCTGGGCACGGGTCACGGGTCAATCCACCACGGGGGCCCAGTCCGGATTGGTGGATAACATAACTACCTCCGAAATAATTCTCGGGTAGGTATGTGGGTTTCCTCACGATGTTTTCCTTCACCGAAAAGCGAGTGATAATTACGTACATATGTTTTATAGAAACACATTGGTACGTGCCTGCACTGGGATTTGAACTCACGACCTTCTGATTGGAAGGCGTACGTTCTCCCACTAGGCTACCACCGCTTCGCTTAACGGGATAATTAGTAGGAAACAGCTAAAATATTGCAATGATTTCTAATAAGTATGATGTCACCCCGTCCATCTCTGAATCTGTATTTAGCATCGACTTATTGGTACTTTAATTAGTTGCGTAATATTGTTAGCTAGCTAATACCCGCGGCTTCGTTCACGGTGGTATTTTTTAGATAGATATTAGAAGACAGGTTCCCACCAAAACTGCAACTAGTTAAAAAGTTGATTGCAAACGGTATGTCGGTTAAGGCCTACACATGAACCGACGCACCGCCTACAAGGGTTTTTTTTTCTTTCTGTATCTATAGCTCAGTTTCTATTACGTTTTGTGATATCGCACATTTGCGACAAGAGTGTATTATAAGATAACACATTCTTGTCGCACATAAGCGATACAATTGTAAGCTACCAAACAGTGAAACTCGTATTACGTAATTGGTTAATTGTTTGTATGAAAAATTTAACGCATAACAATAAGTTTATACCCTTTTACCGTCAGTAAAAAGTTGGCGTATACCGATAATTCAATTAAACGTAATTAGGTGGAACCGCAAAACGATTGCGTAAAATACCAGTTAGCTGAAATTTGACCTCTTTGCATAAAGATAATATCAACAATACATATTAAACATTTCTTCTGACAATAACTGTAAAGTAGGTCTTGAATTTATAAATGTTGTATCGCTCGAAACCCGTATGAGGAATATCAGGATTTTTTCGTCGGATTATCTGCCATAATGTAACATTACAAAAAGCTATAACAAATAGTGTGTGCGTGCGCGTGTGTGTGTGTGTGTATGTGTGGAGCAAAGTGGCATAATTATACCACAAGGCTTTGTTGGTGCAAACTGCCTTTTAATATCAGTATGAAAAAAAACCAGACCCACGTCGGATTTATTCGTGTTTCGAATAGCCTGTATTTCAAAACGCAAAAATTTAAAAAAGTATCATAATAAAATAAAAAACTCTAAGCGCGAGGACACGAAACTGACGATTTTCCAAAAAATATAAAAATCCACAGAACAGCTATTAGCATGGCGACCACACAATCAGTCATAATAACATACTACAGGTAGTAATAACCTAAACCGCGACATTACGTTGTGTTCATCCGAGCTACCGTTTTATTGCTATAATAGCAGCGCCCCGCGGTTTCACCCGCATAATTTCACCAAAAAAAAGTACCTACAAAGGTATAATTATATAAAAATATTGTACGTCCGGAATGAACTGTTGGAAGGAATTTAAAACACAAGAATGTATACAGTTTTTCAAATAAATCTATTCTTTTAATTCTTCAGGAACACCCTCCCCCAACCCTCCACTCCTCTCTTCCTGCTGGATTCTTGCGTTTTCCCGGAATAAAACAGACTATAACACTCAGGGGCCTTATTCACTATGCCACATGAGATTCCTTGCCGAAAACGCGTGATTTCATAACGCGCTTTAAACTTATTTTGAAGCTTAAAGCTTCTCGAAACGCGCTAGCTTCCCGCACGTTATTTTGACAGTTCAAAACGAGCGCGTTATGAATCTATGTACCTATTCATATCGAATATCGGCCCTTATGTAGACAGTTTTTACAATAAAATATTTCTTATTTTTATGCCTACAGAAACTCATCATTTTCCCTAGATAAAACATAGATAATGTAGCTTCGTATAAGTAAAATAATATTTCTTATATCTAATCGATTTAGCTAACGACCTTCGCCTCTAGGTACTCCGAACCGCCCCCAGACCCTTAGGGGGATTACCCTAGTTAAATCCTAAAGCTACCATATACGGAAAACCGCAACAAAAACAGTTTAGTAATTTATGGGTTCTTATAAATTAAAAAAGGCACAATCAGACACTTCAAAAAAAAAATTGAGTGCAGTGTCTTCTTAATAGCACCAGTTTTCATAATACGTCTGTACCTTCAATACATATATAGAGACTTGCTATGACTTGCTACGACCCGTGGCTTCATCAGCGTGTATAAAATTAAACTGATACGAAATTTTATTAAAAACCATTAAGGAGGTGAGTGGTACTGATAACAAACACACAGACAGGCTTATTTCTTCGCATTTTATAATATCATATTTATTATAGATTTATTTACAATAGAAATCCATGACCATTTTAATTTTTTTTTATCGCGTCACAATCTCCAAGATTTTGCTTTAAATCTACTAAAGGACGGAGCGATGAAAATTTGTGTGCTGATTTTCATGACTCCTTGCTTTAGTAGATTTAAAGCAAAATCTTCATAAGTGCTACAACCTGCAATTAAATGTCTTGCCGAAATAGAGGGAATTCCCGGTTTTTTGCTATAAGATTCTCGTAACAGAAATATTTTTTACAAAATTCACTAAAGTATTACGTACTTAGATAAACATCACACAATTATTGTGATGACAGAGAACACTAATGTTATTTTAATGGCTTAAATATAATGTTTTATGAATTATTATCTCACGTTTATAACACATAATCCTCATTTTAGTTTCGCCGCGGTCGGGTAAAATATCAAGGCTACAGTGCCCATACTTAATTATACAGGAGGGTCAACTGAGCAATGAGACAGATGAGATAGGATTTTAACCTAATGGTAAACGCCATGCCATCAATATCAGTGCCACCCAGAACATTGCATTGCATATTCTTGGGCGGAACTGCACTGCGATCGTCACCTTATATATGTACATTTAAATATTAAGCATTTAAAGGTTTTTGAATTTATATTCAAGTGATCGTGAACAGTAATTATATGCCCAGTTAATTACGCAAGTAAAAACAGTTTGCATCATTAAAAACTCAAAACTCATTTACTGTAAACAGGGACGATATAGCACTTTTACAAGTCAGATACTCAAGTGTCATGTACAAAGAGAAGAATAGAAAAATTTTACATCATCATCATCATCAACCCACTGCTGAGCACGAGTCTCCGAAGTCCGAAGTCTGAGAACTTTAGTGAGGAGGTTGATAGATAAATTGAGATGTAATTTCTAAATCATACATAGTCAAATTTAAATCCCGAGGAAAGCTAGAGTTTAACAAAGAGGTTGCAGTTAAAGCCGAAGCATTATGCTAGTTAATTACAAATCCATTAAATGACAAGACACTATTTTAATATCTCACTTTGAAAAGTCACCGGCTGCACAAACACACAATAATAATGTTATTCTTGGTATAATAGTTATTTTTTAAAAACACCTGTGTAAATACATAATAAGTTTAACTGAAGGAGGTTGACCAGCTGTTTGAAACAAATCTTTAGTAGAGTTTGTTATTTTTTCCTTGTATCTTTACAAACATTTATCAAGCTCAATTAGACATAACTTATAGATTCAGGCGTTGTTTGTTTGCGGGAGTGAATTCTTACTGGAATTCCACCAATTTCATAAACGTGCTAGTATGTGTGTTTGTTACCATACAGCTCCGTCGTTAACAGCTGAAAATATTTTGATGAAAGGTAAATATAAACTTTAATAATGTGTAATCTATACTTCTATACTAATATATAAAGCTGAAGAGTTTGTTTGTTTGAACGCTAGGATCTCAGGAACTATTGGCTTGAATTGAACAATTCTTTTTGTGTTGAATAGTCCATTTATCGAGGAAGGTTATAGGCTATATAAAATCACGCTACGATCAATAGGAGCGGAGCATCAATAAGGAATGTGACAAAAACGGGGAAAATATATTGCTTTTAAGAGATTTTTGCGGGAAAACTTAAATTATGCAGGTGAAACCGCAGGTCGCAGCTAGTTGACTATAATATGACAGGTTTTAGTTTGCACCAACTTTATTGGTTAAACAAGCAATTGTCCGCGCCAAATGAGCAGCAATGAACGAAGCCGCGCCGAAAGAATTGACTTCACCGAAAGAATATACCGTATTAAATGAATCGACTTGCTCCCCGAATGGCAGCACAAATGCGGATGGTCACTTTGTCTACGCTCTGACTCGAAAAGAGGAAGACCACCAAACGTATAAACACCACGTCAATGTTTTACGTCATCACTTTTGTTTTGAATTCGTTCGGGTTTGATTCCCTTCAATTTTTTTTCGGTGATTCGTCCCGTTCGATTGTCGAGGTTTGGTGGACGAAGTTTCATCGAATGATTGATGAAGGGTCATATTTTCTTTAGTAATTAGTTTCTGAATAAAAGGAAATGATACAAGCCTGTCTATAGCTGTATTAGATTTAAAAAAAAAATAGTTGCTCTAGAGCCATTATCCAGGAAGAAAATAAAGAAATACGTTTGTATGGAGAATCGCACATCGCCTTCCCTCTTAACAATTCAAACAAAGTATTGCAAAAAAACCTTTTTGTGAACCGCAGTTCATACTTATGTCATTATTTCGGATTTGGCTTGGATGTATAAAAACTACGCAATGTTAAGCCGCTGGTCACAGTGAAAACTATGTTCATGTAACGATGTACAATCGTTTATAAAACGTTTATTTGGCGAGTGTTGACTTTTTTCATGGTATACCTAAAAACACGGGCGGCGTTCATGACGTTAAACTTTATTGTCATGCATGAAGGTCTAGATTGAAGTTAATGGGCGGCTCGCCTGGCCTTCAGATAAGTATTATTGTGAGTAGACCTACTGGCATCAACTATTTGTTCTCAAGTTTTTATTTAAGTAGGATTTTTAAGACTTTTATAAAATACTAGCTCAGCCCTGCCACGCTTCGCTGTGGCACATTCGCATTTCACATTCACATTCGCTGATATGTCACTGATGAAAAAAATAGATAAAAACAATCCTTGATGCGGATTATATATCATGCTAAAATTTCAACTCGATCGGTGCAGAACTTTTTGAGTTTTTTAAGCGTACACAAACCAACATAACATTTTATATATATAGACGCATGCGGTACTGCAGGCTGATCAAAATGTGCCCAAACAGCATCAATCTAGTGTTAGTCACTGAGGAGTTATCATTGTCTACCTTCCGTCTTTATAATCAGATCAGCTCGAGGTCTCAATAATATTGTACTGTCTTCAGAACTTGCCATGCTTAAAACATTTAACATTGCACAATGGATGGGTCAGCATACTTGACTTTATTTGTTTCCATTTATAAGACATCTATATCTATCTATCTATATATATAAAAATGTTAAGTTGGTTTGTGTACGCTACAAAAACTCAAAAAGTTCTGCACCGATCGAGCTGAAATTTTAGCATGATATATAATCCGCATCAAGGATTGTTTTTATCTATTTTTTTCATCAGTGACATATCAGCGAATGTGCGAATGTGCCACAGCGAAGCGTGGCAGGGCACAGCTATAGTCTATAAGAGCTAGAACTTTTCTTTTTTTTTATTGCAGAATAGAGAAGCATTTGACTCGAGTCTCACCTGGTGGTATGTATTACTTAACACGTTCACTGCTGAAACACACACGACTGTGTTTTCATAATTTTACGGCGTGCGAACCCACACTTCTGTAGTGACAATTTTATCACGCCAGTAAACAGTAAACACACACGTTGTGTGAAGATTCACAAAAGAGCCAAAAAAAGTAAAACAGTTCAGCAGTGAACAGTGTATTGTCTTCTGTGGCATAAATAAATAGTTACCTCAAAATATTGCGAGTATAAGTGGCCTACTATTATTTGACAAAATAATGAATGACATAGCAACAATTCATGTTTTTATGCCCCGTCTGAGTGTCACTTTGACATTATAGAATCATTGTAATCATTTGCCGTACAGCCACGGGGCGGTGGCAAGATAAAAAGTCAATTGCTTGCTAGCTGCCCACCGCGGTTCCACCCGCGTTGGGTATTATCTACCCGATCCGTATATTTTAACGGGATAATATGTATCCTGTGTGTGAATCCAGGTAATAAACTATCTGTGTCTCAAATATCATCCAAATCCGTTCAGCGGTTCGCCGCGCAGCCGGGTACGTAAGCTGCGCTAACACAACGGGTGTGTTTTCCCGCACCTGCATAAAGTTGTAAAAAAACACAACGTCTGTGTTTTAAGCAGTGAACGTGTTAAACCACTTCCGTAACATTCCTATTTCAGAAAGCACTAGGATACCACCTCTAATGTTCATACATCATCCACACACATCTTACCTTTAGGGGGCCCGAACAGCACCACGTCCATAGCCTTAAGAGCCAGCTTCTGCTTGTGTATGGGGTCCTTAATACCCAGCACGCTGTTAAGGTACTGCATGTTGTTGACAGCCAATCTGCAATAAACGGTCTGGTTATTTCTCATCATCATCATCATCATCTGGCACCATCGTTCCGACTAGTATAGCCCTTTCATCTTTACTTACAAACTCAAATCATTTATTGACGTTCGTGAGGATTAGGCCTTAATCCATCACGGGGACCCGGTCCGGATTGGTGGATAATTTAGCTACCTCCGAAATAATTCTCGGGTAGGGTTGTGGGTCGAAAGTTACTAACTACCTTTAATATAAAAAAATAAGCATTGAAATAGAATCTCATAAGGCGGAGATATCCAGTAGCTCCTTTTTGGAAGAAGCACACCTCCAATAAAAATCCCTGATGACAAAAAAAAACTATAACTTCGTAAAAAACGTATACAAAGATTGTCCAAATCGTTTACAAAATACGACCTGTAGAATACCAACAAACTGCCATGTCCCTCGTGGCCTACACCCTGCACAGTAGAGGAACTTGCAGCGGCCACAGACAAAGCGGTGTTGTTGGCTACATTCTTAGCCGAGGTCTTACCGAGCTACGACCATTGACTCGACTCCAAAAAGAAGAACATAGAGTAAAGCAAATTTTTCCAAACATGAAGCAGAGACGCGCACACAATCAAAAATAAAGGACATAGGACACTTTTAATCGCGATAAAATGTAGTTTTTTTCGGACGAAGTCGCGGGCGGAGTCTTCTTAAAGACATACTCGTAAATCAAGAATATTGTACTATTTCAAGAATACTGTATATTTAATGGCTACGCATAAATTGTGGCTTCACAATGAAACAGCCAATAACAAAATGGGGAGTTGATGCTATATTATATTCACTTCACCAGTTTTCACCCGCTTAATTCCAGTTTCAGACCGTGGTCCCAAAAACACTTGACTCAGAGCAAATACCTGTGAACTACATGGCTACATAAATAACATATTTGCCCTGTTCGAGATTCAAACCCGCATCCTCACGCTTCGCAGCCGGCTCATCATCAACTTACAAATAGACAGATGATGAGATATTACATACATACGTAATAACAAGCATTTTTTTGGATATGCCTGCTGCATGACGATGTCTTCCTTTATCACTTCAATTGCTCAACCGCATTTTGTATACTTAATTAGTAGGTAGGGATAAATCTATCTATATATAAATGTTATGTTGGTTTGTGTACGCTTCAAAAACTCAAAAAGTTCTGCACGGCTCGAGCTGAAATTTTAGCATGATATATAATGCGCATCAAGGATTGTTTTGATCTATTTTTTTCATCAGTGACATATCAGCGAATGTGCGAATGTGCTACAGCGAAGCGTGGCAGGGTACAGCTAGTTGTTTATATTATTGGGAATTTCCGAAAACAAACACAGCAACGTGAAGGAAAAGTTATTGGCTTATCTTGAGTTATTTTTAAACCTGTATTAATAGTAACTGAGACGCATTGGGGAATCCTTTGTCAATCAGTTGACTTTACATATCTTAGTAGTTTAGTAGTTATGTTTAGTTACAGTATTGTGAACTTACAGCTAGAGCTGGTACATTCACATTGCTACATAGTATATTGACTTCATACGTCTTATGTGTGTATGGACGCGCGTGCTTGCGTGCGTGCGTGCGTGCGTGCGTGCGTGCGTGAGTGCGTGCGTGCATGCGTGCGTGCGTGCGTGAGTGCGTGCGTGCATGCGTGCGTGCCTCTGTGTGGGGACATATTTCTTACATGCCTTAACAAACACCCGGCTGCGTAATTACAAACTCAAGAAATTTAAAAGAAGAAGTGGAAATATATAGCTTTAATTCCGCCTTCATAATTCATATTTCTTTTTTATTGTTTCCAAGGAAATCTTTGTTAATCGGTTTATTATACAAACCTTGGTAATGTAGCCCCCGTGACCTTGTGTTGTAGGAAGATAGTCTTGTACTGCGGTAAGTCCACCGATTGAGTCAGCCATTCTACCGTCTGTTCCACCGTCCAATTATGTACCTGAAAAATGGAGAATAATAGATGATTAGTTGATAAAATTTGTTTCTTTATTATTGTCGTTGTCGTTTTAGGCGTTATTCTTTGTTGAAAGAAACTGCCGGCTTCCGCCGGAAATCCGCACTTATGAGAGTAAGTAACTCGTGAGAGCCAACACAATGACAGTTTTGCAAACGCACAACTCACCGCTACAATTTTTTTTATTGCTGAATACACAACAGTTGTGTTTTCCCGCGCTCGCGGCAAGTTATGAAAAAACACGACAGTTGTGTTCTCAGCACTGAACGTGTTAACATGGTTCAATCTTAAAATTTAAATGGATTATGGTCGAATTTAGACCACTGGGCAACCACTAGTTAATTGAAATATTTCTCACCTCGGAGCGCAGCCATGCCTCCCAGAGCTCTTTCACGGATATGTGCATATCATCGTTGTGGTGGAACGCGCGCTGCCGCTTCTCGTACCCACTGTCATACTGTAACTCTTCACGGAGAAACTGGAAAAATAACATTTAACCATCATAAGAATGTGATTTTAGTTGATTTTCTAGACAAACTTTTAAAAATACGTATTCAGTACTGCAGACTGATCAACATGAGTTCAACATCAAGCTGTTGTTCATCACTGAAGAGTTCTGTTGTCTACCTTCCGTCTTTACATATTTTTTATTTTTATTTTATTTATTTTACTGAGTGACGAGAGCAAGTCGTTCACCTGATGGTAAGCGCTACGCCTGCCCATAACAGTCACAGCACCACCCAGAACACTGCATTGCATAATACTGCGCGGCACTGCACTGCACTCGTCACCCTGAGACATCGGTTCTAAAGTCTCATATGCCCAGTAATTTCACAATGCAGGAATGAACAGAATGAAAGGTCAATGAAATTGTTATGTTAACACAGACAGATGGACAAACAGACAGACCGTTAGAACGCACAAATATTTGGAGAAAAATGATGGACATTTTCTTAGATCGGATCGTTTTATTTGAGTCTCGGTCATTACCCCACTAGCACAGTGGTCTTATTAATGGACAATATAGGTTGTCTAAGTTTCCTTTATTAGAGCATTGAAATTGACTGGCGTGTTACCGCTGGCGCTTTGTAGTGAAGGTCTTAGAAGAATTTAAAAAGTTTACGCATAAGTTTTTTATCATAATTATGAGACTTTAGAGCCGATGTCTCAGGGTGACGAGCACAGTGCAGTGTCGCGCAGGATTATACAATGCAAAGTTCTGGTTGGCACTGTGACTGTTATGGGCAGACGTAGCGCTTACTAGCACGTGAACGACTTGCTCATCTCGTCACTCAGTCAAGTAAATAAAACGACTGCGATTTGCATTGCATAATCCTGCGCGGCACTGCACTGCGCTCGTCACCCTGAGACATCGGCTCTAAACTCTCATATGCCCAGTAATTTCGCTGGAAACAGTGCCCATCAAACCGGAACGCAGTAATGTTTGCACACTACTGCTTGGCGGATGAATATCTGGCAAAGTCGTTTATTGTTATAGTTTAATTAGTAACTTACGTCATCGCTCTCGCTGAGGTCGACGTTGCCATTGGCGTCGTCGTCGAGCTGCCGATGGAGCTGCGTGATCGCTTCCAGGCCGGAGCGGTCTTGCAGGCACGAAGCGTCGTTGTGGCACGCCTCCAGGAGGACTGGAACGGAACAGATAGATCGGTCCAGTGTTGAAGGATTAAAAATCCATAATTTTTGGGGTCCTTATTTATCTTTATTTTTTTTTATTTGACGGATTGACGAGACGAACAAGTCGTTCACCTGATGGTAAGCGCTACGCCTGCTCATAACAGTCACAGCATTGCATTATCCTGCGCAGCACTGCACTGCGCTCGTCACCCTGAGACATCGGCTCTAAAGTCGCATATGCCGCCCAGTAATATCACACATCTTTATAGAGAGTTTTTTTTACCGCTTCGAGAAATTTCGCTGACTGTAAGAGATGGTTTATTCTAGAAATCCGCTTTTCATTAAATAACTTAATAACTGTAACCGCAGTAAAATTCCAATTAATTAAATCAATGTAGACTAATTACAAAAACAATTTGTACAATGAATTGCATCCTTTTACGATAAACAAACTATTAAAAATAAGTTATTCAGAATGTAGGGTAATTGAATGAGACATTAATGTAACTGAAGTATGGTACATAATAATAGATAATATATACAAACAAACAAACATAAATAGATTGGTAGGTAAATATAATTGAAAAACACGTTACTACAATAGGTATAATTTTTATTAAGTACATATTCAAAACAGATCATCCGTAAACTATACCGTATAAATAATTGCATATTATTTTGCGATATATTAGTCAACAGCGTACGATAACATTTTATCAGTCTGTGGAGGTCGTGGTTATTAAAGGTCTTTGTCCATTACGGCGTTCCATACTACGACCTTTATTTATAAGCGAACATTTTTTTGCTTCGGATATTTTTGTTCAACGCATTCAAAAAACGTTATTCACAATTTCTATTAGAAAGTCGTTTATCGAATGAGTCGGGTCGGAATCGGATTCGGAAACTTTCCGACACTTGTGAAAAGGGGTACAGGAAGCCAGAAACGCTCCAAACTACCAACCACCAGGGGGATTGTGTATTTTTATTACAATCGGTTGCTCTATCGAAGCCCGTTGAAATCCCACGGTTGCGCGTATGTTCGACAGCTGAGGTTTAGGTGTTTTTTTTGTCAGTCCGGTCATGAACTCATTCATCGGTGGCGGAACACTACATGTAGTGGGCGTTCTCTTTTATTAACCTAACAAAAAGTATATTATTTTCATGTACGGCTATCTATTATGTTTAAAGGCGACACGAAACCACTAAAAACTTTTTGTATTCAATTATTGTAAATATGAACAGAAGAAAAAAAAAGATAACAAAAGAACATCTCACATTTTTTCGTAGTGTAAATTTCTATACTTTTTTCACTGAAGCTTTTCCACAAATATATTAATTTTACTTCCAAATATCTTCGTTTCATTCGAAGGCGACCTGCGTCTTTTACAATGTTCTTGGTGAAAAGAGACGTATACAATCGCTGTGTGTAGCACACGTACGTCTGAATGTCATGGACTCCACCACTCGGCAGTACGGAAGCGTTAATGGATGCTGTTGTCATTGAATTCTCAGCCCGTATCAGAGGAGCCTTATCATTATCTACAACTCTTTTTAATTCATGCTATTGCTCTTTAATTACCATACCCAACAGTTGTCATGGTTGGTGCAACGTTTTTTGCTCTAAGACTCTAGACAAGTCCTAAATACTTAGGCACTTCTTCGAGTCAGTGAAAACGGGCATTTCGTATCAGTATCAGATAACAGTTCATTGCTCTAAAAGTACATATTTTAAATCATAAACATATAACGTAATGAAGAAAAGATAGAAAACAAAACATAACCAGAAGAATATAATAAAGTGTTTGACTTGCGTAGGACGGCCTCCCACGAGGTGGACCGACGACCTCGTGAGAGTCGCGAGGAGCCGCTTGATGCAGAGAGCAAGAAAGAAAGAGAAAAAGAAAGGAAAAGAGGCAGGAAGAAAGAAAACATCCACAGAGTAGTTATATAACCAGAGCAATTAAACAACCGCTTCTTGTGGCGTTCTTTGGAGGGGAGACTTTTAGAAGGCTTATGTTCTTGCTGTGAATTTCTTCGGATTTATGAATGCACGATAAAAAGGAAACAAGTCTGTTCTTTGCGGAAATAACAGCATGACACTGATTCGGAAGACCGATCCAACGGTGGGTCGACGACGCTAAAAGATTTCTAGGTAATAGCTGGTCCAGATCGGCTTAAAGCCGGCATGAATGGCGTAAGAGGGAGGAGGCTTATGCCCTGCAGTGGGTTGAATGAGCTGTCTATGATGAGATGACTGGTTTGAGACAGAAACAGGGCTATAAATAAATATGCGATAGCTCTTTACGTGGCCTTACCTACCTGACCTACTTGTGTTACTTTGAACACGTTCGTAGGTTACATTGACTTTCTGCTAATATGCAGTCGGTAGGACCTTCTTAGATTTTTCCTGCCTGGAGTTGAAATATGATAAGGAGATTGAGTCCCATATTTTTTAACACCTGAAGCAAACAGTGGGTTGTTATAAGTTTAACATAGCTCTCAAGCGGATGATCTGATTACAATATAGTTTTTTTAAAGGCCAAAGTTTTGAAAATCATCAGGTATTTTCTAGTTGATTACGGGTTTTTTTGTGTCGCGTTTTTTTTTTAAACGCTTTTTAATTTTTTTAGTTTAACTAGTGGTCTAATAATGTTACCTGAAAGCACATGACTGATGACATGGCCGTAGCAAATACATTACATACTTCAATAGACTTCCCAGTTCATGACAATAGCTAAATAGCTATCTATCAACACCCATTGGCATGATCTGAATCTAACAGGAAATCGCGAACTACAAAAGACACTAAAGACGGGTCCACATCTGTGACCGTGACTGTAACTCCGTGACCGTGTCACGGTACTTGCTTCGCTAAATATGGACGAGGGCGGTGACATTTTACCGCGATACCCCTCCGTAGGCCCCCGAGTGGAGCGCTGCGTGACATTAGATCTTGATTCCGCAACCATTACAAATATGCGTTGAAAAAACCCGTCACAAATGTGGGTCCACCTTTACATAGGTGTAGAATTCGAATAGCAATAGTTAAAGGCGTCAAAAGCCGTCAACACGTCTGCCTAATAATTAGACAGACGTGTACCTAACCTACATGCTATGTTATTTGGTGTGTGGGCTCGTAAAAGATCGACGCTCAGTCTGTCCAAATGTAACAATTTATTACTGCGATGTACGACAATGCAGGTGATTAAGTAGACTGTTAGTTTTTGGAGGTAAAATAGACGTCATAGTACCGCTAGACCATATGCGTGGTCGGTCATAATGAAGGTGACTTGACATCGTGAATGATTGGAGAGCCAACTTTAGACTTAGAGGACACGTCAAAGAAAGTATTTTATTATATATGCCGCAATTGACCGGAACCACAAACCAAACTGGAACAAACACTTGGCAGAAGCAGAACTATATGTTCTCAAATCTCAGCAATGATCTGGGACTCCCCTTAGGATAGATAATCTAATGTAAGTGCACGTTGTACATATATATTAGCAACAGGAAAAAATATCACGGAATTTGGAATTTAATTAAGACGTCAGTCAGTTTCTGTCTCTCGTTTGTAAAACGGATATGACCATGGAAACGTATGACAGAGGTTTTTTCCTGATCTTCACTTTATGTAAATTGTAACATGACTATACGATCGCCGATTTTTTTTTTATAACTTGGAGTGGCAAACAAACTGACAACCCAGTCTGATGGTAAACGGTTACCGTCACCTATGGACATCTGCAACATCCGGGGCGTTGTCGATGCGTTGCCTACTCTCTGGAGCTCTTGTCACCTTGTCCCTTGAAGAGCCCGATATTATACATTTTCCGGAAAAACGTATGATGGTAGCTCATTCCACATTCTACAGGTGTGAGGCAGAAAACATCGAAAGCTTTTACCAGCCAAAGCCACCACGGCATTCCAGGGTGGCCTATAATTGCCAGCGCAGCTGTCTGGCGCAGTATATATTAACAATTTTTTTATCTTGTCTCTCGTTTGATGTAGATGCAAGGTTATTGTTAGTTTTTAGTCAGATTCTAAGCTAATAAACAGTGAAAGTCACATTGCAATAGGTTCAGTTGTTTTCATTTAATGTGAAAAACCAACTGACAGACAGACACAATTAAAAAATAGTCTTATATTTTTTCTGTATTGTGTTTCTTTTTGATGTACCATAAAAAGTTTTCTATTCTTGGTATAGATACATACTCATATCATGCCTTCTAGACCATTTAAAAATATACCTTCAATGAAGAGACTTCAGTCCTTCACTGCTTTAATTATAAGCATAGATATAGAGATAACATCTCCGACTACGCATCACCACCGCCAGTGACAATGTTCTTCAATTGTTAAGGTCAATAATGGACGTAATTATTCACAACACAACACGAACTGCATCTTAGATGATTTATGTATCAGCACGTGACATGAAATGTGATGCCAGCAAATGTTACTTTATTCTAATTAAAGAAAAATACCCACCGTATAGTAAGTTTTCGTGCTATAGGAAGAAATAGCTTAAATAATATAGGTCCTAAATGAGGTCTCATTTACCCCAAAGGTCCTTGGGGTACGCCTGAAGCAATTCTAAAGCGTTCCGGTTCGTGGCTATATTTAGCAAGAACTAAGATAACTCTGCTTAGTAACGACTTTTCAATTCATATCCGTTAACGCTAACGCACCTTTAGTTAGCTAGCTTAATTATCTGTATCGACACGGAGTTAGTCAACTATGATGAAAACAATATAATTGTATTTCCAATGACACAGCTGACAAGTATTACAAATTACTGGCATTTCATGTTATTCTACACTGTCTGCTCTTCCATGCTAAGAAGGTAGGTACAACTACCTAACATTACTCAAAAACTATAAAATTATCTAGGTACACAACTGCACACGACTGTGGAGTTTCAAAGTCTTTTGAGCGTGTCATTATTTAAATGCGAACTAAAATGTGACGTCAATGGCAAAGTTGATGCGAATTGCGAACACAAAAGAAACCAGGGAAGTCCTAAGTCCTAAGGCGCCAATGGTTGCCAAATCGCAAAAACAAAATAACGAGCGACGCGGCGATGTGATTCGAGATCGTAAGAAGTTTGGTGAATCCTGCTTCAATTGGTCCAACATTAAATATGTTTGTGTTGAATCACACGGGGCTTGGTCAATGTAACCTCTATGTTTAAATTGCGTTCGTGGATTTAAGATCCGAAGCAAAGTCATAGGTTAAATTTACGACGCATTTTATCACAGAAATAGGATCTACTGTACAAAAAAAAACACTACATAGACGAATTGAGACCCCCTCTTCTTTGGAATCGGTAAAAAATAATTTGTTGTCAGTGCAGCAATTGCTTTTGATTTCAATATCTACAATGAGTCTATCATCTATTTAAACAAGAATGATTAATGTTTAAGATTAAATACATATCTTAAAACTTTGACTGCTGAGCCGATTTTCTTGTCTAGCCACGGATATATAATATGCACACACCGTTGTTTTCCCGTACCGCTAACACAACAGTTGTGTTTTCAGCAGTGAACGTGTTAATAGGGTACGACCAATGTAAATGTCAATTTGCAATGTAAATCACGGTAACTGGTATGGTCAAATACTCTAGAATTCTGCGGCTAATAACGGGCAAAATATCATTGTTCAAGTTTTTGGACGCGTCAGATGAATTAATCTTCTGGAGTTTTCTTATAAAAATGTTGAGGAATCTAGCGACTGCCATGCATTAGGTACTTAGCTTCTAAATCTATTTTACTATTAGCACAACGGGGGCCAATATAGGCAAAATTGTTTACTAAACATCGTCATGCACGACTCACTGGAATTTGAGAATCGTTAGCTGTGCGTAGTTCTACGGATCAAGAATCCGGGTTGATTAAAGTATTTCTATCAGGTCTTTCGGTTAAATCAAGGGTAATTATCTTCTTTTTTTTAATATTTCATGACGATGTTTTAGCCATTGTTCTCTGAGATGGGTTCATTTGGTTTCTATTTCAAGACCTCGGTAACAAAATGTGTAAAGTAATTCAGACATAAATTACGCTAGAGAATGTATTGTGTACGCCGAAGGTCCTGTCTTAAGGGTTATTAGTCAGAGAGATAAGATCTTCCAGAGTAAATTTTGGAGATACCAACCACCACCATACCATTCCATTACCATCCATCCATTTTCCATCCATTCATTTTCCATTATACCGTTACTTGAGAATTGATCTGTTTATTTGTTGGTACATTGTGGGGAATGAACAAATTGTAACTGGAAGTGGACGGGATGCCTTTGGATCTATTAACTCTCGTTTTATTAGGATCAATTGACGTTGGTCACCTTAAACGGTTTGTAAGCAAACTATTCATTGAAACTAATGTGAGGAATTGGAGTTCGATGGCAACCCTTTTTAAAGCTTTTGATGTGTTTGGGAACATGTTTTTCCATATTAAAAGAAAGAAAATAGGACTATATAATGTTGGTGACAATGAAATAGTATAATATGTCCAGCAAAACAGCATTAACACTTTGACTATTGAGCCGATTTTCTTGTCTAGCCACTGTTACGGATCTGCGCACACCGTTGTGTTTTCCCGTACCGCTAACACAACAGTTGTGTTTTCCCGTACTCGCGGCAAGTTATATAAAACACAAAAGTTGTGTTTTCAACAGTAAAAGTGTTAAACCACCATGCCATTGGTTAGCTTTTGTGTGCAACAATACTGAATATTTAGAAATAATATTTATGAAACCAAGCGTCAATCGCACCAAAGACAATAAAAATTTAATGAAATTAAAAATATTATTTTCAAAGTTGCAACCTCACAAAATTGTAATGTGAATGACCCTCTATAAACTGCAAATGCGAAGAGAAAATAAATTAGCGTACAGAGGCGAATTGTTAAAGAAGCGTGGGAAGCACAACAAGATATTATCTAAAAATAAGCTAAACATGATTGTAGGGAGCCAGGAGGTGCCATAACACGAAACCTGGTTCGTTACGAACACATGTCTAACACTTTGACTGCTGCGCCGACTCTGATACTGATATCTGACTCGTATACTGTTCTCAACATTTGCATAGCTAAAGCTGCTCGACTTGTTTGTTGCAGGATCTCGGTCTGAAAGTTCAATTTGTCCTTGTATCTCTCGACTAGAGCTCAAGGCTCATAAGACTTATTGGATTGACAAGTCAAGAAAGTTTAAAGTTTTGACTGCTTAGCCGATTTTCTTGTCTAGACACGGTGACGGATCTGCACATACCGTCGTTTTCCCGTACTTGTGGCAAGTTATAAAAAACACAACAGTTGTGTTTCGGCAGTGAACGTGTTAAATAGTCAGATGAATCAGACGATGAGCTAGTAGCTCATAAGGAGACAGACCTATTTGAACAACAATCGGACATAACTTCTGGATATAATAAACCATTAGATTTTACTAGGAACACCATTGTTATACTACATCGATGCTCTAGCTCAGGGGTCGGCAACCTGAGATTCTTCATTCATCAACACATGCGGCTTTTTGGATGTGAAGCTGCGGCTCTTTAGTTCTATACGCAAATTTAATTTTATACAAAAAAAAACTACTTACATATTTTAATAAATATATGTATTATTTTCCTTATGAATAAATATATTACTTTTTTTAATCAAAAAACTTTATTTATGCAAGTACTATTTATTGTTGGCAATAATTATAATTATTTTGTGGCTCAAAGTTGGACGTTTTGTAAATTGTAATTTTTGACTCTTCAGAATCAAAAGGTTGCCGACCCCTGCTCTAGCTGATTAACTGGGTGTTTATCGCAAGGTTATGATTAAAATCAAAAGCGAAACATACGTTGATATTACGGGGAAATTTTCCACATTATAGCTTAACAAATATGCTTGATGGCTGTTCGATGTACTGTCGTTCGTATCTTTATTTTCGCACTCTTTAGTTCCTTGAACTGAGCAACTCAAATAAAGCTATTGGACAAATATATTCAGGTTTAAAAAATATTGCCAATTGCAAACCAAAGGCGCTGAAGTGGTTGGATGCATACTAAACTAACACAGTAACGATCTCTTCCTTATCGGCGAAAATAATGGGGACCGGCCCAAGGACTTGCCAAAAGTCGCCAAGAAAATTTGCATTTAAAGGAAAAAAAATTAGTCAAACATTTATCTTACAAGTACAACAAGCTAAATATGAGATGCTAACGAATAATTATGTATGTAACTAACTATAGTTACATACATAATTATTCGTTAGCATCTCATATTTAGCTCAAAAGTTCTTTCATAAAATAATGACTACATTATTTTATGAAAGAACTTTTGAAAGTATCATCTATCTATCTATAGTATAAATAAAAATGAATTGCTAAATACGTTGCTAAGTTACTCATTAATGCCTAACAGTACCTACCTATATTAAGTAAAATTCGAGCAGCTTGTAGTACCGAATACGTATTTTTTAGAAGCTTGTCTGGAAAAATACACATTACCACAAAAAATAATCGCATTGCTAGTAAAATGGTTAGCAATTTATTTAAATGTGCCCATTGCCGAGAGGAAAACGATCGCGACCTGACCTTCACAGCCGCGGATCAAATCGTTGCTTTTGACAGATTTGTTTCGGGTGAGGACGCGAAACTGAAACCCTGATAAGCAAAATGATTCAGGCAAGTTTACCTTTCAAATATGGGCAGGTATAATACTACTACAATCGGTATGTTATTCAAATGAACTCAAAGACGGCAGAAAAAACGAGAAGTGTTAAACAGAAGCCGGCGTTCGGCACTAATTTAGAAGTAGAATAATTAATCAACCGATCGGGTGCCGCCTGGTGCCAACAACTGTTTACGATTACAAATAGCCGAACGCTCAAAGAATAATGGATTTTTCGCGTATGCTTCCTAATGAAGTAACTGAGAATCCGACTGTTGTAGGTACTGTCAGAAAATTATGAACTTCGAACGGCGCACTTTTATGACTCTACTTAGATATACGAGTCTCGTCTGGGATAGCATAACAAAGATGCCACCTTTGACGAGATGTTATTTATACATCCATTTCGTTTCAGCCGGGTTTTACCTCCGACAGCGTAAACATACAGTGAATGCAAAAATGAATGATTTGACAAAGAATGTCGGAAAGTCAACGGCACGCGGCACACTAACGTTTACTGGAAAGTTGGGTTATCAACGTGTAATTGCTTCCGGATCCAGTTCAAATAAGAGAAGTTGCTAATAGAACGTAATACACCTCAATAATAAGACTAAAGACTAACTAATAGGGCTTAAAGACTAAAGCCGCGTATCAGCTGTGACAGTCTCAAAACAACGCCTATTGTAGCCGGGTGAAGGGCCAAGAAAAGACATCACGGAAGGCGATGAAACAATATCAATTGGCAACAGGTGAGGCGATCGCCGATGGACTGCGTTGGAGCGATGCACGAGTGGGGTGACGCGTTCTAAAATAAAATCCAATCCACATGTTAGCCTGTAGATGTCTGTACTCTGCCATTGATATGCGGGTTCTGATGAGTCATTGGAGCGTCTGCCGCGGGGACCGGTCTGGTGATCACGTGATAGACCGTCGCTATCAAACAGCTGGCGAAGACATTTGGCTGAGCAACTTGACTTCCCGCGACTTTTGTTTCGGTTTCGTGTCGTATCGTGGTTGGAGCGTGTCACTTTCATAATCAATTGCGTCCACTTATCCACGTACGAATGGTGCTCGAAATATCAACGCCAAGTGGATTTGGGTGAATCTATTTCCTTAGTTACATTTTGAAGGTTTTTTTTTTACCTTCGTGTTCCTGAATGCCGCTCTGTTTGAATATTGCCTAAGCCTAGATTTTACGTAGAGATTTGAGCTCTAATTGAGACTCCGAGTGGTTATTCCGGCAGATTCTGCCTGGAATATGTTAAATCCCTTACTATGTTGAATCTAGAACTTAGAGGTAGATTTAATTGAGAATAACCGTAGAATGGATATTCGTCCTCTTTTTTATTGTTTCATTTCCCCTACAATTGACTACTGCGGTACAACCGCAATAATTTATACTTGAACCTTGAACTCAAAGCTTGTTGAACGCCTCAACAGAATATCAAACATCAGACTTCAAAATCACACGTGACAAGTTCCGGTCAAGGTCTTTGGTATTACATCATTCACACCAACAAAATAATGTATAATTAAGTACCATAATTATATTGTATAATTACAACATATTATGTTGTATTGAAATCAGTAAACAGATGTCTGTGAGGGTGATTGGGGAGAATATGGTAAAAGAATTTGAGTTTGGTGATAGGTACCTTGCGGGCATTCTTATCTTTTTTTTATGCTTGTCTAGTTGCGCTCAGTGGTTGTACCTGCCTGCGGTTTTCCTCAGTACTTAGTGTTTTATAAACTTTGCTTTACGACTTCAAATCTATATATATATAAATGTTATGTTGGTTTGTGTACGCTACAAAAACTCAAAAAGTTCTGCACCGATCGAGCTGAAATTTTAGCATGATATATAATCCGCATCAAGGATTGTTTTTATCTATTTTTTTCATCAGTGACATATCAGCGAATGCGCGAATGTGCCACAGCGAAGCGTGGCAGGGTACAGCTAGTATAGTATATTTGTTTGTACCATGGCTTGTTTAAGTAGGACTTACGCATTTATTTTGACAACCGCGACTGTCCGGGCCGAGAAAAAAAAACTAGGCTAGAATAGAATAGGAAACTATTATGCACCAAAAGAAAAACGTAGTACAGAAAAATTACAAAAGGTAAACAAGGGTAGTACAATGGGCGGTGTTATCGCTGAAAGCGATTTCTTCCAGACAGCCTTTGGGTGGACAGAAATAAATATTTTTCGATAGATTTTTTATCGCGATAAAAGGTACACCTCTACTAGTCCTACCCCAGGGTCGAAGCTATCCCCACATCAAATTTAATCAAGATCCATGCAGCCGTTTAACCCTGAAAAGGTCGCAGACAGGCAGAGCTAGCTTTTATAATATAATTTACCTAGTACTAGGATTTACACAGTAGATCAACAAAGATCATGGGTAACATGTTACTAGATAAACCTCTAAGAGTACATGTTTCGTACTGAAACAGATTTCTTTTCTTTTTATTTTGAGTATTTTCGAACGTAACTACACAAAGACTATTCCGCTTAATATTTTGTGTTGGTACGAGATTATTATGGCCCACGACTTTGGGTTGGCCAAACGAAAAGTCAGTCGTCCTTCAAATGCGCGTGCGAGCACTTGTCGCGTCGCGGTGTTTTGAGCTTTCACCGGTAGCTCCATTTCGTGGACGCCATTCCCATCCTCGGAGACGAGCTCCAGGATTAAGTGTAGTGTGGATTGCCTGATCACACCTCTATCCCGGAGGAAGGTGATACGGGATCAGAAGAAACCGCCCCATCGGCGTCCTATGGATATATCTCTGTGCACCATCATTCCCCATCTAACCCGAAGACAGCGCTGATTACACACCCGAGAGGCCATCGACGGATTTCCCAAGTAAGTTCGTAGGCCATAATATCTCCCCGTAACATTTTTGATCCGTTCGAGCCGGATCTGCGGATTTTCTTTGCTGTAGTCACGTTGTCCAAATCCCGTTATTAGTGCATATTTTCCCATTTTTGGAAACCATCCGAGTATATTTTAGTGTTTGTCGTAGCGGCGTTACGCGTCCCGACAATATTTCCCAGTTTTTCATCTTGATTTTGCCGATTTTGATTTTTTGTGTGCGACATTACGTGTCCATTAAAAATGGCGGAACAAGATATTTTCGAAAGAGAAGTTATACTTGACGACGTCAAACGTACTTTAGAGTTTTACGAACTCAATGAACAGCAATTTAAAGCGCGAGCAAAAGATATTCTTTCTATTCAGAGAAAATTCCTTAAATTGCAAACTAAAATTGAGAAGTCACAAATGAAATTGTCAACATTTGACCGAGAGGAACAGTTACGTATTCGAACTCAATTCAATGATATTTATTACGCAATTGTCAGCCATGTCGAAGTTCTGAAGAAAAACGATGAGGAGTGTAGGCGCATGAGTCGAGTTTCCTTTAACAATACAATACAACCGACTCACGGGGGTTGTAGTAGTAGGTTACCGAATCTTCCGTTGCCGTCATTCGGGGGAGAATTGACCGATTGGCCACCATTTTATGACCTATTTCGCTCCATGGTTGATAATAATGACGCCTACACAGATAACGAGAAGTTTAGGTATCTCCTTCTTACCTTGAAAAACGAGCCCTATAACTTAATAAAATCGATACCTATCACGGACGAAAATTATACCGTCGCGTTAGATATTTTAATTTCAAGATATGAGAACAAACGAGTCATAGCTTCTCAACATATTGATCGTATTCTGGATATTCAATCCTGTGCCGAGAAATCAAATCAAAGTGTGCGTAATTTGTTGAATATTTACCATGAGAATATAAAAGCGTTACAAGTAATGCATTTTCCTACAAATCAGTGGAGTTTTTTGTTGTTGAATATTTTACTACGTAAAATACCTACTTCCATTCGGATGCGATTCGAGTTAACATTGCATAAACCATCCGATGTACCCAACGTCGACTTGTTAATCGAGTTTTTAGAACGAGAATTAACCGCCAGCGAAATAGTTGAATCTGGCAGTAGAAATATTCAAAATGTAGGTAGTCAGAGGAAAGAGTACGTCGCTCCAACGTTCCGTCGAGCGTTGGCTGCCGGCGTGGCCAGCCGCACTTCGACTCAGGGTGCGAGCGATTCTCAACCTTCTGTCAATACACGCAAGAACCAGAATTGTGTATGTTGCGATGCTCAACATCCATTAACAAAATGTAATAAGTTTTTGAATTTGTCACCAAGCAATAGGTATGCGTTTATCAAAAATAAAGATGTTTGTTTCAATTGTTTACGCAAAGGTCATAACGTTTCTCAATGCAAGTCGAGTTTTGTTTGTCGTTCGTGTGAAAAACGTCATCATACATTGATTCACTTTACTTCTGAAGGTGATACTAGCCGTGCGAGTGAGAGAAGTGTTTCTTTACCGCTCACGGAGGAACGGGAAGAGAACATTCCGAGCACCTGTACTCAGCACGCTATGTCCGCGAGTCAAGCGACACAAATTAATTGCGCGTCGTTCAATGCTCCTTTTGGCACAACAAATACTGTGTTGCTTTCGACCGCACTCATCGATGTATGTGTAGGTAATGAAAAGCGTTCGACTGTCCGGTGTCTTATCGATACGGGAAGCCAGGCTTCGTTCATGACGGAATCGTGCGCACAGCGGCTAGGTATAAAGCGTTGTTATGCGAATGTACCTGTTTACGGGATAGGTGACACCAAACCGGTACGACCAAAGGGAAAGATTTCGTGTTGCATAACCCCGAGAAATGAACTTCAACCTTCTATACCGATTGAAGTTTTAGTATTGCCGAAACTTATTCCTAAAATGCCTAGTGTACCACTGCCTCATATGGGGTGGGCACACATTCAAAATTTAAATTTAGCCGATCCTTTGTTTCACACTCCACAGCCGGTGGAGATGTTGTTAGGTGCAGATGTACTATCTCACATAATTTTAGGAAACGTAATAACGGGTTCGCCCGGTTCGCCGATCGCTATGAACAGCGTTTTCGGTTATTTGTTGTTGGGAAAAATAGCGTTCAACTCTCCGACTCCATCCTCAGTTCAAGCTTGTTTTAGCTCATTATCCGATGACGGCGACTTGAAACGATTTTGGGAACTGGAGTCAGTGCCTGAGGTGAAGGCACTCACCCCCGAGGAACGTCTATGTGAATCCATATTTGAACGCTCACACTATCGTGACGTCACGGGACGATACACAGTAGCTTTACCACGTAAACCTGATGCTACGCCCCTAGGTGAATCACGAGATATTGTCCTCGCTCGGTTCCATAAATTAGAGCAACGTTTACAACGGAACCCGAGTCTTAAAATTGAGTCTCACGCGTGCTTGCAGGACTATCTTAAACAAATGTATAGAAATATACTAGTACAAGAATCTGATAGGGACTTGCAACGCATTCTGTGGCGTACGTCGCCCGATGAACCCCTCTGTGATTATCGTCTGCGGACGGTAACATTTGGTGTGAGCACTTCCCCTTACTTAGCTCTTCGTACCATTAAGCAATTGGCTTGTGACGAAGCATCTAATTTTCCCCTAGCGGCAAAGGTTTTAACCGACCAAGTGTTCGTCGACGATGTGGTCGCGGGCGCGAGCGATGAATCACACGCTCTGGTACTACAACAGGAATTGTTAGGTATTTGCAAATCAGCTGGGTTTGAACTACGTAAATGGCACAGTAACTCGCCGGCGATACTCGCCGCGGTTCAGGCGCCAGAGGTTCATGGTGAGCGGCGGGAAGAGGTGCCCTTTGCTCCCATGGAACATGACCATCAACCCAAAATAAGGGACTCAAGGGGACTTTTACCCTCCACATTCTTACAGAACGACATGTGGTTTCACGGCCCAGCATGGCTCCGTGAGGATCCTACGGCGTGGCCAGTATTTAAAAGTATCCCTAGCACTGGTGAGGAGAAACGTAATCAACCGGTCGCGTCTGCATCAGCTACGCTGATCGACGATGTTGAGGTCATAAACCAGTTTTCAACCTTGAGTAAACTATTGAGAATAACTTCTTATATTTTTCGCTTTTACAATATTCTTAAATCTCGCGTCAACAAGGAAAAGAGTTCCTATCCTAGTTACATCACAGTCCACGAGTATAAACTCACGCTTAATCGTTTGATTTATTTAGTGCAACACCAAGTGTTTCACGAAGATTTTAAAAACATTTCACAGGGTAAACCGCCCTCAAACCAATTGAGACGTCTTAATCCGTTTATCGATGATTCGAGTTTTTTGCGAGTCTCCGGACGTCTACATAAATCCCTTTTGTCGTGCGAGTCAAAACATCAATTAATTTTACCCAAAAAACACTCTCTTACGATTTTAATAATTGACGATGCCCATATTACGCATCTTCATGCGGGCACTCAAGCCGTTCAATATTTACTTTTACAAAAATATGCGATTTTATCTAGCCGAGATATAATACGTAAACAAATCTTTCGTTGTGTGCGCTGCTTCCGTGTGCGTCCGGTACGTCTACAGACTGCGATGGCGCCGCTCCCAGCGGTCCGGCTGCGACCCGAGCGCCCATTCATGAAAACAGCTGTTGATTACGCGGGCCCGTTTTACATGCGAGCTAATAGGGTTCGTAATGCTAAAATCATCAAATGTTATGTCGCCGTGTTCGTGTGTATGAGTGTGAAGGCTATACACTTGGAGCTCGTATCGGAGCTATCTACTGAGGCGTTCTTAGCAGCCCTGCGCCGATTTACATCGCGCAGAGGTTTGTGCAGCGACATTTACTCTGATTGCGGAAACTTCCAGGGTTGTCATAACTATTTGAGAGATTCGTACGAGTTTTTAAAAAATGACTCTGTTCAATGTGCTTTGAATTATCAAACCTTGAAACAGGGCAAATGGTATAAGGACCGCGGTGCTCCTATCTGTGTAGGCGACATTGTTGTGGTATGCGACGATAATCTTCCACCACTCCAATGGAAACTTGCTCGTGTTCATACACTCCATCCGGGTTGTGACTTTGCAAACGGGCAAGAGTCTATTCAAACGAGCGATCGTAAATATTGTAAACTGCCTTTAGAATGATTATTGTTTACGAATTCGTAAAATTAGTTCCTAAGTTTTAATTACCTATACTAGTTGTTTACAACAACCTTAGATCAAGTTTAAGTTTATAGATTGAATAACTTTCTGTTCATTGAGTTTTCGTGTTAAAAGAACTTACAGTCTTTTAAGGTGAGCGGCATGTTTCGTACTGAAACAGATTTCTTTTCTTTTTATTTTGAGTATTTTCGAACGTAACTACACAAAGACTATTCCGCTTAATATTTTGTGTTGGTACGAGATTATTATGGCCCACGACTTTGGGTTGGCCAAACGAAAAGTCAGTCGTCCTTCAAATGCGCGTGCGAGCACTTGTCGCGTCGCGGTGTTTTGAGCTTTCACCGGTAGCTCCATTTCGTGGACGCCATTCCCATCCTCGGAGACGAGCTCCAGGATTAAGTGTAGTGTGGATTGCCTGATCACACCTCTATCCCGGAGGAAGGTGATACGGGATCAGAAGAAACCGCCCCATCGGCGTCCTATGGATATATCTCTGTGCACCATCATTCCCCATCTAACCCGAAGACAGCGCTGATTACACACCCGAGAGGCCATCGACGGATTTCCCAAGTAAGTTCGTAGGCCATAATATCTCCCCGTAACAGTACATAATCTGCTACACAAACAAGACTTCCTATTTGCATTTGAAATTTGTAGAATCTTTACATACTTACCTACAAGACTAGGATTTTTTATTTTCTGTGTATGTATAAAAATAGTTGACATACCACTAAAAAGGCGCGATGGAACCGAGTGTAATAATTTAAAGCCTTAACCAATGTTTGAGAAGAAACTAGAGATAACGGATTTGCATGTGAAAACAAGCAATATCAGCAGACGCGGACGTGGAAAGGACGAATATTTTCAACTTCTTGTAACTGTCTGTATGGAAAATGAAGGACAAGAACGAATCACTCACAGTGCTACTCAGTTAGGAGCCAAATGAGCGCAAAAATTGTCTTCAAATAATATTTTTAACTCTCATCTCCTCAAGACTTTAAACAAAATTAATTAGATTTTATACATGACAAGATAAACCAGAAAATGAGAAAATATTATTGTTGACTTCCTAATGAAGGTAACTCAACCTATGCCGAAAATTATTTACAGATGCATGTTTCGACTGAGCCAATGTTCGTTCTGTCCCTAAAGTTCTTTGCCGAAAATGGTAAAAACCGAAACTATAAGTTTGCCACTGTTTTTAAGTATGAAATAGAAGTGTCAAATGAGGTGAAAACATAACTTGTATGCATCCAATAATTATCTTCAGACCTCCCACCATTTTTATAAAAAGGATGAAGTCATGGTGGTTTAGCCTTTGTTGCAGTCTTCATTTTAATTCAGGCTCATGTTAACACATTCACTGCTGAAAACACAACTGTGGTGTTTTTCATAACTTGCCGCGATTATGGGAAAACATCTGAGGTGTTAGCTGTATGGGAAAACACTAGTGTGTGCAGATCCATACCCGTGGCTAGACAAGAAATTCAGCTCAGCAGTCAAAGTGTTAATCGATGCCTAACTTTTAATTGTACCCCACTCAGATGAGTAATGTCGGAGTGGTAATCAATTACCATTTGAATACTGGTTTCACTGCAAGGCCAATCATTCATTGTTCTTATTTTACTTAGTTAACAATCTTGAAAGCGAGCCAAGAGATATTTTACATTCTGTATGCTATTATTCTGGTGACATTATTCCATTTCCCATGAGAGCATGTGTCTATAGAGTTGTAGTTTATGTTGTGCTTTTGACTTCTATGTAAATTAAATGTTCTATGTAATAATGTGTGTTCTGTGTGATATTCATCTGCCAATTAGTAGTGTGCAAAAATGAATGTGTTTCGGTTTGAAGGGCATAATTTCCAGCAAAATTACTGGGAATATGAGACTTTAGGGCTGATGTCTCAAGGTGATGAATGCAGTGCTGTGCAGGATTATGCAATGTAAAGTTCTGGATGGCACTGTATCTGTTATGGGCAGGCATAGGGGTTAACATCAGGTGAACAACTTGCTTGTCTCATCACTCAGTCAAATAAAATAAAAAATACTTGCATTAATTCTTCATCATCATCGACCCATATCGGCCCACTGCTAAGCTTGGGTCTCCCCTAACTTTCATGAGAAGGATAAGGCCATAATCTACCACTGATGACCGGTCAGGATTGGCGAATAACATACCTACCTCTGAAATTATTCTCAGGTAGGTATGATGTTTTGCTTTACCAAATAGCAAGTGATAATTATGTTCATATGTTTTACAAGGAACATATTGACGCTCGAAATATCGAAAATAAATCATAACTCAATATCTACTCGACCTAAAAACGTAAATTTTGGATATTTGGTGTGTTACATACAAAGCTACAATACTGCTACCTTGGTTATATCCTAAAGTTCCTAGGGGACATTGAAATGTGGGTTTGTTTCCAAATATGTAAAAAAAGTATTTTCGGGTCGGTCAAAAAGTTACAGCGTTTACGCTTTCTAGCGTCGATATTGATACGTGCCGGCACTGAGATTAGTAATTGCAAACCCCTACTTAGAAGGCCTTGGATAATTCTTCATAGATGTTGAATTGTTCAACTTTTCTAGTCTTGGGACGAGGTAGTGACAGAACAGTGAACCATACTGACACGGCAGCTGCCCGTATAGCAGCTAGAGGTAGTATTTTACCCGGAGAGCTAGATGTTCATAGGGCATCCAGAAACGCCTAAAAAAAGTCGAGAAGACTCTTACCTCATCTTCACCTTAATTTTTTTTCATTTAACAGAGTGACAAGACGAGCAAGTTGTTTACTTGATGGTAAGCACTATGTCTGCCCATAGCAGTCACAGCACCACCCAGAATCCTGCATTGCATAATGCTGGCCAGCACTGCACTGCGTCACCATGAGACATCAGCTCTAAAGTCTCATATGCCCAGTAATTGAAGAAACCACCACCATGGTAGAAATGATACTGTGATGAAGTATATTTGAGCCTATTGTCTGTTAGCTATTGAACTGCATAACAATGCCACAAGAGAGTCAGATAAATGCTTCAAACTTATAATAGCTTCTTTTTGGAGTTAATAAAATTAAACAATACATCTACAAAAGAATAATGCACTATAAAATCCATAAGCTTTATTTATGTACTAGCTGCGCCCTGCAGTTTCACCCGCTTAGTTTCCGTTCCCGTGGGAATACGGGGATAAAATATAGCCTATGTTACTTGCTGATAAATTAGCATTCCATTAATGATTATTATTTTAATCAATCTAAATCCGGATTTTACTATAAAATTATATCTGGTAAATTCAATGATGTCATTTAATATTTAAGTGTTTTGTAGCATTTAATTTTAGACACCATACAAAATTCTTCTGTAAATTAAACACTTAAGTTCAGTCACTTAAATGGTCTTCTTTTTTTCTTATCAATGTCTCAATCAGTGTGCCCTGGATCATGCTGTATTTGTTGAATGATTCAACCAATTTAACAGACGGAATGGTAAATTGTTCCTAGATACCAATATAACCCTTTGACACAAAAAAAGAAATAAGGAAAAAAATCTAAAGTATCTTCAATATACTACAGATATATATGACTGATGGATACTTTTTTTTGTATAATTATATTGTACGTTCAGGCATAAATCAAACATGGTGTAAACATTAAACTTAATTACAAAAACCATTAAAGCTTTATAAGGGTAAGACTGTAATCAGAAGTCTTGAATTTCCAGTTTCATTCAACAGATGTTTTTAAGCTACCATAGTTACATTAAAACTAATAAAATAAATGAAAAATGTATGCCACAGCACTAAATAGTATAAATTTACTATAGATACTGTAGCGATGTGAGTGAAGACGCAAACAGGTGTCATGAGAAGTCTGAAAAATGATATTGTTCAGGGTCAAGGAACAACTTACTGTGATCATTGGAGATTGAACTCCCCGGGTCGCCTGTAAAGGAGCCGGTCCTCAGAACAGGTCCCCAATGCTGCCTTCTTGCACCCTCTCTACTCTCTGTCCTCTCCACATCTTCCGCTTTGCACAAATGAAGACCTAGTACGCACCAATACAACACTACACCGAAACGCATTCTGATATCTCAATGACACCAATGCACTGACCGCACACAATAATACGTAATGACTGCTCGAATGCCACACACTATACTCATTCTAAAACAAGGAGCTGCAAAATCGTCCACTATTTTTAAGGCCACATCACAAGTACAATGAAAAACATTAAAACTACGAATTTTTTATCACAGAAAGAACCAGCGAGCGAGGTTGAAAAATTTTGACATCTAAAAGAATTTTTTTTGACGTTGGCATTGGCAAGAATGGCAACTGGCCACTTGTGGATAGCTTCAGTCTGAAGAGGGAGAGGACTAAAATTGTCTATGCTCTAGTGATGTGTTTAGCCAGATAGTCAAATCAGAGTTCATAACTCGACTAAAAGTCAATCTGTATGTCGTTATCGTCCGTCGCTAGTGTCAAGTAAAATCTCATTGACTGAACGCATCCGATAACCTATTTACCAAAATATGTCAAGTGACCTTGCCAGTTTGTAAACAATACCTTGAAGAACTACTTTTGGTTGAAATTATCTAATTTCCTTATAAATTATTCCCATTTCGAAGGCGTAACGTGTTTTTGTGCTTCAGACCCCAGTAAATTGTCACATGAAAAATGAACATCGATTTCGAAACGATGGCTGTTTTGGAGGAGGAATCTAACAATGTAAGTGTCTAATTTTCTTTGTTTAGCCAGTTTTAAGCTAGCAATTCTATCTGGGAACATTCATGGCAAGAAATCAACAAAATTACCAAGTCTTTGTTGATTACCCACTTTCTTTGTGGTCAAAATATTGATATTGTTTACTTCCTAGTGTAGCATAACATGACATGGTTTGTTCTATGATAAAAAAAACACTGCATTGCACAACAAAATGAAGAATTTCGTCATCTTCTATGACTATTACTTTTGATAGACTTACAATGTGATAACTATGTAGCTAGGGTTATAGTTTCTATTACAAAGATAAGCAACTCAATTAAAATGAAAATAGCAACCTTCAACAAACCAAATTTTGTCATAATTCTAAAGTAGTTATTTATGGGTCATAGGTAGGTAAGATACCAAGTTATTTTAATAAAATTTGCCTAATTCTGCCTAAAATAAATACCTAAATATAATTATTCCCAGAAAAACATAATATCACATTGTGTACTTCTAAGACATTTTTAAGGTAGCTTTATCTTTGTTATTCTCACGCCTTTATTCATTTAGATTAAAAAGAAACTACTTATAATCAACATTTACGCTAAAAATATACTTATATCTACAAAAAAAGATACATAAAATGGTTGAAAAGGAAAAAAAAAATATAACAAATTCGAAAGTTGAAACAGGGGCCAAAAGTTTCAACAATAACAATTTTCAATGGCTATTGGATGGAGGTAGGTAAAAATTAATTTCCTATTCTCCCTCACTGAAACTGAACAGCAAAATATTGTGGTTTATTTTTAACACAATGAAGACATTCCTGCCATCTAGTAGTAATATTCGAATTTCGAATGTACTCTTGTCATGCTCCCTCTCTACAATGTTGTCAGTTGTAAATATGGGTGCTATCCTTGTACTGCATGTAAAACATAGATGGCGCTGAAAACAAAATATATTATTTTCTCAAAAACAATGTTTACTTCACCTTACTTCACCATTAGGTAATCATTATTCTTGAATGATTGTTTGACAGTCATGCCTCATAAAATGTTTTTTTTTTGTTTTGCAAATATTCGACTCGCTAGTTTTTAGATTTTTCTAGGTTTTGTATCAATATTTTAATTTGCAACCATCTTGCCCGGAGCTGGGTTCTTTTGATTGAAACATTGAGGTGACTGAGTTAGCCAACCTAAGAGCTTAGCAGCCCGGGCGAACTGGACCTTTTTAGCACTGATTTATTAATATATCCGTTAATGGTTCCTCTCTTCTATATCTAGTATTCGATGAAGATCATCATCATTAACCCATATTGCCACACAAATAGTTTATAACCAGGAGTGTTAGGGTACTTTTTATCCCGATAGTATGTTCCCGTGGGACAAAACAGGAAATATGCAGGTGAAACTGCTGCGCGCGGCTAGTTTGTTAAAAAATGTGCATTACCCGAATACAAAAATTCTATTCCATGTTGTAAGATCCTAAACTGTTTTATAAGAACTAACAATATACATATAGAAACCATGGAGTGAATAGGTGTCTTCTAGGCAAGCATGCTCCATCATCTACCGTGTTGACACTTACCACCCGATGAGACTGCGGTCAAATGCTTGCCTATTCTGCCATAAAAAAAAAACTAAAAAGAACCCAATAAATGTGAATAGTCAATGTACAGGTAGAGGAAATCAAAAACCCTTCATCATTATGTGACATTTAGATATATTTAATATATAGACATGTAAACAAGCATCACTAACATTCAATGAAGAAACACTACTGACCTAACCTGTATAACATTCACATTTTTCCTTAAAAATAACAACCTTATATGTTAATAAGTGATTCAAAGCTCTCATTTATATACATATATACTTGTATATCTAAGTATATGACTATTGAATCACATTTACGAGTTTATAATATGTATTGTAATATAATAGTTAAGTATTCGGAATTTAACGGGACAGAGGAACAGTAAAAGACCGAGTCGACAACACAACTGATTTATTTACTTCCTACCTTCAGATACAAATAATACACAGATACCACACGTCCTCCCTTTGGAAAAAAAAATTACTTTAGTTTAATTTTTAACAATAATAACATACAATAACAGAAAAAAAAATGCATGTTACCAACAATAACATTGTATTCTTGGCAACAGTTAACTATGGACTATGCATAAGTAACCGTGACTGAATACTACAGATTTATAGAATTGATTATGTCATTAGGATGCAATTTATTCAAAAATTTCCTTAATGTTGCAATTCTATCTATCTGTGAAGGTTCGATGGAACCAAAAGTCTAACAACTAGTAGCTAAGTAGGTAAACTTAAACTATAAAGATAACTAACTGATCACTTGTAATTACGATTAAATAAAAAATAAAAAAAAACAAATACAACCAATATTAGAATGCATCGGTACCAAAATAAGCCTTAACAAACTCTTATTAAAATTACTTATACCCAACTTTAGGTAGGTATAGGTTTATCAGACAAACATGATAAACTAACTAAATAACAAATAAACTTAGGTTTACATACACAAAGCTCCTCCTGACAACGATACCTAAGTATACGTTACATAAAATCCTTAATTACGTTTATTACGTAAAACGCAAGCACGTTTAGGTCGTACATTTGGTGGTGGCGGAGGACTTTGAGTGGGTGATGGGCTATAATCCGGATGAAAACTGGGATCGAAGGAATCCTCAGTGGACGCAAATGTGACCGATTTTGGGCTCGTGCCCGGATCTACGGCGTTCTCATACGCGTCGTCATAAACTTCATCTGCAGGTTCCTCGTGGTAGGTATCATTTTCGATCGGGACCGAGTGACGTAAAGCGGTCAATGACTTTCGAACGGGTAACAGCTGATCGATGTGCCTTTTCCACTCTTTACCGTCCGAACATTTGACCCTATACGTGAGCGGAGTGTCCCTAGCGGTGACGCGTGCGGGCGCCCACTTGTCGGCGCGCGCGCTATAGTCCCGCGCCAGCACGGCGTCGCCGGGCGCCACGCTGCGCTCGGCCCCAGGGCGGAGACGCGCAGCGCGCTCGCCCGCCGCCTCGCTGCGCCGCTCGCGCTCAGCGGTGGGCCGCACCACGTCCAGCCGCGTGCGCAGCCGCCGCCCGAGCATCGCCATGGCCGGTGCTACGCCTGTGGTGGCGTGATCGCAGTTGCGATATTGGAGTAGAAATTTTAAGACTGCCGTATCGATGTCCATGCCGTCGTGCGCGGCCTTTTTCATAGCGCGTTTAACGGACTTGACCGCGTTTTCCGCAGCGCCGTTTCCCGCCGGCCTGTACGGACTGGTGATCGTATGACTGATGAAATTTTTAGACATAAATTTAGCAAATTCTTCTGAACCGAAGGGTGGGCCCCCGTCGCTAATTACCTGGGTGGGCAATCCGAACCGAGCGAACAATTCGCGTAATTTGAGTATCGTGGCACTGGCGGTCGTTCCTGCCATCCTTTGGACCTCGATCCATTTACTATGAGCATCTACGGAGATCAAATAGTGCTTACCTTGAAACTCTGCAAAATCTATATGAACGCGTTGCCAAGGACGCGCGGGAAACGGCCACGGGTGCAACAGCGACCGCGGAGGTGCGTCGCGCTGTTGTTGGCATGCAGAACACTCCCTGCCCACGCGTTCGATCTCTGAGTCTAAGTTGGGCCAGTACATGTAGCTTCGTGCGATACTTTTCATTTTAACTATTCCTAAATGACCTTCGTGTAATTCATTTAATATCTGTTTTCTTAGCGATTTTGGAATCACGACTCGATGATTATATAAAATACAGCCATTATCAATATTTAAATTATCTTTTCGATAAAAGTAAGGCTTCTCCGCCTCCTCCGTCACTTTAGCTGGCCAGCCACCGTTTATGTAACTTTTATCGCCATTTTGACGTCTCAATCTAAACATGTGCCGCTCTGCAATTTCCGAACGCTTTGGTTCGAGGTGGTCGCCGACTATCTTCACTAGATCCTTGAAAGTTTTATCTTCCGGGTTGTCAGGTGCACATAAGTCACACATTAAATCATATGTAGCCTCTCCGACAAGCGTCACTAATGTAGCTACTTGTAATTGATTTTTGATTTCGTTTAACGTCATGAACTGTTCGACGCGTCGAATGTAAGCACACCATTTTTTGCTTGAAAGATCAAACTGTTCTATTTTTCCGATAGGCATTTTCGTTTATTATCACTTTAAGTACATAAATAACTTAATCACACGCGATTTTCTCGTCGCCAGTTAAGTATTCGGAATTTAACGGGACAGAGGAACAGTAAAAGACCGAGTCGACAACACAACTGATTTATTTACTTCCTACCTTCAGATACAAATAATACACAGATACCACAATAATGTATTCGTTATGTAATATATTTTATATATAAAAATGCGTTAGGTTCAATATGTAATAAATAAATAAGTGTAAACTTGGTGAACTAAATACCAATGATAATGAGTTACAGAAAAATCTCCAAAATTTTAAAATAAATCTGCAAAATTTTTCGTATATATATATATGTTATATATATAAATCGTACAGTAAATTTAAATGTAAATGTAAATAAATTAATAATTAAAATTATTTGTATGTTTTTAGTCTCGGCTCTGATCAAATAATTGACAATATCAATTAATTCAACTTATATAATACAATTTATATAATCTAATAAAATGATTTAACGAAACTGTATTATGATATCACACTATATGATTATTACAATCAATGGTGGATGATTCTGGTTACATCACTCTAAGCTTATAAAGAACTGTACTGTCACTTTTGAAGTTTTAAACTTTAAAAAACCGAAACAGATATCAGAATTGACATGATAGAAAACTATTACAATATATCTTAGGCAAATAATACTATTTTTAGGCACATATATATAGGATAGTTATAACTAACATCTTATCATATCTACTTAGGGCTAATTTTTCATTCCTCAGATAAAAGATTTAATAACTATTGAACGAATAAGTTATTAAGCTATTTTATCAGATCAATAGCTTGTTTAAATTTTTCATACAGCGAATAGCAAGCAGATAGTTTCAAACCAACATCACACTGATCTAAGCGTAAGCAGGACACAAATTGGTCACTTCACGAGTTAGAGGAAGACAGAAATAAATACAGGTTTCTTTTATTTATTTCAGTCAGTGTTAGTATGGTATTTAAACTTCTTAATAATCAATTGAATGGAAACAAACGTCAAAAAATTCACTTATTCCACAGATAAGCTTATCTGAGGCATGAAGAAGCAGATACATTAATTTCTCAGGTAAAGGTTTTATTCCGTAGAATACCTCTAATTATCTGAGTGTTGAAATATTCAAAATCTTCTAAAAATAGAATAGATCTTCATCTGATCTTTGTCTGAAGAATGAAAAATAAGCCCTTATTTCATTAATCGAACCCCTGTAGTTCTTTTATACCAACAACATTTAAAACACTTCTAAGTTACACATTATGTAATATGATTATAATATATGAATAACAAAAAAAAACACTGTCATAGAATATAGGAATTTATATAAATACTAATAACACTTGATAGTTTTCAAAGTTTGGTATCATACATACAGTTTGTAATTACATAATATAATTATTTATGGCATAATATAATTATTTATTTAAAAATAATTATATTATGTAATTACAAACTGTATATACTAGGTGACAATGTAATTCACCATAGTTTTTGGGTAATTTAAAAATAAAATTTTAAATATAAACTTAATAAACTAAACTACTACTACTTGAACTAAATAATTGTATTATTTGGTTATTTATAAAAACAATTTATATGTATACCTAATTAGATTTGTTATCGGCAATCTGTATTATCAGGTATTTATTAGAATGTCTCAAGTAATCACTTATTCCGCTCTATACCTAGACATTCTATTAATTTATATTAAATTATAACAATAAATTTATATAAATATTAAAGTTTCATATCAAATAATAATTAAATTTATTGAATAATACTTTAAAAAACCTCAACTTAACACAAAAGTCAGCTAGTGGACGTATTTTTATTTTTATTATTTTCGTTTTTATTATTGTTTATTTACAATATTATGATTAATATAATTATTGATATATATATTTGTATAGAGCTCAATATCTTTAAAATCATTTACTCCAATTTAATCTGAGCAAATATCAAATTTCAAACAAAGATGTACGCTGTAAACCGTACTATAGGTATACATAATATATATTTAGTATTATACAAAGGTAGATATACAAATATTTATTGTATATCACATGAAAATACAGTTGAAATCTATTTTTAAAAGTAGTAGAAAATAATTTAATTGAATATGAGTTTCTTCGTTTTCTTTTCGTTAGTTAGGGCATAGTTTGTGTTCAAGGTAGAATTGCGAAGTTATTGTTGGAACTTCAATAAACGTTTCTGGTATAGTACCATCAACCTAACATAGATGGCGCACGAGTCGTATCGAATAATTGTTCTCTTTCGCATTTATGTTACGGGGATTCTTGAACCGATTTGTATAAAACTTTATTATGTCAAAAGGGACCTACAAAGAAGTCCTATTTATTAATTAAAATTGGTTCCCTGGTTCGATTCACAACGTATCATATAGGAAAAAAAGAACTTCATTAATACACAGTGCCATTAAGCAATTGAGGGGCCCGTAGTAAATAATTTCAAAGAGCCCTTGATCTACTATGGGTTCTTAATTATAAAGTGATAAAAAAACAATTATCTTTGTAGGAAAAGTTGTAACGTTTCGCGTTTTTGTGACATCAAGTAAATTCAATATACCACACCATAATAAGTTTCAATCAAAAAAATGTGCTCAGGCAGAAATGAGAAGGTTTAAATACGCGGGGCCCCATGTGCTCGGGGCCCGTAGCAATTGCTACGTGGTTAATCCGGCCCTGATTATACAACATAAGGCATAAAAAAAAGATCGATTGATTATTTTCAACAGACGGTGAGATCACTATGGTGACTAGTTAGATCGGAGGTGCCCAATGGGCCTCGGACAAAAAGTACACTAACGATAAGTCGTCCTTTCGAAAAACTTCATCTGTTCATCATAAAAGGACACAGAATAGATACTTACTAGGTTACAATTCTCTTAGATATAAAGTGCCCACGTACAGCAATCCCAACTCAATCTTTTGACGTCATGGATTGACTGCCCGACTCGCCGGTGGCGATAGGGTTTCGTATCCATCTAACAGCAACAACACATCAATACACTAAACAGCAAGCAGTAGCTCCAATGTGCAGACACTAATAATACAACAGCTTGGTACACGATGCGAAGGATGCAGGAAACCTTGCGGGTACTCTAAACTTTCAGCTACGGAACGAGGAAACTTTCATATCTAGGTCGTTGTCTCCTTCTCGATTTTCGTCTCCTTCTTAAAACGAAATGGGGCAGCCTTCTTAAGGATCGGAAACTTCTGCTCACTTTCGTCCGAAAAGTAAAATACATTGTTATCGATATCGATAACGAGTCCCGCGCTCCTTATAAAATCTATACCGAGTACGGTCTCGTCTCTCGAGGTTGTCAGCATAAATATTGTGTGAAAAACCCGGTTACTAAGCTTTACTGGGACGTTTACATAATGACAGTCCAAAGCACGCAAGTTTGGATTGACGTACGTTGCTATTAAGCTATAAGGGTTCATGGGAGTTTTATTTCTCCTAAAGACATCAATGAGTGAGTGACCCGCTCTGTTTGAATCTCTGCTCATGGACACGTAAGCAGTCCCAGTTTCGCCAAAAATTTCTAATGGCAACAAAATTTCGTAATTGCTAACGCTTTCATCGCCAAAGAACCCTCTTGTACCGTTATCTGTGGGGCCTAAGCAATTTTTAAAACATTCTGGATAACCGAGAGAATGGAATGATTGCTGGCCAACGAGCTCTGGATCTCGGTTTGCTTTTTCTTGATTAATAAGATGCAACATCTGATTGTTTTCAACTTCGTGGTAAACGCAACTAGGAATTAGTCCTATCGTACTGCTCAAGCATTTTTTGAGCGTGTTTTGAAGCGTCCGCGCATTATAAATCAGCTGGTCCAAAGTATTGATCAATTCAGGATCTATCAGTTTTTGTATTGGACTGTCCAGAAGACCGTAGAAGAAGTTGATATGTTCCCTTTGTTTTGGATCGCGTGTCGCCTTTGACATTGTATCTTGCCTTTGAATTATTGTAAGTGAGTCCTCGTCGCTTGAATCAAGTTTATTATCTATTTGTTTATCAAAACGACTGTACCGCGGATCACGGTTCTCCCTCGCTGACGATGAAGCGGTTGGATCGTCCCCTTTACTCGTGGAGGGTTGCGCTGGGAGATTGTTTCGGATCACGTATCCTGCTTCTTCCATCTTCACGAAAACGCGGTAAAAAACTTGTTGCCGTTCACATAAGGTTGTCTAACATTACTGTGTCCCTTCTGGCGACGAGCTTGGCAGCTCGTGCACACACATGTGAGTGGATGATGATGGTAATAAAGAAAATAATAACACTTAACTGTTTACATTGTTATGGGTGACGAGCGCGACCCAACTAACGCACGGCGGGACGCGCTATGGTCGCCGACAGACTGCGTCGGTGCAGCCCCAGATGTATTGGTTGGTACTTGTTTAACCTAGATTCGTACCACCTCTATAAATATCTAGTTAAGTAATTACGGGACCAAGGTTCCAAATTCAGATGCGAACTATCTCGCGGTTTTTAGGGTCCTGGAGCCAACTGGGATTCTTGTACTTTTTTCTTTTGATCAAGCCAACTGTTGTCTGTCCGTCACAGGCTTGAATAAACTAAACAAGATTTCATTTGCAACCACAATCAATTTGCGATTCTAAAAATTCATGCATTTTACGAATTTAAATGTAAGGTATTTAATTTTCAGACAATAGATTTTTAATTATTGTTGTCCGGCAGAATACTAAACAAAATATGCGACTGGTTAAAGTACGGAACACTAAAAATATGCGAGGAGTGATTCTGAACATATATTTGTTAAGAAACCCTTTAAAAAAGTCTTTCAAAGTTAAGGGTTCTTTTATGAGCAAAGTTGCAAAATGTCAACAGTCTCTTACAAAAGGTTCTTACGCAAAATTTGTTTCGCAAGCTCACGTTTTTTCTGTCACGTTGCCGGTCCAACGTGAAATAAAAGGAAGCTGAACAATCAACAAGTTAGGGAAAAATTGAGAGAAAAACTTTCCCTGCGACTCGTTCGTTACGTAGGTACTACGAGCTCACGTTTTTGGCTATTGTTTATTTTGCACAATCATTTACGAATTTTTTAGCCAGTCATGGGCATATTTTATTGCTTTGTTTTAGGGTGATTTCCTTTTATACAATTTGTCCTTCTTAGCCTGTAATTCTGTATGCTATTTTGTCTTTATAAGGTTTAAAAGCTAACTTAACTGCTGTTTAACTACTATAATAATTGATTGTCGTTGTGGTATCTCGAAAGAGGTAATCTAGGTCTCCAGGGGCAGTTTCTTAGGCTGCCCAATAGCCTCCGATCAGCCGATTTCAACAGACCGACGCACGTGCTTTCTGAAGCATCTCCGAAGTACCTAGGTAGACTTACGAAGTGATAAATCGGAGGAATCGACGCACGTGCCCTCAAATTCGAAATGATACAAGAGACCGACGCACGTGGTTTCCAAGCGATAGAAAGAATCGATGCACGTGCCCTGTACGGAGGAGCGATAGAAATCCACATAAAATTTACGAGAGTCGCTGTCAGTTAGTCGTTGTGTTGCAAAGCGCACAAATTGCCGCTCGGCTACCAACGTTCTTTAACAGCTGCCACCATTTACCCGCCGTTACCTACCTTTTTATTGCATCAGTTTAGTTAGGAGTTAACTCATTGTAGGTGAGTATGTACCTACTATAAAAAACCGTGCTTAGCAACAGATTCCCCTCGGTGGCCAACTTTGACCTTCGTTTCCAAGGGCAATGTTATGCAAGGATAGGGTGCTCCCCTAATTTGTATTGTATCCCCCCCGCCTCTCTCCCCTCATGTCTCTCATAATCATACTTCTTTAGAAACAACTCGAATCCGAGGCAGCGCAATTCACTGGCTTTTGTTATTCAAATTTTAAATCCCGAACAATATTTTTGAATTATTCAGTGGAACATTGATTTCCATCTAAATACCGCATATTTCTTATCGATAAGTACTTATGGGTGAAATAAACGTTCTGATATCCGAATTTAGGAGCTGAGACTAGATTTATTTGCGACTTATGAGTAATAATTAGCTAGATTTTTTTTATTAGCGATATCTCATTTGTTGTTGATGTGATAGATCTGGCTCTCAAGGACTGCTGCTGGAACACTCTGGAAATAGCTTGTTAATTGATTTCCAGGCGGCTATTACTGCCATACCACCAAGGCCCTTCTCACAAAGGCAGAATTACTCCTAATCTACCACACTGTCCCAGGTGCCACATCTTTTGAGTGTTCTAGAACGTATCGGTTTCCTAACGATGCTTTCCTTTGCCGTTTGCCTTCTGTCTTTGTTTAATGCTTTACCTTGTTCTCATACGTATACGTCCAACGTACCCTGGGCAGGTTTACTGCAGTCTGCATTATCGCAATATAGCTGATCAATCCTGCCACCCCGATGTTTCAGCCAAAACAGCCTATCACAGGGCACAGTGATCGAAACATCGACACAAAGAGGTATACTGCCGTAAAAACCCCATCACAGCTCATAAAATATTCCCCTTGGCTTCGAGGTGGGCTGATAGTTTCCCTTAATTTTTAATCAGCTATTGATTGCACGACCTGTCGAATGTTCTAGATTTAGGTATAGCCTCCGCGCAGGTCCTCTCCTGCTCTCTTCGTATGCTATCCATCACGCTTGCTCTATCGATTTGATATGCATCTAGGTTATTCGAGGCTCTCAATTTATCGGACTAGCTGCCCACACCTTTTGAACAAAGGAAATTAATTGACTATTTGTATATTTTGGTGGTGGTGAACCCCACGAAGGTGAGGAGAGACCCGTGCCCAGCAGTGGGACGTTATGGGTTGATGATGATGATGATGATGTGTATAAAATTTTCCGGTTAGTCAAATACTGGAAAGTTCTCTTTCTCTTAACTCTCTACGAAAAGAAAGAAAGAGAAACATGAAACAAAAATCAGATCTGAATCTTCTTTTCTGAGAAAAATTAATAATCCCATAATGCGGCAATTGGAATACAGGGAAAAGAATTGCCACAGCCCCCAATCTGTTCTACAAAAATCGAAGACGTCCTCGGAAATTATGTTTTCAACTTTAACTCCTTTGAAAAATATTAGAATGAGTTAGCCCAAGACAGCGAAAAGTGGAAGGAATCGGAAGCGACCTATGCCCAGCAGAGGGACAATAAAGGTTTAACAAAAATGTATGACTGTATGCCTATATTGCACTTTACTGCTGTGCTCGCGCGGCTTCGCTCAAGTTTAGTTTCGCCTGGTACCGTCAAGCCACGCGTGCTACCAAGGATTCACTTAATCAGTCCACTTAGTATATTCTATAGGTCACTAAATGTTCTAGAATAATTGCTATTCCTTTCCACATCTCAAAATAGATTCTTACATTTTTCTGAAGTGCCACTGAAATTCATTCTAAATTCTAATCTATTCTATTCTACGCTTGACTAATCTAAAGTCGGTTAAACATAGGTCTTAGAATTTTCTAAAAGCTGCTTGATTCGAAAATTACTTGGAACAAAGGAAACAGTTCTGAAATCGCCCGGCCGGTTGTTGGGGGTGATACATTTTTAGTGGGGAGGAAATAATTAGGTGCATACTGGCAGTAATCTGTGGCATCGAATGTTCCCGAAGCTTCCATGCAGTCTTCCTCGTCCCTCACGCTACCAATAAACTATCCATCACCCTTGCTCTATCGATCTGGTCTCCGGGAGATGCATTTTTTAGCCTATTTGTGGCATCTAGGACGTTGCGCATGTCAAAATGCATCCTAGTGCTCCGGGTTAGGTTATCTGCCCGGGCCACACTTCGCTCCCGATTGCAGTCTAGGTGAGTCGTGTTTTGTGCAATTAATCACTGATTTGTAGTTTAAATTTGTAATTTCCTTGCATCGGTTAAATTGCTAGTGCGGACGTTAGACTAAACTGTTCTTGGCGTTCACGTTTTTGGCAGCGGTAAAATTTGCTCGCGGCTCGTTCGTTCTGACGAATACGGAGGTAACTACAACCAAAGATATTGATGCGTGCAAAAAAAAACGCCATGCCATCTTCGATCAATAGGTAAGCCATTATAGGGTTATATATTTTTTCCAAAAGTGTATTAAACTTAAATTATGTATTATTATTATAGCAATAAAATAAGCGTGTGCAAAAAAATAGTTTTGTGAGGGTAGTTGCCAATTTGCGGAATCTTTGAAGTGTAGCATTTTGTAGTGAGGGATATGTGTATCGTCAATTTCATCGGCGCGTGGTCATCCAGATTAGTCTTTCAGTTTAAAGAGTCGTTTTTGAGCGGTACGAGTGGTACGAAATATTTTGACAAGACTTTATCCGGGAATGTGTCGTAGGATGTGTTACTTGAGCTTTACCCACCCTTTCGAACGTTTCGCATGCTTCGCCCGGGCGTTGGCTTTTATTATTAGGTTTCCCGGGATTTCTCGGGCGAATAAAGCGTGCGTGCTGCGTCTGCGCGACTTTGCCCCACCCGGTTTGAGACTTTACCTCTCGTCTCACATGACGCCTTGACCTAGATCTACTTATATAACCTGAGTATTTCAGGCCGAGGAGGTTTTTAGCCACCAGTCCAAGTTCCTTTAGCATGCTTCGCCCGGGCGATGGCTTTTATTATTAGGTTTCTCGGGATTTCTTGGGCGAATAAAGCGTGCGTGCTGCGTCTGCGCGACTCTGCCCCACCCGGTTTGAGACTTTACCTCTCATCTCACATGACCTCTTGACCTAGACCTACTTATATAACCGGAGTATTTCAGCTCAAGGAAATTTTTAGTCATGAGTACAAGTTCCAAAAAAAATATACAGTCACATCCGCCTGTACTTTACTCCGAAGTAAAGTTTGACAGATATGGGCGAACGCTCCTCTGTTCATAGAAATTAATTCGCGATGTGTTTAGCAGCTACTCCAGCTTTGGGCGTGATTGCGGATGATTTTAAACTTTTTAGTTTTATTTGACTGAGTGATGAGACGAGCAAGTCGTTCACCTGGACGACGACTGTCCTTTGTTCGAGTACTGCTCAAGTGAAGTTCTTCGGTCTTCTAAACCGCTTTAGTGGGAACAAAGGAAAGCAGTTGATTTAGGGCGTGGCTCATGCGCATTCAAACTACTTGCGAACCCGAGATGAGCGAAGGAGTGAGAGCAATGCGGCAGTCGTCATGCGCAGTGGAGTTCCATAGCCGAGCATTTGTTCTCTCGGTACAGGCGAGAAGGGGGGGGGGGAGGGGGGTAATTCTGTGAGAAGAGAAGTGAGTGGTTACAACAACATGGAAAATATGAGTGGTTTTAAATTTGATGGTGGTTTTATTTCAAAGAGTGTGTGTATGTGAAGTGATTTTTGTTCCATGTGCAAGTGTTTAAAAGTGTCCCTTTGAAATAAATTTATGTGTAGTTTTATTTAATTAAGTAATCTTGTTTGTTGTACTCATAAATATCATAATATAATGTGTGAAATGATAAATATAAAATATTGACTTAACAGATATTTATGGCATTTTATTCTTCCGACTCCTAGTGTGAATTAATGAGCGATACATTGTCCTGCCTTTCATTGCCAAAATGGATGCGGGCGGCCATTTTGTTTTGTGATCACTTCGTCCATTTTTTACTAGGTATGATTTGATCACTGGATATAATCAATGATGCGGGTGGTTATTTTGCTATCCGATCTCTTTGTCATTTTTCTACTTGAAATCATAAAAAATATATTGAACACTCTTTACTAGGGAAGGCTGGCACTCGACAAAATTTATAAAGGTAGCCATTTTGATTTCTGGTCACTATCTCATAACAGAGCCCGTCGATTGATTACATATTATATACGTGAGCCTTCTAGGGAACAAAAGGTTGCAGAGTAGTAGAAGGGTAGGGTAGAGATTGGGGAAGGGCACCTCTGCAGCAATGAACATGCGTATTAGATGGATTCGCCCAATACTTTATCAAAATGGATGCGGCCGCCATTTTATTTTAACACTGCATGAATTAGGTCACTACATGCGCATGCGAAGGAGCAAAGGAGAGAAATGCGGAAAGAGAGCTTTGCGGCAGTCGTTATGCGCAGTTGATTTCCATAGCCCAGCCTTTGTTTCTTTTGGTAAAGGGCAGGGGGGGAGGAATGACGCACATCGTCAATTGACATGCGTGATCCAGCTTCACTTTAAATCTTGATTTCCCATAGTGAGGTGGTGTCCAGAACTATTTGTGGCGGCTTCCTAGAATCCCGAAGAGATACAAGGTAAGAAAGGGATGGGTGCGACTGCCATTTTATTTTAACACTGATTAAAGTAGGTCACTACATGCCCATGCGTGAGACTGGACTTAATTGTAGGATGTGATTTGACTTGAACAATTAAATTTCTTGCGAACCCGGGATGAGCAAAGGAGAGAGAGCTATGCGGCAGTCGTCATGCGCAGTCGAGTTCCATAGACGAGCTTTTGTTCTCTTGGTACAAGTGATGAGGGGGGGGGGGGGGGTGATGACGCACTCGGCAATTGACATGCGTCATCCGGCTTCACTTTGTATCCTGATTTCCTGTAGTGAAGTGGTGTTCTCAGAACTATTTGTTGCGGCTTCCTAGAATCCCGAAAAGATACAAAGTAAGAAAGGGATGTGTGGTGATGAGAATATAAATAAACGCATTTATATTAAAAGTTTAAGAGTGCTGTGAAGTGATACATTACAAGTGTTTATTAAAAAAGTGTGAAGTATATTGTATTACGTCATATTAATACATATTATGATTATGTTATAAATGTAAAAGTGAGTGGTTACTATAAAATTGAAAATATAAGTGGTGAATTGTATGTTAAAGTGCATGGACGTGAACTGTGATGAATATTTTTAAATAAAGTAGAAGTGTTCAACTTTATACTAAATGTGATAAAAGTGTTAAGTTGGGTTATTTTAGTTCTACATAAATACTTAAAATAAATTTAAGTGATTATACTTAAGTAGACTTAATTGAGTAATCTTATACGTGACGCTCAACAATATTATATCTGTTAGATGATAATTATTAAATAAAAAACATTACATATGACGGCGTTTTCTTCTTCTCACTCCTAATGTGAATAAATGAGCGATACATTATTCTGCCTTTCATCGACAAAATGGCCGCTTGCGGCCATTTTGTTTGAACACTGCTTGAATTAGGTCACTACATGCGCATGCGTGGGCCTGGACTTAGCTGTAGGATCAGATTTGACTTGAACAATCCAATTTCTTGCGGACCCGGGATGAGCGAAGGAGATAGAGCTATGCGGCAGTCGTCATGCGCAGTCGAGTTCCATAGATGAGCTTTTGTTCTCTTGGTACCAGTGATCGGGAAGGGGAGGGGGAATTTCGGATTGCGGCTATGAACATGAGTCATCCAGCTTCACTTTGAATCCTGATTTCTTGTAGTGAGGTGGTGTCCAGAACTATTTACGGCGGCTTCCTAGAATCCAGAAGATATACAAGGTAAGAAAGGGATGGGCAGTGACGGGAAAATAAACGCATTTAGATTAAAACTTTAACAGTGCTGTGAAGTGATATATTACAAGTGTTTATTAAAAAAAATGTGAGGTATATTGTGTTACGTCATATTATGATTATGTTATAAATGTAAAAGTGAGTGGTTACTGTAAAATTGAAAATATAAGTGGTGAATTGTATGTTAAAGTGTATGGACGTGAACTGTGATGAATATTTTTAATTAATATGCAAGTGGTCAACATTAAAATGTAATAAAAGTATAATTATGTGTAAATCAGTAAGACAATAAATGAAAAAAAAAATATATTACATGGTGTTTTCTTCTTACTCCTAATATGAATACATGAGCGATACATTATCTAGCCTTTGCGGGCGGCCATTTTGTTTTATGATCACTTCGTAAATTTTTAACTTTAGTATGATTACATCACTGGATACAATCAATGCGGGTGGTTTTTTTGCTATGCGATCTCTTTGTCCTGATTCTACTTGTTATCATAAAAATATATTGGACACTCTTTACCAGCTAAGGCTGGCACTCAACACAATTGATGAAGGTAGCCATTTTGTTTTCTGGTCACTGTATCTCTTAACTGGGTCCATCCGTTGATTATAATTATATACGTGAGCCTTTTAGGGAACAAAGGGTTTCAGAGTATTAGAAGGGTGAGACGAGGGGCACCTCTGCGGCAATGAACATGCGCATTAGATAGTCTCGCCTAATACTTTATCAAAATGGATGCGGTTGCCATTTTGTTTGAACACTGCTTGAATGACGTCACTACATGCGCATGCGTGGGCCTGGACTTAGCTGTAGGATGTGATTTGACTTGAACAATCCAATTTTTTGCGGACCCGGGACGAGAGAAGGAAAGAGACCTATGCGGCAGTCGTCATGCGCAGTCGAGTTCCATAGATGAGCCTTTGTTCTCTTGGTACCAGTGATCGGGAAGGGGAGGGGGAATTACGGATTGCGGCAATGAACATGCGTCATCCAGCTTCACTTTGAATCCTGATTTCCTGTAGTGAGGTGGTGTTCAGAACTATTTACGGCGGCTTCCTAGAATCCAGAAGAGATACAAGGTAAGAAAGGGATGGGCAGTGACGGGAAAATAAACGCATTTAGATTAAAACTTTAACAGTGCTGTGAAGTGATATTTTACAAGTGTTTATTAAAAAAATGTGAAGTATATTGTGTTACGTCATATTATGATTATGTTATAAATGTAAAAGTGAGTGGTTACTGTAAAATTGAAAATATAAGTGGTGAATTGTATGTTAAAGTGTATGGACGTGAACTGTGATGAATATTTTTAATTAATATGCAAGTGGTCAACATTAAAATGTAATAAAAGTATAATTATGTGTAAATCAGTAAGACAATAAATGAAAAAAAATAAAATATATTACATGGTGTTTTCTTCTTACTCCTAATATGAATACATGAGCGAATACTTGCCTTTGCGGGCGGCCATTTTGTTTTATGATCACTTCGTAAATTTTTAACTAAGTATGATTACATCGCTGGATACAATCGATGCGGGTGGTTATTTTGCTATGCGATCTCTTTGTCCTTTTTCTACTTGTTATCATAAAATTATTATGAACACTCTGTACCAGCCAAGGTTGGCACTCGACACAATTGATGAAGGTAGCCATTTTGGTTTCTGGTCACTGTATCTCATAACTGGGCCCCTCGATTGATTACATATTATATACGTGAGCCTTCTAGGGAACAAAAGGTTGCAGAGTAGTAGAAGGGTAGGGTAGGGATTGGGGAAGTGCACCTCTGCAGCAATGAACATGCGTATTAGATAGGCTCGCCCAATACTTTATCAAAATGGATGCGGCCGCCATTTTATTTGAACACTGCTTGAATGACGTCACTACATGCGCATGCGTGGGCCAGGACTTAGCTGTAGGATGTGATTTCACTTGAACAATCCATTTTCTTGCGAACCCGGGATGAGCGAAGGAGATAGAGCTATGCGGCAGACGTCATGCGCAGTCGAGTTCCATAGATGAGCCTTTGTTCTCTTGGTACCAGCGATCGGGAAGGGGAGGGGGAATTACGGATTGCGGCAATGGACATGCGTCATCCAGCTTCACTTTGAATCCTGATTTCGTGTAGTGAAGTGGTGTCCAGAACTATTTGCGGCGGCTTCCTAGAATCCAGAAGAGATACAAGGTAAGAAAGGGATGGGCAGTGACGGGAAAATAAACGCATTAAGATTAAAAGTTTAATAGTGCTGTGAAGTGATATATTACAAGTGTTTATTAAAAAAAATGTGAGGTATATTGTGTTACGTCATATTATGATTATGTTATAAATGTAAAAGTGAGTGGTTACTGTAAAATTGAAAATATAAGTGGTGAATCGTATGTTAAAGTGCATGGACGTGAACTGTGATGAATATTTATATTTAATGTGCAAGTGTTCAATTTTACAATAAATGTGTTAAAAGTGTAAAGTTGGATTATTTTGGTGCTTCATAAAAACGTAGAAGAAATTTAAGTGATTATTTAGTCTTTATTGAGTAATCTTGTATGTGGCACTTGACAATATTATATCGGATAAAATATAATGATAATAAAAATGTTTAAAAGGCGTTTTCTTCTTCTCACTCCTAATTCGAATTATCCTGCATTTCAGTGGCAAAATCTCTCTGCGGCAATAAACATGCGCACTGGATAGGCTCGCCCAAGACTATCAAAATGGATGCTGCCGCCATTTTGTTTGAACACTGTTTGAATTAGGTCACTACATGCGCATGAGTAGGCCTGGACTTCGCTATAGGATGTGATTTCACTTGAACAGTCCAATTTCTTGGATTGGAAATCTTTCCAAATTGGAAAGGGTTGCAGAGTAGTAGAAGGGTGAGAGGAGGGGTACCTCTGCGGCAGTGAACATGCGCACTAGCTATGCTCGTCCAAGACATCATCAAAATGGATGCATGCGGCCATTTTGTTTTGTGAACACTGCTTAAATTAGGTCACTCCACGCGCATGCGTGGGCCTTTCACTTCATATCCGATAAACTAGTCACTTGAATTTCGCGCCGAGAAGCTTGGGAGTTGTTGTTCTAGTACGGAAGGTGGCGTTGTAGAAAGGTGTGAAGGGGAGCACATACGGGCGGCCATTTTGTTAACTGGTCTGTCGGTCACTGTCTACTGTCGGTTTGGTGTTCTTGAATATGGAAGCCTTGATTTCTATTCTATATGACTAGGGTTTGTTGTAGTGTGAAAGATAGATTTGAAGGAAGGCAAGGGAAGCTATGTGTTGTGTATCAACAAGCGCTCCAAGGCTATGCTCATCTACAAGGAAACTTGGCAAGAAATACGGCATGCGTTATTTTCATTATAGATCGTTTGGCATGTTACTTACAGCCCTAGAATTTGCAGGGGGTCCAAGTCACTTTGAGTTTCACATAGTTTTCTCAATGAGTAATAAAAGATGATTTACTTGTATTTACCACACTGATAGAAATTATACGCTCGCTACGCTCGCGCTATTAAAGTCCTTGAGTGTTCAGCATTCATTTTGAACAAAAAAACAAGGTCTTACAATATTTTGACACTTTACGAGTATGACTACCAACTTCTTTAATACCATTTAGAATGATTTCATCTACCATAGGTTGAAACAAATCACGCTCGCTTCCCTCGCGTTATTCTTGCATGTCCTGCTTGTCCGTGCAGGATTATGGGTGTCTTCTGAAAAAGTTATTCAAGCTTTGCGAAAGTTTTATATTTTGGTTGTATATCGCGATATAGTATGCCCAGGATATAGACTTCTTTGTGTCATTGAAAATAACAATAACTTAAGAATATTGCTAAATCAATTACAACATTTCTACAATTATTAACATGACTGAATAACTTGGCCAACCTTCGTACTTAACAAGAGAAAATAGAATAATACACTTTTACTCTTAGCAGGTAACGATTTAAAAAAGTATAGGGACCGTTTCTGCTACATCCGTCACAATAAGATTTTTTATTAAATCTTTCGTTCGTCCATTCTATATCAAAGCAACAAAAGCGAACCCAAATGGTATGGTATACCAGAACTCCTCGCTTACAAATAGTTTTTTTGGCAATAGCTAGGTTTATAATTGTTGGATTTAGACGAAATGTTATACTATTGCATATTATCAGATTTTTAGCTACCAAAGAAAACCGCATTGCAATCGGTTCAATTATTTTTACGTGATGACAAAACAAACAGACAGATATCATTTTCTAAAATGTTCTTGTTCATTAGCCCAAACCAATTTGTATCAGCTGTATTATTTAAAAATCTTTTATTGCGTCTACGGCATCATTTCTCTTTGGAAATTAAAACTTTTTGTCGAAACTAACATTAATAACCATAAATTCGTCTGAAATTCATCTTGAACATTATTAAATGCTTATTAGTTACTGCCTTATGCATCGCAACCGTCGTCTCGCAGACAGAAGGGTCCCTCCCTTCCATCCTGAAATTATTGATTTCGTCTGGCCGGTGTCTGAGGTAGTTTAATGTGTAGCTTATGTCTACATTATTTTTCTTGTCTGGTTTCGTTCATTATTAAATTTTGATGTTGAATGATATACTAAAAGCTATAAGCACATAATAAATAGTAGTAAGAGTCAGTTCAGTTCAGATTCAATTACCTGCCGGTCATAAACCAAGTTTACAAAATCAACATTCACTTTTCGAAAAATAATCCTTATCCTTACTTCCTTACTTTATATTATAAATGCGAAAGTAACTCTGTCTGTTGCTCTTTCACGCCTGAACTACTGAACCGATTGAAATGAAATTTGGTACAGAAATAGTCTAGAGCCTAGGGAAGGACATAGGCTACTTTTTATCGCAAAAAATGCATTGTAAGGGTTTGAAATAGGGGATGAAAGTTTGTATGGAAGTATCGTCATTTTTGAAGCTAGAAGCTTGAAATTTATTTTTTAGGCTTCTGACTAGATATAAATAAATTTGACATTCAAAGTTTGTAAAACTACCCTTGAGGGGTAAAATAAATATAGGGGATGAAAGTATGTATAGGTATATGTAAAGTTTCGGCTTAATTTTCTCTAATGGAAAGCTACATTGACAGCGAGTAACATATGCTATATTTTATCCCCATATTCCTGCGGGAACAGGAACTACGCGGGTGAAACCGCGGGGCACAGCTAGTAAAATATAAAAAAGTGCGTCACGTCCTGAATTTTTTATTGCTATTTTTGGAGTCACCCTTCCTGACCCCTGAATTAATTTAATGCAGGAATTTGGGTGATAATGTTTTATGATATAAACACGTTATATCTTGGGTTATTAAAAAGTATTAAATGTAACTAGAAATAAATATCTGCCTAACCTCAATTTTGAGATACGGATACTGTTTAAATATCTACTAATTGGATGGGTGCTATGGCGCTGGAATCAGATCTCTAACAATTCAGAATAGCATCTAGAATTTACTCGAATAGTCATTCAAAAGTTTTAATTTAGGTTTAGATCATGACCTAGGCCATTAACTGCGCAGTTGAGTGCATGGGAAATATACTACGCAGTAGATCCGTGTTAGTGGCAACTTGTTCTCGACTCGCGCATCGTAAATCACAAAAGCATTCAACATCGCTAAATGTGACGCATCTTAACGTTATTCTTTGTTGCTACACACCGTATTGTACGTACCGTTCATATGTTATGAAATTATGAATGAAATAATCCAATCAATAGCTGAAACATGCCTATATTTCTTGCGGATGGTAAATTCTAATATTTTTCATATAAAACGTATATAATAAAATAATTTTATCAAGCAAAATATTTGCTATTTTCAAATTATAAAGAATACTTATTTTTTCAATGTTTAAGATGAAAATTAAAGCTGACTTTTACTATAACGTATCCCTGGGAGTTGCCAGAGACTTCACGGAGAATCTGAATGACCTATTTACGTAAAAAGTGAATTTACTACTTACCAACATGAATCATTTACGCACATCTTCAAAGTGTACACTCCCAATATAGAAATCAATACGAACTCTACTTTTCTTCTGACGTATCCATTAGTAAAGATGGGTCGCCTCTAGCGTATTATGCTTACCTACCTACTTATCGCTAAAATTAAATAAGTGCGTCATTTGTCGCCCCGTGTCCCAACGGCATCGGCGTTCGCTGAAACGTTATCGCTTTATCAATGCATGTTAAACAGTTTCCGGATGATTAACGGACGCGCGGAAGATAATAGATTTTTATTTCGCTAGCTTTTGTATTAGGTATAATACTAATTTTGATGAAAATTACATGTCTAAGGATCTAGATAGAAAATCTCGTCAATTTTTATATCACGAAAGTTGGAATGTTTGGGAAAATTGGTGACGCTGGACTTACTGGTTTCTTTCGAAAGAGAAACAAATGCCAGTTTGACAAAACGCCCGCTATCTAAGCACCCTAGCGTTAGCTACATTGCCTAATTATATTATAGAAGCGCCACGAAAGGTTCCGCGTGAGCGGTTCTTCGTATTCTAAAATACCGAAATTACGACTGCACCGCATAAGTAGATTCAAACACATGTACTTGCATTCGTTGTTACTGAGTGTAGCCAAACGATAAGGTCATTTTGCCCACGGTGGGGAGCACAATAAGCCGTTGCGACACTCGACAACGTACGCAGTCAGCTCGTGTGCCGTGCATGTCATTGGCGATTTAAAAAGTCGTTTGTAAAAAAAGAAGTGCGCGCTCGTACTGCGCAAATAACGAGCAACTTCAGAGTCGGGACGGAACCCAGTTGGCTACTCGGTCTCAGTGTGCGTCGAAACGGTCGCCGAGGCGGACGAGCCGCTGTTCCAATTGATCGTAAGTGGAAATGTATTTCCATGTAGTCTCATGTGTGAAAAGTACGGTTACGGTGTGACCGGTCGGTGCAAGTGTAGTGTATGCAGGGCTATCGGCGGCTGAAGGTGATTTATTTTAGGTTATAAACTGTCAGTTACTACGCCGCATATACGAGCAACGTTTGACAAGCTTACGACGCAGTTCGCATATCTGCCGGTCTCTAACTGAAAAACAAACTGCGTACTTGTTTGTTGTCAACTGTGTGTTTCGCGGGTTCGTTATTTTGTTGTTTCTACTATAACATTTTTGCCGGTGATAATAATGTGTCATGTTAATAGTTTTGCAATTTTCTATTTACTTACAAACTTATTTATATCGCTGTGCTAGGTCATGGCTGATAGATAATATATTAAACCTAACTATTACATGATAATACATAATTACAATGTATTTATCTCTAACCTGACGGATTTAATTACTACGCAATAGTAATATTGTATTTGTTTAGTGTACAAACTATGTTCGTGTGAATGATTTGTTATTGTCAAAATATGCGAATAATTTTCTTTAATCAACCAAGTACATAATACTTATACGAATATTAAAGGAAGTAACCGTTTTTAAACAATAACCGATGCCTAAGCATCTTTATTTATTATAATAAAATAATTAATAAATAATTCGACTGGTCTAATCTCTTATTAATAAATATGTTATTAAATAACAAAAAAAAAACACGCAAATAGTAATTTGAAACGCGGTTCTGCGGTTTCTTATTATTTATAGTTGGTCAGCATAAATATCGCATTTCCAAAAACGTGGGATATGTCTTCGGGCAAATATAAATAAATCGCTAATTGGTAACACAATAATCCTTTATTCTCTTACCTCTAATGTATGATATATTGTGTAAACAATATAGATAGGTAGGTGTTTTAATTAAGCCCACGATAAATATATCGATAAAAAATTATTGCGGTTAAAAGAGTTCAATGTAAATGAAAAATAAACGTTATTGTTTTTTTTTTTTTTTGCACATAAGTAACACTTAAAAACTTTAAGTGCCACATTAGTTCTGAACCTTACGTTCATAAAACCAACTAATCAGGGTGTCCACTTTCTGAAATATCAGGGACAACTCGGAAATCTCAATGGTCAGTGAAATCAAGAGGGATAACCTGGTAACTCGGGGAAAATAGAGATTTTACACTTCACATTTTCTCAGAGATTGACAAATGTGAAATTATTCACGCTCATAAAAATTGCTAAAAATTTTGCGCTCGCTCCGCTTGTGCTATTACATAGTTATTTGTATAATTACATTAGTAGTTATGTTTCATTGATAGAAATACCTGGAAATTTTCGCGGTTGATACACTCGCTATTGAATTACTGTGTGTGTGGTATAGCAGTAGCGTTTCAAATTGTGATTTACTATTGGGAACAAAATACATCATTAGAAAACAAAGAGATATATACACTATTACAATAATATAAAAATGCTTAATTGCAATTACGGCCTTTTGGTTTTGCTTTTTTGGAAATTAGGTAGTAGACTTGCCTTTCTACGATTGATCACATATCCCGAGCAATGTTGCTAATAAAATATGTTGTAAAGGAGCAAACCTATTAGTATTAGCAGCTGTAAAAGTCTATAAAAGGATTTTTTTTAAGTGTTGGTCGTTTAACTCAAACCGTCATTCTCTATATACGTACGTCAGTACGCGATAATAACATTATAACAGTTCCCTCTTTAGATTTTTCGCAAAAATAGGCCTTTATCACAAAAATTAAAAGAAAATTTAAATTTTTATGGAAAAATAACCGACACCTTCAAAAATCAGATTTTTCGTACAAATTTTACTTGAACCGACCGTTCATATTGTTATGTTGCAATACATTACCGAATATGATATGATTCAACAAAAATATACTGTAATAGTTAGATGATTATTCTTCATTTGCAGAGAAAGAAACCATGTCATGTGATATAAACTACAGACCTATCATACTTGGGTACATGAATAGAATATATCAATTTTTTATGTATTATTTGATAAATGTCTAATATTAGAGCTAGTGTTATGTTAGAATCATTTGAAAATATCACTTGCAAAAAGTGGGAGAAATCGGTTTAAGCGATAAATCTATCCATCTCCCTTCTATAATATCAACCTGCGGGTTCACTTTTAAATAAAATTGGAATTTGATCTATATTCAGTAAGCAATGCTTATTGTATTGTATTCAATAGGACAGGATTTTTTTATCCCGCATAGATGCGTCCGTTGAGACGTAAAATGTATTAACGTTCTTTATTCTACATTTTTATTATCTACTATGAGTGGAACTCCTTGCCTGTCTGTTTCCTGATAGTTGTAACTTAACATTCTCCAAGTAACAAGTGATTACGTTACATCTAGGTAAGCGTGCATCTTAAAATTTAATGCTACATATGTCACCACAAGTTTTGCAGCTCTATATCACACGCAACATACATGTTATAGGAGACCCTCGGCGGCGGGGTGTACGGCTCGTTAGGAGCAGCGTCAGGAGAGGGGAGCGAGAGGCGAGAGGGGGGAAAACGCGGGCGCAGACCTGGGAGGAAGGCTCAGGTGGACAAACAAGACATGAAAGCCAAACTAGGTTGGTACGGACGCTTTTGGAGTTTGTGGTTGAAGCCGCAGTGCACGGCCTTAACACTTAAGACTGGTGCATGCTTTGGAAGCCTGATGATGCTTGGATGCTGTGTACTAACGTAGGGATTAAAGGTTTGGGCTGCATTAATCAATGTGTGTGGCTTTAATGGGTTTGTGTTAACCTGTTCCTCAATCATATAACCATGCTTAATTAACCGGTTCATTGTGCTATATGGGTTTGAACTTTATTAATGAGTTTGTCCTACATCAGTGGGTTTATGGGATTCCAAAGAAAATGTGGAAATACAGATTTTGTACAGATATTTTATCATGATGCTTATAATAATTGGGAAATGGATGTTTCCGGCTTATATTAATAATATTTACATTTATACACATTCTCACATACTACTTTTCTTACTGAAATTTGGGTGAACGGGATCTTCATGATAACCACGGACTGTCATAACTAAAGATTGCTTTTTCTACTAACATGAACTTCTTAACGCTTACGAAATGGAATCCAGCGTACCGCTCATATCCTCTGAAAGGTATCCTTTTATAAATCTTAGTGAATAGAACTTTAATATATAATATTAATATTTTATTGACATTTAACTTATTAGACGAATCGCTTTTAGGGTTACTCGTGAGCCATGAATAGGCGTTTGTGTAACATAGATGATGCTGAACGAAAATAAACGGAATTTGCCATTTGGATTCTTTCGATCCTTTATCAAAGTGACAAAAGTCACTGATTGATACGACAATCACGTGGTTTCATTGGTCGTGGTTTCGTGGTTTCATTGGTCGTTGCCTTTGCCAGAAATTCATCCGCCAAGCAGTAGTGCGCGTACATGAATGTGTTCTGGTTTGAAGGGCACTGTTTTAAGCGAAATTACTGGGCATATGAGTCTTTAGAGCCGATGTTTCAGTGTGACGAGCGCAGTGCAGTGCCGCGCAACAATGTGCACTGCAAAGGTCTCATACTGTAACTGTTATGGGCAGGTGTGGCCCTTTCCATCAAGTGAACGATTTGCTCGTCTCGCCACAAGGCAAAAAAAAAAAATGATAGAAACAACTGCTGTGCCACCTAGATTGAATTGCAAAGTTTTATGTGGCCGTGAGATATTGATATTGCTAGTAGTAGCTAGTAGTACCTAGCCGAAAAACACAAACTTGTGTGTTTTTGTCCTCTCATCACGTCGAAATGGCTGAACGGATTATGATGAAATATATTGTTAAGATACTTTAGGTCCTGGAATAGACCACAGGATACTTTTTATCCCGTAAAAAAAACGGTTCCCGTGGGATAATAGTTTACGCGGGTGGAAACGCGGGCGTTGCTAGTTTATAATATTAGTGAGATTAGTTGGATATTATTAGGTGAAGTCAGTAAGTGACTAGGTTGTTCTTGCCGGGGCTAGAGCAATCGCCTTAAGCTACGTACACACCAGTGTATGCAGCTTAAGACGATTGCCCTAGCCCGGGTTAGCAACTCGATGCGGTTCAGCACAAATATAGCACGAGATACTATTGAAATAATGCCTAAGTCAGCGCGTATTTCAACCTGGCTGTTACGTCGAACAATCCATCGGAATAACGCAATAAAAAAAATATATTTAGAGACGATAATTCAAGTTTATCTATCATTTGAAATAGGCTTGAGTAAAATCACGAGGAGGAGTTAGTTTTAGAAAGGATCTTCTTGACGGGACTTAAGAACAAGCCTTTCGACCGGTACCAAAAGAACGCAAACGAACAACTTTTGGCCTTAGCTGCCGAACGCTCGTTAGCCTTCGAAACGTTTAAATACATCTGATGATTTGAGCAAATCGTTGGAACTTAACTCCAAAAATCACGAATAAGTATCAGTTTCTACGTCCGCTTCAACTGATCATTGATTCGTTGGCCTTCACGCCCGCACTGAGTTCCGTCGAATGGTTCGATTCCTTTGATGTTGCCGAAAAACAAAGCAGTTGATTTACTCGTGACTATCTCACTAGATAGTGTGCAAGTGTATGGTTTTAGCAGCGTACAGACCGGACCAACGAACGCCACCGAATGGGTTTCGTTGGTCCTGTCTGGATGGCCTTAGCGAATGCCAACGATCGTTCGTTGGCGTGTGCCGGAGATCCGAAGCGTGGCGGTAAAATTAAAGGAATTGAACCAAATCGGACTCAGCGTGGACGCACCTTCGAAAGCCAACGAGTGCGGTAGCCAACGCAGAATATCCTTCGTTGGCGACGCGTTTTAGTTTTGCGGTTGGTGCCAATTCTGTTGGTACAGTCAACATCAAAAGTAAATGATCATCCGACAGGTTTCAAAACCCATGAACGGTACTTAATGGGTTAAAAGCTTGCCCTAATTATTTACAACATAAGCGGGTCCCTTAAAAATGACATATTCCCTGTCCCTCACTAAATACTGTTGATCATTGTTGAATCTATGAATAGATTTGGGATCAAGTGTCGTACGAGTATAGAGATATTTATGTATTTTTTATGAAATCAGATTATATTGAAAAATAATTATAATAATACTTTAACACGTTCAGTGCACAGAAAACAACTGTCGTGTTTTTCATAACTTGCCGCGAGCGCGGGAAAACACAACTGCTGTGTTTGTTGTATGGGAAAATACTATTGAGTGTGCAGAGCCGCACCCGCGGCTAGACAAGCAAATCGGCTCAGCATTTAATGCATTAAATATCGGTCATGTTTTTTGAAACTTGTCTGATCGTCATTTACTTTTGATATTGACTGTACAAACTCGTCAACATTTTTGTTTAGTCCTGTCAAATGATTGTTGTCACTTTACAACCTTATGAAAACGAAAGGGATGACAACAACTTTGGAGCTGTCAAATTAAGTTTTAGTTTAGTTTGTGCTAACATCATTGGTACCATTGTCTTGTCCGAGCCGCTGCCTGAGGTAGGTTAGCCAAAACACATATAACTGCGAATTATTTCCTCGTAAATTTTAAGGAATTTTCGCGAAAACCTATTAGGAAAAGTGAACTGTTGGCTTAGAAGATGGATTTTGCTAGATTCAGAGATGTCATTTGAGATTAGAGTTATATTCAGAATCTCCCATACATTCGTACTACCTTAACCATTTCCAGGTTTTTAAATTCTCGAGGTTCAAAAAGTCAAAATGAGCCTTTAATAGTCCATAGCTGGTCAAAGCACTACAATGAGCTCGACTTTCTTTCTCGTCTATTCAATTAATTTGTCCTAAGATAATAGAGGTTGAATAATTTTAAACCGAAGTCTCTCATTTCAGTTTCTGCGCTAGTCACCTCCATGCGCGTACCCCCTCGCTTCTCAAACGTAGTTTCTAAAGTTGTCCATACCTCATAAGTTCAACTAGATACTTTAACCTAACCGGCTCTTGCTATAGTCTCCGTACCCCCCGACTTCCCAGTATGGTATCTACAGGTTCCCATACTTCGAGACTTCAACTGGGTATCCTAAGCTAACAGGCCTCCGTTAATTACAGAACGGAGCCGGCAGTCGGCACGCGAGTGCCGCGCCCGGAAGAAGCTTCGCTACCAATATCTAGAGGAACTGGTCGCCGATCGAGAACGTTCAGTACTAGCGTTGAGGAAAGAGCTGGACAAGGTTAGTTTAATTTTAGTTTTTACTTCTTGTTGGTGCTTCGTGGCAATGTTTCAACTATTATGCCTTGAAATGGGCTGCTTGGGCTATCTGTCTATCGTGGTGATTATCTCCCTAGACTGTAACGTTCAAAATCTGCCCAGGGTACGCCGATCGCCGTACGCCTTATTAAACTAGTCATGTGCGAATTCGCCGTCGCAAAATGTGATGAAGGAGTACACCGCAAGATCTCACCCAAAGGAAAAAAAGGAGAAATGTAACCAGAAGTCGTCCACAGATCCTCTCAATTTAAATATTTCTTTACAGTAGCGTGGAGTGGTTAATTTAAAATTAGATTGTACTACTTTTCATCTCTTATTACGTTTAAAAAATACCACTACGGGATATAAAATGATGATGTCATGTGAATTAACCGCCTCGCTAGCAAACTTGGGAGCTGTCTTGTTCACTTCGAATAACTTCAATGTTTAGTTTGGATTTTTCATAATAATATAGAAAGCCAATAATATTCAACTTGTCGTTGTTTCAGTATTACAAGTGGAACTGCGAATTAGATCAAGGCAGGATCCCGGAAGGCCTTGAGTCTATGCTTCAAGAGATCGGCTTGGTCAAGCAGGAAGATTCGAAGCCGTTTTAAACATGTGGGAGCATCTGTCATTTCCTAATACATGCGTTTTGAAAACCTATGTCATCGTTGGCATGTGCACCTTAATGCTTACTTTTATGTTACTTGTCGTCGTCGGAATTATGACGCAAACTGTATTCGTAGCCAGGAGTTATCCTAAATATGGTGTTTCCATGCGTATTCAGAAGAAGAAAATGAGAAAGAGCCCAATCAGATCCGATATCAGCACACCCAATCAGCCAGAAACTCCCGATCAGGGTCAAGCTCCCGATCAGGGTCCAGCTCCCGATCAGGGTCCAGCTCCCGATCAGAGGCAAGCTCCCGATCAGAGTCAAGCTCCCGATCAGAGGCAACCACCCAATCAGTGCCGAGCACCCAAGCACTCACAAGCACCCACAGACCCAATGAAATTATCTCTAAGGATTGATGTTGAATCCAACGCATTCATAACATCATCCGCCCAATCTGACATAGAGGTTCGAGCTTTACGCAGACCAGTATTTTTGATTGATGCCATCCACTACGATAGAAACGCCAAATTATTGCTGCGTACTAACAGAATTATCAACGCGTTTATCATTTTTATTATGTTAATCATGATTATTTACATTGGCCTTCTGATGATACATGAGTTTATCGAATCGTGGAAGCTTGCACTCAAAACCGGCGTCAATTTTCAGGACTGTAAAGTTTCCAATTCGACTTTTGCGAGCCTAGACCCTAATTCGACTTCCAAGCCTAGTGCCTAAATTGACTTCCGAGCCTACAGCCTAAATTGACTTCCGAGCCTACAGCTTAAATTGACTTCCGAACCTAGAGCCTAAATTGACTTCCGAGCCTACAGCCTAAATTGACTTCCGAGCCTAGAGCCTAAATTGACTTCCGAGCCTAGAGCCTAAATTGACTTCCGAGCCTAGAGCCTAAATTGACTTCCGAGCCTACAGCCTAAATTGACTTCCGAACCTAGAGCCTAAATTGACTTCCGAGCCTAGAGCCTAAATTGACTTCCGAGCCTACAGCCTAAATTGACTTCCGAGCCTAGAGCCTAAATTGACTTCCGAGCCTAGAGCCTAAATTGACTTTCGAGCCTACAGCCTAAATTGACTTCCGAGCCTACAGCCTCATTCGACTTCGAAGGCCGCCATTTTCTTACTTAGCTTTAGCGGTGTTTGCATAAACTATTCCACCTTTTCTCAGTTGAAAAATGGCGCTCTGTCTACACACTATTTTACTGCATTACCTGATGTGGCGTTATTCACCATCCTGCCGCGTCCTGATTGGGTTATTTGTGTTGACTTGCTCGGTCTAGGCGGTTTTAATAGCAACAGGTTGACGGCAAATGCAACGCGTTGATAATTTTAAAGTTCATATTTGAATGTTTCAGTAGCTACCGTGTATGTGCGGCTGTCATACATCAGTTATATACATAATCTTCTCTGACGGGCGTTTTTCCGAAGCACCGGTAGAGTGGATGGAGTTTCCTTGTACGAGATTCAGTTATGAATCAATTCTTCAAAGGGAAAAGGGGACTTTTTCAAACTGTTACCATAATCAGTTACTTTAGTAGATCATATTTGATTATTTTTTTATTCGTTTATCTGTGTATGAGACTTGTAAAAGTGCATTATTTTTCCTACAATAAATAAATGATGAGTTTAAAATTTTATGACAGCCGTACATTGAATTAGTGGTAAGGATAAGTATTTTCGTAATTCAATCATTAATTATAAATACATTAATCAACAACTTGTCTTAGTAGTCTAAGTTTTAATCGCTGGAAATCTAGATGTTAGCGTTTTGAAATGAATCTGAATGTTAGATTGTGTACGACATTTTTGTTTTGAACAGACTTGTGAAAAGGAGGAAATTCTCAATTCGAATGTATATTTTTTTATCTGAATAGACGCCATCGGTCTTTACCATTATCGTATTAGTTTAAAGCTTTCTGAGCATATAGTGCCAATATACTAGACTATTTATTATAAACAACATTGTCCAAACTTTTTCGATACTTAGGGCGGTACTTTCGGAACTTTTTTTGAAAATCTAAATACAATGCAAGTTATTGCCGCAAATAATTTATTTAAAAAAGTCCCCTGCAGTTTATATAAACCTGTATTTTGGAATGTTATTTACAAATGATGATATTGATATTGATATTTTATATATATATTTATTATATATTTATATATATTTTTTTTTTGTTTTTTTTTTCTATCTTGATATTTTTTTAGATGATATTAATTTTTAACAATAACATGCAAATTATAACCGATTCGTAAAATTCAAAAGCACTTTCACCAGACATGGTCTAGACGGTGGTGTTCAATTCAGTTTCGGATATCTGTCAAAACATTTTCCGTGATGTGAAAGTAGTTGTAAAATTTAACACGTTCACTGCTCAAAACACACACGTCAAAGTTTTTGTAATTTTACGGCAAGCGAAAACCCGCACTGCTGTATTGACACTATTATCGCACCAGTTGTGTGCGCCCGCACTGCTGATTGAGTTTAGTTACGACACAACGCCAGTAAACAGTAAACACACACGTTGTGTGAAGATTCGCAAAAGAGCCAAAAAAAAGTGAAGCGGTTCAGCAGTGAACGTGTCAAGCCTATTTAGCATGTAATTATGGATTTGTAATGGAATGTCTAATGTTTCAGTAACGTAAGAATTAAGAAAAATTGAATTTGTATGCGTGCGGGGTTGAATTAGTGTTTTATGTATTTAGCTGTCTGATCGTGTGTTTGTTAAATGTTAGTATATGTATTTACGGATTGTGGGGTAAATGAAACTTCGTGCTATTGTATGTATGTATGTATGTATGTGAACTACACACACATTCATACAAATTTTTCTCTCTAATAATTTTACACGTTTGTGTGTAGATATGCCCAGAGCCACTTTAGTATTAATAAGTGTGAAATCACTTTTCCTTTTTACCATATTACTTAAATAGTAAAGTTTAAATTTGTTTCTACTCGATTGTGTATGGGTAATTGATTTCAAGGTATTCAATAATCAGATCAGTTTTTTTTAACTTAATTTTACCTAATTTCACGTTCGTTATACAGCCATTTTATATAACAAAATTCCCAGACCATGACTGCACTTAAACAGTATAACTTGTCAAACAATAATTTCAAATTCATATAAATAATTTGTCAAACAATATTTTTACAAATTCTCTTCAGAAAGGACATTATTGCTCGTAGTCCCAAAAACAAACTCTATTTTTTTATATTTGTATTTATTATATTACTGATATTTCAGATACCGATTCCTCTATGCATAATACAATCCCTATATTAGTTAACTTAACAAAAAAAAAAACGAATTTACGGCTCAAAAAGATATATTTCTAATAATATATAAAAAATATTCTTGTATTCCCATATTCTTTGAGACTATTTATACAATTTCGCCCTGTTCTATACTGGAAATGATTAGTTTGATAACATAGTGAACATTTAATATATTTTTAATGAAGTCCATTGTAAATGTCATTACTTAATACAAAAAAAAAAACTAATTATTAGCGTTACTTCATAATCGGTATTCAGCTCCTGTATTATTTTAAATACAAAAATATGGCAGCGTTATCCCCTAAACATAAAATTGTAATTATGTACGTACCCCATATTCATAAAAAGTTATGTAACGTTTGATAAAACTGCACACTACAATATTGTACTGCGCAGTACAATATTGTACTGCGCAGTACTAGGTGATGTTTATAACTTTTTAAGAATTTTGAGGTTTGGTTATAAACACTGCTTCAGTTTTACCATCTCCAACTAACTCGTGGTTAAACTTAACTGACGAAAAACGCGTGGCGGACAGTGTCCTATATTATATTCCAGTTATGGTCAATTTAATCGACAGCTTCACATCAACGTGTTGCTTAAATTAGCATCCTAATACATTTTTTGTTCAATGTTCCATACGCATGCGTTGCGTTAGATATACCGCAAAAGTGACGAATATATCTGTCTTATTGTAGGTACTATAATATCGAACACGCATAAGTAGGTACGTGTCATTAATCGTATTAAGAATTTTCGTGTAACCATTAGGATAGTTTTTGTATAAAACCAATATGAAAAAACACAAAAAAAAATTACCTAGTTAAGAATGTATTTTAGTGTGATTCGGTATAACAAATTTAACATTTACATGTGCATCATATGTTGGAAAAAAGTAGCTAAATGTAAAATATCATAAATGTTTTACAGTAATAAATTTATTATAATACTACTTTATTATAGTATATGGCGTAAATATACAGTTTAAAAAAGTAAAATCGTATAATTATGTTTAAGAAACAAAACTAATGGGAATGGGCTTAAAATGAGTAGACTTGTATATAATTGTATACTTAACGTAGGTGTACTTAAAGTGATTAGTTACATCGTGTTTACACCAAGCTTGGAGAAAGCTTTAAATACTGCGTTTAGGTTAATAATTTTGTAGCGGTAGGCCTCTTCTGCAAGAGACCGCCTGGGGAAGTAGCGCCTGCCAGTAGCGCTTACCATTAGGTGAACGACTTGCTCGTCTCGTAGTTCACTATTTTTTTTTTATAAAAGTAAGTTTTTTGGGGCAGTCTGCAGGATAAGAGTGACAGGCACGTGTAATGCATAAATAATTTGTTCGCACACATTTTCGCTAGTAGGTACACTGGTACATTTCTCTCACTCCCGCCTATTAAACAAATCACAAGGGACTGAGAGCACGGGTTCCCTGCTTAAGTTTGGTCGCTGAGGCCACCTATCTCGCCCAAATATACTTATTTATCCCAAAAACATGAATATCGGGCCACTTTTGGCCAATTTGGCAAAAAAAAAACGTTCGAATTAGCAAAGGCAAATGTTAATGAGGTCATTCTAACATTAAGATTATATAATACTAGCTGCACCCCGCGGTTCCACTCGCGTAGTTCCCGTTTTGTGAACTGTGTTCCAAATTTCATTCGAATCCGTTCAGTAGTTTATGCGTGAAAGAGGAACAAACATCCATCCATTCTCACAAACTTTCACATATATAATATTAGTTGGATAGTAGGATTATAACATACTAGGCCACTAAAAATATTAACCATAATTTTGGAAAGCGTAAAATATTTTTAATGAAAGATATAATAGTACTAATAAATACCGCGTCACGATCACAAACACCCAGGCTCAGCAAATATCTCTAGTTCACACAAATCTTTGCTCTGTGCAGGTTATCGAACCCGCAACCTCACACGTGAAATTATACCCTTTCGAACAAAAAATAAATTTCATAATCGGTCCGCAGTTGAAGGAGAAATCGGTGATCATACATAAAAAATATAGATACAGTTAAACGTAGTAGCTCTGCTTAGCTGACTCTCGGCTTGGTGTAAACGCGTAGGTTTAGATAGGTTTAGCTTAGGTAAGTAAGTTAGGCTAAGTTTATATACTTACTAACGGGGTTTTAGATGTCTTAGATGATGTGCGATTATAGTAGACAAATTCAAAATATTTTTCTGCAGAAACCTTGGAAAAACATCACTGATCGTAACCAGTAAAATTAATGGACACACCATTTCAATTAATAGAAACTGATGTTCTGAAAATTCTAACTATAGTAGGGTAGTAAATTCAATGTCCTGGAGGCCTACCATGACGGCTTATAGCGATTCAGCTGAGGACCTAAACTGAGCCGCGTCGCATAATCGTACCGTGACGTCTTATTTTTTATGTTGCTGCCATTTTCAACCTAAACTGGATATAGTTTAAGTTGAAAATAGCTTATTAGCGACTCAATTTAGGTTCCTGCCATTTTCAACCTTAACTATATCAAATTTAGGTTGAAAATGGCAGAAACATAAAAAATAAGACGTCACGGTACCATTATGCGTCGCGGTTCAGTTTAGGTCTTCAATTGAATCGCTATAAGAGGTCATGGTATGCCTCCTGTTGTGTAATGTAACTTGTTTTGTTCTAGTTTTAAGTTTTCTTTGTTCTGTGATGTTTCAATAAAGAGTTTATCTATTTATCTATCTAATGTCAATTTGGTGACTTATTGGAGAGCTATATGATTTAATGAATCTTAGCCAGACAGATGAAGAAAAGAGGCTATGTTTAGAATTTTTTATTGGCGCAGAACATCATAGGGTCTTTGCTTATTTTTCATTTCATTACGTCACCACCATTCAGTACTTATAGTACCAACTTTATTGTATTTTCCCTTTTTGGATTAATAAATGAGTAATATATGTCAATCATTTGCTTGTGTAAATAATAGATAGATAGATAAACTCTTTATTGAAACACCACAGAACAAAGAAAACTTAAAAACTAGAACAAAACAAGCTAAACTAAAAAAAATGTGCAAAAATTCTCTATAGCCCATAAATTACTTACCTATTACTAAACTTAAAAACTGCTGCTCCTAAAAAATAAAGAATCAGGAATACATAAAAAATACACGTGCCAACGTTTACGTAAGCATATGCAGGGTTGTTTGCTAACTTTTTCTGGGGGGGGGTGTAATAATTACTAAGTTTCTACTTATGTAATACTTGAATTAGGTTAATATCTAAAGCCCGCACAAGCCGATGCGTATAGATGTTTGACCTCAATGTACTTTCATCTAACTCTTTCTAAGCTGGCTGTATTTAGAGGAAATGCTTCACACAGCATCACCATATCTTATGAATTAAGACTTGCTTAGCCCGGTTTAGTAACAGTTTTTTAAAGCTGTGTACTAAATTTCGTTAAAAAGTACTTAAATTTAGGATATTGTTGATTGAATTCTGCATTATATTAGAAATTTTACAGGCCCGTTAGTAGGTATATACATACATAAATGTACATAATAATTATTATTATTATTTTAACAGCAACACCACAATGAATGTCGTTCCATTAGATGTAAATTAGTGTCTGGCAATATAAGAATAGATATGCAAACATTTGTATATCGTATATTTTTATAAGGCTTTGGAAATCTATGTTTGAAGAGTTAACATACTTTTATTTGATGTCGACATGATTTTCTTGTAACTCGATGCAGTACTTCTAGATATTTGAGATTCATTTTGAGTGTTGGATGTCCTCGTCCCTTTTTTTTTGAGACCAGCGGGGCATGCAGCACGATGCGGATGAGTTCAAGTTCTTGTCATTGTGACGTTTGATTGCCACGGGCTCGTCATTACAACGTGGCAATCATATGTCAAAATTAAAAGAACTCGAGCTCATCCGCACCGTGCTGCATATCCCCGCTGGCCCGTATTCCAATAGTGGTAATGAAGAGGTGAGGTTCGTGTGAGGTTACATTTTTTTATTTTTTTAGCCTTTCAAATTTCAAAATTAAGGGTTGATCAGCTTTTTATACTGTTTTAATTTGACCATGGAAGCAACACAATCTTCGATAACAAATAAAAGTGTAATTTGAACTCCTCAACTGTTGGGTAAAAAAAGCCACCAATTAGAAAATAAGTTAATTCTAGGTGATTATTATAAGCTAGAATAGTAGTTATAAACATTATATAAATATATAGCCATATCATAGTATAGGTTGTCTGAAATGACAAGTACTCGTCAACGGGAGTGATAAAATCATAGTTAGATTTAGGCCAAACATTGGGCACTTTAATTAAGTTCTATGTTAGGTAGAATTAAGTCGTGATACTGGGCGTCCCACTTCGAAATGAATATTGACCGCATCCTTAACACTTAACAGTAAACGATTTTTATTCGGGTTAAAATTGTAATTCCAAAAAAAAACATATATACACACAAAATTTCTCCAGATTTCAATGACTCTATTTGGTTTGTCTATCACGATAGAATGACACTACATAGGTTTGTCTATCACTATCTAACGACACTACACGGGTTTGCCTATCACTATCGATTGCTTCTACAGCGGTTTATCTATCACTATCTAACGACACTACACGGGTTTGCCTATCACTATCGATTGCTTCTACATCGGTTTATCTATCACTATCTAACGACACTACACGGGTTTGCCTATCACTATCGATTGCTTCTACATCGGTTTGTCTATCACTATCGAATGACAGTACACTGGTTTTCCTATCACTATCGAACGACACTATACCGGTTTGTTTATCACTATCCAATGACACTACATCGGTTTGCCTATCACTATCGAATGACACTACACCGGTTTGCCTATCATTATCGATTGCCATTACGTCGGTTTTCCAGTATCTCGTCGACTGCGTGTATATTTTGATAATGCTCAGGTTCTACAGATCTAATTTACAACACTTTGAACGTGGTTTCCATTCATGTCGGAGCGCTTGGGACATCCAGTATTAATTACGATTAAGTTAGAAATAAAAATTGTACATTTGATGATATGGAAATGTTGCCAGGCTCGTAGCTTGTAGAAATATGTAGTCTCTGCCTAACCCAACGGGGAAAAGGCGTGACTTTATACTGTATGAAGTAACTTAAATTAGTGAACGTAGTTTGTAAGTATTGCCTTTGCCCAATAATGGGACAGGCGTAGAATAAAACTGATAGCCGCTATCAGCGGATAATAAATGTTATTACTGTGATAATAATAATGTACTTATATCGCTAAGATGCCGAATTTTTTTCAATATATAAAATTGTATTTGTTTTCGTACATAACAGACAAAGGTTGCTAGGTAGGAAATAGTTGCTTAAAAATGTTTTTCTTCTTATTTTATATAATTCTTTGTGTATAGTAAATATAAATTCAGTTCACAAAAGTTTAGAAACTTTTAGGGGAAAATTTAAATTCATCTATCAGATTTTGACAAAGGGCTACTGTTAGAGATAAGGTCTTGCATTGTAACGTGTCTAGTTTAGGAACTATTAAAGGTATATTGCGACAAAATTTATACAACGCTAGCTGCTCCCCGCGGCTTCACGCGCGTTGAGTATTATCCTACAGGAACCGTTCATTTTGACGGGATAAAAGTATCCTATGTGCTAATTCAGATAATGAAGCATCTGTGTGCCATTCGTCCCAGTCCGTTTTGCTGTTTTTACGTGATTGAGTAACACACTTACAAACTTTCACATTAATAATATTAGTAACATGAACCAGAGCTTAGCTTTTTTTCTTTGCGGCTCAACCTTAAATGCTCTCCTCTTACCATGAGGGGAACGACTTGCTCGTCTCAATAAAATAAAAAAGTTGGATCATCTAGTCGCAATATTCCTCTAAATCTTATAGATATAATATAAACTTACTAATTCTATTTAGTTGGATAATAAACTCCGAATATCTAGGTATAAGTATGAAAATTAGAGTATATTTAATATAATGGTAATGTAATAAAATAAATTTAATAGTCGCCCCCTTTATGCCCCTGGCATTTTATGGGGATATTGTAATAATGAACTGTATACAAGTGTGTTAACATTAAGCAGAATTTTATTGAGTAATTTCGTAAATGTTATCACACTGAAAGTTTTAATTATGCTATTTTTGGTTTTTGTACTTCCTACGTTCAATTATAGTTTATTATGTTTTGTTTCATTGCGTGACATTATAGTCTTTAATTTTAGTTATGAATACATATTTATAGGATGAAAGTCAATACATCAACGCAATAATACATAATTATTACGAAAAAACACACACACAAACACACACACACATTCGTGGGATACATTAATTGATAATGTATATAAATGTAACTTCACACACAACAATCATCACCTACATTTTCATCCTGTAAATATGCGCCTCGTGGTTTGTCGGTAGTCCGCCTTAGTTTCCTATAACGTTTCGTTTAGAATATGTTATGATGTGTTATTTATATTTAACCTGTGAATATGCAAAGTGTTTTTGTGAACTTACCTTGAAACTAAGATATCTCCTACTTTCTTTGAGATAATTTGTATCAAATGTCGAACGGTTAGGTACTTCATGGTTTCGCTTCGGCTATTTTATCGCAACTTTTTAAAGTTCCATTCACACATTATCAGTAACGTCAAAATCTACAGTTTACAGTTATATTTAAATCTACGGTTTAAGATATGGTCGCGGAAACACTTTGTGTTTTGTGTACAGTTTTTTATAATAGGGGATAAGCATAGATATAATAATATTTTGATATTTGTACTAAATGGAATTGTATTGTGATTGTCCAAAACAAATTAAAATGACCATTTTACAAAGATATATTCCATTATTTTGATAGAAATCGCTCTAGCCATTTTACGAACGCAACGGTAAATGCGATAATACGTTCTTGTACCAAATGGGCGATATGTACATACAAAAATGCACGTTTTATAGTACCCAATAAGAACTCAATTTATAAAACAACATTACTGAATTCACCGACGTTAAAAAATATATTTGTTTTAATTTGTATACGATAATATTATCGGACTACCATATACTTATATGTATTGTTTAATATATTTTTGTATGCATAATTCAAAACAGATTGTTAGCTGTGAAACGTCTCGGATTTCCATGTCGGAGGAAAAAAGGAAACTTACAAAAAAAAACAAGGTTTTCATTTTCAATAAGAAAATGTAGAAATATACAGTTTTAATTCCGCCTAAACTATAACTTAGGCGGAATTAAAACTATATATTTATACATTTTCTTAATGATTATGGATTTCCGCAAAATAACGCGTGATTCTATAAACTTTATCATTTTCAATTAATTGCGTCAACAACAATATTGAATAAACACAATACAATTCAATTTATTTTCGACATACTGAATACAACCAAATGGTAATCCACCTCATTTAGACATAAATAGTTCATAGAATTATTGATAAGTAAGTAAACTATAAGAAACTGTATATAGATTATTATAGATGTGGTAGGGACAGGTGGTATGAGAAACGTACGAAAATGTGGATTAAGATTTAATATATTAATTAACATATAAATATATATTTAACATTTAAAAATTAACATGTGACATGTTTTTTTTTTTTTTTGACTCGTGCATTGAAAATATGTTAATTAATACATATTCACGAATATTCTAGGTTATGACGTAATATAACATATGAATAATATACAATTAAATTTAGATGTACAGTTTTACATAAACAGTAGATATTCCGTTATCCGGATCTGAGTTATACGAATTCGCGATTATCCGGATTTACAATCACGAGCAAATATCTTCGTTATCTAGTACAATTTAAGTTTTAATACATCCAGTGACTTTCAGATAATATGTAGGTACGTACGTACGGAGACTCGTTTTGAATGAACACGTAACATTAATTAGTTATTTAAAATGTTTTATTAGGTATTATTTATTATTTCTTAGTTATGATAATGAATCAATATAATAGAATAGAAAACTCTTTATTGTACACCAAAAAATAAACACAGTACAGAAAATGATCATGGCAGATCATGTCATCGAGAAAATATTATCTGGCCGTACACATACGAAAAAATGCTTTATTCATACAGTCCGGATAATCGAGTTTTCACTGCAAACAATATTTAAAACGACAATTGAAGACGGCGCTTCTATAGTTAAGGACTTGGGCAGCGGAAAGCTCTTATATATTACATAAGTATGATTTATTCGTTAATTTAAATTTAACATATAAGCTATTGTAACATTTTAGAATTTAAAACTAGGTAGAAACTAGCAGTTAAGGGAGGGGGGATGAAACACGATAACGATGAGCTTTTTTCTTTAGATTATTACGTATCATGCATAATAATTGCATATGCGTAGTAGTAATTGTATATAGTGTCCTAGTTATTCTATCTAAAGATAGACAACTGCATTTTATTGAAAATTTCAACGCGTTAGACCTAAGGGACGGTTGCATTAAATGTGACTCTTTAATCATATACCTAGTGTTATTTGCAATTGAATGTGTTAGTGTAATGTAGCACTATAGGTAGTGTAAGTAAATTAACATAGATTTGATGAAAGCTATTTATAACTTGTGTTAACATATTTCTTAGTTGATGCGCGGTACATTTCTACCTCACGGAAGTGAGGAGAGATCCGTGCACAGCAATGGGACGATATGAGTAGATGAAGCTAGCATGCTACATAATATAGATACTTAGAAATATTTCGTTACAATGTTTCTAATATTAATATACTTAACTTATCTCTATGTTAGTACTAGTTATTAGTGATCTCCTATTTGAATTTGTTATGTACTGAAATTCGATTCGATAAGCTGATGTCACAAAGAGACCAATCTATATTGAAAGGTTTTGGGAAGTCACTGTAAACGTTTCTTTGATAGCCGAAATAATTAGTCTACCATATTGTTCCAACGCACTTTAATACGGATCCTGCTTTTATAGCCATCTTGTTTTACTTTCAATGTTTTTATTTATAAAGTGTAACTTTTACTTCATCGTCTCAAATTTTTTCGTTCATTTATCGCATGTCGCTTTACAGCTGGCCGCGGAGTAGGCGTAATGTGAAAGGCTCTCGGTAGAGCCGCCAAGGCCAATAATATGGCGGCGTTGATATCTTGAATATATTGTCAAGTATTGATTTTTCAATATCATTCCCATTTTCCAATTATTAAGTTAAGATTTAAAACGAGATTTTAATCTGTACACTGATATACACTGTATTGTTTAGATTTGTGTATTTAATCATAACAAGAAATACTCTGGTCGTCTGACATTTGTCACCGGCTAGTCAATACAGATCGAACTTGCTTGTGCGTGTGCCGTGTGAGACAGTGAATTATAATTTATTTAATTGATACCAACACCTACGATCCGTAAAATGTTTCGCTTGCATCATAATTCCGCAAAACCGCACAATGTTTTTTGTTTGTTGATCGAGTTACTGCAGAAGTTGAATAACAAAATCGACAGTTCGTGAAAAATCAGGTTTAAATATTTACGACATCGCTATTCAGTTGTTTTTTTTTTTATTCAATGATTGTATCATATAAGTTAGTACTAGGTAATATTGAACTGAGTAATGTGTAAGACCTACATTTAAAATCAGGGACAATACCCGTTGTGTCCAGTAAATATGATTCACTTTTCTTATGTCTCTATATATCTATTGAATATGTAATACTATGTACCTAATAATTATATAAGTTAGAGGTCGAAAAAAGGACTGTTATTAATTTATAAGATAGATATAGGTACTGTTTAAAGATGGGATGCTAATAATGTATAAGGCAGAAGTACGAGTAAGTACTGTTTAAGGGTAGGATACTAAGAATGTATAAGATATGTACGAGTAATTACTATTGAAACATCGGCTTATTGTTAATTTATAAGATAGTTGTAGGTACTGTTGAAAGATGGGATGCTAATAATGTATAAGGCAGATGTACGTGTAAGTACTGTTTAAGGGTAGGATTATTAATGTATTTTAGCTAATTGGTTCACGTAGATTCTTGTAATACTAATTTAAATTATTCACCATTTATGAAATTTGAAAAACGCTGCGTAAGTTTGTATAAGTGTCCAGTATTATTGAAAAAAATACATCGACGTTAGAAAGCGTAAACGCTGTAACCTTGAAACGCAAAATTGTTCACCAGAGACAAAAAACTTTTTTTTTGTTGAAAAAAAATCATAACTCAATATCTACTCGACCTAAAAATTTTATATTTTGGATATTTGGTGTGTTTCATACAAAGCTACAATACTGCTACCTTGGTTATATCCTCAAGTTCCTAGGGGACGTTGAAATGTGGGTTACAGCGTTTGTTTCCAAATATGTAAAAAAAGTATTTTCGGGTCGGTCAAAGGGTTACAGCGTTTACGCTTTCTAGCGTCGACATGCACTCTGGTTATTATTCACTAGATGATCCGGTGAAGTTTGTTTAACTATCGATTATATTGGCCGCATCGTGTATATATTGAGTCTTGTGAGGCGCAGCTGTCGTACGATACGTCCGCCACGAACGCTATCTTTTGAAAATAATCTGGAATGATATTTCCCATACCTACATCATTTAGATTTTTAGGCAGGTCTTTCGGTTTATCCTAATTTTCTTATTTCCTAAAGCAGCTGTCTTTGAGGCAAAGAAAACAATAAGAAATCGACCGATCTTTTTTCCAGTTTTTTCGAGACCTACGCATTTACAGATTTAATATACCTTTAATTTATATTTTGTAATTGTAACTGTTAATCGGGATTTAAAATTTGTAAAATATAATTGTGTATTATACATAAAGTGGCGTGGGCATAGTAATAAATAACTTATTTCTTACATATTTAGATTTAGTGTTGTGTACCTTAATACCCTGTGTATTTTTAAACTTCAATTTAAAAAATATTCTACAAAACTATTGTATACCTTTTGGTGTTCTATTATATTTCTAGAATATTTTACACGTTAAATCGTAATTGATGTTAGAGTAAATGTAAAATAAACTGTGTTCGTGTAAATAACTGTCTTTCTTTTTAGATTAAATGTCCTTCCTTAGATAGATTCAGATGCAGATAATCAGGGCATAATGAGACTTTAGAGCCGATGTCTCAGGGTGACGAGCGCAGTGCAGTGCTGCGCAGGATTGTGCAATGTAGGGTTCTGGGTGGTGCTGTGGTTGTTATGAGCGGGCGTAGCGCTTACCATCAGGTGAACGGCTTGCTCGTCTCGTCACTCCGTCAAATAAAAAGAAAAAGAATGAAAAGATAAACTTTTTATTACTTCTTTTTTTTTCCTTTAGAATCTTTATATCTGTAGGTTGGCAGTTGCATATAGCTCAATGGTATAATAATTTTCAATATACAAGCTCAGCCCCATGGTTTTATAATCGTTGACTATTATCCTACAGGTAAATTTAGTAATAGTGATTTCCGTGTTTTCGGTATAATTTTTTTTGTAAGTAAGTCGGTTACACCTCCAGGATGACTGGTAGAAAATGATACTTAGCATTAAGTACTCCTCGTACACCATTTGTGTGCTAAAGAATAAATAAATAAACATACACACCTCGATTTTTACATTCATAGAATAGCTACAAACTTTTACTGAGTAAGTTTAAAGGTCAGCAGTGGGACGATATGATGATGATGATGATGAAAAGGTCACGGATCTGCCTAGGCACACTCGTGACTTCAATTCTTCCAAAATACCCCACTCTCCTGGCAATATCTTAAACCCCAAAAACGAAGGTTCAGCGTCCTCAGCCCTCGATAGTTGGATGCTGCAGTCCGAAGATGCTGAGTCTCGTTCTGCTTCCTGAAACACAGTTTACGCTAGTTCGGAAGCCTATGAATTCAACACGAACTTGTAAAATAAATTGATGTCAATAAATGTATTTGTTTTATTTAGCCGAAGGGGTGTCATAAGTAGGGGAGCTGCGACCGGACCTGTCTAGGTAGGTAGACAGATAGTAGGTTTCTCAACCCTTGAGCGGCTCCTGGAACATGAGGACACATTAGGGCCCTGCATAGATGCAGGGCAGGATGGAGCTGCTATGCATCAGACCAGACGGATTACAATTAGCATTTGTAAGGCAGTTATTAATTCAAGGCAGCATAAATATAAATACGCGGAAGCGGTCACAGATGCTAGGCAAAGAAAATACTACATGAATAATATCACGAAACGAAATACATAGTACCAAAAAAATATGACCCTTAGTTTTTTTGTTTCTATAGCATTAACTTAAGGCGCTTGCCCTTGTGAATGACATTTCAGATTTCTAGTTTTCGAGGCGCCACCGCGTCTCTTTCCCAAGTGTTCCATTTTCAAACGAATTTGAAATTGAATTTCAATCGGACTGCAGGAAGGACATAGCAGAACCGTACAATTTATAACCTAACTTTAGCTCTTGCTCAAATCAATACATATTAATCATTATCATTATTTTTTTCGTTTTTTATTTTATTTTATTCTTTTTAAGGGGTTTTGAAATGACACCAATTTTTGAATTACCTCGATGTAGCGCCTTAAGTAACGACTCACTATCAGACCATGTGAGTCGTAGGCAACTAACTAGGTATGTGTAGCTTGCATATTATGCAATATAATGATTATAATTAAGGCCTACCATAATTCTATATAGTTAAGTTGGTAGAAATCAATTTAGTAACCCCTTTCACCATTAAAACTAAAAATTGGGAAAAACCGAACGTGGGGTTTGTATGAACTCACGCTTAGATTGGTATTTGTTATTTTCTCGTTCTTCTGTTTTATATTTTCGTGTCTGACATGGACTGTTTTTAACCTGGTAAATGCAGAGCACTTGTGGGATATGAAATACGCGGGTGAATCCGCGGGGTGCAGCTAGTTTATTATAAAAGTATATTAACAGAAACTATTAGATATAAGAGACATCTGTTTAATGCGTCGTGTAAACTATTGGACAAAGTAAAGCATTGGAGTTTAGATGTGATGGAAAAGTGTGCTTTTTACGACACTGCTGACGTGCAGCTTCGTCGGAAGTTTATTTAGTTCTATAAAATGACGATAGATGCCGTTAGTTTGCCAAATAAAAAGCGCCGAATGCAATATGTCTACTTGTCCGAGAACCTCTTCATGTTCCTACTTCTGTTTTGTTACTTGGAGCAAAGGTTACTATTAGCCTACGAACTTTACAGCCACTTTTCAGCCCAGCAGTGGGATCATACAGTAAACATATTTTTTGTATTGTTATAGATACCAGTGATACCTAACACTCCAAATTTGACTAAAATTGTACTATTCCACCATACATTGATTTGTTATAGGTAGGTATAACAAAGGGTTTTCGATGAAAGCTCCCAGTCGGTCGGCTTGATTTTTTCCTACATTAAGCACCACCATATTTCAAACAAATTACACAAAACATAAATCAAATATAAAGCTTTCTATTGAATCACTCCGTTCATTGATGAAAACCGTATGGAAATAAATTCGTTTTATAGTTTTTAAGTTTACCGCGTTCAAACATACAGACAAACATTGAAAGGTAACTTATATCTACCTTCTACATACATTCTCTTAAAGGCCTTAGGGATACCTTGTCCTTTACCTTATAAAAAGGGTCAGAATAAGTATCTCCTGGAAGCAAATAAAAAGTTTAACGAATTCAAGTGAATAAATACTACTAAGGTATCTAGTCAGGGTATCATGAAAAGTTTTTTCTTGAGACATTTCCTTTTTGAACAGTTTTCTTTTCAAGGACATACGGAAGGCTACACGTGTTTCTGCTAACATTTTTACCTATAAAGAAGCACATAATATAGGGTCACCGCTGAGCCGATTTTCTTGTCTAGCCACGGGTGCGGCTCTGCACACTCCATAGTCTTTTCCCATACAACAAACACAGCAGTTGTGTTTTCCCGCACTCGCGGCATGTTATGATAAACACGACAGTTCGTGCTAATTCCAACTAATATTATAAACGCAAAAGATTACTTATATGTCTGGTTTTTGTAACTCTATAACGCCAAAATTGCTGAATGGATTCTAATGGAATTTAACAAAGAAATATTACTATTTACAGGGTTGTAACATGAGTGGCGGTAATGTTGGGTTGTTGTGTGGGTCGTCATGGATTGGTTGATGTTCTCTGCTGGATCTAAATAGATTGGCGATGGCGATGGATCACAGTTTTGGCCTCTGATTGGTTGCCGCCAGTATTATGTTCAGTGATTCTCGCCGTCGGGTAGGTGTCAAAAATTGCCGTTTTCACCTGCCTGAAATTTTAAGTTGTGGTAACTTTGTTTTCCGATTTAGGCCAATGTAACTCTTGGGATAGTTAAAAGGACACTAGCTGCATCGAGGCCAATATCCTACATAATTCTTAATAAACTTCTTTCTTTCTTCTTTCTAAAGAACTCGAATTTAAGTTTCTAATTTTCTAATTAACCTGTGTATGCGAAAATACGGCATTTTTTTAAGAACTACCCCTTTACGCTATGGTGGAAGTTGTTGGAATATAAATGGATGGATAAATAACCCTTTATTGTATGTCACACAAAATTAAAATATGCTTAAAGTATAGCTGTTTTTTAATAATGAAGAAATTCAACGCATGCAAACAAAACTGGGTGGAACGTAAAAGATTCTAATACCGAGAAATCTTATTTGAACACCCCCTGTAAGAATGCTGTAACAGCGCCCGAAAATTTAATAAAAACGCGAATGACGTCGCCTATATGATTGTAATTTGAACCTTTGAGATTTAAATAAAGCCGTAAACATTCATTACGTGTTTGGAAAATGATGTCATGAAAAAAGAAAAAAAAATTAAAAGATATTGAGAAGTTAATTATAAAACATACTTACTTCCGAGAAAATCCAGGACTAGATAATTATAATAAATGATGAGCTTGTTTAATTTTCAATCGGAGACGAAGTGTAACATTTTTTATTTTATTTGTCAGAGTGACGAGAGGAGCATGTCGTTCACCTGACGGTAAGCGCTACGCTTGCCCATAACTGCTACAGTGCCGCCGAGAACTTTGCATTGCATAATCCTGCACGGCACTGCACTGCGCTCGTCACCCTGAGACATCACTCTAAAGTGCTCTTCAAACCGGAACACAGGAAAAAAAAAATATAAAAAAAAATTTTTGCACTGCTTGGCAGATGAAAATCTGGCAAAGGTGTGGTACTTCCCCAGGCGGTCTATTGCAGAAGAGGCCTCCCAGTCGCGGAAGCGCAATAGCGATCCCGTGACCACCCCAACATCCGGAGAGGAGAACACCCCGGGGTTTTAGTGGGTAAACCCCGTCAGGCGCGTCAATAGGATGCGTTCTGGCGGGGAAAACCCACATAACCAACCCGGCTTCCCCTGAGGCCGGGGGTATGCTTAAAGAAATTTCCCCGGGCAAAAAAAAAAAAAAAAAGAGGCCTCCCACTACAATCCTTTCTTTCCGTTGTCTAAGCATCTCGGACTCTCCTATCGCTACATTATACAATCAGTATTCCTAAACCCACAAAATTTGAATCAAACATCAATTGACCTTCAGTAACTGTCCTACTAATCTGTACAGTTGTACATAAAGTTAGATGATGATGGATTACTCCCGCCAAAGCCTCACCAAGGTCTCGCTAATCGACCCCACTTAAACAAGTTATGTTAATGTAGACCTCTAGCTGTTACACCCGGGCCGAGGGTCCGTAACGAAACTTTATGTAGTTGAACTGATTATTAATGAGTTAGTGTATATTTTGAGGTCCGTGACTCGTGAAACTAGCAGTTGGGTAATACTAGCTGAAACCACTGGTTACTAATACTACGATATCAAGGTAAATAAAAATCTGAGCTACTGGAGGTAACCACGCACTTATTCTTATTCCATGCAGTTCATTTTAAGTTCTTAAACTGAACGGCCTAGATTGGCACCTGTTACGGGGAGATATTATGGCCTACGAACTTACTTGGGAAATCCGTCGATGGCCTCTCGGGTGTGTAATCAGCGCTGTCTTCGGGTTAGATGGGGGATGATGGTGCACAGAGATATATCCATAGGACGCCGATGGGGCGGTTTCTTCTGATCCCGTATCACCTTCCTCCGGGATAGAGGTGTGATCAGGCAATCCACACTACACTTAATCCTGGAGCTCGTCTCCGAGGATGGGAATGGCGTCCACGAAATGGAGCTACCGGTGAAAGCTCAAAACACCGCGACGCGACAAGCGCTCGCACGCGCATTTGAAGGACGACTGACTTTCGGTTGGCCCACCCAAAGTCGTGGGCCATAATAATCTCGTACCAACACAAAATATTAAGCGGAATAGTCTTTGTGTAGTTACGTTCGAAAATACTCAAAATAAAAAGAAAAGAAATCTGTTTCAGTACGAAACATGCCGCTCACCTTAAAAGACTGTAAGTTCTTTTAACACGAAAACTCAATGAACAGAAAGTTATTCAATATATAAACTTAAACTTGATCTAAGGTTGTTGTAAACAACTAGTATAGGTAATTAAAACTTAGGAACTAATTTTACGAATTCGTAAACAATAATCATTCTAAAGGCAGTTTACAAATTTTTACGATCGCTCGTTTGAATAGACTCTTGCCCGTTTGCAAAGTCACAACTCGCACCTTATTATCGGAGCCCGGATGGAGTGTATGAACACGAGCAAGTTTCCATTGGAGTGGTGGAAGATTATCGTCGCATACCACAACAATGTCGCCTACACAGATAGGAGCACCGCGGTCCTTATACCATTTGCCCTGTTTCAAGGTTTGATAATTCAAAGCACATTGAACAGAGTCATTTTTTAAAAACTCGTACGAATCTCTCAAATAGTTATGACAACCCTGGAAGTTCTTTCCGCAATCAGAGTAAATGTCGCTGCACAAACCTCTGCGCGATGTAAATCGGCGCAGGGCTGCTAAGAACGCCTCAGTAGATAGCTCCCATACGAGCTCCAAGTGTATAGCCTTCACATTCATACACATGAACACGGCGACATAACATTTGATGATTTTAGCATTACGAACCCTATTAGCTCGCATGTAAAACGGGCCCGCGTAATCAACAGCTGTTTTCATGAATAGGCGCTCGGGTCGCAGCCGGACCGCTGGGAGCGGCGCCATCGCAGTCTGTAGACGTACCGGACGCACACGGAAGCAGCGCACACAACGAAAGATTTGTTTACGTATTATATCTCGGCTAGATAAAATCGCATATTTTTGTAAAAGTAAATATTGAACGGCTTGAGTGCCCGCATGAAGATGCGTAATATGGGCATCGTCAATTATTAAAATCGTAAGAGAGTGTTTTTTGGGTAAAATTAATTGATGTTTTGACTCGCACGACAAAAGGGATTTATGTAGACGTCCGGAGACTCGCAAAAAACTCGAATCATCGATAAACGGATTAAGACGTCTCAATTGGTTTGAGGGCGGTTTACCCTGTGAAATGTTTTCAAAATCTTTATGAAACACTTGGTGTTGCACTAAATAAATCAAACGATTAAGCGCGAGCTTATACTCGTGGACTGTAATGTGACTAGGATAGGAACTCTTTTCCTTGTTGACGCGCGATTTAAGAATATTGTAAAAGCGAAAAATATAAGAAGTAATTCTCAATAGTTTACTCAAGGTTGAAAACTGGTTTATGACCTCAACATCGTCGATCAGCGTAGCTGATGCAGACGCGACCGGTGGATTACGTTTCTCCTCACCAGTGCTAGGGATACTTTTAAATACTGGCCACGCAGTAGGATCCTCACGGAGCCATGCTGGGCCGTGAAACCACATGTCGTTCTGTAAGAATGTGGAGGGTAAAAGTCCCCTTGAGTCCCTTATTTTGCTTTGATGGTCATGTTCCATGGGAGCAAAGGGCACCTCTTCCCGCCGCTCACCATGAACCTCTGGCGCCTGAACCGCGGCGAGTATCGCCGGCGAGTTACTGTGCCATTTACGTAGTTCAAACCCAAGTGATTTGCAAATACCTAACAATTGCTGTTGTAATACCAGAGCGTGTGATTCATCGCTCGCGCCCGCGACCACATCGTCGACGAACACTTGGTCGGTTAAAACCTTTGCCGCTAGGGGAAAATTAGATGCTTCGTCACAAGCCAATTGCTTAATGGTACGAAGAGCTAAGTAAGGGGAAGTGCTCACACCAAATGTTACCGTCCGCAGACGATAATCACGGAGGGGTTCATCGAGCGACGTACGCCACAGAATGCGTTGCAAGTCCCTATCAGATTCTTGTACTAGTATATTTCTATACATTTGTTTAATATAGTCCTGCAAGCACGCGTGAGACTCAAGACTCGGGTTCCGTTGTAAACGTTGCTCTAATTTATGGAACCGAGCGAGGACAATATCTCGTGATTCACCTAGGGGCGTAGCATCAGGTTTACGTGGTAAAGCTACTGTGTATCGTCCCGTGACGTCACGATAGTGTGAGCGTTCAAATAGGGATTCACATAGACGTTCCTCGGGGGTGAGTGCCTTCACCTCAGGCACTGACTCCAGTTCCCAGAATCGTTTCAAGTCGCCGTCATCGGATAATGAGCTAAAACAAGCTTGAACTGAGGATGGAGTCGAAGAGTTGAACGCTATTTTTCCCAACAACAAATAACCGAAAACGCTGTTCATAGCGATCGGCGAACCGGGCGAACCCGTTATTACGTTTCCTAAAATTATGTGAGATAGTACATCTGCACCTAACAACATCTCCACCGGCTGTGGAGTGTGAAACAAAGGATCGGCTAAATTTAAATTTTGAATGTGTGCCCACCCCATACGAGGCAGTGGTACACTAGGCATTTTAGGAATAAGTTTCGGCAATACTAAAACTTCAATCGGTATAGAAGGTTGAAGTTCATTTCTCGGAGTTATACAACACGAAATCTTTCCCATTGGTCGTACCGGTTTGGTGTCACCTATCCCGTAAACAGGTACATTCGCATAACAACGCTTTATACCTAGCCGCTGTGCGCACGATTCCGTCATGAACGAAGCCTGGCTTCCCGTATCGATAAGACACCGGACAGTCGAACGCTTTTCATTACCTACACATACATCGATGAGTGCGGTCGAAAGCAACACAGTATTTGTCGTGCTAAAAGGAGCATTGGACGACGCGCAATTAATTTGTGTCGCTTGACTCGCGGACATAGCTTGCTGAGTACAGGTGCTCGGAATGTTCTCTTCCCGTTCCTCCGTGAGCGGTAAAGAAACACTTCTCTCACTCGCACGGCTAGTATCACCTTCAGAAGTAAAGTGAATCAATGTATGATGACGTTTTTTACACGAACGACAAACAAAACTCGACTTGCATTGAGAAACGTTATGACCTTTGCGTAAACAATTGAAACAAACATCTTTATTTTTGATAAACGCATACCTATTGCTTGGTGACAAATTCAAAAACTTATTACATTTTGTTAATGGATGTTGAGCATCGCAACATACACAATTCTGGTTCTTGCGCGTATTGACAGAAGGTTGAGAATCGCTCGCACCCTGAGTCGAAGTGCGGCTGGCCACGCCGGCAGCCAACGCTCGACGGAACGTTGGAGCGACGTACTCTTTCCTCTGACTACCTACATTTTGAATATTTCTACTGCCAGATTCAACTATTTCGCTGGCGGTTAATTCTCGTTCTAAAAACTCGATTAACAAGTCGACGTTGGGTACATCGGATGGTTTATGCAATGTTAACTCGAATCGCATCCGAATGGAAGTAGGTATTTTACGTAGTAAAATATTCAACAACAAAAAACTCCACTGATTTGTAGGAAAATGCATTACTTGTAACGCTTTTATATTCTCATGGTAAATATTCAACAAATTACGCACACTTTGATTTGATTTCTCGGCACAGGATTGAATATCCAGAATACGATCAATATGTTGAGAAGCTATGACTCGTTTGTTCTCATATCTTGAAATTAAAATATCTAACGCGACGGTATAATTTTCGTCCGTGATAGGTATCGATTTTATTAAGTTATAGGGCTCGTTTTTCAAGGTAAGAAGGAGATACCTAAACTTCTCGTTATCTGTGTAGGCGTCATTATTATCAACCATGGAGCGAAATAGGTCATAAAATGGTGGCCAATCGGTCAATTCTCCCCCGAATGACGGCAACGGAAGATTCGGTAACCTACTACTACAACCCCCGTGAGTCGGTTGTATTGTATTGTTAAAGGAAACTCGACTCATGCGCCTACACTCCTCATCGTTTTTCTTCAGAACTTCGACATGGCTGACAATTGCGTAATAAATATCATTGAATTGAGTTCGAATACGTAACTGTTCCTCTCGGTCAAATGTCGACAATTTCATTTGTGACTTCTCAATTTTAGTTTGCAATTTAAGGAATTTTCTCTGAATAGAAAGAATATCTTTTGCTCGCGCTTTAAATTGCTGTTCATTGAGTTCGTAAAACTCTAAAGTACGTTTGACTTCGTCAAGTATAACTTCTCTTTCGAAAATATCTTGTTCCGCCATTTTTAATGGACACGTAATGTCGCACACAAAAAATCAAAATCGGCAAAATCAAGATGAAAAATGGGAAATATTGTCGGGACGCGTAACGCCGCTACGACAAACACTAAAATATACTCGGATGGTTTCCAAAAATGGGAAAATATGCACTAATAACGGGATTTGGACAACGTGACTACAGCAAAGAAAATCCGCAGATCCGGCTCGAACGGATCAAAAATGTTACGGGGAGATATTATGGCCTACGAACTTACTTGGGAAATCCGTCGATGGCCTCTCGGGTGTGTAATCAGCGCTGTCTTCGGGTTAGATGGGGGATGATGGTGCACAGAGATATATCCATAGGACGCCGATGGGGCGGTTTCTTCTGATCCCGTATCACCTTCCTCCGGGATAGAGGTGTGATCAGGCAATCCACACTACACTTAATCCTGGAGCTCGTCTCCGAGGATGGGAATGGCGTCCACGAAATGGAGCTACCGGTGAAAGCTCAAAACACCGCGACGCGACAAGCGCTCGCACGCGCATTTGAAGGACGACTGACTTTCGGTTGGCCCACCCAAAGTCGTGGGCCATAATAATCTCGTACCAACACAAAATATTAAGCGGAATAGTCTTTGTGTAGTTACGTTCGAAAATACTCAAAATAAAAAGAAAAGAAATCTGTTTCAGTACGAAACAGCACCACTCACTCATAAATGAAAATCTTGACGTGATGTCACTCAAAAATAGACTGAAGGGAATGAGGGAAAAAGAGAATGAGATAGAGCTGTATAAACTTCTATAAATGCAAACAAATTGTTACAACCTCTTGGGATAAGTGTCTCCTGTCGAGTTATGAACGCTTAGCAATATTGGTGGTGACAGGGGGCGATGGTGAGGCCCCGACGGTCAGTTTTTTAATCTCTCAAATGTGTGAGAATCGGTAATTTTGTCACCCAGGGAGATTAAAAACTCACCGCCCTGGCCAAGAACATAACAATTTCTCTATATAAAATGAGGAAATAATAAGGGAAAATATTTAGTTTCATAAATAACATTGGCCACGGATTTCCGAAAACAATGTGAGAGAAAGTTATTTGATAGCTTTGATGTATCGCAATTTTCTTTGTTTACCAACAACGTCGTTAGCTACTGAATTACTTATGCCGGCTCTTGGTCTTAAGTGACACGTGGATGCTTTGACTGAATTCTCGTTCTTTTTATTTGTTTTTTCATCCTCACCTTCTTCGTTTCTCATTCTCATCCTGTTAGTTGAGAATCTGGCTCTAAAAACTCGCTGAGCTTTAATTCAATGCCCACTATACTATTAGCCAGAAGCTACAAAATGGCGGGTACAGACCAAGCGAACGAGAGCGAGCGGAGGCTAACGAGCAAATACGAATGAACCAGTGTGGGTGAACGTCATGCCGATAGCAAGCGAACCCAAACGAGGGCCTTCGTTCGCCTTCGGCTTTGATCGATCTATCGTAAACAATATTTTAATATAAAACGAATACAAGAGATAGCTTTTGATGAAATTAAAGCTTCTAAGTTCAAATGTCATGCCAAAAGTCAAGACCCTTTTAAAATAAACTGGAATAAGTTATTGCCCTCTGCGTGTTAATAAACTTGTCTATCGTAGAGATGTTACATGCGGCACAAATTAAAAATAAAATATTGGATAATTTCATGGTAAAACTTAAGCAGTGAGTGTCATTTATTTGCTCAGTTCTGAATAGCTGCTTCGAAATGCAACGCCATTTTAACTAATTTCTCTAATGATTTATGCTCTGTGACGAAGGACCTTTTTTATCGGGCAACATTACTATGTGTGTCGATGTAAGAATGAAATGTGAATTAATGAAATGTGGGTCATTCATTATCTTGACCGTGAATTGTGCCTGCTGGTGTCGTCTACTTAGCCGTAGGATTATTTTATCAGACTTAAAACGAAAAAGTGGTTGAATGAGCCGGATGTATATCCATCCCTAGATGAGTCAACGATCGGATATATTGAAATATCTTTAATTATATTAACTTATCAATCGGTCGATGACACTTCGAACTCTGAAGCGACTGACAAGGTTTATTCTAGGCGGTTCTTTTATGTTTCGGGGTGAGGAACCTCTGGATTTTCCAAAATATAAATATTGTTTTTGACAGGCTACTCGGTAAATCGTTTACTGGTTGACCGCGCGAGGTTCACTGGTTGACCACGCGAGGTTCACTGGTTGACCACGCGCTATCCACTGGTGACAACGCGGCGTCCACCCAAAAGTCAAGGCCGTGCTGGTCGGATCCCGGATGGCTATAATGGTCTATGACCTTAACCCCGACAAACAAGCCCACAAAGTTTTCCACTATACAATTTGTAGCCATAATTTTAATCTGAACGAGCCACCCTTAGCCTTATTAGTAGGGTTGGGTTTATAATAAATTGAATATAGATTAATTTGAGTCAATTAATAATTTTGATGAAGCAAAGTATAAGTAGTTTCCCTACTTCATCTAAACCAAGCTGATTTAATTAAATTGAATCTTTGAATTAACAGCGATTGTGGTAATTACCAAGGAACAATCGGATATTTAATGACTAAAGTTATGAATTTATACATATCCTATTTCAAACGCGTAATTTTAATTTAGCAGTGTTCATTATTGAGAATAAATTGAACTGAACTGAACTGTTGGACTTAATTGTAAGTAAAGTAAGAAGTAGAAGAGGAGAAGAAGAGGAGGAGGAGTAGAAGTAAGTTCGTCCACTATATTTAATTGAACTGGAACAAACAAACAATCAAATCTTTCCTATGTAAAACGGTATAGTTTTCTTGGACAACCCTAACGTTAACTTTTTTTTCTTAGTGGGATTTATTCAATTACTTAATTAGGTACACTAAGTAAGAGCCACATATGAAATGTCTGTAGAGGTAGGTAGACTCGTGTATTCTATTGTACAGAGTCCTCAATGCCCTCAATGTCCTTAAACCTTAATGTCTACCACAATTGGCTTAATTTTCTTTATTCTAGCTCTAGTGCAAACTATCGCGTATGTAGAGCCATTGTATATTCTTAATAAATAATGATTTTGCTAGATATACATTTTGTTCTTAGCTAGGTGTTAAATATACGCTATAGATCAGTCGAAGTCAAATTTGAATAGGTTTTTATCAAAGTGAATTATAAAATAATTTAAATTTTTGTTTTGTAAATTGTTTTATGATGTAGGTATGTTAAAAATTGGCCGGTACTACTAAGAGCGTATCTTTTTTTTTATTTGACTGAGTGACGAGACGAGCAACTCGTTCACCTGATGGGAAGCGCTACGCCTGCCCAAAACAGTCACAGCACCACGCAGAACACCACATTGTAAATGCTGCCTGGCACTGCACTGCGCTCGTCACCCTGAGACATCGGCGCTAAAGTCTCATATGCCCAGTAATTTCACTGTAACAATGTCCTATATCTTTATTAATTTTCATGTTAGTATAGCTAAATGGATCCAAACATTTCTAATAGCAATGTCATGCAAACTCCACTTGGACTTACTGACATAAACTAACTTTTTGTTTTGATACGAATGTAATGTATCTTATAATTTATTCTGTTAGGGAAAAGTTCAGTTTACGAACCCAGTAATAAAGTATTCATTGGCAAATCAGTTGGCAGTCTCTTGGTTGATACGAAAACAAAATCCTGACAAGACTTTATCGGCTTCTTGACACACACACCAATGTAATTGACAGAACTCTGCAATAAAATAAACTTGCTAAGTTTTTTACGCAGCATTGAATCCTGTCTACATACGTACATACAAGGCATTGTTGTCAAAACTGGACGCCAACTCGATGCTAGTTCGTAGTTCGTAACTGGCTCTTCTATAGAAAACTAATTTTGATTACTCTTTAGGCTCTTCACATTCGAATCTCTACTGCAAAGAGAAATACCGGAAAATATACTGCAATTTGAAAAGAGTTTAGTGCTTGGAAGAACAACTAAACATAATACAGTGCGCAGTTGAAGGTTCATTCATAAATTAAAAACAGATTAAATTAATTCTCCCAAAATAGGTTAAATTAATTTTAACCTTTACCTTACCTTTTTTATTCAGTCTTTTCATTTTACCTTTACTTTTTATTTATATTTTTTATTTACGCAGGTTCTTTTGAATTAAACGTTATCGTTTAACTGATCATTCATCTCATTTCATCAAGGTCTGTGTTCCGGTTTGAAGGGCACTGTTTCCAGCGAAATTACTGGGCATTTAGAGCTGATGTATCAGGGTGACAAGCGCAGTGCAGTGCCGTAACAGATTCTGGGTGGCACTGTAGCTATTATGGGCAGGCGTGGCGCTTACCATCAGGCGAACGACTTGCTCGTCTCGTCACTCAGTAAATAAAAAGTTATTTCAGCTTCGAAGTCTCATAATTAAAACTTTAAATTGTCCTTTGTTAACATGACTTGCTATAAAGCAGTCATTGACTTCCAATCTATTTCGTACCAGAGGGTTACGTAGTCTTTAATCTCGATTAAACCTCAGATTAGAGTTCGTGATCACAGTTTCGCAACTTTCAGTCTACAATTACTACATGTAACTAACCAGTTAAGCTCTAGAATAGGGACGGTTTCGAATAGCTTCAGATCCTAGATAATTGTAACAAAGTATCAGCTCAGATTTGCGGATTCTCTGCTGGTATGTGAAGGAATGGGTTGTTAAATTATTCGCTTTAATTGTCAAACTTCACTGATTTACAATGCAACATTGCAAGAACACCTAAGCATTAGGCACACCTAATAATTCACAATTGTGCATAACAAAACCGCTATATTAAATTATAGCGGTATTTTCATTCCAGACCAAGCCAGCGAAGGCTATGTGAAAATAAAAATCAGATACCTGTATACAGTTTTATTTTATTAAAATCTAAAGAAAGTCGCATGTAAGAACGAAGCTACATTAATTACGACTAAGAATTCCAAACAATTTGGTATTAAATAGTACCTACTAACACCAACTAACACGTTCACATAAACGTTTTTTATTTACTTAGAAGATGTCATACTTTATTGGAACATTAAAATACGTGGCTCTAACAGGATATAATTGTAGAAGATGTAGTAAAAACATTTACAACAATGTACATTTCATACTTTGTTTCGTTTTATTTTTATGAAATAGTACTAAAAACCCTGAAGACCGAAGAAGTAGGTTTAATACACATACACTGCTAAGCTTACGTTAAAATTTATACAAAAAAAAACTATTTGGTGCGGGGGTAGACCTATAAAAGGACAAATGCATGGGTATTATATACATATCTAATAGGTAGATCAACTAGGTTCATGAACAACAATCAATTACCGATACAAGTCAATTTATAAATGCAATACATATTATTTGATTTAACCGAATTCCTATCAAAAATAGAGCTGATAATGAACTATAATTCGCTCGGTTTCAAAATTAAATTTTGTTTTAACATAACCACGAAGATTGGTTTCGTTCTCACTTGTATTTTTGAATGAAACTGAACGTGCGTGTGATAATCAAAATTCCGGAACACTCCACTGAAACTCATTATAATTTTATACTTAGTTACTAAATATTAAATACTTAAATATAACAACTAACGAAGAGATTAAAAATGTTCGGTCAACTTTTGGGTTAACTCGAGATGAAATCTTATTTGATTAAAATCTTAATTAAAAACTGAGTATTCACAAAGTAGAGGTTATAATATTATTTTACCGCTGACAGTTTATTCCTCAACGGCACACAAAGACGAACTCGACAAATTGAAATTTACGAATCATTGATTAAATTTCGATTTATTGACTAGTAATCGATTAGAAAAATATTTAAGAAAAACTTTCTCGATTATATTCAAACATGAATCCAATTAAAATTCGAAAACAATTCAAGAAATAGAAAACGCTCTAAAATCGCTCCCATCTTCGCTCTTATCTCCTACACACAAAGGCGAGGGGTCCTTGACGAAATCGACTTTTACGAAAGACTTTCTCGATTCTCGATTACGATCGCGACTCGATATGATGCTGGGTAGAGGCGTGACATCTCTGCAGATGGTGTGGTCGCAGGTGACGCGGGAGTCTCGACGGCGGACGATACGACGACACAGCAGAGTCTCTTGGAAAGCGATGCGATATCTGTAAAGAGAATACATTTTTAACACGTTCACTGCTGAAAACACAACTGTGGTGTGTTTCATAACTTGCCGCGAGTGCGGGAAAACAAAACTGTGGTGTTAGCTCTATGGGAAAACACTACGGTGTGTGCATGCGGCACGATTACTTTTATAATCCTGACCTCCTAAATCCTCACCTCTACCTAGCATTAAGTATCTAGGTATGGAGGTTCAGGAAGTATGAGGATCATGGTTGCACAAACATCCAGAAATATTAGCCTTGTGTTGCAATCGACCCTTCAACTTAACGTTTGCCGCTGCTGCTTTTCACCTCCCACCACACAAACACAGATGATTTAACATAAGCAGGTAAATATACTTTATAAAAAAAAATACATGGAGCTCTATTGTTTTAATTCAATATGAAAATTATCAAACAGAAAATTCCAAGGTTTCATCCAATATATCTACCGAATTGTTTATTTTAAAAGTTAATGTTGTAATTTTTATTCCATTTAGTTATTTTCTAGCTTTTTCGTTTAACGCAACTCGAAAACTTGTATCTAAAAGCCACCAGGGAATGCTTTCAAATAACATATTCTGCTTTCAATTTCCTTACTAATACATGTTAAACGAGTACCTATCTGACTTTCTGTGGCTCCAAGCCTAGCGTCGAGCCCCCTGAAACCGCTAGGCTCGTATATTGATAGAGAAAAGCAGAAAAGTCCAACTCTTTTTAATAGGTACCTACCTGGCAAACCCAGCCGTATACTGCCTTGATTTCAGCTCACCTCATGCAAATATTTAACTAAATAATGCCCAGCTTTAGCCCCAATCTAACCACACGACCGTGCAAAGTGCTTCGGACATTACAATAAAGTATATTTAGGAGCTAATATTTTTCTCGCTAATAACACAAACTATTCCACCAGTGACCTTTCCCACGCAAGGCTCTTAATTTACAACGTATAATAACCTTTATTACATTATATCTACCGCGCACCTCGACCCTACCCTAATGTATTAGGTATTTTTGTATGATTTAAGGACTACAATTGAGCATTCAGTGATTTTGATCTATGTCGTTCTCACGACCCATTCCCTGACACTCACGAGTATAAACCCTGTTTGTTACACAACGGATTATGAGGGAATTACGCTCCGAGACTGACATTGATTAATGATGAGGCACTTACATGAAGACAGTTTGCTGAAATGGTTTTAAAACCACTATAGGTTTTATTAAAAGGGCAAATGATGATGTCATACATCCTTATTGTGTTCAGGGACGACCTCCGTGGCGTAAGTGGGTGATGACCGTGAGGTCGCGAGTTCGATTCCCGCACAGGGCAAATATTTGTATGTACCACAAATGATTGGTCTGAGTCTGAGTGTTTGTAGGACCATGGTCCTCGTGGTTCCTGATTCCCTAGATACAGGGAAGCCTAGGGGTCAGGATCTATGTGATTGTGACGCGATATATGTTATAATTATATTAAATGGAATAATACGAGAACCATGGTTCCACAAACATCCAGATTTAGAACAAATACTTTTGGTGAATTTTTAGGAAATGTCCTGGTTTACAATTTCTTTAATTTCTTACATACAATTTCTTTTGTCAACACATTTGTGTTGACAAAAGAAATTCCAACAGAAATAGAATTAATAATCGATCAACGCAGGCCAACGACCGCAAGAAAATATATATATACAATGTTATCATTACAGACAATTTTCGTCAGCTAACGGAAATTGAAACAAATTCAATCAGAACGGAGAGAAAAATCACCGTTTCAAAGAAGCCAGAACTTTATTTTTAGGGAAAAGAGACGTTAAGGCTTCTTATAAATTGCCCCCGCTATTGGTTAAGTTGCTACTTTGAATTTGCAGCTTATAAAGAACGACATCAATTTTTTTGTCAGTATTGTCAGGTTTGGATGGTTTCGTGTTTTTTATCTTTTATTTTTTATTATTTCTAATTAAAAACCTAATAAATAAGTTTTAAGCTTCTAGCTTCACAAAGGAAGAAACTACCATACAAACTCTTATCCTTTATTTCCCTTTACAGCCCCATATCACATTAAAAAGTAGCCTATATCCTTTCCTCTAGACTCTAGAGCTTGAGAAAGGATATTGGACTCTTCTGCAAGAGTCCGCCTGGGGAAGTACCACACCTTTGCCCGATATTCATCCGCCAAGCAGTATTGTGCAAGCATTACTGTGTTCTGGTTTGGAAGGCACTGTTTCCAGCGAAATTACTGGACATATGAGACTTTAGAACCGATGTCTCAGGAGTGCCGCGCACAATTATACAACGCAAATTTTTTGGGTGGCCTGTGACTGTTATGGGCAGGCGTAGCGCTTACCATCAGGTGACCGACTTGCTCGTCTCGTCACTCAGGGAAATAATAATAAGGGGTAACCTAGTTTTCTTGTATTGCTTAGTTAAGCGACGAATTCATGGCCCAAGAGGATTGTTTCGGTTGTTTATTATCAAGCACATTTCAGAAAAGTTTCTCATCAACAAAAATCACTTACTCATTAGGAATACTCACCCATTACCATATCAAGGTGGAGGAAATTAACTTTTCATGACGAGACATCGAATCAAAAACGGTTCAAGACTCGAACTATTAATTTCCCAAGCTATTACTTGCCATGACTTTATTATAAGGTATAAATTATAGAAAAAATAAATAGGAATGATATCTCGAAATATTGAACGGAAACTTCCACGATTGATCAACCGTATGACCTATAACTGTTAAAGTAATAATTATTTATAACAATAAAATAATAATTACTAATAATTTGTTTTTTCTAAGGTTGTCATACAATGGATTGTAAAAAAAAAACAACGGCAGCAATGGCAAAGGCAGAAGTGAAAACTTCATAATACGAAATACAATTTTTTTTTTATTTTCATAAAATTTAAAATTCATAATATAATACTAACTACCAGTAAGAGTAGCAGTGACGCATTAACTATATCTCTCTCGCTCCTTGAATCGACTCGAACGAGCGTTACATAGCCGAGCATGACGCCTCAGTCTCATTCCATACCCACAAAACAAAGTGCTCAGCGCGCCTTAAGAAGTCTTTACTTCAAAAAGTTACACATTCATTAATACAAGGATCATTATGAATCAGCAATCAGGATTTTTTTCTCATAAAGCAGGAGAGCTGTTGCCCTTCATCCATCCTAAGCTACCTTGATTACGCCCACGTCACGATTTCTTTTGAGATTTCCTCTTTTGTATACTAAAATTACTTCTTATCTCGAAACTGGGGAAAGCCATCCATCGAGACATAATACTTATTGCGTATTTTAAATTGAATCCTTCTTTTTGTCTGAAAAATCTCTAGAGAAATTGTTGGAAACAATGGGAATAATAAATCTTTTGTTTCAAAACAATGTAATGAATGGAATGAATATCATAAAAGGTAATATAATTTGATATTGCGCGTGAAGGGATTTGGTGTACCTCCCACTTAAAGCAAGGGACCAATACCGTATTCGCATTTATATAAAAGCTTTTCTACAAAATATGTTCAATAAGTAAGCTATTGATATTTTCATAACCGCGCCTACATAGTTTGTTGATTTCAATTACTGTCCCAACTTCTTAAGCAAACAATCAAATTCGAACTTTCTGTTGTACCTACAGCTTGACCTTTCAGAGAAGCCGCCAAAAATATTCTTGTGCAAACAGTTACGTTGAAATTAATTAATGTTCTGTCAAAATCAAATTTGAACTGAAATTTGTGGCTTGATTAATTCGTTGAGTGAAATTAGGCAGACTGAAGTAAAGCTTACGAGTCTAGGTTTGGTGAGGCATCAGGTCTCTGTAGACGATAGGCTTTAGACCCTCCTTAGCTGGTTGATTGAATATATCGCTCTATCGAACCCTTGATTGACTATTTAAATGTAAATAGGCTGTTACTGTGGATGTGATTGAAAGAAAGTGCTGGCCTTTATATTACAGAATCAGAATCAGAATCATATTTATTGCTTTAACTGATTGATTGCACGATGGCATACTTTAATAATATGGTAACTGAAGACCTAACTATATTAAATACCTCAATACACACAGGCATATAGTTCATTTTGTAACAAACAACGACTTAGCTTTCACAAGTAGGTGTTATGTTTTGAAAAGATTTTTTTTAGGATGAAACATAATTATTTTTTTGTTACTGATCCCTTTCTTGTCGTATGAGTAAAAAGTACCCATTTAAAATAAAAGCTAAATAAACGTTGCGTTGACAAAGGAAGCAATAATAATGTTCGATGCGAAAAAGAAAAAAAGAAAAATCCCTAATAAAAACTAGTAATATTTATTGTTACTAGAATAAAACGCAATAAAAATAATAGCAAAAAAATTAAAACGGATTAACTAAATAATTACTGAACTAATTTTGAACTTTGCAAAAGACCATTTATGGATTAATTTCATAAAACAAACTCACGGTTCACAGATTTGGGCGAATTGAGATTATGACGATAAACCCAATGAAAGTTACTATTTTCCGCAACATTTAGTATTTTTTAAACGTAAAACTAGATAATTAGAAACATAATTATTATGTGTTGCAGAAACATGGATATGACTGTTCATAATAAAATATAGATATAAATATAAATATAACTTTTTACACCCTTATTTATAAAAAGTTATCGAACGCCACTTAGTACTGCGCAGTACAAATTTGTAGTGCGCGATTTTATGAAACGTCACATAACTTTTTAGGAATAGGGGGGTTAAGGTTTAGTTATCCATTTAATTTTATCCAATAACTTTCTCGAAAAATAAAAACATGCATTCAATAAATATACAATGCATTTAAATAAGGGTTGAGAGGTACGGAACCCTATAAAACTCTAAATACTGTATTGTTTCGCGTAATGGAATGAAAAACATAAAAATATGGCGTTGATAAAAACTTACGAAAGGAAAAATTTTTAAGTCTTCCCGGGGTTACAAGGTATTTTGATTAGAATCCCGCTTTTTGATGTTTTATTTAATTAAACAGTTCCAGACGTTACTGTAGGGTTAAGGTTCCAGGGGGTGCGGGCCAGGTAACCTCCACGAGTGCCCGGCTGTTGTTCGTCCCTCTTGATGCGTTGCATCCGGAGCGAAGGGCAGCAGCTGGGCCGGTGCACCCTGGGGTTCGGTCAGCAATTCTCCTAGGGGAATTGGTGGCCGTAGCAAATAACCTGGCGAGAAGAGGTCCTTCGCGTGTCCCTCTGATCAGCAGAGGGCACAGCGAGGGACCAATAACGGGGACTTTTGGGCCGCGGATCGGGGGTCCAACGCCCAAGTTAGAAGTCCCGAGCTGAGGTGCGGCCTGTGTGTTCCGGGACGCACCCAGCGGAGAAAGAGGCCCAAGCCTCACGTGGCGAGCCCGGGAGGGCGCCCGCAGAGGTGGTTGCGGAAGCGCCGTGCGAACCCGTAACCACCTCCATAATGCGGAGAGGAGAACACCCCGGGGTTTTAGTGGGTAAACCCCGCCAGACCAGCTGGCGGGGGAGTCCCACATAACCACCCCGCCCCCCCCGGGGCCGGGTGGTATGCCTAAAGCATTTCCCCGGGAAAAAAAAAAAAAAGGGTTAAGGTTCCAGTCCAGTGAGTCCGGAATAATTGGAATGACGACGTTTACATTTTCTCAAGTCAAAAAAGTAGCTTAGAACAAATTAACCGTTGAAGGGTTGAATGAAAACTTCTATGAATTAATTAGGATTTGAAGCAATAAGGAAGTAATGGGCATAATTTGGATAATTTGGAAAGTAAGATTTATATATTGAAGCTAATTCTTCATCATCATATATCCGCCCACAGCTGAGCACGGGTCTCCCTTCTCTTTCGAGAGAGGGATTAGGCCATAATCCATCACGGGGGCCCGGTCCGCTAATAGCAAAATAATTTATTTATGGAGTATGTAATGTATTTACCTCTATTAAGCGAAACGTGACTATTTATTTGAGTGCCGTAAAGTCAAAACCGTAATAGAGAAATTTTTAACACGTTGAAAACACAGACGTTGTGCTTTTTACAACTTTACGCGGCTGCGGGAAAACACACCTGCTGTGTTAGCGCAGCTTACGTGCCGGCTGTGTGGCGAGACACAGACGTGTGTGTTTAACGCGGCGCTACTACAGTGCGGCTCACACAGACGGCACGCCATTGCTGGAAAACACACACGGTCCGTAACGGTGCCCAAATGTAAAAACGGCTCAGCAGTGTACGTGTTAAGTCGTCACGGAACCCTTTACAGCATACGGGATAAATGGAAAATTGCTGTATCAATTTTGAAAACGATTTCGTTTTTAAAAGGGTCGTTGTCCTACGTAATTATTATCAATGACAAAGTTTGTATATTTGTTATTCAATCACGCAAAAGGGCCTGAACGGGTTTTGAGTAAATTTGGCATGCAGATAGTTCGTTACCTGGATTTAACAGATTAACACAGATTATACTTTTCAACGCGGGCGAAACCGCAGGGCGCAGCTAGTTTACTATATATTTAAAAATAAGGGCGTCAGAATGTTAATGTTTCAACAATTTGTCATCGCATAAATATAGGATATCTAGCAACGCCCCGTGGTTTTACCCGTGTAGACTGATTTCTCGTTATTTTTACGGGATAAAAAGTATTCTTTGTTCTATTCCAGGATCTAAACTATCTGTATACCAAATTTCAACAAAATCTGTTCGGCCGTTCCGGCGTGAAGAGATGACAAACACATAGCCTTTTGCATTTATAATATTAGTTCTATGTAAATATACGCAATAAACCAATGCTTTAGAACGTTCTATTTTTATAAATAAGACATTTTATTCTCTACGAGTATTTATTAAGCTTTAAAAACTATAAACACAAGAACATTTCAAATTTTAGTGCCAACCGGTTGACCTGAGCCTCATTCGATTTGCGACCGACTGGGGAGTCTATTAAGGCTCTTAATTGAGTTGTTAAATATTATATTTATTGCCTTTTGAAATTAGCGCGGCACAGACGGGCTTAAGAGGTACCTATATACCATGATATCGACTGACGACGTTAAAGCAATTCTTTCGCTTTCCAAGGAGAGAGTTCTGAGCTCAAACCCCAGTGCGGCCACGTACCAATGTGTTTCTAGTAAAAATATATGTACGTATCTGTATACTAAATTTCATCAAAACCCGTTCAGCTGTTTCGGTGGGAAGAGGGAACAAACACACACACACTTAGAAGAAGAAGATAACTTGACTGTATACCAATACTCGTACTTATTCTCTTATAATGAAGAGTTAAATTGCTATAAATGAAAAATATATAAGCCATTACAACCTCCGAAGTAGAAGGTAATGGCGCAGAAATACGAGAGAACAAACCGTAGCATTAGCTACGTCGGGCTACGGGTACTTGCGTAGACATGAGCTACGGTACACGTGACTGTCTGGCTTCGCACTGCGCAATCTCGTAGCCCGCTACGATTTTTAGATGTTCAAAATATATGTAGGTGATATTTTTAATTCTATCCTACTAATATTATAAATGCGAAAGTTTGTGAGAATGGATGGATGGATGGATGTTTGTTCCCCTTTCACGCAAAAACTACTGAACGGATTCGAATGAAATTTGGAACACAGACAGTTTATAACCAGGATTGAGTAATAGGGTAATTTTTATTCCGATAGTATGTTTCCGTGGGACAAAACGGGAACAACGCGGGTGAAACCGCGGGGCGCAGCTAGTCTTTTTTATTTTTTTAAACGTGTATCATGATTATGGTTCTGAAGTGAAACTTTTTATCGATGCATGGGGTTTTTTTTATAGCGATCGTCGCACTTTTTTGTTACGCTCGACTGTCACGTAAGAGTTGAAGCTTTGACATGAAGGTTTATTGAGAGAAGTTTATTTATTTATTTATTTAATACTTTATTGCACAGATTAACTAACTAGTACAAATGGCGGACTTAACGCTAAGAGCATTTTCTACCAGTCAACCACCCATAGTGAAGGAGAGACGGTGTAGGCGTGCATCAAAATATCTCATGAAGTTTGAAATAAGACAAAGAGTTCGGGAGTAAGAGGTCTTCATAGAGTATACAAAGGTTTTGTATTGACATCTCTTCTCAGTTCTCAATTTGACCACAGACTTTAGCCATAGTCAAAAGAGTATTTCAGGTAATTTTTTCTACTTAAATTATGCCTCGACATAGAACATTGACGGAATGATAGACCAATCAGAAGGAATAGTTTCACTTCTTACGTGTGTACACTATTACACACACTCTTTTTTGTAAAAAACTAAACTAAACTCAAAACTCAAACCATTTATTGTAAACTAGCTGTACCCTGCCACGCTTCGCTGTGGCACATTCGCACATTCGCTGATATGTCACTGATGAAAAAAATAGATAAAAACAATCCTTGATGCGGATTATACATCATGCTAAAATTTCAGCTCGATCGGTGCTGAACTTTTTGAGTTTTTGAAGCGTACACAAACCAACATAACATTTTTATATATATAGATAGGCAAAATATTGCACTTTTACACGTCAAAAATAATATCACATTATTATTGTTGTGACCGCCTATTGTGACACTAATTGTAAAATTTGTTTTGTTCTAGTTTTAAGTTTTCTTTGTTCTGTGGTGTTTCAATAAAGAGTTTATCTATCTATTATTATTATTAAGAGCCTGTAATGTCCCACTGCAGGGCAAAGGCCTTCCTACCATCCCTCCATTTCTGCCTGTCTTGAGCTATGGCTGTCCAATCCTTCAAGTAGGCGTCAAGGTCGTCCCGCCTTCTCCTTCTGGATCTCCCGAGTCGCCAATACCACATAAGTATAGAAATACAAGTACAATTTATGACTGAAAATATATCAATTAATTTGAATTTCACACACAAATGCTAATGCTTGAACTATTCTCAATAAGTAAAACCAACCGCCGTGGTAAGCCATGAAGCGGTGGTAGCCTAGTGGGAGAACGTCCGCCTTCCAATCAGAAGGTCGTGAGTTCAAATCCCAGTGCAGACACGTACCAATGTGTTTCTTGTAAAACATATGTACGTAATTATCACTCGCTTTTCGGTGAAGGAAAACATCGTGAGGAAACCCACATACCTACCTGCCCAGCAGTGGGACGTAATGGGTTGATGATGATGATAATGAAAAACAACTTCACATTATAAAATAAACTTGTTGAAATCATAATTAAAATATTTTATTTCATATCAGAGATCGCATGAAGAATGTAATAAAGAGATAGTCCAAAAATAAAAAATAAAAATTGAAGGAGCAGCTTTCAGACTTAATAATAGCTAAGGAGATTTTTGATATTGCTTTTGACACCCTTATCAAAAGTTAAAATATGTCTTTGATACCAACAAATTTATCTCGAATAAGCTTTTTTAGATCCACTTTAAATTATTTATTACAATATTTAAATATGTGTGTGAGATAGGGATATTTTTGATATTTTGAATTACAATTCACTTCGGCTCCGACAAATAACTATTTAACACGATGAGGGACGACAAAAGCCTATGGACACGACCTATCGTTAAAAGGATTTAAAAAAAATTGGTTTTGAAGTAAGGTAATTTTCATCATGACAATTATCCTGACCGGGCCCTCGTGGCGGATTATGGCCTAACCCTCCTCACGAATGTGAGGGGGGACCCGTGCCCAGCAGTGGGACGTTATGGGTTGATGATGATGATGACCTAAGGTCCTGCTCTTGTGTCTACAAATATGAATGTGTGGCCATAATCATAAAATAATAAAAACTTCGTTCTCGAATCGTAACATCGCGTAACCATATTTTTTTAATTGACTGAGTACCAGATGAGCATGTCGTTCACTTGTCGTTCACGCTGCGCCTGCCCATGACAGTTCCAGTGCCACCCAAACTTTGCATAGCACTGCGCTCGTCACCCTGAGACATCGGCTCTAAAGTCTCATATGCCCAGTAATTTCGCTGGAAGCAGCGCCCTTCAAACCGGAACACAGTAATGTTTTCACACTACTGCTTTGCGAATGAACATTTGGCAAAGGTATCGTACTTGCCCAAGCACTTAGAGAATAGTACGGAGTTCTTCCGTGTAAATGTTTCAACCACTGAGATGGATTATTTCTGTTAAGAAGTTAAGGCACTGTTTCCAGCGAAATTACTAGGCATATGAGACTTTACAGCCGATGCCTCACGATGACGACCGCAGTGCAGTACCGCGCAAGATTATGCAATGCAAATTTCTGTAACTGTTACGGGCAGGCGGAGCGCTTATCATCAGGTGAATGACTTACTTGTCTCATCACTCAGTCAAATGAAAAAAAACTACATTAACACCAAAATGGGTGTGTGTGTGTGAATCTTATCTCACCTGCCACTCATGACGTTGTAAAGTATAGGGTTGACAGTAGCAGAGACGTAGTACAAGGCGCCGGCCACGTTGAACAGATGCTCGTTGATGACGTGGAACTGGGGGAGTCGGTATCCGTAGATGAAGAACAAACGCTGCACGTGGAACGGCACCCAGCAGACGAAGAACGCAATCACCACAGCCGCTGCGGAAAGAAAACAACGTCACGGTCACACGTAAATATTGGTTCTTTATTGAAACACCAGAGAACAAAGAAAACTTAAAAACTAAAAACAAATCAAATTTAAGAATTACCGTCACAATGGGAGGTCTTATCATCATCATAAGCAACACATTTCGTTCCACTGCTGACTGCTGCTTGCTGTTGCAATAAAGAGTTTTCTATTCTATTCTATTCTGAGAACGGGTCTCTACCCACTTTCTCGAGAAGTATAAGGACATAAACCACCACGGGTGCCAGATACGGATTAGTGAATAACATTACCTCCGAAATAATTCTCGGGTAGGTATGTGGGTTTCCTCACGATGTACACTATTATGTATCTAACTGTATCGCTCCTTATAAGATAAGTTTGTCATCATCATCAACCCACAACGTCCCACTGCTGAGCACAGGTCACCCCTCACTTTCGTGAGGAGGGTTAGGCAATTATCCACCACGGGGGCCCGGTCCGGGTTGGTGTATAACATAACTACCTCCAAAATAATTCTCGGGTAGGTACACACCTACCCGAAAAGCGAGTGATAAATTTGTAGATATCCTAAATGGATTTTAATTCTCAATTTGTATGGTTTTACCAGCAGAACGCGCACCACCGCCTTGATTCATCTGTACATTGAAACCTCTCGAGTCATTTTTGAATGATTCGTACAAATACAATGAACTCCAGTCATTTGATTACATAAAAAGCATCAGGTTTCACATCGATGGAAACATATTCGTTCCAGACCCCTCCTACATTATATTATGAGGTTGCCTTCAAAAGATATCCTTTACAGACATTCAGTTCAGTTGAGTAGACAATTTTACCTCTAGATTCAAGCGTAGACGTTAACGTCGGGACATCAATTTAGTATTTTATGCTTCCGAAGCATAATTTCCATAAAGGGGCGAGAAGCGGAATATTTTTTATGATTGGCTGGTTTTAAAAGATTATTTTTGTAATATTCTGAAATAAGCCTAATAAAATGGTTATTTATATTTTACTTGACTGAGTTACGGGACGAGCAAGTCACTCACCTGATGGTAAGCATTAAGGCCTGCCCATAACATTTGCAGAGAGAGAAGAGATTTGTTTCGTTTTATAATATTAGTACATGAAATAGTATCCAATAACTTTCCAGTTATTCTTTTGTTTTGATAGATGATGGTTAAAATATTAACTAAAAATGGATTTTCTTGTTCCTTTAAATTTATTTCACATATTTTATTAAATTTCTATTTTTTTTTATTTTTGTTTTTTTTCGTTTATTATTTGGAAATAACTGTGGCTGCAATAGAGGCTCAGCGAGTGAAGGTCCCTACAAATAAAAATATGAAATAAAACAGAGAATTCTATCTCCTGTCAATTATCCTCCTGCAAATTATCTCCTGTCGAAATTAATCTGCGTGATAATACCAGTCAAATCGTTTTCGTGTACATAAAGTTTAGTTTACGAGTCAGGGTGGCGGCCCCGGGGGTGTTTGGGCGTACGCTCGCGCTCTTTCAATGCCTTGTTAAAGTTCTGAACTCGTTCGATTACAACTTGCATGATAGGCAAAAATTGTATGTGAAATAAACTTTACAGACACACATACAGTCACGCCTTTTTCCCGTTGGGGTAGGCAGAGGCTACATCGTTATCACTTTGACTGCTGAGCCGTTTTGCTTGTCTAGCTACGGGTGTTGGACTGCACGCGTCATAGTGTTTTCCCATACAACAAACACAACGGTTGTGTTTTGCCGCACTCGTGGCAAGTTGTGAAACAACACGACAGTTGTGTTCTCAGCACTGAAAGTGTTAAACGTGCTACGATCCTGACACACCTCTTTCACTTCTTCTACTTTCACGAGTACCTTCATAATTATATTCCATAATAAATAAAATACAATTACAATTATTGTTAATTCCATAATATAATGGTAAAAAGTCTATAAAATAACGTGAAAATTCATCTAGGACTGTCGCGAATTCCATAATTATGGACAGTAGAATAGAATAGAATAGAAAATTATTTATTGTACATCAGTTCAGAAATACACTAGGTACAAGCAATAGTTACTTGGTCTAGCTCCAAAAAAAAAAACTCTTTGTAAATAGAAATTTCTCGTCAATAGCGAAACGTTCCACCTTAAATAAAAGTATTTCATTGTATAATAGTTACACTAACGTATCTTACGTACTAAATCAACTTTAACGTAGCCTAATAAGTAAATACATTATTAAACAAGAGGTAACGAGCAATGGAAACTGGCTCCTCGACAACTGAATGTTTAATGAATTGGAAGATAGTGTAAGCAACTTTAATGATATAAATTATCCTGTTGAATACAAACTGTAAAACTATAATTTATAAACGAGTTATAAAACTAGCGCAACAAAGTAAAATGTCCCGGGCACAAAGCTCCTTTGTAATGCAGTGGGAATAACTAATGAGGGTTGTAACTAAGTCCCTACTGTTGTGTTTTCAGTGGCCCGATCGCGCAACGTATGTTGCAATCAAAATGATTAAAATCAGTAATTGAGAACACATAGTTACTATGGTTTGGTCACAGTGCAGTGCCGCGCAAGATAATTCATTTTTTTACTTAACTGAGTGACGACACTAACAAGTCGTTCAATTGATAGTAAGCGATACGCCTGCCCAAAATAGTTTGCATTGCAGAACTTTGCATTGCAGACTCCTGCGTGGCCAACGCTCATGACCCTGAGACATCTTCTTTAAAGTCTCATATGCCCATTAATTTCGCTGGAATCAGTGCCCTTAAAACCGCAAAGGCAAAGGTGTGGAACTTCCCCAGGCGGTCGCTTGCAGAAGAGGCCTCCCACTACAATTCAAAGTTCTGGGTGGCAGTGTTACTGTTATGGACAGGCGTAGCGCTTACCATCAGGTAAACGACTTGCACGCCTCTCAGTCAAATAAAAAAAGGTGTGATTGGTATACTGCACACATTTATGTATAATTATGTTCTTTCAATTGAACTTATTGCTTCAAAAATGCGCGTCACTACACTGCACTCGTCACCCTGTTACACTGATTCTTAAGTGTCATATGCTCAGTAATTTAGAAAAAACTAGTGCCCGTTAATATGAAAAAAACACGTGGTATGTGCTGTATGGTGTGAAATGTAATTCCACCGTACGAGAATAAAACGACATTGCTTTTATTGACAAGTAGTATACATAACCAATGCCAAACATAAACATAAAAAAGTCTTCTTTCCATTCTGCCATATTCGTGAGCCATATGGCAGAATGGAAAGAAGACGTGTGTCATTTGAAAATCGTGTGTCATGCCATTTACTTATTAAAAGTTTGTGTAGTTTTTTTTTTATTAATCTGTCCAAAACTGATTATAATTAATAGTTTTAAACAAAATAATTTGACAGCGGCCCTAACTACGCTGATTCAAGCGTTTGAAGTTTCGGGCTTACTTCTAAACGATAAACTAGTACTCAAACGAAAATAACTTAAATAAAATTCGTTATTTAACTGCGTGGGATGACGATCCCCTATATAAAAATCTAGTAGGACCTCTGGCATGTTAATAATTGTTCAGCATAAAACACTATACTTTGACAGAACAATCGGTAACTTTCCCTAAAGTGTAATTTGATTAAAAACCTTGTTGCCAGCCCATTTTTGCGGCGCCGGGTACAAAGGTCACAATAAGTAGGTACATTTTCTTTAATTCCGTTTTATGAAAGGAAGGGAAAAACAACTGGGCTTAATTAAAAATTGTGAATGTCTGCGATTATGAATTTTGCGAATGACCTACTTTGTTTTTTTAACAGGCTATAACAGATTTTTTTTATTTGTCGTCTCGTTCCCTTATGATTAACGTCGTTGTGGTTTGTCTGGACATCTTACTATCATAATGCGAATGTGTGTTTGTTGGTTGTCCTTTTTTCTCGCAGTTACGAAGCAACCTTTATAGGTACAACGCAATACAATAATTCCTTATTGAACACCATAAAGCTGAAATAAACACAATATAATATACATTTGGTATACACTGGTAGTGTAATGAAATCAGCTTTACAAGTGATATTTTCAAAGGAAAACCTTAATAAGCAAACCAACATTATCGGGGTCCACCCTGCGGGGCTATGCAGCACGGTGCAATTGAGCTCGAGCTCTTATCATTTTGACGTTTGATTGCCACGAGGCTCGTCATTCGTATTGCAATGATGACCACGTGGCAATCAAACGTCAAAATAAAAAAAAGGTCGAGCTCAACCGCACCGTGCTGCATAGCCACGAATTAAAAAAATGCATCAAGAACTGAGGTAATATTGAAAAAAATAATACAGTCAATTTGACAAGATTTTTCTTTATGAAATAGGCCAAATAAGTCCTTTTTCAATTTTATTATCCCCGTCGAAACAAGTTTGCCCTTGTGAGTTTACTTTGCGAGCAGAAATATTGTACTTTATTGTGTTACAATCAGTTGAACAAACAAATACTATTTCTTGATTGATTTTTCTTGTCTACGCATGCAGAATACTTCTTAATCAGAAGAATTGAGAAGTTTATTTTATTTGCAAAACAAACAAATTACTAAAAAGAAAAATAATTAGAATAGAACAGAACAGAACAGAATAGAAAATACTTTATTGTACACCGGTACAATAAACAACAAAAACAATCAACAACGGTCCAATAACAACATAACAACAACAACAGTAGGTAGTACCAATGATGAATAACCTAAAACTAACCTAGAAATAAATACTACTCTAGTCTAACAAACTAAATACGAATAAATTGGCTCTTACGTGCAATACATTACTGAAGTATAAATTTCAAATAATAAAATACTATAAATAATTACTAAACACTATAAATAATTACTTGTTATAAATGTATTTAAGTTTCCATTTCCAAAGTTTTAAGAGACACGATACAAACGAAACTATGCGAAAATAAATTAAGCTTTATACTCAATTATTCCTTCTTTGCCAAGTAGGTAGTCCCCTGGTCCTTATTTTTTATTTTACAATAATTATATTTTATATTTTATATTATAAATGCGAAAGTAACTCTGTCTGTTGCTCTTTGACGCCTGAACTACTGAACCGATTGAAATGAAATTTGGTAAAGAGATAGTCTAGAGCCTAGGAAAGGACATATGGTACTTTTTAAAGCGAAAAAAACATTGTAAGGGTTTGAAATAGGGGATGAGTTTTTGTATGTTTTGTGTGGAACTACGCAGGTGAGACCGCGGGGCGCAGCTATTTTTACAATAATTTATGATAAGTATCACAACAGAGTTTACACTCCGGACCTTGATAAGCTTAAATAACGCTATTACTAAAAAAAAAACTACAAAAAAAGACCGCAGTAAAGAGGAGAGGGACCCAGAGACCAAAAGAAAGAAGAAAAGATAGTGAGAGGACCAATGTAAAAATAGTGTTAAATTCCTCGGGTACCCGTTTCATCATTCTACAGCAAGCGACTGGTTGGCCAATCCATCACAATCAATTTTGTCTAACTTTAGTAATTTAGAAAAAGGGAAAGTATTAAGCTCAATTTCCACAGCCATATTGACAGGACAACATATTACCCACCCCACTATCGAAAAATGTTTTTTACTGTCCATCCAAAGGTTGTCTGGAAGAAATCGCTTTCAGCGATAAGACCGTCCATTGTACTACCCTTGTTTACCTATTGTAATTCTTCTGTACTGTGTTTATTAATGTTTCTGGTATACAATAAAGAGTTTTTCTATTCTATTCTATTCTACCCACTTGTATATACCTACCTTGTTTAGAATTAGAGTAATTTTTTTTATATTCTTTAGAAAATATTTTTTTTTCATACATAGATCCTGACCCCTAACTAGGATACCCTGTATCTGGACAATGAGGGGCTACGAGGACCATGGTCTTACTCAGAGCAAATATTTGTGGTTCACACAAATCTTACCCGCGAGCCAGAGCGAAATCTGGAGTTCAGTCAATATTACACGCCCAAATGGAAAATGACAATAAACAAATTGGTTAGTCGGGTACTTTTATGCTAGCGGATTGTCTCTCTTTGGTCGCTTAGTATGTTAGAGTACTTATACACAGGTTAGGCACATGTACAAACGTCATTTATACGTTTGAAATGGCAGAGCAGGAGGCCTACCATGACCTCTTATAGCGATTCAATTGAAGACCTAAACTGAACCGCGTCGCATAATCGTACCGTGACGTCTTATTTTCTATGTTGCTGCCATTTTCAACCTAAGCTGGATCCAGTTTGGGTTGAAAATGGCTTATTAGCGACTCAATTTAGGTTGCTGCCATTTTCAACCTAAATTTGATCGATTCTGGATCGCACACGGTACGATTATGCGACGCGGTTCAGTTTAGGTCTTCAATTGAATCGCTATGAGATGTCATGGTATTGCCTCCAGTTATTTGTAGGAGTGTCAGGGGTGTGATTGCGTTTCCAACATCTAGGTAGTACGGATTCTCTGTATCCTACAGAACACGTTGCGTCTAAATTACGGTTAGACAGCTTTGGAACCCTAAAAGTCCTAACTCCGAAACCTATCCGTGCAATCTGCATCACGTACCAGTTTTATACGTTGTAATTAAAGTCACTTTTACCAGACATGCCCATGTTATTTACCTCTGTTATTTATTTTAAATCACAGTCTGTGGTTCAAAATGGCCCACGGGTATTTGCTTTAAGTCAGAACGTTTTGGGGACCCTGCTTGGAGTTCCTGCTTCTCTAGAAACTGGACATCCGAGTTGGAGTCGGAATCGTAACGGATTATTATTTTATTATTAACACGTTGACTGCGGAAAACACACACGTTTGTGTTTTTATAATTTTACGGCAAGCGAAGACACGCCTGGCGTGCGAACCCGCACTGCAGTATTGTCAATTTTAGCACAGCAGTTGTGCGCGCCCGCACGTGTTATTGAGTTTAGTTACGACACAATGCCAGTAAACAGTAAACACACACGTTGTGCGAAGATTCGCGAAAGTGCCAAAAAAAACACTTCAGCAGTGAACGTGTTACGTAGCCGTCCGATGTCCAAAATGATGACAAGGCATTTCACACCACGCTGCGCGACCGGGGCGGCAATACAGCGAAACGCAAACACAGCAAAAGTGTCCCATGTCACAATGTCCTGTAATCCCCGTAATTTAGGTGACTTTGGCTCCTAACATCGGACCGAACGTGCACACTTTTAGGTTAGGATTTAGCCACGTAATATTTTAACTTTAATAAACGTAGTTTAAACACATTTGGGGTTTCATTGCACCCTCCGGCTGCGACCTCCTTAACTAACTTGTTAAAAAGAAACAATATTTATCAAAAACAAAGACAGCATGAACCTATACAGGTGTAGTACACATTGTATGGGAGAATAAATTCCACATGTTTATTTCAACAACTTTAACTGCTACAATAACTCAATTCCACTGCAGCGCAGCCAGCGTATACTTTGTCGCGCTATTTTCTGCGAGACGGTCCTTAACCTCTGTAGTGACATATTATTTTCCGTTCATCGACTGCGTACATTTCTAACTAGCTGTTCCCCACGACTTTGATCACGGTGATATTGTTTTATATCTACTTCTATGCTACCCTTGTTTACCTATTGTAATTCTTCTGTACTGTGTTTATTTTTGTTTCTGGTGTACAATAAAGAGTTTTTCTATTCTATTCTATTCTATTGAATTTCAAACTATTTAAGACATATACTATCGCAGGATACCTTCTATTAAAACGATATCAAAGGCACGTGTAACATATGTACGTACTGTGAACATCTGTGGAAAGTACAGCTGTTGCTCAGTTATCCAAGTATGAGATGTCAATGTCTATTAGGTTCGTTTTCGTTCGACAGTAACATATTGTGACAGATACCAAATGGGTTCTGATAACTCATCAATGGGCAATGAACATTGGTCCTAGGGGTCATTTAATAACATATTCGTAGTTAATGTTGTATTACCTATTGTAATTCTTCTGTACTGTGTTTATTTTTGTTTCTGGTGTACAATAAAGAGTTTTTCTATTCTATTCTATTCTATTCTATTCTATTCTATTAGGTAACTACTGGAAATAATAACATTGGCTCTACAGGACAGGAATACATATAAGACATTTATATTATACTAGCTGCGTCCTGCGGTTTCACCCGCATAATTTCGATTTTCCCGAAATAGCTCTGCAGTCCCGGATCAAAAACCATTTTTTTAGATTTTTTTTAGAACTTTTAAATGGGAACGATTTCGTCGTACATCAGTTTTGCATAACTTCAACAGCTTACGCAGCGCACGCAACAAAAGCTCTTAAAAGCAATATTTTTTTCCACATTCTTCATTGATGCTCCGCTCCTATTGGTCGTAGCGTGATGTTATATAGCCTATAACCTTCCTCGATAAATGGACTATTCAACACAAAAATAATTTTTCAATTCCAATTAGTAGTTCCTGAGATCCTAGCGTTCAAACAAACGAACAAACTCTTCAGCTTTATATAATAAGTATAGATAAATAAATAAATACACCTGGTATACCTATCTGGTATACTGTGGTATACCTACCACTCTATATACCCAGTCAGTTATTTATGTATTATCTTTTTTCTATTACTAAGTAACGAGACGAGCAAGTCGCTCGCCTGATGGTAAGCGCTACGCCTGTCCATAACAGCTACAGTGCCACCCCCAACTTTCCATTACAAAATCTTGCACGGCACTGCACTGCGCTCGTTACCGTGAGACATCGCTTCTAAAGTCTCATATGCCCAGTAATTTCGCTGGAAGCAGTGCTCTTCGAAACGGAACACAGTAACGTTTGCACACTACTACTTGGCGGATGAATATCTTGCAAAGCTGTTATTATTGCTATTAAAAACATGCAATTTATAATCCGAACTAATCTATATTCAGAGCAAAATTCATCAAGTTGAGAGGGCCCCAGTACAGACAGGATTAAATGTGTTATTCGAGCTATTCAAAGGCTCAATTCCCCTGTGGGGAAACTACGCAGCTATGCCACTGTTACTAATTCTTGTTGGTAGGTACACAAGATTTCAGATAGTTCCGCACCCCAATATATAGCACCAAGCAATATACGGCTCTTTACCGAGATTATAGCAACATAGAATGTTAGTAGCTAACTCTAAACTCACAGTATAAATAAAATATGCGATTTCTTTACATATTATATACGTATAATTATCGTAAAAAATCGATTCGAAAAAGCCAACGCATAACTTTATATGCGAAAATACTGCTATAAAAGAAATGTCACAGCTATAAACCCTTCTAAAACCATTTGCAGTTAGGTTAGGCACATATTAAATAAGGTACCTATACCGACCTAAAGATACACGTACAATGCCACCGTGTTTCCAATTTTGAGTCTATACAAAAGAACACTACGCTATACACAATTTTATCAAAGAACTTCTGAATAAATAGAAAGTCAGTAGGGCAAAGATGCGTGTCGCAAGATAATTTTGTCGCTGTGCGGAAAAGAGACAAAATTATACGTTCGCATAAATATTATCTCTCTTTACGTACGACGACAAAATTATCTCGTAACACTTTTAGGCTGAGAACACACGGCACGGGTTTCTTCCCGCAACCTCGTGCGACCCACAAAACAAGTGAAATTTCAAGATGAATGGAAATTGAAGATTAAAATCTCATTTTTCTACGGCGCGTTATAAGGCCATCACACACTTTAACAGTACCGCTCCCACACATCAAATAACTTACTATTCAAGTTAGGGTTCTAAATTGTGTGCATTGAGGTATATCTTAGAATGACAATACGACGGCTCGCGGCAAGCGACAACTAACATATTCTATCTTTTAATTATAACATTTTTAATGCATACGAATTAAAAGCCTAATTTGAATGAAAACTTATTTGCTGTATCTTAGCAGTGCTGTTGTAGTGAGCGAAAGCCATAAGTCCACACCCGTCGTCGAAATCGCGCGCGGTAGGAAACAAAACACAACCGCATAGCTTGCGGCTATTTCCCGTAAACTCTCCGGGGGTTTAGATACAAAAACTTGCAGGCTGTGTGTGTTTTGAAAAGAACCGCAAACCACAGCTACACGCGGGCGCGGTACTAAACCGCGGCGTGAGTTCCTAGCCTTATCCGTACAGGACGTAAATTAAAAACAATTCGCGACAAAGCTGGAGGCTCGAATGGAATGCTTCATTGAACGAACAGATAACAAAGCTGCAGGGAACCGTGCCTGAGAGCTTTAGTGCGACATACTTGTAACACAGACTAATAAATATGTGTTTGTATATTGGAAAAATATATGTTTGTTTGGAAATGAAGATAAAGAACCACTACGCAATACTTTACTCTGTCATACACGCTATTTATTACTGTATTTATATCTAGTAGGTGTACGTTAGAATAGTACGTAAATATTTATGCCACGTTTATCAGAGTAAATAGACGATCGATGATCGTATGATCGTGTATCAATTGTATGATAGATAGATATTGCTATAATGTGGCAAGAAAAAGTGGAAATATGTAGCTATAATTCAGCCCAAGTTGTTAGTTGTCCAAAAGGCTATATACCTACAAAGTATTAAAATGATTAAATAAAGGTTTAATAAATATTTTAGGATCGACTACAGCGATAAGCAAAATTAGCGATATTCAATCAAATATTCGCGCTATTTGAATTTTACCTGACATTTATATTATATACCTAATTGTATATTTTATATTTGAAATGTTGATACAATTTGAATGCAAGAAGATCTAGTGTGAATGTCTAACAATAATAATAATTAAAATTGACCATGTACGTACTTAATAATTCAACAATTTATACTGTTTAATTGTTTATGGGCATGAAAATCTATTTATTTTGTATAATTAGTAGACATTTATTATTGTAACGCGCTGGTACATTAGTGTTATTGTTATGTTATAAATCTATCTATATATATATAAAAATGTTATGTTGGTTTGTGTACGCTTCAAAAACTTAAAAGTTCTGCACCGATCGAGCTGAAATTTTAGCATGATATATAATTCGCATCAAGGATTGTTTTTATCTATTTTTTTCATCAGTGACATATCAGCGAATGTGCTAATGTGCCACAGCGAAGCGTGGCAGGGTACAGCTATATGTGAATAAATAATTTGGATTTCAATATTAATTATTATAATAATATAAATTTCAAATAAAATAACAATATAATTATAACCAGTACTATAATAAAATAGTTGTAAAAACACGATAACCTTTGTCGTAGTTCTCTATAGAGAATTCTTTAGTTGCTTGACATTGTGGAGGTTTGCACAAACACCTTTTAGTTGCGATTATTATATTTTATTTACGTAAGTCGCGCGCGCTACAGAGCGACGTGCGTTCACTTTAGACATGCGTGGCTGACTGGCGGAAGGCGGCCGGCGGCCGGTCGACGCAGCGGCGCGAGCGCCTGTGTGAGTGGGGTTTAAGTTAGCATTTATGCGATGCGACACGATACTGCGGCGACTGCCTTCCGTCATTTACAAATGGTAAGCTATGAATTATTCTTATAATAAATAGGTTTATAAATAATGTAATGTTCCTAATCACTTATGATGTTTGATATTTATATAATGCTAAATGTACTTGTAAATTAATTTGTTTATTTATAATTATGTTTATGTTTCAGGTTCTCCGGTATGCTGTATGTGTGGGAGACGCCACACCATTCCCCCCCAGAGGCCGTCTTACGGGCGATAATAGTCAGGAAACTTTACTGTTCTTCCCGATCTTGTTTTCTCTAGGGGTCTTTGCTCATCACTGTTTATCTGTACATGTTTTTGCTTAATATATGTTTTTTGTGCAGGTGGCGGTGGAGTATCATCGGTTGGAATGTGAGTATCATTCTGTTGAGTAAGTATGTAGGCGGGTTTTAATCTTTCTATTGTTACAGATACCGGTTTCCCTTTTATCAGGAGTTTGAAGACCTTGGGACTTCTTTCCAATACTTCATGCGGTCCTGTATATGCTGCCTGCAATGGACCTTTGACAGCATCTTCCCTTAGATATACGTGAGTAGTTGTAGCAAGGTCTTTGAATACAAATACTTTCTTTCTACAGTGTCTCGAAGCTGGCTGCGGTTGAATATTTTTAGCGATCAACCGTAATCGTGCCATGAAATCTGTTATGTCCGTTGTTTTGTTGTCTGGAGGAGGTTGAAATAGCTCTCCAGGTAATCTCAGCGGTTCGCCGTATACTAGTTCGGCTGAAGAAGCTTGTATATCTTCCTTGAAGGCACTTCTGATTCCAAGCAAGACTAATGGGAGTGATTCGGTCCAATTTGAATTTGAGTGACAGACTATGGCCGTTTTCAGTTGCCTGTGAAATCGCTCCACCATTCCGTTACAGGCAGGGTGGTAAGCGGTTGTCTTTTTGTGGGTAAATCCGATCATTTCAGCTAGGTGTTTGAATAAATTTGATTCGAATTGTCGTCCTCTGTCAGTGACAATTGTAGTTGGGCAGCCAAAGCGTGCTATCCATCCAGACATCAGCGCTCTGGCTACGGTTTCTGCGGTAATATCTTCTATTGGAAAGGCTTCTGGCCATCTCGTGAATCTGTCCACAGCTGTCAAACAGTATCGGAAACCATTTGATATAGCCATCGGTCCTATAAGATCTATGTGCACAGTAGTAAATCGTGCGCGTGGAAGACTGAATGTGCCTAGGTTGGACGATACATGCCGTGTGATCTTGGCTTGCTGGCAGTTGTGACAGCTCTTCACCCATTCCCGGCAGTCTTTATTCATTCCAGGCCATACAAATCGCCGAGCTACGAGTTTCATCGTTGCGTTTGGTCCAGGATGACTCAGCGAGTGTAGGCTGTCGAAAACTTGTTGTCGGAGTGGTTTAGTGACAAATGGACGGAGTATTTCATTACTTTCGTCACAATATATCTCCTTTTGCGTTCCAGGGATCGTTGTCTTTTTTAGATGCAGTGAGGTACCTCCTTCTAGTAGTCGTTTCAGCTCGTTGTCGTTGCTTTGTGATTTTGACAGAAGTTCCAGGTCAACGGGTTGGGTAAGTTCATTGATTCTGGAAAGCGTATCCGCTACCACGTTGTCTTTTCCAGATATGTGGCGTATATCGGTGGTGAATTGCGATATGTAATCGAGGTGTCGAAATTGGCGTGGTGAACATTTATCCTTGCGGTTAACAAAAGCATAGCAAAGGGGCTTGTGATCCGTGTAAATGGTAAAATAGCGAGCCTCCAGCATATGCCGAAAATGACGAATTCCTTCATAAATCGCGAGTAGCTCCCTGTCATATGGAGAGTATTTACTCTGCGATGGGCTGAGTTTTCTTGAAAAAAATGCTAGGGGTTCCCACGTGTCGTCTTTGAGTTGATGAAGTGCAGCGCCGATTGCTGTGTCTGAGGCGTCTGTTACAACTGCGAGCTTTGCGTTTGAGTCTGGATGCGCTAGAAGAGTGGCGCGGCACAAACTCTCTTTGCTATCTTTGAATGCTCTTAAAGTGTCGCCTTCAATATTCACTGGGTGTGATCCTTTCACCTTGTCAGTGAGCAATGCATGCAATGGTGCCTGAGTTTTTGCTGCTCCGGGAATAAATTTGCGGTAAAAGTTCAACATACCCAAAAAGCGTCTCAGTTCTTTGACGGTTTTAGGTACAGGAAATTCCTTTATGGCTTCGACTTTTGATTGTAGTGGCTCTAATCCAGCTGACGATACCTTGTATCCCAGGTAGGTAACTTCCTTTGCTCCGAATACGCATTTTGAAGTATTTATGACAATTCCGTATTTTTTTAGTTTTTCGAAAATTTGTCGCAGGTGTTCTTTGTGGGTGTCTTCGTCTCTTGAGTAGATCAGGAAATCATCAAGGAATGCGTAAACGAAGTCCATTCCCCTGGTCATCTCATCCACGAAGCGTTGAAAGGTTTGTCCTGCATTTCTAAGTCCAAATGTCATGTATGGGAATTCGTATAAGCCAAATGGTGTAGTTATGGCGGTTTTGGCAATATCCTCGCTGCTGACTGGGATCTGATTATAGGCTTTCACCAGGTCTATGGTTGAGAAGACCTGGCAGCCAAATATGTTGTGCGTGAAATCTCCAATATGGCGAATCGGGTAGCAGTCGGGAACTGTTCTTGAGTTTAACATTCTGTAATCGCCGCATGGCCGCCATCCATTGTCCTTTTTTGGTGCCAGGTGTAAGGGTGACGACCAAGGACTTTCTGATGGTCTAGCGGTTCCACTTTTTATCATCGCTTCGAACTCCTGTTTTGCTATATTTAGTTTGTCTGGAGCCAAGCGACGTGGAGGGCAGGTTACTGGTGGTCCGGATGTAGTCCTTATGTGATGCACGGTATTGTGGCTAGTGGTGCATTGTGTTCCAGCTGGGCGAGTAACTTCTGGATATTGGCGTAGCAGTTCGTGGTAGCTTGAGTCGCCGATCATGGTCTTCACTGAAGAAATAGTGTTCGACGACGAAACTGATGCTGCTGGTGCTGTCAGAGATGTGGTGCTGTCTATGAGGCGGTGATTGCGGCAGTCGACAATAAGTCCGTAAAAAGATAAAAAGTCGACACCAATTATCGGCTTTGTGACATCTGCCACGATGAATTTCCATCTATAGTCGCGACGTAGGCCAAGGTTCAATTCCAGGTGAGCGAAGCCATAGGTGGTTATTGTTGACCCATTTGCAGCGTAGAGTTGGTAATTTGTCGGAGATCGACGCTCATGCAGTGCAGCACGTGGAAAAACGCAGAGGTCGCTTCCAGTGTCAACGAGGAACTGCATTTTTGTTCTGCGGTCTGTCACGAACAGGCGACCTGGTATACTTTGACAATCAGATGTCGCCATCACCGACTGCCTTGGTAGTTTTCCGGCTTATAGTCACAAGGTTTGACGCAAAGAGTCGCTTTCTTCCCGAACTTGTGATGGTACCAGCAGACAGGAAACTTTCTGTAGCTAGACTGTGACCGGCTTGTTTTTCGGTCATGTGCAGATCCTCTGAATTTTGGTCTTGACTGACGATCTTGCGTAGACAGGGCTTTCACTTGTTTAGTAAGTTCGTTAATCTGTCGGGCCATTGTTTCCATCATGGTATTTGCGGGCGTAGAAGATGAAGTTGCTGCTACATGTGGTGTGCAGGGTACGATTTCATGTACGCTATCCGCCAAATCTGCCAGTGCTTGCAGGTCTGAGGTTTTCTGCGATACGATGATCGGTTGCAGTGCGGTTGGTAGGCGACTGGTCCAGATAGTTTTGATAAAATCATCTGGTACTGTGGGTCCAGCCAAGCGTTGCAAATGGCGCAAAAATTGTGATGGACGGCGGTCTCCAAGCTCCTCGTGCATAAGCAGTTGTTTGACTTCTTTTTCGCGAGAGGCTGATAAACGTTTAATAAGTTCGCTCTTGAGACGTTCGTACTTGCCGGTTTTGGGCGGTGAAATAATTATATCTTTCACTTCGGCGGCGTATCTATGTTCCAAGGTCGACGTCACATAATAAAATTTCGTATCGTCGTCTCTAATGCCGGAGAGTATAAAGTTCCCTTCTAGTTGTGAAAACCAAACGGCCGGTTCTTCTGCCCAAAATGGTGGTGGTCGAACACCGACACGAAAAACATCGGTCGTGTCGTGAGGTGTAAAAGTCCTCTTTTGCCGGTCCGGCGTGTCATCGCCATCATTGCTACTGCCTTCCATATTACTCGTAAATAATAGATTGGCTCACGGTTTTATGGTCCTCTCCTTTATTTTTGCGGGGTCACCAGTGTGGAGGTTTGCACAAACACCTTTTAGTTGCGATTATTATATTTTATTTACGTAAGTCGCGCGCGCTACAGAGCGACGTGCGTTCACTTTAGACATGCGTGGCTGACTGGCGGAAGGCGGCCGGCGGCCGGTCGACGCAGCGGCGCGAGCGCCTGTGTGAGTGGGGTTTAAGTTAGCATTTATGCGATGCGACACGATACTGCGGCGACTGCCTTCCGTCATTTACAAATGGTAAGCTATGAATTATTCTTATAATAAATAGGTTTATAAATAATGTAATGTTCCTAATCACTTATGATGTTTGATATTTATATAATGCTAAATGTACTTGTAAATTAATTTGTTTATTTATAATTATGTTTATGTTTCAGGTTCTCCGGTATGCTGTATGTGTGGGAGACGCCACACCATATTTAAATGAAACCCTACTCGAAAAAGAATTCTAGTTGGAATCTAGAAAAAAAAATGTGAAGTGTTGTCTCAAGTGACAACGCAAACTAGGTTTAAGAGCTGACGTGGTATATTGTAGATTTGAAGGACATACAAGAGAACAGAAGTATAGAAGACATTTATCAGTTTCTTTCCATTATATTTAGTGGAAATAACATCATTTCTAGCCTTGCTAGAAAAATTACTAAAGTATTTTTGGTATTTTTCCTTTTATTTATATTGTTATTTAAGTTGTGTTAATAAATATTTGGGAAATAATTTAAATATTTTTTATATACCTTCACGAGTTTTTTTTTTGAGATTGGTATGTTATCCATCAATCCAGACTTCGTCCCGTGATGGATTAAGGCTTAACCCCCCTCGCGTAAAATAAGTGGAGACCCGTGCCCAGCAGTGGGACGATATGGGATGTGGATGATGATGATGAAGTAGTTTTTCGTAACAAGAAATAGTGGGAATATATAGGTTTAATTCCGCCTAAGTGGTCAGATGAATGTAAGATAGGATTTGTTAGAAGACCTAATCCTTATGCCAACCCTTTACGTTAAATGTCGAAATTCCTAACTCATTACCTATGCTAAGCTACATTCATCATACAACTTAGGCGGAATTAAAATTGTAGTTTTCCACTATTTTTGTTGAATATGGACAACATTTCCAACTAATTCCTGTCCGTCCATAGGTTGTCAATGGTCATAGGTTGTGGTACCAATGTGTTTCTGTAAAACATATGTACGTAATTATCACTCGCTTTTCGGTGAAGGAAAACATCGTGAGGAAACCCACATACCTACCTGAGAATTATTTTGGAGGTAGGTATGTTATCTACCAATCCGGACTGGGCCCCCGTGGTGGATTATGGCCTAACCCTCCTCACAAAAGTGAGGAGAGACCCGTGCCCAGCAGTGGGACGTTATGGGTTGATGATAATAGGTTGTCCGTAAGAAATTGCATAAAACGATAAGGCCACCAATCGTTCTACCTGTTTGTTTGAATGTACAATACATTGTGTTTACTTGCCACGTTCACTGCTGAAAATACAGATGTTGTGTTTCTTATAACTTTACGCAGGTTAGTGCAGCTTACGTGTCGGCTGTGTGGTGTAACACAGACGAGTTTGTTTAACACAGCGCTACTAAAGTGCGGTTCACACAGACGGCACGCCATTGTTGGAAAACACACACGGTCCGTAACGGTGCCCAAATGTAAAAACCGATTCAGCAGTCAACGTGTTACAAGCTTTGTGGTGTAATAGAAAAATCCTGTATTGTATTACACTAGCACACCATAAACCTTAAGTAGCTTAAGAGTAAGCTTGTTACACATCCACTGAACACTGAAATTGCCTAACTAGGAGCACGCTAACAAGTGGAACTGGTGGAAAAACTGCTGGCGAGGCGCTACGTGACTGCAGCGAGGTTTAGCCGCAACGAGGTGCCGACGAAGCTGAACTTTCCACCGAGCGAAGCCGCACTTTTCATTTTATAATTATAAGTATACTATTATAGACTAGCATACTTCTTAGTTTCGCAACATATGCTTTTCAAAAGTTACCACAAATTATGCCAACGACTAGTAAAAATACAATTTCATTTGACAGTTGCGTTAACTACCTCGCAGAAATGTTCGATTTAATTTCGCTTGAAATCATGTTGAAATTGACCTATTTGGGTGTGCTCTGTGTGAATTCACAAAGGTAGCTTTAAGGGTTTATGTTATAATATGTATTAAGTAATAAGGTAGGGCCTAACCCTCCTCACGAAAGTGAGGAGAGACCCGTGCCCAGCAGTGGGACGTTATGGCTTGATGATGAATAAGGTATGATCTCATAAACTTTGTGTTCATGTCACTGCACTATCGCATTGGGCCCTACCTGTAATGATACTTGTAAGTTATGAATAAAAAATAAATCAATAAATAAATGTTGAAGTAAAATCCCTGAATATATTAAGTACCTACTTTGCTAACATTCGATAAAATAACCTTTTTATCCATATTACTGTTTCGTGCCCAATTCTCAGGCGAACACAATGTGTATACAACATAAAGTACCTCGTAAATGCTGAAACTGCCATACATTATGAATTCATAACGATTTTGTAAAGAACGCTTTTCATGAATATGCTTTTCATTTTCACAAGAATTACAATATATCTGCATTTTGCGCGTACCACGGCTGTTTTATCCGTGATATTTAAACATTCATATTTGCTAATAATTAAAACTTTTTATAATGGAAAAAGAAAATCTGGATTGTTTAATTTGTACTCATCATTGTAATGCTTTTTTCTACGTAAATTGAACCTACGAACGGATGCTGTTGGATTTAGAGCGGCTTAGCTACACAGTAAATACTGGTACCTAAGTTGTATTTATAGCGGTGGTAGCCTACTGCGAGAGTGTCCGAGTTCCAAGGAGAGGACATGAGTTCGCGCGATTTCTTAACTGAAAAGCGGCTATTCTAAAACTTAAAAAAGAGACAATATTCTAAAAATTTTAAGATTCTCTGTAGGTACTAAAAATACACGTGACTTTGGGTGGGGGTGGGAATCTTAAACCTCACCAAGGGGGTGGGGTGGCGGGAAGAGGGGGGACGGTTAAAATGCTAAAAAAACACGTGATAAGGTCGAATTTCTATACAATTTATTCTGAAGTTTCAATAATACGACAGTTTAGTTTCTTTTCGTCTGTACAAATATTTCCTTCGATATAACAGATATTTTCTGTTCGGCGTCGACGTGTATGAAGATACCTATCACCTATATTAACCCTATCGTGGGAGAGAACGCGTAATTTCTGTGATCACGTAATAAAATAACGTGACAAGACGATCGAGGACCAATTTGGGGGGCTTTTTTTATTAAACACGTGACTTCATAGTTTCACGATGGAAGTTCTAGGAAACTTATTAGTGGGTCGCGGGCTTTTGGTGACTTGTTTGTGGCATTTGTCGTAAGAATATAAATACGACTTTCTTCTTCTTTCTTTGTTTCTTTCTTTCTCGCACAGAGAATAGCTAAAGCTATTCCACGTGGAAATGCAGCCAGTGTGCTTGGCACCATGCCTCATGGACACCCTCTTTTGTTAGATTTTTAAGTTTTAGTTTTAGTCAGTTTTCTTTTAATTTATTTATATTGTTATTTAAGTTGTGTCAATATATATACCTAAAAAAAATACGACTTTTGTACTGTAGATGAATTAGATTAGATGAATTGCTCAAGCAATCTTCTAGTCATCTATCGTCGTCTGTAGCATCTTAGAAAGTAAATATTAAAAAAAAAAACTTTTCTATTGTACTTTCTAAAGCTAACTCCTAAATTGAAATACAAATAAAGTTTTTTTTTTTTTTTCAAATTATTAATGTTTGTCATAAAAAAATAACTAATTAACAGGGTGCTATTTTTTTATTAATAATTATTATGCAAATTTTATTATTTGGATTTTTTTGCAATAGTATTTTGTGCGAATTCTAATTATTTTTTTTTTATTTTGTATTATGGTGATCGACGTAACATGATACCAGTTTTAATATGTCTAAAGATAATTACAAGCACGAATCACGAATGAAATGCATCACACCACACAGATATCTCGTGTTCCATTAAATCTAAGTAACAAGTTAAAAGCAATTTAAACTTGGTATTCGTCAGAAGTCGCTGCCAGCTTCAATATCAATATTTGTCGCCGTCGAGAAAGAATATCTCTCAAGTCTGAACCTCAACGAGCAAATAATAGTTAGAGACTTGGTTAGAGTGTACGTGCTTTGAAAACTAATGGGTTTGATGAAAGTTGAAAACAAAGGAGTCCTTTGCAGTAAAATTGGCATTTCGAAGTTATCTTAGAAGGTTCCTAATTGGTCGAAGCGACATCATCATCATCAACCCATAACGTCCCACTGCTGGGCACGGGTCTCTCCTCACTTTCGTAGGCCATATCCACCACGGGGGCCCGATCCGGATTGGTGGATAACATACCTACCTCCGAAATAATTCTCGGGTAGGTATGTGGGTTTCCTCACGATGTTTTCCTTCACCGAAAAGCGAGTGATAATTACGTACATATATTTTACAAGAAACACATTGGTACGTGCCCGCACTGGGATTTGAATTCACGACCTCCTGCTTGGAAGGCGGACGTTCTCCCACTAGGCTACCACCGCTCACATGTATATTAGTATAGATTTAGTTATTTTAAATTTAATTAATGTCTGTTTTGTGAGTATAAATGAAAGTAAAAGTATTTTTAGTTTTGGAAATTTCGCGATCAGTCAGTAATTCAGTATCTTCTCCGCGCTATCTTCGGGAACGTTTTGAGTTTCTCCACACTGCCAGCTCTGGTAGGTTGAGGTCATCAGAGAACCTAATGTTAAAAACTGCTGTCCACAGCAGCAAATTTTACAATTGTTCTTTTACAGTTGAAGCCGTACGACTGTGGAATGAGCTGCCTGTGGACATAAAGCGCACAACTTCGCTAAATGCTTTTAAAATTCGTGTCAAATCCTATTATCTTCTGAATTAATTGTCTAGTTGCTGCATATTATACATTTGTATTCGTAGGTATGTATGTTTATTAATAGTAGGTATATAATATATTTGTATTAGTATGTATGTTTATTATATTAGGGTATATATTAAGTTTATCTATTACTTTACTATGTATTTAAGTTTATTTTGTGTATATGTATCTATTTATTTATTCTATGTATATAAAGAAAGCCACCGTCCGATGTCTTAATTACTCCTCTCCGTGCATGGTTGTCTGGAAGAGATCGCTCTGAGCGATAAGACCGCCCATTGTGACACTAATTGTAAAATTTGTTTTGTTCTAGTCTTAAGTTTTCTTTGTTCTGTGGTGTTTCAATAAAGAGTTTATCTATCTATCTATCTATCTATCAATCAATCAAATACATAGCACCCACGATACATCCTGACCACTAGCTAGAATTCCCTGTATCAAAATTCCTAAGCATTTTATTCGCTTTTTATGTACTCGCTAGTACAACGCGTGTCGATACAAGATTGTTTCGACGGAGAATCCGACACGTAGCCTTCACAAGCTGTCAAATATCCATACAAAAAAATACGTGGTGTTTTGTTCACAAATCGGGAAAATGTGGATCAAAAGCTTTACGTGTCTACAGTTGAGCAGATGCGCACTGAACGAAACCGTTTACGTAAATGTCTAAATGTCACCTTACCGAAGCCTATATGTTACTAATACCTATGTTCGACGGAGCTTATATGTAAATAGACGAAGCTGTTTTGGGATTTATCCACGTTACACAATTCTTTACAACAAAGGACCGTGTCTTAATAATAAAACGGATACAGGTGTTCTGTTTGCGCGATCTTGTTGACTGTGTTCACAGCGATAAAGTTCTTACGCTAGGTTTTCTATTCGTGATAACCGTGTTTTATTTAAAACTCTAATGGTTAGAAATTCTTTTAAGTCGCACGTCTGATTTTTTTCTAAAATGCGTTCTGTCTGATTAGAATGGATTTAACCAATGAAGTTTTACCAAAGTGAAAGGAATCCGTACTAAATTGGCTTGTACTTGTCACTAGTTGTTTGGTTGTTGTTTTTTTTTAGGTTTTCTTTGTTCTGTGGTGTTTCAATAAAGAATTTATCTATGTATCTATCCAGTTGTTCACTTGTTTTGTTCACCAATTCGTCTACAAAGCTTTCAAGACATGAAATAATTTTGTAGCTAAAAGACAACCTGATCTATAATAAAAACCATCGGATGTTTTCTGTTTCACTCACTCTCGAATACGCTGTATTACTAGATGTGAATAAGAGAGCTGTAACTGCTGTTGCTTAAAATCTTTTCTCTATAGTTTGCTCATATTCTGAGGATTTATCTGGCCGCTTTCGTATTATATTGTAATTAAAATGGTATAGTATACTGACTCGGTGCAGAAAACAAGACGCTAAGTATATTATGAAAAAAACTCAACATTTTTTTAGGTCAAAGAATTTTAGAGATATTCTTATTTAAATATTACTAAGTAACGAGACGAGCGCGTCGTTCGTCTGATGATAAGCGCCACGCCTGCCCATGACAGCTATAGTGCCACCCAGAACTATCCATTATGGCACCGCACTGCGATCGTCACCCTGAGACATCGGGTCTAAAGTCTCAAGTAAAACAAAGGTATCTAATAAATAAGAGAATATTACAATACAATAAAAGTATCCGAAGCTCTTATTGATTCTTTTTAAGCCCCGGCTGTCAAATTAGGCAACACAATTTAGGGAGGAAGTAGGTAATGGCGTAGAAAATGAAGTTGTTACTACAGCCACAGGGAAATAACGTTATCTCGAGGACAAGCGAGTCCGTGAGCTAACGAAGTTGAGCAACCACCGAGACTGAAAGAATGCAACCCCAATCTGTCCAAATGTTAGATATCTTCATAACTTCATCTTGCAAAAACAATATGAAACAGTATAATGTTTAATAAAATGTTTTTTACTGTCTGTCCAAAGGTTGTGGAAGAAATCGCTTTCAGCGATAAGACCGCCCATTGTACTACCCTTGTTTACCTATTGTAATTCTTCTGTACTGTGTTTATTTTTGTTTCTGGTGTACAATAAAGAGTTATTCTATTTCTATAATATCTATTATAGAACGATATTTGAGTTTCTGTAACATATATGTACGTATATATCACTCGCTTTTCAGAGAGTTATTTCAGAGGTTATGTTATCCACCAATCCGGACCGAGCCCTTGTGGTGGATTATGGCCTAACCCTCCTCACGAAAGTGAGAAGAGACCCGTGGGACGATATGGGTTGATGATGATTTCAACCACTAGGAAGATTACAACGAAAAAATTTTAAAGTAAAAATACAAAGAGAAGCTTTTCAGCTACGATCAATTATAGTAGAAATGAGAATTCTAGCGGAAATGGGTAATCTAGTTGGTATCCACGCAAGTAACATCGTGGCCAAATGACAAAACCATTTTAACTGCACCTCCAGGGGGTCACCCCTTACTTATTCTTATTCCATGCAGTTCATTTTAAGGTCTTAAACTGAACGGCCTAGATTGGCACCACACACTCATAAATGACAAACGTGACGTCACTCAAAAATAGACTGAAGAGAATGAGAGGGAAAGAGAATGAGATGGAGCTATATAAACTCCCATAAATGCAAACAAATTGTTCGGACCTCTTTGGATAAATGTCTCTGGTCGACTTATGAACGCTGAGCAAAATTGGTAGTTTAAGGCATTAAACTGGATGGTTTAAACTGTTAGTGGTGAGGCCCCAGGGCTACTGCTACTTAGCAATAAGTCGTCCAAGATAGATAGATAAACTCTTTATTGAAACACCACAGAACAAATTAAACTTAAAAAAACAAATCAAGTTTAACAATTAGCGTCACAATGGGCGGTCTCCTAGTACATGTTATTTATGGGCTAAAGTATAACCAAAAAAAAAAAATAGGTACCACAGAAGACATAAAGCATGTAGTACGAAAACCAGTACATTGATATCTATTAAAGCTTAACTTGGAACTAACAGCCGGAGGCTGCGCCGCGCTTGTCATTTATCTTTAGTATGCCATTTTTACGGACCTGATGGGTTTCAGTCTACATAACGCCTAACGAAGTAGAGAGAAGGAAGGTCATTTTCAACTTTGTCTCCTTGGAATAGGATCTAATAATACCGAAGCGCATTCGGCGCGTTTAGACTTGACTGGAATATTTAGTTATTTGCTTAGTCACGCGGTTCTATGAATACAAACAAGAGGGCCAAAGTGGAACGAAAGGTGACGGCGTTACGTATCTATTAACGCGTTTGCCCAAAAGTTTGGACCCTGTATGGAGAAAGCTTTTGGACGTTTTGCCAAATGTTTACTGTTTTTGTTTCTCTTGGACTAATGGAGTTGACAGGGAAAGCCAATTTACCCTATCCCCATTGCCCCCGAAAGCGAAATCTGTCAGTCTAACGACACGGTGAAAAGCTAAATCTCTTACTTACAGTAAGGTATTATAGAAACCCGCCAAGTGCGCGTCACTCACGCACGAAGGGTTCCGTACCATTATCTATAAAAACGGCAAAATTAATTTAATTTAATTATATTTACTTTTAAAGTGATGATATAACTTAATATTCTGTGAATATGTCAAACGTCTACCTTTTGCCGTAATCAATATCGAGCAAAAAAATAACTTTTGTTATTTGGGAGTCCCCTTGAATATTTATTTTATTCTGTTTTTAGTATTTGTTGTTACAGCGGCAACAGAAATACGTCTGTGAAAATTTCACTTTGGGCACGGAACCCTAAAATGATTATAATTCCTAACATTGGTCAAGTTCATACCTAGGAAATCAAAGGTAAGACATAATTCAAGCTATAACTTGGTACACTCCAACTATTTTCAACCCTATTTCCTTCAGAGCTTCCTGTTTTGTTGTCAAAGTTTGATGACCTCCCTCAGAATACCCGCCTCTAAGCCAGATCTAATGCTCTCTATCATAATAAAGTATATGCTATTTCCATGTTTCATCGCCCTAGCTTACTTTCTGACGTCTCGTTTGCATAAACGTGCTGTCAATTTTAAAACAGGCCTAACACATAATCTACCTCATTATTACCCTAGTTGAAGCCTCTTCTGCAAGAGACCGCCTGGTGAAGTACCTTTGCCAGATATTCATCCACCAAGCAGTAGTGTGCAAACATTACTGTGTTCCGGTTTGAAGGGCAGTTTCCAGCGAAATTACCTACTGGGCATATGAGACTTTAGAGCAGATGTCTCAGCACAGTGCAGTGCCGCGCAGGATTATGAAATGCAAAGTTCTGGGTGGCACTGTTCCTGTTATTGGCAGGCGTAGCGCTTACCATCAAGCGAACGACTTGTTCGTCTCGTCACTCAGTCAAATAATAAAATAACTGGCTCCAAGGGCTTAACAAAGAACCAATTCTTCGGTACAGACAGAAAACGCAACTTTTCTAGTGTCTCGACACAATATGTCTTCTGAGAAATACCACACGGCGCCTCTCACCCGAATTAAATTCCAGAGTAGACAAATAGCAAGTGTTTTAGGTTGGAACCGACATGACACACAGAAAATTCCATTTAAAACACGATTTCTGCTAACCTAAGCGAGACCTACATGAAACGGAAAAGGGTTTCCGTTTGGAATGACATATTTATGGCGCACTGTCTGGGTTAGTACGTAAACCTTCTGAATATGTTTCCTCTACTTCAGCGAAATTAATCGCTTGTCACTTTTAGAATTTCCGGCACGTGAACGAGCATGATCTAGGACATAAAACAACTTTAGGTACTATTGACTTGTTTGTCCAATTCCTATGAAATTCCTTATATATATGGATGCTTTGTTATATTTTTGTTCAATAAAGTGGTCAAGCAACTTTACAGACATATCTACAGACTATGATACATTGATATAAAGTACGACAGAGTACATAAAAAGCACTCATTAGCACAAATTCAACTCAAATCTGTACTATTTTATAGTGGGAGGACTCTTCTGCCAGATACCGCTCAACCGCTTTCTTCTTTACCTTTGCCAGATATTCATCCGCCAAGTCATCATCAACAACCCATAACGTCCCACTGCTGGGCACGGGTCTCCCCTCACTTTCGTGAGGAGGATTAGGCTATAATCCACCACGGGGGCCAGATCTGGATTGGTGGATCGCATACCTACCGCCTAAATAATTCTCGGGTAGGTATCTATGTGGGTTTCCTCACGATGTTTTCCTTCACCGAAAAGCGAGTGATAATTACGTACATATGTTTTACAAGAAACACATTGGTACGTGCCTGCACTGGGATTTGAACTCACGACCTTCTGCTTGGAAGGCGGACGCTCTCTCACTAGGCTACCACCGCTAAGTAATAGTGTGCAAACATTACTGTGTTCCCGTTTGAAGGGCACTGTTTCAAGCGACAATACTGGGCAAATATGAGACTTTAGAGCCTATAGTCTCAGAGTGAAGAACGCAGTGCAGTGGGCGCAAAATTATGCAATGCCTCTGTAACTGTTATGGGTAGCGCTTACCATTAGGTGAACGAGATGCTCCTCTCGTCACTCAGTCAAATAAAAAAAACTAGTAAAAGTATTCTGTGATAAAAGTAAATTTGGCAACTTGGAAGTTAGTATTAATTTCATAAGTTTGTAAGAAGCAACTGAACTATAAACTGGAATGAAAGCTAGTTAGTAGTTAGTTAATAGGATGTAGTTCACAAGAAACACAATAAAACCACAGTGTGAACACTACATAATAAAACAAAGCATGTACATAAATGTTATCGTCGCGTTTTAACTGCTTTGTTCAGCGTTAGTAATGATTATTTTAATCGTCATATCTTTAGTAGAAACTAGAACAATTAAGCCTCAGAAGCATCATGGAAATAATATGAAACTGTCTCTTTATGCCTACATAAGACTGTTCATAAAATTTAGATATATCTTGTAATAAATCACTGGTCGTATAAGCGAGTGTGACTACATCAAAGCAAATTATAACCGTCTCTGTAACACAGATTAGAACATTTCAAAAAGCGCTTGTGAGGAGGATCAAGCTTTAATCCACCACGGGGGCCCGGATCGGATTGGTGGATAACATACCTACCTCTGAAATAATTCTCGAATAATTTTTAGTGATAATTACGTACATATGTTTTACAAGAAACACACTAATATATGACCGCATTTCGATATGAACTCTCGACCCTATCCTTGGAAGGCGGACGTTTTCCCACTAGGCTATCACCTCTTTTTTAAAAGCATATTATACTAGCTATATATTAAAGTATTATATATATTAGAGTAATAATCAACCCGTAAAAGGGACGTCATGAAATTAGGTATCTCACTTTACTGTAAAGTATTCCTGCACGAGTCGCGTCAATTTTATGTCCCACTGTAGTTAATGACTTTGCCATAGTTTGGATCCTTTTGAAGTCCTCTGAGGAATTTGCCTATAAATTAAAGGCCGTGGCGAACAGATTGACCTCGTTAGAATATAATATTAGCAGTAATAAAAAAGTTAATTCTATTTATAATAACGCTATCTAGAATCTCTGAGAGTAGGTTGACCTCTCCAAGTATTGTTGAAATCCTATCCTATTCTACTAATTTAAGAAATTGCGAAAGTTTGTTTGTTTATTTGTTGACAGAACATACAATTTGGTACAAAAATATTTGCCGTTGTAACATAGGTCAATATTTTTCATAAATCTAGCTTTAAGGGTCATTGGGTGTGCTTCTTCGTGTGAAATCGTTACCTCGCTCCCCGCCAACGGTCAAAATTGGAATGTTAAAGATTAAAATGAGAAAGAACAAGAGAACAGCGGGTGACGCCGCGTGGCGCAGCTAGTACTATGTAAATAAGATCTGCGCTCCACTCTATTTATTACGCATCAGGGAGACTACTCTGTAATTCAGAAATAATATAAAATTCAATAACATTTTATTTTATCAAATTATGTCTATTGTAAATTCAATAAAAGGCAAATATAGTTACCTATTAAATTTACTTTTTATGGTTTAAATCTCACCCTTTTTATTTGAACTTAATATTGAGCAACTTCAATACCACGACAATGTCAATGTTTCTTAATTTCAGTTACGTCTATAATAATGTAAATTATGTTTTGAATTATCTTAGTAATAGAGCTGCGGGGTTTACTATCGAAGCATAATAATTTAAATTGCTTCTACTTCCCACGATGTTCCAAATATAGCTAGGTAACCGCCATCTTACCAGCATCTACGTTTCTCGAAAACTATAATCTGAAAGTCTTCAAGTTAAGAGTGAATGGGTATCTTCTAGGCAAGCATGCTCCATCATCGACCGTGTCGACACAAACCTCAGGTGAGACTGCAAATGCTTGTTTATTATGCAATAAAAAAACATAGTTGCCAGTTTTGCGGTTTTCTATAAAATACATTTCGGAGAGTCTGCGATGGAGCTGCACAACTTTATTCCTCATTCCCCTTTCCATCATCAGACAACAAGACGTACGGAAACAGCATCCGCATGTGGTTGACATTCCTCCAATCAGCACAAAACGATTTGCATCCACCTCTATAATTAGAACAGCGAAGAAAGGGGACGCCTTACAAGCGTCTTTTTTTTTTTCCTATAACTATAATCTGGAAGTCTTTGTAGTGTTGTTTCGGTGTGTTTGTAGTGGGAGGCGTCTTCTGCAAGAGGCATCCTGGGGAAGTACTACACGTTTGCCAGATATTCATCCGCCAAGCAGTAGTGTGATAACATACCTGCGTTCCGGTTTGAAGGGCACTGTTTCCAGCGTTCTGTTACTGGGCATATGAGACTTTAGAGCCGATGTCTCAGGGTGACAAGCGCAGTGCAGTGCCGCGCAGGATTATGAAATGCCAAATTCTGGGTGGCACTGTAGGCGTAGTGCTTACCATCAGGTGAACGACTTGCTCGTCTCATCACTCCGTCAAATAAAAAGTTACCAATGAAAGTTACCAATTTTGAAAAAGTACGTATCTGAAATATTGTTATTAAAACTTACATCATGCTCAGTGGTTTCTCCTGGGTCCTTCTCAACACAGCTAACCTATACCTTATTGTTAACCTATCCTCAAAAGCTTTAAGGGGATAGGGACTTAGGGGCCTAGGCTTACCTAACATTCTTATGATCGCCTTCCGGGATTTGGACTGCCGGGTCTCCCCGTGGATGTGTCCGTTAAGGAGCCCCAGCTTTGTCTTTTCGCTTACTCGAGTCGACCTGGAATAAAAACTCGTTTTAGCATATTGAAAAGATAATATTTACTATAAATAATTTAAAAAAAAAGAAAGGAAAATAAAAAAAATAAAAGTAGGTTGGGTTTAGAAAAGAGCTTATAATAGAGCTTTCAAATAAAAAAAACTAAATCAAAATCAGGTCATCCATTTGGGAGCTACTTGTGTCTGTCTGTGGCATCGACAAGCTTATAGCACCACGCACCCTTTGTCAAAGTTACTCGTATAAATACGAAATAAAAATGAATGCTTCAATGGGTATCCAACAAAGAAATATCCGAAAAAAAAAAACGTTATATCCACAAACCAAACAAAGTTTATAAACCCAGGAGCTTCGAAGCCAATTAAACGTCCTTTAAAGGTACTCAAACAATGAAAAGGCTTCGATGATCTAACCAAAAGGACCACGCACGTCTACGTTTACCCCCCTTTAACAAACTTATATGATCTACTGTTCATGTAACGGTAGTAAACTCGCGTTACTGGGCATATGATACTAGAACAAATGTCTTATAGTGACGTGCGCAGTGCAGTGGCACGAAAGATTATGCAATGCAAAGTTCTGGGTGGTGCTGTAACTGTTATGGGCAGGTAGGCGTGGCACTTACCATCAGGTAGACGACTTGCTCGTCTCGTAACTCAGTCAAATAAAAACAAAAGCCTCCAATCATTTTAATCGGTCTTTGTTTGTCGCAATCGCTAGTGTAATGTATATTCCTCATCCCCCGCGACCCGCTCCATTACTGACAGAGCTTTCTATTAGCAGAACTTTAGATGTGCGTGCCGGGTCCATAGAGTATTATATAACGTCCTTGCAAAAAGGGGTTGTCAAAGTTCGTCAAAGGCTTGCGAGTTACGATAAAAACAGACGTACATTACACATCATCCCCTGGTATCCAGGGGTTGATGAAAATATTTTCATAAATAATACGTACCTACAACACTCAGGTAGTACCTAAATTAATCTCGGAAAATTCTCGAAAATGTTTCAGGTTTTGTTTTGAAGGGCATAATGAACAGGATTTGTTTGCGAATTCTAAAACACGGGCAGATATTAATGGGGATGCTTTTAAGATTAATTTTCGGGGGGAAATATTAGGACTGTATTATACGTTGTATAGTTAGCACATTTTTAGCAGGCGTCGAGGTTACCAAATATATAATACGGCTGCGTTTTGTTGTTCAACAGTCTTGACTAGTTATTAGTTCGCCTGAATCTTAATCTGCACTTTACTTAATCCTGTTAGTCCGTTAGTCATTCAACTTATTAAAACCAACACTAAACATTTGAAACTATACTTTATTTGCTTGATTTCAAAGTTCATAACTATCTAACACAGTGAGACAAACCATGAAAAAATAGATTTAAAAAAATAATTGTCACTGACAAGCACAATCTTTATGTGGTAAGTAGGTATAGAGGTTTTCTACACCGGCACTGAGTTCCCCGTCGAGAATCTGTCTTCACGGAGGCTTGTTAAAATATGTCGATGTGTCGACGAGGTGACGTTGACAAACGACTGCGGTATATTTACACGTTAACGAGCCATCCGCCACAACTGTAACTTTCAGACCGCGATGAAACTTTACAACCGAGCATCTGAACGAACACACCTGACATAATCTGTATGAAAATGAACCTATTGTATGAAATGTAATGACTTATGAACCTATATGATACCTATTTCCCTTTATCACGCTTGAACGGTTGGACCGATTTCGCTAATTCGTATTTTTGGTGTTTGTTATTGTCAAGAATAGATAAATTGGAAAAGATGGCCGGTTAAGTGAAAATTTGGAAAAACTGAAACTTATTTTTTCTCTGCCATTTTGGTACGAACTCACGATTTTACATTTGATTTTTTTGCGAACTTCATCTATTTCTAAGATGGCGGTTTTTACCTATGAAATGCAGAATTAGATTAGTAAATCTGCGTAGCGCAGCTAATTATGTTAGTTAAGAACACTCGTTTCTTCAAAATTCTTACGTACGAGATTGTATTATGACCCCATGAAATATTAAAGCGATAACAGCGTATGTGCTTGTGATCAGACGCCACGTCGTTTCTTAAAAGCCCACTAACTGTACAAAAACACTTGAAAAAAAGCATAAACTTCCGATAAAAGGTAAACATCAATACAACCTAATAATACTTTAGTTGTAGAGGCCTAGAGTCGGGCCTAATTTCCAGCGAAATTACTAGGCATATGAGACTTTAGAACCGATGTCTCAGGGTGACGAGCGTAGTGCGGCGCCGCGCAGGATTGTGCAATGCAAGGTTGTGGGTGGCACTGTTACTGTTTTGGGCAGGCGTAGCGCTTACCATCAGGTGAACAACTTGCTCGTCTCTCTACCCATTCAAATAAAAAAAATTACTATCAAAACGAAAATCAGTCGCAAAAACCTCGTTAAGTGTTCCAGTGGCAGTCCTTGAGAACCTATTCTATATCTATAGGATAAGGGTGTTTACCTCAAACGTTCAGCCTATCCTATCCCTACATAATTACGAACGAGTGTTTGTTGGTTTGTCCTTCTTTCACGCAGCAACGGATCGACTTAATTTGAAACGCTGGAGAGTGATATAGGTCACATTTTATCTTAAAACTTTCAGTTCTTCTAATTGAATAGCGGGTCGTAACTAATTCAGGTTAAATTATAACACTGACAACAGTGCTGATCGGTGCAGAACTTTTTGAGTTTTTGAAGCGTACACAAACCAATATATCATTTTTATATATATAGATAGATTTATTTTAAATTTTGTTTTGACCTAGTTTTGGAGTTTTCGTTGTTCTGAGGTGATTAAATTTAGAATTTATTTATTTATTTATTAACAAAATAGTTGATACGGTATAACCATTTACATCAATTAGCAGGTATAATTACAATGGCAAACTAAAATCATAATCCAAAGAATCAAATAAGTGAAAAATACAAAATAAAATAAAAACCAATAAATTATAAATAGAAACAACTAGCATCCATCTTTATATCTATTTTTGTAGTTAAGTATAACAAAATCCGGAACTTTGAGAAAAGTGCAGTCGTAAGATTAGTTTTGGTGTCAAACAAAACAGTATTACTAAAAGGTATTTCAAAAAACACTAAACAATGGGACAGCCATGGATAAACTTATAAAAGTCCCATAGAAAAATATGATAAAAAAAACACTACGTCCAATTACGCAAATGAAGATAGTTAGGTACAACCCGGTCAGAATATCTGTGCACCTCGCTGGAATGCGGCGCCTCACCCGCTTCCCCTGTCACCTCTCCGCGCACTCCCCGGTGCGACAGTACGGTTAGCATCTTCGTTGCCGATACACGATATGACGTCACGAGGTCAGGTGCACAGATATTGTGACCGGGTTGTGGGTCTATATTTTATGTGGTCTGAAATCGTGTCACCATTTCTATTCCAATATTTATGCCACTAAACGGCCGACATCACCCAAAATACCCAAAAGTATACTTCTTATAATAAAAAGAACTAATGCCTTCAACCGGAAGATAATATTTTATGTTATTCCCGGGTAGGCAATTCCTTGGCGGCAAAAAACGTTAGGCTTTAGCTTTGTGTAATATAAAATTATTTCGACATAGTAACGGAGCTACCATAAAATAGAGCCTTTTTCTTGTGGTGGAAATAGTATAGTGCTACTAACCTGTATTTACGTTTTTACAAGTGCAATAAGATTATGTATATTAATCAAAATATCATTTTAATAGTACCTATATAATGGACCCATAATTAGGATTCGCTGTATCTAAAGAAACAGGAAGTCAACACCTAGACTCAGAGCACATAATTATACCCTGCACTGGAATAGAGCCTGCATACTCACGTCTCTAAAAAACTCGACATCCGACTTTGCACCGATCAGTTCTTGATTTGACTGTGCGATGAGACGAGCCAGTCTTTCACCTGATGGTAAGCGCTACGCCTGCCCAGAGCAGTTATAGTATCACCCAGAACTTTGCATTGCATAATCCTGCGCGGCCCTGCTTTGCACTCGTCACCCTGAGACGTCGGCTGTAAAGTCTGTAAAAGTGCCGCGCAAGATTATGCAATGCAAATTTCTGGCTGGCACTGTAACTGGTGAAGTCAAATAAATGAAAAAAATAAAATAATAACGTCAGACTTAATAATCAAGAAAGAAACGGCAGAATAGAAAAATCTTACGTGGCTTCGCAGGATCCTAAGGCAAATAAGCTAAAAGGAAATCCTCATCTAACTCGGCCAGACAGATGGCGCAGATCCGATTAAGGGCACCTTCTATTAGTTATTCTGGCAAAGGGGCGTTCGTAAAAAGTTTCATCATTGTCTTCCACCGTTACACTGTACCATTGTCCTGTCCTGTTACCAGCCATTCGGTTTTATAGCAGACGTTCCGCGCTGCGTTTCGCGAGATAACACGGCACTTCCATTAAAACTTTGATAGATTAATTTTGATACTATGCAGAGAAGGGAAACATTCCAAGTGCGCTAGAAACTGCCTAACTACGTTAAGGACTGGCTAATTCTACCATTGTTGAATGAGTAACTTTGTAGCAAGCTACATTTTCATTACTATTAATTTACCGCCGATTTGAGCATCAATTTGAAACAATACATTTCCTTTTAATATTTAAAATTTCTGAAATACAAAGACTAACCCCCTTATTTATAAAAGTTATCGAACTTAGTACTGCGCAGTTCAAAATTGTTGTGCGCGATTTTATGAAACGTCACTTAACTTTTTATGAATAAGGGGGCGGGGGGGTATCTCTTTAGATACTGATATTTTGCTTCAGAATCAGAATCCGAAATATAATTATTGTTAAAACAGTGCATACAAAGATGGTAAATAATGTTATAGAGAATCGACAGTTTATTCATTTCGGATGTACAATTTAAGGACAATCATTATCTATCTTAAAGACAATACAATCAGAAATAAAAAATAAATACAAAACTTATATAAAAGGCATACTTTCCAAAGCAACAAATAAAAGGTAATGTAAGTAGGGTGCACCTTCTAAGACACATATTCATAATAATAGTTTATTATATTTTAAGGTATGCTATATATAATTATTTATTATTTACATTGAAATACTATTTTTTATTACTACATTATACTGTGTTGTACTTTACTTGCATTGTTGGCACTGTTTCCAGCGAAAATACTGGGCATATGAGACTTTAGAGCCGATGTCTCAGGGTGACGAGCGCAGTGCAGTGCCGCGCAGGATTATGCAATGCAGGGTTCCGGGTGATGCTGTGACTGTTACGGGCAGGCGTAGAGCTTACCATCAGGTGAACGACATGCTCGTCTCGTCACTCAGTCAAAAAAAAGCTTATACTTTTTAAGATTCAAATTGAAATCCATCTGAGAAAAAACCTGAACCTCAGCTGTGAGAAATATGTAAGGAGCAAATAGGAATAGGATGACGGTCCCCAAGTAGGCTTACTAGACTAAATAAACTATTTATAACAGTTAGAAATCTCACCTAAACTATCTATATACTTAGAGAGGACCCAAAGCGGGACGTGATCACTTACTCACCGACCCAAGCATAGATACCCATAAAGTTTTCTCATTACAAACCCTACTATGTTATTTGGCTCCTTAATTCAGTTTATCTGTCAACCTAGGTGGTGACCATTTAAATAAACAAGCTATATAGAAATTTGTCGAACATTAAAAAGGAACAGTAATCTATTTCTTTTTTTTATTAGACTGAGCAACGAGTCCAGCAAGTCGTTCACCTGATGGTAAGCGTGACGCCTGCCCATAACAGTTACAGAATCCCCCAGAACTTTGCATTGCATGATATGCGCGGAACTGCACTGCGCTCGTCACGTTATAAAGTCTCATAATTATGCCGTATGTAATTTCACTGGACATTCAAAGATGTAAGCAGATTACGATGCCGTTATTCTAAAATGGAGAAGGAATCATCGTGAAGAAGCCGGCATGTTCAAGAACATCAAAGTTTAAGGACATATGACATCCACCAACGTTATAGACCATGGTCCATCCTCTCTCTAAGAGATTGCCTCTATTCCTACAGTGGAAACCTCTGACGATAAAGAACAACACGGAAGCAGGACAAGGCCTGAAGGTGAAGGGCTGGTTGTTTAATATTGACCAGAAACTTCCAATGACAAGCTTCTTTAATAAGTTAGTATAGTCAGCAACAAAAGTCACGGAACAAGTCCGGCATCCAACTAAACTTAACGCACACAAAAATCTTAAGATTTTGCGTGAAAGAGTAACTTTACAGTTTGAAAATGTTCAGCGACTTGCGTTGCTGGCTGTACCTAGTTCAGGCGGAGAGAAAAACCTTGCATTAACAGGTAATCACAATGCGACCCTGTAGCTCAGTAAATGTACAACTTACAACATTCAATCTAAAGTTGTCTAAGTTCTATCTAGATTTTCTAGGAAATGGCTGGCTTTAGAAATGATTGCGGCCCACCGCAATAAAGTTATCCCAATAAAGTTCTTTAAAATTGGCCAAAGGTCTAGGCTATCGTGGAGCTTCTAAGGCGAGTGGTTTTTGATTAAATCTGTGTTTTTATGTTTACTTTTAGAAGTAAAGTTACACAATGTATTTCACAAAAATATTTACCCCGAGTTCCGATCAAACAATTTTTCAAATTATATTATCAAGGTGAAGTGAACAGTCGTATCAACAAAAAATATTATACAAAACATATATTTATGTTTTATATAGTGGATGATTTGATTTGATTACTTTATTTTCAACAACTTCGAAACTAGGTTCATTTAGTTTTATGCAAAATACGAACATAAATACGAAAAATAGACGGTTATTTTTCAAAGCTTGTACTCTATTTGTTGACTAGTATTCAGTATGCGTAAATAGATATCGCCGTAGCGAGATACGTCACTAAGTCCGATTGGCTTTTTTCCACGCGTGCCTTTTCTCATTAACTGCTTTTTAATTAAATCTGAATAGGCATGGAAGCGTTCAAGTATTACGTAACGTAATTTTTTGAGTTATTTGACGATTTTTTTGATTCCATCAAGTGACCATTTTTTCTTATTGTTGTAATGGCGTTAATATTATTTATTAATATTTGAAATGTCTTGTTTTCAAAGAACGAGGTTTCTAATTTTGTCCTAATTTAATAACGTCGTTTTCCTAAAACAATATCACGTAACGCGTAGTTCAACCCCCGCCCCTCTCGCCCCTGTAACGCATCGTAACGTTTCAGAAGACCCCCCCCCCCCCCAATTCGTTACCTAATACTTGAACACTCCCTATATGCTACCGAAAAAATCTAATCTATTAACCAGTAAAAACCATTCACAGGTAAGGAGATTAAAAAAGCTGGCGACGAAGTTACCTCGTTAAATAACTAAGCTAATTGGCCGACGTGAGTTCTGCTTATTGATCAGCTATGCCTGGACATTTCTTTTGGCGGCATTTTCTAATCTAATTAATACACGTAGGTGTATCAACCCACTCTGTTATCGTAAATAAAGTATATTTAATTCAGTACAAATTAAGGACATAAGATATAATTTTGAGAATTGCGCGTAGGCAGTTGTTATTACAGAAATCACAATATTAATTTACATACATATGAGGTACTTAATTATATTACTCAGAATTTATTATACTTACCACAGAACACTTCCAGCATGTAATAGTGTAATTTTATTAAGATGTACAGTGTTGGATTAAGGGATATGACCCAGATTAGTAACTAGATTTGCGCTAGCACTAATTTCGCATGAAATCCTATTGTAATAACGCCCATATCAGCGTACACGGCAAAGCGACTGTGACGACAATAGCCCTCTTGAAATAGGTAAGCGCTACGCTTGCCTATAACAGTTATAGTGCCACTCAGAACTATGCATTGCGTAATCCTGCGTGGCACTGCACTGCGCTCGTCAGCCTGAGACATCAGCTTTAAAGTCTCATATGCCCTATATAATTATGTGTGTGTATGTCTATATAATTTCGCTGGAAACAGTACCCTTCAAACCGGAACACAGTAATGTTTGCCCACTACTGCATGGTGCATGAATAACTGGCAAAGGTGCGGTACTTCCCCTGGCCTCCGCTCTAACCTCTTCCACGGAGATGATGAAGTAGGGTGTGTGGTTCTCAAACTCACTAAAATCTCCCGTGAGCAGTCCTTCGCCGAGGTGGAGAGGGACGGGGCCCTAAGCTAACATGAACCATCTTGCCCCAGATCATAATCGTCCTTAAGTCGTCACTGTGTTGACATAAACGCGGCAATATTACGCGGGTACATTTAGTCGTGAAGGCAGTAAAGGCTTCGTACAATTAGCACGTCGCTTACATCAATCTGTTACATAACATCTTGCAAGTACTTGACGAGTAGGGTGGGGTTTTTCGGATCAGAGCGAAGATACGACAGCATTTGCTAATTAAGATGATCTATAAGGAGTAAACAGGAAAATTATAGGAGTTATGATTTATTACAAAAATAACCCTCCTTTTGTAGAAGGTTTACGGAGCTTGAGACCATTGTTCCATTACTCATCATCATCATCATCATCACCCATATCGGCCTATTGCTGAGCCCGGGTCTCCTGAGGACAGTTAGACCGTTATCCATCACAGGCTCCCGGTCCGGATTGGTGAATAACATACCTACCTCCGAAATAATTCTCGGGTAGGTATGTGAGTTTCCTCACCATGTATTCCTTCACCGAAAAGAGAGTGATAATGACAATATTGAAGGGACATAACTACTTATTTCTCTGGGAAAAATGGGCACAGATAATTTATAGTTGCGTTTGTCCTAATTCTGCAAATCAATTGAGCTAAAATGATGCTTAGTTTCGCTCTTGAAAATGAGTTTATCGAAAATGAGATCCTAAATTGATTTGAACTAGGGGTTTCATTAATAAAACTGCAGAATATTTCTAAAATAATCAAAACTAAGCCAATTATGGTACACTAACTGCTAACCGTGACTTCGTTCGCAGTGTTTTAAAACACGAGCCACATTTAATCGTCCGCCGCGGTGCCTTCAATCGGTTTTTTATCTTGGTGTCATAACATTCAACATAAAAAATAGAATAGAATAGAATAGAATAGAAAACTCTTTATTGTACACCAGAAACAAAATTAAACACAGTACAGAAAAATTACAATAGGTAAACAAGGGTAGTACAATGGGCGGTCTTATCGCTGAAAGCGATTTCTTCCAGACAACCTTTGGATGGACAGTAAAAAAACATTTTTCGATAGTAGTAAATAAGACGTCATGGTACGATTATGCGACGCGGTTCAGTTTAGGTCTTCAATTGAATCGCTATAAGACGTCATGGTATGCCTCCTGTTCTTTCATAGATCAACTTTTTTATTTGTATTACATACTTTTTGTCCCTGCTTCATTGTTAGTATATTACATAGGTACAAATTACATTTTCGGCCTATCTGTTCTCTGAAAATAGTCTATTGATTTACTTATTAATAGAAATCAGCCGATGGAATACCCATTTAGATAACAGGGAACAATCCGTTCGACTGGAACTATTTAGACAGCGGTGATTTGACTATACAAAGCCCGTTCACGCAGACAAAAACCGTCATATCTGCGGTTGACGGTTCTGATAATATTCTAATATTATCACGATCGTCAATCACAGACTTGGTCTGACCTTGGTCAAGGGCGCTTTGAGCTAAAATGTTAGAGTAGAAGCATAGAAGACATTATAGGACTACATATAGGATACTCTCTACCCCGGTGATCCACTTCCCGCAATTCGGAGGGAAATTGGGGGGTTCCACGCCCAATTGACAAATGAGAATAGACATCCGGGTTAGTATGAACCTGCATTCAAGCGTGTTGTCTTTGGTTTTGGTTGCGTAGAATCTTTGAACATTTGGCGCATGAATAAACGTCATTTTTTTTATTAGATTGAGTTTCGAGACGAGCAAGTCGTTCGCCTGATGGTAAGCGCTACGCCTGCACATAATAGTAACAAGTACAGTACAGTACAGTTACAGTTAGTTATATACGTGAAATGTCAAATCATTTATTTGTATCGAGTGTCCAGATAGTCGAGTTTCTAGGTGCTATCTTCTCTAATGGGCGTATTTCCGAAGCACTGGTAGAGATAATGGAATTTCCTTTTCCCGTTCGAGATTCAGCCATAAATCAGCGCTCGGAAGGGAAATTGCCTTACCTTTATCAAATTCCGCTCATAAACATTTAATAGTAATTAAAAGTTTTGATGTTATAGCAACTTTGATGCACGCCTACACCCTTCTTTCCTTTGATATGGGTGGTTGACAGGTAGAAAATGATTGTGACATTAAGTCCGCTTTTTTACTAGCTATCCAATATGTGCAATAAAATATTATATGTACTAATAAACTGAAAAAAAACGGGTCACGATCACACATAGATTCCCTGTATCTATGTAATGATGACGATGTGTGTGTGTGTGTCCCTGTATCTGTGTGTGTATTTATTTAGTTTTTTTATTTGACTGAGTGACGAGACGAGCAGGTGGGTCACCTGATGGTAAGCGCTCCGCTTGCCCATAACAGCTATAGTGCCACCCAGAACTTTGCATCGCATAATCTTGCGTGACACTGCACTGCGCTCGACACGCTGAGACATCGGCTCTAAACTCTCATATGCCCAGTAATTTCGCTGGAAAGATAAAAACTTAATACGCTGGCAACATTATATTTGAACGTTAAATTTATTATGTATATCTATATATATAAAAATGTTATGTTGGTTTGTGTACGCTTCAAAAACACAAAAAGTTCAGCACCGATCGAGCTGAAATTTTAGCATGATATATAATCCGCATCAATGATTGTTTTTATCTATTTTTTTCATCAGTGACATATCAGCGAATGTGCCACAGCGAAGCGTGGCACGGAACAGCTAGTATTTTATGTATTTATTCTTCTCTTTGTTCAGGAGACTTAAGTGTTTAACTTGTAAAATTACTCCATTACTGCCTTCTTACGATAAATAATTTGTGTTTTGACTTTTGAAATAACGGGTACTGTGATCCGGCTAGAAACGACAATACTTCAGATTGTTTCACTGTAGGCTCTGTTATTACAAGGATTATTTTCGTGATAGTTATATTAATGTATCTTTTGTGTTTCTAAACCGAGCAGGCCCACTAAGAATAGGCACCATTACTGATAAAGGCGCGTCGTATCAGTATTAAGCAAAATGTATTTGCATTCACCTATAATCTTTAGTATTTTTTTTTATTATTTGATGGAGACGAGACGAGCAAGTCGTTTATCTGATGGTAAGCGCTACACCTGCCCATAACAGTTACAGTGCCATCATGAATTGCATACTGCGCGGCACTGCACTGCGCTCGTCGCTCTGAGACATCGGCTCTAAAGTCTCATATGCCTAGTAATTTCGCTGGAAACAGTACCCTTCAAACCGGAACACAGTAATGTTTGCACACTACTGCTTGACGGATGAATATCTGGCAAACGTGGTACTTTCCGAGGCGGTCTCTTGCAGAAGAGGCCTCCCACTAAATTGTGATAAAACTCTTATAAACAAAAAAAAACCATCTGCAAACAATACAGGAACGTTAAATACAGTCTTAACATTGCAGTCGAAAATTAAAACGAAAGAATATGTTTTTTCAACTATAACATTCCTCACATCATATTAACGTGGTTGTTCTATAAAAGGGAGGAGGGAAATGAAACGTTTATCCAGTAACGGGTCTATATGGGCTCAAGATGTTGATAATGGAAGTCGTATAAGCGATCGAGCAAGAAACAACCGTAGCTATTACACAGTACGCAGATATAGCTTCTATTGCCGGCACCCTAGTCCCAAACAGCAAGAATTGCCAAAGCAAACTAGCTATCAACCTTCTACGAAAACAATAATACCAATTTATCTAGGGACGAAAATAAAAGAAAGTGATTTTATGGGCAAGTAAAAATTTAGTATTAGAATAGGTTTAGGCCCGGTTGTTTGAGCCAGATGCCCTTTGGTGTGGTTAAAGCCTGTACCTGTTTCTGCACTATTAAGTATTCTGTGGTTAAAGTAACTTCCAGCCAAAATGTATGGATAAAATAACTCTTTTGTTTTTTACCCCTTTCTCAGAAGTAATTTTTCTCAAAAATATGCTAACGTACAAGGGTTATTAATGTAACAGAAATGATTCAACGTCGTTACACGTCAGATCACCCACGTAGATCTGGACCCCTCAGGGGATAAGGAGCTCAGGGGACGAAAATAAATAAAATGAAATAAATAACGTATAAAAAGACCTTAATATCAACATTTGTTTGTGAGGTTGTCAGTCGGTTACTTTATCGTAGAGGGTAACAATAGGGGAAAAGTAGTAAAGTAACATGAGCCAATTCTACCAGGCTGAGGAAAATACACAAAGCAACAGAAAGCTATAATATACCAGCCAAGGTTAAGTATTTGTCAAGACCTTCTTTAGAATGTAGATGGATATCTATATCATAAGGAAAAGGTCCACCACGTTGTTGCTACGACTTTAGTACCACATGCAGAATGGACACTTGACCCCCCGCGATCCGCTTCCCCTCTATCCTCAATCCGGAGGGCAATTGGGAGGCTGTCAATATTACCCGCCCAAATGACAAATAACAATAGACAAACGGGTTAGTATAAGTGAATACTTTTAATACGAATGGGTTGTCTTTTGTTTTGGTCACGTAATATCATTAAGAACTAATACACCCATTAGGCGCGTGTAAAAAATCCTATCATTCTTTCCTACTTAATATAATATGATGTTATAGTTTGTGAAGATAAATGGATGTTTGTTACTATATAATAACTAATTAATAATAATTAATACTACTGGATGGTTTTGGATGAAATTTGGCACACAGATAGCTAGTTTATTACCTGAATTACCACATAGGATACTTTATATTCCGTAAAATTTCACAGTTCTCATGGGATAGTATTAATTGCGGGTGAAGCCGCGGAGCGCAGCTAGTCATTTACATGTGTGAGTTGTCAAATCAGCTTTTATATGGAGTGTCCAGAGTGTGGCTGAAGTCATAAAATGAAATCCTATTTCGACTTTTAAGTTTCATTTGGAAACCAAACCAGATCGTGTAAATTTTACTTGCCAGCCGTAAAAATAGGGTGATTTATCGTTAATTTAAATGAAAGGTAGAATAAGCCAATGTTTAACGACTCTGACCGCTACTAAAATAGCAACCTTTACCTAGCAGGAAAAGGTACCAAAAGGCTATCTCAATGTTACGAAGGGAACTTTAATTACTTAAATGTTTTTAATACCATTGGTTGATTTATTGCCAGTGCTACTTTTTTACCCGACAGCGTCAGAAGGAGGGTTATGTTTATCTATGCAGATCTACGTTTGACCACTACCCATTTTACCACCAGTATGGTAAATGACGTTGTCTTTACATCACACAGAAAAGCTAAAAACAAAAAAATAATTTTCATAATATCATATAAAAAAATCACTTTTGTAACTTTGCTTTATTATTTCGAAGATAAAGTTAGTTATAGAGTTTGTTCTTAGGTGTTTACTAAGGTGGTAGCAACATTACCTTCTGCTAGTATCACATTTGTGGACCACCTGTTACTGAGGAATTGGTGTGCTGTAGCTGTGTTACAAGTTTTTGAATGGTAAACGCTGCCCCTGCCCATAACAGTTACAGTGCCACTCAGAACTTTGCATTGGATAATCTTGTATCTTGATAATGTGTGGTACTGCCCCAGGAGGTCTCTAGCAGAAGAGGCCGACTACTACAAAAAACGAATGTACGCATCTGTTAAGTTGATGACCTCGAAAAGGTCTTCTATTCTTAAATAAATGTCACAGTAATGTAACTCAGTCTTAGTATAGAATTGATTAAGAGATACGAGAACCTTTGTACCTTTTATTTTAGACCAAAAAATAAATAAAAACGAGCCGATATCGCAACAATCCATCAATTCGGAGGAATAAAATTCACTTCCGAGATAGCCAGGCTCGTGTGAGCGTTCAGCGTGAGTGGAAATATGACCCCAAATGGGTCCCATTTGTAACAGGGAAAGGTTGAATCCTTCATTTACGATAAAACCTTCCTGGCTATGAGGATCTTTTCTGATACCTTGGAAACAAATTGCCCTGTAATGGTGTTATTTACAGGGTTAAGTTACCTCATCCATTTTTATGAAATCGAAAAATATGTTGGAATTGGCCTAATCCTCGCGCGATATGGGTTAATACTTTTTGGAACTAAGGGTGAAATATTATTATTTATTCTGTGGCGTGAGATCCACGAGACCACAGTGTAGAGAAGGCGTTTCAGTAGGCAATCCTCTAGACCTATAAATAAGTAAGTAAAGGACAGAAAGTTTTTGTTTTTTTTATTGCACTAAATAACGAGACGAGCAATTTGTTCACGTAATAGTAAGCGCCACGCCTGCTCATAGCAGCTAGTGTCACGCAAAACATTCCGTTACAAAATCTTGTGCGGCACTGCACAGCGCTCGTCACCCTGAGACATCGGTTCCAAAGTCTCATTCGACCAGTAATTTTTCTAGAAAATTGTCTGTACATAACAGTTTTTTAATGGTGTAGGGGACCTAAAATAAGCTACTAAACAAGAAAACAACATAATTGAAAACTATTTCTTTCCATTTGTATGTTTTCGAATCACGTGATTAAACCACTGGACCGATTACAATGCGGTTGCACTGTTCGGTAGCTTAGAATCTGGCTTAACTCCTTTACTGCTGAAAACACAACTGTCGTGTTTTTCATAACTTTTCACGAGTACGGCAAAACACAACTGTTGTGTTTGTTGTATGGGAAAACACTATGGCGCGTGCAGAGCCGCACCCATGGCTAGACAAGCAAAACAGCTCAGCAGTCAAAATGTTAAATGATATGGGTATAGGTTGTATCTAAATCCACCGACTAAAAACGGCTACTGACAAAAATCTGTTTGTAGCCGGCACTAACCTCCAGGCTTTGGTAAGAAATGGTTATCTAATATCGATATCGTTATAAAACAAATACCATTTTGAACAAAGTCACGGACAAAATCTTCTAACTGATAGTCCAAGAGTCACAGCTCACGTGATGGACGTGTATAAATGGAATTGCAAACAGAAATGGACTAATGGATGGGCAAATACAAACATTTATATAGTTAGCAGTCTTACTGTGGATTTTTCATTACACTCGAGTATATAAGTAACTTTCTTCTTTGTTAACCATATGTTACTTCACAAAAGCTACGTTCAAATTGTTCAAGTCGGACTTATATTTTTCTTTAGTTCTCAACTTTGTTAAACAGATGATGGGTTTCAAAAGCAGTCAGAAAAATAAGTAAAGCTCGGCGAGCCAGATATTTCAATTTAAATAAGCCTTTCAACCTTGTTAATAATTTCCAGATTGATAAATTATACATTTTTAATTAACCACAATTTCCCGTTATAAATTTAGAACAAACAAATTGGCTTGGTAATAGGATATTTCATTCGGGTTTCTGTAAGGGTCAGATTTTAACATACTTTTCATTTTCCGGAAATCGTGCCAACCTAATTGTAATAATTAACCTGGTAATTATTTCGTAGGGAGAAAATTTCTGGGAAGAGCAAATAACGATGGTAGCACAGGCACTATAGAGTAAATGGGAGTAAAAACTACATACCCGATTGGAGTTTCCCTACATATAGATATAGGGATATTGTGCCTCTTCAGTGAAGCACCGAATGAACGATCCAATACAATGAGAAACCATAGTTCAAAGGGCATTCTATTCAAAGGTTCTCATTTCTTTTTTGTGTATGTTACGTTTATATCCACCGTTTTTATTAATATTAAAATGTAAATAATAAAAGTACTAAAGAAAACGAAATAAAAACATGAAATTCGTGTAAAAAAACCCGCGTATAAAACCCTCTTAATCGACTTGAATGCACATTAGATCTCACAACTTTTAACGCTAGATGGATTGCGGAAATAAAAGTGATGGAATAAAAACACCAGTACATAAAGAATGTAAAAACAAAGACTATACTGCGACCTGTTTACCAAGGGACATAATTAACGTGTGAAAGCTTTAAGAGACCATTCCGTGACCTTCGTACACACGTGACTTACGGAGTCCTTCGACTATATTCTATTTCACGGAGTTATTCAGCAAAGAACTGTTGTTACGTAAACCTACGTGCAATCGTTTTAGTAGGCGTAAGCGTAGTAGAAAAAGAAGAGTAAGTTATCTTCATCAAGCGCGGTCGGCACGCATGCATACAGCACGCAGGCAAAGACAATAATTATTGTATCTCCTGAAGCTTGTAATATGAATTAAAGTCCTCCATGCGTACAGGCAAGCACACATATAAGTCGCGTTTGCTACCTTTCCGTGTTTTTTTTTATTACATACTAAGCGAGCGTTGAACACAAGCTCACCTGATGGAAAGTGAAGATGTGGCTGAAGGTGAAGTACGCCCCACCCAGGAGGTACCTATTCACTCTCGACTTGAACCAGGGTTTAATTTAGACGGAAACACAGATGAAGGCAAAGCATTCAATTCCTTTGCAGTTCTTATTAGGAATGAAGATGACTTGCTTTTATGTTTCTACTATGGCGTAAGCTCGGGAGCTCTCAGTCACAGACACGCTTATAACTATTTGTCTGTACGTACTTCTACATCACCCCTCGCACATGTTGTTCCCAGGCTTTCACCACAGCTTTTATGTAATACAGTTTGATTCCCAGGAGGTCCAAGAAAGTACAGTCATCGTGAACAAGGGTTTTTAGCTTCTTTTGATTGCTTTACAACGGCCACAACCACGGCCATCCGTGGGCTGAAGTCTTGAAATGAAATTTAATGATTAAAAATAATATAAATGCATTTTTTTTAGATGAAATAGGATATGGTTAGTAGATTCATAGTCAAAATGTCGACTTCTAGTCAATCGGGTTGTTGTTTAGGTGTCAGGTGTTGGTAGCACAGACTTAGATTACCTAACTCTGATTGGTTTGGTGATTAATTGCGAAATATTTTATCGATGAGGGCTTTGGCAGTTGATTAATGAGGCAGGTATCAAGCCCCTTTTTGGAAGGATTTAGGATGGCTACTGAAACTTGTGTTGAAAGGTCGAAAGGTGATGTAGTAGACACATTTATATGGCCAGGTTGTCAAACTGTTTAGTAAATAAACAGTTGTGTAATAGCTACGGAGCTGCTGGTGTCCCCACGGTATTTTGCTTCACCGATAAACAGAGCAATATCAAAAGTTATATTATGGTAACCCTATCTTTTTTGTCTTACAAGCTTGGAGATAACGCACGACGACATGATTCGCGTACCGATTGAATAACCTAAGCATAAGGCAAACAAATCCATATTTCAATGTACCTACGTTCGAAGAAAATAGCGCTGAAAGAGAAAAGGTAATAGGAAATCCACGACGAAGAGAGATTCCAAGGAAGTAGAGAGTTCACATACCTTATATGAAGTCCCATTCGAACATACAGACAGAGTATGAGGAGAGCGGGTAGGAAGAAGAAGAATATACTGCTCAGTTCAAGCAGTGGAGACGGTGCCATCAGCGCGCAGAATGCAGACTCCTTCGATACGTTGCCCGAATCTAGAATCAAAAGAAGCTTTTAAAACCCTTTTCGGAAGACCATAAACATTTCTAGATCTTAATATGTTAATTATTATAAATAAAAAAGGACCCACATTGATCCCTGTGGCACACTTATTTTGACGGCTGACACGAAAGATCTTAACACATTTTACACCCCTAAATCAGTGAGGCAAATCATATCTATTTGTTAAATCTATATCTGATTGATGATGATTTCCACAGGAAGAATAGCTATGCAAACCCCACATTTAATTTGTAGCAATGAAATAACAAGACCATGTTCCTTGCCTATTTTCGCAACCCTTTTCCTACTCGGAAAACATCTCAAGGGCATATCTGACACTTTGCAGGGGTGAATAAAGTAGCAACCAAAAAAGCCCTTTTGCTAAACGTATTGAAATATAAAAGTTTGGAAGTAGTTCTAGCCTAGGAAATAGATTGATCGATCGATTTCGATTAAGGTAGTGGCGTCCTCTGGTATCAGAAGTAGCAGGCGGCCCAAGGGCCACTGATCAATTGATAAGTACCGCCGGTCCTCTGAACCGGGGGAGTGATCACGGTTACTTATCCAAGTGTGTTGCAGATTGGGGATTTTCATGAAAATCCCCAATCTGCCAACGAGCGAAGCTCAAATCAAATTTAATATAAAAATATTTTGGCTCATAAAATCAGTCTTCATTTCCTCGAGCCTCGCTTTTATACGCGCTTCCTAACGCTAACGCTATCAGAACTACTTTAATAAGGTAGAATATCCGATTAGCTTGTTCGGCTCGAAATATAAGATAAAATTAGGAGCTTTCATATTGTTTACTGGGTGTTTTACTAGATATCGTATCGTACTGCCTTTAGTGTATTTTACGAGAGTTCCGAGACCCCTGCCGAACGACCAGAAATAATTGAGATTTATAAGTTTTATTTATGACTGCTTTTATTTTATGTCCCTTCTGTAGATATTATAGTAAAATTGATCTACGATTGGTTTTTATGAGTTGTTCTGAATGCACTCACAAGTACATCCACTTTTGTCACAAATTAGACAGATAGATTTTTAGAGCAATGTGTCATTAAGTATGACTAACATCATCGCATTTCTATTGGACCTTCTAAAACTTGTAATTATTTATCCAAACCTCGGAATCTCAAACAAAACAAAATTGACGGTAACAAAATATCCGCAATAAAATTTAATTTAACTAGCGAACAAAGTGTTTATCGTTGAAACAACTGAGTCTTGGAATCTAATCTAAGCACAATTTGATTAAAATCTCGCACAGAAGGTATTTGCTAGGGGTTAAGAAGTATTTTGCTATCGAAATACGTGGTCAGGAAAGTAAGGACAGGTTTAAAAATAAATAAGGGGACAAAGGTTTTACTAGCTCGTACAACAAACTTTGACAACTCGATTTTTTAGTAAGTAATTTAAATTATCTATAGTATCGTACTGGGCATACGAGACTTTAAAGCCGATGTCTCAGGGTGACGAGTGCAGTGCAGCGCCACGCAGGATTATGCAATGCAACTGTAGGTGGCACTGTAACTGTTATGGGCAGGCGTAGTGCTTACCATCGGGTCATTAAAATAAAAAATAAAACATATTCGCTATAAATGCTCTTAGCGTTAAGTCCTCCATTTGTACTATTTAGTTAATCTGTGCAATAAAGTATTAAATAAATAATAATAATATTCAATTGAGATTTTTTTTTTTCGTTTAGTCTCTTTGGTAACGGGAACCCTAAAGACGTGCACCACGAGACCGCAATTTTTCACTTGGCGCGTAGTCCCTTTTATTAACAACTCTAACCAAGTCGATCAAGTGGGTGATCTCGATGGCTTGGTTAGCTATCTGTTCATACGCGTTGATATGCTCTATAGGCTTCCATTCCTTATAGAATCTCTTTAATGTTATCGACATGTCAGCGATGATGTTAGACTTATCAGTTATATCACCAACAAGGTACCCTATCTCGAAGGCGGTGGAGTTCACGTAGTGCTCCTTGATTAGTTCAGCCCGTTTGAACTTCAAGTCGCTATCTCGGACAGTCTCGTACATAAGACGGAACAGTTTGAGTCTCATATCGTTTTCATCATCGTGGGGGGCAGTAGTAGTGTCTGGTTCGTCGTCCTGAGCTCGAGCCAATCTCAAGAAGTCGATGCCGACTTCGCGATCTGGTTCAGCTCCGTTGACTTCTGGTTGTGACAGTACGTCTAGAGGCTTAGGGCTAGGTCTTGGAATATGGAGTGGGTAGTTTTGCTCTGTTTTGGGTATCTCGTTCAGGATCTTCAGCTTCAAGGTCCAGGATAAGTTCTTGACAAGATCTTCGACATCGAAAGATGAAGCTGAGATGCCTGTAAGGTTGATTTGTTGGGATTTGTAGGGTAACTTTTAAGCTTTAAATATATATAAAATAATACTAAATTAAAAAATTCAAGATAATATAAAACGTTCAAATCCCAGTGCGGGCACGTACCAATGTGTTTCTGTAAAACATATGTACGCAATTATCACTCGCTTTTCGGTGAAGGAAAACATCGTGAGGAAACCCACATACCTACCCGAGAATTATTTCGGAGGTAGGTATGTTATCCACCAATCCGGACTTGGCTCCCGTGGTGGAATATGGCCTAACCCTCCTCACGAAAGTGAGGAGAGACCCGTGCCCAGCAGTGGGACGTTATGGATTGATGATGATGATGAATATAAAACGTAGCAAAAGTGAACATTTTGTGCTATTGTTATCATTGTATAATTAAACAAAAGAGTTTTAATTGAATAATAATTACCCACATAAAAATATTACTATCCAGATGCTACTTCCCATTTTTAAATAAATGCAACCACAATAAAAGATTATTTTTTAATTTAAATTTTTTTTAAATTGGACATAAAATCCTCCATAAAATTCTGTATTTACCGATCACTGTTATTGGATACTTAAATCAGTTATTAATCAATTAACGAGTAAAACGAAATTGGGAATTTTATGATCCCTATAAAAATTGATAAGGGTTTACCCCTTCTATATCTGAGATTAATAGAAGCTAATAAGTGGATGCTTAGCTAAAGCACAATGAAAATTGGATGATTTATTATTTGAAGGGGTTTTAAGGGACATAATAATGCTACTTATCTAAAGTGTGCTCTTATATCGTGCGAAACTTCGCTACTTCTTAATTCTGGACATAGCTTTCGGCATTATTAATATTTAGCTTATCGTTAACCAATCCTTCAGTCAATGGTGGTAGGAACACGCTGCTTAAACTGAATGGTAAATGACCTGTTTAAGCGGTTAGTCCGTGATTTTTACGTCCAAAAGGTGCATTCTACAACTGCATAGTTTCTTTATTAATTTTTTTTCCTCACCTTCTCGATATAATATATCCTTATCTATGTTTATCTATTTTATATTGTATTCATTAGTCTATTAGAACGTTATATATTTAGTTGTATTAGAATAAAATACTCTATCACTAGATATCTTTTAAATATACTTTTCTCTGCTCTCTCGTTTTGCCACACCAGCACCATTTCAGTTACACCTCCAGGATGACTGGTAGAAAATTCTACTTAGCATTAAGTACTCCTTGTACTCCATTTGTGTGCTAAAGAATAAATAAAGAAATAAATAAATTTATGACCGATGCCTGTTATTCTGTGCTAGAAGTAACTTAACTAAGACTCCGAGATAACGTGTTATAAATCTTCTTTGGTGTCAATGTTTTGTAGTGGTAGGCTCATTCTGCAGGAATCCCCTTGGGGAAGTAAGTTCCAAACTTTAGCCAGACATCCACTCGACAATCAGGGTTCAAACATTACACAGTTCCAATTTGAAGGACACTATTTCAATTCTCCTGTCTAAGCAGTGACTTTAAAAGCTAAATCAAGACAATTTTGTATCGTACCGTGCTTAGCGGACAACAATTGATTAGCAGAGTACATAGAAGTCCGTAAATAAAATGAGCCCCTTTCGTAGGTATTCCAATTTTTCGGACCATAGACTCCGGAGATTTCAACAAAACTGGTTTTCTCGTTGAATGGAGGTACGAAAATGATAAAACGAATTCTATTGTTTCAGTGTGAGACCTTAGAACCACTACCCGAAGCGCCTACTAGCTGATAGAGCACCGGAGAACCTTGAAGTCGTATAGGTAGGTACACGTATCTTCTTTTTTTTTTGTGGCTGAGTAACGAGACGAGCATGTCGTTCACCTGATGATAAGCGCTACGCCTGCCCATAACAGTTACAGTGCCACCCAAAACTTTGCATTGCATAATCCTGCGCGGCACTGCTCTGCGCTCGTCACTCTGAGCTATCGACTCTTAAGTCTCATATGCCCAGTAATTTCGCTGGAAACAGCGCCCTTCAAACCGGAACACAGTAATGTTTGCACACTACTGCTAGGAGGATGAATATCGGGCACGTCCCCAGGCGATCTCTTGCGGAACTGTTCCTCTAATTTACCTATTAGGTAATGTACGCAAACAAGTTGTTTTAGTAAGTAAAGCTAAACGATTGGAAGTTAGGAAACGTTCTGTGAACTTTGTCCCTGACAGTACCTACTAAGAAAAGTAATCTAAGAAAATGGAACAAGTGATTTAAAATAAGTATCTAGTTTCATTATTTAGCAAATGGCATGGATCTAATATTACATTTCTAGGCTAAAAACAGTCTAAAGCCGTTTGCTCTCACCAACCGACTACGGTTTTAATTTTCACTTAAGGTCGTCTTTGGCAACATAGGCGCCTTGTGGCAATAAGTGTTCCAGCTTCTTCTCATTGACTTTCTTAGAAATACTAGAATTTTCTTTATTCGACAAGGTACTAAAGCCTATATACATATTTCTGTAGAGCAGTCATATTGAGGCCGTAAAGCAAGCAATTTCATAATGTTACCAAATCTTTGAAATTCTTGACTTCATAAGAAAAGTTACAGAGTTATTTTGTTCAGATTTATAGGCCTGTGTTGAGAATGGAGAGGTAAAAGATAATAAATGTAGCTAGGTTCTTGCTATCTCTCTCTACCTTATCCTAGATTTACGATTGTAAGTAGAGTGGACAAAAAAAAATAAAACACAAAACAGACGAAAAAAACGTCGTATTACGACATGGTCATTAAAACTTTAATTTATCTAAACGTGAAACTATTATGAGAGGGATTCGAACCCGCGACTAGCAATGCCTAACTAAGAACCGGAAGAGATTTAGTAAAATTGAGGTTGTAGCGCTCACTCTTACAGCCGTTTAAGTATTTTCTCCAATTATAAATCTTCGCGCTAACGCTGCGAACCAGCCGACCAATGCTACGCCGCCGCCGTTACTTTCCGCCAAAATAATGCGTCGGCCAGCGCCATCTCAAGAAGCGTGCGGACAACGTCAAGCGTCATCACCGCTCCTCACACACAATCACCCGCCCCGCACGTTACCGTTAACACCTAACTGACTTTGTAATCCTTTAGTTCCTAATTTTTACATAATAATTATGTTGTGATTGTCATTTTATCGCTGATTGGGCTAATTAAATGTAACTGACTTTCTATCACGCCTTTTCCTATCATTAAAAAGGTCCTGTTTGATTGTAATCAAGATCCGTACCTACCTAATCGCCCCATTTTGCACCTCATTCCGACAAACCGATTATTTTGAATTGTTAATTGTTTCTCCTAAAATTTTGTTTTTGTCACTTTTGGTTTCTGTAATTGAATTCTAAGAGAATTCATTGTTTATTCGGAATAAGAGAAGTGGGACATTTAATTTTGTGACCCGTGATTTTGTTCAAAAGCTCAAGATAATGACATTCCAGTCCAAAAGGACAAAGCAAAAAAAGCTTTAAAAAATGTACCAATAACCCTGGTACAAAATTTGGATGGAAAACAACGATATTATTTACCTCTGAGATAAATGTGTCTCGTGAATTACAAACATCCCTACGAAAGGCCACACCCCGTGTTTGGTTTTGGCAAACTGTTTAATATACCAAGGTCAAAAGTTACGCTTCCGTTATAAACCGTAATGGTAAACACCTCCATTTGAAAGTGTTATTACCATAATGATAAATAAAAAAGATTTAATTACATGAAAAAACGATAAAACAGATATTCAAGGAAAAATAAAACTTAAATATGGATATACTCGTATGTATTTAAAAAATCTAAAAGACCTATAGTGGAGGTAAAAGTTCCCAGAAAGCCATAATAGCAACGCTGAGTTTTTGGCGTAAATAGGCACCACCATTTTGGGCACACGACGCTTCCACCAAACGTATTGCGAAGAATGACAAATTGACTTTAAACATAGGTAACATAGTATATACCTATATTTTTTCAAACGTGAGCTCATAACCTAAATAAAGTCCAAATTTTTTTTTTAACTTAGCTGGTTTCTCTGCTGGGCAATGCCCCATCTCCTTCCACTGATCTCGCTCTATTGCTTTTGTGGCCAGTCGCTCAAGAAAGCATCCAAATCGTCACGACATTGCTTTCTGGGCCTTCCTCGGCGCACTTAATAAATAAACATTTCCTTTCCACATAATAAATGTTTTTCGATCCGGAACAGCCTAAGTTAAAACCGCTACAGAGGCAGTTACCACTACTATTTGTTGTTGGCAAACACACGACGCGTGAGTTGGTTAAACAGTCAATAGAACTACAGTCGCTATACCGCTGAACGTGACGTGGCTGTTGCCAACAACATGAATTAATTTTAACACGGCTTTCCACTTAATTCAACAATACCTACATTGTTTGTCTGAATATAGATTTACACTTACTTTCATCTGCTGGTGTTGGTGTTGATCTAAAGCCATGTTTTCTGTTCTTCTGTTTGGTCTACACACTACACAAAAACCTATACACAAAACATTGTACGTCCTACCAGTATTGGAAAATGTATAATGTTTTCATATCAAAGAAGATGATGTTGTCAAAAATTAGCAAAACCCGCGCTGGAGACACGGCTACAGATGTCATAATCCGTCTGTTTATTGTCAAGATTATCTGGTTTTCAGTAGATTGACGGATGGATCTGATTTTGAACTAACATCACGCTGACCCTCGATGTGGCCTTCAGTATGCTTATGCGGCTAATTCAAGGGCAATCCTAAGCTATAAATACTAAGGTTGCTCACAACGTGCATATGTTACCTCTACACGGCTTAGCCCGAGATAGGCAGAAAATGTTTAGCTGACATCTAGAAAGTAAACGAAGGACGTGTTTAGTATCACTCTAAATGCTTTGGACATTATTATTTGGACAAAAGCCTAACGAAAGCTTTTTCATAAATTGGTGTGGTAAAAGAAAAGTGTTTAACAAATGCTTGGACAAAGAACGTTGATTTATCACCGCCTGAATATCATGATAGAGCCAACACAATTCAAGGTTTTCAGGATTGGTTCAGCCCATTGAGCAGCTGACACGTGTAAGCGTATTCAAATTCGTACAGACACACATGAGTGACTCGATTGTAAGTGTTGACGATAGGGTTGTCACCCGTCCGGGCTTGACCTGGAGTGTAACGGTTTATGTGGTGCATGCCACGGCAACGGGGTCGCGTTCTAATAATCGTTTGAGTGGTTTCGAACGCAACGCGCGATCCGAAGCCTCGGTTAGGTGAGTGGGGCAATAAATCACAGAAAATCATATCACATTCGAAATATAAGAGTTAAGTCGTGTCTCCTGCGCGTGTTTTGGTTTTGGTCTACCCAAAAAGCTTTACACAAATATTGTCATTTCTGACCAAATATCTTGTTTGTAAAAAAAATTATAGATTTTCAAAAAATTGTCAAGTATGGCAATGTTCTGTGTAGTGTTGTGAGCAAACATGTAAAAAATTACTCAAAAAGTAAAATAAATGCTCCCATATTTGCGCTTACTTTATTGAGCGATTTGTTCGGTTTTTATATTAACAAGAATAGCCGAAATAATGAAATCGGTTTACCCACAGTTTTTTATTAAAACAATCCATCCTTAAAACTGCTTATGTTATTTACTCTTATGTTATTATGTTTTATACGATTTCGAATTAGGTACGATTCCATTTCTGTACATATAGACGTGGTTAAAAATGTTCGCGCCCACCACACTCGCGCCATAAAAAGTTATTCTTGATTAAACCTGCTTGGATTGGAGTCTGGCTATTGCCACCTTTGCCTGATTCTGTGGGATCGCTAGGCTGATCGGAAATCTCCAGGTCAGCCGCTGATGATAAATGGCAGCCCTGACTACAATAAAGCTTAGTCGACTAACACATACATAATGCATCGTTAGTGTGAGTGAAGTGTTGTTCCGTCCTTTTGCTTGCATTTGCTTTATTTATGACATCATTATATTTATTTCATGTAACATAAATACTAATAGAATAAATACATAGATCCTGAGCTCGAACAAGGATTCCCTGTATATAGGCAATCAGAAACTACGAGGACCATGGCTCTACAAACACCCGACTCAGAGCAAATACCTGTGGTTCAAATCTTTGCCCTGTGCGGGCATCGAAACTGAAATGTCACTTCGCAATCGGTTTAACACCCACTATGCCATGGAGGCCGTATGTCTGATGTATGTGCTTAATCGGATTTCATCGCGCTCTGATATGTAATGCGAATACGTCACATTTAGAGGATATGTACGAGTAAGCACTGAATTTATGCTAAGCCTTACTCCGAGCAGAAGCGAGGCAAAAGACATTGATATAATTAAGTTAGTTTGAACCAGCCAGAGCAAGAATGTACATAAAAAAGGTCAAGTGCGTGTTGGACCTGCGTCATGTAGGGTTCTTCGCGCTCGCACCTACGGCAGACGTTTAATATGTCTGGCAAGATGCAAAAACTGTCGAAACTGTCTGACGACTGAGGAAACATCTTTTGATAGTTTTTTTATTTGATTGAGTGACGAGACGAGGATGTCGTTCACCTGATAGTAAGCGCTATGCCTGCCCATAACAGTTTCAGTGCCACTCAGAACTTTGCATTGCATATTATGGCGCGGCACTGCACTGCGCTCGTCACCCTGAGACATCGGCTCTAAAGTCTCATATGCCTAGTAATTCGCCAAGTATTATTTATAAAATTCAGCTTTTATATTAAGTATAACATAAGTAGGTAGTACTTACAATTAGTTATAGTTGTCTGACAAAGGGGTTAAATGTCAGATAATTGACGTCGTGATTTTAAATTGTGCAATTCCATCGCACACTCGCAAAACCGATAAGCTGGCAATATTGCGTCCATGCTCAAGGCTTTGCAGCTTAAAAGCGGTACCATAATTTATATTCGAAAGAGAAAATATTTTTATCCAGAAAAATAATCACAAAAACAATAATTCCTTTGGCTTTGCCGTAGTCTGGTAAAACAGATCCACCTTAGCTTAATTTGCGCCACGGACCCCTAAAATGAGTCAACGATGAAAAAATAATACCATCAGTCTTGTTTACGCTAGCGTGCACGTAGTTACGGGTTTTTCAGAGCCCGCATGGTAAAATTGCTTTATCAGCTATCCTTCTTCAAAATAAGGACAAGATAAGGGAATGTTTACGACGCTCATGTGATTGACATTGACGATATGACAAGTGTTATGGACCACTGCTACAAATCATCATCATCAACCCATAACGTCGCACAGCTGGGCACGGGTCTCCCCTCACTTTCGTGAGGAGGGTTAGGCCATATTCCACCGCGGGAGTCCTATCCGGATTGGTGGATAACAAACCTACCTCTGAAATGATTCTCGGGTAGGCATGTTTTCCTTCACCGAAAAGCGAGTGATAATTTCGTAAATATGTTTTACAGAAACACATTGGTACATGCCTGCACTGAGATTTGAACTTACGACCTTCTGATTGAAAGGCGGACGTTCTCCCACTAGGCTACCACCACCAAATCATCACACTAAAATTATAAATATAAAGGTTTATGAGTGAGGGTGTTTGTTCCCTCTTCACACCGAAACGGCTAAACGGATTTAGATGATGTTTAGTATGGTGTATAGACATTGGATTAAAACTTAAGATAGAATAAAATGAAATAGAAAACTCATTATCGTACACCAGAAACAAAAATAAACACAGTACAGAAAAATTACAATAGGTAAACAAGGGTAGTACAATGGGCAGTCTTGTCGCTGAAAGCAATTTCTTCCAGACAACAAGATATTATACTTTTTGTCACGGAATCGCGAGTTAAATTGTGGGGAATAGATTTAGTCAGTTAGAGAATCAGATTTAGTTAGTTATTTAAGTTAAATCACCAAGTATTGGTCTTTTTCGCATGATATATTACAAGTACCTACTCATTTTACAAGTCTCCATTAAACTTCCAGGCATAAACTGTAAACATCACTATACAGAAACTGTGGCCCTGCATTATTACGCTCCTTGATAAATTGTCAGTGGTTATTATTAATAAAATAGTCGTGAAACGAGAAGATCACAAAAAAGTTATCTTACACCCTTAAACGACGTAACCAAAAGACCAGGCACGCTTGCTCACCCCTCTGTCAACGTTATGTGATCGACTGTTCGTATAGAACAAAGAAAAAACAGTTTTATTTCGTATTATTAGGGACGAGTTTATTAGAGTGACGAGACGAGCAAGTCGTTCACCTGATGGTAAGCCCTACGTCTGCCCATAACAATTACAGCGCCACCCAGAAATTTGCATTGCATAATCCTGCGCGTCACTACACTGCGCTCCTTGCCCTGAGACATCGGTTCTAATGTCGCATATGCCCAGTAATTTCGCTGGAGACAGTGCCCTTCAAAGCGGAACACAGTGATGCTTGCACACAACTACTTGGCGGATGAATATCTGGCAGAGGTACTCTCTACTTCCCCAGCTGGTCTCGTGCAGAATAGGCCTAACACTACAGACATTGATCACGTTTTCACTTCGGCGTGTCTCCTGCAACCTCACAGTGACTTTTTGAATACGAGGGTAAGATATTATACATGCCGGGTCCATATAAAACGTCCTTGCTTACACCAGATTTCTTTACAACGCGCCGCGGTGCGGCGGTAGGCTCTCGGCAGATAATCTTTCTGAATGTAGTCGGTAAGTGGAATGGATATTGCTAGACCACGCTAGACAGAATATGAAGCGTGGAAATACGAAGATTTGTGTAGAAAATATTCATAATACCTGCCTACCCACGCTATCCTGGCATCCATGTATATTGGAATTCGTGAATATGAGATGATATGATTTCTTTTCTCCATTCAAGAGTGGGATTTATTCTTGCTCGATCGATCGATGTTGATTCAAGGTAGCATCCTCTGTTGTGAATATTTGTCAGGCCGCCCAAAGGTCCTTGGCATGGTTAATCGACTGCTGTCAATCAATAATGAAATAGAAAGAACAAGATACTAAGAAGTACTTACTTGGTGGATAATCCCTGTAAGTGATGTCAGTGTACAGTGCATACGGCGAAGCGCAGATAACCGAAATGATCCACAGGATGAGTATGATCCTCGAAGCTCTGGTCAGCCCCGCCATAGCGTAGAGATGAAGAGGATGGCATATCGCCAGGTACCGCTCGAGAGAGAACGCTGATATTGTCAGCACTGAGACGTATGTCGCCCTGAAATGAACGTGCAGGGTTAGTACTTTGTTGGTCGAATGAGAAAGTCCGGCCTTTGTCAGATTTTATCAGGGCCTAAGGGCCTCTGATGTGACAACGACTGGATCTGTGACGCCAAAGGTAAACTATGTTAGTTAAAGGTCATACTCGATTCAGTGGTAAACGTTGACCAAGATGATTGATCTAAAACAGCAGTTCTCAGACTTTTTTTTCTCATAGACCACTTTCAAAATTTAGCTGGTTCCGGTGAACCCCCTGTAGCCTACATTTCTAATATATTCCTATTCATTTCCTACCATATTTTTTTTTTCACGACAACGTGGACCCCCTTCGAGTCTCCCGTGGACACCTGGGGGTCCACCTGGACCACTTTGGGAACTAAGGATATAAAGTATTTATAAGTAGGTACTTCTTCCTAAATTATATTTATCAAAATCTATTATGCCGATATGAACCTGGGTGGCAACATAATTAAGAGTTTACTTTGATTTTACTTTGTTTTCTACGATCAATTGATTTTATTTTGCTGGATATTTTGTTCATATTGGACTTTGGAATTCTAGATTTTCCGGAAAACTGACTATAACCTCCCCTTGAGTTGGCATTGAGCCACACATCATTATCACTATAGGACTACACTTCAGGTCTCATTTGAATATTTGTTAGCCAGTGAGTCTAGGATTTGAATCTCTTTTGTCACCTAGGTTAGGAAAAAGGTATTATTGCCATTAAATAGGTAAGCATGTACTATTTGAACCACCACCAAAGTTTGAATGTAAGAGGCTGTTATTGGGCAAAGTTAACCGAAATGGCTCGAAGTAAACTAAAGTAAGCATAGTTACTTAAATCAGAACAAAGAACATGCGCACTGAAACTGGTTTCACACTAATCTTGATGCTTAGAACTTATCTGAGACCCTTTTACAGAGACTTCGACAGACCTTAATAAGTTACTTTCAAGGCTCGCTTGTGCTTAGACCTTAGGGGTTGCGGCTTCTTCTGTCTGCTGTGCCTACTATACTTAAAATAATGAAGAAAGAAAAAGGTCTGTACTTTGAAGATATCTATTAAACAAAAATAGTCTACCTAGGCAACTTAATTTTTTTTCTTACTTCTTATTTTTTTCTCGTCACTCCTTCAAATAAAAAAAAAGTGATAGGTTATTTAGGGCGAGAGCGATTTCTTGAATCCAGAGCGAAGCGAAGAATTCTAGCGTAAAATCCTAAGCGTAGCGAGGGAGTCAAAGTACTTAGCTCGAGGTTAAATAAAAATTCAAGAAAAATAAAGGCGTAAAATCGTATTGCCATTAGGTGAAAATTATATTCTACAAAGAAGTGTGTAACTAACCTAACCTACCTAAACTAGAAAGGAAAGGAGACTTAACGAAGAAATGGCCATGTGATCGTCTACACCCACGTTGTGGAAATAAAGTAACCCTAGAACTTTTAGAGTCAGAGACTGTTTATAAAGGAACACAAACTGAGATTAAAGAATTAACCTAAAGATAATAAAACGGTAAAAGATAATTATATTGTCCAGAGATAACAAGGAAAGGAAAGGAAGGATTTGGTACTCTTTTTTTTTTATATATAAAAAGAGTCTCCCACTCGGGAGCGGAGTAGGCTCCACCCCGCCTACTCCTGTGAGTGCCATCCTTTTGTGCACCCCCCGGGGACAAGGTGTAAGGGAAAGGAAAGATGGGTTAGGCTTTATATGTACCGCGAAACACCATTCAGTCCAATGTGATTGATGCTTTCCCCTTTTAACCCATTCCCGGATTATGTTGTTTATTCATTTGTAATCATGTATGTTGTAATAGTGTTGTTCATCATAAGTTTGACCTTATTAGGTTCTTTCCAATATTTGGGTATTATCCCAATTATAATAATTTGTCGAGCGAACTATGGCCTTAGCCACTATCAATCCACAATGCTTAGACAGAGCAGTAGGTACACCCAGGGGACCCACAGATATGTATCCTCCGTACAATCGTGATTTTCCAGGAGTGCTGGTTATCTAGCTGCGGAAGTGATAGGAGTATCATTATGTGTCGTGAAAATATTGTATATTCATAATTTTTAAATGTAGAGTTGACCGTTTATGGTTCTTTACAGTATTGGTCATTTTCTCTATTAAAAGATTTCGTCAAGCGATCAATGGCTTAAACCGCAATCAATCCGTAATGCGTAAACAGAGCAGAAGGTACACCCAGGGGTCCCACGATATGTATCCTCCGTACAACCGTGATATTCCAGGAGTGCTGGTTGTAGAGCTACAGAAATGATTGAAGCCCAAACTCATATGTTTCACCTAAGAAACCAGATAATATGATAGAAGTTGTTGTAAGTATACGTTTTAACAGTACTCATTTAAATAAACATTGATTTTAATCATTAATATCACCCATTACACCAATCACATCGAGACTGAAACAACGGAGATGAAATAACGGAGAGATTGGGTAGGATTAAATGATTAACACTTAGACTGTAATGGAAACCACTATGGTTGTGTTTCCCGCAGTGAAAGTGTTAAGAGGAGGAAAGCTAACAGGAGTCGCGCTCCACTAACAAAAGTTACTGATTTCGCAGCAATCTACTGTGTGTGTTTGATGATAGTGTGTGTGTGGGTTGAATCAATGAGAGGTGAGCAATTGGCCTAATTGAACACTCTCCCACCGATCCGGTGTATAGTGTGGGGAAATATGTGTGAGCTGCGTGTATAGTGTTTGTGCTTGCAGAAAGTCGTGATCACTAGTAGCAACCCATAGAAGAATTCTAATAACCTAGGGGCGTGAGTCCTCGGTCATTACAACAATCCCAATAAGTTACATACTAGTTATGAAAACGCCGTCAGTGTGTGAGTGTGTGTGTGTGTGTGTGCGTGTAGAACTACTGCAAATCAGTAATTAGTACTTTTAAAGGTTGTTTATATTTAATCTACGCTAGGGGAAGTTACCTGGACAATGTAAAACCTTTACCTCCCTACCAAAATCACCAATAGAAACATATTTAGACAGTTCTCAGTATCTCGCGTAGCTAGAAGGGTTGGATAACCCCGTCGCTGTCAACGTAATGACTACGAAGAGACCACCCCTCCCAGACGGGTAAAATGATTACGCCTTACTTCGATAAAATTGGTTAGTAAATTTCATAATTGACGCCATGCGCATATAAATTCTTATAGATCTAAAATAAAGTCGTATTGATTCCGGAAACTGAAGATAAATCACCGACTAACTTTGCAGTAAGCACACCAACGTAAATAAGTTTAGTTATAAGCTGTAAATAGACAGTAAAATAAGAAATGTATCGTAGATTCAATCCGGAAATGATGACTAAAGTATAATTGTAGGAATGTTATCGATGAAAATAATCGTTTGTTAAAAGCTGTGAATAAAAGTAAATTAAGTAAAGAACGGCGCGTAATTTCAAGCTGAAAAGGAACACATAAATTAGAGTATTAGGCGTTGTCGACGAAAAGTAAAAGCTCGTAACAAGCTGTAAATAAAAAGGTAAATTATGTACAGGACGGCACGTAATTTCGAAGCTGAAAATAAACACGTGAATTAGAATATTGGGCGTTGTCGATGAAAAATGAAAGCTCGTTATAAGCTGTGAATAAAAGGTAAATTATGTACAGAAGAGCACGTAATTTCGAAGCTGAAAATAAACACGTAAAACAAAACGTAAGGTAGTATCAGTGAAAATAGCAATCTCAAAATAGAGAAAATAGCACGGGATAAAATATCGAATATAACAGGAACAAGCTGAAAATGGACACATAATGAAATAAATACTGTCAGGAGAACAATGAGTGATTTTTATATTAATTTAAAACTATGAAGATATATCACCCACCATTTCAACTGGCTCTGCCGAATCGGATCATTACACATGAGTCAAGGTATGATAAATTATCAATAATTATTGCGTGTTATTTTTAATAAGGTAAACTAACTAATAAGCTAATGCTTCGATAGAAATGGAACAATAAGAGTGAACTAACAATAGATCACGATCCCTATGCGTTTCGATCCCAAAAGGCTTTGTCTTAAAATATACAACTCACGACCTCAGCTTGAAGATCACCTTACACCACCACTTCACTAGATCTAACAAACACTAAAATACTAGAATAGGAATCAAAACTTATGTTAATTCACTAGTTTAACTATACACTTGCAATTAAGGTAAGAACGAATTACTCTCAAACACTTCTAAGATATTTATAATTTAGAGCGCGCTATTTAACATTGCAATTAAAACGGGTTACAAGAAAGGACTCTAATTCTCAACACTTTTTCACTACGATCGCGAGTCGCGAAACCAACAGATGCGCGTGCGCAGTTAAGTGGTTTTATCGGACCCTCTCGGTGGAGCCATTGTAGTCGCGATTATTCGAGCTTACTCCCGTGTGTCCCGGTCGGAGGTTGACGGGTCACTCACTTCTCCACGGTGCCCTCTCCGAAAGAAACCTCAATACACTTGAGATGTGTATGCGAGTAATAATATTTATATTTTAATTTCTGCTGAGCTATGGTTAGGTACATTCACCCCCAAAAATTTTAAAAGGTCTATCCGGTTAAAATTTTTCAATAGGATCTACAACTTAATGAAAGTCGCAAAATATTTAATTGAGGTTTTACTTTTCAAGACTGGCCACCTTACTAACCACTTTTAACGGAAAGCATTCGAAACCCTTATCGCCAGTCGCTCCTTTGCGAGGAGTGTGCTGATTGTTACCAATGACCACTACACCTATGCGTAACAATCCCGTTTCCTATAATAGATTATGCTGACACTGATATCGGCCATAATCGCTGGCTCCAATAGAAGTTACCATCTATCTATTTATCTATCTAAATACTTCAAGGTTCAGGCGAGAAGTAGATGGTCACTTCATTGATGCAGAAACCTTGGACCCGATCACTATTTATAACTCTGGTAACTATTATTATTTTTTATATTCAAATCTTATTATTCAAGAATCTGTTATTTATTTTACAGAGTAAGCTCTCTTCACAACGAACCGCAACGGATCAAATATTTATTTTCATCATAGAGATTCCCCGTTGCTCATGAAGCGAACAAAGAGAAACTACTATCCTTTCTAATACTCGTCAATTGTTTACAATACAATAAATAATAAAATTAAAACTGTTAATTGTTTAAGCCTGATATAACGAACTTGAATTAGTTTACGACTTCAAATACGAACAGTGCCTAGTGTGTTAAGTACTTTGAGCCAACGTTTGCAAACGCAAAGCGATCTTAACAATAACATAAGCAAGACGGCTGTCATCGGCCGGTGCTTTTATTTCAAGATATGTCGGCACTTGAAATATTTTGTGGGGTCCTTTCATAAGTCGATAACATAAACAGCAATGTTGATAAAATATTTATTTACTGACGTTTAAAAACCGTATCGCTTTGTAATAGAATATCGCCGTTGTGCTATACAGTGTATCTTTGTCTAAGCCCTAAGGTAAATCATATATTTATTTACTGACGTGAAAATGCGGTATCGCTTTGTAATAGAAGATTGCCAAGATTGCCGTTGTGCTGTACAGTATACCTTTGTCTTAGCCTTAAGGTAAATAACCTAGTTAAACTAATTTGTACATTGTAGTACTTTTTTTTGTAACATCATATCGAAAGAGTTTATATAAAAATAAACTAGCTGCGCCCCGTGGCTTCACCTGCGCATTCCTAGTTTCTGCGTGAATGTGGGTGCAAAATACGGCTTATGTTACTCTCTAATAATGCAGCCCTCCATTAGTAAAAGAATTCCTAAATTCGGTGCAGTGGCTCAACCGAAACCCTAAATACTACAATACAACTTCCATCCTCTATTGTTATTTAACCTCTTTTTTAGCATTAAAATGAATCCTATGTTACCCTTAATACGTCCAAAAATGTGCGTACCTAGTTCCATGATGATAGGCTAAATAGTTTCTGTGTGAATGCGTAACAAACAACTTACATTCACATTCATAATAATAATAGGGATATTCACTGTTTCTGAATTTCCCGTTCATGAAACTGAATTTACCCTTACTAATACGCCTAGAAATTTGAAACTGAACACCCCCGCAAAATCAAGACTCAGCACCCTTATAGATTAAAAACTCAACACCCCCATAGATTCAAGTCTCGACACCCCCATAGATTCAAGTCTCGACACCCCCATAGATTTAAGTCTCAACACCCCCATAGATTCAGGTCTCAGCACCCCCACAACCTTAAGATTCCTAGGTAATTTAAGGTTGATTATTACGATATAATAATAAAAATAACTCGACACGATCGCATACATAGATCCTGACCCTCAACTAGGATTCCCTGTATCTATAAAATCAGGAACCACGGGGGCCATAGTCCTACGAACATCAGACCAACACCAGACCCAGACTCTGAGCAAATACCTGCGTTTCATACAAATCCCTGCCCTGTGCGGGAATCGAACCCACAACCTCACGCTTCGCAGTTGTAGTATTGAACCTATAATAACGTTTGTGAATTTTCCAAAACAGTCTCATGAGCTCTCTCCATTTCACGAACACCAATTGTAGGCTATAAAGCCTACTTTAATCTAAAGACTACTCCAAAACATCCTGGTTACTGCGGCACCAAATGTAACTAACCTAACCTACCTAAACTAGAAAGGAAAGGAGACTTAACGAAGAAATGGCCATGTGATCGTCTACACCCACGTTGTGGAAATAAAGTAACCCTAGAACTTTTAGAGTCAGAGACTGTTTATAAAGGAACACAAACTGAGATTAAAGAATTAACCTAAAGATAATAAAACGGTAAAAGATAATTATATTGTCCAGAGATAACAAGGAAAGGAAAGGAAGGATTTGGTACTCTTTTTTTTTTATATATAAAAAGAGTCTCCCACTCGGGAGCGGAGTAGGCTCCACCCCGCCTACTCCTGTGAGTGCCATCCTTTTGTGCACCCCCCGGGGACAAGGTGTAAGGGAAAGGAAAGATGGGTTAGGCTTTATATGTACCGCGAAACACCATTCAGTCCAATGTGATTGATGCTTTCCCCTTTTAACCCATTCCCGGATTATGTTGTTTATTCATTTGTAATCATGTATGTTGTAATAGTGTTGTTCATCATAAGTTTGACCTTATTAGGTTCTTTCCAATATTTGGGTATTATCCCAATTATAATAATTTGTCGAGCGAACTATGGCCTTAGCCACTATCAATCCACAATGCTTAGACAGAGCAGTAGGTACACCCAGGGGACCCACAGATATGTATCCTCCGTACAATCGTGATTTTCCAGGAGTGCTGGTTATCTAGCTGCGGAAGTGATAGGAGTATCATTATGTGTCGTGAAAATATTGTATATTCATAATTTTTAAATGTAGAGTTGACCGTTTATGGTTCTTTACAGTATTGGTCATTTTCTCTATTAAAAGATTTCGTCAAGCGATCAATGGCTTAAACCGCAATCAATCCGTAATGCGTAAACAGAGCAGAAGGTACACCCAGGGGTCCCACGATATGTATCCTCCGTACAACCGTGATATTCCAGGAGTGCTGGTTGTAGAGCTACAGAAATGATTGAAGCCCAAACTCATATGTTTCACCTAAGAAACCAGATAATATGATAGAAGTTGTTGTAAGTATACGTTTTAACAGTACTTGTTAGCGCGGCAGCTAAGCTGTATAGGCTGAGCGCGCCTCCAATGGCGGGGGAAGGATGGCTGGTAGAAGAGTAGTACAAAGGAACTTGGCGACTAACCTGGTCTCCATGCAACTGCAATCACCTCGGTTCGGGTCCGTCTCCAAGCTGCTTGTTCCTTCAGGATGTTATGACGTTCGATGTAGTGGACTGTATTTTAGGCGGTTGGTGCGTGTCGGCAAGGAGCGTTTACGCGGCGGGTTTATAGCGGGTGTTGTTTATATTTGCGCGTCGAATTCACGTGGACCACCGCAGAGGAGCAGCAGATCCAGTACTTTGGATTCGGCGAGAGCGGCAGCCGCGAAGGACGAGGGTCGATCGCAGACTACTTGCGGCGGCAAGCAGTTTTCTCGTGGATACCACGATATGAGCGACAGAGATAGTCGCCAAGAAATGATAGGAATAGGAAGGTAGGAAGGTATTATGAGTGCCAATGTAAGTGGCGCGAACATTTGCCCCCGGCCTAAAAACCATTGGTTTTTAAAAGAAAGCGGGAAATAAAAAAATATAAAAATAAGAGTTAAACTCTTAAGCCGTCAACGGGTTAAATATAACATAGCGGTTGACCGGGGAGCAAGGGGTTAAATTATTGGGTAGGTAAGATACATAAACGGACGACGGGTCTCTGGTAGACGCCGGTCGCCGTTTTTACTGACGCTACTCGACAGATGCCATCGCCGCCGACATGAGTGGCCACGACGACGCCGAGAGGCCAGGATAGCGGGGGAATATTATCAGTGATAATAAGAACAATAGAACCCATTGTAATGGGATTCGAAGGTGTATTCCATTTTCCTCTAGATTGAAGTAAGTGAAGATATTCCAACTTCCACCGTTTGGAAAATGATTGTACCATTTGATCCAATAAAGCGTACCGTTTCAATAAGTGTCCAGGTTCATCGGGAACCGTGCAAGCGGGCAAATGCTTCAGCGGTGCGGTCATTAAGAAATGTGAAGCACTCAGCGCGGTCGGCTCAGACGGATCTTCGCTCAATAACGTTACAGGACGAGAATTGATAACGCATTTTATCTGTGTGAGTACGGTTAACATTTCCTCATACGTGAGTAACTGTGAACCGATCGTCTTATGAAGATGACTTTTAAACGCTTTCACATATATTTCATAATTCCCCCCGAAGTGAGGACTTCGCGGTGGATTGAATTTCCAGTGTATGCGATTAGCTGACAACTCATCGGAGATAGACTTATTATATTCGTCGGAATTTAAAAGATCCGTTAACGCATTTTTCGCATTTTTAACGCATTCCGTTAACGCAGAGACGGGAAGGGAGTCAAGGAGCGCGGGTGAGTTACTAGCCCATTTGACGAGATCGAAGCCCCCGGCCTTGAGCAACTCGCGGAGATCGTCTCTGAGTTGTAAACAAGCAGACAGAGTAGGCATGGAGTAGCACACGTCGTCCATGTATGTGTTGTCGCTGATAAGAGATGCTGCGAGTGGGAAGCGGGCACCGTCGGCGGCGCACAGCTGTCGCAACACTCGCATTGCAAGGAACGGACTGCTACGTAGACCAAAACAAACGCGGTTGAATTGGTAGGTATCAAGCGGAAAAACGGGATCGAATCGATACAGGAATTTTTGATATTTGCGGTGGTCCTTATTTATCAAAATTTGTAGGTACATCTGTTTAATATCGGATGTAAAAGCGATTGGGTAGAGGCGGAAATCCAAGAGGATTGTAAAAAGATCGTTTTGTAAATTATCCCCGGTATATAAAACTTGATTCAAGGAGAGGCCTGAGTCAGTTTCAGCACTGGCGTCCATCACCATACGCCATCGAGTTGTTGTTTTTTGTAGTCTCGCAATGGCGTGGTGTGGCACGTAATATCCAGTAAAAGGACTATCATTGTCGATCAGTGAAATGTAACCCTTCTGAATGTACTCTTTGATTATAGCATCGTACTCTAAGCGCAGAGCAGGTGTCGCGGCGAGCTTACGTTCGAGATACATGAAGCGTTTTTTAGCGATAGGGTAAGAATTACCCAGAGAGGTCGCGGGATCGCGGGAGAAAGGCAACGCTACAGAATAGCGTCCCGTAGGATCGCGGGAAACGTTATTTGTAAAAATGCGTTCACATTCTATAGCGTCTGGGCTCAAAGTCGGCGTGCATTGCACCTCTTCAAGCTGCCAGAAGCGTTGGACAAGATTATCTAAACGTGGTCCTTCCGTAAAGGTACAAAGGGAAATATGAGAGCGGCATCTATCTTCAACCAAGGGGTCAGTGATAGAAACAACGGTTTCAATATGAGCGGGCGTAACATGAGCGGGAGTAACATGAGCGGGAGTAACGGGAGCGGTCCCGATTACGATAAAACCAAAAATGGTTTCAAAAGCGGTTGGAGTACCAGGCGGACCAGCGGCGCGGCCTGATAGCAATATTTCAGAAAAGAGCGGCGCGCCTATAAGTATGTCGATCTCGGAAGGCGAAGCGAAACTGTCGTCTGCCAGAGGCAGGCAGTTCAGGTATGAAAGGCAGGATACGTCAATTTTCACTGCCGGTAAATTGTCTGTTATGCGGTCGATAACATAGGCGTCAATTGCAATAAAATTATCATTTAGGCGGGAAGATAAAGTAGCAGAAACTGCTCCCTTGATTGGGTTAGATGCGGAACCTATCCCTTTAACAACGGTGTTCGTCACCTTATTGCATTTTAAATTTAATTTAGCGCAACATTTTGAAGTTAAAAAGTTACTTTGGGAAGCCGAATCAATTAAGGCGCGTACTACATGGCGGCGACCATTTAAATCCGTAGCATAAACTTGTACGGTTCCCAGTAAACAAGTAGTGTCATTAGGCTGCGAAGCGGGGCGTATATTACACAGCGACACCTGTTGTTGTGATGACTGATAAGCAGTTGTAGGTAAGTTCGTCAGCTGAGCACTAGCGGAGCCCGCGACGGGCGGCGGCGATGCCGAAGGCGGCATGTGATCCCCGGCGGCGGAGAAGTTGCCAGTTCGCGCGCGCGGAGGCGGCGCGTGCGCCTGTGACGGAGCGCTAGGGTACGGGCGATTGTCTTCACGGGAAGATGATACTTTGCGGCATAACATAGAATGATGTTTACATCCACAATAACGGCAATTAAATTTAGAATTGCAAGCAGTATTTATATGCGTAGTGCTTAGACAATTAGTGCAACCTTTGCTTTGTTTTACAAAAGTGTACCTGTCGTCGATAGAAAGCTTATCAAATGCAGGGCATCTATATAAGTTAGCGTGATCGGCTTGTTTGCAAAGCGGACAGTGAGTGACGCATGATGCTGCAAAAGACTGCGTAGACCTTGCAGTACGCGGCCTGTTATCACTGCGGCTAAGAGAATCGGTCGTAGTGCGTTCCAATATTTTGCTTTGTTCGCGGATGAATTTTAAAAGTTCATTGTATGTAGGCATAGATTTACCTCGCATGTGCATTTCAAACGACCGTGCAGTACTTGAATCTATTTTCTTCAAAGCGAGCGATAGTAAAATAAAATCAGACACGTTATCGAGCTTGAGAGACTTCAAACTTGACACAGCCGTGCAGAATTTATCTAGGAATAATTCTAAGTTTTTATTCGTCGCGGTGTTAAAAGATTTAAAATCAAGCATTTGATCAAGATAAGCGGAGGCTAGGTTACGTTTGTCGTTATACTTATCGACGAGCGTCTGCCATATGATCGGATAATTATCACCGTTAGGTACGATACCAGAACAAACTGCAAGGGCCCGGCCTGACAATTTATTAATTAAATATTGGACGCGTTCGTGATCAGTGAGATCGGGATTTTCGTGAATCGTGCGTTTGAATGACTCATAAAATATCCTCCAGGTCATCGGATCTCCATTGAAGACCATCAAATCGAGTTCAGGAATTCTGATAGATTTACGTTGCGGGGCAACATTGAAATCAGCGGTTTTTAAAGGCGGGTTAAGTTTATTATAAACAAACTGACAACGGCAAAACATATCTTCGAAGACGTTTATAGATTGGTAGTTTACCGTGTACGAAGCGTTGAGACTCAACTCGGTGACATTTAATTTGTTCACAATTTCATTGAAATCGGAGCGTAAACGGTCTAACGAGATCATTCCACATAGAAATAAATCTTTCTCAGTATCATCAGTGAAAGCCTTTAAAGATCGGTTAAAAATATCTTGTAAGCGGGAAAATATAATGTCACGTTTACCTATCAAGGTCAAACGTTCGATCTGTAACGTATCGAGCGCTTTTGCGTCCTCGTATACTTCACTATCTTTGTCTTTTGAACGAGTAGCCATAGCCATCTTAACAAAGTATAAAAAACTAGATAAAGTATGAAATTCCTAATTTACTGCAACTGCCTACAGCATTTACCTGCCGCGCGCGCGGCGTATTGAATACCCACGTGGAGACGCACGGGCGGTCGTTAGGAATACCTTCACTTTTTAATAAAAATTAAGAATTACGGAAAAATCGTTATTTTTACTATTTAGGAATGCGGAATACACGAAATAAGTATATAAGAGCGTAGTAGGATAGTACAGGGTACTATCTGAACTGTAATTGCGGGCGGGAACACGATAATTATAGGAAATTATCGTTGGTAAAAATACCAATATAAAATTGCGGGCGGTTATAAAGAGGACTATATGAGGCCTAAGAGGGGCCAGAGAATAGCGGGAGGACCAAAGAAGATCCGGCGGCGGAGGACCAACAATATGTTAGCGCGGCAGCTAAGCTGTATAGGCTGAGCGCGCCTCCAATGGCGGGGGAAGGATGGCTGGTAGAAGAGTAGTACAAAGGAACTTGGCGACTAACCTGGTCTCCATGCAACTGCAATCACCTCGGTTCGGGTCCGTCTCCAAGCTGCTTGTTCCTTCAGGATGTTATGACGTTCGATGTAGTGGACTGTATTTTAGGCGGTTGGTGCGTGTCGGCAAGGAGCGTTTACGCGGCGGGTTTATAGCGGGTGTTGTTTATATTTGCGCGTCGAATTCACGTGGACCACCGCAGAGGAGCAGCAGATCCAGTACTTTGGATTCGGCGAGAGCGGCAGCCGCGAAGGACGAGGGTCGATCGCAGACTACTTGCGGCGGCAAGCAGTTTTCTCGTGGATACCACGATATGAGCGACAGAGATAGTCGCCAAGAAATGATAGGAATAGGAAGGTAGGAAGGTATTATGAGTGCCAATGTAAGTGGCGCGAACAGTACTCATTTAAATAAACATTGATTTTAATCATTAATATCACCCATTACACCAATCACATCGAGACTGAAACAACGGAGATGAAATAACGGAGAGATTGGGTAGGATTAAATGATTAACACTTAGACTGTAATGGAAACCACTATGGTTGTGTTTCCCGCAGTGAAAGTGTTAAGAGGAGGAAAGCTAACAGGAGTCGCGCTCCACTAACAAAAGTTACTGATTTCGCAGCAATCTACTGTGTGTGTTTGATGATAGTGTGTGTGTGGGTTGAATCAATGAGAGGTGAGCAATTGGCCTAATTGAACACTCTCCCACCGATCCGGTGTATAGTGTGGGGAAATATGTGTGAGCTGCGTGTATAGTGTTTGTGCTTGCAGAAAGTCGTGATCACTAGTAGCAACCCATAGAAGAATTCTAATAACCTAGGGGCGTGAGTCCTCGGTCATTACAACAATCCCAATAAGTTACATACTAGTTATGAAAACGCCGTCAGTGTGTGAGTGTGTGTGTGTGTGTGTGCGTGTAGAACTACTGCAAATCAGTAATTAGTACTTTTAAAGGTTGTTTATATTTAATCTACGCTAGGGGAAGTTACCTGGACAATGTAAAACCTTTACCTCCCTACCAAAATCACCAATAGAAACATATTTAGACAGTTCTCAGTATCTCGCGTAGCTAGAAGGGTTGGATAACCCCGTCGCTGTCAACGTAATGACTACGAAGAGACCACCCCTCCCAGACGGGTAAAATGATTACGCCTTACTTCGATAAAATTGGTTAGTAAATTTCATAATTGACGCCATGCGCATATAAATTCTTATAGATCTAAAATAAAGTCGTATTGATTCCGGAAACTGAAGATAAATCACCGACTAACTTTGCAGTAAGCACACCAACGTAAATAAGTTTAGTTATAAGCTGTAAATAGACAGTAAAATAAGAAATGTATCGTAGATTCAATCCGGAAATGATGACTAAAGTATAATTGTAGGAATGTTATCGATGAAAATAATCGTTTGTTAAAAGCTGTGAATAAAAGTAAATTAAGTAAAGAACGGCGCGTAATTTCAAGCTGAAAAGGAACACATAAATTAGAGTATTAGGCGTTGTCGACGAAAAGTAAAAGCTCGTAACAAGCTGTAAATAAAAAGGTAAATTATGTACAGGACGGCACGTAATTTCGAAGCTGAAAATAAACACGTGAATTAGAATATTGGGCGTTGTCGATGAAAAATGAAAGCTCGTTATAAGCTGTGAATAAAAGGTAAATTATGTACAGAAGAGCACGTAATTTCGAAGCTGAAAATAAACACGTAAAACAAAACGTAAGGTAGTATCAGTGAAAATAGCAATCTCAAAATAGAGAAAATAGCACGGGATAAAATATCGAATATAACAGGAACAAGCTGAAAATGGACACATAATGAAATAAATACTGTCAGGAGAACAATGAGTGATTTTTATATTAATTTAAAACTATGAAGATATATCACCCACCATTTCAACTGGCTCTGCCGAATCGGATCATTACACATGAGTCAAGGTATGATAAATTATCAATAATTATTGCGTGTTATTTTTAATAAGGTAAACTAACTAATAAGCTAATGCTTCGATAGAAATGGAACAATAAGAGTGAACTAACAATAGATCACGATCCCTATGCGTTTCGATCCCAAAAGGCTTTGTCTTAAAATATACAACTCACGACCTCAGCTTGAAGATCACCTTACACCACCACTTCACTAGATCTAACAAACACTAAAATACTAGAATAGGAATCAAAACTTATGTTAATTCACTAGTTTAACTATACACTTGCAATTAAGGTAAGAACGAATTACTCTCAAACACTTCTAAGATATTTATAATTTAGAGCGCGCTATTTAACATTGCAATTAAAACGGGTTACAAGAAAGGACTCTAATTCTCAACACTTTTTCACTACGATCGCGAGTCGCGAAACCAACAGATGCGCGTGCGCAGTTAAGTGGTTTTATCGGACCCTCTCGGTGGAGCCATTGTAGTCGCGATTATTCGAGCTTACTCCCGTGTGTCCCGGTCGGAGGTTGACGGGTCACTCACTTCTCCACGGTGCCCTCTCCGAAAGAAACCTCAATACACTTGAGATGTGTATGCGAGTAATAATATTTATATTTTAATTTCTGCTGAGCTATGGTTAGGTACAAGTGGGCCTAAGTCCACTTTCACTTGAAAACCGAGCTTAAGTCCTAAATTAATATAAGGTAATTGTATCCTCTGTGGGTATATATTTTATTCTAATATTCTAATCCAAAGTAGGCAGAACCCAAGTTAAAACGACAATGTCAAAGGTATTTCAAGACTTATTATCTTATATAATTTCACAAATTTAGTAGCAATTGAGACACGCACACGGCGCCGCATAAATCAGACGCCTCATTAAGCATAGTATTAGAACTCTATTCTTTATATTTTGAGAATTAGGGCTCTACCAAAAATAATTATTAATAGGGATTCTAAATTTATTACTCTCTTTATTCAGCTTTATTTTCACAGCCTTTAAAAAAAGTAGTTTTACTGCCGGCAGACAGTTGAAGCTGGAAGTATCTACATATACCTCTCTCTCTCTCTCTCCTGACTTACCCCTTTCCCCTCTACGGGGGAAAGTTGACTAAGCCCGATAAAGTTAGAGAACTGAATAGCAAGAGAGTTCCCTCCAATCCTTAAATTTAAGAGTGTTGTGACATCTAAGCATACGACATAAAGTTAAAGTAGATTCTTAGGAGATCTATGGTACTTACGCTTCCGAAATCAGAGCTCGCAGTTTGCAGAATACGATCCCTAAGCTGTAGGGATATTGATGCCAATAAACCGATAGGTCGTTGGGTAGACCTGCAACAACCAGATAAAACACTATTATGTATCAAAACTAATCAATTCTCCGCCTTATTTCAAGTACTGAAGGTTTGGAGAAAATCTGATTGGGTAATAATTGATTTATCAAGGGTTTGCCTAATATTGGGTCGACTTTACCACAATATTTTGTCAATTTCCGTTTGCCCAAATAATCTGTTAATCTTCGTATACGTAATCTACTAGTAAGTTAACCTTGTAAGGCAATAACCTATAACGTAATAGGAACTTCACAGGAAGTCGCGTTGTAGAAGTTATTCTGTGGGTAAAAGGAAACAAGTTTTCGTTTCTAGGACGTCGATATTATATTCAATAGTACGCTTAGTAGGTAAAGGTTACGCGAATGCAATTTGAAGCTTAAGCATCGAATTTTCACATAAAATAATACGTTCAGATAATGCGACGATGTTGGTTTTCTTTTTCTCTAATCTAAAATTGAATAGAAACAAAAGAAAACATACAAAATTAAAAAAAATGGCAAAGTATCCAAATATGAAAACCGTCCCGTGTTATCTAAAAAGTTCTCGTGTTCTCCCCAAAACGGTCTATGAAATTTTAATAATATTACAACCACTTCACTTATAAATGCATATAGTTGAATAAGAATAAGAGTAAGTTTGTATATTTTCTAACTCGAAAGTCCCTCATTGAAAAGCAAATAACTTAGTCAAGTAAAGTTAAAGTTAGCCATGTTACAAAGAACTCGGTAGATCTCGTGACTACCCAGTTCACAACTTTGTTTCAGAATGTTTCTACTTGGAAAGTTTGGCTTAAACACCAGTGTAACATACCAATTTATTACGAATTTCTTGTTCAAAGTTTTACATATCCACGCTACAAGCTAAAATTAAGTACTGACGCGTTACTTAGAATTGAGAGCTTTATATAAATCTGGTGTTTGCTATTTCAATACGCTCATATTTTATTTTACGTTTATTAATTTCAGCATTTTTTTTTTTTATTTGACTGCTTGACGAGACGGGCAAGTCGTTCACCTGATGTTAAGCGCTACGCCTGCCTACAAAAGTTACAGTGCCTCCCAGAACTTTGCATTGCATAATCCTGCGCGGCACTGCACTACGCTCGTCACCCTAAGACATCGGCTCTAAAGTAGATTATAGGATATATCAGTATACTGTGGTTGAGTAAATAAAGGTAAAGAATTTGTCCACCATTTTGGGAAAGCTCATTCCAGGCCATTTTCAGAGCTTTCGTTAAAAAGGCCTCTTCCGTAGCGTAAGTTACTAATACCGAAAAGTTCGATTCCCGCATTTTAGACATATCTCTGAACCACAGGTATTTGTTCTGAATTCGGATGTTTATGTGCCCATATTCCTGATTTCCTCTTAAGGTCAGGTTCTTTGTAAATGATCAGGACGCGTTATTTATATAAAAATACCTATAGATACTTCATAAGCATAACAGAAGAAATCTTAGTTTGCTGAATTATACTCCTAGTAGGTTGTTTGGGTAACGTTGAGCACTGTAATTTATTCACGTGGCCTCAGTAACTATTATTTTCCTTTATACGTACTATCTACGCTGTTCTGTAGGAAGGCAGTACTAGAGTTATTTATTCAGTAGTATTAGGCAGGTATACTTATGTCCTTTTGCACAAGGAATTAAGTAAGTAAGTACATGCTTACAAAGTTTGTTAAGGGCCTAATATTCAAAGAAGTTTTGAAAGCCAGAGTGGCCCACATGAGACTCATGTGACTAAGTAAGTAGGTAAATGCTTAATGTACTCATGTAATAATGCTTATGTTCCATTATTATATAAGTTCGTAAATTATACAGGTGCCTGTTATACCATACCATTACCGTTATGGAAATAAGTATTAAGTAGCCACAGAGTAGCTAAATAAAATGCACGTTATGCAAAATTAGAAAAAAAATAACCGACGTTAATAAACACAAAAAGGCAAGGACTACACTAAATGTGACCATTCTTGTCCAAACTTTTTTCCTATATGATTTTGATATTAAAAATTCCCGAAAAATATTTAGTTTTTATTGATAAACTAGCTGCGCCCCGCGGTTTCACCCGCGAATTCCAGTGCGAGAAAAAAGAAAAGGGCTGTTTTTAGGGTTTTCTCGGCAATTATTCGAATTTTTCTCATCTTTTAAACCTTCCGTAGACCTCCACGAACATTTCAAGACCAAGGTAAGATAAATCCGTTCAGCCCTTCTCTAGTTTTAGCGAGACTAACGAACAGCAATTGATTTATATATATATATACTAGCTGTACCCTGCCACGCTTCGCTGTGGCACATTCGCACATTCACTGATATGTCACTGATGAAAAATATATAATCTATAGATAAAAACAATCCTTGATGCGGATCATGCTAAAATTTCAGCTCGATCGGTGCAGAACTTTTTGAGTTTTTGAAGCGTACACAAACCAACATAACATTTTTATATATATAGATAGATAGGTTCGCGTTTGACCACTATCTCACCAGATGTTAAATGACAACGCGGTCTACGATGTTACCCGCTTACCTAGAAGGAACCTATTCCCTCGTGACTTGAAAACTCCCAGGTTGTAACTATCGGGAAACAGACCCCGGCAAGGAGTTCCACTCCTTAGCGGTACGCACAATTAATGTGGAGGCAAATCGCTAAGTACGTACAGAATTCTCGGGCATGTAGGTTTCCTTACGATGTTTCCCTTCACCGAAAACCAAGTGATCAGAAAGGTTTAATATGAAACACATTGGGACACGTGTCCACACTGGGATTGGACACCTACACCTACACTACACTATTAGAAGCGTCTATCCTGGAAATTTATTTATTTATTTATTTCAATATACAGTGCCTTAACAGGTGTTTCCAAAGCGACACCGTACTTACATGTAACTAAGAACCAACACATATAAGGGCAACATCCGTAAATGTCACTAAAGAACATGTAAAAATGTCCAGCTCGCTGTGCTCAGTGCAGATTCGATTCAACAATATGCAATGAACGGAAATCCTCGCCTAGGACAAGATTGCTGTGTTCGCAAATCACAAGATCAAATATTTCACAAGGTAACGTAGGTACATTTATGATATGTATGATCTATTGGTCCTGAAACCTTCTACCCTAGAGGTTTTTTGAGAATCGGCTTTTCGGGATGCGGAGTGAAATAAATGCGTGCTCCATTCTATGTTATCCCTTTATGCGTGTTTGTAACCTACAGTTTTTGAACCATAAACCACAAATTTCTCTGTACAGTAAGCTTTTATATTTTTATAAGAGTTGATATATTACACTTACCTAATAGACAACAAACGACGGACACAATCAAGTATAAATAAATAAATAAACAATAAATAAATAAATTATCATATTTTTAAACAAGCATTTTATTCCTCGGCGTGAGTAATAGATTCTTCATTTTCGACAAAATGTAACCCACTCTATTATACCATTTTTACACTTTTATTTCCCGTCTATTCATTTCAAAATTTCACCTTACATCTAATTGGGTAAATAGGGCAAATCGTGACCAATTGAACCTCATTGTCCCCCTCATATAAATCCTACCATCTCTGACTAAAGTCCTCCTATTAAATAAGGCTGGGCAGGTAGATATCATTCATCATCCCCGTCGCTTCCCAAATTCCTTTAAATAGCGATCATTAACTAAATTGTGATAATTAGTCTTAATTTACTTACACAATAAATCCTGAAACTGACAGAGAGTCTATTTTGTAAAGTGAATTGACGAGGACACTTTAAAATTGCTGAATCAAGTTCTAAACTAATTAGTAAAATTCAAGAACCAATTTGTTTTGACAGCATAGCAGTAATTTATTATAAAGGGTGTTAATTGCTAAAATGAAATGGTGGATATTTGTATTTTCTTTTTTTTTTTTATTCCATGTGCAGGTACATTTCGAATCTTATAACATGGAACCTTGGTGGGCATTACAGAATATTTGGATTAATTTTTGGATTGGTGGACCTATTTTGACGGCCTTCGTGGCGTAAGTGAGTGAAGAGTCGACTGCGAAGCGTGAGGTTGCGGGTTCGATTACCGCTCAGGGCAAAGATGTATGTGATCGTGATGCGTTATTATTCTTATTATTATTGCGACTTGTTCAGCCCCGATATTCTCTATTCTGTTCTATTTTTCTGGTCCTCGGTATCGTTACCCATTAGGTACCTGTGTTATGGGACACTAATTGGTCATTAGTCATTACGAAACCCTAGGCGGAGTGAGACCCTAACAAAATTCAGGTCGCGTACACTTTTAGGCATTAACTCAGTAAGTTAACTTACTTTACTTTTAAGAAAAAATATGAAAAATAGAAAGAAAGATCAAGGTGGAAAGATGTAGTCTCTGCCTATCCCATCGGGAGAAACGTGTGACTGTATTTATGTATAACTAGCTGTACCCTGGTACGCTTCGCTGTGGCACATTCGCACATTCGCTGATATGTCACTGATGAAAAAAATTGATAAAAACAATCCTTGATGCAGATTATTTAGCATGCTAAAATTTCAGCTCGATCGGTGCAGAACTTTTTGAGTTTTTGAAGCGTACACAAACCAACATAACATTTATATATATATATATATATAGATTTATATATATAGATAGATGTATGAGAGAATAGAGCAAATAGAGAGGCAGTTATGTCGTTTGTAAGAAATCAAATTATATTGAAAATAATTATGACAAGACTTTGCACTAAATATCGGCCATAGTTTTTATGTTGTTTGGTCATCATTTTTTATGTTGACTGTACGCGCCTGTAATGAGACTTGAAATCGTCAATCTGTTTAGAAGATGGACATTTTCCTACTAGGCTATCACCCTTACCGCATTAAATAAAACCTTTGAGTTTATATCTGTTCAGATAGAGTGTTGCTTTGCAATCGCAACATAAACAATAGCCCTGATTCGATGCGTTTAGGTGTTCTAACTCTTCTCTATCTGGACAAGTACGTATCATCATCATCATCAACCCATATCGTCCCACTGCTGAGCATGGGTCACCCCTCACTTTCTTGTGGAGGGTTAGGTCATAATCCACCACGGGGGCCCGGTCCGGATTGGTGGCTTACATACCTACCTCCTCCTCGGGTTTCCTCACGATCTTTTTCTTCATTGAAAAGCGAGTGATAATTAATTACGTAGATACAATCAGGTACATATGCGTTTTACATAAAGGCATTGGTACGTGCCCGCATTGGGATTTGAACTCACGTCCTTCTCCTTGGGAGGCAGACGTTCTCCCACTAGGCTACCATACAGTATCTACAGTTATACTAACAGATACAGTTAGTCTAATTAACTTACCAAATAGCAATAGCAGCAAGTCGCTAACAGCCAAACTGAATAAATAGTAGTTCGTAGCCGTATGTAGTCCAGGGTGCCTCACGATGACAACGCAAACGCAAATGTTTCCCACCATGCCGGTCAGGAATATCACGACCAGCACCGCGCTTAGAGGAACTATCTCCTGCAAGGGCAGTCTGCGGGAACCCATGAGCCACCACAGCATCTCCTCTTCAGTGCAGTCGAAATGCGATGCGTTGTTGCAGCGGTTGAAGAAGTCATCGTAAGTTTCGTTGACTCGGAGGAATACCGTTGACTCCATTTTCACGTTTTTTGTTTAGGATCTCAATGTTTTTGAGAAAGCTACATATTAATAATGTATGTAATTGATTTATGTGACAATTAAATTTTAGTAAAAGTTTTAAACTTTCAACAATCCATTAAAGTTTCTTTATTAATAATTTAAGGTCAGTTTAATATATTTTACGGCGTAAAGCTTGAAAAGGTCGGAAAATAATAAGAATAGTCGCAAAGTATTTTAAATAGTACAATCCTTTCAGAATATATCTGAACTTATAATAACTTTAACTTGTGTTTATTACTTTTTTCTATATATTTTCACTTCACGAAAACTCAAGTCGTAAATCGGAGAGCGCCGTTGCGTCGCAAGACCGGTCTCGGAGGGCTTTCCACACGTACTGATGGAGGAGCGTTTTTCCCTTTGCTTCATACTCATGCTTTATGGACTATCCCGCATCACGCCACTGAGAGCAATCATTCGTATTATATGTACCTAGCATATATACATAAAAATCGTATTCTACAAAAAAAAAATGGCTTTTGAATAATATTACCTAAGAATAGCAAACATCTCCGTCATTTAAATTTTATATTAGATGAAAAAAACAAATTACCTACGCGTGTAAAATTGAATTGGAAATCGGAACATGTTCAGCTATTTCAGAGGCCAACAGATTATGTCAGCTTGTAATCGCGAACTAAAAAAAAAACAGATAACATATTTTGATTTTTTTAGTTCAATTTGCATGATTGGTAATTGGCCTTTTTTGAGGGATGGAAATACCGTCAAACTATCCTTTCCACCACGGGGGTGACAGAGGGGGGTGTGTGGGACTCGAACCCACTAAAATCCCCCGTGAGCAGTCCTCCGCTGAGGTGGGCAAGATAGGGTCGCGCTAGCAGCCCCGGCATGGTATGGTAATTGGCCTAGGCCAATTGGGTGGCGTTTGGTAGCTACCCAATAGGCTTATTCATTTGGGTAGCTACCCAAATTTGTTATGCATCGGAATTTGATATGGGTTTAATAATTTTACACGCTGTCTTATTCTGTTCCACGAGTGTTTGTGGTGCTGGTATACATATATCTGCTGTATTTAGTAAGTAAGTATATGCTTCGGTAAAACGTTTTTTGTGCACATTACAATAGCACCTACACCTGTTAAGTAACCTATACCTCAGAATATAAAAGTAGATTTTGATAACAAAGCAGTTCAACGCCGCGTCTTTCCTTTCTATACGAAGCCAGATCGCAGCCGTAGAAAAATTCTCGTGTATATTTTGTAACGCTATTTTTGAAATCTGCGATAGTTTCATAGCTACACGATTTTTGCCTACTGTCCGTGTATAGTTTGTACCACGCACACGCTAGTCCAAGTCCACCTGACAAGAGTTTAAAATATTAACTAGGTTTATAAAGTACTAGATGCGCCCCGTAGCTAGTTAACGCGCGCGTAGCGCGCGCGCGCGCTGCGCGCGTAGTTCACGTTTTGTCCCACGGGAACATACTATCGGGATATAAAAGTATACTCTATTACTTAATCCTGGTTATAAACTATTTGTGTTCCAAATTTCATTCGAATCCGTTCCGTAGTTTTTGTGTGAAAGAGGAACAAACACCCATCCATCCATTCTCACAAACTTTCGCATTTATAATATTAGTAGGATTTGAATAATAATTTATGGTATGATAATTATTTAAATGTTGCGTCCTACTCGTAGGATTTAATAAATAAGAATGGCTCAACAAAATGGCGGGTGCAACTGCTTGTGTATAGGTTGGAGACGATAGTAGTTCACCGCGCTTTAGTCCGCGTACATATGCGGTACTAGCTATTTATGCATTCCTTATGGAGGAGCCGAAGAGTCCCGGAGTCCCCCGAATGCGCAGAGCTCGGCCACCGAGGGGTTTTTGGTGCAGTTCAAATCCCACATAACCAGGTTACACCCTCAATGCAGTCGGGTACCTCTTGAAGGTTTTCCGCTTGCAAAAAAAAGGTCACTACGAAGTAGCTCTATCGAGTATTTACGTAGGTACTCCCGTTATTTGGATTGGAAGATGATTTCCAATCTATACACGATTAGTTTCACACCCTTCCGTTCTGGCCTTGTATAGAATGGAAATACGGTTCAACGCCTCGGGCCTGTAAGGTTTGCCGGCCAATGAATAAACGGAATTAAGCAAAAACTTTTTATTATAAAATAATATCCAACATTATGTCGATGTGGGCTGAGAATGATGATAATGAATAAATAAACTAAAAAGATCATACAAATAAATAAACACCATGAATTTATTCAATATTATTAGACTCGCCGGCCGCCGCCGCCGCCGCCGCCCCGTCGCGCCGGCCGCGCCGCGCCGCGCCCACCTGCGCCGCTGCGCGCTGGTCAATATAAATATTATATTATACGATTGCTCCACGTCCACGTGTCTATCAAACTTATAATCAAATGAGATAGATACATAGGAAAACTCTTTATTGAAACAACACAGTAAATAGAAAAATTTAAAACTAGAACTTAACATATTTAACAATATGTGTCGCAATCGCAATGGGCGGTCTTATCGTTCAAAGCGATCTCTTCCAGACAACCAGACAGAAAAAAAAATAGTTTTATTTTTTGTTAAATATGTAGGTAACCTTTTTTATATTTCCTCAGGCATATAAAGTCATACAGAAAGGCGCACAAAGGTAAAGATTCTACATAGAGATTTTGTTTTTCCTCTTCAAAATTGTTGCGGCTTTGAGCAAGCTGGCGCAGTGGGCACTTAATTTATTAAAACTAATCATAGACAAAATGAGAATACAATACAAAGAAATATGGTTAAATTTAATAATTTAGTACATATGAATTTAAGAAAATTGATTGGCATACCATGACATTTTATAGCGATTCACTTGAAGACCTAAACTGAACCGCGTTGCATAATCGTACCGTGATGTCTAATTTTTTATGTTGGTGCCATTTGCAACCTTAAATGGATGCAGTTTAGGTTGAAAATGGCAGCAACCTAAATTGAGTCGCTAATAAGCCAAATAATCCAGTATCGATTTTATCAACATTATAGTTGAAAATGACAGCGTCAAACATAAAAAAAAATTAACATTGTTAATCTAACTAAAAGACAAACAAAGATAGTAGATAATTTTAAAATTCGCTTTTTTTGTTAAAACTGTTTATGAAAATTGTAAAGGTTTTCAGATTTTTTCCTTTGCATGATGGCAATCTTTTTTTGCTTCTAGCAAATATTTCATGATTCTAGGTCAACGGGAAGTACCAAATTTTGATTCTCTTGTGAATTATATATCTACCTATTGATCGCATTGACTTACAAATCTGATTTTTGACAGCTAAAAGAGACTGTAGACGCGCATAATAATGTTTGATTTAAATTTTAAATCGATATACCTCTACGCATTCCTGAGAAAAAGAGTCTTGACGGACATTTGTTGCGGACCGATTAGGGTTCCACATTCCTTTTGTGTTACGGAACCTTTAAAACTAAGTAAAAATTAGTTAATAATTCGTTTGGGAGCTATGATGCCACAGCATGTTTGTCTAATAGACCCCTATGTATCGGGGATTAAAAACAACTCGGAATCACTGTTCTACTGCGAGAGAAAATCATTCGGAACCTTCGAATTATTTGGAAATTCGAATCATTCGATAGGGAATTGTTATTTTTTTGTATTCTAAAATAATTTCGAGAAATAATACTCACTAATTACAATACAACAGCTTTTATTGAAAAAAAATCGCTAATTTGAGATAATTATCTTTAAATAAATATGATGAACTTTGATTTGCCGATGATGACATCAGCGTTGGCATTATGTTAAAATTTACCTAAGCGGCAAGCATGCCTTTCCCACTCAAAAATAGTCATCTGTCATGTAATTAAACCACAGATAAAATCTACAGTTTTATATTTTTTTTACCTGACTGAGCGACGCAAAGGAAGGTATTGTGTTTATCAGTCTATGTATGTTTTTATTATTACAAATAGTATTATGCTGATAGTAACAGCATAGGCATGAAATCTTTAAAAAAATTGTTTAATAATATTTAAAATATAACTATTCCACGGAAAACCAAATTATTGTAATTCGTTTCTATGATCTATATTTTAAGTAAATAAACATAAAAACTATAGGTTAGAAAATTTTAACCATGCCCATTCAAATTCGCCCATCGCTAGTACCTATTCACGACCCGCACACAACTATACCAAAATATACCACCACCCGTACGAAAGCTGTTATCATGAGACTATTGAGAGTATAATGAGTACAAAAATAGTCTTTGACACAAAGTAGTAGTAGTTTTCGGACAAAAAATGGTCCAAAGTTGATAATTCGGGGAAATAATGTAAACAAACCATTATAAATGTCAAAAAGGTGAACACATACAAAAGACGTCAAACAGGGTCTCCAGATTGGGGTTTTTTTCACCATTTTGGGGAAAAAAAAATTTTTGGGGAACATTTGGGGACACGGACACCTTGGGAGTATTTTATTGAAGAAACTTTATGTACATAAGTACCCACCTACTTTATATTAATATTAGATAAAAAAAATCATCCATTTGCAATACATGTTGCCTAAGCTGTGAAAAAAGACAGAGATCGAAAGAAGTTTCCACCTTGTTCACCTGCACTACTGGCTGTTGATTGAGTGGCACTTGATAGTACTACGTTTGACTGTTTTGAAAAATAATGCAATAAAAACGGCAGTTCCACATATCCCTACTGGTAGGGAAGAATGGAATTTTTTTCCACCTATTACTACTAGGGGGGAAACAAAAGTGCCGCTTGCAAACGCAACTTCAGAATTATCTGAATAGAATAGAAAACTCTTTGTTGTATACCAGAAACAAAAATAACCACAGTACAGAAAAATTACAATAGCTAAACAAGGGTAGTACAATGGAATAAATATGAATAAATATGGTTATGCTGGTTCTATTGATGTTTTAGTGCAATGTAAATGTTATTAAATAAATAGTAAAGAAAAATGGCTAGTCTCAATAAATCTGGAGTAAAATTGCCTAAATGATATCCTTTTGGGGTTTTTTGTGTCACATGGGGAAATTTCATAAATTTAATCTGGTGACCCTAACGTCAAACTAAGAATGCATTATTATCTAAATCCACTCGATTCAACAGAGAAAAGTTATCAATATCTTTGATAACAAATTAACAATTTTATACTTATTCAGTAAAATTTTCGAATACAGACCTTAAAGACCTCGGAAAAATAGTTACTGCGCATGTAAATCACACATTGAAATAAAAAAAAGTTTAGTCTATGTGTGTTTGCTGTGGACGCGCACGCGTACTAAACGACCTGCGCGATGTGTTTTCAATTTATCGATTAAATTCGCGTTAGTGTCGGACAAAGAACATTCTCCACGCAGCAGTTCAGTTCGGCGATCTTTCTATCACAATTTGTTTGAGAAATCATAGTTCTTTTAATGTAGAATGTCTTCTCAAATAGGAGACGAAATTGGTGGATTATCTACTCTGTCAACGGATGCAGATTCCCAAGCTAATAACGAAGGTGAATTTATTTAACTCTTTTCTAATTGATCGAAATAGGCCATTTTGATACCTTATGTTTGATAGTTTATTACTTAGTGAATAAAGTGAATATTGTTATGACAGGTATAGAGGCAAGATTCTGTGGTTTATTTAGAGGCGGAAATCAGTAGTTAGGAGGAAGGCATAATAGAACATTCCGGTACCGAGACCTCTGACCAGTGCATTCTCAACATACTCCAGATGTTCCTGCTTTTAACCCGACTAAGCCAGAAGGAGGCTTAAGCTTTTACTTAATTTTTTTCATTATCCTAATATGGTATGTCTTGCTTATTCACAGCTGGGTCGAGTGCCAGTGCCGACGATGGTACCTCGACAAGCGCTGCCACACCGTCGCACAATGAGCATGCATCTCGGCAATCCAACTTGCAGCGCATCCAGCTGAGGAAGCAGCAGGTCTACAACTGGCAGCATAGCAAGAAACTTCTAAAGCTAGCCATCTACTCTGCTTGTCAGGTGAGATTGTACATATTTTTTCGTGTCAATGTTTCCATTACATAGGTAACCATCTACTCTGCATTAGCCAATGGAACTGTGATTGGCTAGGCTAGGCTCCGAGGGCGCTGGCTGTTTTAAAAGCTTTTGTTTAACTTCATTTGCAAGTCCTGGATTTTTGCAAGTCAATTATGACCCAGTTCACGTTGTTGAATAGTGTTGAAATTTTGCTTGCATGCTAAGGTTCGATGATAATATAATAGTATGGTGACAGCGAGCTGATCTGATGATAGAGAAGGAAGTTTGGTAACTTAACTTGTATATCCTGGAATTTAGCATGTCAATTATGACACAGTTCCCATTGTTGCATTGAGTTGAAATTTTGCAAACCTGTGATGACAAAACAATATTATAGTGACACCAAGCTGATCTGACGATAGAGACGGAGGGTGGATATGGAACTCCTCAGTAACTAACAGTAGATTGATGGTCTTTGGAAACCTTCTGATCAGCTTGCAGTACTGAATGCGTAATTTATAAAAGCTTGTCTGGTGAAATATATTTTTACTAAAAACTTATATTTAAATTCATCTCAGTGACTTTGAGTATGCAATTGCAGAAATACTTGATTTTAAATTCACAAAAATGATGCAAGACAACGATTGTGTTATAAGTTTGACGTGTCTGCGTGTGAGTGTGTGTGTCTGTGGCGTCATAGCTCCTGAAAAGATGAACCGATTATGGTATTGTTTTTTTCTTGTTTGAAAGGTGAATTAGTTGGGAGTGCTCTTAGCTATGCTTGATGAAATACAGTCCAAGATGGCCCCCGCTACAAAATAGCGGATTACATATTTTTATGGACAAGTATTTGACTGTAGACTCCTGATGCCAGGCAATGAAGTGACTCTATTTGAGTTTGCTTGTTTTAAAGATTTTTGTTTCATTCTTCTTTTTGTTTCATTCATTTCTTGAGTTATTTTTCTTCTTATAGAGTTTCTTGGTGCTATCTTCTCTGATGGGAGCGGATTTCCGAAGCACTGGTAGCAATGGAGTTTCCTTTTGCTGTGCGAGATTCAGGCCCAAGTCACCACTTGAAAGGGAAATGTCCTTTTACAAACTCAAACCATAATTACATAATCATTAGTTTAGTACATGTTTAGTAGATCATAATTTTGACAAATTTTTTATTTATCTATGTATAAGAGACTTAAGTTTTTGACTTGTAAAAGTCCATTATTTTTGCCTACTTGCAATAAATGAGTGAGAGTGAGTGTGATGAGTGTTGATTTGAGTTTTTTGTTTTGAAGATTCCTCAGTCATAGGGAATCAGACACTGGTAGGGTGTTTTATTCCTTCAACGGAGCTCAAGAACATTTTATTTGGTTTCAGACTCCAGATTGTAACTGCAATGGCTGGAAGACCCCAGTGCCAGTGCCGGCAAAGGGCAACAACCGGCCCGAAGCCACTCCACTGGCCAGCTTTACTGACCCGTGCCGGAACTGTAGTCATAATCTAGGTGTGTATATCACAACTGATGACATGATAACATTTGTTTTTGATTATTCATCATCATCATCATCATCCTATATCTGTTCACTTCTTAGCTCCGGTCTCACCCACCTCACTGCAGTGAGGAGGATTACTTCATACTGAAATACATTTCTCCGAAATAATTCTAGGGAAATGTAGGTTTGCTGCCACTGAAATTCAAACCCACTACCCTGTGCCACAGGGCTGCCCCCTAGAAAGTCATAAACCAATTTTTTTTGTCTTTTTCCAGAGAAACATGTAACACAACTGCAAGGTATCGCAGTGGCTGAAGTCAACCGTCTCCTGGGGGCTGTGGTCGACGTGGAGAACATCTTCATGTCCATGCACCGGGAAGAGGACCATGACACCAAGCGTGTCTACTATTATCTGTTCAAGGTAAGAATAATGTAATGCAATTAATGCTACTGCAAGAAGTCCCACTAGTGAAGTCAACCTTCTAACAGTGGCTAGGAGCAATTCGGCCAACATTAACCACAACAAGAAAAATTAAAAAAAAAATTATACATTAGGAGTGGAATAATATTCACCTACTTTTGCCCCGGACTGTTATGAATACAACCTAGGCGTGTTAAGTCAAGATTAAATATGTAACTTGTACAGAAACATGCTTCACCTTCGGCCACATTATCTTTTTTTTTTAATCTTTATTTATTCGGGACTTTGTGTCGTCCAACGACTATGACAGCCCCATAGTATACCACAAATATATTTTATAACTACTTAAATACTAAATATGTGGACCGATAGAGGCCACATTATCGCTTCCCATTTGGTGAGATTATGATTGTAGTCATAAGCTGGCCTTCTACATAAAAAAATAAACTGTATGACTGTATGTACTATATTTACAAATCCCTGATGGTTTCCCCAGATCCTCCGCAAGTGCATCCTGACGCGCACGCACCCTCGCATTGAGGGTCCTCTCGGCCAGCCCCCATTCGAACGCCCCTCCATTGCCAAGGCCATCACCAACTTTGTCCTCTACAAGTTCAACTCGCTGCCCCAACGCGAATGGCAGACCATGTATGACCTCGCCAAGATGTTCCTCCACTGCTTCAACCATTGGAACTTCGAAACGCCCAGTGTACGAAGACTCGTAAGTAATACTTGTTTAGTTGTATAAGGAATAGTATTCCTGAGACGGTTTTGGGTGTGGACTTGTGGAGCTTTGTTGAGTGGTTAAAGTCTATTCGACTGCTTGATTGCGCGGAATCGCATTTTTCCGCGGCTGTATTTCTTTCTTTCGCACAGGGTCTTCTTTCAAAAGTACGACATTAACTGCTTGCAATGGCACTTACAAATCATGGAAGCGGCCAATCAGATCTATCAATCAATCAACATTGAAATTTTCTGCTAATCTTCCAGTTTTTTTCACAATTGTTAGTGCCATGCCCTAATCATAACAACACTAAATCCTGGTGAACTGGTTAAATCTCTCTTTCCCTATTTCCAAGTTTTTGGTTTGCCATCGATCAACATCACAACTTGAAAGTATCCGGCATGCCTAAACAAGAAGTACTGACTAATCCTTTTCCGAAGACTGGTGGCCTTTCTGAAAATCATTAATCTATCTAACTAAACAGTCCAGTTGGTAAGCGACGGATTTCTTTGTGAGTTGAATGAACTCAGCATTTATGACCGTTGGCTTTAAGGGCAGCCGTAGACGGATAGCCTGAAGCAGTCAAAACGGACCGCTTAAGCAGTGACTGTATAGCGAACCATAGTATTTCTTACATACATTGTCGGCTCGAGAAATCAACAATTCATCTGCAGCCGCCAAACAATAACAAAGCGCGGGGCAAACGAAGCGTCATAGCAGTCGACTGTTCGATACGTCGAGAGCAGTCAATCCAATATCTTGCAACTGCTCAAGCAGTTGACTCCAATCTGTCTGTGTATGAATGCCTAATGCAAAGAACAAATCATACGCTGCCAGCGTTCGCGTCCCCTCACTTTTCGTTACCATAATTGACCCTCCTGGCATGAGTAAATTGCACGTTACATTGCATTGATTCGGTTCCAAGGTTTAAATCGTTTAAGTACTTAAAGAGACGGAAGCGCGGTGGTTGGTGACAAGCAATACGATGTAATTTGAGCTTTATACTTGTGACCCAAGGCTTAAATATGATTCGCACATATCGAGGCGATGTGAACGAGGGCAATTCGCTTCGCTGCACCGTCAATCCGTGCCTTCCGTATGGTGATTGACAATTATGGCCACGTTAACTTTAGAATAACTCCTTGCAGATTGGAGGTCTTTCACAAGATAAAACTAATTGGTTTTTATTTTGTGCTGTTTTAATTGGAGTTTCGAAAGCGTCAACTTTGTTCAACTGGATGTACCTAGTTGCATCTTATTTTCTTATTGAATATAATTTGACGTAAAAATGGGCTGACCTATCATGTTTCATAATTACATTTCAGTCATTATTTGTTTTTTACGAGTTTGAACCTTATTACACAGTTAGTGAATACTTGTGTTGAATTATACTATTTTATTATTGAGATTTCAATTCTTTTAACCTTCGGTTGTGCAGAGCTAATGCTATCACTAAGTTGAGCATGCTTAAAGCTGCAATTCATTTGGCAAAAAAGTCGCTAGTTACAACGTTGCTTGTAGTTGTAGAATATTAAAACACGTTTGTGGCAAAATTGGTAGCAAACACTTATTTCTGGCCTGACCTTTTTAATTTATTATTACAGCAGGTGACCAATCCTGAGGATGTGGCTGCCTACCAAATCAATTATACAAGGTAAGAAGGTGAAATATGCTAATCTTTTAAGATTTGATGATAGTTCAACATCTTCTAATTTTTTTGCTCCGGTTTGAAGGGCACTGTTTCCAGCGAAATTACTGGGCTTATGAGACTTTAGACCCGATGTCTCAGGGTGAAGAGTGCAGTGCAGTGCCTCGTAGGATTTTGCAATGCGGGGTTCTGGGTGGTGCTGTGACTGTTATGGGCAGACATCATCAGGTGAACGAATTGCTCGTCTCGTCACTCAGTCAAATAAAAAATGAATAACACCGTAACGTCTCCGTTGCCTGCAGATGGCTGGTGTTCTGCCACGTGCCCGCGTTCTGCGACTCCCTGCCGCACTACGACACGTCGCTGGTGTTCGGGCGCACTCTCCTGCGCGCCGTGTTCAAGTCCGTGTGCCGCCAGCTCATGGACAAGTGCCACTCCGAGCGGGACCGCATGCCGCCGGAGAAACGGGTGACTGCCTACACTCCACCACTGAGTACACTGTCTGCTTCTTGTCAACTCGTTTCCAGGACTGGTCTTCCACTCGTAGGACCTTAGCTAGATATGTAGCCAACGTTAGTTGTTTGAGACGGCGATGAGTGCATGATTTTCATGGGAATGGAACACCCTCCCAGCGTCTTTGTTTCCGGAGAGCTATAATAATAAATAACTTTTTATTTCGGCCAACTTAAGAAAACATGATAGTTACAACTTAAATATTAATCTAAGACCCATAGGCATCGTCGGTGTAGACTGCACTGTTGCAGTGGATATACCGTTAGCAAATTGTATAATATGACCTTTGTTAGTCACTTTTTCTTATAGTTAATTAGTTACGCACTTTTTTCGAACAGTCAATTCGCCAAGCACTTTTTCTAACAGTTAACTTGATAGGCACCTTGATTAGACACTTTTTCTAACAGTTAATTTGCTAGGTAATTTAGTAAGACCCCTTATTCTAACAGTTAATTTGTCAGACACTTTGGTTAGATACATTTTTCTGACAGTTCATTTGTCAGGAACTTTGGTGAGACACTTTTTCTAACAGTTAACTTGATAGGCGTTTTGGTCAGATACTTTTTTCTAACAGTTAATTTGTTAGGCACTCTGCTTAAACACTTTTTTCCAACAGATAATTAGTCAGGCACTTCTTTACTGACAGTAAACTGCCTTTATTCCAGGTTCTGGTGCTGACGCACTTCCCTCGGTTCCTCGCGCTCCTCGAGGAGGAGATCTTCAGCCCCACCTCCCCCATCTGGGACCCGGAGTATAAGCAAGTGCCTCCCACGCACCTACAAGCTATATTGGAGAACAAGACCGGTGAGTGCAGTTAAAGCTTTCACGCACCTGCCTGCTAGGCAACTCGGATCTATTCGATAAAAAACCAAATCGATTCGATTCGATACCGTCTCGCTCCCGGACTTAATTTTTTGAGCTGTTGAGCTTTTTGAGCATGACAATTGACCCGCGTATTCGTTTCGTTTTGGACTGCGAATCGATTGCAGTATTATGATGTTGAGTTTGCGGAATTCAGTGTGTTAATCGAACGATATCAAATCGAATTGATCGATAAGTAACTAATCGAAACGTTCTGATTCTGAAATGTTGGCATTTTACTCAGTTTATCGATACAACCGATTCTTTAGAATAGAATAGAAAACTCTTTATTGTACACCAGAAACAAAAATAAACACAGTACAGAAAAATTACATTCTTTCTACGCAGTCGGGCCTCCTTTTACATTTAATATGTTAAACATCCAACGATTGAATAGCGTTGATTTTCTTTCTTTAGGTTTGCTATTTTCAATTAATTTCTCATTGGCTGACTTTGTTTATGTTATTATAATTACATTTGCATGCACCAAAAGATACACAAGACATAAATATCATTAATTAAACTGTCATCCCATACCATTACATTCATCCATCGACCATCCAATCCATCGACTCGAGTCCATTGTTTGTGTTATCCATTACTTTTGTTGTCTTCCCGGAAAGCTTGTTCAATGTATATCACTAATTCTTTAATCTAATAGTGTCAAAATATATATTTTTTTAATATAAAATTACGGATCAAATTAAGGCTATTTCTTGATCTATATAAATCACAATAAAATTTAAACGATTCAAATGAAAGAACATAATTATAACTAGTCAATTTGAATACATTTTTTTAAATAACTTATAAACATAATATAATGTGATGGCGGCGCTCCCTATGTTAACCGTTAACCGTCGTGCAAAGCTTTTTATGCACGCGAAGAGGGCGCCACCTCTAAACAAATTAGCGAAATAGTTTTTTTTTTAATTTGACTGAGTGACGAGACGAGCAAGTCGTTCAACTGGTGGTAAGCGCTACGCCTGCCCATTACAGTCACAGCACCACCCAGAACCCTGCATTGCATAATCCTGCGCGGCACTGCACTGCGCTCGTCACCCCGAGACATCGGCTCTAAAGTCTGATATGGCCAGTAATTTTGCTGGAAACAGTGCCCTTTAAACCGGAACACAGTAACGTTTGTACATTACCGCTTGGCGGATGAATATCTGGCAAATGTGTGGTACTTCCCCAGGGGGTTTCTTGTAGAAGGGGCCTCCCACTATTAATTTCGAGAATTTCGAGAATGTGTTCCAATCGTCACCACATCCAAGAACATCCTTGCATGAGTATAACTCGATATGTGGTATGACAGTGACGCCGCGGCGTGGCGGGTTCGAGCGCGTCACTCCGAGCGGCGACAGCAAGGACGGGTTCACCACGGTCACGCTCTCATCAGGTGATGTTCGCTAACTCCGCTTGGGGCTGGTCCGCCGCATAGAGCCACTACCACACCGTAGTAGAAACAGAAAAGTATGATGTCTTCAAAGAACTGTGCTAAGCGCGACTTGGATGCACGCAAGGATAATTAACCAGACAGGCTGGGTTTGGTAGCGTTCTATGAAGGCAACTTTTTTTTTATGTCGCTAAGTAACGAGACGTGCTAGTCTTTCACCTGATGGTAAGCGCCACGCCTGCCTATAACAGATAGAGCCTTTAAAAAATAAAGTTGTTTGTTATTATTGTTAAGGTTTATATTTCTGAGCTCGTCACTATACAAAGTTATGGCCTTAATATAGTAATGCAACGATCACGCTTTTTTTCACAAATTCGTAACTGACACTCGCACTCCCCGCATTCATCCTACTAATATTATATAGCAATTCTGTCTGTTTATTTGTTCGTATTCACCACCGGAACGTCTAAACGCATTTTGATCTACCAAATTCTATACAATTCAATAATTAATTAACGCTTGGGATCGGGCGCAGATCATTGTAGTTTTGATGGTGTATTTTTGTACTTAAATCTAGAAAAAACGTGCGTTATACCCAGATTTTCTAAAAAAAAGTTAAAGTGGTTTTAGTACACAATAAAATTTAATAAAGATTAAACCAAGTACTGTTGTTGATTTTCACATGTCGTCTTATAAAATCGTGGTGTAGAATGCAATATTACCGCTATCCAGTGTCCAGCCTTATAACCATTGAGTAGAAGGTTACATTAAAAATAAGACCAGGGGGGTAACAACGTACTTATTCTTATTCCATGCATTTCATTTTAAGGCCTTAAACTGAACGGCCTAGATTGGCACCACACACTCATAAATGACAAACGTGACGTGACTTCACTCAAACATTGACTGAAGAGAATGAGAGTGAAAGAGTAAGAGACGGAGCTATATAAACTCCCACAAATGCAAACAAATTGTTACTATCGCTTTGGATAAATGTCTTTGGTCGACTTATGAACGCTTAGCGATATTGAAGGTGACAGTTAGCAGGGCAGTTCATTTTAAGGCCTTAAACTGGATGGATTTAACCGTTCGTGGTGAGGCCCCAGGCTCCTTGAATCGTCTGGTTCTCAGCTACCCCAGTAGTCATATCCCGGCATCAAAAGACAACCTGCTGGGAAGAAGGTGTATACTAATCCGTTTGTCTATTCTCATTTGGGCGTGTAATATTGACTGACCTCTCGATTGCCCCCCGGATTGCGGGTAGAGGCTTATTTTATTCGATTGACTATACGAGCAAGTCTACCTGATGGTCAGCGTTACGCCTGCCCATAACAGTTCCAGTACCACCCAGCACTTTGCATTGCATAATTCTGCGCGGTACTGCACTGCGCTCGTCACCCTGAGACATCGGGTCTAAAGTCGCATATGCCCAGTAATTTTGCTGGAAACAGTGCCCTTTAAACCGGAACACAGTATTGTTTTCACACTGGCGGATGAATATCTGGCAAAGGTGTTGGTGGTACTTCCCCAAACGGTCTCTTGCAGAATAGGTCTACCACTACAAATACAAAAGGAGGTACGGGGATAAGTATCGCACGAGGGAGGGGGGGGGGGGGGGGGGGGGGGGGGGGGGTCGCTTATATGTTTTCTGCGTCTATAGCATCCATCGTCCCCCAGGTACAGTTAAACCTGAGTCTAGCAGCGCGGCAAAGCGCGGGGCGGAGTCGCGCTCCAGCGCCGAGCCCCCGACCGGCGCCAAACGCCGCCGGGTGGCCGACGAGGCCGGAGATGACGTCAGCGAACACACTGTCGCCGACATAGTCACCACCATCAACGACCCCAACTACATGTGCGGACCGGATGTGAGTACTGGCCTTTTTTTTTACTTTAACCACGTTTTTATCAACATGCTTTTTCGTCTCGATACAAAATTTAGAATCGATTTTAACACATCACATTCTTTTTTTTTATTTCTCGATGAGCTAGAGATTGGAAACTTTAAATATAGCTCTGAACGGGACGACAATGCATTAGTCCGTTTTGTAAAATGTGGTAAGTATCTATTTTTTAATTATTAAAAAAAGTTTATACGTTGTGTCGTTTGTCTGGTGGACACTAGAAGTCAAAACTAATAAGTTAAATTTGTTAGTGCAAAAATGTACTTATAAAAATTTAATATTTATAACAGATCTATTATTTCTATATCATGTGAATACTAGCTGCCAACAACACAATGAATAAACTAAAACTGGTGTGAATAACTGTTAAAACAGGTAATAGGTTGTATAACACTGAATTAACACAAAATAATGGATTTATTTATTATTTCCTTACCAAACCTGGGGTTTCATAAAATCGGTGCTATATTTACTCTTGGATTTTCTGTCCTCACCTTTTCATTGAAAGATTTTGTGTGGTATATTTAGGAGAACTCGTCGCCAACGCCGCAAAGGGACGAACCTCATTTTAGAAAATTTTACAGGATAAAGGAAAGAACTGCCCCCCCCCCCCCCGTTTTAGCTTGGTACGGCCACTGAGTTTTAAAAATTTGGGTTTCATTAAAAAATTCAAACAGCTGTATTCTATGCATTTTTAGCAGTATTGACTGATTCACTGAAAAAAAATCTAGTGAAAAAAGAAAACCCTTTTCGTAGAGCTGCTCCATCACCTTGGAATACCATTGATTTACTTAGAAAACAGGCGATACTGAATTACGACCTACTTTGATATGTCGCTGCATAAAGGGGAACCACGAACGGAATATTACGAAATTGTGAGGATCACCCTTTAAATCCAGCTATAAGGTCCAAACTACACGGGCGGTTCTCCCGCCGTACACAATTTTGGGCCTTAGCGTTTTGGACATACGTCTTCAAACTAAATCCGCTCTTATTGTACTTAGTTAATCTGAGTTCATCTTGTTCGAGGACGTAGAGCTTGAAGTATTGAGCATTTCTGTACATTTAACACGTTCAGTACTGAAAACACAACTGTCGTGCTTTTCGTAACTTGCTGCAAGTGCGGGAAAACACAACTGTTGTGTTTGTTGTATGAGAAAACACTACGGAGTGTGCAGAGCCGCAGCCGTGGCTAGACAAGAAAATCGGCTCAGCAGTAAAAGTGTTAACTAATTTTTCACCATTTGTATGAGGTTTGCCCCATTGCGGCGGTGGCGACGAACTAGTGGTTAAATATCGGGCAATATGTTGAAGTGTTATAAAATTCTGTTATATGTTAGAACTAACACTACTCGTCTATATATAATGGGGAACTTTGTATTGCAAAGTCTTGCATGGTACTGTACTGCGCATGTCATTGTGCATGGGTTTATGTTAAGTGTCTATCATATATCCTGTAGTCTTTGTTACCTCGTTCGTAGTGATGCACTATTGTCCTTCATTTCAACCTCTCGTTTTACAATGTATGTATGTGTTATGTATGTATGTATCTATTGCCAGAAAGTAGTCAAAATTCTTGCTCAGCTCAACGATTTGAAACCGAAATGGATATAAAGAGATGACTTTCAAAATTTGTGCCAGTGAAATTAGTTCAGTTTTCGCTATACCTGTCTAGAGCTCTCCTCACTCCACAATATAGCTTTAGCAATCGGGGATAGCTATGAATTGTTATCCGTTGACGAGTGCACTAGAACTATATGTGTATGGAGTGATTATACAATTTTGTTTCGCCGCCGCCCTCTACGCATTCCTCGAGGCCACGTTCTGGCTTGTAAATAATTTATTGACAGCCAATACGTTACTGATAAACGCATTACTTTTACGATGCAACGTGTTCGTTTTTATTTTGCCATACGATCGGTCAGTTTCCTTATTTTCTTCTTAAATACACATTGTAGCTTTTGTAATGAGATGTCCAGTTAAATAGCTCAATTCAAATATAATGCAACGGTGTAATTTACACTGACATGCGATAAAGGCGCCGCCGTGACAATGGTGTGTATCTATGTGGCTAGTTTTACTGTTCTCCATATTACAAAGATTTGGTCGTTGCAATACAACCTTCTAAATGGCGGATAAAAGCTGACTCAATTTGAACCGCTGCCTACCGATAATTATTGGCAACTAACTGACTTTTAAAAACTCGACCACCAATAGGAATGGTCGATTTACTATCCTCGAGATGTCAAACTTAAGATCCATTATCTGTCGCTATGGCTTATCAGGTCTCGTGTCTCACATATTATTTAAAATATTTTATCTTCTGTTGCATATTAAGCAAGGACAAACATTGGCATCCATCCCCTATCCAATGTCACACCCCGAGAACTCCATACATAAGCTTCTTTCTCAACTTACACATATCAAATGACGTTTTTACCTACCTATTTTTCTGTACTGTGTTTATTTTTGTTTCTGGCGTACAATAAAGAGTTTTTCTATTCTATTCTATTCTAAATGTGTGTAAATCATATTACACAGAATTATACTACGCGACCAAAACAATAGAGAACCCGCTAGTATGAAGGTTCATTTAAACCGTTTGTCTATTACATTTGGGTGTGTAATATTGACAGCCTCCGGATTGCGGGTAGAGGTGCGGGGAAGCGGATCGCGGGGGGTGGAGACAGTCCATTCTGTATGTCGTACTATTATGTCTTCTATGCTATGGCATACAGTGGTATTCTTGTCAGTGGTGATGCCTATTCCTGCCGATGCTCTTTAGACTATAACGGCACTTTTAGCTTGACGACACTGCTACTTCCCACTCTCATACAAAATACGTAGAATAGAATAGAAAACTCTTTATTGTACACCAGAAACAAAATTAAACACAGTACAGAAAAATTACAATAGGTAAACAAGGGTAGTACAATGGGCGGTCTTACGTAGTTATGTCACTTAGTATTCAACAGTCTTGAAATGGGCTAAATATTCTAAGTTGCATGTCGGATTTATTATTAATACTATTCCGTTCTATTCGCTTAAAATACCAAATCAGTATCTCTACTATTACTAACAACCTATCTGGTTTGATTTAAATAAATTGACTCACGCAATCTGAATCGTAAATGAACTCTATCAAAACAACGAAGCACAAACTTTCCATAGATTTAGCGTCAATTGACGTCCGAATGTCCGATATTGGATTCCACGTGGATGTCGTAGCTGACTTAGACTCCGACGTATTACATAACGGCTAGTCATTTTACAAATAGAAATTATTATGGAGGGTTAACGTTTAGCCCAAAACAAACGATGTCCCACCAACTGTCATGCTCCTCGTGCCCTACATCCTGCACAATAGAGGAACTTTCCGCAGCCACAGACAACGCGGTGACATTGGCTACGTCTCTAGCCAAGGTGCTATGAGTTACGACCATTGACTCGAAAAGAAGAGCGTTTAGTCGGATTTTCATCCCGATGCACAACCTACAATAAGAGGTGTCCCTCAGATGTACAGTATGCAGAACTTTAAAGCAAAATTTTAAAGAGTCCATTCTCTTAAGGGTAGGCAACGCACCGGCAATGGCGTTGTAGATGTCCATATGCGGCGGTGACCAGTTACCATCGGGTGGGCCGCATGCTTGTTTGCCACGTATTTTATGAAAAAAAATAAGGTAGCTGATGATTAGTTCTCGTTGTAACTTTTGTCTGTGGCTTTTTAACTTTTTCAAATTAAGAGTCAAAAAAAAAATGGATATAAGTTATAGTCATTTTTTTCACACTTTTTGACATGTTTTCTTCATAAGAACCATTAACTGGTTCACTGCTGAAAACACAACAGTGTGTGCCGATCCGTAACCGTGGCTAGACAAGGAAATCGGCTCAGCAGTCAGTGTTAATATATCCAGTTTCCAGTGAACCAGGTTGTATATTAGACGCCATTATTGTTGTTATGGACGGCAGAGTCGAAAATTGGAACTAATGACTGCCAAAGTGGTAGATCGTGACCCTATACCACATATCACTGGCATATTACATTGAAGAGCGCGAAGCACTCAACACAATGCGGAGGACTTTCAATTCAATAAGCCTTAATACAATCCGGCTAAACGTTAACTCACCGTTATACAAAACGGCTCCGTTTTATATAATACCTAGACGTTGTGTAATACGGCGGCTTCTACTATTAAGCAGCGTCGTCTATTATATCGTCTGTAAATTATAGAACGCGAATGATATTTATAAAAGTATATAAGTGAGTCCAGTCATCATCAACCCATAACGTCCCACTGCTGGGCACGGGTCTCTCCTCACTTTCGTGAAGAGGGTTAGGCCATAATCCACCACGGGGGCCCAGTCCGGATTGGTGGATAACATACCTACCTCCGAAATAATTCTCGAGTCCAGATTTTTATGTATTCTATTCGTTTTTTTTTTTTTTGTATAATATTTATGTCCTGTATTTTCTTATTTAATACTCTTTGCCATTGTTAATTCTTTATTGTTTTTCACAATTTTCAAAGATAACGCGTATTAACCGTGACGAGAATCGCAGTAGAAGAAAATTAAACATTTCTAATATGATGTCAACGTGTACATTTTCATAATTTTTACACTTGAATGCTAAATCTGTGGATTTCATGGATTCACCATTCAAGTGCTGAGTGACTCAGGAAAATCGATAGACACGTATTTTTCCCCCATCAAGCTCCCAACCCAGTCCGCAGCTTCATGTTTGAATCCTCTGCCAGTGATTTTTTCGGTTAAGCTTTATTGATGTGTAATATTTTTATTTTGTTTCGTAATTATTGAAGTAAGTATTAATCGTAATTTGTAAAGGTTACTTACCTGCATTATATTTTATTCTTGTATGTATTTCAAAGCCGTTGTAATGTGGCTGGGAATTCTAGCTTCATTATTATTGTTAAATGTTTTACTATGACATTTGCACAAGTTAACCCCATAAAATTGGCTGTAAGTTTTAGGAATGAACCCTGCAAACTGCTTTCGTTGCAGTGAAACAACTATTGGCTCAAAATTGGTGCAATATCAACGGGAGAAAAAAAAACTTTATCGCATAAATTGGCAAAAAACCGTAACGCAAACATAGAGTGGGCTCAAAATTAAAAGGAAAACATTTACCTGATTGGCAAAATAAAGCGACAATATTTGGCTTCAAAATTTTTATAGAAGAATTTGGAAACATACTTAAACTTATCACAAACTTATGGGGGATCCTTTTGCATGGTGTAAGTAAGCACAAAGTTACAAATGATTATGAGACTATCAAATGTAATTTTTCTTTTCAGACACCCTCAGTCCCTTTACAGAACATTGTGACGATAGATCCACCCCAGCCACAGAACAGATCAGAAGAGGTATCTGAAATCATTAACCTCCAAGAGCTTCCGCCTTCAAGCTCAAGCGCAGTGATGTTTTCAAACGATAGCTCAAACAGAATGCCATCCGCGAGCGGTATTGCCAACATATTGATTCCTGCTAATAATAGTTCCAATGAACTGGTTCCTGCAACCGCCATATTTGGTGAATTGTTGGAATTATGCCTCACCCGCAATGATGCCAATGAAATATTGAACATGATAAGTGCTATCGCTTACCCATTACCGCCTTCAAGCTTAAACTCTGACGGGGCGGCGTCTGAGAGCACTGACTCCAATGTAGGACCACCTGCAAATGGAAGCTCCAACAATGTGGCATCGGCGAGCGTTGATTCCAACAGAATGACATCTGCAGAAGTTAACTGCAACGCAGTTCCACCTGCTAATGGTAACTCCAGACCAGTGTCGCCTGCACGGCTGGGAGAAGTATTAGCAAGGGATAACGACGTGGAGCACAATGTAGGACAGCCTGCCAACGTTGAGCACAATGTAGGACAGCCTGCCAACGTTGAGCACAATGTAGGACAGCCTGCCAACGTTGAGCACAATGTAGAACTGCCTGCCAACGTTGAGCACAATGTAGAACAGCCTGCCAACGTTGAGCACAATGTAGAACTGCCTGCCAACGTTGAGCACAATGTAGAACAGCCTGCCAACGTTGAGCACAATGTAGAACAGCCTGCCAACGTTGAACACATTGCAGAACAGCCTGCCAACGTTGAGCACAATGCAGAACAGCCTGCCAACGTTGAGCATAATGTAGAACAGCCTGCCAACGTTGAACACATTGCAGAACAGCCTGCCAACGTTGAGCACAATGCAGAACAGCCTTCCAACGTTGAGCACAATGTAGAACAGCCTGCCAACGTTGAGCACATTGCAGAACAGCCTGCCAACGTTGAGCACAATGTAGAACAGCCTGCCAACGTTGAGCACATTGCAGAACAGCCTGCCAACGTTGAGCACAATGTAGAACAGCCTGCCAACGTTGAGCACATTGCAGAACAGCCTGCCAACGTTGAGCACAATGTAGAACTGCCTGCCAACGTTGAGCACAATGTAGAACTGCCTGCCAACGTTGAGCACAATGTAGAACTGCCTGCCAACGTTGAGCACAATGTAGAACAGCCTGCCAACGTTGAGCACAATGTAGAACAGCCTGCCAACGTTGAGCACATTGTAGAACAGCCTGCCAACGTTGAGCCCTCTGCACGCAGTCCTGTTAACGTACTCCCTGGACCATGTGTGCAAGATCAATTAGCAGAGGAGCCTAATGTTGAACAGGCTGCCAACGCCGAACCCCCTGCACGCCGTCGTCGTTTCACACGTGCATCGTTCCTGCGAGAACATTTACCAGTAGGCTACGACGAGTTGCCCACTATAGAACGGCTTGCCAACGCCGAGCTCACTAGACGCAGTCGTATTTACTTCCTGCCAGGACCATTAATGCCAGAACAACCAGAGAGGGGCTTAGACGAGGAACTTAATATAGAACAGCCTGCAAACGCAGTGCCGGAACTAATGCTGCAAGAACCATTAGAGGAGGGTTTATACGAAGAGCCCAATATAGAACAGCCTGCAAACGCAGTGCCGGAACTAATGCTGCAAGAACCATTAGAGGGGGGTTTAGACGAAGAGCCCAATATAGAGCAGCCTGCAAACGCAGTGCCGGAACTAATGCTGCAAGAACCATTAGCAATGGGTTTAGACGAAGAGCCTGATATGGAACAGCCTGCGAATGTAGTGCCGGAACCATTGCTGCAAGAACCATTAGCAATGGATTTAGACGAAGAGCCCGATATAGAACATCTTGCGAATGTAGTGCCGGAACCATTACTGGAAGAACCATTAGCAATGGATTTAGACGAAGACCCTGATATAGAACAGCCTGCGAATGTAGTGCCGGAACCATTACTGCAAGAACCATTAGCGAGGGGTTTAAACGAAGAGCCCAATCTAGAACAGCCTGCGAATGCAGTGCCGGAACCATTGCTGCAAGAACCATTAGCAAGGGGCTTAAACGGAGTACCCAATCTAGAACAACCCGCAAACGCAATGCCGAATGCACGCAATGCTGGATACATAATGCCCCCGGCATTGCTGCGAGAACAATTGGTAATGGCCTTAAACGATGATGCCAATGGAGAACAGTTTGGAAACCCAGGACCGCCTACGCGCGGTCGTGTTCACTTACTGCCGGAACCAATACTGCAAGAACTATTACAACGTGCTTCAATAGAGGAACACAATATACAAGTGCCTGCAAACGCCGAGCCCCCTGCACACGCTCTTTTTTACTTACTGCCTGCAGCGTTCCTGCGAGAACTATTCGCACAAGGCTTAGACGACGAGCCTGAGAACGCCGAGCCCAATATGGAACAGCCTGCCAACGCCGAGCCCAACATAGAACAGCCTGCCAACGCCGAGCACAACATAGAACAGCCTGCCAATGCCGAGTCCAACATAGAACAGCCTGCCAACGCTGAGCCCAACATAGAACAGCCTGCCAACGCCGAGCCCATCATAGAACAGCCTACCAATGCCGAGCCCAACATAGAACAGCCTGCCAACGCTGAGCCCAACATAGAACAGCCTACCAACGCCGAGCCCAACATAGAACAGCCTGCCAATGCCGAACCCAACATAGAACAGCCTGCCAACGCTGAGCCCAACATAGAACAGCCTACCAACGCCGAGCCCAACATAGAACAGCCTGCCAATACCGAGCCCAACATAGAACAGCCTACCAACGCCGAGCCCAACATAGAACAGCCCGCCATCGCCGAGCGCCCTGCGCGCCGTCGTCCTCACATTCTGCCTGAACCAATGCTGCGAGAATTAGTAGAACGGATTTTGGTAGAGGAGCCCAATATAGAACAGCCGGAAAACGCTGAGCCTCCTGCACCCGGTCGTGTTTACTTAATGCCTGCTCCGTTGCTGCGAGTACTTCTGTTACAGTACTTAGACGAGGATCCCAGTATACAACAGCCTGCCAACGCCGGGCCCATAGAACAGCCTGCCAATGCCGAGCCCAATATAGCCCAGCCTGGCGACGCCGAGCCCAATGTAGCCCAGCCTGGCAACGCCGAGCCCAATATAGCCCAGGCTGGCAACGCCGAGCCCGCTGCAGGCGCTGGTCGTCGACCTGCACCTACGCTGCGAGAAATATTAGCACAGGCTATGGAAATTCATCGCAATCCGAACCTAGGGGCAGGGCCCCGTGTACGCGGGCGTCGTCGTTTACTACCGGATTCATTGCTGCGGGAATTATTAGGACAGGCTAGAAACGCAGATCCCAACTTAGAACCACCTGCGTATGCAGGACCGCCTGGACGTGTTCTTCGTCGATTACTACCAGCACCATTGCTGCGAGAACTATTATTGGATCGGGTGTACGACGAAGTGGCCGACAGAGAAGAGCCCGTGAACCCAGTGCCGCCTATACGCGCTGCTCGTTTATTACCTGCACCATTGCTTCGAGCAATGTTGCAGACTCCAATCGTATCTGTTTCGTCACATAGACGATCGGCCAATATAATGCTAACGTATTTGCCAATAATCCAATCGCTTCAAATGAACAATCTTGCCGCGAGGGAAGTATTACAAGAACATCTCATGGTCGAAGTCCAAAGCTATCACGAGCATTTGCATTATCTTAGGACAGGACATTCGCCAGTGGAGGTCGTGGACAATCCGATCGCCCCGGAAGCAGGTGTGGATGTGAACGATCCAAGCATTCAACACAACCGACATCTGTTTCATCAAATCGACCAAGAGGATCAAGAGCCATTCGTGCAGTATTTGCTTAGACTCCAACAGCAAGCCTCAAGATGTGGGTTTGCGGACGAGGAGCGTGCCGTGATTGATCAGATTTTGTGGGGATGCGCGTCGGACCATTTGCGCAATAAGATTTTGACCTCTGGAAACCGTATAACTCTGCCGATTGTGATCGCTCTAGCGTCTAAAATAGAATTCGACGAACAAATGCGGATGTGCGAAGTTTTCGCCGCATTGATTGAAGGAGATCCGAAACACCTGTAAATGAAAACAAAACAAAGTCACAATTTATTTTTATTATTTCGACTGTTATATTTTTGGAACATATATTTTCAACCTTTACACATATAAAACGCACAATAAAAACCAATGAATGCCAAAAAATATTAATTGTTTTTAGTTTAAATAAGTATACCGATTACTATTATTGGATTCAGACAAATATAATCAATAATGTATAAGTGTGTCCTGAGCTATATGATCTCAGAATAACCAGTAGCTAATGATCTCAAGAACCGATTTGTTATGTTTAAACAACTACCAGATCAATGCAGGATTCGCCAATTCAAAAGATACATGAAAAAACAGGCAACAGATTTGTATATCCCACAATAAAATTAAAATCAACGACAAAAGGATATGACGCAATGAGTCGACTAAAATTTGGAATACAGCAACCACTGTTATGGATATAATCTACTTCGTAATATCGATTGTTCAAAAATAATATGGGGAATACTTTAAATATCAAAACACAGATGGATATATTGAACAGACTAGACGAATAGTTACCATTTAACACATAATAGAGATGAATTTAACTAAGACAAATGATACTGATGTGTTAAGGAATGACACTCCAAGAATATCTGTACGAATAAGGAAAGCCACCTTAAGCATCTACTAACAACACTAACAAACGTTTTAATTACGTAAGTATCAATGTAGATATATAGAATAAAGCTATTTGAAGACGATTGTAATCTGTGCTCTCATCTTGTATAGCAAATGGTTTCATAACCTCAAAAGGCGTGTACAGACCGTTCTGCAACACGAAGCGCAACATGCAACGCAACAGATTTATAAAATTGTTACTGTTGGCATTGTAACTGCGAAGAGCTCAATATATTCATTTGAAACCTCAGTGATAGTTGCTGCAATTGTTTTGGATTGTTTTGGCCCTAACGTTTTGGCTATAGAGTTGCTTTCCTCTTCCCATCATGTCCTACTTATCGCCTATCCTACTAATATGAATCGATAAATGCGAAAGTTTGAATGTTTGTTTGTTTATTACTTTGTCTGTTTGTTACTTCACACACGGCAACACAGATAAACGGATTTTGATTAATTTGGTACATAAATAATGGGGTTTTGGGGTTGTAACTTTGGGTACTATTTTTTCTATTAACCTACCCCTAAAAGTGGGGTGTCAATGTTTATGAACAGTAAAACAAGAAAATTGCGGGTGTATAACCTATGTTGTTGCCTGAAATAGTGAGAAGAGATGTTTACGACAAAGGATTTTCTGAGATTTCTATTTTTTTTATTATTATTGTTTGTTTTATATTTTATTTTTTGTTGCGTATTATGATTTATTGCTGCAAATCATAACACAAAATAAATATGATGTATATTTTTATTTTATTAAAAAATATGATATATATATAAATGGGACCTTATTTGAGATCTATTAGTTTATCAAGTTATTCAAGGTTGTACTTAAACAAGCCGCTTATAAAATGAATAGATATTAATGCACGCCTACACCGTCTCTCCTTCACTATGGGTGGTTGACTGGTAGAAAATGCTCTTAGCGTTAAGTCCGCCATTTGTACTAGTTAGTTAATCTGTGCAATAAAGTATTAAATAAATAAATAATAAATAAATAATGTAAAAAAAATTACAAATTATTGACATTATAACGTGATGAATGAATTATATTTGATGAATTATTATGAGTGTCTGTAAATGCGGTTCTGTACGCAAGTGAAGTTCAGCCCTTGAGTGAAATAGTGCACCGTGCCCAGACATCATAATTTTATAATTCTTTTGCATGTGTGTGTGTTGCCGCTGCTCGTCATCGTAACGGATTTCGATGAAATTCGATAGGTAATACGTACATACTTTTTATAGCTATCCGTGTGGGTGAACTCGAGGGACGCTACTAGTTTTGTTGCGTTAACTGTTTGTTTTTTTTTGTGTTATGGTTACTTTGTTTATTTTAATTATTATCCTAATTATCATATTTTTTTGTTCCTTTTATTTTTCTATTTATGTATGAAGGCTACAGCGAAAGTTTATGCGTAATCATCTAATCACTACATAAGTAGAATTCTGATTGAACAATCCGGGGTAGGTTATTTAATTAAATAATTATTTGATTTAATTACCTGATGCAATGTTTTTTTTTTCGTTTTATTAATAAAAAACGCTTTTTGCTCCGGGGGGCACGTTAAGGCTTCCGTCCTGTTGTCATTATTAATTGATAGCAGTTATTAGACGCCAAAGGCCCTTCACATCAGAGGTCCTTGGGCGGTCTGACACCCAAGGCTGGCACTACCTCATTCGACAAGCAAGCAAGCAAGCAAACAAACATAATATCCATTCCATGTATTAAAAAACATTAAATATTTTATACCCTTTCATATTTTATCCTTGTCTCTCATTCCTACTCCATCGCTAGGCCCAGACCACCTATCAAGTGATCATTCCGATGAGCCCAAACACGACACCTCAGCTGTAAGTAGGCGAGGAGTAGAGCATCCTGCAGATTCCAGGAGATGCTGCAGCATCAGTTTTACCAAGTTAAAGGATTAATGTTACAATATGGCAAATTTCGTTGCGATCAGACCTATGGAAATTGCTCCCATGCCTTCATCAAATAGAAAAGTGCTGGTTATCTTCAAACGGCAGAACAGAGTTTCTTCTCGGTCCCCTTTCAAATAAATAAACTTAATTAAAATTACGGTTTATCCATTATGGAGTTAAGAGATCACAGACAGACACACACAGATGCACTTGTAATATTTGTAACAGCCACTAATTAACGTTCGGGGTAATGGGGTTATTCTTCCTATCTCTTTCTTTCTCTGTTCCTCTCTTTCTATCTTTTTATTCCTGAGAAAGGTTTCTCATTAGTTGAAACGTTAGAGGCCGATGATGATGATTTAAAAATTGAACTGTCTATTTTAATCAATTTTCCTTAGCCGTTTAATCGATTTTACATTTTCTATTGGAGTTCTAAAAGTATACATTCTAGTTTAAAAGATTTTTTTATCTAAATTTTCGAACCTAATCGATTTTGTTTTTATGATCGGAATTCTATTTAATATATTTGCTGCGACAATTACAGCGACTATATTATTATAACGGTATTTAATTAAAAATATTTTTTTTTATACATTTTCCTTAAGTACAAAGTAAATGAACAATTTCAGGCACTTTTCCAAATGCAAGCACCCAGAGACGAGGCGGCTAAAGTCGAAGAGCAAAGGAAACTAATAGAATTCCATGTCATTGGTAACTCTTTAACCGGCCCGGTTAATAAACAGACCATGCTCTGGCTTATAGGTAAGGAAAGCTTTTTTGAACCGACTGTCCAACGAAGGGCTGTGCGGTACATATTATACATATATCTTTGGCGCGTCCTAATAGCCGAAACGGCTTGATCGAATTTGATTATGACAGATTCAAGGATACCCGGATTCGTGGTACTGATTTTATTTATCAACCTTTGGATGTTCACACAACGTATGTGTTTACGTTTACTGGCGTCGTAACTGAACTCAATTAGCAGTGCGGGCGCACACAACTGGTCTGATAAAATTGTCAATACAGCACTGCGGATTCGCACGCAAGGCGTGGTTTCGCTTGCCTTAAAATTTTACAAACACAGACGTGTGCGTTTTCCGCAGTCAACGTGTTAAAATTTAATTAACGTGTCCGACCACATTTTAGCGGATAACTAAATTTCCTTATCTATTTACAGGTCTCCACAATGTGTTTTCACATCAGCTGCCAGAAATGACGAAGGAATACATATCTCAATTGGTGTTTGACTCGTGAGTATTGGACATCTTTATATTTTAGTCAATTATTTTTATCTTTGTAATTGAAGGAAAACATTGTGAGGAAACCCACATAGAGTTACCCGAGAATTCTTTCGAGGTGTTATCCACCAATCCGGACCAGGTCTTCGCGGTGGATGATAGCCTGATCTTCCTGCCGAGACCCGCGCTCAGCTGTGGGCCGATATGGGTTAATGATGATATTCTGACGTTTATAAATATTGCAAATGTTTAAAATTATGTTTCCTTTCAGCAAACACAAAACATTAGCCTTAATTAAAGAGGGCAAGCCGATTGGCGGAATATGCTTTAGGACATTTCCCTCGCAGGTATGCAATGATCTTTATTTAAAAAAAAAAAACTATGATAATATCTATAGCGGGACAACCTAGTGGGAGAAGGTCCGCCTACTAAGACGGTTGCGAGTTCATATCCCAGTCTGGCTCGCGCCAATATGTGTCTTGTAAAACACGTATGCAATTATCACATTCTTATCCCGCGGTAGATTACGTCCTAATCCGGTTCACGAAGTGAGCTGAGACCCGTGTCCAGCAGCGGTGGATATAGGTTGTGAAGGCGCGTGGTGAAAGCGTGAATTAAAGATTAAAAAAAAAGATTATTTTTTAATTGTACATCGTTATATTTCAGGGCTTCAGTGAGGTGGTCTTTTGCGCGGTGACTTCGAACGAACAAGTGAAAGGCTATGGAACACACCTGATGAACCACCTGAAAGATTATCACATCAGAAACAACATTTTGCATTTTCTAAGCTTTGCAGATGAGTTTGCCATAGGTAAGATGGGAGATCAGACTCATTCCCCAATTCTTAACAGGTAAAAACACAAACGTCAAACACCCCGTCGTTTTTGCGTCGGAGGTTAAAAAGAACATTGGACTCGGAGAAAATAGATATGGATTGCACAAGTCTTCGTCCTGTGCAAAACATAATGTTTATGTTATGGCCTGACCAAGGGAAATGAGGATTAATTTTTATATTTTTTAAATAGGTTATTTCAAGAAGCAGGGCTTCAGTAAGGACATCAAGTTGCCGCGCGCGATGTACCAGGGCTACATCAAGGACTACGAGGGCGCCACGCTCATGCACTGCGAGCTCAACCCGCGCATCGTCTACACGCAGTTCACGAGCGTCGTCAGGACGCAGAAGGAGGTAATGTTACGACACCCCCGCCCCCCTTCCCTCCATTTTTATTTTTTTTATTTTACTGGGTTACGAGACGAACCAGTCGTTCACCGTATGGTAAGCGCCACGCCTGCCCATAACAGGTACAGTGCCACTCAGAATCTGTTGCGGTACTGCAATAATGTTTGCACACTACTGCTTGGCGGATGAATATCTGGTACTTCCGCAGGCGGTCTCTTGCAGAAGAGGCCTCCCACTACAAACATAGATAATTATATAAAAATATGGAAATGTAGAAATATAGATAAAATAATGTTTATTACTTGATTATCATTAATAATTTAATGACGATTGTTATTGTTTCAGATCGTCAAGAAGTTAATTGATATGCGGGAAAAGGAAGTCCGACAAATATATCCAGGACTGACTTGCTTCAAGGAGGGCGTAAGTCTGCGTCAATTTGAGGATTTAATTGTTAGCGAACCGATTGGTCCAAAATGGGAGTTAAATTGGAGTTCTAGATTTCGGAAATAGAATTTATGATTGGATGGTTTTCATGGCTAAATGTTAACAAAAATGTTGCATTTAAATCTCATGTACAGAGAATAGAGAAAAATAAAAATAAGTCTATCAAAGTAATTGATTTTGGTTTGAGTTTGAAAAAAGGACATTTCTTTTTCAAGCCTGTATCTCGCACAGAAAAAAAAAACGAAATCTGTGATGGGATACATAGTAAAAGTAAATCTTCAACCAAAAATGTTCTTATAAAAATATTCCCAAAAGTTATTTTAAAAAATATACGCAACGTAACTCTGTCTCTCTCTCCTACCTTATATACCTACCTACCTGCCTTATATCTCCCTCTCAACTTCCGTTCGCCTCGCCGGATCACATTTTTCGTAACGCATTTACCAGCTTACTCCCTTGTGATGCGTGCGTAAAGTTCGAGATGCATGAGTGACGTGAGCGACGCCGCAGGTGCGCAGCATCCCCGCGGACTGCGTGCCCGGGCTGCGCGAGGCGCCGCGCCGCGCGCCGCCGCCGCGCCTGGACGCCGACGCCGAGGCCGACCCCGCGCTGCTGCGGACCGTCCTGCACGCGGTGCGTATACACCACCACACTATACCCGTGTTTTCCCGCCCTCGTGGCAAGTTATGAAAAACACCCCAATTGTGTTTTCAGCAGTGAATGTGTTAACTCAACCGGTGCTTCGGAAATAAGGAAGTTGTACATGTGTGTAACTGATGTTTCTAGATGAAAACTCACGCGACCGCTTGGCCGTTCCTGAAGCCGGTGGACAAAACCGAAGTACCCGACTACTATGACCATATCAAATATCCCATGGGTAAGTTAATATCCCACGCTGCAAAAACATCCTATATTTTCTATGAATCAAGGAATTTAATTTATAGAACAAACAATCACAGTGATAAACTAAACATAAAGCTTAGTCTAGTCTAACGACAGGGCAGCTTATAGATTTTAGAAAAACCTATTAAGCAGGAACACCCTCATAATTTAATAAAAACACACTATATTAACTACTTTTTGGGCATTTAAGTAAATTACGATGAATGAAATGTATATAAATCTTTATAATATAAACTTTAAATAGCCACAGCTCTTAGACCATTTCATCAACAAATTATATAAATATCTAAAGTAATGTTGGCGATTTTTCGCTCTGTAACATAAATAAGTAGAATCCCTCAAAAGAAATCATCCAGTACTTGTGTTCCGTAGACCTCCGCACGATCGGCGACCGCCTGAAGGCCCGGTACTACGTCTCCAAGCGGCTGTTCATCGCAGACATGATTCGCATGTTCACCAACTGCCGCCTCTACAACTCGCCCGATACAGATTACTACAGGTAACACTACTGCACTGTACACTACAGGACACAGTATACACTACATTACACATTAGGCTATAAGTAGGGTTGCCATCCTTAAAATTTGGCAAACAGGACGAAACGCGTGAAAACATCAGATTTTAGAGCCCAGAACAAGGACGTGTCAACAGGTTTTTTTAAAACATAGTCAATGTAATAAAAAAATCCTATAGTGGCATGGGTTCAATTTTAACAAAAGATTCCACACATTTTTAACACACGATGGGTTAATACATAAATAAACTAACAATATTGTTAACTTCCCAGGTGCGCCAACGTGCTCGAAAAGTACTTCCATACCGAGATGAAAACAGTATGTTGAGGAGTTAACACGATCTTGTCGCAAATTAGCAATATGTGACCCGTTGACACTTCTCTATTTCCCCTAATGTCACAGGTTTTATTCGAACAAAAGATACCACGCGACGGATTAATAAACAAACTGACAATATTGTTAACTTTCCAGGTGCGCCAACGTGCTCGAGAAATATTTCCATACCAAGATGAAGGAGGTTGGCCTTTGGGACAAATGACTTCGAAAATTTGACTTCGACGATTTCTTCGTCAACGATCTCATTAGCAATGCGCAGGGCTCCTCCGCCGCTGATAAATAGACCTCTTAGTCCGTGCAGCAAAGTTAGTGATATTAGAAAAAAAAATGTGCTTGTGTAAAACATACTTAATAGGGCTGGGAATGTGTCTCCGGGAAGTGATGTGTTATTGATTGACTAGATTATTTAGTAAATTGACGGATCCGATTTTTTATTTTACTGCGAAATCGGCCATTTTTGTGAAACTCAGTGTGATGAAAAAAATCTTATAATTCGAACTCTTCTAGTCTAACACCCTTACTAAAAAAAAGTTAAGTAATGTGTAGCAAAACTGCGCGTTACAATATTGTACTGCGCAGTATTAGTGAGGTTATTTAACTTTTCATTGGTAAGAGGGTGAAGACATCGGCCGCAGCGTAGGCAGCTGGACTGCGCTCCCGCTGTCTAGACGGTAAACCCTGTCGCCGTGGTATTTCAAACAAAACAAACATGGAAACATGCCCACGAAAGAAGTAGAAGATAAAAGAAAACATACCTTGCGTGTGTACATTTTGAACGGTTTAGTGAAGCGTCAGTTTGTTAAATAATCTCTTAAAGCTCACTATACATGCCGATAGCATAAACGAAAGCATGCAAAGAACTATTTTCATATCAAAAATTGGTAGCAAGGACCAAAGACGTTTGGTATCCTCATACCAAACGTCTTTGGGTACTTCTCGAAAAATTGCCGATTTCACCTGCCTGAATAATTAAGTTGGGATAACTTTGTTTCCCGGATTTAGGGCAAAGTAACTCTTTGGATAGTTGAAAGGACACTAGCTGCATCGAGGCCAATATCCTACACAATTCTAAATAAAGGTGGAGAACTCGAAATTTAAGTTTTTAATTGAATTTTCTAAATAACCTGTGTATGCGAAAAACGGCAATTTTTTTTATAATTCTACCCCTTAAGTACGAAACGTGCCTGGTATGTGTGCGCACGCAATCACAGTTATTTGTAAGTGCTATATGCGTGCGTACAGGCACCCTCACATACAAGCTCAGTTTGTTACCGTTCTATGATTGAAGTTATCTTCTTCAATATAATATAAACCCACCTATTACCTATTGTAAATTTTCTGTACTGTGTTTTTTTTTTGTGTACAATAAAGACTTTTATATTCTATTCTATTCTATTCTATTCTATTGAGAAGATAACACGTTTTTGTCACAAAAGAGCGACATTGTTTTCGGTTTTAGAATGCTGAGCTGATGTAGGGACATTGTTTCACTTGAGAGGTATCTTCAATAGTCTGTCATCTCCCGATATAATACTATGTTTTCCATACCAGCTATAGGCGTGTGTGCGGGCTTTATATATATCAATGTGTGAAGCAGAAACGATAAGATTGTTACATTGGAAAGTGCGTATTAATATTATATCATAATATAACCATGATTTTAAATGATATTGTTATATTAGTTCTTAGGGGGTATGAACCCCGATACGATTTTGCGTAGCCTAGTGTCAAACTGACGAATAGCATTTAATCTCTTTACGACATTCTATAGATTGATTTAAGAAAACAAATATGTTAATTCTCACGAAGAAGTTGTAGTCATATTAAACCTAAGTGTATACCATTGCATGTTAAATAATCGTAAATTTAATCTATGTAATCGATAATAATTGATGTCGAATAATTCTCTATTATATTCTAGAATAATTTAGGACTTCAAAATCCAATGCCCCATTCTCCGAAAGCAATTATGAAGTTAATATTAAATTACATTATCTATACACCAAAGTTGAAATGGGATACTCAACAACTAAACAACAATTGGTTCAGTGATAGTAGTGACTTAAAAAAAAGAAGTTTTTGCATTTCTAGTATATTTGAGTCAGACAGAAATAATTTCAAAGCTGTCTTATTTAGATTAAGTTTAGTTCGGCGCTCTCAGAATTGACGCCACTATAATTATTGCAGTACATTTTACAAGACATGTTTCTCTCTTTAAAGTATCATAACCGATGTAGAAAATCTATGTACTCAACACGTTTTCGATTAGAGGAAATTATATAACAATTAGATATTAAATATATGGACTGTATTAAAAATGTTTCCCCCATATTAATGGGGATTTTTTTCAAATTATGATGTCATATCAAGACTGATAAATTGAATAAAATGCCAATGAGAATCATTTTAATCAATTTATAAATTTTCATTAGGTCTCCTTGATAAACCTAGTTTTTTGAAAACATTTCTAACCTTTACATAGGTCATTGTAATTTGTAGACCACTTTTCGTAGATTCTTGATATTTTGTAAGAGCTTAAATAAATAATCTAATCTCGATTGTATGTACGATTTGTAGTTTGCTTACGTTGTGGGTTGTGTTTATGTCGTATGCGATAGGCGTCAGAAGACTTGGTATGGTTCCTCAGGCCAGGACATGCTAACAGATCTTTCTATGGACCCTACACTACGTGAGGTCCGACACTCACTTGGCCAGTTATTTTTATAACTGGGAATCTTTTTGTATTTGTTTTTCTGTAGTAGATTCGTGTTTAAAGTCAATAAATTATTCCTAATTTATCATTCTTTTATTTGTTCTAACCTAGCTGCGCCCCGCGGCTTCAGCGGGATCTGTGTTAAAGCAAATGAACTCTTTCTATAAGTTGGGGTCATTGAGAGGAAACTTGGGTTGGAAGACACTTACCAGGTTTTGGAAGAGAGTGAATGAATGAAGAAGATTGGTAATATGAATATGTAGGAAAGACTGAACGCCCATAATAAAAATGAACAAAAGAGCGGGAAAGTTTAAATTTGGTTGTGTTTTGATTACTGTAGTAAACAAAACGACATCTTTGAGGGTCTAAAGATGCCAGCAAGTGAGACCATAGTTATTTTTTGTTTGACTGAATTACGAGACGAGCAATTCGTTCACCTGATGGTAAGCGCTACGCCTGCCCATAACAGTTCACCCAGAACTTTGCATTGCATAATCTTGCGCAGCACCGCACTGCGCTCGTCATCGAGACATCGCGTCTAAAGTCATATACCCAGTAATTTCACTGAAACAATGGCCTTCAAACCGGAACACAGTAATGTTTGCTCACCACTACTTAGCGGATGAATATCTGGCAAAGGGTATCTTGAAAGTTAGAAAGCTAAAACGTACAACTGTCGTGTACACAAAATATCTCACACGATAATCATGTAAGCGTAAGCAATACTTTCGACAAGCAAAAGTATGAAACATAATTATATGCCACGTCCACTTGCGTGACCGATTGACCGCTAAGCCGATTTTCTTGTCTAGCCACGGGTGCGGCTCTGCACACACCGTAGTATTTTCCCATACGGCTAACACCACTGTTGTGTTTTCCCGCACTCGCAGTAATTTATGAAAAACACCACGGTTGTGTTTCAGCAGTGAACGTGTTAACCGAGGATGTTTGTCGTAACTCAAGGTGCACTCAATAAAACTCGAATATCAATACTGTATTGGTTTTATTTACTTCTTATTCACACGTCGTGATAGAAGAACACTTTTTAGATGGGAATGTAAATATTTTTACATGATTTCTCTTTAACTTTAATATTATATACCAGTCTCCTTGTACATTTGAAATCCAAATAGACTTAAGTACCTTATTAATGTACTGCGTAAATAACTTAAATGCTCACTTAAAAATATCTTAACATAAGTAAATATAGGTAGGTATACTTTTATTTCATAAAGTTTGAAAAGAATCGCTTTTAAACGCAACTTTTGTACATGACATGCGTACATGCGTTTTGTACATGCGTAGATGACAAAAATTCACCACGCATAGGTTTGTTACTTTGTTTTCGATTTAATTGAATTTAAAAGCGATATGACTTCAGACTAGATAATTCAACTACCATTTTTGCAGTTACAAAATTAGTATTTATATTTAGGTACTATCGAAAAAGGTCTACTGTTTTCGGCACCATCTTTACCTTGCCGAGGAAAGCAGAACCAACGAAATTACATTTCTAGTCTAACTTCATACAACGAATTCATTAATTTGGTTGCGAAATGGCCCCTTCAATTAAAGGATATATATATATATGTAACATTTCATTTAACACCTGATAAGAAATAGTCTAAAATAAAGGTGGTAGTTAAAGAGTCGATGACACAGAAAAAAAAAATACAAAAATCTTAAATCTATGATACTGATACTGTGAAGCTGTCAGTATAAAAAAAAACCGTTTCAAAAACAATACGATACAAGAGTATGCACATGAAAATGACACATAAAAACAATAGTTCAATCCCATGGACACACGGCGCAAAATGAAACTTACGAAACTGTACCATTTAATTTCATACTTAAACGTATGTGAAACTGACTTAGCACAACTAAATCAGTCTGAAAGAAAGTAAATATAACTTGGTTTCGTCGGTTACGTGGCGCCGCATGCCATGGCTAAGTACGCACATTATAGTGCAAGGTTACAATGTTAGTACTTTATCTTATGGACGGAACCCCTCTCCCTTACGTGTTATTTTAGAACCACAGGGCCACCACAACGTCCGCGATAACGGTAATAAGTCGAAATATAAAGATACGGTCTAACTTATGAGATCATGGACCAATCAAAACATTTTAAGTACATTACGATTGTGTTTGAACTCAATTTGTAAATTTAACATAATTATTTGATTGACGAGCAATAGGGCACGGGATATGGTTATCATAAAATATGTACAGGGTCGATTAATAGAGCACTATTAGTTGATTTCATGTCGATATGTAAATAATTTGTTTCGTCTGTACTGCGGTTTGAAAACAAGGAGAAACTAAAGGGGTTTCTAGACGAAAAAAGATAAAAATTACATTCAACTTTGATCATCTAAGAACCCTTTTACAATCTTGTAGAATAGAGTTGTTCCGTACACAGCATCCCAGGTCCAACACCACTGTGCTGGACGCGACCCAACATCGGTGACTAGGCGGAGCTGTGTTGATTTCTGATCATTAGCTACATCGAATACAACTAGTCCTTACGAATAAAAATATCACTTGTCCACCGAATCGAACGTCACTATCACTGGAAGTTCAACATTTTTGAGTATTTACTTTTTTATGAACACATCACTGTCTCACTGCACGATGTTCATCAGGCGGCCGAAACGCGAGCATATTTATGTAACCAGTATAGCCTTGTATACGGTATGCTCGTGGGTGCCCCTGGGGGCGTTTGGCACTCGGCGGGTACGTTCCCTTCACTCTTGGGTGCTCGAGGAGCTTACTGAGACGTTGTCCTGATGGTTGACGTTTCGTTGCGTACCCGATGGCGATCCTGCGCAAGATCTGTAAAGGAAACTGTTTCATAAAATAAACTGACGTTCAGTTTTAGGTTAGGTTGAAGATACTATAGAAAAAAATAGTGCGTGGAGTCCCTCCGCGCGGAAGAAGTGAAATTTCGTAATGTGGAAATGAAAATAGGAAGGGGTAGAAATAGATTGTTAGTGAAATCATATTGTTTCTGACAAACTATATTAACATTGCTTACAATTCACAATTGATCGCATCTTTTAATTATCATTTTCGAGTGGAGAAATATCCAAATCTATAACATTTACAATAGGATTATGATAACTAAAGTAAGATACGAATGTTTGAGTTCTATTTTTTCAATATTTCTTGCAAAAACTGCATCTAATAAAAAAAATATCTAAAAGCCAAATTGTAATTGTATTGTATACTACGCGCATGCGTTCGAGTGCCACGCATTCACTCTCGCCTCTGTCTCTTTCTATTCTCCCTCCCCAGGAGCGTTAAACGTTTAACGCAACCTTGTTGGAAGTCGCATTAGAAGTATCACTTCAAAAACTGTAAAGCGACGATCAACACGAAGAAGCATAAGAGGAATTGTTTGTTTCTATGCGTAGTGTACAGTTGTAGGTACCTGTCGTCCCTCGCGCAGGGCGGCGCGTCCCGCGCGCGGAGCGACGGCACGAGCTCGTCGGGAGAGGAGGCGCGGCTGCTGCGGCCGCTGCCCGCCTCGGAGTACGAGTTGTCACTCGTCAGCTGGAAACCACGAGCGGGACTCTTAGCCAAGTTGACACAAGTAAAATACTATTTAACACTTTGACTGCTGAGCCGATTATCTTGTCGAGCCACAGAAGCGGCTCTGCACTCACCGTAGTGTATTGTACAGCTAACACCACAGTTGTGTTTTCAGCAGTGAGCGTGTTAAAATTCTGTTTACAAAAAAAGTTCCACACGGAGATCGATAGAGAGGTTTCCTAACCTAACCGAGACAGTTCTTTATGCATTATGCAGCATACGGCGAGATCTGCAGTTCCATACAATTGAGATAGAAAATAGTTTTAAGGAAGTAATTCATATATTTTATAAGCTGGAATACAATCTACTATTTTCTATTCTATAATTTTTTCCAACACGCCACCTTAAATCTTGAAGAATCTTGAATCCGGAATATATTCTAGTCAACATTTAAACCCTCCGGTGTAGGGGAGGATTCTGTTTTCATTTGAGAAATCTAATTAAAATTAGTTGTTCGAAAAGTGGACCTTATTTCTGTGATATTGAGCAATAGAAGGTGGCATAGTTTCTTACCAAAGTGAGCGGATGCCGATTCCTGGCGGGGCTGAGCGCGCGGCTCCTTGCTTCCTCCACTTCCAGCTGAAGGATGCTCTCTTGGCTGCCGGTGAACTGAAGAATACACGCAACATAATAACATTACCAACCAAATGAGAAAAACTGACTGTCACAGTGACACTGTGACGGACAGAAACGAAGTTATTCCAACTACCTTTTGTACGGATGGACTACAGTTAATCGTGATAAAAAGTATCCCTTATCATTCCACAGGGTTCAAAATACGTCAAGATCAGTTTACCCGTGAAAAGGGAACAAAGAGACATAATTACTTTTGCTAAAGTCTCACGGTGACCAGCGCAGTGCAATTTTTTAGGGAAGCCATGGCGGTAACCTTCAGCCGAACGACCTGCACAATTCATCAGTCAGTGGTTAACGAAAATTGTGTAAGTACGGTTCACAGTATGGTTGAAACAAAGTTCATAATAAATAAACCATACATAAACTGATAAACACAATACCTTCCTTTGCGTCGCTCGGTCAGGTAATCTATACTCTAATATGTAAAGCCGAAGAGTTTGTTTGTTTTTGTTTGTTTGAACGCTAGGATCTCAGAAACTACTGGTTCGAATTGAGCAATTCTTTTTGTGTTGAATAGTCCATTTATCGAGGAAGGTTATAGGCTATATAACATTACGCTACGACCAATAGGAGCGCAGCATCAATGAAGAATGTGGCAAAAACGGGAAACATGGGGAACGGAGGATTATAGCAGAAAAACTGAACTTATGCGGGGAAAACCGCAGGGCGCAGCTAGTCAAATATAAATAGGTAGATGTGGTAAATGTAATTAATAAATACTAGGTAGGTTATTCTTATACAAAATATCTTAAAAATAAAGTACGTATTTAGGTATGCTTTGACGTCATATACATAAATTGCAGGAAATGCCCTTTTTGCCGAAATAAGTGATACGGGTCGACAATTCGGTGATAATGCGATAGCGAGTTTATCTACCTCAGCGGATAATATTTAGGCGTAATCTTCATCCTTTGTGACGATGTAACCCATTGTTTTTTTATTTATTTTTCGTTAAGTTTGCATTAGACCCTTATCTCATGATGATGCGGTCGAAGAGGGGTACCCGCATACCTACTATACATGTTCTTTCTGTAAATCGTTCCCAGATTATATTTCTCATAGACCATTTTCAAAATTTAGCTGGTTCCGGTGAACCCCCTGCAGCTACTTTTCTAGTATATTCCTATTTATTTCCCACCATCTATTATTTTTTGTCACGCCAACGTACACCCCCGTCGAGTCTCCCGTGGACCCCGGGGGGGGGGGGGGGAGCACCTGGACCACTTTGGGAACTAAGGGTCTAAATGTAACCTGTCACTAATGAATTTAATTAAATTTTTTTAATATTTTTGCTTACTACGGGGCTTATTACGTGTATTGCTTTCTACAGTCCCTAACGGTATAGTGGATCATTCGAATCTAGGCAATCACCAAAGAAACTACTGCTAGGATCATAGAATTCAGGCAATCACGAAGGAAACTTCTACTAGGATTTTAGTATCTAGGCAATCACCAATTAAATAAACTACAGCTAGGATCATAGAAATCAGGCAATCACCAAGGAAACTTCTACCAGGATCTTAGAATCTAGGCAATCACCAATTAAACTACTGCTACGATCATAGAATTCAGGCAATCACCAAGGAAACTTCTACCAGGATCTTAGAATCTAGGCAATCACCAATTAAACTACTGCTACGATCATAGAATTCAGGCAATCGCCAAGGAAACTTCTACCAGGATCTTAGAATCTAGGCAATCACCAATTAAACTACTGCTACGATCATAGAATTCAGGCAATCACCAAGGAAACTTCTACCAGGATCTTAGAATCTAGGCAATCACCAAGGAAACTACTACTAGGATCCGTGGGATCCGTGGGGGTCAGGTATAGCAATCTAAAACCACAGGTATGGGTGTTTGTGGGACCGTGTTCCCGATTGCCTAGATACAGGGAATCGTAGTTAAGGGTCAGGATCTATATAATCATGACGCGATATTATTTTTTTTTTCATTTCACTATCTAACTTATATTTAATCTGTTGCCCAAGTAGTTGTTACCTTTGCCAGATATTCATCCACCAAGCAGTAGTGTGCAAACATTATTGTGTTTGAAAGGCATTGTTTCCAGCGAAATTATTGGGCATATGAGACTTTAGAGCCGCTGTCTCAGGGTGACGAGCGCAGTACTGTGCCATGCAAGATTATGCAATGCAAAGTTCTGGGTGGCACTGTAACTGTTACGGGCAGGCGCTTACCATCAAGTGAATGACTTGCCCGCCCCGTTACTCAGTCAAATTTAAAAAAGTACTCACCACAAAGCCGTAGTACTTAAGTATGTCCATCTTACACATGGGACACGTGCGGTGTTCCAGCAGCCACGGATCTATGCAGTTCTTGTGAAAGTCGTGTCTGAAAGAACAACAAACCAACTTTCATCATCATCATCATCAACCCATATCGGTCCACTGCTGGGCACGGGTCTCCCCCCACTATCGTGAGCAGGATTAGGCCTTAATCCACCACGGCGGCCCGGTCCGAATTGGTGTATCACATCACGTACCGTCGAAATAATACTCGGGTGTTTTCCTTCACCGAAAAGCGAGTGATAATTACTTTATCTAGGTACTTAGATAAATATGGCGGCTGGTTATTGGTCTCAATTTATGATACAATTTATTTTTATTTAAAAAAAACCTTAAATTATAAAGATACGATCAACTTCCATGAGAAAATCAACCTTCATAATTGATGGCGTAAAAAACGAGGAAGTTATAGTGCCCGGGTATGTAAATATCATACACGGCGTATGAAACTAATACAAAACAACATAAACTTGATATTAACGTCTCATTGTGCCAACACTGACAAAATCCTTACAAAGCGATTAAAGTATAAAATAAAAAAAAAAAAAAAAGGTTATGCGATAATCCACCACGACGACCAGATCCGGGTTGGTGGATCACATTCGAAATAATTTTTGGGTTTCCTAGCGTTCTCCTTCACAGAAATATATAATATAAATGATTTAACACAACCGTTGTGTTAGCGGCACGGGAAAAAACAATGGTGTGTGCAGATCCGTTACTGTGGCTAGACAAGAAAATCGGCTCAGCAGTCAAAGTTTTCATACTATAGATAAAAGTTAATTTACGTCTCTGAGTATACCAGTACAGTAAAGGGTCCCAGATACGGTCATTTGTGATCGTCACTTGTTACGTGGAGTGTTGCCAATTAAACTCATTTAGAATTTGCATAAAAATTTGGATTTACGTAAATAAGCAAAATAGAACCAAAATTTTACAGAATAAAGCTATAGAGCTAAATGAAAATTAAAAAAAATAAAACAGTACAGTACAGTTGAAAATGATAAAATAAAACTGAAGTTGTCTCTAAATTGGCAACACTGCATGTAACAATTGACTGTCTCGGAGGTCCTTCTGAGACACATTACTTCCTCCACCACAAACTCACCTACAAGGAAGAGATCGGAGCGTTTCCGACACTTTGTAGGGTTCAATGCAAATGGCGCAGCATTCGCCGTCACCCTGCACTTCCTGCAAACAAATTACAGAATTAAATATATTATGTTAATAGAGATCAAGGAGTGAAAAACCTGTACCTAAGTTGTTGCCTTTAAATATTTTAAGATATGAGATCTGCTATACCGCCTCTTACTCAATAGTACAGGTTTTATACCAAATAAATATCTGAATGAATGACTGAATGAATGAATGAATGAATGAATGGATGACCGACTAATCTAGTCAATTCTATGAGAATACAATACATCTAGTGCTGGATTAAGCAAGCGCGGGGCCCGTAGCAAATTTTTTCAAAGAGCTCTTGATCTACTATTCAATATACTACATCATAATAAATTCAAAAAATTACGCTCAGACAGAGACGAGTGGGTTTAAATATGCGGGGCGCCTTCCGCTCCAGGCCCGTAGAAATTGCTACTCTTGCTACGTGGTAAATCCGGCACTGCATCCATCTATCCAGCGACTGATCAAGAGTTCTGACCGCCCTTGGCTTACCCCCCCCCCCCCCCCCCCCCTAGGCTTTTTCAGTCCACATCGCATTTACTTGTAGTGTTTTGTCTCAAATTGTCTCGGTCTAGTTTAAATATGTAGGGTAGAGCAATGACGCTAGATTATAAGGTGCATTGGAAGACACGATTTCAGCCCCCCCTCCCCCCCACCGATCCTCGCGCCCTAGGCTGCAGCCTAATTAGCCTAAGGGTTAATCAGGCCCTGCATCTATCTATATTATGTCGTTATATGGGGAACTGATAAGATTATCAAAAACTATAATACCATTAGCTATTACAGTATTCGTTAATAACTTACTCTATCTTCAGTCTTTAAACTCTTAACAGGTATTTTAGAAAGCGCCTTCTTCGCAGCACAGCACAACCGCTTCTGGAAATCAAAATATATAGAAATTCGACTACCAGTGTTAATGAACCATTTCGAAACCTTTATAACGCCATCCGAACATAAATAAATTCTATAGAAATAAATGTCAATTTGAGGAAAAAAAAAAAAAACTTCGAATGTTTTTCGGCGAAGTAAGAACTTGGGGTTTCATGAAGCACTGTTTGAACTCTTTGGTGGCTTCAATAGAAGGGTGAATTTTTTATACACAGTAAGCATTATTACATAATTTTTAAAGTAAAACCTTTACGCGCGCTTGACTTGGGGAGTAAACTGGTGAATGCGTGACGATAGCGTTACGGAAAGAGCGATCGGACGACGCGAACGGAAGTTGAGAGGGAGATTATAAGTTAGTGAAGATAGAAAGAGAGATATGTACGTTTCGTATATTTTTTTAAATATCTTTAAAGTATTCTTTTTTTGAAATATATTTTTAGTTTAAGTTTTACTTGTACTATGTGTCCCAGCTCGCATTTCGTTTTTTTTTTTAAACTACTGGTTACTTACAGAGAGTCTGTCCTTGGCGTGTATGTATCTGAACCGCTGGATGTAGTAGAAGACGAGCCACGCCAGCGAGATCACCATCAGGACTATGAACGATATGGACACGAACAGCACCGATGTCCTGGGAACAAGAGAAATGGTCACGCTGATGACAGACTCGAAGCGAGAAATTCATTCTTTCCAAGCGCTCTACGCTAGCTCCATATCACTTAAAAGAACATAATATTAATTATTTATAGCTGTGTTATATAATAAAGCATTATAATTCAACCAAGACTATAAGACTATATCAACTATAATCTGAAGGTCTACAAGTCGAGAGTGAATAGGTATCTTCTAGGCAAGCATGCTCCATCATCGACCGTGTCGAAACTTACCGGCAGGTGAGACTGCGGTCAAATGCTTGCCTATTCTGCAATAAAAAAAAGACAAATATTGCGACGCTTCACGCCGCGGCGCGAGGCATGCGGGCGCGCCGCGCGGCGCTGTCATTTTGATACATTTTGACAGCGCGGCCCTGCATAGATTTCTAATTCGCCTTACCAGAAACTGTCTAGCGCCATTTTTAACTCAGTCACTAATTGACAGATATAATTGTGGGACTTTTGGCGAAAGTATCGCAGGACATTTATGCCTTGTCCCGGCCAAAAATAACTAGGGCCTAGTGTAAAGCCGGCCTTATGAATGCTTCATCAAAACTATATTACAGTTCACAGTGTAAGAAAAATGTAGCATTAATTGAAGCAAAAGCTTCGTGAATAGTAATTACATACAACACCACCGATGCCAACATAATACCACTTGCGATAGCTTCACAATGAATGTATAACTTACCTGCGGATCCTAAGCGGAAACAAAACAAAATTAACAATAAATAAACTACGAACCTAGTTTTACAAAGCAGAGGTTGTGAGGAAATTGAACAGGAAATAAATGTAATAAATTGAAATAAAACTTTTTTTTTATATGACTGTGTGACGAGACGAACAAGTCTTTCACCTAATGGTAAGCGCTACGCCTACCCATAACAGTTACAGTGCCACCCAGAACTATGCATTGCATAATCCTGTGCGGCACTGCACTGCGCTCGCCACCCTGAGACATCGGCTCTAAGTCTCATATGCCCAGTCATTTCGCTGGAAACAGTGCCCTTCAAACCGGAACATAGGAATGGCAGAAAATTACAAATTTGTTTCAGACTATGCACATGAAACACGTAATTTCGTGTTCTCTCCAAATCAATCCAGGAAGTTTCAGTGAAGCGTCGCCCTTTACTGAATCGTGATTCGTGACGTTCACTGCGATTTGATTAACTATTGAGTACTGTGACCAGACTGAAACCTTCAGACTTTATTTTCATAATAAAAAACTTGCTTGTCTGTCGAGTGGAGTGGACGACCGAGTAGATGATATAAATATAAGTACCTGGATGACCGAGCTTTGCTCGGTAGATTGTTTATAAGCGTTTTTTCCAAGATCGTTTAGGCATTTTTAAGTGAACACGTTAAGAAAGCACAAATAATATAAATAAATAATTAATTTTCTTAGTCAGGAAGAGTCATATTTTTCAGTTTAAATTTGGACTACTCAAACGCCTCCAACGCTTTGTTATTTTTCTTCCAAGTTTATGTTTAATTTGATATAACACGAATAAAATAACATTTTCTAAAAATGATTCCTAGCTAGATCGATTTATCGCCTCCGAAACCCCCTATATACTAAATTTCATGAAAATCGTTGGAGCCGATTCCGAGATTCCAATTATATATATACAAGAATTGCTCATTTAAAGATATAAGATTATGTAGACAACTCAAGACACTTAACACGCCACAATCCATGCAAATAAGCTTGACAACTCCCACATATAAATGACTTGTGTACACGCGCTAAAGATGTGTAAGTAGAGAACTAATCTCCACGACGAAAACAAAAGACTACCCGCTAATATGAAGGTTTATACAAAGCGTTCGTCTTTTACATTCGGGCGTGTAATATTGACTGTCCTCCCTATTGTCCACCCGATTCCGCGTACAGTGACAGAGAAGCGGATCGCGAAGGTGGAAAGTGGCCATTCTGCATTTAGTACTACAGCATATAATCATATGACCGTTCGTTCGTGTATTCACCGTTACATGGTGGACATTCCATCTGTACTCACGAAGCGGTTTGCCTCCACCGCAAAGGAATGGAACTCCTTGCCTGAGTCTGTGTTTGCCGATAGTTACAACCTGGGAGTCTTCAAGGCACGAGTGAATAGGTTACTTCTAGGTAAGCGTGCACCATCGTCGCCTTGTAACTTAACATGGGTTGAGATAGTGGTCAAAAGCACCGACCTCTCGCTCCCGACCTTGATTAAGTCAATGGTCGGGGACGAGAGGTCCTGGCAAGCCGGAGAAACCTTCTGCGAAGAGGTGATGTCGCAGAAGGAGGCTGCAGAGCGGGAACGGGAGATCACCTCCGAACTTCCCCTCCGCAGCCGGCGAGCGGGGCGTCGAAGAAGAGTATTCTTCAACGCCCTGCTCCGGCCCCCATAACAGAGGCTTGGGCGGCGGACCGGGTGTACGTCCGCCGCCCACTCGTATGCCTCGAGGCGGCGCGCGCGGTATTCCCGCGCGCCACACTCACAAAGTTAGACGGAGTGGAGCACTCCTCTCCACTCCTACCAACGGGATGGGGTTCTCCCTGGAGGACCAACGCCGTCGGGGCTGCGGAAGTCCACTCTCGCACCCGTAGCCCCGACAACAAAGGCGTCCCGGTGGAACACCCTGGGGTTTAGTGGGTATACCCGTCAGACTGGCGGGGGAGTCCCACATAACCACCCGGCCCTCACCCGGGTCTGGTGGTATGCGTAATTGCATTCCCCAGGTAAAAAAAAAAAAAAAAAAAAAAAGTGGTCAAAAGCAAACCTGTTTATTAATTAAAAAAATATGTCCAAGATTCAACTTACTTGTTAATATTGTTCGTGACGTGGGCGAAGGTCCGTCCCTTGATGATGCCGACCATGACGCGAGTGCCGTTGTCGATAAGCCGGGTGATCTCCTCGCCCTTCCACTTGTATGTGAACACTGCACTAATGTTGCCTGGAACAAACAATTTTTTTTTATTTGACTGAGTAAAAAGTCGAACTAGACGTTCATCTGATGGTAAGCGCTACGCCTGCCCATAACCGGGCCGGGCCTTAATTTATTTTTATGTCACTAAGTAACGAGACGAGGAACTTGGTCACCGGATGTTGCTCATAATAGCTACAGTGCCACCCAGAACCTTCCAATACAAAATCTAGTGCAACACTGCACTGAGCTCGTCACCCTGAGACATCGGTTCTAAAGTCTCATATGCCTAGTAATTTCGCTGAAAACAGTGCCCTTCAAACCGGAACACAGATATGTTTGCACACTACTAATTGGCAAATGATTATCTGGCCAAGGTGTGTGTACTTCCTCAGGCGGACTATTACAGAAGAGGCTTCCCACTACAATTAAACGTATAGTACCTGGATGACCGAGCTTTGCTCGGTAGTATTATTATTCGCCAATAGATGTCAGGAAGAGTCATATTTTTCAGTTTAAATTTGGACTACTCAAACGCCTCCAACGCTTTGTTATTTTTCTTCCAAGTTTATGTTTAATTTAATATAACACGAATAAAATGACATTTTCTAAAAATGATTCCTAGCTAGATCGATTTATCGCCCCCGAAACCCCCTATATACTAAATTTCATGAAAATCGTTGGAGCCGATTCCGAGATTCCAATTATATATATACAAGAATTGCTCATTTATAAGATTTAGAATTGTTTGTGACAGCAAAATAAACATTGTATGATGATGATGGTGATCATAAAAAAGGAATAACAGTTAGACTCCACCCGCCAACACTCCGAACGCGATTGCGTGTGGCCGCACATTTCAATTCCCTCACCCCGATATCTCAGAACGATATGATAGATAAGGATAAAGCTACGGAAAATTATTTCAGCGTTTACCTAAGTACCAAAATGGCATGCTCGCTCTGACCTGCATTTAATCTTATTCAAAATTGTGTCACTCTCTAAATGCAATCATCACCGTCATCAACAATCCATATCGTCCCACTGCTGAGCACAGGTCTCTCTTCACTTTCGTGAGGAGGGTTGGTCACAATCCACCACGGGGCCTGGTCCGGATTGGTGGATAACCTACCCACCTCCGAAATAATTCTCGGGTGTTGTGGGTTTCCTACATTGAAAAGCGAGTAATAATAACTCTAATAAGATATAAAATTAATAAAGCGTAAAATTCTATTGCTTGCAACCAGAAGTCAAGATCTAAAAAGGTAATCAGAACTTTGCGCTGTCGCAACCACACGCCGGTTTTTTATCTCCCAAGATTTAATAAAGACGTGCCATTATCAAAACAAACTCGCGAGTGTGGGTCCCATCCGCAGTCATGGTGATTATAACGTAATATCACTATCACTAGAGATGCCGTTATCGCGGCGTGGTGATAACGGCCGGTAATTATCGTAATTTTGATAAGTGCGCTTAGTGATGTAAGCTGTTCTGTTTTCCGGGTGTTTTGCTCCAGAACTCTGGTGCAAGTAAATATTGTATTACCTACTGTAATGTTACTGTGTCTTCTTCCTGTATTTCTTTAACACTTTCACTGCTGAGCCTATTCTGCTCATCTAACATTTATTTATTGATTTATTTTTTATTCATAACTTACAAGTATCATTACAGGTAGGGCCCAATGCGATAGTGCAGTGACATGAACACAAAGTTTATGAGATCATACCTTATTACTTAATACATATTATAACACAAAACCCTTAAAGCTACCTTTGTGAATTCACACAGAGCACACCCAAATAGGTCAATTTCAACCGCTATTTTATTAATATTTAACGATAGGGTAAATCTGATTTACAATATTATATTTTTACGTTTTACCTACGTTTTTTTACTATGTCCCGCTTTCGACGAAAGAATCCCGCTTTTTTTCACTTAAAAAGTTCCAAAATTCCGACTTGGCAAAAAAAAAATACTGGCTACGCTGACGTTGACATAGACTCTACGCTTTTATTGAAAAGTAAATGTTATCAGACAAGCTTTTATAAAATAGGTATCGGTACTACAAGCTGATGATGATGAGTCTAAACACCGTTAGTTAGTCTGTTAGTCAATGAGGAGTTCCGTATTATCTCCTCTGTGAAAAGTGGACCTTTCACAACCCAAGTCGATGATGATGATTCACAAACACAAACCAAAATTGTACTATTATTAATGGATTATAGAAAACATGAATGACGGACAATTTTAGGATTCACGTGTTTATAAAGGCTGTCTGTAAGCCCACGCCAGTTTGCAGTAATGCGATCACATCCAGGGTTTCACTACCAAGGCAATGTAGCCTCTACACGTGACTGCCCCAGCTAAGATACCTATAAATAAGACTGCAATTGAATTATCTATTACATATGATTTGAAATAGCTATGTTATTTTTATGTTAAAGTAGTTGCACCTGGCGGCTTCGTAGATATTTTATTTGTTTCTTAGGATACTGAGTTTGTCTGCTAGAAGCATCCTCGAGACATTAACACGTTCACTGCTGAAAACACAACTGTGGTGTTAACTGTATGGGAAAACACTACGGTGTGTGTAGATCCGCGCCCGTGGCTAAACAAGAAAATCGGCTCAGCAGTCAGTGTTAATGAATCTTTTTCTATCAAATCGTCTGACAAGCCAGACTCCGTTCAACCATTCTAACCCTGTCAGTGATATAATTATCATATGTTCAAGAATTTTGTTCTCTACATAATGGCATGTGGTTTTCTACCTGCCGTCTTGCAGTTTTTTTCAGTTTTTTCGTTTTTAGAGCTACACCGGGTCACTAATATAAACGTGACTGTATTTCGCGCCAACCGTAAATCATTCTTTTCGTTTTTATGTTGAAATATTTAGCAATAATGCATCGTATCACTTAAATGTGTCAATAAATCGTCAAACTTATGATTTCAGTGTTCGCTCTGAAAACGAAAAAACTCATTGAAATTTAATTTCCCGCCACAACAGCTCATTAAAAAAACTGTTGCAGTTGGGCACCTACTATATAGTTTTAATTTTATTGTTTAGCAGTAGTGGTACTAAAATTAGTGAGCTATTACTAATTATCCTGAAATTATTCCGTGATTTTCCTCACCTTGCTATTTATTTGTGTAATGAATGAGTAACTACTATAAATTACAATGTATAATTTATTTTAATACTATTCAGCAAACAAAAAATAAGACGCATTATCACACTAATATATTCCGCGGCATTGTCCTCAGATAATGAGTGATTGGTAAACATCTACCTTTTAATAGCACTATGGCACTAGTAGCTGGTTCCAAGTGTATACTAAACCTTTAATATGCACCACTAATCTACTAATATCTAACCGCGTTGCGGTTGACCAACCGCAACGCGGTTATATATATAATTATTTTTATATTTAAGCAAGCAGTTTAATTCGGAGTAGGTAAGTTATTATTTGATGTACTACAACCACCAAATAACTCTACCTAATATGTTAATAATAATGTGTTAATTTATAATAATAATAGCCATTTATTTCCCAAAAAGCAACAACATCGTTATTTTCAAAAAACAATTTCACATCTTTGATTTCGTAACATTTATGCGTACACTGTTTATACCCTTATCAAATTATATTAATATATTGTCTTATTATATTCGTATTTTGTATTTTATATCAGTTACTTGAAGATACGACTAGCACATCTCATCATTCAGTCAAAAAAAAAATTTATTAATATTCTAACTGGTTCAGTTGAAAAATAAAATATAACCATATTTGAATAACGTTATTATCTTCATTTCAAACCCCTAATTACCGGCACACTGGCAACATTGTTTTAATTGCCCCATTTGTTCTTACCATTCTTCCTTATTAGTCTGCCTACTGAATGTTAACTACTAGTAGATAAGAAATAAGGCAGTGTATGACGTATGGCAACCATTGTAGTGTGTGCCTATGTACCAGCGGACGGTAGAATTTATACATCGATGATGACAAGTCATAACGCTTGAATAACAACAGAACACAAGTACAAAGGGCTATGGAATCAATGGCATCATCATCATTATCAACCCATACCGTCCCACTGCTGGGCACGGGTCTCCCTTCGCTTTCGTGAGGAGGGTTAGGCCATAATCCACCACGGGTTGATAAAATACCCACCTCCGAAATGATTCTCGGGTAGGTATGTCTGTTTCCTCACGATGTTTCCTTTCACCGAAAAGCGAGTGATAATTACGTATATATGCTTTTTGCATAGCACATTGGTACGTGCCCTCATTCACGACCCTCTCTTCGGAGGCGGACGTTACCTCACTAGGCTACCACCGCTTTTCTTTTTAGTCAGACATGCTTGGTGCTAAGGCGACAGAGAACAGACGACCCCTAAACAGCCGAAATACGTCGTAATGGTAAAGGTGTTAAATTCAACCATATTTCCATTTAAAAAAAAAACAAATTTGAAAGGGGAAAATAGACAACTTTCTTCGAGCATTCTCTCGTCTCACAACTGGTTCCTTGTACAACAACTGCTCATGTACTTTTGCATAGAGGAGTAGTGACCGGGCGGCCTTGCGAGCGAGTGAGGTGAGCCAACGACTCGACCGCGACTCGATTACAAGATTGAACAAACTTCATATTATTCATAGAAGAGCCACGAATGCAACCTACTCTACGGGTGGAATACAATGGTAATTTTACAAAAGTTTTCAAAGTAAAACTTCTTTACGCACGCTTGACTTGGGGAGTAAGCTGGTGAATGCGTTACGAAAAATGTGATCGGGCGAGGCGAACGGAAGTTGAGAGGGAGATATAAGTTAGTAAAGATAGTAAGAGAAAGTTAACTATCGTATATTTTTTTAAATATCTCATGAATTTTTTTTACACAATTTTTTTTAATTTTTTAGTTGATGGTATACTTCTATTATGTATCCCAGCACAGGTTTAGTTTTCTCAAAGAGGGATAGAATAGAATAGAATAGAAAATCTCTTAATTGTACACCAGAAACAAAATTAAACACAGTACAGAAGAATTACAATAGGTAAACAAGGGTAGTACAATGGGATATTGATATGGAATTCGATCGAAAAATAACGGATTATTGAAATAGAATCACTGGAGCTTACCTACCTTCAGCGAAACACCCCTTAGAAAACCTCTATAAGTCTACATACGCGCTACCCTGTTACTATAGGTAAGTAAAGGGAATCCATTTTGGATTTTCTATTATATCTCATACCTTTTCTTCCAAGTATTGTAACTCCGCGGGAAGAACTAAGCCAAAAGCTCATGTCAAAGACAAAATCAAACGAACCTAGGTACAGTCAGCGCCACAACTTGCTAACGTGTCCCGAACATTTAATTTATTACTCTACACAACATTTGAGTAACTTGGAAGACATCTAGGATATGAATAGAATAGAATAGAATAGAATAGAAAAACTCTTTATTGTACACCAGAAACAAACATGTTTATCGTTTATGTTTGTTTGTTTATGTTTAATGTTTATCGACTTCTGTCGCTAACTGTACTATTCACCATAGCTTATAACTATTATCTTGTTTTCTGCACATATTGGATTATGCAGTCTGAGCTAGGTATTAAAAACAAAACAGTTTAATCTCAAGATTAAAAGAATCTTCGAAGATTTCTCAAGGTGAAATAATTAATAGAGACTCATTTATATTTTACTTATTATAGCAGTGCCCCGCTGTTCCACCTGCGATAACTAATATCCCAGAGTAACCGTCAGTTTCTACGAGGTAAAAAGTATTCTATGTAATATTCCAACATATAAAGTATTTGTATACTAAATTTCATCAAAGTGAAGTGAAGAAAGGACAAACAGACATAGAGAAAAACTTTCGCATTTATAATTTTAGCGTGACTACCTTCGCCCCACGGTTTCGGCGCTGAGTATACCACAAACCACAGAACTATGAATACAAATTAATAGCATCACCAGTGGTGGTTTATTTTCTAAAACGGACCGGTGCTATCGACGTGGATCACTTATTGTTATTTAGTTATTCGACCGTGATGCATAACAAGTAACAACTAACGGTAACAAGGTCTGAAATCAAAGAATAAGATTTTGTTTTGTAATTGCTAATATCTCGGAAATACGAAGATATCCGTAGCGCATAAATTAATACTGTTAAATTAGGAACATTTACCACATAGAGCCTAGACGTATATCTTTATGATACATATTCGTATAAACAAAATTGTATCCCTTTGTATCTACACATGAATTATCCAAAAATACGTGGGCAAAGCTGGGCGGAAGGCTAGTTTATTTATAATTGTATACAATATTTACGTCTTCCTATACGTAAAAGGAATGACATTTAAATATTTTGCTTTTATTTATGTTTACATTATAAATATATTCAGGGAAATAAATGCTTTAAACGAGGACTTCAGTTTCTTTGTGCTTATTAATATTTGATGGCGATGGAAAATGGATTCATTATCATCATCAGCCCAAGTTCGTCCACTGCTCTACGTAGGCCTCTTTTAGTGAACGTCACTGCACCTGGAGGCCTACCATGACATCTTATAGCGATTCAATTGAAGACCTAAACTGAACCGCGTCGCATAATCGTACCGTGACGTCTTATTTGTAATGTTGCTGCCATTTTCAACCTAAACTGGATCCAGTTTAGGTTGAAAATGGCAGCAACCTAAATGAAGTCGCTAATAAGCCGTTTTCAACCTAAACCTTATCCATTTTAGGTTTAAAATGACAGCAATATAAAAAATAAGACGTCACGGTACGATTATGCGACGCGGTTCAGTTTAGGTCTGCAATTGAATCGCTATAAGATGTCATGGTAGGCCTCCTGATCTTCGGCTCTCCTCATCGACCTTGTCGGCGGGCTTCCTACACTACATTTGCCTAAACGCGGTCTCCACTCTAGAACTCGTCTACCTCATCGGTTGTCAGTTCTTCTAGAGATGTGACCGACCCCTTGCCAATTCAGCTTGCCAAGCGTATTCCGTAAAATTATAAAAAAACACAGACGTGTGTTTTCAACAGTAGATCGATGGTGTTCTGACATCAAAGCTTATCCTTCCTTATTCACTATTGTATTTCCATACCATTTCATTTCCGACTGTACATTTATAAGTGTTTACCTTGGTGCATTATTGTTTTATAAACAGTATCGAGAAGTGCTATTAGTAATAAATCAAATCCTGCTAATTGAGTATTTATCTTCCGCATTTACGTGGACACATAATCATATGTGAGTAGTCAGGGTAATGAATTAAGACATGCGTGTTGTCCTGTGACTTTACTTGACTTTTTCACACTGTTTATAGTCATTAATTCTCAGAGGTTTCACCCGCGTAGACTATTATCGCACAGGAATCGTTAGTTTATCTGAAATAAAAAAAATCCTATTCCAAATACCATCAAAATTTCTTCAGACGTTGCGGCGTGAAGAGGTAACGAACACGAACGCACGCACGCATTCACGTATGTTTCGTATTTATAATATTACTAGCTGCGCCCCGCGGTTTCACCCGCGTAATTCCTGTTCCCGCGGGAATATGGGGATAAAAATAGCCTATGTTACTCGCTGTCAATGTAGCTTTCATACAAACTTTCATCCCCTATTTCAAACCCTTACAATTCTTTTATCGCATTAAAAAGTACCCTATGTCCTTTCTCAGGATCTAGACTATCTCTGTACCAAATTTCATTTCAATCGGTTCAGTAGTTTAGGCGTGAAAGAGCAACAGACAGAGTTACTTTCGCATTTATAATATATAGGTAAGGAGGTAAGGATTATTTTTAACCACACTGTTCTGTAGCACCTTTCCTCTTTTCTCGATAATTCCTTTTCCATTGTTGCAGTAAGACTGTGGAATGCGTTGCACTTAGGAGTCAGAAAGGCTCCTTCTAGAGACCTGTTTAAGCGGTTAGTCCGTGATTTTTACGTCCAAAAGGTGCATTCTACAATTGCATAGATTCTTTATGAAATTATTTTTTTTCCTCACCTACTCGATATAATATATCCTTATCTATGTTTATCTATTTTATATTGTATTTATTAGTCTATTAGAACGTTATATATTTAGTTGTATTATAATAAAATATTCTATCACTAAATATCTTTTAAATATATTTTTCTCTGCTCTCTCGTTTTGCCACACCACCACCATTTCAGTTACACCTCCAGGATGACTGGTAGAAAATGCTACTTAGCATTAAGTACTCCTTGTACTCCATTTGCGTGCTAAAGAATAAATAAATGAATAAATTCTTATAGCTTGATGAACACATAAATGGAATCTCCGGAAGAATGGATAATACAAGTTATTTTTAAAATATGTAAATTTTAATCGGATTTCATCAGTCACTAGATGATAATCGGAGTTTGACCTCGGCCCTACAGCTACAGCTATATTGTAGTAAGTTTGACGGGAAGAGATCACTTTCAGCGATAAGTACATCCATTGTATTTCCTATTGCATCTTTGATTTATGGTTTATTGTTTGTTATTTTTCTATTCAAATTTACATCATGAACCATTTCATATAGTTAGCAGACAAGTCCGATGATAAAATTAAAAAAAAAATCCTCATTAAAAAATATCAATATTGGAGAAGGTCCCTATTATAAGCAATGGTTAGTCTGTAAATACTATAATTATGATAACTAAGTATAAATAGGTGCAAAAAAATCGTTTTAGAAAATTATTGTTAACAACATAAAATCATGGAGGAAATCTACTGAACGCAGCTACCATAGTAAAATTAAGACCCGATACCTCGAAAACATTGGCCATCGAGTGTCCTGTCGAGAAGAACTTCTCAAATGAGAAGAACCGCCACATTTGCGGCAGAGAAAGATTTGCGGCGATACATTCACTCGGATGTATTCTGAACCCGGTGGCAGAGTTAGTAAAACTTTCAGAAGTCGATGCACTACTGATGACTTGATGATGTCGATGACTTTTGAATCTTTGTGTCTATTAAGTGGCTCAGATACTCACGTCCATTATCAGTAGACAGCTTCATCTTCTCGAGCAACGTGGTGTCCCGGTCGTTGTAAATAAGGACGGCCGTCGCGTTGGCGCGCCATGCATTGTGAACCTGGAATAAAGCAGCACGTGAGGATATTGAACTTTGTAACACCCTACGCAATCCTCAAGTGGGTACAATATGGATAACGGTGAGACGCGATGTCTTACTAGACAACGCTAAAAGGAGCAAGGCTTACAAGATTTGAAGTGAAACTTGGCTGGGGTTTCTGCCTTGCGAATCAATAATAAATTCAATGGACTACGTAACTTTACATCAAACACTCCACTTACATAGCCTGCGAATGGCCCTGTCTGATAATACGATAATTGGATCAGTTTTCCAGAGGATCACACTTCCCACCGAACTGTTGTTAATATGTGCAGTTACCAATACAAGCTAAGCTACGAGTATATTTTCATAACCTGCAATCTCCAGCTGTGCTACAGTCTGTCGTTTTCATATTATACCAAGCTGTCTGTTGGTTTAATATGAGGTGTTATCTATCAACGTATCGACATTATCAAGACGAATGTGGCCAATAATCCCGTTATCTCAAAGTCTATCATATTTGGTGCTAAAATACGGCGAAATTACCACTCAAATGCAACATGTGGCATTACTATAACATTAGTATTAAAGCGAATGGGTTTGGTAATCAACAAACTCTGCTCCATCTTTAGCCGCATTGTCGCTTGCCGTCACGTCACGGTCTCGGTTTTTCAAATGCTTTAGAAACTTGTATATATACAAAAATAACCTAAGCAGTAGTGCGAGAAAATTACCGTGTTTCGGCTTAAAGGGCACTGTTTCCAGCGAAATTACTGGGCATAAGAGACTTTAGAGCCGATGTCTCAGCGTGACGAGCGCAGTGCAGTGCAGGATTATGCAATACGCAATGCACATTTCTGGGTGGCACTGTAACTGTTATGGGCAGGCGTAGCGCTTACCATCAGGTGGACGACTTACTCGTCTCGTCACTCAGACAAATAATATATATATATATATGTATATATATATATATCCCATTTGCAAACGATCCTAAAATTAATCCTATCCTAGAATTTCATGTTCTGATCCATAGCATCACTATGCTATGGATCAGAACAGAAGGTGTTTCCTTTCTTGGTCGAGAAACACTTTTCTCGACCAAGAAAGGAAACACCTTCAACTGTGACAGCCTGTAGTACCCTCCAATGCTTTGGATATAGGTACGTCCGTTATGTCCGAAAGCAGTTGTGTTTACAGTAAGTAAACTTGGCCCGGACCCTCACCTTTGGTGTTTATGCTAATAGGTAGTAAAATCACATAGAGTGGTCTATTCGAATAATTACAGCTGTACTGTAGTAATGTGTACTATTATAATGTGTTATATTATAGTGTATTAACATTCAAGAGTGAGTAAATGTGGTGGTTCAAGTTAAAGATAGTTATATGGATAATAATAAACCATGGATATTATTGGATATGTTATAAGTTTTCTATTCAATACCTAGCAAATTGGAGAGAACGGCAAAACCAATTTCGAAGTGTGGAAAATATGTAGATATATGATTGTGAGAACAGACATTTATCCGCCAAGCAGTAGTGTGCAAACATTACTGTGTTCCGGTTTGAAAGGTACTTCAGCGAAATTACTGGGCATAAGAGGCTTTAGAGCCGATGTCTCAGCGTGACGAGCGCAGTGCAGTGCCGCGCAGTATAATGCAATGAAAACATTTGGGTGGCACTGTAACTGTTATGGGAAGGCGTAGCGCTTACCATCAGGTGAATGACATACCAGCCTCGTCACAGTGAAAAAAAAAAAAAAAAACGTTCTTTGTAGGCTGTTCTTAATTGATTCTAGCGATCAAGATGTCAGGCATCATGAACGCGGATGTGATTGAGATCATGATATTATTAGCTATATCAAAGCTCTACATATGGTATACATCTGCTGCTACCGCTTTGGCCTATTAACTGATATATGTAGGTCGCCTGAATTTAGTCGCATTCGTCTCTAGGGCCCTTGAAGCAATCGTTTAATTGGTGGTAGCTTGCTACTACTCCACAGAATATTATAGTCCTCCATTCCTACTCTACTCTATGACGTAATCTGAACTCAACGACCTATGAAAATTTAACATGGAGAATATTTGCTCCCAAAGTCATTCATTTTCTTTACTTTTTGCGAACGTAATTTGTGAATTCAATGCGCTTTTTGAATCATAGTACAGAATAGAAAACTCAATACTGTATCTACACGAAAAGAAGACAATACATAAATACAACAAAAGGACGAACGAACACACAAGAAATTTACAATCAACATCAACTAATGATAGCTTAAAAAAAACTGTGTAAAACACGCAATGTGTGTCTGTATGTAAAGCCGTGTCTCCTGCGCGTGTTTTGGTCTACACACTACACAAAAACCTCGACACAAAACATTGCCATATTTGAAATTTTTTGGAAAAGTTTCATGTCTTCATTTATAATTAGATATGTTGTCAGTAATGACACTGTTTTCTGTAGTGTGTAGTGTGACCAAAACACTCGCAAGAGACACGGCTTAATGTGTTCAATACAACAAATTATAATTATGTATAATTCATAAAAAAACATAGGAAAACATCGTGAGGAAACCCACATACCTACCCGAGAATTATTTCTAAGGTAGGTATGTTATCCACCAATCCAGACCGGGCCCCCGTGGTGGATTATGGCCTAAACCTCCTCACGAAAGTGAGGGGAGACCCGTGCTCAGCGGTGGGACGTTATGAGTTGGTGATGACGATGATGATAATTCAGACTTTTTTCCATAAAGACTTACATAAATAATGTCGACGTTTCTTTAATGCTTCATAGGCTATCATTTAGCCACTATCTCACCTGGTGTTGACGATGTGATCAAAGGTGGTAACCATGCCCAGCCTAGAATGGTACTGGGTCTCAAGGAGCGCTGACAGAACACCACCAGATAGAGGATTGGCGGGTTCAAATTTTCAATCAATCCACCCTGCCTTGAGATGGCCTGTTCTGGTTGACACATCATGGTGACAGGATTGTGTACCTAGACTACATTGAAAGTACTATTTAGGAGCAGACGGACATTTTTAGAGCAATCGGGGAACTCCTGTCTTGTAAACCGATGTCATACATTATGAGAGGAGCTTTATAGTTCCGTGTTTAAGAACATATTTCTATCACTCCATGTTAAGCAGTCGCTCTTCGGTTATCGATGGATAACAGTTGCCAAGGGCCTTATCCGACCAACAAACATCTCTCAGCTGCTATTCCATACCTTGATCTCAAAGTTGCAGCTGCCTCTCTTGATGACAGCCACCCACGGCTCCTGGGGTAGCGGATTGTTGGGGTCAGCAACGGACAGAAAGGGCACCGTGCACCCAGTGTGGTCTTTGTCTCCACCCAGTCCTTTCGCGCGGATGTGGACTGCAACTCCTCGGGAGGAGCCGATGTAACCCTCGCCGTATTTGCCGGACTGTGGAAGAAATCATCCAGTTAGTACAGGCTTTACTAAATATCAATTATTTAGAAGGTTTAGGTTTCGCCGTAGCATACTACGGCGAACTGCGACAAGTCGGGGGATTGTTTTGAACGTATGTGATGTCTTTATTCAAGCGTCAGATTCATCATCATCAATCTATATCCGGTCCCTGCTAAGCAAGGTCTCACTTCACTTTCGTGAGGATTAGGTCGTAATAACCACGGGACCTAGTCCGGATGAAATCCAGAAATAATTCTCGGACACTTTTCTTACGATAAAGAATTAGATATTAACCTACTATGAGTAATTTATGACGAATTGAAGTTTGGTGACTCACTTATTACTACAGACTATATGACTTCTTGTTACACATCAGCTTCACAAACAATGAAAAATTATCTTTTTACTTTTATTTACGTTTAGTTTTGTTTATTTCGTTTCCTATTTTTTATCAGATCACAAGAATTGCGTCTCAAAACCGTCTCAAAACTCATAACAAAAAGCACCTTCGATTTGTTCAAGAAGATAGACAGACAGACGTCCTCTTTGAACTTTAAACAATCCAGAGATCATACGGTTCAGATATCAAAAGGTAATGCTACAAATACAACCTAAGAGAACTCGCAAAAATAATAGAGAAACATGAATGTCGAGGCGGAGCAAAAGGTAAACCACTTGGGGAGAAACATGTACTCGCTGTTGTGTTTTATTTGATGTATTACTATGATGCTTCATGGGATCCCAAATTAGAAATTGCAATAAGTCAACTTCATGCTGCATACCCCGTGCATACCCCCAATTATGGCCTAATACTTCTCACGAGAGTGAGGCGAGACCCGTGCCCAGCAGTGGGCCGATATGGGTTGACGATGATGATGATATCCCTAATAATATATTTAACTGACCCAAGAACGGTTTTAGCATCAAATTGGAAGTCCGCATTTCAAATGACGAAATTTGACGCAAAATTAACGTTTGGTCGTGACATTAGAAAGAGTATAATGGAACTTCGGTGAAATTGGGCAGGACACATGCTAGGGCAGGTGATGGCAGATGCAGTAAGTCTTAAACTGGCTGGCAACGAGACCTGGCAAGAGGATCGTCGGACAAGTGGAGGTAAAGACGTGGATGGGGAAAAAACCGCAAAGCATGGTGACGACGAAAATAAACGTGTTACCCCACTGTAGTAGTAGGGCTTCAAATGATGATGAAGAGGGGACTTCAATATCATCTTTAGTAAGAAAATAGATGACGTTGCACGATTTGATCTGTCAATGGCCAGAAATATTGACGTCAAAAACAATGATTTTCATAAATGCAATATTTCTGACAATATTTCTGAGTCTATCTTTAATGAAATAAATTCTACAAGCTTAATTACGATTTTTTCTAGAACGTACCTATTATACTTAGCAACAAAGTAAATTGAATACCTACCAGACACCCAAATACGAACATAATTATTCTGAGGAGTACGTACTTACTACACACCTACAAGTTATGTCATAGTAGGTACCTCAATCCAGCTAAGGTATTGACTCACGACGCGTGTCTAATCGCTCTGTCGCATGGGTCATTGTTTAGCTTGCAAGAACCAGCCTGAAGGAGATCTCAAGTAGCAGAATTTACGTAGACACGGCGTCGTATCTGCTATTTAATATTCCATTGACTCAGAAATCTGACGAAATTGTGAGTAATTATTAGAATTAATTAGTACCTAGGTCATATTCTGATTTGTATTTTATACTTCTATTTGTAACTAACTTAACTCTAACTCTCTAACTTGTGAACTTGCAACAAATGATTTGAGTTTTAAGTTTTTAACTAACGCGCTTTTATCAGCTTCAGCTATATCTATCTATCTTTCTATAAGGAATTCGTGAAGTGTACATTTCACCAATTTCAATACCGATTAACTTGAAATTTTGCAAACGTATTGAGGACCGATGACAATACAATAACAAAAAATTACGCGTATTCTTTTAGTTTTTTTTTTTAACTATTATTTATTTGGTGATGATGATAATTTATTTAATCATTATGTTCTAACATCGAAACGTAAGAAACTTTAAAGTCGGAATATATTATAATGGTGCTGAACCTGGACCAATTAGGTAAGTAGTTTTATTCATCATCATCATTATCATCAGCAACCCATATCGTCCCACTGCTGAACACGGGTCTCTCCTCACTTTCGTGAGGAGGGACCATTATTTTAATCATACTTATTTAATACTTTGTTGCCGTTGAAATAGTGCTATTGGCGGACTTAATGCTACAAGCATTATCAACTAGTCAACCACCTATGGTAAAAGAGAAGTTTAGATGCTCATTGAGAATATTTAAAAAACTTGATTTGGTAACAAAAAAATATATTAAGGTATATTTTTATTGGTTACTTAATGATTGTTGGTTATCAATCGCCAAAATAATCAAATTTCAATGAAAAAATGGATCACCCGTTATGTTCTTATGCTCAATCAAGATTTAAGCTAAAAAGCACTTAAGATTTGATACTTTATTGAAGATGAAGTTGAAACCTTTCAATAGGACTATAAACTGCCGAATCAATTAAATTTTAATTCATCGTCCCCCGGTAAGTATTATCTAAATTAATTAATCCACAAAACCTTACTTTCTCAAGAAACTTATTTAATAGGTTGCAGCTAAAATTTTCTAGAATATCCTTTATTCCAATTAAAGTGTTGGCTTTGAAAAGCAATTACTCATACCATCATTAATTATTGTTATAATAATTATTATTTCCATTGTTCCCTAGTCTATGTCAAGCGAAAGAATACTTCGTCATAGTCCTTTATCAGCGTCATTCAATAAACTTCAATCTCTTAAAGCATTCTATTATTAATTAATTGAGTAACGTCTTCATTGATAATAGCTAATAATTATAGCTATGTTCATTTGACTCAATTACGTGGCAAACGTATTTTCCAATTCGGTCTCCAATATCAGTAACAACCCCACCCCAGTGGCACAGACTGCGATGGGTGACCGTTTAGTGGCACCTACAACATTACTGTGTTCCGGTTTTAAGGGCACTGTTTCCAGCGAAATTACTGGGCATATGAGACTTTAGAGCCGATGTCTCAGGGTGACGAGCGCAATGCGGTGCCGCGCAAGATGCAAAGTAAAGCTCTGGCTGGCACTGAAACTGTTTAGGCAGGCATAGCGCTTACCATCAGGTAAACAACGTGCTCATCTCGTCACTCAGTCAAATAAAAAAAAGCTGTTTCCGTGTTGTGGAGGATTCTCGGTCTCGCTGGTCATCGATTTATAGTATTCGTTATTCGATAGCGTTCCTTTCGTTATTCTTTGACTACAGAAGAGACGTCGCCAACTTATTCGAGATTTATCAATCGACATGATGTTATTCTGCTCTGACCCGCCTCCTTTGTGACTTTATTTACATGTTCAGTGCCTAATATACTGCGCTCACGAATCAGAATAAGTCCAGCAAAACTGTGAATATCATATTGACATATGGTGGCCGTATTCGCAAGAGCCTCGAAGTCTCAAGGCATCGGCAAACCTTGGCGTGCTGATGTTTATTCAATGCGCGGATACAGTGGACACACGATTGACATACAAAAAATAATATTTACAAGCCACGCTATTGAGCGAGACGAATAATTGTAAAATGAAACGTTTCTACCGAAACATCGAGATAGATTCTACTAAGCAAAAAGACGTACTGTTGTATGGACTCACGCGTTCAGTGTCATTGCACATTGTCATGTAATTTTGCATGGTCATCAAATGAGTTTAGTATTAATTGAACCGTCGACAAACACACGTGTTTTACTTCTAAGCTATCCCGGTACCCCCAACTCAGGTTACTGTCAATTCAAGGTGTAGCAGTCCATACATTATGGTCCTTCGAGATGGATTGTTCGAAACTCCGCTTTTACTTGATTTTAGACATTAGTTTTAGTAGTTTTAAATGTTTGCTCTGAGTCTGGGTGTTAGTAGGACCATGGTCCTCGTAATTCCTGATTCCCTAGATACAGGGATTCCTAGTTACGGGTCAGGATCTATGTATGTGATCGTGACGAATTGTTATTATATATTATTTGATATAGTCCGCACTAATAACGCGATCTCGGGCCTCGTTCTAAAACAAAATTGCTTATTAGGCCTAAGCTAAATTTAAGAATTTCCTTAATTACCTTTCTAACCATATCTAGTTCAACTTTTTGATAAGATTTTGGGCGAGTGCCATTTCCCTGTCGATAACAGTCCTATAACTAGAATCAACGTGTTATACTCGTAATGTTACGTTTATGTAATTTTTTTGGTGTGCGTTTTTGAAGTAAAACTTCTTTACGCACGCTTGACTTGGGGAGTAAGCTGGTGAAAGGGTTACGAAAAATGTGATCGGGCGAGGCGAACGGAAGTTGAGAGGGAGATATAAGTTAGTGAAGATAGAAAGAGAGAGAGTTACGTTTATATATTTTTTTCAATATCTTTAATGAAAATATTTATGAAATATTTTTTAGTTTAAGTTTTACTCCTACTATGTGTACATATGTCTTTTTTTATTTATGTAAGCTATGTTTTGTAAATTTCAGCGACGCCTACGGGAAACCCAAGACGGCATCTAAAGAAATGATTACCTTACCGTGGAAAGGCGGTGAGCAAAGAAAAACGTTTTATCCCAAAATAGCTGAGCTAACAAAAGAGCTAGATGTAGAGTATTATTTTACTTATGGCGTAAAAACAGCTTATGTAAAGCATTTTTTCCGAACGCACGAAGCGTTTTGCCTCCACATTTATTATGCGTACCGCAAAGGAGTGGAACTCCTTGCCTGAGTCTGTGTTTCCCGATAGTTATAACTTGGAATTCTTCAAGGCACGAGTGAATAGGTTACTTCTAGGTAAGCGTGTACCATCGTAGACCACATTATGCCTCCGAAATAATTGTTAATAACACGATGTTTTCCTTCACCAATCTAACAAACCATTATACCCATAACTGACAAAAACAACCAGGTAGATAAGCGATCGGATATGTCAGTCGCGTACGCGCCGCGTGCGCCATACGAATCAGATGTTTAACTTCCGCTTCCTTCATAATATATATCTGGTGGTACGCATTTAATTCGAAACCCAATTTGGACATTTTTTTTATTGAAGTACTGAGAAAAATATCAGGGGGGTACTAATTCTTATGCCTTGCAGTTCATTTTAAGGCCTTAAACTGAACAGCCTAGATTGGCACCACACACTCATAAATGGCAAACGCGACGTGACATCACTCAAAAATTTACTGCAGAGAATGAGATGGAGCTCCTATAAATGCCAACAAATTGTTCCGATCTCTTTGGATAAATGTCCCTGGTCAACTTATGAACGCTGAGCGATATTGGTGGTGACAGTTAGCAGGGCAGTTCAGTTTCAGGCCCCAGGTTCTTTTGTTATAGACGTCGCAAGTGTGGCTTATTCCCAAAGATCCACAGTCCACTGTTAACCCATAAATACAAGAGCACTACTCCCCTTGAGCACCCTCGCATTTATTATAAAACTAGCTGCGCCCCGCGCTTTCACCCGCATAATTCCAGTTTACACAAAATAACTCTGCATTTCCCGGGTTAAAAACAACTATGTTACTAAAGAATAGCTGCAGATTGCAAGAAAACTAATTTCAAATCGTGAGTTCATACAAAAAAACAGTTTTATTGTTATATTATAAAATTGTGCTTTCTTTATTTAATTTTTCTCTCTCTCTCTTTGTCTGTTGTGCTAAATTTAGCAGCTTAATATTTTTGTTCCTTTCTTTTTGAACTCCCGACGCAAAAACGACGGGGTGCTATATTTTAAACTGATGCGACTGTACAATGCGCCAGATAACAAAAAATCCACACGAGTAAACCGCCTTTGTAATTACTCGTATTAAGCTCCTCACAAATGTCACATCAATGTCATAATCTGTTTCATTGTAATAATTGTTCTGGTATTAAATCATTTTTATTCCTACTCTTAATTATTCGTCTTAAACAACACAATGTCTGGAACAACAATTAAAGCAATGAAATAAAATGCACGAGCACACAGAAACCTATAAATCCATTAACGATTCTGGAAAGCGCGCTAATTTTAGACAAGTGGATTGCTGAACCTATGATCACTCGGTGATTCATGTCACCAGACTTGCCCACCCGTGGCGCTGAGTATACTTCTACACAGTCACAGTACAACCACCCCTGTTACTCATCATACTGAACATTTTCACACTTTTACAATCTTCAGGCACACGCGATAGAGATCACAATCGCGTAAGGTATCGGCGAGCGATGCTAAACTTGTGCGGTGCCTCGTGTGATTATATTAAAGGAAAGCAATACAAATTAAATTGGTCGACAGCGCTAATACATTCGGCATAGTTCGCAATTCAATTATAATTGGCCTGCACCACCAAAATGCTAAGTGTTCAGATTCTTTTTTATATAGGCTACACAATCTTCGTGATTTCGAATTCGATACGATAAAGAGAACGGCTTATCGCGCGTAAGCACTGATAATATACCAACAAGCAAGGGCAATGCTCCGTTTACTTTATATAACTCTAACTAAATATTGATTGTCGCCCGATCAGTAAAACAAAAGAAACCAGAACTTTGTACAAAATGTATGACACTCTACGGGTCGCTCGTGAAAATCATATACTCAGCGAAACAGGCAGTGGATTAGGAAGCGGATATTTTTGTAAATGTACATAAGTAGGTTGATTTGTCGCTTTGTCATTCAATAGAACACTTGCTTACTGATAGTGCTATTCGATGGAATGATGGTCATCGTCATCAACTCATAACGTCCCACTGCTGAGCACGGGTCTCCCTCACTTTCGTGATGAGGGTTAGGCCATAATCCACCACGGGGGCCCGGTCCGGATTTGTGGATAACATACCTACCTCCGAAATGATTCTCGGGTAGGTAGGTGGGTTTCCTCACGATGTTTTCCTTCACCGAAAAGCGAGTGATAATTACGTAAATATGTTTTACAGAAACACATTGGTACAGAGATCGCTCTGAGCGATAAGACCGCCCATAGTGACACTAATTGTAACATTTGTTTTGTTCTAGTTTTTAAGTTTTCTTTGTCCTATGGTGTTTCAATAAAGATTTTATCTATCTATCTATCTATTTTTGTTTCTGGTGTACAATAAAGAGTTTTCTATTCTATTCTATTCTATAACATAATAATACCGTGGGACTGTGGGGTAAGTTGGTCACACAATAGCATCAAGAAAGGTGGAAATGGACATAATTAGGAAACCCTTTGGGTCGCAGCGACCATCGTGTGGCCGTTTCATATGTCCATTGCCACTGTTTCCACGCAACCATCTCCGGCAGGTCAGACCGTTCGAAGTGATCCATTCATGAGTTTTCCCAATTTTTTTTTATTTGATGGAGTGACGAGACGATATATAAGATACGAGTACATCGTACACCTGATGGTAAGCGCTACGCCTGCCCATAACAGTCACAGCACCACCCAGAATACTGTATTACATAATCCTGCGCGGCACTGCACTGCGCTCGTCACCCTGAGACAGCGGCTCGAAAGTCTCATATGCCCAGTATATTGTGACCGTATTCACTGCGCTTTACATATTCCTTGTTTATCCTTATAACTTCTCACATTCGTTTGACATTGTATGTCATGTTGTGTATAATCGTATGTCAAGTTACGACTCACGATCACAAATAAATCTATTTGTAATTATTTAACCTTATTGGCAAATTGGCAATTGGCATTTCTATTTTGCCCTGGGGTCAGGCGGCAGCCCTAGGTTTCCAGGGCACGTGCTCGAAGCATAGTTAGCGTACGAATCCACGGACAAAATGTATGTCACAAACTGAAGCGTCCGTCGAAACAGTACATAATACAACTTGCAGACAAAAGAGGGGTATGTCGTAATGGTAACGAGTAACGTAGCTTAGTAGGTGCGCAATAAAGGAATTTAGTTAGACATCTTCAACCCATATTGTCCCACTGCTGAGCACTGGTCACCCCTGACATTCGTGAGGAGGGTTAGGCAATAATCTACTACGGGAACCTGCTCCGGATTGGTGGATAACATACCTACCTCCAAAATAATTAATACCTCGGGTAGGTATGTGGGTCTCCTCACGATGTTTCCCTTCACCGAATAGCGAGTGATAATTACGTACATAATATGCTTTTTACATAAAAACATTGGTACGTGCCCGCATCTCGTTCTTCTCGTTGGAAGGCGGACGTTCTCTCACTAGTCTACAGCCGCTTTTTTTTAAGTATGAGATGCTTGGTGCTGAAGGTTTCAGAGAACAGACTACCCCTATACCGCCGACATACATCGTAATGGTAAACGTATTAAATACGACCATATTTCCATTCTAAAACATGAATTTAAAACGTACCAGTGTTACAATTTGTATCTGTGCGGTCAGACCCAGCTGAATTCAATACTGGAGAGGTTACTGAAAACAACATTGTAAGAGGATATGTAGTGTGATGAATAAAGTACGAGTTTCCGAAAGGAATGGGAAAACAATGAGGGATGGGAATGGGAGAGAGAGAAGGAGAGAGAGCGAGAGAGAAGGAGAGAGAGCGAGAGAGAAGGAGAGAGAGCGAGAGAGAAGGAGAGAGAGCGAGAGAGAAGGAGAGAAAGCGAGAGAGAAGGAGAGAGAGCGAGAGAGAAGGAGAGAGAGCGAGAGAATGAGAGAGAGAGAAGGAGAGAAAGAGAGAGAAGGAGAGAGAGCGAGAGAAGGGGAGAGAGAGAAGGAGAGAGAGATAAAGCCCAATGTGAATGTAAATCGCCCTAGGATACAAGAATAAAGAGACTGATGAAGTGTTACGTAAAAATGTAGAGATTTAGGTACGAAAAGCACAATTCACAAAATAGTTACGTGAAGGTAAAGCTAGGTTACAAGAATAAAAAAGAAAGAGGAAGACGAAGAATAACAGAATGTGGATGAATAATTACAAGATAAATCGCCTTAGGGTACAAACTAATCTTTAATATTATCACAGGCTAACTAATTATCTTTACACTGTGATAAGATTATGGATTTAATTACCATAATTAAATAACTTTCTTAATTTGATTATAATTATTTCGAATGACATGATTATGAATAGAGAGTTATATTAGAGAATCATTGGAACTCGAAGGAAGCTAGCTATTATAATTATAAGGATTATGTAAGTTTAGAAACTGAATCTGGGGGGCTAAAAAGGCCACTTTGAGCAATTCATCTAAATCCAATTCATAATATGAATTCGTAGCAATACTGCTATTTGTTTGTAAAATAGTCACATATTTTGGTGAATCATACTCAATTCATCTCCTAAGCAGAATCATATTAGGCGTAAATGTTACCATACGAAAAAAAAATTAACCGTAACATCAAACCATGTTTACGGGTTAATATTTTTTATGTTTATTTTTAATTGAAGAAGCTATTTGTTGAGGTTTTGCGTTTATGACACCTAATTCTATTAAATACAACTAATAAACATCAAAACTATTAAAATTATATCCCTGAAGTAAAAAAACATCAAAGAAATACAAATGAATTGTTTTCGACTGGCAACAAGTTGGGTGTCAAGTGTCAAGGTAAAATCTTAGAAAAAAAACCTGTCACAATAAACAAAACATTCCCAGTCCCACTTGCTTTGGAATTTGGAAACACTTATCTTATCGAAAATTAATCCTATGAGTGGAAAATTATACCTATAAGTGGATTTTTTACTATAATTTTTGTAATTTACTCTGGAAAAAATGTTTACCGATAGTTTTGATGGAGGGGTTTCTATGGACCAAGTTGTTAACATTCAGTATTTTCTGTTTCTGTGTGTATTTCCTACGAGTTGGACCTTTAAGTAAGTATTCAAAGTAAGTAGCTTTATCGAATATTTTACCTTCGTGAATCAACCGTAGTGCAAAGATATAAATACATCAATTTCGTAGGAATGGAAAGGCGTGCAGCTAGTGTCGGAGGCTCAGTGGAGTATTCTGCTGGAGTACCTTGAGGGCTCGGGGTTACAAATAATAGTGCTTGGGGAAGAGCAGAATCTTCCCACCACTGGCAAGAGGTGGCTAACTTGCTCAATGCTGAGTGATCGGGTTCAACAAAAACGAAAACATTAAAATAATAATAATCTAATTGTTTTAGGTCGCCCATTGGCTCCATAAGATGAAGCTCAGAGGATTCTGTCACAGGTGGAAATGCAGAGAGCTGCAGCCGATGCTGCCAGTGCAAGCGCTCTTCATCTGATTGGACAGAATCTTGGGTGGCTTGCGGATGCAGCTGAGAGATTTCTATCTCAACATAGTGTACCTCAATAAAAGCAAGGTATATATTTCATAAAAACTTAATTATATTTAAGACTTAAACAATCAAATCAATATTTATAAGAAAACAAAAAAAAACACTTAAAACTAAAACACCGTGCTGACCTAAGCCTCTCTACAAGAGCATTTCTCACTGCTTCTCCAGCGTCATTACGTCTTGAGGCAGCTTCAGTTGCAGTGTGTGTCATCTGAAACATAAAATTTCACAAACGTAATTATCTACCTAAATAATTACAAATGTTTTATATAATTTTATTATTGTGTAGATACCAACCTAAGAACCACACATTTATTTTCAGCCTGGTGAAGTTGCTCAACGGGACTTCAACGGATGGTGACTCCAGACAAATTAATCATGGTTGCCCCCCCCCCCCCATGGGTGGCATTAATACTCAAAACGTTTAAGTCAGAGTCACATATCTAGAATGAAAACCATGCTATTATTGTTCATATTTCTGTAATTCATATTTTATATAATTGTGGTCAACAGTGGTTTGAGGCCATTGTATCTTGTATTGTGTGTATTTTTGGTTTACAATAAAGAATTTTCTATTTTATTCTATTATTTATCTTGAACTATTTCCATAGTTTAATTCCCATTATAAAATAAAAATACTATTAATGTACTTTATTAGGTTGGCATCTAGTAATGAACATTAAAAACATTTCAGAGGCGAATAGGGTTTACATGTTTGCAGGTAGGTACTTACTCTTTGAGTATTTAGAGAGTGATACCGTTTCCGGTTAAAAAACCTCTCCTCGTATTCTGCAGGCTTTAGCTATGTGGGTCCCGTCGACAGAGCCTAAAACGCCAGGCATACTAAACTTGGTAAAATCCTGAAAAATATAAACTCGTAAATTTTAAATACTAGATAGGTAGGTTTCCTTGCAATTGTCAACAATGATACATATGTAGTGTGTACACATAGGCGTCGGTAAATGTGTGTATTTTGCAAAATAATAGCTTTCCATTAGTAGGTATATAAAGGAAATTTATTCTAACTTACCCATGTTTAATGATATTTCGTTTCTCCCGAGTTTGTGGAAAATGAATAATCTATTTGCTTCTAAAATGGTTATTATTTAGTTAGAGCTACTGTCACAGCCCTCGCACAGTTGGACACTTGGTGCATCTTGTTGTGTGCACTGGCTCCTATTCACCTGGTATGAATGCACTTAAAACCTAAAACAAAAATTTTGGTATTGAGAGAACTAGATAATGAAATATAACGATAAATGAAACTCAGTTATGAGGACGTTTTATATTCATTGGGAAATTGAATTGTCATTTTACAAAATCACGATTATATCACTTACCTTGGAAATGGTACTTATTCCACCTCGTTTGGTGGGTAAATAAGGCTCCAGCTCATGTATGAGGTCGCGACACACACTTTTATTCAGTCTGAATAACCCAACAAACTCGTAATCTGGCATTTCAAATGCTAGCTCCATATTCCTTAAAGCTAAACTTCTCCGCCGATATAATACGCTCTCCATAGCATGCGCGTGCGCAATAAAGTTAGCATAGAGACCTAAATCTTTCATTATTAACTTATTTTTCATAAATAATTTCAATATGAATTGTAAGATGTTGCTCCCGAGTAACTTCTTATAACTCTGCTATTTGACACTTAAGCAATTCATATTTAGTGTACCATTTTACGAACTTCCATACAAAACTGTCAAGTAGGTGAATTGCTCAATATGAATTGTAAATGAATCATATTATGAATTGTCCAATAAGTGGCCATTTTACGATTTTTATGGTGAATCATATTAGGATCATATTATGATTCATACAATGTGGCCTTTTTAGGCCTGCTGATTTAGCAACTTAGCTTATATCTGTTCGAATGGCCTAGACAGTTTGAAATTAAGGTTGTATCTAGTTTGTAAGACTTGTGTGAGTTTTTGTGGACAAAATTGTGTCCAAAATAATGTACCCATAAAAACCATGGAATAATAATAGTCTGGTTCCATAACAATGGAACCAGACTGTTATAAAAATAAGGAACCTATTCTGACTTCTGGACTGGACTGTGAAGAATTCGACTTATTTAGAGCTATCAGATATAATATCACCTAATGTTTAGTCCCAAAGTAACATATATAATATGAAATTATACGCTCTGTATGTGTTATGTGTTTCTAGGGTTCCGTACTCAAAGGGTAAAACGGGACCCTATTACTAAGGCTTCGCTGTCTGTCCGTCTGTCACCAAACTGTATCTCATGAACCGTAATAGTTAGACAGTTGAAATTTTAACTTAATATGTATTTCTATTGCCGCTTTAACAACAAACACTAAAACACAGTATAAAATAAATATTAAAGTTTCTTATTATAAAATAAATAAACGTGATTTTTTTGCTGATTTTTGCTCGATATTGTAACGGCAACATTACAGTAGTAGTAGTAGAAACTTGAAAAATTCACAGATAATTAGTTATATTAAAAAAAAATAAAAAAATAAATAAAATTAAATTAATATTTAAGGGGATTAATTGTGGGAGCCACACAATAAAGTACGGAACCCTTCGTGCGCGAGTCCGACTCGCACTTGGCCGGTTTTTTTAACTGTATGTCTTAAAGTGCAGTAAAGAGTTTTTATCTTATCTTATACATCGCACAATTGCGACAAGAACGTGTTATCTCCTAAGCGGTATATTGGGGCTGAACTGAACTGGGCGATAATATGATAACCCTATTTTTCCTAGTTCTCTGTTCATAATAACCCTAGTCCGAGCACTTAAGAGCAGACGCCTTTGTGCTAAACGCCTTTCACTAAAGGAGCTGGTTACGTAACTTGGCCCACTTGTAAGCCAGTTTTCTTTGATCCACTGCCCTTTGAGTATACGAAACAGACTCCAAGCCAGAGTTAAACTTAGTTTAAGGAAACTTGCGAGCTACCAGCTAATTTCCCTTGAAGCGAAGTTGGTATAATGTTTAGAGATAAATGTGTTGTAGTGGTAGGTCTCTTCTGCAAGAGACCGCCTGGGGAAGTTCCACACCGTTGCCAGATATTCATCCGCCAAGCAGTAGTGTGCAAACATTACTGTGTTTCGGTTTGAAGGGCACTGTCTCCAGCGAAATTACTGAACATATGAGACTTTAGAGCCGAGGTCTCTGAGTGACGCAGTGCAGTGCCGCGCAAAATTATGCAATCCAAAATTCTGGATGGCACTGTAACTGTTATGGGCAGGCGTAGCGCTTACCATCGGGTAAACGACATGCTCGTCTAGTTGTTCAGTCAATTAAATTAAAAATTGAATTGAACTTTGCCAGCCATTATCCAACAAGCAAAATAATAATCTAACAATACATAGGACACTGTTTGTTTTCAATTTATACATACCCAATTATCTATTGAGAGATATGGGGGCGCGGCAATATTTTATCAAAATATTTTCACAAATATTTGAGTGTATGTCTCATACTCGAAGAACTGTTAAATACTTTGAGTTAGCCGTTTGCATGACGTGTTCTGTAGTGTAACTTAAAACTTCTGCAAACGTGTGGGACGCCCCCGGCTAGGAGAAGCAACGACCCGGAAAGGGCAACTGGCAATGACTGAAAGGAAAATCTGAAGTTCGGCCAAACAAGCCCAAAAAGTTTATGCTTTCAAACCCGACTAGTACGCGATGTAAGTGATAACTTGTATTTCCTTACTTAAATGTATAACATACATATGTTTGGACAGTAGCGACTAGGTCTTAAATCATGCTGCGTGTTGAACCCAGAGGTGGAGTAATGCAGGATGATCTGGTGCTCCTTCCAGTGCTATCTTCTAACGAAGGTCAGCAACTATTTTAACGACATGTACCTTGGACTTTACAACTCGGAACAAAGATCCGGTGATTTAATGAACCACTGATTTTTAAGTCGGGGTATAATTCTTCTGTCTTCTTCCCTTAGGGTTTCTGATGCAGAATGAGATAAGAGAATTGAAACTGTGTTACACGAGTGGACTTTTGCACTTATTCTGTAAATATTTATGCCATCAGGTATTTGTTTTTCAAATCTCTTTTACTTAATTTTTATCTAGATACTTAAGATAACATATTTACTTGCAATACATGAATTTATTGTCGTTGTTTGCCATTGATAAAGTACGCTCTAGTTTTTTATGACATTTATTTTAAAGTGTTGTTTTGCACATTTTACATTTCAGAAAATTCGTGACATGCCTACCATTTTCTTAAATCGTTTTTTTATTGTTCTATTGTGTTTAAAGAAGCAATTTAGCAAGAACAAAGATCCAGGTTTGGTAACAGATCAGTATTTTTACGGAACAAAGCCACGGGGAGGTCGTTCGCTTGATGATAAGCACTTGTTGACAGCGTGCACAATCATCGAGTAACTTGGTGTTAGCCATGCACAATATTTAACCGCTTGACGACCGAATATTAGTCAACCCCGGTGGCCTCGCAGAAGAGTCCGAGCACCTGTTGAAACTTTTAATCTGTCGAAATCTTTGCCCATTATCTTGACTTACCTCAGAAGTTTCGGTGTATTCTTCTAAATGCTCGTCCTGGTAAGTGATGTTGATATTCGCGACCGTATAGGTGTCGCTGACGAACCTCTCGTCGGAACTCGTCGGGCCGTACCGGACCGACTCCAGCTCGCTGCCCGGCGAGTGGCAGCCCACCAGGCTCGCCACCCATCCCAGCGTCGCCAGCCCCGACCACAACTCTTCCGCACGCATTCTCACAATAACATTCGATTTACAATCTCAATAAAACCAACACCACACTCGGCGCACACGAAAACTACACACGATTGGTCACCAATGTTATTAAACATTGGCAAACGGAGCGATATCAATTATTCAACACGATTTTAACACGTCTCGGTGGAAGCGCGAGCGTTGGCCGTGTGACGCGGTACTAAAAATCGACACAACTTTATCAGCTGCGCTATCGGTTAAAGAAAACACGATTTAGCGGGCGATGGCAACGCTTTCGTTACCTATTTCGTATTTGCACAACACTAGCTTCCTAGGGGAACTCTTTGATGCTACGCCGGTTTCTCGCTTCAGCGCGTCGTCTGTTGCAGTCTCTACGATGTTAACATTGGGTCATAAAATCTTTGCAGTGGTAACGTTCATGATGTTCGTTATAATCTTGCGGTAGTCAACTGCAGCTCCATAACCGGCGAGGTACACCACAGCGTCAGGCACCTGTAACAATGGACACTCGTCAGAATTGTTAATTAGTTTCTCGTCACGTACTCTGCCGCTAATTACAATAACGTTTAAGAGCCACGATACAAATATGCCAAGCTTGTTTTTATTACAGCTATACGTCTGTTGTCGTGAGGCTTATTTAAGAGTAGCGTGTCCACCTTGGTTTACGTCCTTTCAAATAGAAGTATTTGAAGCGGTGACCTTTTATAAAATCACTACCTACTTATAATTATTAATCTAGTTATAATAAGACGCTTCGGGTCATGTTTGCAGCTGGTTCTAGACAACCCTGCTAGACACTGCATAAACGCAAGAAACAAGTTTTATAACTACTTATTTTCTGTAGTAAGGACAGATAGATTTTGTATGGAAAAAGTCGAGGTATCTTTTAATTCATATAAATAGAAATAGGTAATTTGATATTAATTATAAAAAGCTATAGAAATGTGCTAGTCAAATATTTTAAAGTAGATTTGTTTCTTTGATCATTTCCAATCAGAAACGCCCTTTCCCGTGCTGAAGTCGGTACAAAAATGTTGAGAGTATTGGAACAAATTTTGATTTTGCTATTCCAAAATTAGATTCGGAGAAAGCGAGAAAGTTAATTCAAAACTTGAACCTTATTCAAACTTTATCGACGAAAATCGATGATTTTCGCAACAGCTGATGGTTCTCACGCACAATAGAATTTTTTCGCTCTGAAGTAAGGAAAAGCAGTGGAGGCCATAATATCGCTCATTTGTGACAAGATCGTGTTATCTCACATTCAACATAACACGTTCTAGTAAAATGTCTCTCAGACGCGACTCTTAGTGTCAGGCAAAACCTGCCCATAACGACACCTAGTTAAAGGTATATCTTCTATACTAATAATTTAGCCGTAAAGGTCATAGTTTATCTACTAGAGAGTAAAAAAAGTACAAAAGAGAGTATAAAAAAAAACTATACTGCAATTTTTTTTAATTTGACGAGATGAGCAAGATGTTTACCTAATGGTAAGCGCTACGCCTGCCCATAACAGTTACAGTGTCACCCAGAAATTTGCATTGCATAATCTTGCGCGACACTGCACTGTGCTCGTCACCCTGAGACATCGGCTCTAAAGAATTTTAACACATTTGAAAATAATGTCAGACGGTATGTCTGTGTTTTCGCATCCCATAAAAACTACTGAACCGATTGTAGTGCTGTTTTCAGCGTTTGTTAAGTTAAAATCTATATCGATACGCTATTATCTAAATGGGACGAGTTGAAACAGAGCTACTGATAAAAAAGTTTTTGTATCAAAAGTATTTTAATCTATACCTACTCTATACTATTATATAAAGCTGAAGAGTTTGTTTGGTTGAACGCGACAATCTCCGGAACTACTGATTCGAATTAAACAATTCTTTTTGTGTTGAATAGTCCATTTGTCGAAGAAGGCTATAGGCTATATTTTATCTCCATATTCTCACAGGAACGGGAACTACGTGGGTGAAACCGCGGGGCGCAGCTAGTATTAATATAAAAATATCTCTGCAAACGAGTCGAGAGGTCAAAGTTGCATAATGAGTCTACTTTTGACTCAGTGGTAGGTATTTATTTATTTATGTGTCGGTTCACCAAATTACCCATAAGTAGGTGGGTAATATAGATATACAAGTCAATGACTTCATCGCAAATATGACAAGAAAACAAAATAAATATCGCCGTAAATAAATTGTGAACAACAGACCGATATTTCCAATTAATTAATTGATGTTAATGTCGTTAGGTTGCAATAAATTAAAGATTATCTCAGGAGATCCTACTGTATATTTAAATAAAAACATAATATGGAGACAATAAATATCTGTATTATTGTTTCACTGCTGCACTCCAATAGAATTAAATTCTGAATTCATACAGAAACAACGTCCTAATTCTAGTTAAAATTTAATGGACAGGTCTCAGTACGACAGTCGGCGTCTTCTCTAACAAGGGCAAATTAAATAAATGTGGTAACTTAGACGTCTGGGATATCCATCAGCATGCCACTTACAGCCTTCTAAAACCCTCTAATTTACTTAAGAAGCATGAATATTTTATTATTTAATCCAGCCAATATTCTGAAAGGGCAATTCTAATTCTGGAGGGATCAGCCCTTTCAGTAACCCTCAAACAAACCCACAAGCCCTTTCAGTAACCCTCAAACAAGTACACAAGTTGTAACTTTGTTATCGTCTATCGTGACATTTTGCCAACAAAAGTCATAAAACCATATCGGTGTTTTGTAGGTGACTGTACTTTATCGTTAACTCTTGTATACACTTGAAAATGTCATAAAAAGAACGACGTGGACGGTGCTTTGCACTGAATTGCTGACTACACGCTTCAATATGAAAATTTTGAACAACGCGCTATTTACTGCTCACATGTTTTTCTTTTTTTGACGGAACAACGTCTAATAAATCGATGAACGCCGGCTGCATGCACGAAAACGTTGACACATTGTCCCGTAACGCTCATTGTACGCTTGCGCCGCATCTATCTCCCTTCTCTTCTTGATAGGTTAATTAATCTTGTATTTTAAAAATCTGTTTACTAGTATAATTTCAAGTATTTATTCTTTTATTATTAAAAAATTATTCAATTTTATTCATAAATTTGTGCAATAATTTCATCAATGTTTTGTTATGACGTTGTTACGTTAAAATATCGTCCGAAAACCAACTTTACAGACAACCAATTTTTTTTTTAATTATTATAATGACTACATACCAGAAATTAATGTTATTTTTAGTAGCATCAACTGTATGGAAAAGATTTGATTTTGGGACATCATATTATTTTATGTCCTGAGAACTTTTAACGCAACATTGTCCAAAAGTTAAAAACTATGGCGGCAGGGTTCCAGTGCCTGCCTGGCTTAGTACTATTCAAATTCTGGTCTTTCCTTTTATGAGGAGCTCCGACAGTATTTCTTTAAAGCCAGTCTCATCTAAGCATTGTGTAAACCTACCATCTGCAACCACACAACTGTAACTGGGATACCGGAAGAAAATATCCAACTGTTTACTAGAATCATAAAAATCTTGTACATTATTTCAAAAAGCCTAAAAGATTAACATTTCTAGTATTACATTTTGAAACTTCCCTATCCCACGCGTGACTAACCGAATAAAATACGTCAACAGCTCGTTATCACTATTTATTTGCAATGATTTAAATAAATAGGAAAGTAATGGATGTCAGGCTTTAGATAAGAAACATTACGAAACACTTTTATTACGGGATTCTTCGCAGCTGCCACATTACCTGTCGTAAAATTACGTAACGTTATCAACCAAAGAGATTTAAGGAGTATTAAGGAAGAAGGCTCTTTGGTATACTTACCTAAAAATCTAATATCTCTTTGTCAGGTAATATTCGCTAACTTATATAAGGCCTGTCACAAGCTCCGAAAACCTTGGATTACTACTATTTATTATCTGCGGATCCTTTTGATCACGTATTGTTTTGTTTTGCATAGATCCCTAGATTGGTATGTCTCACAACGCCTGGTGGGACATGACCGAAATATTGAATACTTGTTTGGATCAACGGATCACCTTTGTATAATATTCAACGTGGAAATGTCTGAAGCGTTACATGCCATCTTATATTCTAGGATGGCTTTATCTCTACCTACTTTTACTGGAACAGCTTGGAGGGTGTGATTGACCGTATCTATTTCGGTTACTGATTAATACCATAAATTGCCGTGTCTGAAACAGAAACTCCATAATCCTTAACAATCCTAGCTCAAATTTACGTTACATTATATTTATTGCCATTATGATTTATTAAACTAGATATTTTAATCTTCTTCTTGAAGCGTTCTTTGTCCTTTTTTTTCTGGGGAAATGCATTAGGCATAACACCCCAGCCCCGGGGGGGGGGGGGGGGTTATGTGGGACTCACCCGCCAGAACGCGGTCTGACGGGGTTTACCCACTAAAACCCCGGGGAGTTCTCCTCTCCGCATTGTGGAGGTGGCCACGGGTACGAACGGCGCTTCCGCGACCACCTCTGCGGGTGCCCTCTTGGGCTCGGCACGTGAGGCTTGGGCCTCTTTCTCCGCTGGGTGCGTCCCGGAACACACGGGCCGCACCTCAGCTCGGGACTTCTAGCGTTCTTTGTCCTTCTCCAAATCTTGCCAAGATTAGAAAATTACAAAAGCCAACACAATATGGTTATACTTACAAAAAAAAAGTCTGTGACACATTTTTTTTTTATTTTTGCTTTTAGGTGAACGACATCGAATTCAGTGCGAATGAACTTTATCGTGATCCAACTGAGTATTAAATTCCACAATAAAGCTATTTAACGGCTCTTATCATGAATGCCGTTCTTACACGCTCTAGGATCTTGTTTGTATTGCGTTTTGCAAAATATGTCTATGAGGACAATCTTTCGAACTGCATTTATTAGTTCGAAGGATGTAGGCACAAATTTATGTATAATTACGAAAACATTGTATAATCATCCAAAATAGCATAGTTTACCAAAAACCAAAAGTCAAAAAGCCTGTATTACAAGGCCTTCAATGACTTGGTGTTAACTTAAAAGGCTAGTTTTTAAAATCAATTACGATGCGCAGTCGGATTTGACTTGATTAGCGTTTGCCCAAAACGCCCCTGGAAATGACACTAGCATCAAATGCTTAATAGAAAACAAAAATCTAAAGGCAAATATATTGAGCCATACTAAAAATCTACCATCAATAGCTAAAATTGCTGCCAAATCGGGGAAAAATGATAAGGCTAACAAAGGAAATGACAACAAACACCGGCATTTTGGACCACCAGGCCTTGTTGCGGAGCAAGGCCAGGCGGCCGTGACTGAGCATGCCGCTCAAGGCCCCGCTTAGAAGGTGAATTATTTAGGGGTGGGTTGATAACGGGGTCGAATGTCGATGGAAAACAAATTAAGGAAATAAAGGTGATCCATGGTAGCATGTTCGTAATATAATTAGATTTGACGAGGTCAATATTTTCGTAAGTTGTGATGATGCCAATATGTAGTACCTACTTTTATGATCAGATATCACGTGGCCTAGTCGGACTTAAATTTCACAGAAAGCTCATCCAACACAACAATTAGAAGCTGTCTTCTCCAGCTAACTAACGCTTACTAATACCGACCAACGGAGATGCGGGACGCTATACCATACCAATTTCTGTTAGCTACAGTGAGCAGACAGAAATTGTTAAAACGTCCTGAATCGCCTTTATATGACTGAATATGTCTAAAGTTGTACTCTACAGTATAGATTTCAGAATATCGATGAACGAAACTATCGATATCTAACCATCTATAAGTCCCAGCAATAGAGGGTAGAAACGGAAAATATCGCGTGACGGTACTAACGGCGCCACCGGCGGCCGCTGCCATAACGTGGAATTAAAACATACCTAAACCCGAGGTAAACCCATTACACGAAGGCTACGGTGAACTTGGACCTTAATGGTGTATTTGGCATTGATATAGAGGTATAATCAACTGAACCGCTTTCACTTCTAACCGCTTGTTTGACGGTTTCAAACTAAAACTGTATTGTCTTTTTCTAGATTTTTATTCCTGAACAGAAACTGGTGGGCGAATTAGCCAGGGAATAGTGGAATGGGTAATGCGAAACTTTAAATTAAAGTCTATGCTCGTTGGGATTTCGTTGCCTAGAATCTCTAACAAACGGAAACTGAGCAATGCAACGGTTACTGCATCACTGGCACTGAGCCAAAATAGCGGACGGGGCTGCGGCAGCCAGGGAATATAGAGATATATGGAGAGCTTTCTCAAACAAAATGGCACAATACCGCTTAGGAGGTCTAAGTCAAAAATCCAGCCCAAATGAAACTAGGTTCACTTGAACAAGGGAAATTTTCCCATAATTTCAGCGAGGGGACAGTCTAGTTATCTAGTACATGCCAAACTACATGCAAAAGTAAATGAAAGCGAAGCTAAAAATAAGCCTTTATGTATTTAACGGGTTGCTGGGCCGGAGAATTGGTTTCAAAGGCGGACCTGGAGACACCGAGCTCCATTTATAGGAGTGGAAATTTCGAAGTTGTTCCTTAGGCACAAGTTTAGACACGTAAGTGGACGCGGCATCAAAAAACACGTAGGTCATTGTAGGCATGGTAGATTTTTACCATACACCCCGAGCTGATCTACCCAATAATATCGAAGCAAGGTATATTGCGTGACGCATAAACGCCGCCGCCGTTCCGCATCATAATATTACCGAAACCGGCTTGAACTTGGACCCTTGTCTGGGCTGACATTGACCGGGTACCAGTGCCGTGATTATAGATCGATAACCCATCATATAGCCAAATAATTTGGGTGTAATAAAATTAGCGAAGGTGTTCACGGAACATGCTTACCTGAAATATATTGGGACTTCATTACCGGGCATGATGAATAAGAAACAGATCGCAGAGGATTCATACTTTTTTTTTAATTTGATTAGTGACGAGTTGAACGAGTCGTTTACCTGATGGTAAGCTCTACGCCTGCCCATAACAGTTACAGTGTCACCCAGAACTTTGCATTCAATAATCTTGCGCGGCACTGCACTGCGCTCGTCGCCCTGAGACATCGACTCTAAAGTTTCATACGCCCAGTAATTTCGCTGGAAACAGTGCCCTTCAAACCGAAACACAGTAATGTTTGCAAAGTACTGCTTGGCGGATGAATCTCTGGTAAAGGTGTCTTATCTTGTCAAGACATCAGGGTCAAAGTTAACAAACGTACTCGAAGAAGATACAACTAAATCCATGACTAGCACTTGCTAACAGGATTGAATTAAAAGGGCAGTATCGCGTGATTCAGCTCCCGGCTTGTTTGGTGAAGGCTGCATGAACTTGGAACTCTAATGGTGTGGTTGACATTGGTCGCCATGGGTCGATACCACTCGGTTCATTTGATTTGTTTTGGTGCGTTGGAAAGCTTCCTGTTTTCATATCAACAGACAGTTTTCGGTTTAATACAAATCGTGCTCAAAAGGAAACTAGAAGGCATTGCGTGACTGCGTTGCTGGCTCATATTTTATGACCAATTCTGCGTGTTTTTAGTACGTCTGACATTGTAAGGATACCACGTTTAAGCCACGACATACCATGGCCATGACTCTACTCGCGTCTGCTGTACTGTTTTTACTCTAGCTGTATAGAGGTTTGCCATCTTAAAAAATAGCAGACGCTTTAATAATTGCTTTGCCTTTTATACATGGAACTCCACTGTTTGTCCAGTTTTTGCGAACACCAGAAGCGCTTTCAAATAAACCGCGACTAAATTAACCACGATCGACCTATCTATAATCGTAAATTTTCCCATAGTTTCTTCCACCAGTCGATCAGAACGAGGCTTCCTGACGGGCGGTTTTTGCTTTATCCAATCACTGCGAGAAATGGAGCGAGGCGCTGTTAATTGATCGCTTTTTATAAGCTAACAGTTCCGCTTGAAAAAATATTTGTGAATCCCGTGATGGAATGATGATTTAGATGCCGCTGCAGCTTTTTGAATGCAATTGGTTGTATTTTGTGGCTATTGTTGGTTCATAAATAATTTATAAGCCGTAATTCTGACCGTAAGTTTTAGTAGTGGTAGGCCTCTTTAGCAAGAGACCGGCTGGGGAAGTACCATCTTTGCCAGATACTCAGCCGCCGAGCAGTAGTGTGCAAACATTACTGTGTTCCGGTTTGGAGGCCACTGTTTCCAGCGAAATTACTGGGCATATGAGACTTTAGAGCCGATGTCTCAGGGTAACGAGCGCAGTGCACAAGATTATGCAATGCAAAGTCTTGGGTGGCACTGGGCAGGCGTAGCGCTTACCACAAGGGGCACCAGCTAACCGTCTCACTACTTAGTCAAATAAATAAATAAATAATAAAAGTGAGTTTGATAGTAATTCAAGCATAACAAAAAAAATGCTCTTACGTGACCTGAGAAAAACATCTTCGCGACAGCTGTACAAATAACGAAAGAATTAACGTTTCAGTGCCAATTGGTCATCGGCAAACTGTTAAATCAACATTAGCACTCATACTATTTTTATGATCTAAGAACCTTGTCGCAGTCCTCATTTTTGCGTTTCGTTCACGCATCAGTTCATCTTATTTCGATAAGGTACTAAGGAGATGATTGCGACAACCAACAGCACGACTTGTGTTACGAAGTTTATTTTTGAACCCTATGTCCAAGTTATAAGGATGATGAAAAGTGGGCAGGAGTGATAGCCTCGCGGTCGACGTGGGTGGTTTGTTTGACAACGTTGCGGGTTCAAAGATTAGACCTGGTTAAACTGGTAGGTCATGGTTGGCCTCCGAGATTACTGTACGTTCAGAAACGAAAACATTTAATTGATGCCTTCCAATGAAACTAAAGTAAACGTACATTGTCTGGTACGTATGTTACAGACAGTTTGTATTCTGCGAATGGCGCTCGATGCATCGATCTCGAATGAGATAGCCGGTGTCAAGAGTTTATCAGGCCGATGTGGCATGACGACTGCTATGAATCGATAGTATCTGAGGCCGATGGCTTAACGAGCCCTCTGAAGAACGGAAGCATTTAGATGTTATGCCAATAAACGGTCACCCATCGAAGTGAGAGCCGCTGGGAACGTTACCTAATCACACTATGCCAACGAAAAAGATTCTGGCAATACAGACTGACAAGAATGCTCCCATATCAACCAACGAGGAAATTATAAAAATAATTAAACAAAATAATACCCATATTATCTCTCTTAAAAATATTGTAGAAAAAAAATGCCTAAGAATATAAATAAACTAGCTGTGCCCCGCGGTTTCACCCGCGTAGTTCCTGTTCCCGCAGGAATATGGGGATAAAATATAGCCTATGTTACTCGCTGTCAATGTAGCTTTCCATTAGAGAAATATTTTTTTAAATCGGTGCAGTGGTTAAGCCGAAACTTTACATATTCCTATACATACTTTCATCCCCTATATTTATTTTACCCCTCAAGGGTAAAGTTTTACAAACTTTGAATGCCAAATTTATTTATATCTAATCAAAAGCCTAAAAAATAAATTTCAAGATTCTAGCTTCAAAAATGACGATACTTCCATACAAACTTTCATCCCCTATTTCAAACACTTAAAATGCATTTTTTGCGATAAAAAGTAGCCTATGTCCTTCCCTAGGCTCTAGACTATTTCTGTACCAAATTTCATTTCAATCGGTTCAGTAGTTCAGGCGTGAAAGAGCAACAGACAGAGTTACTTTCGCATTTATAATATAAGTAAGGATAAAGTGCATAAAAACAAAGTGAGGACCATGGATCTCGTAGGTCCTGATTCCTTAGATACGGGAACCTTAGGAGCCAAGATCTATGTATTTGATCGTGACGCATTATTATTATTAGCACGTCCATAGATCCTAACCCCTAACTAGGATTCCAGGACTAGGAGTCCAGGGATTTTTTTTTATTTTTTTTTTTGGATTTTTTTTTTTTTTAATATCTATTCCTCATAGATCTCAACCGTGCCGTGTGCAAATCTAAGCTGCAATCTTGGAAGGTTTGCAGGTTTATCACCGTTTCGCTTTTATACAAGAAATAATTTATTCAGAACCATAGAATAACTAATACACAATTGCATTTTCATAGCAAAAACTAGCTTGAGAGGACAATAGTAAAAATAATCAGGGAATTACGTAATTGTCAACGATAAACGTTTTTTAATAATCCTGAGAATATTATTTTAATTACGTGCTTCAACTTACTCGGTGTTACTCTCTACTTGGTTCACGGTGGTAGGTTTTTTTTTTTTTTGACTAATTAACGAGACGAGCACGTCGTTCATCTGATGGTAAGCGCTACGCCTGCATGTGCAGTTACAGCGCCACCCACAACTTTGCATTGCATTCACTGCGATCGTCACCCAGAGACATTCGTTCTAAATTCTCATATGCCCGGTGATTTCGCTGGAAACAGTGCCCTTCAAACCCGAACGCAGTAATGTTTGCACTATTGCTTGGCGGATGAATATCTGGCAAAGGTGTGTACTTCCCCAGGCGGTATTTTGAAAGAAGAGGTCTCCAACTACATACGGCTTCAAACTCAAACTCAAACTCAAATCATTTATTGTAAATAGGCAAAATATTGCACTTTTACACGTCAAAAAAAAAAAACTTATACATAAGTATAGAAATACAAAAAAAATAAGTCAAATTTTATGATCTACGAAACTAATGATTATTATCTAGTCACAGTATATCCACAGCCCATTGTGAAAATTAGTCTTACTCCAATCATTTAGACTGTACTCGCGTTTTTAAATTATTTATTTTACCTAATCAGCGCCATACTTTTTAAATTAAAAAAAAAAATATTTATTCAATAAAAGGTGTTATAAAAAGCGTTGACATTTACACAGCCTCGTTGGGTTTTACTATCAATTAACATTTTAATATTTTATAAACTTTATTAGTATGACATTCAACAAAACAACAACAAATATGGGTTTTAGATAAATCATAATACAGGTACATGCAGCAACAGAAGTAGATGAACATTTAGAAACTTTAAATATACTATTCTGCGTAAGTTGGGTGCGTAGAGCTAAAATGGCTTTTGACGCCGACTGTACCACTCAAATGTCAAATTAAAAATAGAAAAGACCTGTTATTGACATCGTGTATTGAAATACATTTTATCTACAATTAACCAACTATTCTCCCTATAATAAAATTTGTAATTTAATCATTTAAGTTACTTTAACGTTAGTCATCATCAACCCGCATCGTCCCACTGCTGAGCACGGGTCTCTCCTCATTTTCGTGAGGAGGGTTAGGCCATAATCCACCGCGGGGGCAAAATCCGGATTGGTGGATCACCTACCTACCTCCGAAATAATTCTCGGGTAGGTATGTGGGTTTCCTCGCGATGTTTTCCTTCACCGAATAGCGAGTGGTTAACGTAAGTAGATTGGGATAACGTAATTATAATTATTGCAATATGATAGTTAGTTGACGACAATCAGTTCGTAGTTCAATAATTACGTAACGTTTTATCAACACGCAATGTTTCTATTAGATAGTGCAACTGCTTCTAGTTATAGATTTGTAAAATGATACTAGTAGATTTATATCGCGTTAGACGTATGACTAGCATTATCCTAAAAAAAATTGTATGGAAATATGCAAGGTTTCGGCTAAACCACTGCACCGATTTAAAAAAACATTTCACATTATTGAAAGCTACTTTAACGAATAATTCTCAGTCAGTAACATAGGCTACATTTAATCCCCGAATTCCCACAGGAACGGAAACTACGCGGGTGAAACCGCGGGTCGCAGCTAGTTATAGCTACATTGACGCATACGTTTCAATGTCGAAGATTGGTTGAAAACATTCAGACTGGTTTAAAAATCATGAACGTAACAAATCAATATATAGCAACCGGAAGTAGGTATGACTTGCGTAGGGATAAAAACAGATTGTACAAGAAAACGAAAACAATTATTTTCTTTCCAAAAGCCCGAGTTTATTCTTGTGATCCATTTTTAATGAGATCCTTCCCTCCTGTTTTTCTTCCTGTTTTGATGGTGTTTGTGTGTTTGAGTTGTCAGAATAAACATTTTTTTATTTCATCTTCATTTTTTTCTTAGGGAAAAGTTTCTCAGGTTTCTAAGATATTGAACAACATTGATCAACACGAAAGTTCGTGGTAGATCAGCCTAATTGACTGATATAGTAGTGCAAACTGGTGTGCCAAGAAGAAGTAGGGCACTTTTTCCAGCGAATTCCTGGGCATACGAGACTTTAAAGCCGATGTCTCAGTGTGACGAGCGCAGCGCAGCGCCGCGCAAGATTACGCAAAGCAAAGTTCTGGATGGCACTGTAACTGTTATGGGCAGGCGTAGCGCTGACCATCAGGTGAACGACTTGCTCGTCTCGTCTCTTAGTGAATTAAAATACGTATATAAGCAAGTTTATTTTTTAAATATCATATTAATACGTTCCATTGCCGCAATAAAGCTAGATCAGTGGAAGGAGATGGGAGAGACCTTTGCCCAGCAGTGGGATCAGACAGGTTAAAAAAAAATGTTCTTGCATAGAGGTTACCTATTTATTGATATAGTGTAGCTACAGTAGACCTAGGTAAGTATTCAGGTATTTAAATAAATGCATTATGCACAAGGTATTGATTAAAACCAAATAATCTGTCGGAACGAATGCAGAAATACATTCGATAAGCAAATAAAATAGGAGTGTTATCACAGATGTTGAGAACTGCAACGATAATTTTACAATCATCATCAGTTTATTGCGTTCCCACTAGTGGGTCCAATGCCTTCTCTCAGATAGAATGTGGGATATGGCCACGATGCCACTAAAGTTTTGGTGGATAAGTTTCCTTCAACAAAGAGGTCCGATATATAAATAAAAAAGTTATTAATTAGCTAAGGCGGTTATACTAAAATAAAATGAACAAAGCTTGGTCTATTCCTTGGTGGCAGGGCACTTAATTCACTTGGCTACCACCACATACTAACTAAAGCTACCATCCTCGAGTAGAAAATGTATCGTCTAATTTTTGGCGGGGTGTTCCGGAACTGATCGTTCAGAGCCAGTCCCATACTAGACTGAGCATGTTCAGCACCTTCGAACCACACAGTTACTTAACACCAGATGAGCGTAGTCAAATGCTGGCCTATAAATTATCAAAAATAAAGTTCAAGTCAAGATATTTGTAGAAGCGCCCGACGTAAACACAACTGTGACGAAAGTGACATTCTGTTTGTTTGCAGAGAGGAGGAATGAAATACTTGATTATTGTATTCGAAGGTTACATTAATTAGAGATTTTAGTTTTGATAATTTATTTAACAAACACTTTTTTTAGCGTGTTTTGATATAATAACCCAAACGTACTTTTTCAAGAGCATGCGAAAAGTGGGTAGAGCGGTATAGTAAAGAGCGCAGTGCAATTTCATACTCAGTGCAGAAAGAAGTGGTATTTTTCTTATCCAAGTAAATAGGAAATTGCCTAATGATACTACTGATACAGAGAGAACTGCCAAGTGCAGTTTATACTAAGTACATAATTATTTAATTTGCCAATCTCTAGTAAGGTCGTGAGTGATTGACATGATCAAAGTACAGGAGCTGAGGATAATGGCCTATTGTATGCATATTGATGTAGATATAGGAAATAACCGACAATGTCGTACCTAACGCAGCACAGGCTAGCGGTGACTCAATCAATGGCATTGATGATGATGATGATGATGATGATGATGATGATGATGTAACACGATGAAAATATAAACGTTGTAACAATCACTCGAATTAATATCACCGATCAATGTCCATCGTGTTTCTTCCACCTCTAGTCACGAAACACTTCCAAAATTATAGCAACTCCTCAAAAACCATAATAAGTTTATGGTAAAATACGTATTCGGTACGGCAAGCTGGTCAGAATGAGTCCCAACACCATCGATCTACTTTTAGTCCCTGAGGAATTCCGTTGTCTACCTTCCGTCTCTATCATGAGAACAGGTCGTTGTCACCACAATATTGTATCGTCATCGGAACTTGACAGGCATGCAAAATTTCAACTCAATTCAACAACTGGAACTAAGTCAAAATTGAGTGCAAGATTCCACCCAAACATACATAGATTTTTCATAAAACATACATTTTTTTTATTTTTAAACTTACATTTTTCTGTACTGTGTTTATTTTTGTTTCTGGTGTACAATAAAGAGTTTTCTATTCTATTCTATTCTATAGATACATTCATACATACATACATACATACATTGCATGTTAAATAAAAGCTTGTAAAAAATGAAGTAATGGGAAATTGCGGAATGTGTTCATACAAAAGTGTTTCTTTTTTTCAAACACATTTACATACTTTTGCATTTTAAATATTTGTTAGAATATTTAGTATGTAACCTTGCCATGTGGCCGGCGCGCGGCGTCTACGGCATGACCAATCTCACATTTACCTATAATGTGTGTCAATACTGAAGATGTTTGCCACGGTTGTGACATCACGTATGGCTTTTGTCACGTTATGAGATAATATAAAAAATAAGTTTTTATAAAGAATAAGGTCATATTTAATTAGGACAAAGCTTAATTGGTAAAACTCTTAAATTGTCATGTTCATAAATATTTATTTTAGGTTTAATTGGTTTAATCTATTGTAAAGACTTCGAAAATACTTGCCAGATGAATTTTCTATTGAATTCTTTGTCGCCTGACCTTTCTCCAATTGGCGTTGCTATATCTAAGGATCCACGGCATTGTTCAATTTAGTTAATAGCATAGATTAAAGTAAGCACTAAGACTTGACCTTCTATACAGCCTTGCTAAGCAGTAATTACGAGTTCTAAAAGAATAATCTTATACCTACTTATTATGTGTTCATGTCGAGCCGAAGCTGGTTTACTGCCCTCTCACCTTCCATTCCTATTACTGCCTGGTAATTTTATTTGTTAACCCTTAAGCATTGTCACGTTACAGTTTTTCTTATTGGGCCAACTAACAATGACGTCACATATCTATTGTGTTTTCAGTGGTAACATGAATATTTTGAAAACGTATAGATTTGAATTTATTTGGCAGCTATTAACCATTATTTTTAGCCTTTTTTTGGCGTTTTATTTATTTGTTTTTTTTTTTATTTTATTTATTTATTTGGTTATTGTATTTATAGCTAAGGTATTAAATTATTCTCGTGTAACATGTACGGAGTCTACAGATCATATACTCACCGAGTCCTATTAGGAATAGTAATTGTTTACTAAACAAGAAGTTCTGTTACCAAAATTTAACCGGCCTTTTTTCTATGAACACTATTCGTACCTACTTAGTAAGAATAAGGTCAAAATCTAGGCTCAGGGGCTTCACCACGAACAGTTAAATCCATCCAGTTTAGGGCCTTAAACTGAACTGCCCTGTTAACTGTCCCCACCAATATCGCTCAGCGTTCATAAGTCGACCAGAGACATTTATCCAAAGAGATCGTAACAATTTATTTGCGTTTGTACTGGGTGTCCCACGGTTATGCCACATGGAGGGAAAATACCTTGAATATTGTAGATGGAACATTTTACTGAAAGAAGACATTATTTAAATTAAAAAAACAATGTAAACTGCATTCATAGATATTTAAATAATAACATGGTTGAACCGGGAATCGAACCCGTTACACGAGAAAAATAATCATCCTGTAGCTTTATCATAACGATCGAAAGGCTATTTTGGTAGATATAACCGCTTATTATATAATTATTGCTTTCTATTGGCCTTGACCATATGCAACTGCTGGATTATCTACTCATTACCGGACACCCTGTATAAAAACACAAAATGGCGGAAGCCCTTTACTGGAAACTGTGGCAAAGTGTATAGATAAACAACAATGAATGAATACAGTGTAACAGTGTGTAATACAAGAGAAGAAAAACCCGCTGAAGAATTTAAATACCCCCCCCCCCCCCATATGTGTGCGTACGGTTTAATGCATTGTGTTGTCCATGTGTATTCAGATGTTCAATGTTTTTCAGATTCCGTGTTCCAAATATTGTTGCCAGCATTTTAACATCCATTATAACAATGTTTGAGTGTCATTCAATACAGCATTGTCTCAATGTAAAGCATGTATCTGCTTACTTGCTGCTATCCCATCCCATTGTGCTGAGCTGAAATGTAATACGTTATTTTGCTTTCGATGCATTATCTTGGGAAGAGTATTATGTTGTTAGGGCGTTTTAAGTGTCATGATTTCGTTTATTTGCGAAAAGCAACTATACTGTATAAGTATACTGAGGAGATAACACGGTCTTGTCGCAAAAGAGCGATTTGTTCACGCATGTAGTACCATATCTATAGGTGTTTGTTATTTTATTATGCATGCTAAATGTATGCGGGACGCCAGGCAGCGACGCAGGACCAAACTTACCAATCCCTACAAATCCGCATGATATTAAAAACACTCTTAGGGGGTACCAACTGAAATCTAGGCATATCAGACTTTAGAGCCGAAATCTCAGTGGCGAGCACTGAGTACCGCGTAAGATCATGCAATTCAAAGTTCTTGGTGGTACTGTGACTGTTATGGGCAGGCTTAGCGCTTACCATCAAATGAACGACTTCTCGCCATTTAGTCAAATAAAATAAAAATTAGCTGAATACTATTATAGAAATTACTAATAAGATAAAGACAGAGGCGATCGGAAACATATTTTAACGGAGATGATGAGTACAGAAATGAAATCATGTTTCCGTTGTTAGCTAAAAACGAGTCTAGTTCGCGTAAACAATATCCCAATCGTCGATCAAAACAGCATTAACTAACCTACCATCTTGCTATCTTTATTATCATCTTTATGTATTTGATAGAAACGTCGAGATTTGACAAAATAGTCTGATATTGATCTATGTGCGAGTTAGACCTGTTTTGGTCCAGATGTAAAGATAATTATGACCAGCATGCACTCGAGGTATTCACAAATGCTTACGAAAAACTTTTTTTTTTATTGCATTATGGACAAGTATTTAGCCACATTTTTTTTTCTTACCTGGTGGTGAGTGTCGACACGGTCGATGATGGAGCATGCTTGCCTAGAAGATACCTAATCACTCTTGACTTAAAAACGTTCAGATTATAGTTTTCGGGAAACAGACCGGTAAGGTGTTCCATTCCTTCGCTGTTCGGATTATAAATGTAGATGAAAATCGCTTCGTGCGGATCGGAGGAATGTCAACCATATACGGATGCCGTGTTTCCGTGCGTCTTGTTGTCCGATGGTGGAAAGGAGTTGGAGGAATCAAGTTGTGCAACTCCATCGCACACACTCCGAAATGTATCTTATTCTAATCAGAAATATGTACTATAACTCTAATAATTTGCTTATTTATTCTATTTTATTATTTTAGCCAATCCATTAATTTAAAAGCCGACTTCTTTTTGATCTTGAGATAAATAAATTGTATCCACCATTTGGCTTTCTTTATGAGAGTCGAACATCAAGTTCATGTGAGGGCAAAGGCCTTTGAGAATCGCCAGTGTCGATGCATCGAGGGCTATATTTTTATAAATATATACCTACTAGCAAACAAAGACGCGAATATAAAAATGGCAATTGTATGCAAATAAATAATATACCTCTGAACAATGACATAAAAAAAAACAATCAAAACAAAACCAAAACAAAACAAAACCATCCAACCACGTTCCAAATGTGGAACGTGGTTGGATGGTTTTGTTTTGTCTTTCTAGACTTATCTATGTCTGAGGTTGTACTCGAATGTGCAATACATACAACACGTCTTTATCCCGTTGGAATAGGCAGACACTACATCTTCCCACAAGCTACGAACCCAGCGGAAAGCAGTACACCGACTTTCTTGACTCCCCCACCCTCCTCACCCCCTACTCGAATATATGAAAATATTTATTTGAACACAGCACAAAGGGTACAAATTATTAATAACGGAGTAGAGCATTTACGAGTATTCGTTAACATCGTCATCGTCATCATCATCGGCCCACTGCTGAGTACGAGTCTCCCCCCACTTTCATGAGGAGGATTAGGCGAAATCCACCACGGGGCTCCGGTCCTCATGAAACCTAATGGAAAGCTTATTATTGGTGACATAGGTAATTTATACTTTATCCCATTTTTTGATTCCGCTTCAATTTTCCTAATACGCATGACCCGTCGTCATGAGTGAATCATATAAAATCTTATGTTAAAACTGAACGTGTGACACTCGAGGGAAGCAATAAAAATCTACGATAATCGTAAAATATATGACTAGCTGCCATGAGATAATAGCTCTTCCCCCTTCCCCCTTCCCCGTACCTATGCAAGACGAGAGAGACAAAATTATTCAAAAGTGCTCCAACCGTTTGGTTTAAAAATCCATCAATCGAATCAAACTTTCAAATACATTATGAATTAAATAAGCCTGGTAGGTACTTATATACCAGAAGCATGTACTGAATTAGTAGCGAACTGTTCACATTAATTAACACAGAATTAACATAGGCTTAGTTTTGTTTTAAGAATATGACTCATGCGAGTTCGAAAAATAGGTAAATGTACCTTACATTATACAAGAGAAGTCGGTATGAACAACATGTTCTTCATGTACATTATAGAATCGCATACCTAAATGAAGGATCGAGTTTGGTTTAATCTATTTTATTTTGACTGAGTGACGAGACGAGCAAGTCGTTCACCTGATGGTAAGCGCTACGCCTGCGCATTACAGGTACAGTGCCACCCAGAGCTATGCATTGCATAATTCTGCGCGGCACAGCACTGCGCTCGTCACCGTGTGATATTCGGCTCTAAAGTCTCATACGCCCAGTAATTGTATCGCTTTTGTCAAGGACTTTGAATAAAATATGAGATGGCTATAGTAATCTAACATAACACAAGCCTAAATCATGAAAAAAGGAAATGGATTTATTGTGGAAATTTGCCATGGTTATCTTTATAATTATAAGTACCTGGATGACCGAGCTTTGCTCGGTATTTTTTTTTTTTTATAAAAAACGAATAAAATGTCATTTTCTAAAAATGATTCCTAGCTAGATCGATTTACGTCCCCGAAACCCCCTATATACTAAATTTCATGAAAATCGTTGGAGCCGATTCCGAGATTCCAATTATACTTATATATATATATATATATATATATATGCGACGATAATCTTCCACCACTCCAATGGAAACTTGCTCGTGTTCATACACTCCATCCGGGTTGTGGCTTTGCAAACGGGCAAGAGTCTATTCAAACGAGCGATCGTAAATATTGTAAACTGCCTTTAGAATGATTATTGTTTACGAATTCGTAAAATTAGTTCCTAAGTTTTAATTACCTATACTAGTTGTTTACAACAACCTTAGATCAAGTTTAAGTTTATAGATTGAATAACTTTCTGTTCATTGAGTTTTCGTGTTAAAAGAACTTACAGTCTTTTAAGGTGAGCGGCATGTTTCGTACTGAAACAGATTTCTTTTCTTTTTATTTTGAGTGTTTTCGAACGTAACTACACAAATACTATTCCGCTTAATATTTTGTGTTGGTACGAGATTATTATGGCCCACGACTTTGGGTTGGCCAACCGAAAGCCAGTCGTCCTTCAAATGCGCGTGCGAGCACTTGTCGCGTCGCGGTGTTTTGAGCTTTCACCGGTAGCTCCATTTCGTGGACGCCATTCCCATCCTCGGAGACGAGCTCCAGGATTAAGTGTAGTGTGGATTGCCTGATCACACCTCTATCCCGGAGGAAGGTGATACGGGATCAGAAGAAACCGCCCCATCGGCGTCCTATGGATATATCTCTGTGCACCATCATCCCCCATCTAACCCGAAGACAGCGCTGATTACACACCCGAGAGGCCATCGACGGATTTCCCAAGTAAGTTCGTAGGCCATAATATCTCCCCGTAACATTTTTGGTCCTTCGAGCCTATATATATATATATATATATATATATATATATATATATATATATATATATATACAAGAATTGCTCATTTAAAGATATAAGATATTAAAATTACATAAGTTTTATTAAATCTATTCAAGTATTATTTTTCTGTTCGTGCTAAATGAGCACCTTTTATCACTAACCCCCTTATTCATGAAAAGTTATCCAACGTCACTTAGTACTGCGCAGTACAAAATTGTAGTGCCCAATTTTATGAAAAGTCACATAACCTTTTATGAATAAGGGGGTAAGTGTATACTACCTTTCAATGCATACAAAAAGATGGGGAAGTTTTGCCAAAACACAATAAACCCACCGCTCCGAGCTTCGAACTGTCGGTCTCGGTTCCTATCTGTTGATAGAAGAGTTTGCCCACGTCAAAGGCCCTTGGGCGGCCAAACTGACTCTGACACTAAAAGCCGGCAACACCTCATTCGAAAAATAACATCAACAACCTATAAAATATAATAAATTTTCACACCATAACAAGTTAACTAGCTAAGGCTCATATAGAGTTAATTGAAGTAGGAAGACCCTTGAACGCTAAGTACAGCCATTTGCGAAGCAAACATATTACCACACCTTGGACACTTCATACAAAGCAACTGCTAACAAGAACAACCAGCTAACTAGCTAGCTGCTATCTAATTTAACAAATTACATATAAATGACGTTTGCGCAGGGGCCAAATGTGTGTGTAAGTAAGTACAAATTCATACATTTTCTTTTTATTTGACAGATTGACGAGACGAACGAGTCGTTCACCTGAAGGTAAGCGCTACGCCTGCCCATAACAGTCACAGCACCACCCAGAACCCTGCATTGCATAATTGCGTAGCGCTTACCATCAGATGAACGAATTGCTCATTTTATAACTTAATAACTTAAAAAAAGTATTGATTACCTTCCCCATTGCAGGTAGATATATGCGGGGAAGCAGAGCGCGCGAAGTTTACAGTGTCCATTCTGTATGTGCTGCTAGATTCTTCTGTGACGTTACTATGTGTATAGGGCAAGAAGCTACGGCAAATAATTAAACGTCCCTTTATTGTCTAGTCTAGAAACTGGAAATAATAACGAGTTGATAGCATAATTCATGACAATTTATTTAGCTAGCCTAGATTCTAAACCCAAGCTAGGACAAAGATACTTCTCTTTGTTCTTCTATTGATTAGAATTAGAAATCTTTCAGTGATTGTCCAATTATCCAATCCTTGCTTATGATTATCGCATTATCAATTTATTTCTAGTTTTTCTTAGACTTCGATATTGAACCGTTGACATCGTTTTGTGTCGGTTTGATTAATTATTGCAAAGTTTGCCATTTCAATCTCCGTCATCGTAATCCATAAGACTTCAATGACTTTCCTCCTAATCTATAACCGTCTGGCGGCCATTTGTTCACAAGATAGATAGATTGATAGATAGATAACTATTTATAGACGCAAACAAGTATAAAACAGAGAGAAAAAACATAACTGGACACACACAAGTGGTATTATATAAAGTTATGAAATACTTCTGCCAATGTTATAGGTACATGCACGTGGCACTGTAAAGGTAACAAGCCACAAATACATAAACTAGTTAGAATGTTTTTTTTTATTCTGTCACTATTATAATTATAACTAAAGTAATGAAGGAACGTTTTGTATTTATATCATCATCAACCCATAACGTCTCACTGCTAAGCACGGGTCGCCGCTCACTTTCGTGAGGAGGGTATTGCCTTAATCCACCACGGGGGCCCGGTCCGGAATGGTGGATAACATACCTACTTCCAAAATAATTCTAGGGTAGGTATTTGGGTATCCTCACGATGTTTTCCTATGTTGTTTTTATGAATTATACATAATTATAATTTGTTGTATTGAACACATTAAGCCGCGTCTCTTGCGAGTGTTTTGGTCACACTACACACTACAGAAAACAGTGTCATTACTGACAACATGTCGAATTATAAATGAAAACATTGACAGCGAGTAACATAGGCTATATTTTATTCCCATATTCCCGCGGGAACATGAACTACACGGGTGAAACCGCGGGGCGCAGCTAGTAAATATTATAAGAATAATAAAATCTTTTCACAGTTCGGTCAACAAACCAGTGGAAACTAAAGATACTGGTTACGTACAATATACTGGTTAGGTAGAGTTTCAAAATGTAGGTTAATAATTAATAAATAATGTAATGGGATGCGTCGTTTATATGCTAATGAAGTATGTACGAAACAGTTTCTATGTCGATTTCACAGCTATTGTACGAATAATGTCTGTCGCTGTTATTGACAATTGACAAAGGAGTGGAACTCCTTGCCGGAGTCAGTGTTTCCCGATAGTTACAACCTGCGGGGCTATGCAGCACGGTGCGGATCAGCTCGTCAAACGTCAAAATGAAACGAACTCGAGCTGATCCGCACCGTACTGCATAGCCCCGCTGGGCATCTTCACGTCACGAGTAAGTAGGTTACTACTGGGTAAGCGTGCACCATCGTAGACCGCATCGTCACTTAACATCAGGTGAGGTAGTGGTCAATCGGGAACCTATTTATAATTTAATAAAATTGTATTATAGTGAATAAGTCAACTTAAAATTGAAACAAATAACATTAAAAAAAAGTTATTTTAAGAATGATGTAAAAGAGATCAGACCCTAATTGTCGTGGGAAATAAATCTTAAATTCATCGTTTAAAAAAAACTTATTTCGATAAGATTGGTATAATGTACATTTAAATAAGTTTAAGAAAACAAAATACGTGTATATTTAAATTATGTTTGACTAACGAGCTTAATTATGTTATACATTTAAGGTGCTGCAATCAGAATAAGCTCAATATCTACTGTTAGTCACAGAGGAGTGCCATGGTATTTTATATTCTGTCTCTATCATCAGCGGGGCTATGCAGCACGGTGCGGATCAGCTCGAGTTCGTTTCATTTTGACGTTTGATTGCCTCGGGACTCGTCATTTCAATACGAATGACGAGTCCCGTGGCAATTAAACGTCAAAATGAAACGAACTCGAGTTGATCCGCACCGTGCTGCATAGCCCTGCAGATCAGCTCGCTGTCAACCTATATGTGTATTGTCTTCGAAGCTTGACAGGCATGCAAACTCAATAAAACAACGGGAACTGGGTCGAAATTTCAAGATTTGACTTAACAAACATCTATTCATGTTAATGTAGTGTGTAACAGGTTGACTTCTGAAGCGGTTTTTACGACCGTGTGTGTTTTCAAGCACTGGTGTGCAAGCTGGTGGTGTGCGTAAGCTGCGCTAACACAACCTGTGTGTTTTCCCACGTAAAGTTATAAAAAACACAACGTCTGTGTTTTCAGCAGTGAACGTGTTAAATAAATTAATGTAAAACTGTTACATTACGATCATGTAAGTCAAGTTATACAGTGTACCATTTTATTTAGTATTTTTGCACCATTTTGGTCATTAGCTTACCAATTGCCGGCCTCACCACGCGTGTGGTAGGTAACAATTTCTAAATAAGTTAAAAATAAAATTAGTAACTATGACAACCACAGTATAAGAATCTAAACAGTAGGACAGATTTTTGTCGGTGTCGTATTTTTGCAGTTTTATTTTTGACGCAATGGTGAGAAATCGCACCAAGTCTGGACACATTATTATTATCCACAGCTAACAACCAAGAAGCCCTAGACCCTTAGTTCCCTGGTCCAGGTGGATATCTGGGGCCTGGCATTAGCGTAACAAAAATAATATATAGTCGGAAATAAATAGGAATATGGTAGAAATGTAGGTTACGAGGCCACCGGAACCAGCAAAACTTTAAAAGTGGTCTATGAAAGAAAATGACTGGGAACCTCTGCCCTAGACAGAACGTACACGAGTTAATATAATTCAATGTAGTTTTTTTTAATATAATGGCAACCTTTTTTGTACATAGTATACAATTAGGGGAGACCGGGTATGGTTGCCACACGGGTTGGTTGTCACAGCGGCCATGACAAACACCTGAACGCACAAATTGCCTAACTGACCCAACTGTATATACTGTATGTGGTGACAATGATTCCATTTGAAACAAAAAAAAACCGCGATGGTCCGTTAAATAAACGTCCGCTACCGCGTTCACTATTCTTTGTAGAACAAATAATTCGATTTGGTTTATTAAATTAAATCATGTTTCTTTCCTGAATAAAGATCGTGAAAAATAAATATTAAACTGAGCGAAGTTTCGTACCTAATAACTTTGTGAATACCAGTTTCACGTAGATTAACTTTCCTTTTCATTTTAATGTTACATAGTTAAAAATAATCCAGTAAGTGTCTTAAAATGTATTAAGCCATGCGATATACATGAAACTTTTGTCGAAATTTGTAATTTTTTAATTATCTGCCAGCAACAAAAATCTCCTATCGTTCACACCTGTAACGTAACATTGATCTGCAACCTTGATACGTGACTGAACCTGCCCTTCAAACCGAACACAAATTGAAGCTAGCTATTATTATAAATTATAATACACGGAAGTTCAAATTACGCAAACTTAACAACCTTGACATGGTTTCTGATATTTACTTTCACCGCTTTCGCTTTAACTGCTGATGGTGCTGGTTAGCTTTTAATGGCGATTGTTAATGGTACGGTGGACGTGGAACAAAGATTTTCAATGCATACATTCGAAGAAGATGGAATCAAGCTGACAGACATCGCATCTTCAAGAAGCGCGATAGTCGGGAACTTCGCAAGAAAAATCGAGATTCAACAAACTTGGGACGTTGTTAAAAGTCCAAAATTAAATAAACAGCTTCAACAAACTATACATAACTGGAAGAGATACTGTACCCATCTTAGAAGGTAGATAGATAGACACACACAAGTTTACATGAGAGTGTAAATGTCACCTTCCCGTTAACCAACCCGGATACTGCGAAGAAACTAGAAAGGCTTGATGTACGTATTGACTAACCACGAGACAACGACCCTCTGTGAGGTTGCAGTCTTTTATCTTCAAATTCTTTTATTTCAGATGCCATTATCGATACGAGGTCGCATAAGGTCGATATTGAAGGCATAATAGCTAAATGTAAGGCACGTGTTCGTTTTTTGTTGCAAAAACTTTGTTTAGGTAAGCTCCGGCTCTGTTTTCCGGGGTAAATACATGTTTATAAACAAATGGTTTCTAACTTTCCAGCCAGGAATATTTAATAAACAGTCTTTCATAATCCCTTTACCGACTTAATGTAGGCATAGATTTAAGTGATTCGTTTTTGCTACAAGTAGCCTATTCAATCCTTACATTATTTCTCTTCTTAGTAAATTGTCCTTTTGTAGGATTATCAATATCAAGGTTAATTTGTCTATTTATATAAAAATGTTATGTTGGTTTGTGTACGCTTCAAAAACTCAAAAAGTTCTGCACCGATCGAGCTGAAATTTTAACATGATATATAATCCGCATCAAGGATTGTTATTATCTATTTTTTTCATCAGTGACATATCAGCGAATGTGCCACAGCGAAGCGTGGCAAGGTACAGCTAGTTTTTTTATATGTCGTGAATTGGTTCTTTCATATGATAAAAATGAGAAATCCTACTAATGTCATATTAATGAATGTTTGTGACGATGGATGGATGGATTTTAGTTGTGTTTTCACGCAAAAACTACTGAACGAATTGGATGAAATTTGGCACACAGATAGTTTATCACCTGGAATAACAAATATCATGCTGTTTATCCCGTAAACATTGGCGGTTCATCTGGGATATTGCCCAACGCGGGTGAAACCGCGGGGCGCAGCTATTAGGTTATAATTTAAAGGGAATCGAAGATACAAATTCCAAAAGCAAATGTTGCATGATAAAATAATATCCTATAATTTCCTTATTTTTTTTCAAAGAATAATTTTGAACACGTAAACGATATAATAACAATTATCGGCACATCAGTTACGTAACATTACATGCAACGATAGCATTTACGTACACTTATGCAATCCGCTGCGTGGTGTAACTGCATTGTACGTACTTATACTGTAACCATGTATTTTGCTTCCTTTGTTAACAAAGGATCTAGTTCTAAGCTATTATTAATCTAGGCCTAACACTATTACAAACATCATTGTGTAAATCTGAACATCATTCAGAGGTTTTACATACACATCATTTTTTTTTTAAATTAAAATTTACTTATATTTTCTTCCACAGACATTATACTAGCTTCATTTTGTCTACTTTGTGCCTCTTATAAAATTTTTGTTACGCTTTTGGATTATGGAAATAAATAAATAAAATTCACAGACACCAACACTTTTTTAAGATAATAGAAGAGTCGACTTTTAAAATAAATACTACTAATAATCTACGGATTTTAAATACAATCATGTTTGCAATAAATAAAATAATTAACATACTCGTAATTATAATACGGCAAGTTTGTTAAAGCATTTTAAGCTAATTTTCGCGCTTTTATTGTTTGCTGATAACGTTAAAAACCATTAATTAATCATAAATAATTTTATATCTTTAAATGAGCAATTCTTGTATATCTATGTATAATTGGAATCTCGGAATCGGCTCCAACGATTTTCATGAAATTTGGTATATAGGGGGGGTTTCGGGGACGATAAATCGATCTAACTAGGAATCATTTTTAGAAAATGTCATTTTATTCGTGTTATATGAAATTAAACATAAACTTGGAAGAAAAATAACAAAGCGTTGGAGGCGTTTGGGTAGTCCAAATTTAAACTGAAAAATATGACTCTTCCTGACATCTATTGGCGAATAATAATACTACCGAGCAAAGCTCGGTCATCCAGGTACTATAGAATAGAATAGAAAAACTCTTTATTGTACAATAAACACAGTACAGAAACTGAACACACACAGTACCATAATATTATGAATGCAAATAAACAAGAGCAAGTTTATTATTATGTAACATATTTTGTCTTTTTGTCATCTTATTTTTGTAACACAACAAGGAGTACAATTATCGTTTATTGTTGTAAAAAATTAAAATATGGTCGATAGCTGCATCCTCGTAATTTATTTAGATTGTGTTTGTGTGATTTACAAAGTGTTTTTTTTTTTACAATAAACCAGTAGTCTTAAAACATGTGTATGTAATTATCACTCGCTTTTCGGTGAAGGAAAACATCGTGAGGAAACCCACATACTTACCCGAGAATTATTTCGGAGGTAGGTATGTTATCCACCAATCCGGACTGGGCCCCCGTGGTGGATTATGGCCTTACCCTCCTCACGAAAGTGTGGAGAGACCCGTGCCCAGCAGTGGGACGTTATGGGTTAATGATGAGTAGTCTTGGTGAGATATCTTGGACTTTTTTTTATGTTACTAAGTAACGAGACGAGCTTGTCGTTCAGCTGATAGTGAGCTTGCCCATAACAGTCACATTTTACCTTAGAACTTTTCATTACACTATCTTCGGCGACAATGCAATAAAAACATAAATAAAATAAAATGTTCAATATGAATGTTTTAGCGTTATCTAATCCCGTAATCTATTCTGCATTAGCTCAAGAATTGTTATCAGTTATCATCAAAAACAATAATTTATGGATAGTTAAGGATAACGATACGGGCCTATGTTATTGATTTTAACAGTGTTATGCTTTCACTAATGTATTACCAGAGTTAACGAAAAATGTTGGTAGATAATTGAATTTTGCATTACATTGTTAAAACAACCCATAGTCTCTTTTTTTTTTAAAAACAAGCAAACAACTCAGACCACAAAACTCAACAATCAAACCAGATACATACGAACATAGGTTAGTAACATAGCATTCAATATCTGTTAATATGTCGGTCATTCGCTGTAGCTACCGACAAACATGGCATAAGTCCCAAATGACACGTCTCAAAAAAAACACATGTCCGATCGATATAGGTCCTTAAATGGTTTCCAAACCGTACAAAAACAAACATTGCATCCAACTCGTGCAATCTCGAATGCACTCTCCATAAGTAGAGCACGTACAATTAACCGAAACTAGCCCTTATCACTGAAAGCTTAGAGATTAAAACTGAACTCAGAAGTGGGATAAGTAGAGAATCAAAGGCACGTTAAAAACTAGACTTCATCTCAGATGAAAATAGAGTTTCAAATCGAGTGCATGTGTGTGATAACCAAAATAAATAACACAGTTCAAAATAGTTACAATTGCATCACCACACACCATGCCATAACCAGCACATAGCGATATAAAGCCGTATCGTTAATTCAAGGCTTTTGCTTTGAGAGCGTAATGGGTTTTGGATAGCGAGAATATTTCATATGGTTTTTATTTATACACCTACTCCTTATTTATAAAGTGTGTGATACTTTAATTGAGAACACTTTAGTTCTCAGTACGTTGGCAGAATATATTACGTCGTAACTCTTAAAATTGACTATGAAGATGGCAAAAGAAATAAAACACGAAAACAAACTCAAACTTACTCAGACCGTCTGACCACCGAGACCTTTGCCAGATATTCATCCGCCATGCAGTAGTATGCAAACAATACTGTGTTCCGGTTTGAAGGGCACTGTTTCGAGCAAATGTACTGGGCATATGACACCTTAGAACCAAAGTTTCAGGGTGACGAGCGCAGTACAGTGCCACGCAAGATTTTGCAATGCAAAGTTCAGGGTCGCACTGCAAATATTATAGACAGGCTTGTCTCATTACAGTCCGTTTGGGCAGCTTATAATTTTTTTTTTAAACCAATTAAACAGGGACACTCTCATAATTTATTTTCTTAAGGCCAGGAACAAACTAAATTAACTAGTATTTGGACATTTAAGTACAATCTGATGAATGAAATGTCTATCGCTATAAATTTTAACACGTTCACTGCTGAAAACACAACTGTCGTGTTTTTCATAACTTGCCACGAGTACAGCAAAATACAACTGTTGTGTTTGTTGTATGGGAAAACACTGACGCGTGCAGAGCCGCACCCGTGGCTAGACAAGCAAAACGGCTCAGCAGTCAAAGTGTTAAAAAGTTATAAAGCGGCAGTTCTCAAACCATTTCAGCAATAAAATTAGAGAAATCTAATCTAAAGCAACGAAAGTAATGTCTAGACAGACAGACAGACAGACAGATGAGAAAGTGCTGCACATCAGTTTAAGCAGCATGAATCGTTAACAACAGTAAGTCACGCGCCCGGTCCGTATGACGGACCAGACAGCTCACTTAAAACGGTACATTGGTAAAATTGTATATAATAAATATATTCGAGAAACATTGAAGTTCATAACCAACTCTGCATGAATTATATGTATTCAGCCTTTGAATCCAAAAGAAAACAAAAGCCGGTCCCAATCTCGATACCAAGGGGAACTTAACGCCTAAGAATAGTAATGATGAAGAGATTTCAAAGCATTCGTTAACAAAACATGTGGCAACGTATGATATTTTTATAACACTTAAACCCTGCAAGACCACCCCATGCAGAGTATAAAATTAAACACTGTTATAAATACCCAAAATAAAACAGAGTGTTAAGAATCAGCACACCCATTTGGTCACGTATCAGCAGCTGCCTTAAAAGCATCGGCAGATAATATCGGTTGAGTCGGGTGTAAAAAAAGTAATTCCGTTAAGAAAGTTCCAAATAAACTGAGGAGAGTTGATCTGATGATTCACATCACATACACAGATGAATGAAAAGGTAATGAGAGCGATGCACTGCGGTGTTACATGTTGCAGTCAAAACTGTTAACCAGTCAAAAGTGCTTTTAACTAGCCAAATCAGTCAAAAGTACTTATGACCGTTGGCTTTCTACAATAGTACTTTTGACTAACTATAGAACTAGAAATAAAATTTCTAACTATAATACCAGTGATAAGTAGTTTTGACCAATGAAGCTGGCTAAAAGTAGTTTTGGCTGGTTATTTCAATAAAAACTATGTTAAGAAGGTCCATTAGTTTTTTATTAAAGTTTTATATAACTAAATATTATTAGAGACTTACAGCTATTAGAAAAAAATAATGATTACGAAAAGAAAGAACGTTTTTTATAAACAATTTTCGTGATGAAAGGTATGAAATATAGTAATTTCAATGTGATGACTAAAACTTACTTCTTCTTTGTATTGATTGTATTACCGAACTTTTGTTATCAACGAATTCGCAATATATTGAAATAGTTGAAGTGTTTTTGACTGATTTTGTAGCGGTTAAGTAGTTTTGACAAGGTGCGTCAGTTAAAACAATCTAGAACGGCCAATTCGCAATCAAAAACACCAATGACTTTCAGACAAAAGTACTTTTGTTTAGTCAAAACTACTTTGGTCTGCTTTTTCAGTTAAAAGTACTTTTGACTGGTTAAGAGTTTTGACTGCAACATGTAACTAGTTTGAGTACGAAAGATAGAAAAGGGACCATTAATAACAACTTCAATAGAGATAAAGATACTAGTCAATATTAAGTTGTATTTTGTATGGTTTGATTGTATGTTCGAAATAGAGAGGATGTTGGAACTATTTAAAATTTTAAGACCCCGATTACACAGTTTTTTGGCAATAAACGTATTCTATTCTATTTTATTCTATAGTTGTTTTAAAAAGACAAGAAAAAGTGACTAGTTATTTTCGTCCATTAGCAAGTTGCAATGCGTTTTTTCCCAATTTATTTTTATTTAATACTTTCACTGCTGAGCAGATTTGCTTATCTAGTGCGGCTCTGCACACTCCATAAAGTAGTCCCATACAACAAACACAACAGTTGTGTTTTCCCGCACTCGCGGCAAGTTATGAAAAGCACGCCAGTTGTGTTTTCAGCACTGAAGGTGTTAAATAAAAACTGTTTTTTGGTTTGCATAAACATTTTTACACCAAAATACGTAGATAGCGACCGTGTCTAACCCATATACGTAAGGCACTTGGCATGATAGGTCAGATATGGTGCCAAAATACTTGAGGATGACTTGTATCTACGATTTTTGCGTTTTTGGCATCTTAAGGCAGATACACGACTTCAGATATAGGACCAATAAGAATAATAGAAGTATAATAAAAAAGAAGGGACAGGGATACATCTGGGATTGGCCAAATGCCATACAAGTCCTAATAATCTGGTCTTGGTATGTTCCTATTCCAAGTGTAACTTTAAATTTTGGTACAGCGTGCCTGAAATGCGGTGATAGCCTAGTGGAGCGTCCGTCTTCCAAGGAGAGGGGCGTGAGTTCAATTCCTAGTGCGGGCACTACAACAAATTGAATTGTCACTCGCGTTTCGGTGAAGGAAAAGATCGTGAGGAAACCCACATACCTACCCGAGAATTATTTCGGAGGTAGGTATGTTATCCACCAATCCGGACCCGGCTCCCGTGACTCTCCTGACTTTCGTGAGGGGAGACCCGTGCTCAGCAGATAAAGGTCGATATGGGTTGATGATGATCTACCAAACATTGTTGACATCTTGCCGAGTTCCACCCAACCAGTCAACAACCAGGTTGGTACATAGTAGTTTGTCACTGTCAATAAGTTTGTCACGTGTGGCGATGCCAAATAGTTTTGGCAGCGTTAACTGCCAATGGCGCCAGGCGCTAGGCCATTTTCAAATAGAGGAATTCAATTCGATACTATTCGTGTTATAGCTGCAGAATATTAACTAAGCATTAGTATTATAAAACCATCATTTGAATCGAATATCCAAGGTAATCTAGTCAACGGAATTTCTAAACTAGACTGTGTCTTAATTCAAGTGAAAATATTGAAAGTATCGAGAAGTGGTACAAAATGACAGTTAAGTAAAGACGGGTCCTGTCTGACCGAGAATTATTATTTGTGACTAGATATCGCAGGACACGACCCTGATATGGTGATATGAATGGATTCCAGTTCTTTAAAGCTTAAGGCCCTTAAGGCCCTTTCAATTGAGTGCAAAGTACCGAATATCTACTTATTGGCAGACGATTTCTTGCACAAAGGTTACAAAGATCCGTCATCACGAGGCCGGCCGGTTTCCGGTCCGCCATATTAGTTTATTTATAGCACGCAGGAAGTACCGTCAAAAGCTGTTTCTTAATCTTATGCCATGCGCGACTGAGCCTTTTTCCTGTGGCCACACTTCCTCTGTTTGCGTTGCTTGCAAATTGATTCATTTGTTGGCAATTGCAGTGTTGGCTGAACTGTTTGTTGCTGCAACCATAGAATAAAACAAAATGCGACGTAACAGCCGATTAGATTAGTTGAGTAGTGTGGTCAGCACCAACATATAAATGACATCATCAACCCATATCGGCCCACTGCTGAGCACGGGTCTCCCCTCACTTTCGTGAGGAGGGTAAGGCCATAATCCACCACAGGGACCCGATCCGGATTGGTGAATAACACACCTACCTCGGAAATAATTCTCAGGTAGGTGTGTGGGTTTCCTCGCGATGTTTTCCTTACTATAAAGCGAGTGATATACGTACATATGTTTTACAGAAACACATCGGTACTTGCCCGCACTGGGATTTGAACTCACGACCTTCTTCTTGGAAGGTAGACGTTCTCCCACTAGGCTAGCACTGCCTGAATCATTAATCTATCTTAAATCATATAAATGTCATTTAATAAAAATGAAAATCGATCCCTTAGCAAAAAAATCGTAATTAAATGTGACTTAACTAGCCGTATGTTTTGTCAGGATAATTAAAAATCTTTTTCATCTCATGTATTCGAAAAAAGGCATTTTGCTCCTCAATAAGTGCGAGCAAAGTGGGTCTTTTCCGCGCACATAATAACAGTGACGAAATGAGTTTTGAATTTGGAACACTGTTTAATTAAAAAGTTTGAACGCAATTCGCTTCAATAAAGTCCTGGCCGGCAATAAAAAAACAGCGCGTGCCGACGCGGCATTGGCTATCCAAATTTAAAAAAATTGGTTGTCTGTAAAGTTGGTTTACGGACGATATTTTAACGTGAAAACGTCGTAACATAACATTGATGAAGTGATTGCATACTTTTATGAATAAAGATGAATAATTTTTTAATAATAAAAGAATAATACTTGAAATTATACTGATAATCAGATTTTTAAAATGCAAGAATAATTAACCTGTCAAGAAGAGAAGAGAGATAGATGCGGCGCAAGCGTACAATGAGCGTTAGGGGACAATGTGTCAACTTTTTCGTGCATGCATCGATTCATTAGAGGTTGTCACTTCAAAACATTTTTTTCTCGTATGATGAACTTTTCTCATAGCTTGGGATGACAAGTATCGTGTACCACACGGTAACAAAATTATTTAAGCTCGAGCGAAGTACTTTGACTCCCTCGCTACGCTTAGGATTCTACTTTAGAACCCCTCGCTACGCTCGGGATTCTACTATAGAATCCTTCGCTTCGCTCTGGATTCAAAAATCTCTCTCGCCGTAAATACATTATTTTGTTCCCTTGTGGTACAATCTACTATTGTGTCTAGTATAATGATGACACAAACAAGGAGCAAAGTCCCAAAGGTGCATTAATCGACTAGAAAACAATAACCATTCTTCAATAAAAAAAAAACAAGTAATATCTTCAGTTTGACGAAAGGAAGTAATAAATTAAAGACAGTTACTCGATTGGTATACACAAAAGGTCTGAGTCATAAAGTCATAAGTCATAACTTCGGTTCGTAACTGTATGATGCGTTTTAGGAACTTGATATGGGTCAAATAAACAACATTAAAAGTTTTGTTTTTTGTTAACCACAGGAGTGGGGTCATTGGGTAAAAAGAACGATTACTAATTAACGAGAAGAGCAAGTCGTTCACCTGATAGTAAGCGCCACGCCTGCCCAACAGCTACAGTGCCAACCAGGGGCCCAATTCTATAAAATAACTAACCTATCAATTGTGTGTCGGTAGTGTCTCAATAGGATAATCATTGACATTTGGTATTCTATAAATTATTATTTTTGCTAGCCACACTGAAAACTATTGTACTGCCACACAACAGCCACACCACAGCCACACAATCGACACACTACTGAGCCGCCATTGGAGTTTTCGCAGAATGCCAAATTTGCAACAGTGGCAATATAATGTCTGTAGTGTGTCGATAGTATGTCAATGGCGTGTTGCTTTACTCTAAGTTATAGAATTGGGCCCCTGATAGTAAGCACCACGCCTGCCCAACAGCTACAGTGCCAACCAGAACTTTCCATTACAAAATCCTGTGCGGAAACTGCACTGCGCTCGTCACCCTGAGACATCGGCTGTAAAGTCTCATATGCCCAGTTATTTCGCTGGAAACAGTGCCCTTCAAACCGGAACACAAAATGCCTTAAGGCACTGTAAATTCAAATGAATAAATATAAATAACAGCATATACAAAACGACGATAAAGAATTGGGTTCTAAGGCCGGTTTTAGTGCTCGACCGAGGAATATTGCTTAATTTTCATACAAATGACAAGCGCGACCGACGCGACGTACGCACCGACGGTCGGTCGAGCACTAAAACCGGCCTTACTTGGCATAAAATCTACCTCTAGGTTTATTATCTTGGGACAAAGTTTCTTCGGCCCATCAACCTGCATGACCGGCTTCTACGCCGGAACTGGTTTGCCATATATCAAATACTACATTTACTAAAGAACATTATGATGAAACGGCAGTAGTACACACCCGTGAATAACATCTGAAGTTTTCATTCATATTGAGTTCTCAAAACATTAATTATTATCCATTGTGTTGCCAGTGTCACAGGATTCTATAGACTTACCAAATATGTGTTACAGATTCAATATCACTAAATCGATCATTACAATTTGAATGGTTTGAATTCTTCTTCCGTGTCGATGTTTCATGTTTCGACCCCCTTCGACAGTTTTGGTTGGAGCATTTTTTTTCATTGGACTGATTGACGAGACGAGAAGGTCGGTCACCTGATGGTAAGCACTACGCCCGCCTATAATAGTTACGGTGCCACCTAGAACTTTGCATTGCATAATCTTGCGCGGCACTGCACTGAGACATATCGGTTCTAAAGTCTCATATGGCCAGTCATTTCGCTGGAAACAGTGCCCTTTAAAGCGGAACACAGTGAAACGCGTACTACTGCATGGCGGATGAATATCCATGCACCGTGGGGATAAGGTTATCCAACTGCGATGACACAGTGTATATGGCAAGAGACGTTTTTAGAATAGGTTTAGCATATAATGCCACTTTAGGGGTCCCGTTTGCACAACACACACACTGGATTTTAACTAACTAAAGACGGAAATGTAGTATTATTTCCTTACATCTGTGCAGCAGGTACTTTGTATGACAAAATCCAGATGTAGCTACTTACTGAAATCAGTAGAAATAATTTGGAAATTATGGAAATAGAAATGGATAACATCAATATATATATTCAAGGATAGACCCACGCCACGCGCTCTCTACGAGCAATGTTTTGATATCAAATCCAATATTTCTGTACAAAACGATATTTCGGTCAAGTTAATTTTAGTGTGTAGTGTCATTGACCCCTCGAGATCGCCGATTCGTTGACCTGTATGAGATAAAACCACAGAGTAAATAATAGTAGAAGGTGAAGCCAAAAACTGGGCTCGAGGCAGTAGTTGCGACATAATCATGGGATCATCATCCATATATTATCATTCGATATGTTAATTTTATTTACCAACATCGAGTATGCTATTAGGCTTGCGTTTTGCCACATACGAGGGTGAATCAAAAAATTCTTGGAATCAATATTAAAAAATGCAAAGATTTAAATAATAATATTTTATTTTTCTACATAATCTCCCTCCAATGCAATGCATTTAGAATAACGCGTTTCTAACTTCCTTATTCCTTGTGAAAAAAAATTATTTTCTTGACTCTCGAAAAAGTCCTCTACGGCAGCTATAACCGCGTCATTATCGTGAAATTTTGTTCCACGAATTTCCTCTTTTAATTTTGGAAATAAGTGAAAATCACTTGGGGCTAAGTCCGGAGAATATGGTGGGTGGTCAAGGAGATTGAAGCCAGCACAGCGGATTGCGTTGAGCGCAACTTCCGATCGATGAGCAGGAGCGTTATCTAGAAGGAACAACACGCCCAACGACAGTTTTCCACGACGTTTTTCTTTAATCGCTTCACGCACTTTCGGGATTAAATTTGCATAATAGGGTCCAGTAATCGTCTGGCCTTTTGGCATGTAATCAATAAAAAGGATTCCTTCACTATCCCAGAACACAGAGGCCATAACTTTGCCAGCGGTAGGAGCAACTCGAAATTTCTTAATGGATGGAGAGGATGGTCGTTTCCAAGACATGCTTTGTCTTTTAGTTTCAGGATCAAAATGGTGGACCCACGTTTCATCCATGGTGACAAGACGACGGCAAAAATTATCCGAATCACGCTGGAACATTTCGAGATTACGCTTGGAAATTTCCAAACGTCGCTTTTTGTTTTCGTCGGTTAACATTCGTGGCACCCATCTTGCAGACACTTTTTTGAACCCCAGTGAATCAATTAAAATGGATTGAACGCTACCAAAAGATATCTTTAGGATCTCAGCTATATGTTTTATAGTCATTCTTCTGTCTTCCAAAACCAGATTCTCAACCTTTTTGACATTTTCTTCTGTAACGGAGGTTGAAGGCCGCCCAGAACGCGGGTCATCTTTACAGCTTGATCTACCTCTTTTAAATTCAGCCACCCAGTACGCAACCGTAGAATAGGGTACAGCATCACCCCCTAATGTCTGCTGAATGTCCAAAAAAATTTCCTTCGTAGACATTTTTTTCAAACTGAGATATTTTATCACCGCACGTTACTCACTTTTATCCATAATTTTGACTTTTTAGCAACTCGTTGCACAAAAAAATTTATTACATGCGAACGAACTGACAAAAACAAGTGACAGTCTGCATAAATATAGTGTGATAGACACTCTTTAATTTGAATATCGAACTTGATCCAAAAAGGTTTCATATATATGCACTTCTAAGAACTTTTTGATTCACCCTCGTACTAGTCCTAATAATCTATACTAATATATAAAGCTGAAGAGTTTGTTTGTTTGGTTGAACGCCACAATCTCAGGAACTACTGGTTCGATTTGAACCATTCTTTTTATGTTAAATAGTCTATTTATCGAGGAAAGTTATAGGCTATATAACATCACGCTACGACCAATAGGAGCGGAGCATGAATGAAGAATGAGGCCATAACGGGTGAAAAATATTGCTTTTAAGAGAGTTATTGGGGGAAATCTTGAATAGTACAATGAACGCTAAATGTGTGTTTGTTTGTTACTCCAATCACGTCAAAACCGCGTTATTAGGATTTGGTACAAAAATAGACTTACTAAATGGTTGTCTGGAAGAGATCGCTCTGACCGATAAGACCGCAATTGTGACACTAAATGTTAAGTTAGTCTTGTTGTTCCAGTTAAAAGGGGGGGAATGGATGTCAAAGTTTAAATGGAAACAAGAAAACCGCGAGTGAAACCACAGTCGCAGGTGATTTATATCTATACCAATTAATAAAATTGATGTGTCTGTCTGTGATTTCAAAATAAATGCCAAACCTTTTAAGTGGAAACTGCTATTTATGATAGTCTCTGTATTTATGCGATGCCTAATCATAAATTACCGTTTCTAGAAGTTTTGTCTGTTTGTCTAAAATTTCGTCTCGCAAAGGCTCCGAGACGGCTCAAGTCGGCTCAACGGATTTTGCTGAAAAAACATGGTTAACACTAATTACTTATTTTCGATATCTTCCAGGGTTTAGAAAATAATATTAATAACTAGCAGTGGCCAAAGAATTAACACTTTCACTGCTGAGCCGATTTGCTTGTCTAGCCACGGATGCGGCTCTGCACACTCCATAGTGTTTTCCCATACAACAAACACAACAGTTGTGTATTCCCGCGCTCGCGGCTAGTTATGAAAAACACGACAGTTGTGTTCTCAGCACTTAAAAGTGTTAAATTATCCCACGGGAACTGTTAATTTTTACTGGATAAAAACTATCTAATGTTCTATTGCAGGACCTAAATTATCTAGATACAAAATTTCATCAACTCCCGCGCGAAGTCGCTGGTTACAGCTACTTATTAACAAAAGTTACCTTGTATTCATTATTAGTCCATCTGCGGTTTCACTATAAGTGCTATCGTGTGGTGAATGTTCACTATCGTTAGGTATTTTATGCTATCGTAGAAGTGGGTCGTTTAGTTCGGAATAATATTGATAAAGTTTGTCCGGAATAAATAATTAATTACTCACGACCTTTCCTTTTGGGTGAGAGATTGTGGTGGTAATTGTTTACGAAGTTTGATTGGTTTTTATAATAGCTTATTTCTTACGTCTATTCGATTTCTTTTATAAAATGAAAATAATAACGTAATATTCATCATCATTTCAACTCACGACCCTCTCCTTGGAAAACACACGTTCTCCCAATCCCACTAATATAAATGCAAAACTAACCTTGTTAGGTAGTAGCTTTGGGCTGCGGATGTTTCCAAGTGTAGCTATTGTTTTAACAAACAAAAGTCGTTATAACTCTGTTCGAGTCACATTACAATCAATCAGTAAGTGACAAATTATACAATTTTTCGCCATTATATAATCTGCCATTTTACATACGGCAACAACAGTTTATTTATACATATAGTTAGGCCTGTTCCATCTATCCTATACCTGTATACGTCCCTTAATTCCATAGAACCGCCCACTCTTTGTCATTTAGAATACGTGTCAAAGTACCCACCATAAATTTGCTAATGCTGTACTAGTATACGAGTTCATGACATTCGCGAGATAAAGCCTTCGACGCACGTTCATCAGCCTAATCAAATCAGAGCACGAGGAATCCTTAATAATGCAGGCTGACATGCGTCCCGGCGAATGGTAATCTCATTAGTTGATGACGCGTGGACTGCTCCTCTGTTTTATTTACTCTGTGACAAATTGGGGTTCAAATGGGGTTGGAAAAAACCTACAAATCGGTCCCCGCTTAGGATTCTCGTTCACTGAACGCAACGCACGCTCGTAAATTGATTTGCTTTTAAAGATTCTCATAGAACTGCAGAGCATCCACTATACGCACCGTACGTCGGCATTTTTGAGCAAGAAAAGAGTTCTGTGCTGATGACGTCACCCGGACACGCATTGTCCCGTAGCTCTTTCCTTTTCTACCACACAGGAACATAGCTAAGCATTGCTGGCAAGCGGCCCGGCTCCATGAAGTGTTCTCAGTTGCCGCTATTACCTTGTTTCACCCGACAGGACACAAAGTTTGCCTTTTAAGCCATCTGCGCACTCACCTCCGGAGCTATCAAAGTTTACTGTTGACGGACATATCAAGGAATACATCATGCTCATCATTTCCACCCTAGATCAGCTGACTTTTATGTATAAAACCTCCTCAAATGCAAGGCAATTCTTCTGGTCCTGAGGATAGACGAATGCGCTGACTTCCTGAGTTCCTGACACCTCGATGACGTCGTCTGACACTTGGCCAAATGGTCGGCACTTTTATATCCGGCAGACTCTTGGACACCTTTCCGGCTTAATTGCATTCTCACGCGGATATTTTGGGTAACATTTTCTCTTATATCTGGTACTGTGTTTCAGACTTCCAGTTGTTTTTACATTTGTTTTTAATTATATCTGGAAATCAGAGGAAATGCCTAACCACGCTGTCTACTGTGAATGTGAGTTCAGGAATGCCGAGATAAATTACCCATTCAGGCGGGAATGTCATGTATGTATCTGACTCATTCAATATTTACTTTAGCCAGTAAAAAAATTCCAAACACGATTCCTTTCCTTATCATAATTTAAATGGTGGAGTTTTGCGGAAGCTAGAAAGCTGTTCTAGAGAACTAAGTCGGTAGAAGGTTCCCTAGTCAGTCAGTATGGTATTTTCATGTGTCACTTTTATAAATAGAAAACTACACACCTGAAAATGAATACAGTTCGTGTTTCATAAACCAATGCATCATACTGATAAGTGATAAGTGATAACCCCCTTTGATAATGCTGTCATTACTAATCTATAAATGATGAAACTTGGAAGCAAAGTCCTGTTCATATCTTTAAAAGTGCATTTGTGCATCAAAACGGTTAGAGATCACTCTTCAAGCATCGTACAATGATGCTTGAAGAGTGAGTTATTCTGCGGCACCATATGCATTGTCCAATAGTACCCGTAACTGCTAGTCAAACTGGTTTCCTTTGTTTACCCGCAAGGCACTGCAACGCGCTGCGAGTTACGATAAGAATTATAGATACGTGATAAACCGCAGGTAATTAGTATTCGTTGCAGCAAGAGGAAATGTAAATGGGCTCCATTCAGGTTTTTATGACAATGGTGCAGTGTATGAACCTTAGAAGCTAACTGGTCTTGGGTTGCAGTTGGCGACTGGCTGATATAAATGATTCACAGAATCACTGGTATGGCGACTGGGTTGCCAGACGTATGTATGTGGAGTTCTCCCAGTGACTTCAAAATACCACAGTGTAAGTATTTGTATCGGTGTCAAGTGAATATTTTGGAATATATTTGCCGTTTTGAAAAGTACTATGTGTGTTCTTTGTGAGTATATGCTTTGTGTCTTTTAGTTACTCGCTATATAGAATGGTTAGATCCTTTCTCCTTTCTGATCTCGAAACTTCATCATTGAAATGGCAACACATAACTTTGACTAAATAGAATATCTTTCTCTACTTCGATATGTCATGAAGATGTATCAAAAGTCGGCTTTCACAGTATACACTGCAAAGTGGGAAGCCGTCTATTCTTGCAACACTCATACACGCTCATGATTCACCAGCAACATGGCCGCCACACAAGATCTCAGTTGCAGTTCATGCCTGTTTCAACGTGACCTGGTAATTGTATACGCCTAGATATACAGGTATCTAACCGTAATGCCGTACCAAACCATTATAATTATCTAATGCAAATCCCTCTAGAGTGCATATATCGTATTACATTCGTAATAGCGAGATAGTTATTAATGTTACTATCCCAGCTTCTGTTTCATCCAATTACTGGCATTTATTTTATCGTCGGGGACTTTGTCATTATTGTGATGCATCACAGTTCCAAGTAGGTGACAATGGCAACCATCTGAGTTAATATCAATGAACTCATAGGTAATATTGGCGCTATTTTATCACTTCGTTTTACGCGCTTCTATTCACGTACACCAGTTAAGTGAGGGTAATTTCCACCAGGTAGTTTCCAGACACTGAGGAAGAGGTATTGGATGCTATCTTTTGCAGGACTGTCTTGCGTTACAGTTTCTTCAAGAGTCGAGTGAGCCGAATTTATTAACCTAGGTACTTAGCTAATAAACGAATCAGCTTGTAAACGGCATCGTGACAGTCCAAAATTGGCTAGACAAACGCAAATCAACGTCCTAAGATAATAGGAGACAAATTGTTTTATTTACATATGTATCTTAGGTGGGACTGTTACTAACTCCAATTGAGGCATACAACATAGGCGTGAAAGTTTGTGCGGTATTTTTTGCTCCCGCATTCTTGGAGAATGTGGAATGAGTTTCCATTCCGGGGTTCATTCGGGAGTTTTGTCAATTTAGGGGGTAATCGAGGAATGCTAGAGGCTAGCGCTTTTATAGGTGCGGAAGTAGAATATTTACGCAGAGCTTTGATTGAAGATGCGTTTGAACTTGTAGGCCTGTGCATGAAATTTTGTGCATATCTCTCGCGCTGGTCTTAAATCGATTAGTGGTTAGAAGCGTTGTTGTTTTTGTTAGTGTGGTATCGTTATTCCCAAGATTTTTCACGGTTCACTGAAAGTTTCATCTGCCTGTCAGCTATGTCAACGAAAGCAGAGCTTCGAAAATGATACCGCGAAAATTCAAATAGCTTCTTAAGTTCAGGCAATGTCATTGAACTAGTCCATAATGATAGTGCCAATTAATTCTAAATTGCGGCAAAAGACAGTGATATTAATCTAATTTCCGCGTAACTTTTTCAGAAGCCAACGGCAATTCAATCAACTTTTTGCCGGTTACTCGATTCGATGCCGAGTTCAATTACTTACTAACTGCTGCCTAATCTGCACCTTTATACTGTAATGAAGATAATTGCCAACGGTGGGAAGTCTTCCACCGGTTTCTTCGAGAATGGTTGTGGTTTTCACTTGATTGATGTTAAATGTTCTCGTAATCGCTAATGAAAAGAGGAAAATTTGTTTTCGTTTTGGCACTGTGTTAGGTGAGAAAGACGAGACGTCTTGAGAAACATTCTCATGGGCAACTCTTTTCTCGCTGGTTGTTCTAAGTAGCTGAGTTTTCTATATAGATATCAGCACAAAAAATATTATATTTCGTGACTTCCTTTATGTATGGTGTAGGCTTTCTCCGTTATGAGTAATAGTGTCCTGTGCACTAGGATAGTGAACAGTGATCTACTTATATTTTCCTTGTAAAATAAAGACCGAAATAAATTTAAAGCCAAGCAGACGTAACATTACTTTGTAATAGGGATGTTACGGAGCTTCAACTCCGACTCCGATAAGTCGGAACTTCCGATTGATTCCGAACACCTCCGGTTCCGACTTCGGCTCCGACACCTTTAAATCGGAGGTTTTAATCGGAGGTCTTGCTACATTGATAGACAATTCATTTGATTTAATTTGCTAACTGTTATTGAAAACATGAATATTTTTTACTCATGTCAGGTAACTTTATTATTGTTAAAGTGAAATTAAAACAGGCCGATTGAATAATGTTTCCACTTTTTTATTTTATGGCTACCACCACTTCCGACTCCGACTATGGTACCGACAAACCAAATTTAAAAACTCCGACTCCGACTCCGGTACCGACAAACCAAATTTAAAAACTCTAACTCCGACTCCGGTACCGAAAAACCAAATTTAAAAACTGCGACTCCGACTCCGGTACCGACAAACCAAATTTAAAAACTCCGACTCCGGTTCCGATTGAACCATCTCCGTAACATCCCTACTTTATAAGTATAAACCTAGATCTTCGTACTGCTTCCGTGTACCCAAATCGTAAGATTGTTCTCAATTTGCGAGATAAAAAAGTGGAACATATGCTTTACTTCACAGCCTTATCTTTCAGCTTTGTTCATAGGAGAAACATAAAGTACCGACACACAATAAACCTACTTAAACCAATGTCTTATCTTTTAATTTTCCATTCCGTACAAACATTTACAAAGTAACCTTACCTATACCTTTGACGCTCAAATTATTAAAAAAAAAAACAATTATTTCAAAGGTTGAAAGAGATCGCTTTTAGCGATAAGTCCGCCCATTGTGCCATTTATTAGCTTTTTTTGTTATAATAAGTGTATTTTGTAAACTGGTGTACACACAATAAACTGTTTCCATTATTTTCTAATAGGTACCTAGAAACCCACACACCTACCCGAGAATAATTTCAGAGGTAGGCATGTTATCCACCAATCCAGACCGGGGCCCCGTGGTGGATTATGTCCTAACCCTCCTCAAAAAAGTGATGGGAGACCCGCGCTCAGCAGTGTGACGATATGGGTTGATGATGAGGTACCTAAAACCACTACATAAGGAAGCAGGAAACGTCATTTTTATCTAAATGTTTAATGTTTATTGAGGTACATACATACATGTAGATTATAGTTAATTTTACTTTGTATAGTTTAAAATCTTATTATGTACACACCAAAGTAAAAAAAAACCTAAATCACAGCTTACCTAAGCACCTATCTCTAGCCAGTTAACAACCTATTGAAAGTACAAATATAAATACAGTAACTGAATATTTTCTAACTACCTTGACGCAGTTCATCTCCATGAAATTAAGCACTGCCTACCTAGATGCATTTTACACAATATCACGGTTGAAAATTACTTAAAAATTCATTTAAATAATCAAGGTAAGTATCTAATTGAGGACAGATTAATAATAACTTAATCACAGATAATTATTCCATAAAAAGTAATTATTAGCACTTTATAGGGAGGTAAGTCTTCTCTCAATAGATATATCTTGCCCCTTTATTCATAAAAAGTTATTGAATACACTCATTTGCAACAAGAATGTATTATCTCCCCAGTATACAATTAAAGATAACATATTCTTAGTGTGCAATTTTATTAAATATCACATAACTTTTTAAGAATAAGCGGCTAAATCTTTTAATTAATCTCTTGTATAGATCATTTATGATTTATTTTTACATCCGCCTTCCAAGCAGAAGGTCGTGAGTTCAAATCCCAGTACAGGGATGTACCAATGTGTTTCTTGTAAAACATATATGTATATGTACATAATTATCATTCGCTTTTCAGTGAAGGAAAAAACAATGTGAGGAAACCCACATGCCTATCCGAGAATTATTTCAGAGGTAGGTTATCCACCAATCCGGATTCGGCCCCACGAAAGTAAGGGGAGACCCGTGTTCAGCGCTGGGATGATATGGGTTATTGATTATGATGAATAAAATATAGACTATAGAATAGAATAGAAAATAGAAAATGATAGATCATTTACAGAAACAATAGATTCTTCATTGTTCTGGTCTTACAACAAGTGAATTTCATTGTTTATGTTGTTTTTATTTGATGTAATTGATTTCAACCATTTCAATTGAAGTGAAATAAACAAAATGATGATGAATAGCTTAGCAGAGGTGGCAAATTATTGAGTGGCGTGATTTTGTAACACTTGGCGTCTAGCATAGTATTTGTATAGGTAGGTACTCTTTGGCTTAGTGTTGCAAATTGTACCTATAGATTTATTCAAGGCTGTCTACATCTACCAGTCTCAGAACAAGCTATAGAAGGATAATTAAAAGCAACAGCTGTCTAACAGCTCTCTTATTCACATTTATTATTACAGGGCACATGAGAGTGAGTGAAATAGAAAACTTCCCAGGGTGTTTAATTATTTTAAGTATGGTCCACAAGATAGATTTGTTAGGTTGTCTATTTACTATAGTTTATGTTGTTTTTAGTGAACAAAACAAGTGAATTAGTGATAAGTTGCCAATTTAATATGGATTCTATTACTTTAGTGAAACTTCCTTGCCTCTATTGTAGCATATTATATTCTATAATCTGTAGGTATGACCTAGCAACCTACTTTTGCTTGATTAGGCTTAAAATTCAATAAGGCTTTAATATATTTGCTAAATGAGGACTACCTCATTTAGCAAATATATTAAAACCTACTTAAATAATTATGTAAATTACTAAATTTACATAATTATTTAAGTAGGTACATACCTCAAAACTACAAATATTTAAAATATTCTAGTGTACTTTTTTGTGTAAACTCTTTAATATTTTCGGTGATTTCAATTTTAAATATGACAATCTTACCTAGGTTTCAACACCTTTGAAGGTTTTTTTCAAACATTTAAATCTAAGTTTTCTTATACTCTATTTATGGTGCATTAACTCAAAAACATTGGACTCCAGAGAAAGTGAAGAAGGCAAACTGAGCTCCAAATTTATGGTATTGAATTTGGTTGACGACAATTAGCCTGCCTACCTACCTTCATACTAAAATTATAAATGATTTTTCTTCCAAACTACTGTAATTCACGTTCACAACACAATTGTTTTAATTAAAAAATAAACATTTACCTAGCTGTTGAATATAAAAGCACAATAGAAGGCAATCGAATAAAAATAAAAATAAACATAAGCTAGAACAAGTGGATTCGTAAACAAAGAATATCGTACCTGCCCGTCATCGTAGAACATTATATCAAGTTATTTATCTATCAGCGGCATATCAGCGAAGTACGTAATAAAGTTAAAATAAAAAGCAACGTACTCACAATATGTAGCATACTATGCACGAACAGCTGTTGAAACCCTCGCTGTGGCTCTCAGTTCTCCGCCCCAGTCGGCATCAAAACACAACACATTTATTTACTCAGTTCCTTGATAAAACAATATCTATCCCCTCGAAATAATAAGTTCGATATTAATGTATCGTCTCCATGCACAAACTGCCGAAATTAACGCAATAAAGTAGCATTTAGCTGGATTACAACATAATATCAGCTGAACCGCGAACGCACAGTAGTCACAAAAGTCAACGCGACGCACGTCTCGTTCGCTCAAGTTCAAATAACTGTTTGAGAAATTTTTGAACGAAATAAATAAATAAAGTCGATTGAACGAACAGCGAATGACAAAACAAGACCACAGACTTTCACAAAGAATGAGTGAAAAGTGAACATAATGAAATGACTAATCGTTCAAAAATGTTGCCAAGACGTAAAAAAACTTCCAACCCAAAATACATGTTGTAAGATGGGTAAAATAAATAATATTACAAAATAATTCGATGTAATTATATTTTGTTACTGGGCTGGATTTGGCCTAGCTTTGGAATGGTTGGATGAACGCAAGATCAGTAGACATTGTATATCAATGAGGGAGAGGTCTCCTTCGATTTCAAAATCTACCTACATTTAGATTAGTGCAAATTTCATAACGAGACTCATAATACGTTTACTCATTTAGAGTAGTCAATGTGCTGAGTATAGGTATGTACAATGTGCATCTCAAGGCCCAGACTGCATTCAACTCACATGCCTTTAACTGTACTTATGCAAATGCAATAAATGATATGAGTTAATAACACTGCCCACAGCATGTAGTATTCATCTTCTTTCATCTCGCATTGCTTGAGGGGTAGCTGCCGTTACCTGAGTGACAGTTCGAAAATGCAAACGTTCAAACACAAATAATTCTACTTGCTATAGTTCATGAATATCATGCTCCAATTTAGGGTTATTCTGAAATGGGAAAACGGATTTAAGTTAATAAAATAAAATAATCCAATTATTTACACGCCTACCTTCTTAAAATTATCATAATTTATAGCCCTAGCCAAGGTTAGCCTATTTGCTGCTTCCGTGGCGTAAGTGGGTGAAGAGTCGACTGCGGAGCGTGAGGGCGACCTCGGGGGGTGGGGGGTTCGATTCCCGCACATGGCAAAGATTTGTGTCAACCACACGTATTTGCTCTGAGTCTAGGTGCTTGTGAAACCAAACCAATGTATAATTATTATAGATATCCACGTAGTTCTTGACTCCCTAAATACAGGGATTCCTAAATCTATTCAGATGAACGTGATTTGCTATTATTATTTATTGGAGTTTTTACAGCAAGGAAAGTAAAATGGTTGGCAGTTTTTTAAACCTGGCAATTTTAATCTTCCGTCCATTTTCGTTTTGCAAACTCAAAAAAACGAAAAAAGACGACAGAAGGGGAACGGAAAAGAAAAAGACGTTTACAAGTCGGTTTTATTAGTTCTCATCTCTAGATAATGTGAGTCTTCTGCCGTTTATATTGTTAAGATTCGATCAGTATTGTTTTAATTGGAGGAAGTGCGAAGTAAAAGAAATTAACGGTAAGTTTCGAGACATTTGAGGTGGATTTGTTTGTAAAGCTAGAAAGTGACCGTTGTCGTGAGACCGCAGTCGTTGCAGATGCGATCTAATTTCACATCTCGCACGACGGGGACGGCTAAAAATGAACCGGCCTGCAATTAAAACAGTTCCGCAGTATCAAATAGGTGGCCATTTGAGTTCAAAAATAAATGAAGCTTTATCATCAATTTATGCGATGTTTTAACGTATTGCAGCGGCACAGTCTTCTCTTAAGGCGCTATAAATACACGCCTACGCGTTAAGAAAGTTGGCAATTTATTGTAAACTCTATTTTGCGCATTAGTTTACTTGTTTCGTTGGTGACTCAAACACCATGACAAAAGGTACAAAGAATAAGCTCATTACAAAACAGATTCCATGAATTTATATGATTACTACTTAGTGTATTCAATCGGTCATGCTAAGTCTTTAAGATCTAAGATCTATGAGCTTCTTAGAAGTAAATAAAGAGACTGGTAAAAGAGGTCGCACTATTATCAGATCGTTTCAAATGCAATTTGCATTCAGGGCTAACTAGAATCCATATAAAGAGAATATTATATATAAAATCAGGTAACAAATTGTGTTGAATGCACTTGTGCTAATATGAAGACATTTGTATATCAAGCTTATTGGTTGAAGCCTTACAAAAAGTAGGATTTTCTTTGTTCCATAGAGAATTAACTAGTTGTGTGAACTCTCATATAATTTTGTATCATGTAAGGTGCTTGCTTGCTCAATTTGTGAAGGATTAAATTTACCCTTTACAATAATATCGAAGTAGATACTTCTCATAGAAACCTTAACGATTTGTGAAAAAAAAAGTGTTTTCATTATGGTTTTTATAAAGTATCAATGTAATTTTGGTTAAATGCAGAATAAAAGTTACGAAAACTTATCTATAATTGGATGCAACAACTATGCAGTACTAGTAACAATAATAAATAATATCAGTAGTAGTAAAAATAATAAAATAAATATTAATAGTTATAATTAATATAATAGATTTTCCTTAAAGTTCATATTTTCATACTATGCACTAACCCTAACCTAATCAGAAATCGTCATTTATTATTGAATAGCACTTTCCCAGATTGTAAAGGAGCAAACATTTAGTACATAACACTCTTGCAACAAGAATGTAGTACCTCCTATCACTAAAGACATATCACATTCTTGTCGCAAATGAACAATATGAGATGTAAGATCGAAATGCCCAATCACAGTGCAGTCTTCATCTTTCTTCTCACTCACACATAATTTAACACTAAGTTAAACTACTTAGCTGTGTGTGAATGTAACTTTTTCCAATACAGTTTTAGGTCAGTATTAGATTCTAATCTCAATGTAAAGAATGGAATGGTCGTTTCATGTTTCAGTTTTTCATGTTATACAAGCATTACCAAAATACTAGCTACCCTTATTTCTTTAGGTCAACTGTACAAACCATAGGTTACAGCCATAGTTTTTATTGGTACTGCCAGGACAAAATAAAATATTATCACTATAAATTTCACTGTGGAGTAAGTCGATGATGACCTAACTGCAACATGTGAAATTGCAGGTTCAGTTTCCGCATGGCAATTATTTCTGTGATCTTTAGTTATTCGCACTGAGCCTGGTTGTTTATGGGATCATGTCCTTGATCCTAGTAGTTCTTGATTCCCTAGATACAGGGAATCATAGTTAAAAATCAGGAAGTATGTTTATTATTGTGACTATTTAATATGTTTATAAAATTCTTTTTTGATAGGTAACAAGTTGATTTGGAGACATTACACATGACCACAATGGTGGATGAGAATGAATATAAAAAGTTGCCGATAGAAGAGAAATGTGTACACAAGTTATGGAAAGCCCGAGTGGCGGGCTACGAGGAAGCCATCAAGCTATTTAACCAGATTGACGATGAGAAGTCACCGGAATGGAACAAATACCTCGGGCTGATCAAGAAATTTGTGTCGGACAGCAATGCTGTGGCACAGGAGAAAGGTAAGCCTTGTTTTTATTAAAATAATCTATTCAGTAGTGATAATGATTGAATAAATGACATCCAGTACAGCTCCTTGGTGCTGTCTTGTCTAATAGGTGTAATACCGAAGCACTGGTTGAGTTAATAGAGTTTCTTTTCCTATGTGAGATTCAGCAATGAATCAGCTCTTTAAAGGGAAATTTCCCTTTTCAAACTCAAACCATTATCAGTTACTCATTGATTTACTTTATCATATTGCATGTTTTCATTCTTCTCTTCTTTCATGAGACTTAAATATTTGACATGCAAAAGTGCTATATAAATCAGATATTTTGAGAACTTTATTCAGTTAATAAATTGTTTGTTCAAGTCTTAAAGTCATTGAACACTAAACAAGGCCATTTTCTGTTTGGATTAACAATCTTGATCCAGGATGAGCGGCTTGTAAATATGGAGTCAGTTGAAATGTGTCTGGAACATTATTTATAGATTGCTTGCCCTGTTATTCATAACCATGTTTATCATGCATGTCCTTATTAAGGGCTGTCTGGTTACTTGGTATTTCTTGTGCATATTATACATTATGCGTTTTTGTAGTGGATTAATGTATTGAGGGGGCTATGTCCAGAATGTGCCCTGATTTCAAAATGTGCATTTGACACTAGGTCCACTTCTCGCAACATAAATTTCTCATAATATGCACTTCTTATAATGGGCACTTCTTATCCCAAGCATTTTGAAGAAGCATGTCTTATCGTCCAACATGGGTGTTTCAAGTGCAGCGCCGCGCAAGACTATACAATACAAAGTTCTTACCGGCACTACAATTGTTTGCCATCAAGTGAACGACATGCTTGTCTCGTCACTCAGTCAAATAAAAAAAAAATAAGTCACATGAGTTACTTATCTTTAATTCCGAGACTGAGTCGAGTTAGTGAGTACTAATTCTACTAATTATGATTTCACATGACTATTTAACAGCTCTAATCCAATTGTCCCAGATAGTTCTGAATCCAATGGCTTCCTCACGTGTGTATACGCATGATTGTGTGCCCTTGGTATTCACATGAGGTTTATATTCACACGTTGCAGAAATAGGATTAGCAGAAGAACCTAAACATGATTATTAGATGGTTTCAGACTGATACATGTCGGATTGGATTGTCATTGATTTTATGATTAGTACAGCTTCTAATTAGTCGATTTACTTAAGACTTCATATATTTACTTAATAATCATCAGCGGTGGTCGCCCAGTGGGAAGAATGTCTGCCTTCCAAGGAGAAGGTTGTGAGTTAGGGCAAATACCAATTTGTTTCTGTAAAGCATATGTATGTAATTCTCAATTGTTTCGGTGAAGGAAAACATCGTGAGGAAAACATCCACATACCTACCCGAGAAATATTTCAGAGGTAGGAGGTAAGTTATCCACCAATCCTGACCAGGCCCCCATGGTGGATTATGGCCTAATCCTCCTCACGAAAGTGAGGGCAGACTCGAACTCAGCAGTGGATCGATATGAGTTGATGATGATGAGTCATCAGGCTAGTACATTCTCATTGCCAGTTAATGGGTTTTCTATCGCATAGATGGATGGGCCATAATTCACCAATCTGGCTCAGATGGCGGATGGCACAGATATATATACAGTCTTGATTGGGGAAGATTGTCTTAATTGATTCAGTCTGGCTATAAATTGAGACACTTGAATTAATGTATCTTTCTGCAGTTTGAGAAACATCTGGATTTGGGTGCAATTGTCTACTACAGCACCTCTAATTAGCTATTAAAATTACCATATGTAGCTTTCGGGCTAATAAAGTCTACCTCTCTAAGATTTTTTTTTATTTCAGGCTTGGAAGCGGCACTGGTGTTTGTGGAAAACTGCGGCCATGCCGGCAAGACGTCCGGCGAGGTGATGTCGGGCATTGTCGCCAAGTGCATCGCCGCGCCCAAAACTAAGACCAAGGATCTGGCGTTACAGGTGACTACTCTCTAAAATTATAACAGACTATGGAATAGACGGCTTTAAAGTTAGAGCTTATCTACACTATGATTTATTCACGCATTGGTAACGCGTGTTCACAAACGCCTGTGCCGCATGGCGCCCGCGCCTCGCGTTTCGTACCCATCGTCTAAGCCCCTGAAATGTCATCTTTGAATGGATGATAAAATAAATAAATAGCACCCTCCACTTATGTATAAGTAGATACAGATAAGTAAATGTGTGAGTGTCGTGGAACACCGGGTTGGAAGCCCTGGTATTTATTTAACAGCTAGTCAACAGCATTTATTTAACATTTCTATAAATTAAATACAAATTTTCAGGTGACATTAATGTACATAGAGATAGAGAAACATGAATCAGTAGAAGAGGAACTGCTAAAAGGCATGGAACAGAAGAATCCCAAGGTGGTGGCCGCTTGCACGGCCGCCCTGCTCCAGTCGCTGAAACAGTTTGGCAATAAAGTCATCGCCATCAAACCTATGGTCAAGAAGATACCAGTACTGATGGCCGATAGAGACAAGTCTGTGAGGGATGAGATGAAAGCTCTAGTTGTTGAGATGCACAGGTAAATTTTGTGTGTAACTAGCAGCGTCCGCGGTTTCACCCGCATGGACTAATTTCTCAGGGGAGCCGTTAATTTTTACAGGGTCAAAAGTATCCTATGTTCTATTCCAGGAACTAAAGTAACTGTATACTAAATTTTATGAAAATCCCTTCAGCTGTTTTGGCGCGAAGAGAGGACAAACACAAAATTTCGCATTTATTATATTAGTTAGATTTTATTTACTTTGGGAATTGCTAATTGTTAGATATGTTGGAAGGGAATCACTAAGTTCTTAATGTTTCTAACAGTGTTTGGTAAGGTATGTTGTAAGTAGTGCAGAATTTAAACCTTACTTATATATGGGTTATTAAAATATTTGAAATTAATGTTGCTAGATTTTGTTGTAGTGATAGGCCTCTTCTACTAGAGTCCGCCTGGGTAGAACCTTTGCCGGAAATGTATCCGCCAACCAGGAGGCCTACCATGACGTCTTATAGCGATTCAGTTGAGGACCTAAACTGAGCCGCGTCGCATAATCGTACCGTGACATCTTATTTTTTATGTTGCTGCCATTTTCAACCTAAATTGGATCCAGTTAGATTGAAAATGGCAGCAACCTAAATTGAGTAGCTAATAAGCCATTTTCAACCTAAACTATATCCGACGCAGTTCAGTTTAGGTCTTCAATTGAATCGCTATAAGAGGTCATGGTATGCCTCCAGTACTGTGTATTCCGGTTTCACTATCTTCAATATAGGTATATTCAGGTTTTTGGTGTGTGTGAATAAAACGCTTGTCACGTGATCGTAAATCGTTGTCGCACTTGTGACTTCGAAACCACATAACATTTGACATTAGCGTGTGGTTGAATAGCCCTATAAATAAACTATACTGCTTAAAAATAGCGCGGTACTGGCCCTTAAATAAACGGCGGTAGACGTTTGGCTGTATCTTACTAATATTATAAATGCAAAAGTGTGTTTATCCTCTTTTCACGCCGAAAGGCTGAACGGATTTTGATGAAATTAAGTTTAAAAATGCCTTAAGTTCTGGAATAGAGCATAGGATATTTTTATATCCCGTAAAAATTTACGATTCCTGTGGGATAATATTTAACGCGAGGCGCTGCTAGTCTCTTAATAGTTTTGTTTCTTCAACAAGACGTGTGGGTCGTTGGGCTGATGGTAAGCGCCATGCCCGCCTATAACAAGTGCAATACCATCACCACAGAGCAGTGGTGGCCGAGCGGTAACTCGAGCACTTTACAAGCCAGTGACACTAAAGTTCGATTCTGGGCTCTGCACCAATTACTTATTTTTATGAGTTATGTACAAATTTCCACCGCTCCGTGATTTGGTGCATCGCCTTTAGTTAAACTCTTTCAACAAAATAAAATATGATCATGACAATCCATACTAAAGTAAATAATTTTCGTTTCTCAGATGGATCGGTCCAGCAGTAGAACCTCACATAGCCCCCCTGCAAGCGGTGGTACAACAGGAACTGAGAGAAGCCTTCAGCGGGACAGGGGGCGGTGCAAAACCCTCTAGATACCTACGATCGCAACAGAACAAGATACGGGACGCGCCCGCCGCTTCTGGTGTTGATGGTATAATTATTTTGATGGTTGCTCCACGACTAGACCAATGAGTTTCAGTAATACATACATACATACATACAGTCATGCCTTTTTCCCGTTGGCGTAAGTAGAGACTACATCTTTCCACATGCTACGATCCTGACACCTCTTTCGCTTCATTCGCCTCAAGGCACAATGTATAATATGAATAGAATAGAAAAACTCTTTATTGTACACCAGAAACTAAAATAAACACAGTACAGAAGAATTACAATAGGTAAACAAGGGTAGTACAATGGGCGGTCTTATCGAAAGCGATTTCTTCCAGACAACCTTTGGATGAACAGTAAAAAACATTTTTCGATAGTAGGGTAGGTGGCGTACTTACAGTATTTAACAGACACAATACATTTAATACTTATATTTTAATAATACACATACACACTATACTTAATAAATAATAAAAAAAAAAATATATATATACATATATTTATAATACATGAATCATGAACACGAAAAAAGTAAAATAAAATTAACTTTTTTATCCCAGGCGCGGCTGAAGACGAAGATGATGATGCCGGTGGTGGTGATTCCGCTGACATGGACCCCTACGAACTCCTCGACCCCGTGGAGATTATCTCCAAACTCCCCAAGGACTTCTACGATAAGCTTGAGCAGAAGAAATGGCAGGAGAGGAAGGAGGCCCTAGACTCTTTGGAGAATTTGTTGAAGAACGCGCCCAAGCTAGAGCCGGGTGATTATGCTGATCTAGTGCGAGCTTTGAAGAGGGTAAGTTTATGTATAGACAGGTTGAGAAGATGAAATATGTCGGTCCAACTTTAAACTGTTTTGAAGTTCTAGCAAAAGGTTGGCAAACAGTGACAAGTGCATTTGCATGTGTGCGTAGAATCCTAAATAATACCTCAGTGATGATATATTTTCAGTCATAGGCCCCAGAGGGAGGTAAAGGTCCATCCTTATCATACACAAGATTTCTCCATAAACCATACACCAATACTCCATACATGAATATCACCACACCAGACACAACCACATAGTCTTGTGTTATATTATATTATATACCACACATATTACAATTCAACATATCCTAACCGATACTCATTAAAGCGATGCGATGCAACAGACTCACTCATAACGCTAAAAAAAATATATAAAAATACTTTACTCCCAGGCCGCGTCGGATTTTGATGTTGCACCGATATTATCCGTAGGGCACTGATAGCTTCCTCTTTAAGTACTTTTGTTAGACCACCTCACTCATATTCCACTTTTAATGTTTTCAGATAATATCTAAAGACTCCAATGTAATGCTGGTTGCTCTCGGTGGGCGTCTACTCGGCATGATCGCAAGCGGGCTGCGACACAAATTTCAACCGTACGCAACAGCGTGCGTCCAAGCGATACTGGAGAAGTTCAAGGAGAAGAAGTTAAATGTCGTTACTGCGTTGAGAGAGGCTATTGATGCTATTTATCCTGCGGTAAGGAGTTTTATCTTATTTGTTTTGAGATGGCCTTTAAATGCATAAAGTTTCATTGTATAAAAATATATAATTGATTTTTCCGTGTTATAGACAAACCTAGAAGCCATATCCGAAGACATGCTTGCCGCTTTCGACAACAAGAACCCATCTATAAAGGCAGAGAGCTCGCTGTTCCTAGCCCGAGCGCTGTGCATCACTCAGCCGGCTGCATTCAACAAAAAGTTGATCAAGGCCTATGTGGGTGGCTTACTCAAGCTGCTTGAAAGTGCTGGTGAGTATTACTGCTTACCGGATTTCCCAAGAAGTACCAGGTCTCAGGTTCTTGTAGATTTCCAACCCCGGTGGTAGGTTCCATCATCAAAAGATTCAGAGTACTCTCTTCCTACCCCTACCTTTTCTACTAAGTTAAATCAGAGTTGAGCCACTGTTGCAGTAGATTCAGCAACATCTACATCAAAGACCTTGTTTCTTTTCAATAAGCAGCATTCTTCACTATCCTTAACAATGTAGGAACGATTGAGGAGGGGAGGATTCTTACCACATTCATGATTTCATTTCTAGATCCCACGGTAAGAGATGCAGCAGCAGAAGCATTAGGCACAGCCATGAAACTGGTTGGAGAAAAGAACATCGCACCTCACATGGGCAAACTGGAACCCTTGAAAGAACAGAAAATCAAGGAGTTTGCTGACAAGGTATGTCACTTCAAAATAACACAGTCCCGTTATGAAAGTACCAGAAGTCTTTTTGCTATTCTATTAGGATTGTGAAAGATTTTAATAATAAAGATATTTTGGCCCCCACTGTTCATCATTCAACACAACCTATTTACGCCCACTGCTAAGCTCGGATCTCACCTCACTTTTGTAAGGAGGACTAGGACAAAGTTCGTGGAGCCCCGATTCAGATTGGTAGATTAAAAGTAAGACCTTTGAGAGTTAAAGAAGACACATTCATATTGTCATTGTATTTTACAGGCCGAAATAAAAGTAAAAATAGCAGCACCAAAGAAAGACGCCAAATCTAAAACTGCCCCTGTGCTGTCAGCTAAAGGTGACTCCAAGCCCGCCGGGTCAACGCAACCTAAACCTGTCAGACGACCTGCTTCTGGTATGTAGACAATGACATACTTTTCTAACACAGAATAAATTACACATAGAATAGACATTGCACCGCACAACCCGCGTCCCTGCACCTCTACACGCAATCGGCGTGACTCAATACTACACGCCCAAACATATTTGGGGAATAAAAGACAATCCACCAGTACGAAGGTTCAAATGATCCTTTCGTTTATCATAATAAACGAAAGGATCATTTGAACCTTCGTACTGGTGGATTGTCTTTTATTTTAGTCACATAATGTGTTCTTATACGTTTGTCGCGTGTACAATGTCACTTATATTTATGACTTGTCAATTCCGCTTATTGGTACGGGGTGTCTCTGGTTTGCTTAACCACCTATATTACTTCACAGCTAAGAAACCAATGGGTGCGGGCAAGAAGGTGCCTGCCTCTAGAGGACAGCCGAGCCCTCCGCGAGAGCAGGAGCTGTCGCAGGAGGAAGTGGACGCGAGAGCCGAGGCGCTGCTTGACGCTGATGTTATCAATGGTAAGTGACTCTTGCAAGGAGGTCTTCTAACGTGCCTAGAATTCGACCCCGACTCATTTGTGAAGGAAATTTTTTTGATGCTGCTGCCATGTCATCGTTTGAAATGAATAATAATAATATTTTTTAATTAGTCCTGTCAAATGTTTTGATGTTCTTTTCGAACGCATGACAAAAGGGATAGTCATAACTTTAGATCTGTTCAATTAAGTTGTAGTTTAGTATGTGTTAATAGAATTGGTTAATATAACTAATATTTTGTATCGAAATTTCAATTTCTCAATGTAGGTCTAGGCGATGGCAATTGGAAAAACCGCCTCTCAGCAGTCCAAAGCTTCCACTCCACCATCCAGGGATTAACATCGAGCGACGCGTCAGCACAAGTGCTGTATCGCATTCTGAACAAGAAACCGGGACTTAAGGATACTAACGTGCAGGTTTTGAAGGCAAGGCTGGAGGCTACCAAGTATATAACGGAGAACTTCCCTATATCTACGTAAGTACTTTGATAATCAAACTTCCCGAAATAGGAAAAAAAACTTAATTGTTTGCATGATTAACATTATTTCCAAGGCTCGTAAGTTAATATTTATTTGACAAAAATGGATCTAATTTGCTCGCAGTTCAATATCAAAATGATATTTTGACAAATCTTATTGATGAAGTTACATTGACCATAGTCACATTAAGACAGGAGAATACGGGCATCACCATCGAGAGCAGCAGGTGTTGTTCCCAAGTACCCACCTTTTGTCTTGTAACACATAACTGTCCTGTCTCACTATGTGCTCCATTCTCTATTTTATTTTCTATTTATTAATTAATAGACAACCAATATGGATAATTATGCCTACATCATTATCCTTACCAATCATTTCAAAGCCCATTCTCATAAATCCAATTCCATCCATCTCTCCAGGACAGCAGCCGACTTCGTCCTCCAAGACGTGGTTACCAAGCTGGGAGAATCCTCATGCTTAGCCATATCAGCGGAGTGCCTTACGTCCCTCGCAGAAGGCTGCGGACTGGAGCATGTGTTAAACGAGGGTCTTACCTTTGCTATGGACACCCAGAAGAACCCTAAGGTGCAATCGGAGATGTTCAACTGGATGGCCATCGCGATTAAGGAGTTTGGCTTCTCGTGAGTTAATTTTGCTTGTTTTTTTGTAACATTATTAGTGTATTAGCAGCAGTAGACAATCAGAAAAGACATACATGGTATCAATTCCATTGGTGCTAACTCAAACTAAATTTCCCAACTCTTAAGTTAATGTTTTCTCGTCATTCTTTTTGAGACAAACAATTTATTCTGTTTTCAGTATGAACATAAAATCCATTATAGCGCACTGCAAGAAGGCTCTATCAGCGACCAACCCGAACGTCCGCACCTCTACCGTCAACTTCCTCGGTATCCTGTCTCTATACGTTGGTCCTTCACTCATCAGCCAGTTTGATGGAGAGAAACCAGCTACCAGGCAGCTCATCAGCTTAGAGCTGGATAAACATGCCAACAGCTCGCCACCCACGCCGACTAGGCAGTTGGGCACTGTTAGCAAGGTAAGCGAAACGAGCGAGCGGAATGCCCCTAATCCGAGTCTGATTAGGCAGTTAGGCACTGTTTTCAAATACTTTATACGTTTTTTTTTCCTCTGCAGTCCGCAAGCAAGGGTTCAGTAGGCGACGATATTGAAGAGGCTTACGAGGATGCGCCAGAAGACGAAGCGCCAGTCGTGGACGACAACCGACCGAGGACAGACATCGCTCCGCTCATCACTGACTCGCTTGTTAGTGAGATTAACGACAAAAACTGGAAGGTAAAATTGCATTCGAATTTGATCCCTCATGCTTTTATAATAAGATGTAATTGAAGAGGCTTACGAAAATGTAGCTCTGCTAATCACAAATACGTTTGTCAGAGAGAGCAAATGACAAGAACTGGAAGGTATGGTTTCATTCGAACTTGATCCGTCTTGCTTTTGCAATAACATACAATATAATTGATTGATGACTCGATGATGACACGTATATTTCCATTTCCAGGTCCGCAACGAAGGCCTAGACAAAGTAAAGGCCCTTATATCCAGCTCGTCGCCAATAAAATCGTCGCTTGGCGAGTTACCCGCCGCTCTCTCGGCGAGGCTGCTTGACTCTAACTCGAAACTCGCCCAGAGCGCCTTGCAGATATGCGAGCAGCTGGCCACAGCTATGGGCACGAAGAGCAAACATCATGTCAGGACGTTCATGCCGGCCTTCTTTCAAGGTGAGAGTGGAGAATGGTGATACTATCTTTTTTTTTTACTCGTCACGATTAATACTTATATTCTGACCCCTATGTACACTTGTTTCATCAGCATTCGGCGATAGTAAGCAATGGATCCGCGCCGCGGCGGTGTCGTGCGTAGAGACGTGGTGTCGCGAGGCGGGACCCTCCACGCCTCTCGAGGGAGAGATGGTGTTCGACGCCCTAAAGGCTGGATCGCCCGTGCTGCGAGCCGTTCTGCTGCAATGGCTGGCAGACCATCTGCCAAATGGTATTTATTTATTTATTAAAAGTACACTTACACTGACAGGATCCTGTCAAATGCAAATGCAAATGCACATATCGCGCGGAGCTGAAACGACATAAAAAAACAAACCCTTACTTTCCTCAGTGCCTCCGAAGTCGTTCCCCCGCGAGGAGCTGTCGGTGTGCGTGCCGACGCTGTACGCGTGCGTGGAGGACCGCGCGGCCGACGTGCGCAAGGCGGCCGCCGACTGCGTGTTCCCCTTCATGCTGCATCTGGGGTACGAGCCCATGCACAAGCTGCTAGACAAGCTCAAGGTAACTGGACATATAACCACAGTATAGACTGCACCTACAACTGCAATGCCTTTGGTGCCTCTTTTACAAATAAATTTCTATTTTGGAGCTAGTGTCACTGTTCCGTGATGTATCTATAAAAGATGTGTATCATTATTTTTGCAGCCCGGCTCAAAATCCGTGGTACAGGCAGCACTAGACAAGGCTCGGCCGAACCTGCCCGTTCAACCCCTTCCATCTGGAAAGGGCAAGAAGGAGGAACCCCGTGGAATCAAATCTGCTGGGGCTTTGAAAAAGGAAGCTGAAAAGAAAGGGGCACCGCCGGCTAAGGGCAAGGTAAGCTTATGAAAGTGAAGGTGAGATCAGGCAATAAAATATTTGTCTATTTGCCAATAGAAGAAGATATAAAAAAATTATAACAAATAGTAATTCTATTTACTTGACAAAAATGTGAAAACGGAACATGGGGAAGCTTCAAAATAAAAAAAATCCCTATTTGAGTACATATTTCTTCATAAAGGCATGTTTTAACCATCTTCCTCATATGATTAAAGTGAATGTGAATTCACTGGCCCATTGCTCCGTTTTCACAACTAAACGGCTGGAACCAATCTTTATGAAATGTATGTTGATTAATTTTTGCCTGGATTTTAGATCGTGAAATCTGCATCAGCGTCTAGTCGCGGCAAAAAGGACGACGAAGACTGCTCACCGCTACTGCCCAATAACAACGCCAAGAACCAACGTATCATAGACGATCAGAAACTCAAAGGTAAGTTGTGTTTACAGCAAAACAAAAGCCAAAGGCGTGTGACAAAAGCATCTCACCAGATTGTAAATCGCCGACGTGTTAATTAATATATTGGAAAATACACAGCGCTATTATAATGTGCCGTAATTTGATTTTGACATATCGAATTTTGAATGATCGTTGATATAATCCCCAGTTTACAACATTGTTAGATAGATAGATAGATAAACTCTTTATTGAAACACCACAGAACAAAGAAAACTTAAAAACTAGAACAAAACAAATTTTACAATTGTTGTAACCCGACTAGACGTTTTGAAATGTTGCTGACTTTAGAATTTGACTGTGACAGTGTGGTACCAAGCTCGAGCATAATTGTTTTGCTTTACAGTATTGAAATGGAACTTCACTACTCCCCGCGAGGAATTCTTCGATCTACTCAAGGAGCAAATGGCGACAGCTGGCTTGAACAAGCAACTTGTAGCCAACATGTTCCACAATGACTTCAGGTAATGATATGAGCATCTATATTCCAAGTTCTGTTGCAATCTGAATGAGTAAATAACCTTCTTATGTGTATGGAACAGCATTTTTCTGAAGTTCTATCACTTTTTGCCGCTCATATAACAGCACTTGAGTGACAATCAACATCTGATATTCATTCGCCAAGCAATAATGTGCAAATGTTAGTTTATTCCGGTTAGAAAGACACCATTCCCAACAAACGAATGTCATAGTGTGACGTAGTGCAGTGCCGAACAAAATTTTGTTATATAAAGTCTGTACTTGATATAGCAAAATCCTGTATCTGCTTACTATCAGTTGAACAGCTTGTGCTCGTCTGTTTACTTCAGTATATAAACAAAACAAGTGAGTTCTACGCTAACATTGTTTTTTACAGATATCACCTCAAAGCAATCGAATCCCTGTCGGAAGACCTCCAAGAAAACGGCTCCAGCCTCATGGCTAACCTGGATCTGGTCCTCAAGTGGCTGACCCTGCGGTTCTTTGACACAAACCCCTCAGTAATACTGAAAGGCTTGGAGTATCTGGCACTGGTGTTCCATTACCTCATCGAGGCTGATTACACCATGGCGGAATATGAGGCTAACTGTTTCATACCTTACTTAGTTCTGAAGGTAATTCATAATAATATGTATAGTGAAATTGTCCGTTTGAGTTGTGTTCAGAATGTGTTCTTTGCAAATTCGCAATAAGTGCACTTCTGTCAATGTGCAAAAGGCACTTTTGGAATGAGCACTGCAAAAAGTGCTATTTGTGAGAAATTGAGGTTTTTACTGAGATTTTTTAAAATGGGCACTTTTAAAAATTAGCACTTTAGAAATACCGGAATGCTCTTTTAATCACTTTTTTTTTCTACCTCGCTTTGTTTTGTGTGGGATGCCTGGAACTGGCCTTCAGATATTGACCTTGTGCATGGATCGGACTGCGGTATTCATAGTTTTATTTAATAAGTAATGTCCTTGCAGGTCGGAGATCCCAAAGACACAGTGCGCAATGGAGTCAAGGCGTTATTCAAGCAGATCTGCATTGTCTACTCTGTGACTAAACTATTTGGCTACCTTATGGAGGGACTGAAATCTAAGAACGCCAGGCAAAGAGCAGGTAATACAGCATTCCTTATATTTCAGTTACAATAAGAGGCACTCCACACCCATAGCTAGTGTCTTAAAAATGATCAAGTTTTTATACATATTACTCAAAATGTCAAGTCTCACACAGTCGTAAGTCTAGTCCAAGTCATGATTCAGTAAAGTGGTGGGTGCTTTACTCGGGAGTTTTAGAGAGAATACGAAATGGCACGCTTTTTGACTATATATCAATAAAACACACTCTTACACGTCAACGAACACACAAAGAAACAAAAGCTTAAGGGGGGAGCCTGCTTTAGAGGCTTCGAAAAATCGTTTTTTTTTTTTTTTGCATAAATGTCTTCCCAAACTATCCAAGAATATGCCCCTAAAATTTCAAAAGCAAATTCAAATTATTTTCGGAGCTACAGAAGAAATAGTGAGCAAGCGTCAAGCAGGTATACGAGCGGCCGGATCGCTCGAAGTGCCCGCACTCCGCCCCTTGATCTATTGTATGTATTGTACCCATTGTAACCATACTAAGAATCCAAAGGGACTAAAAGTCCTTCGAGACACTACTGACTATTTGTAGAAGCCTATTGTGGAGCTATGGTAGAGATAAAAGAACGTATTATAACGCATCGTACCTAAACACCTTAACTCAGGCATTAAAATCGTCGAGATTGCTGCTTACATCGCTGGAGGAATGTTCAATGAAGGCTACAGTGCAGTATTGAACACCATGCAGTTACTAGATTTAAAAATTGGACAGCAATGCAACTCTTTCGCCAAGGGAGCTGACAAGGAGCGCGTCAACCGACAAAACAGGCGCGATTCATTGGAAAGTAAAGAGGCCAGAACAGCCCGCAGACTCGAACATGTGGGCCAAAACCAGTTATTTGAAGAGTCTGAAGGGCCATTTTATGGACCAGGAATCGCTGATTAGCATGTTATTGCGGTAAGTTCAAAAAAATAAGATTTTTTATATACGAAAACTTTGACGGGCGATTTCTCGGTTTTTCATTTTTACGATTTTCCCGAGTTGGCGGGAAAGATAGAAAAAAAACTAAACGTCCTATCGAAACGAGACAAAATTGGTTGTGTTCGGGATAAAATTCTCTTCTAGTTGAACCTAAAAAAACTTGAAAAAGTCATGATTAACCATTTTTTTAAACAATCTAAAGTGAATTTTTTTTTCCAAAAAAATGAATTTTTTTTTTAATTTGCGAAAAATAATTGAATTTTTCACTTTTTTTTTAATTTTTTTGGTTTAACTAGAAGCTATACTATTGAAAATTAAAAATTTTTTTGGTTTTTTAGTTTCAGATGAAAATTGCGACCTGCATCTTTCCCGCCGCACGACACATGCATACTCGAGGCGCCTCGGCGAAATGCTTGTACCACGCATAATATGACATATATTTTGATGAAAAAATTTGAGAAGACTCTTGAAATACATAACAATAAAACCTGAAAGTTTCGTTTCAATCAAATATTTCTTTCCTTCCCAAAAAAATCCTCTAAAAAATCGATTTTTTTAAGCTTCTAAAGCAGGCTCCCCCCTTAAAAAAAAATATATACAAATAACGTCACATTTCCGCTTCCCCGCCAATACTCCTCTTTCACAGTTCATTTTAGAATTTACATTTGAAAGAGTTTCTCGTTGCCACAGAGTGCCTAGAGTGCATCGGACATCTACTAGAGACGTACGGCTCAGTGGTGATGGCGCCGGGCGGGGCGTCCGCTCTCAAGGAACTAGCGAGGCACATCGGCGACCGCGACAACGCAGTCAGGTCCGCTGCACTGAACTGTGTCGCCTGCGCTTACTTCTTGGAGGGCGAGAAGGTGTACAAGATGATTGGACAGGTAAATGCTATAAATAAATAAAACACAACGATAAGTATGCGTCATGAAAAAAAAAACATTTATCATAGACAAAATACAACGGGTACGATTTTTTTAGTGTCTATAATTATAAAGCGCAATCAAGCCGCACATGAATTTGCAGAAATACACCTGGAATAAATAGAATAGAATAGAAATACTGAAAAATTAACGAATGATGGGCTGACTGAAAGTACGTTATACATTATAGTACGTTATATGGATTGCGTTTTTTGATGATTGTTGATGTTTGTGGGACCGTGGGCTTCTCTGTTCCCTAGATTAAAGGAATCCTTTTTAGGGGTCAGGATCTGTGTATTTGATGTTGATGCCTTATTATTTGTTGCAGATATCGGATAAAGACCTATCGTTACTGGAAGAGCGCATCAAGCGAGCGAGCAAGAGTCGAAGTGCAGAAGCTCGACGTTCTATGGTCGTGCCGTTGTCGGCTTCCGGACGGCCGATCCAACCGCCGCCAGAGGTAAGCCGATCTTAGCCACAGATGACTACCACACAGATGTTGTCCCACAGGAGGCGGTTGTAGCCTAGTGGGAGAACATCCTTCTTTCAAGGAGAGGGTCGTGAGTTCAAATCGCAGTGCGGGCACGTACCATTGTGTTTCTTGTAAAACATATGTACGTTATTATCACTCGCTTTTCGATGAAGAGAAACGTCGTGAGTGGCCCACACATTCGATATTCATATCGGAGGTATGTGATCCACCAATCCGGAGCGGGCCCCGTGGTGTATTATGACCTAATCCTCCTCATCAAAGTGAAGAGAGCACCATGCTCAGCAGTGGGCCGATATAGGTTGGTGATGATGATAAGGTATTCCGCTTGTTTCGAGGGTTTTTAATTTTTTACCTAGGAAAATGCAGAGTTCGGGTGACACCGGCTGCTGTAGCTACTAATAATATTAACGTGTGGTAATGTAATAGCTACCTAAGCGACACCCTATTTGCTGCAGGATCTTGAGCCGCCTCGGCGTGTAATCTCCGTGGATGCGCCGCCCGTCGAGTACGAAGAAGAAGAGGAGGAAGAATTGCCGCCCCCCGTCGCGCCCCCGTCAGTATCGAAAGTGTAATGATTTTATTATTTAAATCGCTGCAGAAAGCTCGACAGGGCTATAAGCAGTGATAGTCTAGTGTGAGGACATTGAAAGTCCTTGCTACAAGGAAATCATTGTTGTCACCAGGTGTCATTGGTGGATTGTGGCCTGCTTATAATCCCCACAAAAGTGAGGTGAGCCCCGTGCTCAGCAGTGGGTGGATATAGGTTGATAATGATGATGAATAACCTTCAGCTTAACAATCGAGGAAAGCGAGCATTCAAACGAGTAGAGCTTTAGTTAATTGAGTGTTATATCGTTCAGCAGGACAATGCCCGAGCCCAGAGTGATCACGGGTCCGTTTGGACTCGATCCGGACCTCATCGCGAAGCTGGACGCAGCGGTGCCAGTGTTGAAGCAACCGAACTTGCCCGAACTTGATCTCAAGTTCCTGGACGAGCCTATACCGGCAGGCGCGGGTCGCCCGCACTCCACCATCAGTCACTCGCAGCCTATTCGAGCTAGGTTAGTGTGCCATCAAGTGAATAAAGCTCCTACCATTCAGGCGTCATTCCGATAATGCGTTCCGCGTCCTTTCCATGTCGATCACGGCGATATTATCGCAACTGTGTGTTCTGTGACGGTGACCGTGTCCACGGCTCTGTGACCGTGTCACGGTACTTGCTAAGCTAAGTATCGTCGGAGGCTGTGACATTTTATCGCGGTGCCTGAGTGAGTGGCTACGTGACTAGGTCGTGACACTGTGACCGTAATAAATACGCGTGACTAAACGGTCACATCAAGGTGGCGTATAAATTCAAAATGTACTAAGAACAGATATAGCCAAAGCGGCTGTGATATTATCGACCAATAACTATTGTGTTTATAACAGTATGGTGCCGATGTCTCCGCCGCGGCATACGGCGCCGCACCCGCTCGTATCGGCGGCGCCGCCCGCCTCCACCGTAGACGACTCGCAGCTGGCGGATACCATCCACTCGGTGGCCAGCCCGGACTTGAATGTAAGTTAGGAATACTGATATCGAACCTTCAGCTTCACCTTCTCTTCTTGCGGTGTCGCTACTACTAAATGTTGGGCGTCACCTCCCCCTATGTCTCTGTTTTTTGCCAGACGAAACAGCTGTTCTACGCTGGCGAAACCAGTCCACTCTTGGGTATTCTCGAGTTACGGCTTCTTTCGTCGTGGTGGTTCTCTTCTATCTTTCTCATATACGATGTTTTGATTGTCCATATATACAAGGTTTAGTGGGGCTAGTCGCTCATAAAAACGTCTTCTTCGGCTCTCTTTTTCTTTTTTTTTCTTTTAAAACTAAATATTTCTACATTATCTTACTCTCTTTTTCATTGTAATAACCTTCCACTGTACAAGGTAACAGCTACTGCAGCAGCAAGGGTTTTCAAGGGTGGTGACATTGTAGGGAGGGGAATAAGGAGCTGAACGAAAAGTGGATCATTGTTATCATGAAGCGTGGCGCTTATCATCAGTTGATCGACTTGCCCCCCTCGTTCCGCAGGCCGCCATCCGCGCGCTCAGCGTGATCTCGTGCGCCCTGGCGGCGGGGCGCGCGGCGGCGCTGGCGGCGCACGAGCAGCGCCTGGTGAGCGCCATCGCGGCGCAGGTGCGGCGCCTGCGCACGGCGCCCGCCACGCACGACACGCTGCCCGCCTACAAGTACCTGGCGGGCGCGCTCACCACTGTAAGTGCACGTCTGCTATACTGTAGGTGCCGTCACATATCTCTGTGAGCTAGGCCTTCCAACTCCGCATGTCAGGCGCTTGACTAATATGAAACAGACTTTCACTGTTAGGAGGTCTGTCGTTGTCACTGAAAGCATTGGCTCGGCGACATACCGACCTGCTGAAAGCGATGCTGCGATTTTACCGATGCTGAAAGGTTAAGGTCTGCGCAGACAAATAGAATGGTGATGAAACGTCTTTTTTTGTAATATATCGCTCATTTGCGACGAGAGCGTGTTATCTCCTCAATTTATTATTAAGGGGATAACACGTGTTTTTCTCGAATAAACAATATTATGTATTGGTATAGGGAAATAAACAGACTCAAAGGCGAGGGGCGCGCTTAATTGCTCTTTGTTGCTCCTATGTTCGTCTGCGTTGGCCCTTAACTATTTGGTAAAGACCGCCAGGCGTAGGTTTGTAAACGAGATCTTTTTGTTAGATATACAAACAGTTTTATTCTTGGTCCATGCTTATGGTCACGATACTGCCCTCCAGTTCTACGAAACGGCCGGCTGCGGCTCCCAAGTGGGCGAGTCGGCGTTGTGCGCCGTCCTGGGCGAGCTGGTGCGGGTGCTGGGCGCGGCGCCCGGCGGCGCGGGCGGCGCGGGCGGCGCGGGGGGCGCGGGGGGGGGCGGCGGCGACACGGAGCGGCTGGTGCGGGTGCTCAACAACGTGTGCGTGCGCGTGCTGGAGCGGTCGCCGAGGACGCCGCTACTGTGGTCAGTGCACCTACAACCATAATCTGCCAGCCAACCTGGAAGACGCGCCAGCCAAATTTTGTATGAAGAAAAGGACCTCTTCCTTTTCTTCATACAAAATAAAGACCAACATAAAGAAAAACCAGAGAAAATGCCTAGAGAGTAGAGTAATAATTCTGGAGAAAAAAACTGCTTATGTTCTGCAATGGACACATTCCTGAATTGGACAGAGATAACAGGAATCTCCTGTCCCAGTTTTGGCCAAAACTGGGAAAGAAGATTATATTGGGGGTCCTAACTGCAAAGAGCTTACTTATAACTGTATAGATTTTGTATCTATTGTATTTCTATACGAAAGAACGTACTAATGAACTCTCCAGATAATTGCACATAGGACCACTGTCCTTGTAGTGCATAACTCGATAGATACATAAAATTATATTTAGAAGTCAAAATTAATGTATGTGATAAAAATGTCTTTTTTATAGTGCAATAGTGACCCTTCTCCACGAGTCAATAGGAGTCTCAGACCCGGCCTACCCTCGCTACCAGGACCTGCTCCTCAAGTGCTTCTGGAAGATGCTGAAGATGATCTCCTCCTGGGACGTTAACTCTATCGACCACGATGCAGTGTTGTACAAGATACATCTCTTCTACAAGGCATATCCGAATAGCTATTGGAAGAAGAATCCGGATATCAGCGACACCCCGTATAGGTAAGATAAGTGTTTTTTTTTAATTGTGTTTTGAAAATATTTGTACAGACTATTTTTTTTAATTTATAAATGAGAATTTATAAACCATTCAAACATAAGAACAAATAGTATACGAGCCTTAGTATGCCAGTTTCAAAACTGCATGAAAACATTTTGATCGCTTGAACATTTTTTGAGACCATCGAAACTGAAAATGTAGGTTGGTTCGATTCAAATGTTCAGGAGTGTATTTATTGCTAAACAAAAATTTTAACCAATTAAAATACATATTTATGAATCTTACTATGTACTTACATGTCCTATGCCTTTCAGAACGGTAAAAACCCTGGTGCATACACTAGTCAAGATGAAAGGGGCGTCCATTACGAACCACCTTACACAAATACCTGACGTCAACGAATCAGACTTATATCCCTACCTCCTCAAAGTATTAAAGGTGAGTTACATATATACATACACATTCACGCTTTTCCCCATTGGGGTAGGCACAGACTACATCTTTCCATATGCTATGATCCTGACACACCTCTATCGCTTCTTCCACTTTAAGGTCAGATAAATAGAATAGAATATGCTTTATTTTTGGCTTTCCGCCAAAACTCTCACCATAAATATTTAACAGACCGTACGTTCTTAAATCGGTCCATTATAGATGTTGACAATATTGTTTCTTATCCAAACGCAGCAATTGAAACTGGACGAAAAGAAAGAGAACCCGGTAGAGGCGTTGAACGGCGGAGCCGTGCTGAGCGCCGTGGGCGGCCCCCCGGCGCTGGCGGCAGGCCGCCCCGCGGCGCTGTCGGCGGGCCGCCTGCCGCGCGCCGTGCACGAGGAGCTGGCGCTCATCCTCAAGCGCATCGGCACCAAGGAGCACAACAAGGACGCGCTCGAGCAGCTCTACGACCTCCGGGTGAGTGCATAGGGTTTCACAAAGGAAATTTCCGAAATTTCGTGGCTGAATCTCGAACTGCAAAACTCCATTAACTCTACCAGTGCTTCGGAAATTCGTATGTCTATGCAATGAGGTTGTAACGGAACCTCGCCTGATGTGCGGAACTTCGAGTAATCGTACCTCCGCCTTCGCTTCCGCTAAGAAGGCCTCCGGTACAACCCTACAGTATGCAAGGAAGGCTTTAGTTTGCTATGCAGTCGCCGCTTCGAGCGCTCTTTCTCGACCGGTTTAAGAGCTGTCAGTGTATGGCCGCCCTAAGTATCTAGTGCCATAATTCATATGTATTCGAGTTCAAATCCACAATCTATGTTGGACTAATTTTGTTTCCAGGAGCGTCACCCAGAAGTGGATATCTGGACGTTCATGCAGGGCTCCTCGTTCTACTTCCGCAACTTCGTGGAGCGCGGCCTGCGGGAGGTGGCCGACCAGCGGAAGCTGGCCTCCATGCCCATGTACAAACACGACTACAAGACGGACAATATTGGTAAAGCTTGCTTCGATACTACTACAAAAATAAAATGTATAAAACCTTGGTAATAAGAACTCTTTAGTGTCTAGCTGGTTGTTTAGCTTGAATTCTCAAGAAGATAATAAGTCAAACACTTAAGTCTCTTATAGAGAAAAATAAATTAAATATGATTAATTTAACTAATTAAACTCAAGTGGCGATGGGCACGACACTTGGCAAGATGTGGCGATGGCAGGTGGAGTAAGTCCCTGACAGAATGGTGGCCACGTGTGGGTAAGCGCAGCCGCGGAAGACCGATACAACGGTGGGTCGACGACATAAAAATGTTGTTGGGTAATGCATGGACCAGATCGGCCCAAAGCCGGGATGAATGGCGTAAGAGGGAGGAGGCTTATGCCCTGCAGTGGGTTGGATGAGCTGCATATGATGATGATGATGAAACTAACGAGTAACAGATTATGGTTTAAGTTTAAATATTTCCATTTTTTTCCCTTTTCCCTTTTATACGTGCTCTTACAATTTTGTAGAAGTATTTTGAGATCATTAATAATAATGACGCGTAACATTATGTAAATAGATCCTTATCTAGGAATGCCGGAATCTAGAACTACGTAGTCTCATTTAGTGATTAATCTTTAATTTATTTTCTTTCAGACATCACAAATGAAAATGATGAAAAATCACACGTCATCTTCTTGGAACGACTTAGAGCTTTGCAGGTAACAAACAATGGCAGTGTTCAAAAAGAGTATTTATGAATTAAAAAAATCATACTGGTAATAATTGATCGACGTCCGAATAATTTATTGAAACTGACACTTTGTAATGCAACTATTGATTAACCACTTTCTAATGTTTCGAGATATGATTTTGAGCTCTAAAAATGTCTTAATAAAGATTCAAATTACTTGTTCTAGGCTAAAGCAGGTTTGAAGACAGAGTCAAGTCCGTCGTCGCAACCCCGGACTCCAGTGGGCGATAATAGAGCCCTAACGGACTCTATAAACGAGAACACCTTGCCGCGAACGCACAGCATCGACCCACAATTAGAGGTAACCTGATTAGTTTATAGTTTAGTCTGGTTTCTTTAGGAGCTAGTTGCCGAGCCGAATGTCATCGGCGAGATAAAAGCACATAGGCTTTGGCTTGGTCCCGTCGAAGGATAGGGAGGGTCGTGCTGTGGAATGTGCGTACTTGGGACGGCCAAGTGGTCCCCGGTGCCGCTGGGTACATGGAGTAGAAGGACTGGCGCGAGCTCCAGGCGGAGGTGGCGCAAGACAGACCGAAGTGGCGCCTCTTATTGTCGGATGCCATGACTCATTTGGCTCGTTGCGCCATCCTAGTTAGTGTTAGGAATATAGCATTATGAACATGAGCAAATACTTTCTAGCATACTTTTATTTTACGCGGCAAAGCTTCTTCCTTTTTGGCGGCAAACCCAAGTGTCAACTGTCAGCCGCATCTGGCGTCGCCATAGAGTAACGCCGCTAGATATGTCTCTTGGCACGACAAATCGATAATCGCCGCTAAAATTAGTTAGTTGATTAGTTTCCGCCTTCTAAGCGAAGGGTTACGATTTCACAGCCCAGTGCAAGTAACTATGTGTATTGTATAAATACATGATTTATTTTAATTATTTTGAAGATAGGTATGTCATCCGCCAATCCGGACCGGGCCCCCGCGGTGGATTGTGGCCTAATCCTCCAATAACATAACTTATTTTCCACAGCTTCACACACAGTCGATGTCGCAGAAGAACGAGGCAGCAGTAGACGCCCTCCGCCTCAAACTACAGCAAATCAAGAGCTCATCCAAGAGATAAGACCCACACTCGCACGCACTCCGGATTTGGTAGCTCTCTCACTGTCACTCACGAAATTACACGAGATTCAACCTTACCACTTTGTATTACGTACTCAATTGCGAACGAAATTATGTTTGTTGATGCAATTGGCCGTTTGGGGTTTTGTCTTTTAAAATGTCAATGGCAGTTATTATCTATTGTGTTAAAAAAATTAAACTGGTAGACAAGGAGTTTGTTATCACAAATTTGCGCGTTTGGCACAAAAATTAAAATAAAATGCACATGGCACTAGAAAGGAAGTTATTGTGTGCTAATCACAATTTGTGTTAGTTACTTACTTTACGGCCTTCTTCAGGATTTGCCATAATAGTGACAAATGCACGCGATTGTGTCAATAGCTAAAGCAAACTCTTTGAGCAGCTTTGAAGGGATAGAAATAACTTTAGAGCTATCAAATTAAGGTTCAGTTTAGTTTGCGCCAATGTCATCGAGTTATATTGATATAAAAAACTCCCAACTTAGTCCAGTCCATCTCATTGCCTCCTAGGGCTAATTAGTATTAAAATTGATACGTTATCAGGCCTATGTCACGTCCATTCTATGAGCAATATGACAATATGATGCAGTATCGCCTGACACAGGGTAATGTCATGAATACTTGAAGGTATTTGGGTGGTAAGTGGAGGGAAGAGTGTCTTAACTTGTTTCTAAGGCGCAGTTTTGGTTGTATCTGGTTTTTGGAGATATGTCACTCGGTTCGCATGTACATAACGTTGTCGCTCTAACTTGGCGATCGGGCGCGTTGCAAAATGTGCTCAAAGTGCATTATACGATTGTATGTACAGTCAGGAACATAATTCGAATATTTCGCGTGACTGAACATTAGGACAGGTTTCAGCGATTTTGAGGGTGATAGTACGTAAAGATTCCATTCCGAAATTAAATTTGTAGTGACATTGCTTCTGGTTTTAGGAGCGTGTACATACAAACGTATGCATTGTGAACCGGTTTTGCAACACGCCCACCTTTTGTTGTTTATTTTTGGCAAAGTTCGATTGTAGAGATGTTTGATACGATCTTTTTCAGTGACTTTAAAATTTGATAGAGTTCGGAATAATCCGGACCATATAAAACCAGATGAGACATTTTGAAATAATAATAATTGATAGTTGTCTGTGTAAACATGTAAATACCCTTCGAATTAAATGTTCTAGTACAGTCAACAATAAAAGTATTAATAATACGATACCTTTTATTTTGATTATGTATCTGATACACTCGAATAGTACTTACAGTCGAAAAATTCGTTCATCAACTGCTATTTTGTAAAAACTGCTAATAATAATATTTTTGTCGTTGACTGTACCTCCCTCCTTGGTATATTTAAAGTTTGATTGTTGCTAATGTTGGATGATTAAACTATGATTGTTGAAATGTAAACAACAAAATAACGATAAATTAACTCAAGTGTGGTTGAAATAATGTCTACGAAAAAATAAAATGGTGTAACATAAAAAAAAACGTTAATTGACAAATCTCGAATTATCTGTTCTGAAAATTATAAAAAAATTGTTAATAGTACGGCACTTGTACGCACGTTTGGTAAACACTTATTAGATAGTTTTATGTATGTTTGCAATCCTGCCCCATATATAAAGCGTTAGGAGTAAGGAATTTCAATAATTGGCATGTTGTAGTGAAATATTGTACTTTGTATTTAATGCTTTGAAATAGCACTTGATGTGAATTGTATATCTTATTGATGTAAAAAATTGAAACATACATGACAGTTACGATGAATTCACAAAGATCGTGTAAAAAGAACATCTGAGTTTCATATTAGAGTAAATGATGTGATAATAAATGGAATGATGAACCTTGTTAGACAATTTTATCTATTCGCTGTAAAATAATCCTAAAATATAGACGGCATTAGAGCCTCAAATATTCTAGCCAATAAAAACAATAATCAATTACGAATATTAACGATAGAGGTAGTGAGAAGTTAGGCTGGGAAGTGCTGTGCTGACATCTGTTACGGACGTTGGTTGCGGGTAGCAGTACGCGACTCAAGCCACAAGGACCGCCAAGACGCCGTGGGGGCCCCTTAGCAGCAGTAAGCCAAGCAAACATTACTGTGTTCCGGTTTAAAGAGTACTGTTTCCAGCTAAAATACTGGGCATATGAGACTAGAGCCGATGTTTCAGGGTGATGAGCGCAGTGCAGTGCCGCGCAAGATTATGCAGTGCAAAGTTCTGGATGGCACTGTAATGGGTAAGGGCAGACGTACCGCTTACCATCAGGTGAACGACTTGCTCGTCTCGCCATTCAGTCTAATAAAAAAAAACTCAAGTATAGTTTTGCAGCTATTTTGTAGGTAATTTCTATGTATTCGTAACCAACGCCTGCAGCAAAGTGGTATCTCAATTTCCAGCCGCATAGTTTTGTATCTGTATAATCAATGTAGTTTTTATCTAGTGAAAACTACAATTGATTCCTATGATCATGATTAACCAAGTTATTTATTGTATATTATGTGAACGGTGATCCGTGTTGTGTTTTTTATTGATTGAGTTTTAAGACTTTCAAAAGTTTGCGAGGCTTGTGATTGAGCAGCCGTGACACCTATTTTGCATTCAGTTTTATCCTGGTGCTTAGTATTGACGCCGGTCGCCAGTAACTATAGCTTCGAAAACCGTGCGGACGCGGTCAGCGCGGTGCTAAATGCACGCGCGCGGTTTTCATATCGATAGTTAGGGACCACCGGCGTCAGGATAAGACTAAATACGGCCCTAATAATACAAGTTAGAATGCGTAGGGCGATTGCAAAGATTAGACGAAAGTTTAGAATGCAGTGTAGCGATATTGGATTGATTGTAAGTTATGTTGCTGTTAAATGTTAATTCGATAATGAATGTGAGAAAAAAGATGGATGTAAAAATTTTTGAAAATGTACGCTACACCTGTAATTATTCAATTCCCTGCGCAATTCAGTTTGTATTTATAAGGACACGGGCTGATATATTTGTTTTGACTCTTTAACGTTTGCTATGTTAAGTTTGGGATGTGTTCAGTCGTTTGATTTTGTAAAGTGTCGTTGAGTTTGGTTCGGTGAGTTGATCAGTTTTGCGTAGATAGCAGGTGTCTAATGAAGGCAAGTACGAGTACTGAAGTACGGCTAAAGTATCGAACTGAACTCAACAGCACTGTACGGAATTAGGCGGCAGATATTATGTGCAGTCGTCATCCAGTAGGTTTTGTAGAAAACTTTGTGAGATGATGTTTCAAACATTTAACCCGTTGTCAAACGCCACATGATTTTATAAAACCAAATTGTACTCCTACATTCCTTTCAGTATTGGTATTTGTATCAACCCTTGAAATTCAGAAATTCCACTGTCGTGATATAATTAATTTGCAAATATCATTGTAGTGTAGAATAAACTTAGTTATTTTAGTGTAACATTTTCACCATAACATTGACATGTATTTTTAAAATTCATTTTAACACTGTTGAATTACCAGTTGTTTTTTACATGTTCGAGCACGTTTGACATTTGTTTTAGGAAATGTGATGACGACCAAATGTTAAGAATGTAACGATTTTACAAAAATAAGCTTTATGAAACTATGTATGAAGGATGTACTCGTATTTACTGTTACTGCAATGACATTGCTTATCTTTAAATTACATGGTTAACTGAGCGTCCTATTTGCAATGATTATTGCACACATGAAATTGATTTAGTTGCTCTCATTTTTGTTTTATTCTCAGTTTTATATTATAATTTCGTTACGTTAGGTTTATGATTATTTCCTCTAGTTTATTATGCTTTTTTTTTTAAATTCATGACTTCATTTATAATTGTGAGCATTTATTTATTGTGTATGTAAATTAACATTTAAATCATGATTTAATATTAATAAACGATAAATAAATAAAATTCATACGAATATTGTGTTTCATTGCACCTAATTCTTAAAAATATTAAAATAATCTAAGGTAAAAAAAGTACAGGCTGTTAAGAAAATCTTTCTAAAAATTCACTAAAGGTCGAGGCTTAAATGAGCAAACGTTGCAACGTTACTAGAACTAAATATATACGATACGTAGTAAGTAATAGGACATTATTACTTCCAGTGGCTTATCTATTCTATGCTAGCGATACGACGCGCGGACGCGCCAAAGAAATAAACAAACAGTAGTCACCGAAAAACATAATCCTTGGGGCATTCGGGTAAAAATTACAACTCCCACACACTATTACAAGGTTATGTTTAAGCGCCATCTGTTGTCGATTATTAACAAAAGTGTTTTTGACAACATGCAAAGGAGCTTATACATTGTCAAAAGAACGTGGTCAATTTTAGAACAGGTAACAGTAACATACCAAAACTGACCTTTACTTGTATGGTACCACATTCTTCCTTGGGTGACATTTTGTTGTGTAGTCTATGAACTCATAGACAATTTTCTGACGGCGACCAATCAAATCTAAAATCTTCAAATGAAATGAAAGTTCGCCACATGTCCGCCATATCTACTACTACATCTTCTTTCTAGTGACGTTAGAGCTATTTTGTGTTCAGTTGTATGTAGATATTGTTAATTTAATTACCTTTTAGTTCAAAAAAAAAAAGGTGAGTAATGTGTTGAAAAATCAATCGGCTCGGTGATCAATTTCTGTTAAAATTGTTTGGTCGCGCGCGGCGTAACTTTCGTGCCTAGTGTCAAATGGAAAAATGATATTTGTCTATCTATTGTAGTCTATTTTCGCAAGATTTGAGTTGTTTAAATTGGGGAGGCGCGTGTTCTTTTATCTTTCGCACCGTGGTCAAGTGTAATAGTGTTATTTCATCATATTTTTGGCGTCGGCTTAATATAGTGTGTTCACATAATTTGCAGACCCTGGAAAGCGAAACCACGATGGAGTCACCGCGAAAATTTAACGATTGTTACTTTTACTATTACTCCACGTGCACCAAGGTGAGCATAAGGATTCCGCTGTCTACTGTACCGGTATTCGCTATTTTCTAGATGTTACGGTAATAGTGCATGTCCGATCTAGCTTGTAATCACCGTATTTTGGGAGACAGATTGCAGTAAACAAGTACTTAGCTCGTGTTTCTTCAAACCAAATAATCCCAACGAATATTTCTCGATTATATCTGTAATTTACCACATATTTACAGTAGATTGTGATTGTACTTACACAGTTACATCTTGTCACAAATTGTTGTTCCAAGACTCTTTCAATGTATAAGACATGTTTGTGAATATAAATAAAACTTGCAGGGAGGGATGCTAGACAACATAAGAGTGGTTAACAATACTAATTCTGTGATAATAAAGGTTTTGATGGACTGTATTTTAGTATGATTCTCTAGTTGTATGGAGAAACATAAACTAACTAAATTACCACATGTTTTCGGCGTGCAGTTGACATATTGATCTAATCAGTCCTGACTATGGCAAAACAAAAGTCCTTTTTTGTCCTTAATATAAGGCTTAAATTAGATTTTCTCTAGGATTTAGATGCATTGTGTAGTTGTTAGATATAGGGATTTTCCATTTTTCGCCATGTCATAGGCAATCTCTAAAATAGTTAAACTTTTATTTTACACTACTACGCTGAAAAGTGGCTATTTAGATGCATTATTTCGCTATGCTGTGGTACCTGAGAGCTAATCACATAGAAATTAGAGTTTCACATAAGTTTGTATTGTAGTGTAAAATTGTACCATATGTGTTTTTCCATTTTAAAACTCCCATCCAATATCTTGTACATTGGAAACAGCAATCGAAAATGGTTGCCTATTGTTTTTTTTTTAATCCAACCACTATGCAAAAGAACTCCAATTCTAAGGGCGGGTTGCACCAACTCCTTAGAATGAACCTGATTCAAACTTTGCTTAAGCTCGAATATAGAATGTTGTACTGTGCTTGTTTGGGTTCTAATCCTGATTCAGGTAAACATTAAATGTACCCAGTGACTTTGAGTTAAGCTATGTTTACATTTGAGTCTGTAATAAACAACATTTTGGGTTTTTTTTGTGCAAATCGCCCTTACTAATGGGTATAATACAATATTAAATTATGGCAAGATAACATAATTAAGTGACTTCTCCCAGGGTGACAACTGCGTGTTCCGCCATGAGCCATCTGCTCTGGGCTGCGAGACAATGTGCACGGCGTGGCAGCAAGGCAAGTGCCTTGACAAGCGCTGCAAACTCCGTCATATGGAGCTAAGGGTACGTATACATGTTTATTTATTCTCTGTAGTCATAAATATGAAGTGATCCGATAAAGAATCAAAGTAACCACCATAGCTAGAAGAATTAGCAAGCTAAAGTGGCAGTGGACTGGTGACGTCTATAGCACAACCAGCAACCTGTAGACAAACTCTAGGGTGGAGACTGCGTTTAGGCAACTGTGAAGAACTGTAAGATGCCTGCTGTCTTGTTTGAGTGACAACTTGTGGAGAACGACTGGCAGAGACTGGTTAAGGAGAACCAAAGATTGGGTTCGTTTGCATTCTCTAGGAGAGGCCTATGTTGATAAGTGGATTAAAATAGACGAATGATGATAATCAATATGGAATGTAGGCTAATTATCCGTAAGCTTCACACATTCACTGCTGAAAATACAACTGTTGTGTTTTTCATAACTTGCCACGAGTATGGCAAAACACAACTGTTGTGTTTTTGTTGTATGGGAAAACACTATGGCGCGTGCAGAGCCGTACCCGTGGGTAGACAACCAGGACGGCTCAGCAGTCCCAAGCAAACCCAAAGTTCTGGGTAGTTTTGCAATTGTTATGAGTAGGCGTGGCAATTACTATTTGGTGAACAACTTGCTGCTTACAAGGCTCGGGACTTGAGAGAAAGCTTGAATCTCAAGTTCTCAACCCTACTTACTTACATGTGACTATAAGCTTTACAGTAGTGCTGAGACACTTATCGCGGGACATCGAACATAGTGTTAGGAAAATCAATAAGCAAAATCTAAAATTGGAAACACGAAGTATGTAATATTACGAATCAAAAGTACAATGTTTAGGTCAAATGATCAACTGTTGTTTTAACACGTTCACTACTGAAAATACAACTGTAGTGTTTTTTATAACTTGCCGCGAGTGCGGGAAAACACAACTGTTGTGTTTGTTGTATGGGAAAACATGGAATGTGCAGAGCCACACCCGTGGCTAGACAAGAAAATTGGCTAAGCAGTCAAATTGTTAATGTCAAGCTGGGTAGATCCGCTACTGTACTTGTATCATAATCACCTACTTATGACTGCATAATTGATATACTTGATATAGATAAGTGTTCAAAATTTCTGTCACATCATTGTTGTGCTGATTGCTTTACTTATCAAGTTATAGAGTTGTGCTAATCCAACATTATCTATGTTCAATATAAAGTCAAAGACAAAAATCTGTACATAGAAGATATATTTAAAAAAATCGGCTTAGGAAACCTAAAATTCAAATACTATAATCTATACTTTTTTTATAATGGTGTGACTGTTTTCGCATCATGTTAAAGCAACTGAATTGAATGCTATCCGGTTTTCACTGTTCGGTAGATTGGAAACTGCCTTGAGGATTGATATGCATGATATGTAGAAGCTGAGCCATTGATTAACACTCACTGTTGAGCCGATTTTCATGTCTAGCCACGGGTGCGGCTCTGCACACTCCATAGAGTTTTCCTATACAACAAACACAACAGTTGTGTTTTCCCGCACTCGCGGCAAGTTATGAAACAGTTGTGTTATCAGTATGAAGGTGTTAATATAGGCCACTCGGCTTTAATGAGGAGCTGTCTTCTAGATATTGATATTAAAAAAAAAACTATTGTGAACAAAGTCGCATGTAACAGCTAGTATCATTAAAATTGGTAATAATTTTCAAACTGTTATGTAATAGCAAATTATTTTGTAATTAATTACATGTATCTATTTAATATATTAATACTATGTCAATGATACAGGTGGTCTTAGTTGTATCTTCCAGACAACTTTTGAATTGAGAGACATAGAGAAGAATTTATAGATTTCTTTTTTTTACCACACCCTTAGTAACAGAGACAATATTGTTTCTGCCACCTCAATAAAAACCTTTAATTAAATTGTTGTTACAAAAGTGAACATTTTGTGAAGTGACATAATAATCATCTGTAAGTTAATTAATAGAAAAAATAACAAATAACATTCCTGTTAATTACAGAAAAACCGCAAGCAGATCCCATGCTATTGGGAGAACCAACCCGGGGGCTGCCGCAAGATCCACTGCCCGTTCATGCACAAGAACCCGGAGGCCCGCACTGATGGCATCGCACCTAGTCAGCCCGGCATACCTGTATGTATCTGTATTTGTGAAACGTACGACTCATATGGCTTTCTAATACATTACATTTTCTATATTACTTAGCGCAGATTGCTAACTCGTTAACTTGAAGTCTGCAAAGTCAAGATCCAGCCAAACATCAATGAAAATCTATTGTATCTGTAAATAACGTATGCCAGAGATTTAATTGAGAATTAACCCAATTTAAACCAAGTTTAAGCTTAAACCTTTACATCTTGCACAATGTCTGTTTAGTGTAAATCACAATTTATCTTGGAATTAACATAATTTCAATTTTAAGTTTTTTCGGTGCAAATTGTTGTACAGAGAGACAGTAGTAGGGAGGGAAGAAGAAGGAAAAGTGAGAAGTATGAAGAGAGTAAGATTGATTACTTTTAGGCAAAAGTGTACCATTGTCCGGTCGAAATCCGTTGAGCTGTTTTCGAGTCTTTTCGAGACAAACTTTCAGATAGAGATAAATTCTAAGACAGTCACTTATAATTATTAGGCATCATATAAGTCACTGAGCCTGATCTTCGTCTCTCATCCAGTCTTTGCCAGCCGTTTTTGAAAAGGCCTACGTCCAGCAGTGGACGACTGTGGGCTGATGATACAGAAGTAGTTTTCACTCAAATTTTGTCATTTATTTTGAAACAACAGACACACATTTCAATTTTAATTTGTATATGAAAGATAACTATTGTGAAGGGTCCTTGCAAGAGTCATTAAATAATAACTGCAGCAATGTTCTTAATGCTGTGACTATAGGATCACTACAATAGCTCGGCAAACAGGCTTTGATTGAAAAATTGGACCTAATAGAGCGATATGAATAGTCTGATGTGGTTTGTTGCATTCGAGTTCAGAATAGTTTGTTGGTATATAGTTTGGTCGCAAACCAAGTGATGGTACCAAAACAAACAGTGTATGCTTCAAAGTTTTTAAAAATCATTTGGCAGGACTAAATTTAAAGGTAGACTAGTTTGTAACAATAGAATTGGCACCGTTGACTCGTTAGAAGCAAGTTATCATCAACCCAACTGGCTGTAGTTAGCTGGTGCTGGTTGGCTGCACCCATTTAGGCGAGCTCTTATTCTTCCCGAGGGCAGTGTTATAATTAAGGAATAGTACTTTGCGCAGATCCCGTCGGGCATCCCGGGCGAGGCGCCCAACGATCAGCAGATGAACTCCGTGCCTCAGCAGGCGCCGGTGCCCGCTCCCGTTCCTCTATTGTGGCAGCAGCAGCGTCAAGGTAACCTAATATGTACTCTATTTACAGATATTTGATTACCAGTGAATTTACTGGGCATATGAGGCTTCAGAACCAATGTCTCAGGGTGATAAGTGTAGTGCAGTGCCGTGCAATGCAAAGTTCTGGGTGACAGTGTAACTGTTATGGGCAGGCGTAGCGCTCACCATCAGATGAACGACTTGCTCGTTTCGTTACCCAGTAAAATAAAAATAATGAAGATATTCTAAAGAGTTTTTGACGGACAAATGAAATTGTTTCTTTATTTAAGTTGTGTTTCATATCCGACTCCTATCGGTAAATGTGGAATCAGCTTAAAGTTTTTCTGGATATTGTTAACATAGGAATCGTCACAGAGAAGGTTGGAAAGACCTTTAGAAAGTAGGCAACGCATTGACAACGCCGCGAGTGCTGCAGGTGTCTCAGGCGACGGTAACTGTTTACCGTCAGGCGGGTCTAAAGCTTGTTTGCCTCTCTATAACACAAGAAAAAGTCCGGCATTAGTCCTTTACAGCCTGTCCCTTATACGAATATATTGATAACAGTGTTGCGTGCGCCCGCAGAGCACCTGCCGCCCGTGGTGCTGGAGCCGTCCATGCTGGGCGTGCTGCCGGCGCCCAGCGAGCTGCGGCGCATGCTGGCGCCGCTGGCGCCGCACGCGCCGCACGCGCCGCACGCCGCGCACGCGCCGCACGGGCCGCACGGGCCGCACGCGCCGCATGACGCCGCGCCCAACCCCTACGCGCCGCTGCCCGTCGACCCCCTCGTCGTCAACTTCGAGGAAGGTATGCGGCTCTACTGAAATTACATGTATTAAGCCCGGGTCGGACGATTTGAGCGGTCCGACGACCTCGAGAGGACCCGCCGGGAATTCGAGAGGTCCAGGAGGGATTTAGAGAGGTCCAGGAGGGAATTTGAGAGGTCTCAGCGGTGGAGGTTCCCCGGGGAGACTCCGCCTAGAGATTTTGGAAGGTTTAGGGATCGAAAATACCGATGAGGGTTTTATCTCGTGGGCGTATCTATTCGTTTCGTAGAGTATTACCGATCTGAACTGTCACATCTGCACCGATTAAGAAATGAAATGAACTGAAAAGTCGATTTAAAGTTGTGATTTTTTATCTTGGAGGTGTTGAAGTGGCAGTATTAGGGTATGTCTTCCCGGTGTCGGATATGACAGTTTAGGCCGTTCGTATCGGATTGAATCGATGTGCCCGCTGAGGTGTGGCCTAAGGTTGATTGAAAATATGCGGCATAAGATGGTAACTATTGATTTTGTTTTGTGTTTGGGTGGTCGAGTAGCAATATGGTTCGGGCATGTATGAAGGGAACTGAAAAGCAATAAAGGAACGAAAATATCTCGGAATAATATCCCTCGGAGGGGTATTAGAAGAGATTAGTAGGTAAGAGTGAAGTTAACGGCCTTAAACAACGAGTAACTATTATTTTGTTTTCTCTAGTTACGGACTAAATGGTGCAAATAATAAGGGAGTGCTATTTCAAAGGAATTATTTGGTCAAACTATTGGAAACAAATTAAAGGCCTATTCTGGGTAATAAAGGACCGATGAGGGCCTGAATTATAGTCGGAAGGATTGGTCAGCAGTGGGGACGGTGATTGAATTTACTGTCTGAGGTGTGCCGAGCGCATTTGTTTTATTGAAAGATGAAAAAATTGCGCTCGTAAAAAGACCCTTCCGCTAAATACCTATTGAATAATGTTCTAGAGTATGCGGGACTTGGCAAGATTAAGAATTGAAATATCATTAACTGAATTAATGATAATGTTTGATTAGATTACTCTCTTCCACCCAAAGTTTTAATGTTTGTAAAGCGAAGGAAGTACGCACACATCATTTCGTTAAAAATGTTGTGTATACTTTTGATGTACGATTTAAGGTAAGGTAAGATATGCCGCAGATTAATGAATGGATGACTTCTCAAATCGTATGACCGGGGCTTAATGGCCAGTTACGTTGTGACTTTTAAAAATCGTCTTCAATTTCGCTTCTCGTGACATTTGATTTGCGAGTAATACGTTTTTGAGTTCGCTTTAACGTTCGTTAGAGCCTCCAGTAGTGAATAGGAGAAATTATTATGATGTTTTTGGCGATTTTTAAAATCATTTACTTGGCCCGTACAGTGAATTGATGAACTATATAATTGAAGTTTAATAATTAGAATTGGATGTGGTTAGTTTTTGCACATTAATGTATTATGAAGTGTAAACGTCTTATTAACCGGATTAGACAGTGCATTGGGAGTAATATTACTACGGCATACGTGATTAATTTGTGACGGAATTAGTTAGTACTATCGGGTCACAAGCTATCTACAACAATATATGTACTCGGAAGAGGCTCCATTGAACTGACAGAATCTCGCCATGTTAGCGATGCCACGACTAAGGTTGTTATAGCTCCGATTGAGCCTTTTTGTAATGTTTAATCGATGTTTGTTTCGTTCTATGTAATGTACATGACTTGTGAGACATTTAGTTCAAGATCCCACTGCTGAGTTTCATCACCGATCGATTATTTCGATGACGTGACGTTAATAGCGACGATTTTACATTGGATCAAACGCCTTAATGCATTGACCCTATCTATAAAAATGCAATTTTTCACGTAACCTAAACGTGACATGTTAAATAAATATCACTAGAATGAACACATAAGACTGAGATTAATTTCTAAATCATATGACAAATCTATCATGCCAAATGACATGACCGGGAAATAAGATAACGTTGGAAATTGTCAAAATAACTTATTGGTGAATAAAACATCCAGCGATCTTGTACTATTTGAACTTTTGATGGGCCAGTTCCCATGTCAATGTCACCGTTAGTATGTTACCTTTAGTAAGTGCAAGGCTTTAAATGTTAACCGATGAAAATATGTCTTGCATCATAAACATATTGTAGTAGAAACTTGCATTGTAATAAATAAAGGGACGTGTGTAGAACTAAGGACTAATGCATCTTTAAAACTTCGCATATGAAATTCGATTATGTAACGCTTCTAGAATGTGTTAAAGGAACACTGAGAAAAGTCGCGCGATTTTTAGTCGCGATTTGGTCGCGTGTTGGTTTCACAGTGGAACAGTGGTGGAGTGAAGTGTGATTAGGATCGATTATGTTATGTTGCCATAGTATGAACTATGATAACTAAAGGTTCATTCCAAACGGAATGGGCCTTAAAAGTCGCGCTTCTTTTTGCCTACCTTTTAACAGATTATAAATTTCGGCAAATTGTTAACACTGTCTCAGCCGAAACGCAAATGAGAAAACGATTTTGTTATTATTTTATACAGAATAAGTTGTGCCAATATTTTGTAACTTTCAAACTGTTAGCTTAAAGAAAATATTTATTTTATTCTCATGTTATTGATTAAGAGTGTTTTTTTTCTTATTTGGTCCGCGAGCAGACTGAGACCTGTTGTATTTTTATTGAGGCTGGTCGCCCCTTAACCTTAGTTAAAGTTTTATATAAAAGAAAACTGTTTTTATTTTGTCTCAGTTTTGCGATGCGACCTTGTTTATTGTAAGAACAATATTTATTGTTTTTCTTTTTTCAATAGTCAAATTTATGTTATTCATATAGTAATATCTATTTATAGTGCTGATAGAGTTCTTTTTTTTTTAAATGTTTTATTTCACATGAGTTTCATATAGTGCTTGTATATGAACCACATTTAAGCTTAAGAAACATGAGATATTTATTTGCCTTAAGGAACGGCAGTTTAGTTAGTTCAGTTCTTTATTAATGTCATAGAAGAACTGGCAATGCCTTTATTTTGCTAGGAGAGAAGTATTAACGCAAGCTAAATTTAACTCAATGGCATAAGATATAATAATTATATTCACCTGTAGCTCTCTTCGTCCGACATTATATTATTATCTGGTTTGTACCATGTCGGTATTTTTCTATGTGCAATATCCTTAGTAAATATTAACTTTCATATCTTAGCTAATTAGATTCATATGATAATCACATATTCTCGCTTTTCATTGACTATGTAACCGTTGTAATACATTTTTTGTCTCATGTGTTTATAAACATATTATGTTTCAAGTAAAAAGTGACTGATTCATTCAATTGATCTTTACTGGAAACGTCATACTTTACATTTTTCAAATAGATGTTGGATATAATCTTTGTCTATTTAAGAAAGGTACATAATAAATAGGTTTAAACATAATAAAATACAAATAAAAATATATATACACAATTATTGTAACTCATTAATATAGATGAAAAAAAAAAGAAAAAAAAATAAGCTTTATGCCTTTAAATTGTTTGTATGTTAGTACGTAGGAGGTTTTAGAGGCCGAGGCAGGTTATAATTTATCCATACTGCCAAAGCCTCACACTTATAATCGCACTGTGTAATTAGATAGAGCTAATAAAAAAAAATAGATATAAACAAATAGAACTCGTAGTGTCATATTGATAAATGTATCCAAAAAATTCAATATGATACTGGGTTTTCGAAAAAAAAAAAATAAGTGCTTAAGGACATACTTACTACTCATGTTTAGAAAGTAAAGAAAAAAAAAAAGAAAAAAAAATAAGCATATTAATTGCTTAGCGATTTTGATAATTATGTATTTGATAAATGCTTCCGATTACCGTTCGTTTTAACGTTACTTTCAGTAATAATTAGGTAAATTATTTATCGTCAGCCGTAACATCTGGAAAAATTAACCATTTTTTTTTTTGTATATCTTGCATTGAAAGCAAAGTTCCTATATTTATTAAAACAAAAAAAAAGAGACATTGCAAAACTTTGAACAGGTCAAACGGTAACATGATGAAATAAAAATAATTTGTCTATGGTCCATGGTACGCCTAGTCATTATTTATGTATAGTATTTATCAATAATTTAAAATAAATGAAGAGGAAACAAAAAAGAGTTTTGTTCGTAGGGGTTTGAGGAGGCAAACGGGAGATTTTTGATCTAATTAATGTGCTCAGTTTTTGACTCTTGAAAGCTTTTTAAAGTTTGTTTTGGAACCTATTTAATAAGGGTCTTCACGCACTTGCGCAGTTATCCAACAAAATACCTAGTTTCTTGCGGTAATTGCGGTGCAAGTGCGGCAGAACCTCTAGTTTCATTGTTTAGTGTAAATGTACTGATTTACTAGGGGAAAAGTAGAATGTATTAGTACAAATTACGGCTGCTTTAACACAAGGCGGCTGGTAAAAAAATTGGTTTCGCTCTGTAGCAACATTTTTTCATATCTAGCGTTATTTCTAGCCTATTGTTTTCTTATAATGAACTATTTATTTACCCTTAGATTTATTGTTGGATGTTATTTCTGTTGGACAGTTCGATTTTCTGTCGTTTATTAATATAAATAATATACTATAGAAGATGTTGTGATGCGATATCGTCCGACGATTTTATTGGTGTATGATATTGGTCTAGACCGATTCGTTTTGTACTCGTAGCTCGCATCGGCGGACGATATCGCGACATACTTTAACACGAAGTAAACTAATAACCGATTTGTTGAATGAAATGATAGAAAAATTTAAGGAGGAATGCACCAAAGGTTACGTTGATTTTTCTCTCGCCTATGTTATATGGTACCAACGCACGATTGAACTTTGGTAGTTTTTAAATACGGTAGCTTATGCGTTCAAACTAAACCGGTTGTAAGTTTACGAATTTTTTATATAAGGGTTTGTAATTGCGTGCGGGATTGGGGTGTAGGATAAAATAGATGGCAGCACTTTTGATACTTATAAATTATAGTATTTCATGACATTAAAAGTTATCGCGAGACGCGATGGGGGAAGATGCGCCGGCGTCGGATTTTGTAGGTTTCGTAGGTATAGTTCGAAAACATAACGGCTAGTATTATGATTTATCTGTCATCCGTAATGTACTGCCATTCTTGTTTGATATAAAAAAAGGGTTGTTGTTATGTTAATCTTAGTCTTATTTTACAATAAGAGTTTCACTATGTTATTATTAATAATGCGTGTGTCTAAGAACTTCGTTTAAGCTAATTAACATTCAAGCTGATATAGGAACTCGTATTCGAACAGATACTTTGGCTTTGTTCCATCAAATTGTGTTTATTATACCAACGAGTAAATAAAAATGTTTCGTAATATGATTTTTGTAATTATTTTTGACCGCCCACCCCGAGCAGAGCGCTTTCAGATGTAAGTCGTCAAGAACACACCGCAGTAACCGAGCTAGTCTCTCGACGGACGATACAAAACTAATTACGAAAATCATCACGCGATTGTGTTACGTGATCGACTAAGCGGTTACTTGGTGTGTTCTTGCAGGGTCGGATAACGAAAGCGCTCCGTCGTCGACGCCGACTAAAAACTCGTCGTCGGACGAAGCGTACACCATCGCGCGCAGCAAGTCGCAGGAGCTGCTGCTGCTGGAGAGGATCCAGGCCGAGGCGGCCGCCTTCTACAACTACGACTCCCTGCCCCCGCCCGATTCCAAGAGCAAGGACAGGAAGATCAACAGAACGAACCTCTCCACCAAGTACGAAAGGCTGCCGCTAGACGAGATGTCAGGTAAAAGTAAGGATGAAGAAAGACGCGCCGCCATGGATTTCAAAGTTTTATCGCTGGACGAAATAAGAGCTAAGAAGAAAATTGTATCGCATGGCACACCTCCGATCACACTGAATCTTAGTAATAGAAAAAGGAAGTTGTCCACACAAGAAGGCGTCACCACGACGGGTGAGAAGATTATCAAAGTCGTTAGGAGTAAATCTATTGTGTACAAACAGTTAGATGGAAACACACCCACGAGTATTAGTCAAGCTAAAATAGAACGTAAACGTAGTGAGAGCGAAAATAGAAAACGGACCATATCTGAACACAGCGATGTATTCGTAGTACAAGAGGACGAACTAGTTGACAACTGTTTCGAATTCAAAAGAATTAAATTAGTAGAACCCGCACAAAGCAAACCAATACTTATTAGGAATAGGAATGTTAGCGAGAACAGAGATAACGCTAAAAGTATTATGGAACACGAGAGTTACAAAGCCGACAACGATTCTGACAACGAAGTGGAAATTGTTAACGTGCAAATATCAAGTAGTAAAGATATAGACTTAGACCAAATATATGATAGTGAAATTATTGATGTAGAGTCTACTAAAATGGCCGACCCAATAGATATAGTAGATCTGAGCGAAGACGCTGACGAAATTGACATTACTGCGGATATAGATTTAACTAAAAATGTGCCCGACGTGGTTGCTAGTTGTCATAGAAACAACAAACGACTTGCTAATGATATATGTGAAGTATTAAACGATGACTTATGAATGTTTGTTATTAAAGTTACTGATTCGAATAGCTTGCTAGTAACAAGCAATGATGCTGATATAGAAGTGCTTCCGAAACGAACGTCAGTTTAACGACTGCTGGAAGATTCTTTGTAAATACGTCGCCAAAGAAAGATTTACTGAAAATGAGTTTAGATGTCGTTAGAGATTATGCTAGATCTGGAATCGTACAAATAGATATAATGTACCTATTGAAAATGATTCCGATATCGATATTGCTGCTTTTCTCATTGTAGGCTTTTTAACGCGTTCACTGCTGAAAACACAGACGTGTTTTTTACAAATTGGGTGCGAGAAAATATCCGTTCTGTTAGCGCAGCTTATGTGTCGGCTGTGTGGCGAAACACAAACGTGTGTGTTTAGCGCGGCGCTATTACAGTGCGTCTCACACAGACGGCACGCTATTGCTGGGAGACACGGTCCGTAACGGTGCCCAAATGTAAAAACCGGTTCAGCAGTCAACATGTTAAGTTATTTAAGCGTTTGGAAAAGGGATCGCATTGTCTCATTATACTTACTGTTGTTTAATGTTACATTTACGTATAAAAGACACTGAGAAGTAGAAAGCGTATAGCTACTTTAGAATATAAAGTAGGTATACTACGTTTAGTTATAGAACTACATTACTGAGTAGGAAAATTTCAATAAAATGTAATTTTTGTTCTAATATTTGAGTTTTATTTCATAGTTTTTTTTTGTCGTGTAATGTATGGTCAAGTTTCAGGTGCTGATGAAGAAAATCTTATCGCTGCCATTTCTTAGTGTACTATGATCTACTCACCGCATATCAGTTCATAGATATATTCCTTGTAACTTGTGTAATTTCTGATTGAACTGGTGTACAATAAAGTATTTTCTATTCTATCCGCTTCGATGAGTACCTAACGAAGTAGAAACCTCTAATTGGTCACTAGATATTCGTTTCAACTACTCAACTGCAATATAGATGGACAAGACACAACTGAGAAATCGTTCTATAGATTTTAGCTATACTTAGGTCATTATTTTTTTTAATTTGAGTGACGAGACGAGCAAGTCGTTCACCCGATGGTAAGCGCTACGCCTGTCCATAAAAGTTACAGTGCAAGCTACAGTGCAATTAAAACATACTGCGCGGCACCGCACTGCGCTCGTCACCCTGCGACATCGACTGTACAGTCTCAGTGTTTCAATAGACCGGTCACATCTCTAGATGAACCAACAACTGACGGGGTAGACGAGTTCTACAGTGGTGACCACGTCTAGGTAAACATAGTGTAGGACGCCCGCCCTGTGGAAAACAGTTGGCAAAGACGTGGACGAATATGGGCTGTAATGAGGTTATGCATGCTAACGTCAGTACAATGAAAACTGCAAAAAATGCTTTGATCCAAAAGTGTATTTATATTAATGCTGTTATTAAAAGATTTCATCGACATCACACAGTTATTCACATATTTATTTTATTAAATACATACCTATACACGTTAATAACTACAGTAAATTCGAAATGAATATTGGAAAATGTTTGAATGTTCCTACTAATCGAAGCTAATACAATAAACAGTTTGTGGATAGTTCTGGCTACAGTGTTTTTTTTATATAGCTTGTGATGTGGCGATAAAGTCTTCGCCAAAGATCAGTTCTAGTAAAATCTTTGAAAAAGGTAAACTATCGTACTTTCAGTAGAAATGTATAACACATGTATTTCAGATCTATTGGAATGTTTAAACTTACGAAAACCTTTTTGTTATACATACATAAATTGACGTATCTTACACCAGAATAACTATTTACATTTAAATAGGTACATTAAGTACAAAAGCCCTGTTTTTTTATAAACCAACATCTGCCTAATGGAAGATATAAATTGGGCTGCATTTGAAGATGTTTGTAAAATTATTAAGCTTTGTTCACACGAAGCGAGTATTTGATTGAGTCAGCGCAGTAGTCCAAAACTGACTCTGTTTTCTTAAACCACACTTATCAGTTATTGCATAAATGTATGGGAAAAAAGTCTTATTTGAAACTTATCGCCATTTCAATATAAACCCCTCACTCATAAAAGAATTATATATACTTACTGCACAATATCGTACTGCGCAGTACTAAGTGACATTACTTTTTTATGAATAAGGCCCTTAATCTTACATTTTCACAGGGTTTTCTTGAATGACATACAAATTACAACAATTAATATACATGCCTTACACTATTTATTATAATTAATTAGTAAATAGTAACTCGCCTACCTATTGTGTAAAATAAACTTTAACACTTAAAGGTAAAACATGGAATTGAGAGTTACATCTAAGATACAACATTAGATGTGCATCGAGCTTACACTGTAGTGTTGAAAATGTAATAGAGCGAGCGATAGCGGACAAAAAATAAATACAATGAAAAAGTCTATTCAGCTTAGAAACACTGGTCTGCCAATGGTTTTTTTTTAATATTTATTTCAGCTATCACAGCGCCATCTATCTAAACTAGTACAAAACAAAAGGTCTGTATGGATTATCCAGTTGGTTTTACCTTAGCTGTGGTAATGTAAAAAAAATGGAAAATCGACATAAATGAGAACTAGAAACGCGTCGTATTTAAAGAGACACAAGTTTTACAAGAATCATTAAATTAATTGGCTCATTTTAGGCAGCCATCGCTCGGTCTATTTTAAACACAAGTTAGATTTCTAAGCTAAAAGATTTGAGCCTATGTTTGTGCTCTGTTCAGGTTTGTGGCAACTAATGGATATGTTAATTCTTAAACTTACTATAAGTAGGTATTTATTTTGATCAGTTTTGTTAATATTTAATCACGCAGTTACAGAAATCCAAATTGTTATGTTCCTATAGCAAACGTATAAGGTGAGAAACTAACCGAAAAAACATTCTGATACATCTATATGTTACAAAGTTAAAAAAATAGGATGTGTGGTCGTTTTAATTGGAATTCCACTTTGGTGGCGAATAGTAGAATAATTGAAATCACAGTTTGCATCTGGGAGGTGTTGCTCTCAGCGATATTGCAAAAATATAAATGTATACCAAGATAAAGTTCTAACGAAACGTCCCTTCCCAGTTGTCACCGCCTGCTCCACCATCACTGGTGGCGACTGGTGGTGGGCAAAACGCAATCGCCACGGCGACTGAGAACAGACGTTACGAAAAGAGCAATTGAGTCAACAAAAATAAAAAATAACAATTTGGGTGCACCCACTGAATTTATTGAAACATCCCAAAACAAAATGGACTATCATTCCATTTGACATGTCAACGAACCATTTAAATAAATGCCTAATTCATTATTGATAACTAAAATCACATCTATCTAACTGAATCCATTCGCACATTTCACACAAGCGAGAAGTTTGAACCGAAGAACACAAACCAACAATCCAAAAAGCCAAATGGTTCAATTAAAAAAGTCGAAACGAACTGTGTCACTATCACCAAATTCTATTCAGGGTGAGAAGCTATCCAGGGTCTTTCGCGAAAGTCAAAATTTACTTCACTTCCCGGCACACTCGATGCCTTGATTACTAGCACTCGACCGAGAGAAGCGTCTGCCACTGTCCTCATTACTGTTTCGCTACTCGTTACGTGTAATCGAGGCATAAACCTCACCGGGAGTCAAGTGGAGCAAACATCCCAGTGTCAGAGAGCTTTCACTGATCAAGTAACTTCACTGATCCACTGAGTCCTGCATCTTCTCAAGTCTTCAACCCTCTTCAAACATCACGGGTGTTGGTGTGTGCTAGTTCCACCAGGGTCACTGCAGCCGCGACCAGTACTGCTGGGAGTCTTGGCCGGGGACCGCCAGAGGGACAGATACACCTGCGCCGAGTAGACCGCCCAGTTCTGGAAGTGGATATGGGGAATAGATCAATAATTGGTTCTAGATGCTTATGTTCAGAGGATAGTGTGGTTTTGTTGTCTAACAAACTGTAACTATGGCTACCAGAAAAACACTGGTCTCACAATTGGCGTCTAAGCTCCAATTTAGGCGCATCGTCACTTTCCATCAGGTTACTCGTCACTGCCCGCGAAGTTTTATATTTAAAGTGAGGATGTGATCAAATATGATAAATATGTGCAACCTAGAATGGGACTGGCTGTCAAGGACTTTGTGGACAGATGTTTTACTGGCGACGGATTCGTGGTCACACCGGTTTGCTACACCAGTGTGACTACGAGTAATTTCTTTTACTCCTGGTTACACTACTCTGACGGGGATCGCACTTGACTAAATAGCAGGTATGTAGTGAAGTACCCGATTAATAAAATATTCGTTAAATATGTATTACTTTGAAACTCCTTGATAAATAAATAGTTCATGAAACTATGAAGCTGTCTTGAGGGTGGTGGCAACCAAGGTGGAGACTATACTATAAGGCCCCACTACTAAGGTTTTTAACGATGTTTTCCTTTATCGGAAGCTTATGCCTTGTGGTCCAGGGTTCTGACGCTTACTATATTTTGGAATTAGCTGGTTTTTAATGTACGTCGGTAGCAAAATTTGCGGCACCCTTACAGAAGTAAAGTATCCTCAACTAGTACGCGTATTGGTTGACGTACAGATGCGCCAGCTGTCGGTAGCCATGTTCCTAGCGCAGAAAACCTAGGAACGCCTTTGCAGAAGTCAGGCTGCGAGGTCTCGCAGACCCCACTTGGAGACAGTACTCACCTGGCGGCGGCGAGGCGGCCTCGTGTTGGTAGGCGTGGTGGTTGACGTAGGGATGCGGCGGCTGGCGGTAGCCGAGCTCGTACCGCGGGTAGCCGAGGAACCCGCCCTTGCAGATGTCAGACTCCGAGCTCTCGCAGATCCCGGCCTCCGGGACCATGCCGCCGCCGTACCCCATCGGTGTGAGGGGGCTGGAAGTAAAAGAAAATATTTGTTTAAGTAGCCTAGATCCAGAGGATGAGGTCTAGGTACGGTCGGCCTGAAAAATTTGCTAAACATGTTCATTTCCTATTCTACAAAGTAGGAAATGCCAGTGTTTAAAATCAAATTGGAAATAAGGACACTCATAATTAGTGACTTCTGAGACTACCATCAGTATGTCTAACTTTAATAAAATAATTGACTTAAGAGTCAAATAGATTCAATAGGTTCATTTCTGGCTTGGTTCTGAAAGTTGAGTACCTACCTACATAGTTGTATCTTGTTTGTAATCGTATATTGAACCTTACTGAAAATGCAGGTTATAAATACGTCATGACGGTTCTAACTTTGATAAGCCTTTAAATATATCGAGATTGGTACCTAGTCCTTTACGAAAGATATACCAGAGTCATCTGTAAGACCCTAATTTGGGCAGCAAATTGGGAGAGCAGTTTTAGCAGCTTCTAGACGTAGGTAGCTCGTGGCGTGGAACACAAGAGGGAGACGCCTTTGGCCACTCATAGTGTGATCCTAAATGGGGCTGGACGAAAGATTATCAGTATAATACAATTAGTATGTTCATCTAGTTACTTAGGAGCAGCGTTTACCTGTAAGTGTCGACGTTGAGCGGCGGCTGGTAGGGCTGGTGCGGCGGCGCGGCGTGCGGCGGCGGCGCGGCGTGCGGCGGCGCCGGCGCGTAGCCGCACTCGGGGCTGCGCCGCTGGCTGCGGATCTTCTCCTCGCGCCGCCACTTCGCGCGCCGATTCGAGAACCACACCTTAACGTCGGGTCGGGTTAACGTAACGCGCCAGCCTAGCGCTCTACATACAACACTATACGAATATTGTGTGTGTGTGTGTGCTTTGATTATGAATGGTTGAGAAGACAACACGATATAGCCAGCCAGTAAAAGCTGATTTTATTTGCGACTTGCCAGGGTCTACCAATTTGTTTGACTGAGTGACATTAGCAAGTTTTTACCATTTGGTAAGCACTATGCCTACCCATAACAGTTAAAGTGCCACCCAGCGCAGCACTGCACTGCGCTCGTCACCCTGAGACATCGGCTTTAAATACTCATATGTCCAGTAATTTCACCAGTATAGTTTTCATACTATCGCTTGGCGGATGAATATCTGGCAAAGGTCCACACCTTTGCCAGATATTCATACTTCCCCAGGCAGACTCTTGGAGAAGAGGCCTATCATTACTTCGAAGCTAGAAAGCGTAAACGCGGTAACCTTGAAACGCAAAATTGTTCACCAGAGCCAAAAAACTTTTTTTGTGTTGAAAAAAAATCATAACTCAATATCTACTCGACCTAAAACCGTAAATTTTGGATATTTGGTGTGTTTCATACAAAGCTACAATAATGCTACCTTGGTTATATTCTAAAGTTCCTAGGGGACGTTGAAATGTGGGTTACAACGTTTGTTTCCAAATATGTAAAAAAAGTATTTTCGGATCGGTCAAAGGGTTACAGCGTTTACGCTTTCTAGCGTCGACTTCTTCATGGTCAAACTGTCTTTATGCAGTATATATCAAAGGACAATCAAGTAGGCAATGGCAGAACATGGACAGTCGAATGAGATGATTATCGTGAAGACTGTTTAGTATAAGGCTCCCTGTTAATATGATGGCCAAGATGTAAGGTCTATATAAAGTGTTGCTCATCTAAGAACATCCGGAGATAACACTGCCAAGCAAGGTATGGTCAACTTAACGGAAATATCATTTGAAATTTTTGAAGGTAGAAGATTTAAGAGAGCATCCTTTGTTCACTTGAAAACATCGTGCTCTACTCGATGATGTATGTAGTTCCCTAATAATGCATCTGCATAGGAACATTTTCCGTAAGTCTATATATATATATATATATATAAATGTTATGTTGGTTTGTGTACGCTTCAAAAACTCAAAAAGTTCTGCACCGATCGAGCTGAAATTTTAGCATGATATATAATCCGCATCAAGGATTGTTTTTATTTTTTTTTTTCATCAGTGACATATCAGCGAATGTGCAAATGTGCCACAGCGAAGCGTGGCAGGGCACAGCTAGTATTTTATAAATACGTTCTTAATTCTTCACTAACTAGTGCAAATCAAAATGGTCTTGGATCAATGCTGATACGTACATAAGTACATACATACATAAATACATTCTACATACATACATACAGGTAGGCAGAGACTACATCTTCCCACATGCTAAGATCCTGACACCTCTGTCGCTTCTTCCACTTTCATAAGTCCCTTCATTCACGAAGCTGGTAATAGGCGAGGTTATCAAAGCTGATGGGGAGAAGACATAACTCTACGAAAAATAAATCCAGTAAGTCAGGTTAAAGCTCACCTGTATTCTAGCTTCAGGTAGACCAATCTTAGCTGCCAGTCTTTCTCGAGCGAAGACGTCTGGATAATGGGTCCTCTCGAATTCTGCAAATTAAAAGGAAAGTAAGTAGTTAAGTTAAGTTAAGTTTTTTTATTTTTAAGTTTAAGTTTTAGTTAGTTTTTTAATTTATTTATATTGTTATTTAAGTTGTATCAATAAAATATTTTAGGTAATAAAGGAAAGGGGTTGTAATTTTACATTAGTAGCTGCGCCCGGCGGTTTCACTCGCGTTGAGCATTATCTCACAGGAACGTTCTAATTGTTACGGGATCAAGTATTCTATGTGGTAATCCAGACACACACTAGAAACACACTATCTGTGTGCCAAATTTCATCCAAATCCGTTCAGTAGTTTTTACGTGAAAGAGTAATAAACATCCATCCTCACAAACTTTCACATCAGTAGGATATTGATTAGAATGATAACGTAGATTTACCCTTCTGCGTTATTAGGAATTTGTAGGTTAGAAAATTTATGGCATTTTCGTTGGCGGCTCTAAAAATTTGAATCTAATAACGTACTCTGATTCGCAATTATTCTGTTCTATTAAAAAAATGCTCTTGCCAAGTGTCACCTACTAGGAATAGACTTAAGGTTGGACTCGAATGTTATGGGGTGCGGGCCAGGTAACCTCCACGAGTGCCCGGCTGTTGTTCGTCCCTCTTGATGCGTTGCATCCGGAGGGAAGGGCAGCAGCTGGGACGGTGCACCCTGGGGTTCGGTCAGCAATTCTCCTAGGGGGATTGGTGGCCGTAGCAAATAACCTGGCGAGAAGAGGTCCTTCGCGTGTCCCTCTGATCAGCAGAGGGCACAGCGAGGGACCAATAACGGGGACTTTTGGGCCGCGGATCGGGGGTCCAACGCCCAAGTTAGAAGTCCCGAGCTGAGGTGCGGCCCGTGTGTTCCGGGACGCACCCAGCGGAGAAAGAGGCCCAAGCCTCACGTGGCGAGCCCGGGAGGGCGCCCGCAGAGGTGGTCGCGGAAGCGCCGTGCGAACCCGTGACCACCTCCATAATGCGGAGAGGAGAACACCCCGGGGTTTTAGTGGGTAAACCCCGCCAGACCAGCTGGCGGGGGAGTCCCACATAACCACCCCCCCGCCCCCGGGGGCCGGGTGGTATGCCTAATGCATTTCCCCAGGAAAAAAAAAAAAAAAAAAAAAAAAAAAATGGACTCGAATGTTATGGTCGCACGTTAAATTTTTCCGTACCCTGCACCTATTTATTTACTTAATTAATTAATACGGCATAACCAATTGTATTAACTAATAGTACACAATAACAATCGTGTCAAAACAATTATAACATTCAAAATTAACATAGAAACAAGAAACAAGAATATAAACATCAAAACAAAAACAATTTTAAATTTAACAGCTCTAAACACATTCACACATCTCTATACCTATATACTCTATCCGTTTCCATCCTTCTGACGCGTCCGTCTGCTTGCGCAAAAAACGAAACTCTGGATCCGAATGAACAGGATCGACGTCCTGTGACCCTACGGTAGGCAACTGAATTCAGTGCGATTCTATAAATAGCATTTCACTCAAGCGAGCTCACTACGTGACCGTTCTCACTTCACTTACGCTGTGTCGAGTTCATAAACCGGCATTCTTCTGCAAGTGCAAAATATAGACTCACCTCTCTCCAAGCTATCAATCTGTTCGTTCGTGAAGCTGGTGCGGTTGCGCTGCAGCTTCCTCTTTAGCCGCATCCTGGCGGCGTCGTCATCAGCGCCACTGGAGCCAGCGTTGGAGTTGTCTCCAGAACCAGTCTCGTCGGAGTGCAGGCCTTCTAGACCTTCGAGAGGCTCCTCACCTGTTGATAATATTGATTTTAGGAGTTTTTTATAATAGGTGCTTACGACGATTATTTTTTAAACTATATTTACTAGCTGCGCCTCACAGTTTCTCCCGCGTAGTTCCCGTTTTGTCCCACGGGAACATACTATCAGAATAAAAAGTACCCTATTACTTAATCCTGGTTATAAACTATTTGTGTTCCAAATTTCATACAAATCCCTTTAGTAGTTTTTACGTGAAAGAGGAACAAACATCCATCCATCCATTCTCACATACTTTCGCATTTATAATATTAGTAGGATATTTAACGTTACGGGTGCTTATATCCAGCCCAGTTAAAAATATGGTGAGCGATATCTCGAAGATATTTTATACTAGTATTTTATATTTGAGGCTATAATTTAAATTAGAACCAGTATTTAGGGTTCCGTGCCTCAGAAGGAAAAGGGAACTCTTAAAGGATCACTTCGTTGTCCGTCCGTCTGTCTGACTGTCTGTCCGTCTTTCCGTCTGTCAGTTAATTCCTTTACAACTGTTCATCTTATCTCCCAAATAAATAAACAAGATGATCTCTTGCCTGACTACAATAAATAATAAGTACATTACTAGTAAGTACGTATTTGAAAACATTGATGGCCATAGTATTGTGTACACTAGGCAGGCTTTTACGGCAAATACAACTAGAGTGCATTATACTATGTAACCTCTAATCTCTTTTTAAGTATACCTACAGAAGTTTGTCTGCCGAGGATTTACTCGTACAAATTGAAAATCTGATATCTCTTCCCCTAGCGAAGCCAAACTTCCAAAATATCATTGTACCAATAACTCACCAAGTTTTAATCTGGACTTAATAATTGAATCCCTTCTAAGTCAGCGTTACGAAACGTGGGATAACGCGAGTTTTGGCCCGCAGTCCGCAGTGGAAGATTAAAATCACGCCAACTCGAATAAATTTTGACGCCAACTCGAATAAATTTTGCTGGCAACTCGAATAAATTTCTGTGGCAATTCGGGTTGTGGCGGAATGCGGATAGTGATTATCGAGGCTTGTTTGGAATTAATTATTAGGTAGCTATCGCGATGCTACTTGGATCTAAGTATATACCTAGCTACATGGCTACATTATTATGTTTTTTTTTTTTACTTGACTGAGTGACGAGAAGAGCAAGTTGTTGACCTGATGGTGAGCGCTACGCCTGCCCAGAGCAGTTACAGTGCCATCCAGAATTTTGCATTGCAAATTAAAAATAAATAGAAATAGTACTAACGCTTTCAATGGATGTTTAAGTAGGCATAGTATCTTCGAGAGTGTTCTGTTATGTGTGCCTAAATAAATAAATAAATATAAGTACATTTAGATCCTAGATTTCAAATATTACCCAAGTTCTTTAACACACAAGAGCAGAGATATTTATTCTCCTCCTGAATATAGCTTAGCTTGTTTTTGACGAAGTTAACTAACAATTTTAAATCCGTATTAATTATTCTTTTACATTTCAATAATAATTCACTGGTTTAAACAGACTAGGCAGAAATGGAAGGAGGGTACCCTACCCTCCTACAGTGCCCTGCAGTGGGATATTGCGAGCTCATAATAATAATTCACTAGCGAACCGGTCGTTTCTTGTTTTTTCCTCCATTTTGTTCGTGTTGTGTGAGATAGTTTGTTGTAAAGACCAGTTTGCGAAACTAAAATGGAAAAGAGGTAACCTTAATTTCCAAGCTCTAGAAGTCAATTCAATAATGCTGCCGAACAGACAGTTGTCGAGGCAGCTGGAGTTATGTTTAGCGGAGCCCGCGTAACTAATCCCCGCGGACCGCGGTCCTTCTTTTAACTTCCAACGTACTACGACTCACCGAGGTTGACACTTGAAGCTGCTTATTTACTTACGGCTGGTTTTTGGAACGTTTATTAACTTTGACAACGGATTTATTACCACTAAGCAAATGATAGATAGATAAATAACCTCTTTATTAACACAAATAATGACCAAAGTAAAGGATTATATTCATTCCTCACGAGCAGCGGCCCGCGGTTTCACCCGCGTCAGCTATTATCCTACAGGAACCTTTAATATATACAGGGTAAAATTATTCCATGTTCTGTTCTATGACCTAAAGTATCTATATACTAAAAAAAAAAAAACATCAAAATCCGTTCAGTCATTAAGGCGTGCAGAGACGACAAACGCACACAACTTTCAAGCCACCGTCCGATGTCATAATTACTCCTCTCCGTGCATGGTTGTCTGGAAGAGATCGCTCTGAGCGATAAGACCGCCCATTGTGACACTAATTGTAAAATTTGTTTTGTTCTAGTTTTTAAGTTTTCTTTGTTCTGTGGTGTTTCAATAAAGAGTTTATCTATCTATCTAACTTTCGCATTTACTTATTATATTAGTTAGATAAGGAACTTTTTAGAACAAAACAATGATTTAATTCAAAAGTTTGTTAACTTGGCCTCTATCAAAAAAACCTCGAGTTAAGTAACAACTAAATCTAAAGACGACGCGATGAATAAACCAGAACTACCTGATAAAACAACTTCGCAGACACCATAACTCTCAAACAATTCGCAACAACTTTCCATCTAACCAAACCCGAAGACATTGCCACCGAACTAACTATGCCACCGTAAATTACATTCAAGTGTCAAAATATCGCAGTCGGTGTCTGAACGGGACGGGGGGAGCGAGGGGGTAGGTAAGGGGTAAGGGGTAAAGAGGGGGGTACCGTAACGGGGGCGTTCATGCAGAAACTGAAGATAACGTCCCGGCCTACCACGTAACCCGGCTACGGTCGACGTTCTACGGTGACGCCGATATGGGCGACTTAAAAATGTATGGCCAAACTGCCTTCGATAATGGAAGATTGGTTACCTGACCGGTTGATTGGATTAGTGGTTAGTTTCATTGTGGTTTTAATAGGGATGGAATGGAAAAGATATCGAGTTATCTCGATTCTGAAAATCGATTCGAGGTCATCTAGGCGTATTTTTTATCGTTTAATTAGTTACCTACTTACAAAATTGTATAAAACTCAAACTCAAATCATTTATTGTAAATAGGCAAAATATTGCACTTTTACACGTCAAAAAAAATAATATCTTATATATAAGTATAGAAATACAAAAAAAATAAGTCAAAATATTATGATCTACGAAACTAATGATTATTATCTAATTATGGTATATATTATGCAATGTTCGTTCATACTATATTCTTGTTATTAATTATTGCACGTTCATAATGGATATTAGTGTTGGATCTTTATTTTATAATATAAAGACCTTTTTTTTAATCGACTTCAAAAAAGAAGGAGGTTCTCAATACGATTGATTTTTTTTTACTCTATTGAATTTTATTCTATACGTCATCACAGATTTTAGTAACTTATTCATGAGCATAAAAAAAAAATACTCGTAGCAAGCGTAGCACTCTCGTAGACGCTTCTTTGCTACGTGCTATGAAAGCTTATTGATCGATTATGATTCCTAGATAATTTCCAAAATGTCTTTTAGTAAGGAATAAATAATTTCAATATAAAAAACGTCTTACGTATAACTCATCTTATATATAGCTGGGTACATAATTTTTAAGAAAGTTTGAAGGAAAAAATATTAAAAAAAAAAGTAACAGATTGTAATTCAAGTCAGTAGGCATATTCAAAACAGTTTGTGCAGAAAGTGTTTTTTTTACACTAATTAAAATGGTTCCCAAACAAAATTTTTGGTCAAATACAAAATCAAGTCCTTTTACAAGTACTAGTTATCTAGAATTCTGTAAAACTTGTTGTAATGAAGTGAGTTCTTGTAGTAAAGAAAGATGGAGGGAAACGGTTTTCAGTAAAGGCAAGTTTTTATAGGTAAAAGATAAGGGTTATAAAGAGGTTAGTTTATGCGAAAACTGCTATAAAATATTAAAACACTGCTTTAGTGAGTAGATTTATGTTCATTTCTCGTGTTCAAGTATTAAGCTGGGTCTACATCAGTGACCGTGACTCCGTGACCGTGTCACTGCACTTGCTACACTAATTTATATGGACGAGGTGATATTTTACCCTTAACTGCCTCAGGAAGCTCCTGAGTAGATCGCTGCGTGACTACGTGACGGTAACAAATACGCGTAACAAAACCTGTCCACACTTGTGTTTTGTCCCACGTATAGGTTACTGTCACGGACTGAAGGAAACAGTTACGGTCACATATGTGGACCCAGCTTTAACCAGTACATAATTCTTAGATGAATTTGGTTTGGTCTGAAAGTAGATTGTCAGACTGCAATGACGCAGTCAGGAGTTACAATCTTCAGTTTATTAGAGGAAATGTTTTATAAGCACCACTTATAAAACATTTCCTCTTATTTTTAAGGAGTTTATTAAAGGGTGGGTTAATGAAAACAAAAAAATATTTATATGATTATCCGCGGTCATTAATTAACATGAAGAAATAATTAACGCACACAGTAAAAAGTAGCAAAAACTTGATGACACACCATCCAATACACCCCGGTTAGCAGATAGCAACCCACAACGTAAATGACACCACAGAAAGTAATTCCAAAATACCGCATATCCAACGTATTCTTCTTTCCAATTTTTCACATTATCCCATTGAAATAGAGGCCAGTTTGGCGCGGCCTGTGTTTTGTAAATGGCAAATAAAACGTTGTTTATCAGCCCAGCTGTCGGCGGCGCATTAATGTTCATGAAGGTGTAGATCCATATCAGATAATAGACGCGTCTGTGACTGTTTGCCATCGGTACCGAAGTATTGACAGTATGGGTGCTCAGCCTTTCGACTGGGGAGATCGTGCATTACGTCTTTTGTAAGAGTCTCTGGATACACAAGCCCAGATAAGCGCATTACTTTCTTGGCAAAGATCTGGAGGCATACCATGAGCTCTTATAGCGATTCAATTGAAGACCTAAACTGAACCGCGTCGCATAATCGTACCGTGACGTCTTATTTTTTATGTTGCTGCCATTTTCAACCTAAATGGAATCCAGTTAAGGTTAAAAATGGTAGCAACCTAAATTGAGTCGCTAATAAGCAATTTTCAACCTAAACTATATCCAATTTAGGTTGAAAATGGCAGCAACATAACAAATAAGACGTCACGTCACGATTATGAGACGCGGCTCTGATTAGGTCCTCAACTGAATCGCTATAAGACGTCATGGTAGGCCTCCTGAACGCTCGATAGGTACTTCTCTAGCATGGGCAAGACTTTTTCAGCCGGATTAATGCTGCATCTCGTTTTAGTGTCTCTCTGTACTTTTGCTGCTGGATCAAAGCGCTGCATTGCGTTTTTGCGTCGCGCTTCAATTCAGTGTGGAGTGATTACTTCAGTCCTCCGAAATTATATTCTACTAAAGAATGAAACTAAATAATGTGCGGGTTAACCTGTACGGTGCTTGGCCACTCACGAATCTGGCTAAATAACAATTAAAAATCTATTGTCTATTTAAATGACAAATACGAATGATTAAGGGACTACCACAAAAATTATGGGTCGGTAATATTGCAGCGTTATTCTAAGAATGCAGGATGCATTCTCATTTTCTCATTTTCTACTTCTTTTCACTTTCTTTCTTATCATTTTCTACTTCTATCAGGAGGGTGTATGGGGGGATTCTTCCGTCGTATAGTTTTCTATGCTCTAACCCCCGAATTCTAACGTTTTGTCTTACACCAGTGGTCGTGGAATGAGGCTCTGTAGCGACGACTCTTACTGTCCATACAGTGCGCTGTCACTCAATGTCTGCCGGGACGCGCTCGGTGGAAATGTCGCGAATTAATGCGACGAAGCGAGGTTTTTTGGGAACTACACTGATTTGGACAAGCTGTTACATGGTGTCAGGTAATTGGAAACATAGGTACCTTATTCGTAAACAATCATAAGGCTATTAAATAATGGCTTTTAAATAGTAAAAACCTCTTTTTGTGTATCCTTTTTCAAATATTCTATAGAGATTCGGATTAGTATTTAATCTTTCTATTTTTTATGGCTTTATAAAGTTTAACCTCCACCAGTTGAAATTTATTCGGTGATTAGGTGAAGAGTAAATTGGTAGGTACATTTTATCTGTCATTTTAGTGTGTACTCCCCCTCACGGAGTGTACTCCCCTGTGGTACCTACGCTTTGGCAAACTCAATTGTTTCGGGTGTAAAAAGATTTTTCACAAGAAAATTATAGTCATGATTAGCGCTATTTTTGATACATACTTACAGAATTTTAGGTAAAGTAGTTGAATGTATTACTTCCTTCTACTGTTGGAGTAGATTCGCAAATCGATGGGAACAAAAATGTATAGGTAGGTATCCGAATCAATTTTCTTCCCAAATCTACCAACGGCATCGACACTCCCCATTTCGCGCCAAGAAAACCAAGATGGCGGTGTGTAACCATAAACAAAACTGGCCTTATCGCGGAAACGTCAGTGTGACATGTATTTCATTCGGCGCGATTCCCTCGTGTCTTCCCTCTGCCACAGAATATACAGGAGTAGAGCCAGAGCGTTTTTGTTCAGTTGTCCGCTTATCTGGGTAAATGCTTAGTTATTTTTAATTTTTTTTTGGTACTACGCAGTAGTTGTTTTTTTAAATTGTTCTATGTCTATTGTCTACAGTCCATGGATATAGATATCCGAATCTTTTTACTATTATTAGATACATAAAAATTTACAGAATCGCACAAAAAAAAAAAACAAGGATAGTTGAAAAGTTTGACCATAAACTTATGTATTATAAAACGTTCGCATAGTGTGTGCGAGTGAGCAGAAAATCTCTTAGGATAGTGCTTGACAGTTGATCAACTTCAATCAAATGACAACTTTATGGTCTCGGGTGGAATACTAAACTTTTAAAGCACCTTTCAAGGTCTTAACGCCCTCCCCAATTTAACTTAACTTATCATTGAAAGCGCGTGCCAACGATATGAATGAGTAAAGTACTAAAAGATAAATTGTGAGTAGAGTCACGCGTCGGCCATTTTGTCGCAAAAGGCGGGAAAAGGCCTCAGTACGCTCCAGTGCACACAGGTGTGTAACCGATACCGAGGCGCGTCTGATGCATACTGAATTATTTAAATTTCGAATCGGAATCTCGTTTTGTTTTTTAATTATCATTTCATTTTATGCTATTTGCGTATTTTTCCATTTATTTTAGTTAGTTTTGGGCTGAATGTTGTGGTTTTTGATTAGTTTTTAAATTTCCTTTGTTCTATGGTGTTTAAAGAAAGAGTTTATCTATATATCTATAGTAAATGTTGTCTATTTGCATCTAAAATAATTATGTCTATAACGCTTTATGAATAACTAATGACCAGTAGCTAATTTATTATGTATTATATTTGCTTTAATAAAACTTTTTTCAAACGTCAGTTACTTAAGCGAGTGAAATGACAAATTAGTTATTAACAGTTATAGAAGTGTTTTTTTTATCAACGTACGGGAGATTTTTTTTAGCAATCGTCACACTTTTCTTTTACGCTTGACCATCTTGTAAGAGTTGACACTTTGACGTGGCGGTTTATTGAAAGAAGTTTGCAATAAGATAAAGAGTCCGCGAGTAAGAGGTCATCATACAATATACAAAGGTTCTGTATCGACATCTCTTCTCAGTTCTCAGTTTGACCACATACTTTAACCATAATCAAAAGAGTATTTCATGAATGTTTTTTCCACTCTCATTATGCCTTGACAAGGCCTCGACATTGAACATTGACGGGTCGGAATGAGAGACAATGAAGATGAAATGGTTTCACTTCTTACGCGTGTACCTACGTTAATTTATTACACATACTCTATTTTGTATGGTGTGTCCCGGATGTGGTATAACCACGGAAATAATCCAACTCGGTCGATTACAGTCGTTTTGCTCCTCCAATACATCCGCAGTGCCGCATAACATATTCCAATAATTATATGTTGTTTATGCGGCGTGGGAGGGGCATTGGGGCGGCACTAACGCGCGCGCGGGGCCCGCCCCCGACCATCGACAATTTTGTTTTTCTTTTCCTTTTTTGAATACAGAACGGGGATTTGTCTTTTTGAATTTCGAAGTCGAAGCTTGTTATACGGATGGAAATTTGGTGACAGATAAAAAATATAATGCAGAGAAGTACACAACGAATATCGATCCGTCCTTACAGCGAATATTAGCAAATGAATTATAACATACACATACACTAGACTGAGACAGAAACCTAATAACTCGACTGAATGATCGATTTCCCAAAGGTTTATATTACTGTAAATAATGTTCTGTGTTTAAAACAAAGAAGACTGTTTAGGTTTGTTTTTTTTTCGTGATAAGGCTTTGACTAAAAAGATACAATTTATGTTTGATCTAAAGAAGGCAAGTATAATAATTTGCAACACTGTATCAACCCTATACTTGCCAAAATGTATTTTTTGAAATGTTGAAAAACGAACTATTAAAAGTACGTTTAAGAACGCCTCTAGATTTTCGGAAAGTTCCAACATATCAAGTTACCCACCGTGCCAAAAATAGGGTTAAAAGATCATCATCATCATCATCAACCCATAACGTCCCACTGCTGGGCACGGGTCTCTCTTCACTTTCGTGAGGAGGGTTAGGCCATAATCCACCACGCGGGCCATATCCGGATTGGTGGATCACATACCTACCTCCGAAATAATTCTCGGGTAGGTATGTGGGTTTCCTCACGATGTTTTCCTTCACCGAAAAGCGTGTGATAATTACGTACATATGTTTTACAGAAACACATTGGTACGTGCCTGCACTGCGATTTGAACTCACGACCTTCTGATTGGAAGGCGGACATTCTCCCACTAGGCTACCACCACTTAAAGATACTGCAGTTAAATAGGTAATTTTTTTTACGACAGCTCATCTCATCACTGATTTGTAAATAAAACCATTGATCTCCATACTCCGCTTAGCATACGAGTAAATCCCCTTGTTTCACGCACCCCTTCCGAACAGACAAACCTACGTATACCTACCTAAATACCTACAAAACCTTTAGACAGCCACATGCGAATTAACAGCTATAATTACACATAAACACAGGAGGGTTGAAACCGCCCTTTAGCGAACATTTTCATGTTTTATAATCCTGTTTCATGCGTTATTGGCCAGCAACCCTTTGTACGGTGCGCTCGCTTGGACACGGTGCGATTGTTTGTCGACAGTGCTTGCGTCGTCAAAGTGGAAAGCAGGGATTTAAAAAAAAAACGAGTTGTTTTAGACCACGTGACTGAATTAAAACTTCTTTAGTTCCATCTACAAGTACGTATATAATATCTATATATATAACTATATCGACGCTAGAAAGCGTAAACGCTGTAACCTTGAAACGCAAAATTGTTCGCCAGAGTCAAAAACTTTTTTTTTGTTGAAAATTTTGGATAAAACCGTAAATTTTGGATATTTGGTGTGTTTCATACAAAGCTACATACTGCTACCTTGATTATATCCTCAAGTTCCTAGGGGACGTTGAAATGTGGGTTACAGCGTTTGTAAAAAAAGTATTTTCGGGTCGGTCAAAGGGTTACAGCGTTTACGCTTTCTAGCGTCGATATATACATGTTTCTATATATATAACTGGTTATGAGAGAAAGAAAATGTGTGTGCGCACCTCTCTCTCTTGCTCCTACAGTAATATCATACGAAACGTAACTCTATTTCTATCTTCATCAACTTATATCACCCTTCTCAACTTCCGTTCGCCTCGCCCGATCACACTTTTCGTAACGCTCTCGTATAGTAGTCTATTTAAGTTGCAGTCGACGTCACGATTCAGTGTGGTGGTGGAAGTTTTAATAAAACTTTCTAGGCGCTTCCTTCCTTTTTGGGTTTGCATCATTTGGCCACACTTTTGCTAATATGCCATAAAAGAAAAGTTGGAAAAATAAAAAAAAATTACAGATTTTTGATTGCCCGCCAAAAATGTTTAGATTATTTTTAAATAATAACGCCCATTTCAGGGCTGAAGTCGCTAAGGCCATAATGCCTCTACTGAAATATATTTTATTGCAGGTGAATTAAAAAGAGCAACTCTTTAAAACATTAAAAAAAACATTATTTTTCCGATCGATATTTACAAAACAAAAGAATCAAAACTACATTTTTTTTAAAAAGTCATAGACATCAACGCGTTCTTAAATCATAATTAAGATTTCTATTACAATTACTAAAATTTACATTATACCATTTTTTCAATTAGTAGGATAACTTTTTTTTTATAAGTATTGGTAAAGAATAACTAAAACGACGAGATTATACCATATAACTTTTAGGCTGCGTAGCCACGGATACGGGTAGACAAGAAATAAAAATGTCTTATACCTGTAAATGCCGCATGGGAGGGATAGAATAGATCCATAGAACGTGCTGCTGGCACTTATGGTGCGCTGTCACTTTGACACATTTTGTTTAAAACAAAAAACTCACTCTCAACAAATCTGCTCATAAGTAACGAAACGCTGTCACCAATAAACTGCAAAGCGATTGCTTACAAAGGTCCATCGCACCCTAACCATTCGTACGGATAGCACAAAGGGTTGCCAGTAATGAACGCAGATTTAATTGCTATTTTGGCGGGGTGTGTCTATTCCCAGGGTTGCTTTCATCCTTCCGGGACGGTTGTCACACGAGTAGGTATTTCAAGCGGTAAATGTGGTGATTTACCAACCATGCCTCGGTTGTTAGTTATTTAGTTAACTGCGAGGTTTTACTTGTGTTTGCGGTATTGGCGGTATTTTATTTACTGAAGCTGAGGTGGAGAAGTTACTTATTTCAAGCACAAGCGTGGGTTAAAAAAATACTTCAATAATAAATATTTTTAATGTTGTAAAGGTACTGTTCAGTGGAACAGTATCTGGCAAAGGTACTTCCCCAGGCGGCTCTTGCAGAAGAGGCCGTCCACTACTAAAATACATAATTTAAGAAATAAGTAATTAGTACAGGGCCTTGTTTGAACCTGGTGAATACTTTCAATTCTTATACCAACGATTGCCTCGTTTAGATTAAAAAGTTCTAAAAGAAATAGAATTTTTTGTGCGAAAAAGAAAAAGTTGCTGACGAAAATTCTTGTGGATATTACTGGGCAAGCTCGAAGGTCTGGAGCATGGAATAAATTTGATATTTTCAAGCTTCATCGCATTGATAACGTGAAGCTATAGTAGAATTATTAGTCTCGATTTACATAAAACACCGCCAAGAACTTTTTATAAATTCCTATTATAAGATAAATCCCAAAATATATTTTACTACTAGGTGCGCCCCGCAGTTTCACCCGCGTTGAGTTATATCCTACAGGAATCGTGAATTTTTACGGGATAAAAAGTATTCTATGTGTTAATCCAGGTAATAAACTATCTATGTGCCAAATTTCATTTAACTCCGTTCAGTAGTTTTTGCGCAAAATAGTAACAAACATCCATCCATCCTAGTAAAGAACACATTAACAAAGTGTCTTCGCCTTAATAGAGACAGTAAGAAATATTTTAATGGACACAATCTTAGCAATATCTCTACTTAGCAATTTATCTTATCGATAAGTTGCATCATTACAAAAAAACCCTTTATCCATCCTCGCAAACTTTCACATTTATAATATTTCTAGGATGTTATGATAGGTAGTTTCTATAGGTACCATTACTGGTTGTACATGGTTGTCTGTCTTACTACAACCCCCCCCCCCCCGCCCTCATCCCCCTTGTGATATTTCGTGTTTTTGCTAAACACCCCCCTCACGTGATTACGGGACGGTCCCTAGATTCGCAACAATGGTTCTAAAATGGTTAAGAAAACCTTTAAAACTGTAGTAAACCTTATACCTGCACGTAATATTCCACACACCCATATCTAACCCGTAAATTACCTATCAAAACAGTCCACCAGCCACCCACATATATATACAACCCCATATACACGGCCCGTGGTATGTCGGCATGTTCAAAGCGCGTCGGGCGCGGCTGAAACCCTTTGATCTGTCGTACGGTTAGATATAGTCTGTGCCTAAAGCCCTTCTATTTCGGCCCGTCTTAGGGTTAAATATGTTTTAAACTGTGGTATAACTGTTGAAGGGTGGTATTCAGAGGGGATGTTTAGGTATTCGCGAATTAACGGTTCGGAAATAGAGATATGCTTAAAGATCTTAGGGAGAAGTTGTAACAGGCAGCTTTTAACTGCGAATATTGAACGTTGTTCGAGCGGTTGGTAAATATTAGAAGCATTTAAAATTGAAAATCTCGTTCATGGCTGTCGATAAACACATGAATACTAAACGCGTCACATTAATCCTACTAATATTATAAATGTGGTAGTTTGTGAGGATGGATGAATGTTTGTTACTCTTTCACGCAAAGGCTACGGCTAAGGCTAGAAAGAGGTGCTCGGACGGCTTGTCATGTTTCCTTCCCAAAATTTTTTAATTATATTTTCAAAGTATGTGAGCATGTGTTGCTTACATTTGTTGAATGGTATGCACACACCTACATAGCAGGTGGTTATTGGACCTATTGTTCTAGACAATGGGACTATTGTTGGCTTGTGTTCAAAACAAAACAATTGAACAAATTCGATGGCTGTTGATAACAAGACAACGATTGAATTACGAATTCCCTCGAACGACAATTCTTTCAAAATGTATTCAAAAAGCCTCTAGAAATAATTTCCCCGTAAGCTGGGAGACAAATGGCCGTCCGGCCTGGATGTGACACATTCCCCAAAGCCGAGGCGACAAGCGTCTGTGACATAACTCACATGTCCAATAAATAAATATTCAACAGTCACGCCATACATCTCACTAATTTACTACTCCTGAACCCCATAATAACCATCTATCGTCGGACCCTAAGAATAAAATATCCTACGACATTTTTCTTTAGCCTTATCTAAGGAGTCCAGACGTGATTTTGTCTCCGTCTGGCGTGTAGCTAAACGATTGCAGCTGTCTCGTTCGCACGGTGTTTTATCGCAGGCCTTTCCCCCTCTCCTTTATTCAGTGCGTTTTATTTAGTTTTCACCCCCTTAATGGATTTATTCCGCGTTGCGGTTCTTTGACCTTGTCTCTTCAAGGAGTCTCTTTAGTAAAATGTATGGTGTTGACCTGAAATCTGTCTGCGTTTAGTTGTCGGTCAGTGTGGGACATAAATAAGGAGTTAGGGGGCAAATGTGGGAGTTGATTCACTTTCGTCATACTTTACTTTGAACTGTTGAAGGAGAAAGTCTCATTGATGTATGTGGACGAGAGACCGTGAACTTCAAGGGTTTATGTCTTCTTTGACACGGTTAAGAGAAGGGTATTGGCGAAAAGTTTTGATTCCAGTGGAAGCTTCGATTCAGAGATGAATAATATCACAAACATCGTGAGGAAACCCACATACCTACCCGAGAATTATTTCGGAGGTAGGTATGTAATCCACCAATCCGGACTGGGCCCCCGTGGTGGATTATGGCCTAACCCTCCTCACGAAAGTGAGGAGAGACCCGTGCCCAGCAGTGGGACGTTATGGGTTGATGATGATGATGATGAATATCACAAACAGTGCATATATTTTGTTATGACAAGATTATGTACTGTCTGTGGTACTTTTTGGCTTAAACACGAGAATTACGGCTGACTTTGAATTATTTCACTTTTATGGGCAGGCATAGGGCTTACTTACCTTCTGGTGAACTACTTGTCACGTCACTCAGTCAGTTAAAAATATATAAATAAGAATTATAATGAAACAGCGGGGCGTAGCTGTTTATCCGGCATAATTCTAGTTTTCTCGTAATAATTGCATTTCCCAGGTTAAAATCCACTATGTTACTTAGAAACAGCTGAAGATCGCGAAAAAAGCAAATGTTTAATCGTGAGTTCATATAAAAATGTCACGGAAAAAATAATTTTCAATTTTTCCCAAATGTTCAATATGTTCAAATTTTCACCTTTTCCAGTTTTTCTCTTCATGAAAACCTTAGACCACCTGATGGTAAGCGCTACGTCTGCATGTAACAATTACAGTGCCACCTAGAACTTTATATTGCATAATCCTGCGCGGCACTGCATTGCGCTCGTCAAGTCGTCACACGAGACATCGGCTCTAAAGTCTTGCAATGCCTACGATTCTGGCCCATTACCACTTGGCAGCGTACCCAACATGGATTGCTTCGCAGAACTGTAAATTGAAATGGCAAAGTACCGCTAAAATTTAAATAGTCAATGACAATGAAGCGTCCATAGAAATCACTTACATCTGTTGAAGGCATTAATATTACATATTAAGGTCCACAAATAGACCTTTACTTTATGCACCCGAGGTCATTATGACACGTCGATACGTCATAAATAAAGCCACCCCATACACTGGGGGAAGTGAAAATAAAATTAGTTACACTGCTTCATCATGAGTAGTGTGTAGGGCTCTTAAACTGTTAACTGATACGACCCTAGTGGAACAACTTGTTTTTATTTGATTTTCAATGATATAGTTAAGTTACTTATTTGTTATTTGTGTTGATTTAAAAGTTTAAACTGAGGGTTCAGAAATCACGGTGTACTTTAGCTTCGTTTTTTTTTAAGTTTTGGCTATGCGTGATTCTTGCATAGTTAAGTTTTTAATGTTAACACTTTGACTGCTGAGCCGTTTTGCTTGTCTAGCCACGGGCGCGGCTCTGCACGCGCCATAGTGTTTTGCCGTACTCGTGGCAAGTTATGAAAAACACGACAGTTGTGTTTTCAGCAGTGAACGTGTTACAGTTTTTTGTTAATTATAATAAATGCGAATGTTTCTGTGTTTGTCCTCTCTTAACGCTGGATTTTGAAGAAATTTATAATATTTAGTATACAGATACTTTAGGTCCTGGAATAGAACATATACTTTTTATTTTTTAACCTTATTATTATTTAATATTATTAAATAATAATATTAGTTTAGTTGATCATATTAGATTTATTTTTCTCTATATATATTTTTGTCTTGCATTCAATGATTGGAGTTTTGAGTTTATTTGTTAATACAAAAAAACGGGTGTGCTTTAGACCACACGACTGAAGTAAAACTTCACTATGAGAGAAAGAGACAAAGAAAATGGGTGCTTCCACCTCTCCCTCTTCACCCTCTCTTCTTCTATATACGAAACGTAACTTTCTCTCTTTCTACCTTCACTAACTTATATCTCCCTTTCATCTTCATCGATCACACTTTTCGTAACGCATTTTCAAGTTTTACTTCGAAATTTGTCAAAGCGAGTGAACTCGATAAGTTACAAATAAAACAGACTAGAATATAATAAAATTATTTAACTCGAATCTGCTTCCGTTAACTAAACTCCACCAAAATTTAATCAGCAACCAAACAGTGGGGTAAATGCAACAGTATTGACTCACAAAGCGACTGTTCGTAGATGTCAGAGAATGGATGCCCTCTGGGCGTACTTTGCAATGTTCAATTACTAGCACAGTTACCTTTGTGAAGCTAATAACTGTGCGTTACCGTTTAGAGGCAGAATGGAATTTTTCTTCGACCACATCTTATTCAATAGACTTAAAAAAAAAGCGGCGTGAGATTAAGACCACACGACAGAAGTGAAAATTTCATCAAGGCGAGGTTAATAATACGAAAAGTAAATACTTTTTTCTTTAATCATAAAAAAGTTACAATATATATAATTACAATTGTGTATTTTTCTGTACTGTGTTTAATTTTGTTTCTGGTGTACAATAAAGAGTTTTCTATTCTATTCTATTCTATTCTATTCTATAAATTACTTATGAAATGATCATCGAGCGAGTTTAGCAGTGACGCGTTGACTATATCTATCTCGCTCCCTTAGTCGACTTTATCCGAACGAGCGTTACATCGCCGAGCATGACGGCTCAGTCGCATTCAATACCCACAAAGTACTCAGCGCGCCTAAAGAAGTCGTCACTTCAAAAATTGCAGCTTGTGCAATGTTGCCAGCACCATCGAATATTAACTGGTGGCTAGTATACATGAAACTTGATGTACCTATTAGACAGAGCGAAAAGAAAATATTGGTTGTTGGTGTCAGATAAAAAAAAAAAACAAAATGTTTGCTGGGACACAGTAGAATCAAACTTCAACTAAAAAATTTCAACTCTCTTTCTATATTTACTAATTTATATCTCCCTCTCAACTTCCGTTATCCTCGCCCGATCACACTTTTCGTAACGCATTCACCAGATTTCTCCCCAAGTCAAGCGTACGTAAAGAAGTTTTACTTCAATAAAGGATGAATACCTACTATTTTTCCTCGTTCGGGTTACGCAACTCTTTGAAAGACACAAGGGCGATTTAAAAAAATCTTAGGGTAGAACATTACATCTCTACTTACTTACTATAGGTAGAAAACACTGGCCGTATGGAAAGCTGCCCGAAACCATGGATTAATAAAAAAAATAAAAACAAAAGCGGCGGCAAAATGGGCAGAAATCCGCAACAGCCGGTCACAGGCATCGCTACAAAACTTTTTTCACCAGCATTTTGATAGTCGATTTGCGGCTCCCACCCTCTAGGGTGGGGGGAGGCTCCGTCAAAAACATTACTCTGCCCATCCGCGTGGAAGATTTAATTTTCATTTTTATCTGAAACATCCCCTTTGTAGTGGTTATTCTGTATCCAATTAGGTTACTTTGAGGATTTTTCTGGTACTCCCACATAGCTGCAGTACCGTTTGGAGCTATGGAATTTTTAATTTCGATCTTGTTGTCTACTTAAAAAGGTTGTTATCGTTTTTCTTCGATTTAGAAAAGGTAGAGTAATCGGTACAATATAAATTCAATTTATTTTACTTTTACGACATAAATACCTAACTCTTATTGATGAAACTCTACATTTATAATTTGCACACCGGAATGTTTTTTTCATGATTTTGGCGCCATTACTGTATTTACGTTTTGTATGTACTTAAGCGTAGAAAATTTAAATTCAGCTGTGCATGCGAAAAAATATACGAAACGTAACTCTCTCTTTTTCTATCTTCACTAACTTATATCTCCCTCTCAACTTCCCTACGCCTCGCCCGATCACTTATCTCGTAACGCATTCGCCAGTTTGCTCCCCAAGTCAAGCGTGCGTAAAAAAGTTTTACTTCAAAAAGTCAAACCAAATAAAACTAACATTATATACTTTTTAATACTTCGCCAACTATTCACGTAAGTAACGATTCCAAAAGCTAAAATGTCTACCTTACTTTCGACCATATTCGAAACCAAACTCCGTAACAAGTACATGTCGAAACCACATCTACCTCTCTCATCACACCGATATCAACCCGCAATTACTACCGGGCCGGGCAGAGAGCGTGAAAGTACGGCAAATCTGTAAGGCGATACGTTAGTCGCGTGATAGACGTGCGACATTTTACCGTAGCATGCGACGCGACAGCCGCGTTGTGCGTCATATCATGTGATACGGTATAAATATGTATTTTAAACATACAGAGAGGTTCTATAGCGGCACGGAAAATAGGTTAAAGGTATAAAATGTGTCTGGTTTTGAAGATGTGTCTCTGGGGAATGAACGATCAAGGAATTATTTATCATTAATTTAGAAATAGGTATCTATTTAGTGGAAGATTAAGGTTAATTTTTGTTTAAACCCCGTATCGTTAGATTGTTTGCCTCCACTCCATCCCCACAAGTCAGATTTGGTAATTTTAGTCGTTAAAACTACCTCCACTCGGGTTTTCCTTCGACAAAATACTCATACGAGGGAAACAGACCATCTGTCATGTCAAGGTACCTCGCAATCTACCTTGAGGATTCCTCGAACCCGCAAAATAATAATAATTCCTCGTAATATCTCCACTCCAGCCCGATATTCCCTCATACAATGACTGTGGAGGATCCTCGAAATGTTCAACTGTTCATACCAAATAAAGGAGTAAAAAAAACTAACTTGAAGAACTTTTCGAGGGATGCTCTGGGTATAAAGGAATGTAGAAGTTGTTAAGCTTTTTTTTTATTTATTTAACTGAGTCACGAGACGAGCAAGTCGTTCACCTGACGGTGAGCGCTACGCCTGCCCATAACAGTCACAGTGCCACCCAGAACTTTGCATTGCATAATCCTACGCGGCACCGCACTAAGCTTTCGGGAACTGAATTCGTAAAGGCACGAATGAACTGAATTTTGATTTTAATGCGTGAATTAGACCCGTTCATGAAGGTAGCTACGTTTTTTGGAAAGGTATTGAGGCGTACCTTACAGTACGTGGTCAAGCGTATCTCTTTTGTCGCGCTACGCTGTGGGTAATCCGTGGAATTTTTTCACATAGCATCCGCCCTTCCGTGCGTTTCGCTGTGCTTTACACACTGGGCATTACAAGGGAACCCTGGCAACATATAGGGCTAAAGTTCTGTGCGATGCATCATCTGTCTACGGCTGCCGTAGCAAACACGCATCTACTCCGGCTATTGATGTTGTTATGGTAGCTATACACGATAGGGTGTACCTGACGAGTTTTCTTGTACAGTTCAACTGCACCAGCAAACCGGAGTTTTTTTTTTTTTTATTAATCTATCACGTCTACATACGATTACGTAGATTCTGACCCCTTACTAGAATTCTCAGTATCAAGGAAATTAGGAACTACAAGGACCATGGTCCTACAAACACCCAGATTCAGAGCAAATATTTGTAGGTCACACAAATTTTTGCCTGTGTGGAAATCGAATTCAAAATTTAAGTTCACTGTATAATTATTTTTAAAAAAACCTACTTTTTAATGGGGTAAAATGGGGGATGTTACCTTTAATTTTTTTCTTTAGCCAAGGACCCAAATATACATTTTTATATTTTGAACTTTAAAAATTACTAAGTTTTTGACTACTACGCGGACGAAGTCACGGGAAAAAGCTAGTCATCAATACGAAATCATCACTAACCTTTCTTCATCACGCCCATATCACCCCCATTGCAGCCAATAGCTTGCGGTCCGGGGCTCAAGCTGTGAAGCTGGTAGGGCGGAGTCCTGGTGTCTATTTGCGTAGGCCACGGCGCCCTAGGCCAGGCCGGGGCAGCCCCGGGGGTGCCCAGGAGTCGCAGCCGCTCATACACCGGGGTGGAACAGTCAGATGGAGGCTGCTGGCTCGAGGTCTTCTCCTTTTGAGCTGCTAGGTTACGGAGGACGCGGTTGATGGATGATACCTGTGAGAGATGTGAACGAGTTAAAATCCAAGTGTATCCAAAAAAAAAAAGCACTTGTGCCTGGTTATTTAATTTGTGACGTGTCGTGAAAGTTAACTGACACTACCACCGGATTCAGAATAGGTATGTCTTTTCGATAAGAATCGGCGATTTTTTTAAGTGTCATGCGGGGCTATGCGCCACGTGCTGCATAGCCCCGCTGTACTATTTTTTCTGTGGTATATTGTGTAGCCTGTGGTATAGTGTGAAAGTCTAGCAAGGTTACAGAGATTCCAGTCGATACTTAAAGTTCATCTGACGTCAAGAGACGTTATGTATTTGTTTTACATTTTGCAGCTCCAAGTAAAAAAAAACACAAAAAACCACAGACCTACTAAATCTACACACAAAACCTGATTGTTCCCGAGACTAAGCATCGGCCACAGTTGGCCTTGTTATCATGTTACTAAAAAAGTTGAGATGCCATGGACTAATTTAAATAAAAACAAAAACTAATTAAACAAAAGAAAGGAACGGTTACTTTATCCAGATCTACTGGGCTGAGATCGATCCTCCGATGTTTTCGATGAAGGGCAGCCGGCCCGGCGACGACACAAGATCAGAGAGGCGTGCAATAAATTGATTATTAAACATTTTCGTAGGCTTTTTTTGGATGAAATGTTTGTAGGGACGATATCTTTTTATTTAATGATTGAGTGACGAGACAAGCAAGTCGTTCACCTTATAGTAAGCCCATGACAGTTACAGCGCCACCCAGAACTTCGCATTGCATAATCGTGTGAGCACTGCACTGTGCTCACCACCCTGAGACATCGGCTTTAAAATCTCTGTGCTGTGTAGGGGCTAATTGAATATTCTTTTAAAGGCTACAATAATTGGAATACTATTTATTCTGTGAGATAGGCTATAAGTTTGCACCGCAAGTTTGTTCTACATTTAGGCCGGCTTGTACCAAAATCGAATTTAGTTTCAATTCGGGCTTCAATGCTAAACTTAGTTCAAAATCAGACACCAGACACAATTTTGACGTCTGTCATTATCGAAATTTAAACTAATCTGACGTCGTAGGCCGTTATGACCACCAAGACTCGTAACGCGCTCATTATGAACTGTCAATTCAAATGTAAAAATACCGTGAAGGAAGTTAGCACGTTTCGATAATTTTAAGGTTCTAAATAATTTTAAAGCTCAGACACAACGCGTTTTTACAAGGAATCTCATATTGTAGCATAGTAAATAAGGGCCCAGGATCTTATGCTAGCTGAGCTTAAATTTTATTGAATTCATTCCGTTTATTCTAGATTTAATCAGTTGGTGCAACTAGCCCTTAATTATTTTATCTACTATTAATAAGTTCAAAAAACTATAAGTAGATGTTGTATTTGCAGCTTATTTTGGTTCGTAACCAATGTTAAGTCTGAACATATATTTAGTGACAACACTGTTTAAGGAGAAGACCTCCCAAATAGCCAGGACTTAACCTCCCAGGCCACCCAGACCAAGGAAAACCGAAAACCCGGCGCACCAACTGTCACTGTCATGTGACAGCGCGCCAAACGGACATGGTACGTAACTTAGACGTAGGACAGGAAGGCCGTAAGACGATAGATGGTAACGCGATACGCGGCCGCGCGGTGGTCCCCGCAGCGGTCTGACTGGCAGATGACGGAATGCCCGATGGACCGAGAAAACGTTGCACGTTCGAAAAACGAACGTCATATTTTTTTCCGATAAAAAAGCATGGTTTTGTCTATGATTTAAATTTTGATAAAATATTATTGTTTTAAATTATTAATGAAGCTTTTGGTTGAGGTATAGAAATTTGCTCTTCAAATTCACCAGTCGTATCATCGTATGTTTTGTCGCGGATCCTGTCATCCAATTTATTTTTTTTTGACTTGGTGACGAGATGGTTAAGTCGTTCACCTAATGGTGAGCGCTACGTCTGCCCATACCAGTTACAGTGCCACCCAGAACTTTGCATAGCATAATCTTGCGCGGCACTGCAATGCGCTTGTCACCCAGAGACAGCAGATCTAAAGTCTCATATGCCCAGTAGTTTCGCTGGAAACAGTTCCCTTCAAACCGGAACACAGTAATGTTTGCACACTACTGCTTGTTAATTTAATATCTATTGTGTGTGGAAATGAGACATACGAGTAGTCAAAGAATACTTTTGCAAGATTTGATCCAAAACAGCCTAGAATCAGATAGGACCTACTTACTATCGATTGGCACACTGATAAAGGGGTGTCATGTGACGTTTACCTAACCTAATTATGACACTAGATTGGATTTGTTATTTTAAACCACTATAAAAAACTAAAACTGATTTAATCTAACAATATTTCTATAAGAAAAAAAAAAGTGGGATCTCCCAAAAGTAAAAAAAAACTGTCATTTAAGTTGACCACAATTTTCCATTAGAGATATTTCTATTGAAAATTATTTATTCCATTTTAGTAGTAAGTCAGCTCGTTATAATAATTTTTAAATCACAGACGTGTTTTCTAACAAGGCTAACAATATTAAAAGTCAGATAGCTCCGTAAAGTCCAGTTGTTAAAGCTAAGGGGTTAACTTTTCATACAAATGAAATGGAAAATTTTAACAAGCTGTATTTCCAAGCATTGATTTTAGAGTCAATGGGTTGAACCAATTAAATGTTTTACTTGTATTTTCTTTTCTAATTGTCTGGGATTGATAACAAAAATACAATTCGATGAGTTTAGGCAAAAGCTGAGCAATTAGTGAACTGATTGACCGATAATTGGTGTAATTAACCATTAAATTTTCTTAAAATACCTATAACTATAACTTTATATTAGAACTGGCAACTTATGGTAAATATGAAAAAAACAGGGTTCGTTTTTCAAAAGCCTCGTAGTTTCCAAGATGCAGGCAGGTGCTGCACTAAAAATAAACAATCCCAACCAAAGCTCTACAGAATTATCATTAATTGGAATTAAAGATAGCTCATTATTCTAAATAAGCACCATCTCAGTATTTAAGTCGTAATTTACCGCATTTATGTAGACATCGTATAAAACTTTAAACTGTCGGACTGAGTAAAAATACGACCATGTTTATATTTATATGCGAACATGCGGCCAGCAACCGACCCGCGCAAAAGTGTAGCCATGTGTAAAAACCGTCTGTACCAACCGCATTAAAAAAAAAAACTCCAACGTACAGTCCTGTAAACAGTCCTTTAATTCGAATCACACACGCCAATTGACTTGTTTCGCTGATTGTACTCCAATTAGTAAATAACCCTTGGAAGAATATTAAAAACCCTTTGGAACCCTTGAAAACCTACAGAAAAACTCTTTTATATATTTATGTTTATACGAAGCGATTTCCTTTAAAAGAGTGCATAACAATGTTTTAGGACAATAGGAGCATTTCAGTTGATTAGGTTACATTAAAGTTTTTTTGCGGTTTAAATGCTACGTATGGTGGATTTATTTCGTCGTAATTTGCTTTTTAATACAGGTAGTAGGGAATTAAGTTAAATAGTAAATTAGCTTTTTTTTTAAGTTTTTTTTTATGAATTGTGTTTCAAACTCCTTGGAAGATTAAAACTAGTTAAAAAAGATACAAGTTTTTTAATCCGACATAAACCTGTTGGCTTTAGATACGATTCTGTCTATTTTTTTTTTAACAATAAATTAGAGCGGTTGTTATCGAGCTGTCTTTTGTGGTTGGCTAACTATCATTCAACCATGTTTTTTATGTCTACTCATAGAAGAGAGATATAGATTATGTTGGATCAAAATCTAGCTCATTTAAAAAACAAAAACTAAAAGCGTACTAGTGTTTCTTTACTTTCTTCTTAATTTTTTCTGTCTTCATTATTAAGGTAACACGTTTTGTACTTATTGCCGCAATCGGAGAGCTTCACTAAATCAGTCATAATTTAGGTAAATTAAACGTATATTATTATGTCATAAAGCTTATTTCATCGAATTAAATATTAAGAACGCTTATACAGTAACTGTCAACACATTTTAAAACTAAAGTAGTGGTGTACTAGTTTATGGGAGTTTTGGCGGGAAATCGAAAATGTGACGTTTGTATATTTTTTTTTCTCAAATTTTGATTTATCGTGTTAAGGTGTAATAATGGTGGAATTTTAACCAGTAAGTGTTCGTTAACGTCTACGAACGTTTATTGAGTCGTGACTTTGACTAGACTACCTACCGACATTGTCTATTTTGTGCGTGTTAATTGTTAATGCTGGCCGAATGCAATTGAAAAAAAAAGTACTATAATTATACTCTGTGGTAATATTGCTCTGAAACCGTCAAAATTGATTCCGTATCTACCCATCACTCGCGTCACCCAACAGCCGTCACAAATCATCGCCTTCGCCAAAAACAACGCGTTCCAAATACAAAATAAATTACATTAAAAAATAAAATCGCTCCTTTCTACCTATCAAACGTTCTTAGTGAGAGTATGAAAGGTGGCCCCTAAATACCGGGTGAGGCGAAGCGCGAAAATTATCTTATATTTGCTCAGACGGCGTGAACGCAGGGCGCGAATACTTTTCAATAAGCTTAAAGAGCGATTTTTTTTATTTTGCGAGAGCCATCTTGTAAAGCATGGCTCGGTACGGAGCAAACAGAGGGTCCTTATTGATCGATGAGATTTCTCTGATTGCTATGAGTAAAGTTTGTTGGTCGAATAAATTATTATTTGTGCAGTGTAAGGAACAAATAAGGTGCTGTAAGTTTAATTAATAGAGGTTTTAATTATATTTATAATCAAGTGTGACTAGGATTCGATATTACCAATCCTATCCTACTTCTTACTCCTACTAATATGATAAATTTGATAGTTTGTCAGGATGGCTGGATGGATGGATGTTTGTTACTCTTTCATGCAAAAACTACTGAACGGATTAAGATTAGATTTGGCACACAGATTATTACCTGGATTAACACATAGGGTATTTTTTAATCCCGTAAAAATTTGTAGTACCTATAGAATAATACTCGACGCGGATGAAACCGCGGGGCGTTAGTATATAATAATTAAAAACAAATAAAATTTGACATTGACTAGTTAAACACAAGCCACAACAAAAAAAAACAAGTAAATTTAAGTCGACTTTTAGTAATTTTAAACTTCATCAACAACCCATAACGTCCCACTGCTGGGCACGGGTCTCCCCTCACTTTCGTGAGGAGGATTAGGCCATAATCCACCACGGGGGCCAGATCCAGATTGGTGGATCACATACCTACCTCCGAAATAATTCTCGGGTAGGTATGTGGGTTTCCTCACGATGTTTTCCTTCACCGAAAAGCGAGTGATAATTACGTACATATGTTTTACAAGAAACACACGTGTACGTGCCTGCACTGGGATTTGAACTCACGACCTTCTGCTTGGAAGGCGGACGTATTTTAAACTTGACGGTAATAAAATACTAAATAGAGGAGATACCTATAACAAAAATTACACTGCTTTCTGATACAGTTGTTATATCTCATTAAAATTTGAGAAAGCAAACAACTGAATAAAAGTGTGAATAGACGTCAACCTTTCAGTGTCCCTATATTCACGTTTACTTGAGTCGCGATTTTTAATACTTACTAGAAAAAATATATAAAAAGCAGTGCATTACTCCCAGCATTGTCGGGCACGTCGGGCACCCGGGGGGCGACAAAAGGCAACCTGCCGGGACTATTGTATGCCGAGTCGGCACTTTGCGAGTCAATATTTTCGGCGACTTTCGCTCTTTCCCCCGCGCTCGCAAACATTTTAAAGAAAGCGCTGTAAGCGAACAAATGCGCACCTACTCCTGCTGTTGATTATTTTTCATTGTTTTAGCACCTTTTTGTGCGTGATCCAATCGAATCGGAGTGTATGTTTGTTTAAAAGACTTGCTCGGCTGGAGATTGCAAAGGGTCGATTTATTTTCAAATTAGCTCCGCGAAAAATATGCACGAATAAAACTTTAATGAATATCGAAAGCTCTTTAACATATTACCTACCTTTGTATAGAAGTAATTGAATTAAAAGAAATTCGCCAATTCTCTAACAATAAATCAAATCAATCAACAAAAGCTGACAACAATTAAAATAATGCCGACCGCACACCGCCCCTTCAAGACACAAAAAAACGCCTCCCGTTTCCAGAAGAAAAAAAAAAACCCGCCCATAGACAGCGAAAGTTAAAACGGCGCTTAATTCGGCCGTTTCCCACGTTCGAATTTAAATTTAATTGTCGAACTATTGTCGGCAATCAAAGAAATGGGTCAATACTGTAAGGAGCTCTGTTCTATTGTTTGATTGAGAGTTATAGGCATTTGTCAATACGTATAGGGATTGAGACGCGACGGGGGGCGTTCTGTTGGCACTCAATACAGGCCAAGGTGCTGGGTCCACAAAGGCCCGAGCTTTAGTAGAATGTATTCGAAGTCATAGAGTGAAATGATATGCAGTGATTAGCTGTGTTCTCATAGGTGGGGCAACAATTGAAGAGCTCTATTGTTGATCAGTATTAATGTGTAGTCACAGTTAAACGGATTTCAATTAAGTTTTGTTTGTCAACATGCTTTAAATATTATGTCATATAAAGGAGACCGGCAGCTTTCCATACAACCTTGGACCTGAGGGTACCGTATTAATGTATTTCTGTCCACGGTCCTCGTAGTTTCTAATGCCCTAGATACAGAGAAACCTAGTTATGGGTCAGGATCTATGTATGTGATCGTGACGTGTTATTATTTTTCAGTTTAATTTATAAGAAACTAGCTGCGCCCAGCGGTTTCACCCGCGTAGTTCCCGTTCCCGCGGGAATATGGGGATAGAAATAGCCTATGTTACTCGCTGTCAATGTAGCTCTCTTTTTCTTTTTTCGCATTAAAAAGTACCCTATGTCCTTTCTCAGGCTCTAGACTATCTCTGTACCAAATTTCATTTCAATCGGTTCAGTAGTTTAGGCGTGAAAGAGCAACAGACAGACAGAGTTACTTTCGCATTTATAATACTAGCTGCGCCCCGCGGTTTCACCCGCGTAGTTCTTGTTCCCGCAAGAATATGGGGATAAAATATAGCCTATGTTACTTGCTGTCAATATAGCTTTCCATTAGTGAAATATTTTTTTAAATCGGTGCAGTGGTTTAGCCGAAACCTTACATATTTCCATACATACTTTCATCCCCTATATTTATTTTACCCCCTCAAGGGTAAATTTTTACAAACTTTGAATGCCAAATTTATTTACATCTAATCAAAAGCCTAAAAAATAAATTACAAGCTTCTAGCTTCAAAAATGATGAAACTTCCATACAAACTTTCATCCCCTATTTCAAATCCTTAGAATGTTTTTTTCGCAATAAAAAGTACCCTATGTCCTTTCCTAGGCTCTAGACTATCTCTGTACCAAATTTCATTTCAATCGGTTCAGTAGTTTAGGCGTGAAAGAGCAACAGACAGACAGACAGAGTTACTTTCGCATTTATAATATAAGTAGGGAAGTAGGGATATAATTTAAAAAAGTTACCTCTTGCAATGGAAAGTTCTGGTCGGCAGTAAAACTGTGAGAGGCAAGGATAGCACTCACAATCAGTTAAAGGTTCTGCACATTTAAATAAGCTTAAATACGTAAAAAAATATATAGTTGTGGATACTTTTCCGCCTCGCAAGCGTAGAAATCGCGAAGAATTTAGAAGCATGTGTAGAAATTAAAAAAAAGAAAATAAAGTTTTCACTTGTTTGAGACACGAAACGGGTTAAAAACTTTTTTCATTTTAAAACTTAAAAAAACTTTTTTTCATGAAAAATAAATCTAACGCTCTCATTTTTCGGTCCACATTCACTCGCCTACAATCCCACTCTCTCAAAGTAGGTCTCACGTCTCCTTAAGTTTAAAAAAATATCAATATCTTTTTCAAATAAAAGCTATGAAAAAGTTATAATAATACAACATTTTATATCAATTCTACGCTACATAGTTATAGCATAAAATTGGAAGTCAATCGGTCAAGCGAGAGTCGCTTGGGAAGCGTGTAAACATCCATTAGACCATGCCAAAATTGTAACGCTTGTTAATAAATAAGAAGTAAATATTCCGCCCTCGTAGGTGAATATTTTAATGTCGATGATTTGTATCAGGTATTATCAGATTTAGGGGTCTTAAACACCAATTTGACTGTAGTGGGACATTTTGTTTGCATCACCACAAGTTGAACATTTAATTGTTCTCATCTGTTGACTTTTTATTGACAAAGGTGAAATAGAGCTCCTAGTGCAAAATAAAAAACCTCCAACCTAGGTAGGTAGGTACCTACGTTGGTATATCATTGTAATATATCTATAAGATATAAAAATTGAGAATCGGTTTCAACTATAAGACCGCCTAATGTACTACCCTTGTTTACCTATTGGAATATTTCTGTACTGTTTTTTTTGTTGATTTGGTGTACAATAAAGAGTTTTCTATTCTAATCTATATTGAGACATATCTAAACGTCCAGGCTACCTCTACGTACAGATTCCCACTTTTCATTTTCCTTCCACGTAGGGCGTCCCGGACATTTTCCGCTAGATCTGTACAAAGTCCCGGAATCCCGGGGTAAATCGGACACGAATGGCTGGCGTAAAATTGTTTATTGATTTATTCGGCATATTTCCTACATTCGGAGGGAGTCTTCACGCGCGAATTATTTATTGTAAGAAATAATGGGAGTGAAGTGTGACTGGATAATTTTAACCGTCGCAGGAAGACGGAATTATTGCTTTTACATGTTTCACTGTTTCTTTTATCGACAAAGAAAATATGTACCTAAGCACATCATCTATACCACAGTACTTCTACATTTACATATCAATTATCTATCTATTAACTACTGACATTTGTTTTAATTTTTATATTGAGTGGTTTTTTTCTTATTTCTTCGAGAGCGCCACGTACTTTGGACTTATAAATACAAGCCTGTGACCAAATTTCACTCATTTCATTAATCTAAAAGATTTACTTAATCCATTAATCTGATAACTTGTGATCAAATTACACGACCAAAATGCCCTAACCCATTGAAACTATCTCGTACAGTTGAGAATGATATACCTACCTATCCATCTAGTACTTAATTCACTTTCTAAGTAATGGATAAGTATCATAATTTATCTAAATATCCTTTTTGTCAAAAAAAAACCTAATTTTTGGGTATCAGGTTTGGATACCAAGACTTGATGAAGCTTCATTCATAAAAATAATCACTCACTATTCTGTTCATTTATTCCACTGGCTATTCAACTAAACTAAAGCCGCGTTGAAATATAGCCCAATAATGAACTAAAACATACGTGGGGTCAATAAAATTAAATACCTACGTCTTTGAAAGTCAACGGAACGGCAAAAGTCAATTATGTTTACTTGGTGAACCGGTCCAAATTCTACAGTAATGATTTTAATAACAATAAAAGTCGGTATTATTATTATAGGAATATAATAATAGTGCAGTATTAATATTGGCACGGGGATGAACGCTCGACTGAATCAGAATGACACACTTTTTCAACGGTTTTGTATTATTTCTGACACGTTTCGTTTATTTTTTGTTTGACTTTCTATGGAATGGAGTGGAAGCTTGTTCGATAGGGACATTTAGATATTGCTGAAGGGAAATATAACAGAGTTGTATCATCATAATACTATAATTTTTTTATTTTTAAAATACGTAGTAACGTAAAACTTGAAATGAATTTTCTTTTTTCATTTTATAGTTTGTAAGGTTGGAAATTTTTAAATCCAGCTTATTCAGCCTATGAAGTGGCGTGTTGTAGAATCCACGAGTAACGTCGCTGGCAACAACTTGTACGAATGAATTGCATATTTTAATTGTGTAGACAAAAAAGCAGTAAATTCTTACATACTTCTGGATGAAGAAAATTTTGCACTATAAAGCGGGGTAATATTAAAAATAATTATTAGGATCAAAAAACCTATTATTATAGATTTACTTAAAGTCATTGAAGAAAGTTTCGATTAAATTTAAATGTAAATAACCTAAAAAAATAAATTTGAATTTTAATAACAAAAAAAAATAAAAAATATCAAAATGTGTTTTGTAATTCCGAAGACATGGCATTAAATGACATTAAAAAAATACATTAAACCTCCTCTTTTGAAGTCAATAAATAAAGATACAACTTTGTATTAAAATACTTTCAAATGCAATTTGCTCCAGTCACCAGAATCAGATATCAAAAACTTAATAATTTCACCAACAAACACCCCATTGTCATTTGAAACCACAGCGCAACATTCATAATTACACACAACTGGAGTGTTAGGTGTCTGCTGTCCGCAATCATCTGATTAAACATGGAATTACACGAAAAATCACATTAATATTCATCAGTACACAGATCTCGATAGTGCCGTTGAAACCCTCCAAACAAAAAGCTGACAAGTACCTCGTTTAATACACAAAGCGTAGCGTGGACGCCGCATAAAATTATAATAAATATTCACAGAGAGAGATGGAAATAATAACGCAGTTGGAGTGAGAGAGGTGCCGAGCATGGAAACGGTCATCCCTAGCTGCATCTCTATGCATAGGGCTGCCACGATCTCCGCTCGAGATAATATGTCTGGCGTTCCCTAGCGTGTGTCAGTCAAACTTGTGTTTGAAATTTTGCCAACACGGCTAGGGATTCGCATTGAATTCGCAATATAATTTATTGGGGCAATTTGCTGCAAAAGTACGTAATTTTGAAAGGATTTCCTTGAGTAAAGTTTATTCAAAATATACAATAATATGTTATTATTGTTATTGGTTTCCTTAAGATGTTGTAAGCAAACTTACATAATACTTAAAAGTTATCTGATTCTCTCATCAAAAAGGTTAGACTAATTTTGAAGATATTTGCAAGCATATTAAATAAGGTTACTATGCTGCTTTTTATTCAGGGAAATGGTAACTTTCCCCAAGGAGATGTAAAATTGAACATCTTAAATTCAATAAATGATATCAAATAGAGCTATGAAATAATCAGAACACTGACAGCCCTATTAATAAACCACATCGGTAAATCGTTAAGGTGACAATACACACTCGTCATTTGGACGCTGAACAGGGGCAATACATGTCGGACTGTATGTGGGGTGCTTTATATTACACGTAATAAGTCATAACTCATGTGTTAACTAGAGAAGGGTCTCTAATAATGGCTATCAGTTCTGATTCGCATCGAAACCCATTATTAAAGTATGGGTGATGATTTTTGATGTTACGAAGGGGATCGGAGATAGTGACATCTGTGAAATTGTTGTCAGACTGCTTCGTATAGGCAAATTTTACGGTTTGGTACGGCGTGTGTGAATTATAGGCGAAATGTTAAATGATTTGTAAGTCTGGTTTTCACCTATTTCTACGTCATTTCGTAGCCATCCATAGCCAATAATTAAAAAACATAACACCTTTACCATCTCCACTTAAATTAAGTAAAGCTCAAAGTTTTCTACGCTGTCTAATTTCAAAGCGTAGGTAAGCCAAATTGGCCAGTCAAAAGGCAATCTCCAATCGGCATTGGCTAATTAATTGGCTCCACGTTCCCACCAGTGGCCGTACTTGCGGACTACGGCAGAAATGTAGCAATTGCATGCCGGAATTGTGGCCATAGCTAAATTGCCTGTCAGATATGTAGCAACCCACTAATAGCCATTGCTCTTTGTGGTGGCCAAATTAGATTTTAGCGGTTTTGATCGACCGTAAGGTATCAAACGTTTCTGCTAATGGGATTGCAGAGGCTTTGTGTGTATTTCTGCACAGATACTAATTTTACATGAGTAGTACGTGTAAAAATGTGTGTCCGAGAATTATTTTGGAGCTATGTTATCCACTAATTCGAACGGTGTATTAAGGCCTAATTCTCTTCGCGAAAGTGAGGGGAGACCCGTGCTCAGCAGTGGGCTGATATGGGTTGATTATGAACATAATAACCTGGAAGTCTTCAATGCACGGGTGAATAGGTTACTTCTAGGTAAGCGTGCACCCTCGTCGACCGCATTATCTCTTAACAACAGGTGAGATAGTAATCACACCACGCACCGATTTATAAATTGAAAAAATAAACTTCGAATTTCTAACATTAGTAATTGTATTGATTTTTTAAACTAGTGTCATTTAGCAGAGTCCTGCTTAGTTACGGTTGGGTGGGTGCCCCCCTCGCATTCAAATGTGCACATATGCTGGATGTTTTACGCAGTTTTAATTTTAATCCGCACCGCTGCTGGGGTTTCCTTGTGCTAATGGGGGCCGTTTAATGTTTTACTCATAAATGCTTGTGATGTGAAATGCTTGTGTGTAAATTCATTGCACTACAATAATTAGGAAATACACGATTAAAATTTTAACACTTTGACTGCTGAGCCGCAATTGCGTGCCGTCTGTGTGAGCCGCACTGTAGTAACGCCGTGTTAAACACACACGTCTGTGTTTCGTCGCACAGCCTGCACGTGTGCTCCGCTAACAGGTGCGTTTTCCCGCACCCGAGTAAAGTTATAAAAAACACAACGTCTGTGTTTTCAGCGGTGAACGTGTTAAAAGGTAATTCTTGATTGAAAATTTTAGGTAAATTGCAGACGGTCAAACAGTTACAAACAACAATCTCCACAAACGTTGGCCCGTCAAGACAAGTGAAAACAAATTAAATTCCTCCAAAGACGCTAATGTCGGTTATCAAAGAAAGCCTAAACATCTGATTATGACTGTTGCGTAGGGATTCGTTTGAAGTGCGCTCGTCTGTGAACGCCCTAAGAATGCCTTGTGGAGTACCCTACTCCGTTTTACTTTGAATATATTTGCGTATATAATCTAATTTGAGTAAATAAGGATTTTGGATTATGGAAACTTGCGGTGGGTAAGTTTTTTAGAATATGGTAACACTGATGTTAGCATGGAGGTTGGCATCATTAATTAATTAGAAGAGGTTGGCTTCGAGCTAACAATACCGCATTTAAACCATAACATCTCAATATAATCATAATATTAAAAAAATATAAAAAGTACAGGCTGCTTAGAACTTTATTTCTACCGCGACTGCTAAATATTGATTTAATTCCAAATTCGAGGGAAAAAATGTCTATACTATAATAATCTACTTTAAGAACAATATTAAAACACTTCTTAGTAGGTAATATTATTATAATCGTGCTATTTATAGTGATACAAACTAGCCTAACTTTAGTTTAGTCCTGTCAAATAGTTTGTTGTCACTTTTCAACCTTATGAAAATAAAAGGGATGGCAATACTTTTAATCAACTTCAAAAATCAAGGAGGTTTTCGCTGTGGTTGTATTTTTTTAATAACCTCAGAACTGCGCCATTTATCAACAGACTTATATTTTTTGTTAGGTATTTGTAAAGATGAATAATATAAGTATGTACTTTTATATTTGTCCCATAAAAATCTCATCAAAATCGGTTTTTAGTAGATTGGTTTTTAAATCAAAATAACTGGAAAAATATGTCATCCAAGTAACCAAAATTGCGGTTTTTTAGGTCAGCTCTATTTTGGAAAAAAAAATCGAGCTGTCAAATTTATTAACATAGATTTAGTAATAGTTAAAACAACTACAGTTGGTATAATCGTTTAATTCAACAACCCCCTGTTTCCGTACAAGTTGATTGTTACTATCTTATCTCATTTGCTGATGGTATCGCTGTTTAATACCGGATGGATCAAGGGAGCCCGGTACAGTGCGCAAAATAAACAAACGTTGGAAGCTGCTTTGTCATTTTAAAAGATTCTTCAAAAGCTAACGTTTTTAAAATTGAATATGACTGTGATTCTTTTATAAAATACGTGTTCGGTACTGAAAGCTGATCAAAATGAGGCCAAACACTCGATCTACTGTTAGTCACTGAGGAGTCCCATTGTTTACCTTTCGTCTCTACCATCAGATCAGCTCGCTGCCACCATAATATTGTATTGTCATCGGAACTTGACATGTATGGAAAATTTCAACTCAATGCACTCAACTTAACGGAAAATAAGTCAACATTTCCTTGCGAGATTTGACCTAAACAAACTAACTAACATACAAACATTGCAAGTTAAATAAAATCTTTTAAAAATATATAAGCAAGTACTACATATATATACAGGGTGTTACAGAATGAATACTCAGCAGGCTTGTTACGATCAAGCATATGAATTGTTTTACGTGCGCAAAGGTTGAATACATCGTATTTAAAATTCCCATACAAAAGTATAATTATGTTTGTCTTAGAAAATTTCGACGACCCTAAATGTTTGTTTACCTTCGCATCACGCCTAAAAGTGGGTAGGTATGGATATCTAACCATTTCTGTCGAACAGGCGTGCACTAGAAATACCCGAATACCTGGCCCCGGTTCTTTATAGGGTATTATATAACGCCCTGTATATTTTACGCAAGACAATTGCTAAGGAAGAGTTCCTGGGTTCATATCTGACATAAGTCTTGAGAAACGTGCAAACAGTTTTAAAGTCAGATTGATTTAGTTATTTATAGCAATATTTGTATAATAGCGATACAAACTGAACATTATTTTGTTGTCCATACAGCAGGATTAACTGTGAAGTGTATCGGCGTCATTTCGACCGCACATCAGCTGGGATTTAACACAATCTGTCCTATATATACTCGTATATAACTTGGAGGTATATGTAAATATAGCACGTACATAATAATAGGAAGTAGTGGGCGACCTCTTCTGCAAGAGACCGCCTGGGGAAGTAACACACTTTTGCCAGATATTCATCCGCCAAGCAGTAGTGTGCAAACATTACTGTGTTCCGGTTTGAAGGGCACCGTTTCCAGCGAAATTACTGGGCTTTTAGACTTTAGAGCCGATGTCTCAGGGTGACGAGCGCAGTGCAGTGCCGCGCAGGATTAATCAATGTCGAGTTCTGGGTGGTGCTGTGACTGTTATGGGCAGGCGTAGCGTATATCATCAGGTGAACGGCTTCCTCGTCTCATCACCCAGTCAAATAAATAAAAAAAGGCAGCCGGGTTAACTTTGCTGATGCTTCATCATCATCATCATCATCAACCCATAACGTCCCACTGCTGGGCACGGGTCTCTCCTCACTTTCGTGAGGAGGGTAAGGCCATAGTCCACCACGGGGGCCCAGTCCGGATTGGTGGATCACATACCTACCTCCGAAATAATTCTCGGGTAGGTATGTGGGTTTCCTCACGATGTTTCCCTTCACCGAAAAGCGAGTGATAATTACGTACATATGATTTACAGAAACACATTGGTACGCGCCTGCATTGGGATTTGCTGATGCTTAAAGTGTATTATTTTTTACGATGAATATCTGATTCGATCATATTGTGCCACAGTAATATCGCTATAAAACTCGTAATGTAACGCTCAATATCCGAGCGCCACGCCAATATAATAATAAGTGTAGTATAATACAAAAATTGCATCCCGGCTTTGCCCGCACGTGTCTAGGCGGTACTTATCTCGCTCTGTTTCTCACCCTTATGGCTCTCATTTTTTAATAAAAACCCTTCGGAGCTGTGATTTTACTTCTACTTTCTTTTTGAAATAATAAAAGCTATTTTCAGAATAAAACATTTACACTGTATTGTTGTGTTATAATGTTGTATCGATTGGCAGGTTATGGCTTAACACACTTTTTTGTGTGTTTATATTTCTTGTTTTTTTTTTACAGAATGGCATCGTCACTAAGACACAAATCCCGTTGAATACATAAAAAAAATGTTGTGGAGTAAAAATATTTGCGGCTCAATCGACACAAGTAGGTAACAATAGAACGCACACGCTTCTACATAATATACAAACCAAAATAGGCACATACAGTGTGAGGTTAAAAATGTAAGAATTTTGCAGAATGGGTTATTTATATACCCATTATTATAATATTATTGTATGTCTATATATTTATTGTATGGAAAAGAGTTCAACGCGCGCGGTTTGCAAATTTCAAACTGTACAGTTTGGTTTCAATCAATTATGTAGCTGGTCTAATACTTTATAGAATAGAATAGAATAGAAAACTCTTTATTTTACATAATATATACCAATAGCAGAACGTTGCCTTTTTTTTTTTACACAAATTTATTAGCTTAACTTGAGGGGTGCGGACTTATTCTTATTCCATGCAGTTCATTTTAAGGCCTTAAACTGAACGGCCTAGATTGGCACCACACACTCATTTAAATGACAAACGTGACGAGACGTCACTCAAAAATAGACCGCAGAGAAGATGAGAGAAAGAGAATGAGATGGAGCTATAGAAACTCCCAAAAATGCAAACAAATTGTTCCGATCTCTTTGAATAAATGTCTCTGGTCGACTTATGAACGCTGAGCAATATTGGTGGTGACAGTTAACAGGGCAGTTCAGTTTAAGGCCTTAAATTGGATATGGATTTAATTGTTTGTGGTGAGGCCCCAGAAATAGTGTACAGTCGCTGTGAACACTGTTTTCTATAAAAACCAACGTAAGGCCCTTTAACCCGAAAAAAACAATAAAGAAACATGGCTTACTCAAGCATAACTTTTTCAGAACATCTAAGACTAAATTTATATAGAGCTCTTTTTTTTAATATAACACAAGATCCACAGATAAACTAAATGAATAGATAAGATATAGATCACCGTACCACGTGTCGCAGCGGGGGGTGGTATATTGGATAAGCTTTGTAATTAACTCAACAGCTAATAGACGGAGGGTAGATGACACGTGGATCAGAAACACTTGAAACGAGTGGAACGTTTTATAAGCAACATGTGGTGATGTGCCCACTATGTGGATAGATTTGTGTGGATTTTACTATGAAAATTTGGAATTTATCCATCAAAAACGATGACTTAAAACTGCGGTAGGGATTATTTTGATAACGGTAACTTATAGTTTCACCACAGTGTAAAGATATGTAGTTGGTAATTTATATTTATTTCATTTTATTTTATTACAAAACATTATCTGTACTAATATATAAAGCTAAAGAGTTTGTTTGTTTGAACGCTAAGATCTCAGGATCAACTTTTTATTTTTATTTATTTGATGCACAAAACAAATTACGATCGTTATAACATATGAGTTAATTAAAGTAGTGTAAAATCTGGATTATGTACATACAACAAAATATTAACATATCGAGCGTACAGCACAAAGTACTAAACTAAAGCTATCTAATAAAAACGGTATGAGAAAAAAAGAAAACAAAACTATTACTACTGGTCCGAATTGTACAATTATTTTTGTGTTGAATAGTCCATTTATCGAGGAAGGTTATAGGCTATATAGCACCACGCTAAGACTAATAGGAGCGGAGCATTAATAAAGAATGTGGCAAAAACGGGGAAAATACATTGCTTTTAAGAGAGTTATTGCGAGAAAACTTGAATTATGCGGGTGAAACAGCGAGGCGCAGCTAGTTACAAATAAATTGATTAAAAAAAAACTCAGAAAATCAATTTACAAACCTCCACATATAGACTAGACATAATACATGAAATATTATTATATTACAAGACAAACATGAATTCGCGGACTCATTAATATCAAATTATCATTTCGACTAACCTCGACGTTGCCACAAAAGTAAAAAAAAGTTTAAAACTTATAAGGAGTAATTAGTTAAGCTGTGGTTCACGAAGCAGGTGTTAGGAGACGATTTTGTTTGAAATCGACTGTTTTTTTTTCTTATTATGTACCATTTGCTTGCTTTTTACATTACACTTTTTTTTGCATATTTGGTCAGGCTAGTTCACTTGACGAAATTTTCTTATGCGTTTACCTACTCTGTTTATTTTTATACAAAATCACATGGATTTAAAAAAAAAACAAACCATATAAATAACGAATTCTAGAGCGACACTCAGATTCAACCTTGGTATGAAAATTCCAGTCCAATATAAGTTATTATAATTCCGAAGCGACGCTCAGTCAGAATCTAGAGTTGAGCCATAAGTCATAAGCTTATGTTTGAATGTTGACTTATTTGAAGATCTCCTCTCAAACTAAACTGAGCGTGATTGTAATACGGGCCTTAAAGCCACATTTCCAGTGCGTCCCCAAAGGCGTTTCTGCCAATGACACCAGCATTAAGTTCACGTGACGGACGACACAATCGTCACAATTTTGTATATTTATTTACTCTTCCGATTACACTCTCAACAATATAAGCCTTAAATCCTTAGAATTGCGGTATTAATTTCCCTCCAACACTTCTTATTTTTGAAAACTCTTTCATTATTTTTGGCTTCACAGAAAAATGTACCGACATAGAAAAATATAAAAACTATTTTTGTCTATCACTGGTTATGACTTTTCCAAAACACGAAGTTTATGCAAAAATAAGCTGTGTTGCTATAGTGCAAGGTTTATTATTGGGTGTCGTAAAAATGCTAGGGTAAATTGTACTATCATCGACCACATGCATGTCACGTGCTCGACACGCGCCATCTCCGATAATCTTCTTTGCCGTCCTCCTTTGTTACAATTTGTTGCCGCACCGATATATTTTCCGGACCCCAGTGAGATCCGAATCTCAGATATGATCCGTAATGATATTTTAAATCAGTGTTCGGAAAGGGATACTTATTAAGTTTGCTATTAAGCTACTTATCAATAGATGTGAACAAGGAAAACTGTATTTATGGAATTTCTAACCTATTAAATTAAATGATTTAATATATAATTATAACGAATTAACAGTAAAGTTATTTCTTATTAAACAAGAATAAAAAATCTAAATCTACCTCCATATAATTATTTAAACATTTATTTATTTATATTTTAATTTTTCAGCGGTAACAATATTTAAATAAAATGCGATTAACGACACAATATCACGCACAAAACCGTGTAAAAGTCACTAACGTGACAAAAAATCGGCCGCGTGACGTTAAAGTGACAAGAAAATATCGCGGGCACAATGAAATAAAGTTGTCATCCCCAGTGAAGGGCCGGGGAGCGTGCTAAATGCATTAATTTGGACTGGATTTAGTGGCCCGGAAATGATTTGCTACGGGAACGCATGTTCCATGGAGATATGACCCTATGACAATTGACCCTCTCACCACACTCGACAACTGAATATAAACTTTAATTTGTTGTTACTTAAACTTAAATTCTAATAATCAATGTATTTTTTTTGGGCCTTAATCAAATGAATAGTTAACAAGACTTATCGTTACTTATTTTAGTTAAGGGTCGTTATTGTAAAGGCTTAAAATACTTTACAATTTGGAAAAAAAGTGTTAAAAAATAACAAGACAGAGCTACAAATTAATACACCTAGGTTTTTCAAATGTTACTTTTTATGTACATTCAATAAATTAAGCCAAGTCAAAAGCATGATAATGCTTAAAAAGATTGTTTGAACTAAAGTAATTGCTATAGGTGCCGAGTTTATTAATTACATAATAATTACTCTAGTTCAGACAATCTTGTTGAAAATGTATAAATACGTTCAATATTGATTAAAGTAAACAGGTTATTTCGCGTATCTCTCGTGTATTAATAAAAGCAGACGCTATTCCCCGTCGACCCTGACGTTAATATATTCAATCTTAAGCACCCTCTTAAACAATATACGTAAACACAATATAACCCGATATACGATAAAACGAAGACATCCCTCATACCTACCGATACCTACCTCCGCGCCACCCTTAACGTTACCCTCTGATAACTTAAAGACTTTATCCCCAGCAAAGGAATTTTTACCGTAACAAAAGCGTTCATATTTTCTTTATTCAAGTCTTCGTGTCAAAATCGGTAGCATTTACCCCTCTTTAGACGATGAAAAAACAGACAGTCTCCCAACTCTTTCGCTCTCATTAAAAAAGTATATCTCTATCTTTTTCTAGAGATTTCGCGCCGTTTTGGTTTTGTCTATGAATGTTTTATTTTTTTCTGGAAAGTCACCAGTGTCGTGAATATTTTAATTAATTTATGTTAAAGCTGGGAGGACCGAGGAGTGCTAAAGGGTGTAAGGAATATTTAAGCAAGTCGTAAAGCGCGCGAGTAATTTTTTTGTTGATGTTTTAGTTCAGTATCTTCGCGGTACGTTAAGTTTTACACCGTTTTCATTGACATCGTTTTCTCGAAAGAGTTAGGTAGGTACGGGCGGTGCTTTCGGCTAAGTGCTTACCTACTCCACTTTGGAGCTTAAAACGACTTTGGGGGTTTCGAAAAGTGAAACGTAAAAAGTAAAACCAGCCGCTTAAATGTTTGAAGAGATTACAGTGCGATTATTTACACGCAGAGTTAAAAATTGTACGTGTTTTGACAAATATTTCTATGAAGTGCAAGTTGCATAATTGTGACTAAAAGAGGATTTCATGTAAAAAGTTTTATTTCCGAATATTATGCTGAAAATTTTTCAGAGCATTATTCTTCAAATTATAATTTTACATCTTGCTTAAACAGGGTGTGCTCAAAACCGATACCTGCAAATAATTGTTCCCACCCTAAATTTTCATTCCCATAAAATATCCACATCATCCTTTACATCCGAAGGAGTATCGACGTCTAAAGGTTGGCAGGGAGGGTTCTGTACCTATTCAAAAAGGGAAAAAAATGATGAAAAAAAGTTATAACGTCATATTGTTTTGCCGCGAAGTGGCAGGGGAGGAGGGAGGGGAGCAAAGGGGAGCCCCGTATAGTGCAGGGGACAGATAAGGCGTAGCATCCTGTATAGTATAGATGGGTGCCATTGTGTTTTACGGCGCCCTTTCGTATTTTTCTTATATCTTGAAGGCGTTATCCGAAAGTATGTGGGTGTCAGTGGTAAATTATAGTTAGATAAAAAATATAGACGTTGATTGTAATCTAATGAAATAGGCTTCTAGTAAAAAAGTACTTTTATAAGGTTTCGTAGAAAAAGTCCCGTGTTTATGTCCCTAATCTGCACTAGGTAGGTAGACCAATAAACATTATATGTATTGAAAAACGAGTAAGAAAAAATACCTTGTTGATTCTATACCATATTTACTACTATCCCGGTAATTCCGTCAAAATTAGAGGCTTTCATTAAGGTGAATTTTCAATTAAACTTCATTTTCAGCTTCGGCGTTGAAAATAGAAGTCACTTACCCCAAAACTCTGTCAATCGCTAAGTAAAGTTTCAAAGTCAATGACATGAAACCTAACTAGAAAACTAACAAAATCTAATTTGACATTATGATGACATATGATTTGACAATGATATTAGTTCAACGCCTTCGGTCGAGTTAGTCAGTTATTTCAATGAAAACGCATTACGGAAAAGTGCTGCGCGCATTTAACAAACGAAAGTTTAAAAATTCAGACTTGAAACTGGCACAATGTGCAAACATCACCAAGGCCACAAAGAAAAGAAAAAATAATCGTTCGGTACAACTCATTACAAGGAAAATGTCTAGTGTGTATAAAACTGTTCACGCTTGTAAATGGCACAATAATAAAAAACACATAATGGCTACAAAGAAAAAAAAAGGAGAAGGCGTCGTGTATAATTAATATAATTAATCAATCTTGATAATCGCACAGTGTAAAATATTTTTTTTTCTTTTCGGCTATGAAGTGTCATACAAAAAAATGGTTTAGTTCTTTAGGAAATGCGTCCTTAACTCCTCGACTGTCTCAATTCCAGAGGCAATAGATGATTTTCATTTATTATAATAAATCTGGCAGAATACTTAAAAACATAAGGCTGGTTAATAAAGGTAGAAGATAAAAAAGTGACTTACACTAGGTATGTTATCCGATGTGCAGACGCCTTCGCTCAATAGACGATCTCTGATCTCCCAGGCGAAGATGGAGGGACACTCCCGCTTGTACTGCGCAATCTTACTGACCACCTCCGCGGTGGCCACGCGGGGCTTCGAGCCCCCGATTGCTCGGGGCCGAATGGACCCCGTCTCGTAGTACCTGAGAAGATGAAGTGGATTATAGAAGGTTGAAGGATGATTACTGACGGATTGGTTGATTGGTGGTAAGAATCTCTAAGCTCGGGTTTAAGAATTGGAAGCACAGTCTACTATCTCTCAAATTTTGGTTTATCTATGTGCAATTGACTTAGATGACCTGCCTGAAAGCTGACGCTGAATTGGCCATTGCCACATGAGATTCCTTGCCGAAAACACGCGATGTCCTAACGCGCTACTAAATTTATTTCGAACCTCAAACCTTCTCGAAATGCGCTAGCTTCCCGCACATTATTTTGACAGTTCAAAACGAGCGCGTTCCGAGTCTAGATGATCATAGTGAATAACGGCCCAGGTCGCCCATCTGATGGTAAGCGCCGCGCCTATTATAAAATACCTGCAATACTATGCAAAGCTTTGAACGGGAATTGCGTTCTACAGCAGCGCACTCGACAACCTGAGTATTTGGTATGTAAAAAGGAAAAAAATTCAGCAAACGAAAGTATGATCAAGTGCCAATTTCTTTTAGTGTCCCGCAAGCGATGTAAAGCTACACCCTCATTGTCCGCCAGCAAACTGTCACCATCAGCCATCATGCGGTATCACCGCCTGGGGTCGCCGGACGGTCGGTGTCGGGTGTCGGTGTCGGGTGTATCCGATGGGACGTCGCTTGGTTTTTATTCGGGCGACGCTTGCGCAGTCACCACCTGTCGACTTTTTGGGGTTACTTGTGGTTTAGTTTTTGAAAGTTTGCTAATTTGGTGACGGTGATGCCATGACATGTTTTTTTTTTTAATTTGTGCCTTTAGTTGGGCCATTTTGATTTAAACACTGCTAGTGGAGTGAAGTTATTGGAATCTTAGAGATCGATTAATCAATCAAAACAATACGAATAAAAAAGTTTGTACAAGTGTGTGAAGTGAACTACAAAATGTTTATTGACGTGTGTCGCTAAAAACGATTCCAACATAAATAGCATTACCTAGTATTTTTAAATCACTGAATTATTTCATATTATTATGTCATGTTTTACGTAGTTACCATATAGTTGCAAAGTGGTTATAACGCAACATCCTTTTTAATAAAATCACTCAAAAGCCTCAATCAAAACAGTTAACCGCAAAACTACGCAATGAAAAGTAGACACATTACAAAAAATCGTATCAAATAATGCTGACGCTTGTCGCATAGACCCAACCTTCACGTCACCTTGTCTCTAAACCAATTAAGGTTTAACCAGACGTGAAGTGAAATTGAAAGGTGACAGAGGTCTACTTAGACTAGTGCTAGTTAACCCCGCAAGCTGCGGTTTACCTACGAAGAGTGGCAGGCAACTATGATCCTGCGGTCGGGACCAGTTGGATCGCGGATAGGTTTCCAACTGCATTTTTGGGATGGTATGGTGTAGTGTTGCTGTCTATTAGAATTCGAGAGGGCCGTTTGCGGTTTAGAGGTATTTGTCTTGTTGGTTTGGTTCTGGGGTTAGTTTTGCACTTTCGCCGTAGTTATGGTGTCTTTATAGCCTTTGATAGGTGAGACGGCTGACCCAACCGATTTAAAAGTTTGAAAATTTTGTGGCAAACTGCCGAATGTGAGGTTTTACTAGCTGGATTGTGTTATGGTAAGATCGGCCCATGGACATTGACAAAAATATGGAGTAAGAGGAAGGTAATCATGTTCTTACTAAGGAAGGAAAACGACCCCAGTAGTTTTTGAGACGTTTTGAGGATATAAGACATTATGGTCAATTTACATGATGTAAGACGCTAGCACAATGTGACCTGCCTTGACCATGGACATACTTTACAGAACTGCAAGATATGCCTAATGCCACAGGGTTTGCTTTCGAGTTTGCTAGCGATAAGATTTCCTATCGCGAAAGGTGGTTGTGAAGCTTGCGTGGTGGTTAACTACACAGCTGGTACTGACCTTCTGAAGATGGAAACGCTTTTGTTGAAGAGCTGTTGAATCAGAGAACTTTGCCTATGTGCTAGCTCTCCGATATTATACCACGAAGAGAGAAGGGAGGTTGCTTATTGACTTTAACTGATACTCACAAACCTATCAAGGATCTTGGTCACGCACCAGTTGAAAACCTGCAGAAGGCGGCTGCTGTCAAAAGCCCATGCCTATGTGCACCTCCATGATTTTCCTCCAATTTTTAAGATTCTAGGAGCTTTAACTGACATTCGCCTGCCGAGGATCTGAGACACACAATCGTCGGAGACCTGCAGAAGGCTATGCAGGGCGTCCCCGCGATGTTTCTCCATCTTTTAAGAGTTTAGGAGCTTTGGATGATACTCACCTGCCGAGGATCTTGGACACGCACCCGTTGGAGACCTGCAGGATGCGGCTGATGTCGCAGGGCCGCGCCCCCGAGTGCGCCAGCTCCACGATCTTCTGCCGCGTGGAGTCCGGCAGTGGTCTCCCTCCTACAAACACCCCGCCGAGCTGGTTAACACCGCTGTGACCTGCCGCACCATAACTAAGCTTACTCCAATTAATCGCGTACTTCCAAATTGTAAGCAACAGGTAGGATCATGTCCTACGAATTCTTTATCGAATTTGGATTTAAATATTTCAGCAAACTGTCTTATGGATCATAAGGTAGCAATTCCATATAGGTACGCTGGAGTAAGTATGCACATGAGTGTCATTATGGTGGAACTAGAAAAAGAACTACGGGCTGATATCGACTCAGGTATCCATCAATATCCTAAAGAACACTTCAGTGGTAATAGCAGTCTATGATGATTAGTTGTTGCGAATTTGGAAGTGCAGGGGTTTTGAACGTTACGTTAGTTGGTCAACGTTGGATTAACCGTGTATCATACAATTTGATGTGCCAAACAGGGGGCATACCATGACATCTTATAGCGATCCAATTGGAAACCTAAACTGAACCGCGTCGCATAATCGTACCGTGACGTCTTATTTTTTATGTTGCTGACATTTTCAACCTTAACTGGATCCAGTTGATGATTTACATTGATGATTCAATGATTTACAGAACAAAACTCTTTCATTATGAACCTTGTTTCTTCAATCTTTGTGCGCGGTTAAAGAATGTTCCATTTCAATGATTAATCCAAAATGAGGAAGTGGCTTTAGCCAGTCATACAGAAAAATAGAAGATATTCCCAGTATAGAACCAGAGCCGTTCCTACTAATGCTGACTGACAAACCAAAACCCCTGCAAATCCGAATTAGAATTGGATCCCACTTGCTCGCACAGAATCCCATTTTTCTATATCTCTATCCCTTTCTAACGCTCAGAGTCATCGTAAGATTGAGCGAGAAACACTGAAGATGAGCCGTTGTACTTACTCTGCATGAGATTTTCATTGTATCTCGCTCCAGCAAAAGACGTCTCTGAACAACAGAAAGAGATAGAGCTCCAGAAGACTGTGGTCCCGTGCAAGAAAGAAAATAACCCTCAGCTGTTTCAGAACCTTAAGAAATCGCCTTTTACTCTAAACTTTAGTCTACATAGTAGAGAAAAAATGGTGGTCACCATTACCTTTACCTTTGTGCGCCAAGTCGTCCATCCGGTCGAGGAGGTTGGCGTCAGGTGGCCAGGGGCTGATGGGGGCCAGCTGCTGGGCGGGCAGCATCGTGTATACCCCGTAGTCTTCTATCGTGCCGCCCTGCACCAGAAATAGTGTTATACTATATTATAAATAATTTTATTTTACAGTAACGAGACTAGCAATTCGTCCACCTGGTGATAAGCGCCACGCATGTCCGTAACAGCTACAGTGCCACCCAGAACTTTCCATTATGGCACTGCACTGCGCTCGTCACTTGCTTACTTTTTTTAATTTTTCAAGTACGAGACTAGCAGTGCAGTGCCGCAATGTAATGCAAAGTTCTGGGTGACTCTGTACCTGAAATCGGCAGGCTTGGCGGTTACCATCAGATGAGATAGTGATCAACGGCAATTCTATTTAATTTATAAAAAATTACTGACTGTTGAGCGCTTTTAAGTGTCTGCCAACCACCTTTAAATAAAATATAATGTGAACTTTTAGGCTGTTCCAACAGCAGTTCCAAGAGGAAGTTACATTCTAGAATGATTCTATTTACGACCTTACACCATATTATCACCTATCCAAACCACTAACAGGCGCACTATTGAAATGAAGCTCTCAAGCCCGAACAAAATTACCAAATTCCAGGTGTTTTTTACACAATAGTCAATTTAACGACAATTTAATAAAAAAAGTCACGATTACAGAAAGGCGGAAACTACAAGATCTAGAGGGTGGATTATAGCCTAACCCTCCTCACGAAAGTGAGGGGAGACCCGTGCCCAGCAGTGGGACGTTATGGGTTGATGATGATGATGATGATAAAAAGATCGAAGAAATGGAAAGTTGTTATGAAAGTTTGTAATGAAAATTTTATTTGAAATTATTGGAATATTTAAATATAGTAGGTAGTAATAATAAAATAAAGCCTCACGTACATGGATCAGTAAACACATACACACATAGATAGTGTAACAATCGTTTTAGGATACATCTGAGGAGTCTGCAACTTAAATTTTGTATTAGTGACAAACTTTTATGTAATTATTATTAAAGGCGTATAAAAGACTAGTACTGACACCAACGTATAAACTAATATCCAACAGGAACCGCTATTTTTTTACGAGATATAAAGTATTCTATATTCTACTCTAGGACATAAAGTATCTGTTTAGAATAGAATAGAACAGAAAAACTCTTTATTGTATACTAAATTTTGTCAAAATCCGTTCAGGCGTTTCAGCGTGAAGAGGGAACAAATAAACACAAAGTTTCGCATTTATAATAATACTAACTGTGCCCGCGACTTCGTCCGCGTGGATTATAATAATTTTAGAACTTTTCTAAAATGAAAGTAGCTTTAGTTACTCCTTATTACATCAGCTATCTGCTAGTGAACATCGGTCCACCCGTTCCAGAGATTAGCCGAAACAAACAGACAGACAGACGAAAATTTAAAAAATAAATAATACGGTACAAATATCAAAATAACATTTGATATTCGTACCGTATTATTTTTTTTTTTTTTTTGTTCTTATGTATGTAGTAAAAAGCAGTTATATTAATATTACAAACAGACACTTGTCTTAGTCTTAAATTTTATTTACCATATTTGTATATAATTATGAAGATATTGTATAAATAAGTGAGATTTTAAACCATATATCACATGACACGACGCGTGACGTGGCATGACTTCACGTTGTTCTTATGTGTGTAATGAACACGAGACCTAAGTAATAGAGTTCAAATTTCACGGCCTTCATCGTTAGTACTGAAAAAAAATCAACAAAACTTCTTTACGCACGCTTGACTTGGGGAGTAAGCAGCGCGTTACGAAAAATGTGATCGGGCGAAGCGAACGGAAGATGAGAGGGAGACATAAGTTAGTGAAGATAGAAAAGGAGAGAGTTGTAATATAACAAATTTTATGAATTATTTTTTTTAATATTTTTTTTTTTCATAATTTTTAGTTGTAGTTTTACTTCTACTATTTGTCCCAACACACATTTAGTTTTTTTTATTAGTTTAACCAAGGATCAAATAATTGACCCTTAGTTTACTCAGAATAGCTTAGAATTTTTAATAAGAGATAAATAAATCGAAAAAAAAATAATCATGGACTGTTTAAATTTTTTATCACAAATCATTTAAGTTGGTAACGAATGTTTACTATTTTCACCGCAATATTAAATTTCATCGAAGCGTTCATTCGCGACACTCACTAATCCAGTTTAATTGTTTATTTCCGAACATGTGCAAAGCCTAACAATGTTCAGTTTCAAAATTAATAACAGATTAAATGTTTTCTCATATTATGTGATATTTTTCATCCCCATTTTCCCTGTGAGTGGAGCATACATAGGGGTTGAAATACCTGATACGTTGCTGTCTGAACTCTACTCGTCGTATAGGGATGCCCTTGATATCGGTTAGTACATTCCAATTTTTTTTTAATAATGTAATTATTAACTAAAAAAAATTGGTCGTCTGTAAAGTTGGTTTACGGACGATAGTTTAACGTGACAACGTCATAACCAAACATTGATGAAATGATTGCATACTTTTATGAATAAAATTGAATCATTTTTAAATAATAAAAGAATAAATACTTGGAATTATACTAGTAATCAGATTTTTTAAATCCACGAATAATTAACCTGTCAAGAAGAGAAGAGAGATAGATGTGGCGCAAGCGTACAATGAGCGTTACGGGACAACGTGTCAACTTTTTCTTGGATGCAGCCGGCGTTCATCGATTTTTTAGACGTTGTCACGTCAAAATTTATTAAGAATTTCATAAAAAAGTTAAATTATTATTGAAACAAACTAAAACCAAAACAAAAAACAAAATAAAACAAAACAAAAATAACAAAAAAAAACTAGTAAAAAACAAAAACAAAAAAACTAAAACAATAACTAGTACAAAATCTTTTTAACTACAGTTTTTGTACTATTTTTTTCATTGGTTTCAATGTACAGTACCTTTATATCTACCTAATCAGGGCTAATAATTTATTAACCTAAAACTTAAGATAGATAAGTTGAGATATACCTACTTGCTGAGGTTTAAAATCAAACTTTGATATGTTTAATTTTATTTTTTACAGCCAGGAAAATTAATTTAAAACTACTGTATCTACGACATCGCCTCTCGTGGATTATGAGAGCAGATAAATCAGTTAGAAAAATCCTGTTTATAAATATTAATTTTTACAATAATCAACAATATTTTAAGTATTACTTAGAAGGCGAATACGTGTTATATTACCATAATATATTACTGCAAACATAAGTGCTTACATATTTTTTAAAATTCTTTAGGCATATAATTATTATAAGATTTTTTCTAAGCTTATGCTTACTTGTCAGGCATATAATAAAATAACTTGTATAAGAAAAATCTACTTTAAATATCAGAAACCTAACAATACGAAAGCTTGGAATTAATCTTTAAAAAAAAAAAACATAATTTTGTTCCAGGCGAAGGCACTGTATCATTCCGCCGGGTATTTACAGATAATAAAAAATATCAGATACACATAATGAAACTGAACGAAGTGAACGGCAACAAAAGGCACAACCTTTTGATAAAAGAGGACAATTCTACCAACCCCTTAATATACATCGACAACCCCGTAGAAACTAAAATGCCTAACGCATATCTCACATTCGAGGAGTTCAAAAAAGAGTTAACCGACAGGGTTATTCGTCTCAGAGAAGAATTTGCCGTAAGAATGAATATGAAAAATAAAACTGCTGCTAACAATTCTAAAGCTAAATCCAACGTAACAAAAGAAGAAACTTTAATGAAACTATTTCTAAATGATCTGATCAAAGGAAATAAACAAACAAAGTCCAGTGTTAACTCGACAGAAACAACAAAGGGTTTAGAAAATCTAGTGCATCGTGCTAAAACTACGGTAGACGAAGATACTGTCACCCTTAAGAGTCATTATGTTACTCAAAAATTAAGATCTGACATTGGAAATAAAACTACTAAACTAACTGAGCCATATCCAAAAGAAACTACGTCTAAAACAGAAGACAGTATAATAACAGAAAGTAATACAGTAACAGGAGGCACTGTAAAAACCGCTATAGAATCACCAAACGTGACTATCGCTACTGAAAGTTCTATTGAATCGGAAGTTACGGATATAAGTGAAAAATATAAAGCTACTAATAAATATGAAGTTGAAGTTGTTACACGTGGTGTTACAGCAACACCCGAGAAAAATATGGAACTGAAAATAGTCAAACCATCGGTAAGACTTCAGTGATATAAATAAATAAAAAAATATTGGCAAAAAATATTTTTGTAGACAAACTTTTATAAATTACGTATTGATCCAAATCTTCAAACTACTGGCAGTCACTGAGGAGTTCCATCGTCTACCTTCCGTCTCTTCCGGAACTCCTCAGTCATCAGATCAGCTCGCTGTCCCCATAATATTGTATTGTCATCGGAACTTGAGAGGGATGCAAAATTTCATCAAAATCGGTTGAGGATAACTGCTTAAAAATTCAGTTGCAACATTAATCCGAAAAAAATAAATTTACATACAAATATGGCAAGTTAAATAAAAGCTTATAAAAATTAAACAGAACAATCAGATATTTTTAATTCATATCCTTACTGGTATTTTCTGATTTATTCGAATAGGTATGTTATTGTACTTAATATGTATGTAAAGTTACTTTTACATGTATGAAATAAATACGAGTAAATCAATAAATGATTTGTATGGTATAATGAAGATCTTCCTTGACTATTTTTGGTTTTCTATTAGTAGTTCCATTTTGGTGCTGGTGTCATCAAACTGTTTTTTTTTGCAACAATTGTTTTTTTTTGAAACGTAGCATTGATAATTATTAATGGGGCTTTTCAAAAAAGGAGAAAAGACTTCTCAATGGAGTAGTTTCTAATTCAACTGTTTTTTATACGTTACCGCTAATTTCCAATATTACTGAACCGATTTGGATGAGTTTGTTTTTATTTGAAAAAGTAGACATTCAAGGTGATCCATTATCCTATTCCACTAATAAACGCGAGAATTGAGATGTTTGTTTGTCTCAATTGACTCTGTCACATAAACATGACTGAATGGAATTTGATGTAAATTTGCTATAAAAATAGACTATTTTTAGGATTATACAATTTATAAAAAAACTGCCCTTAAAAAGGGTGAAATCAGATTTAAATTTTAACAATGCAGTGAAATGAGAAAACCATGTTTAAAATCGCGCGTTCCATGCAAATTTTATGAAAATTGGTTCTGTAGTTTTTACCCGACTACACACGAACGAGAGTTATGTTTTTCATAAAGTCCTGGACGCCGAGTTTTCGATTTACAAATTAATTTCATGACGAACTTACTCAATTTGAAATATTAATTGACTGGTTTCCTTTCAGAAACCGTTGGTTTGGATGGAAGGTGAAGAAAGTTAAGTTACTTTTAAGTAATAAGTAAGTATTCTATACTTACTATGTATGTATATATTAAGAATTAAGTATTATTTTTATTATGTACCTACTTAGTAAGTAAAACCTGAAACACACGCCCTGGCTTATTATATCCCGGGTGGAGTTAACTGATTGCCCTTATACTGATCTTTCCCGTAATATTTATTTGCTTAACTCTTTTTGGTAATTCTCATGCATGAGTTATGTTGACTCATGGGTGTGAGCTAACAAAAAATAGCCTGGTAAAAATAAAAAAAAAATCCATTACTGATTTACTGACTTTTTACTATTAATTTAATTTTAATATATTATTATATTATATATCGACCCGTGTCCAGCAGTGGGACGTTATGGGTTGATGATGAATATATCTACGCAAAAATACGAATCAAAATCTGAGTCATGTTTTTTGTGGGTAGGTAGTACTGACCATTGCATAAAACTTATCGTTAGTAATTATTATTGCAATAATTCTATTAACGTTATTTGCATTTTGGTCAATATGGATTTAATTTTATGGGCCTGTCTATTATACCTGTAAACCTGTTCAAAAGTTTTTTTTAAGATTTATGTAACTTGCACTTCTTTATACTGTTTCTTAATTAACATGCTTACCTTAACTTACTAATAACAAACAAAAATCCAAGTTATTGCTAAAGCAATAACTAGAACCGTTTTCAACTGGCCGCCTTTAACATCACTTAAAAACTTTTTCTATCTTAAAAGTTCACAGTTCGTACTGGCCGTATAGATTTCCTCTATCGCACTGAAGAAAAAACTCTATTGGTATTTCCCGCCAAACCGAAACGTCAAACTGTCAAACGCGCGTACATTGCGCCTCTACATCTGAATAAAGGCGCCACTTCACTGATTACAAAATACAATCTCACGTGGAACTCCGAAGCTCGGCTATACCTTTATAACTATGAAGGGCTGCTGTCGAGACAGCTCTATTCCCCTGAAGCCAGCAGAGCGAGACGACACTACCCTTGAGTGTCAACACCCATTGTAAGCTCCTTACTGTATTTAGGACTGCTCATTTGTGCGAGTGAGACACATAGCATTTTATTGTGTTGCTTTAATTCACGCTCCGCCCATTCCTCATTTAACCCCCCAGTGGTGGGGTAAACTTGGGCAGTTTTAAATTATCTATTATAATAAAATTATTTCGCTAAATAAGGGGTTGGTTATGGTAATGATGTGTTTAATTTATGTCGATACCTTTATCTTTTTGAGGTTTGACAGTTATGACAGTTTGTTAGTTTCCAAGTACCTACTCGAACTGACTTATCATAAAGTGTGTTGAATATTCTGAGCGCACATTAAATTCATAATTGTGTAGGTGTACATTCTGAATGTAAATTTTGTGATTAATACAAATTCTCCATAATGATTTTTACAAAATGAATCAGCAAACGAAATGTGCATTGAGAATTTTTTTTCTCAGAATCTTGTTGTTAACGAAGTAGGTTTACAGTCCATCGTGTTCAAAGTAAAATGAAATTAAAATTGCATTAAAAATTTGTTAAAAACCTCAATTCAGAGATCTCTTTTGAACACATGCTAAAAACACAGCACTTTAAGCTTCCATCTCTTTCCCTCCCACTATCATCAAACTGCCACAGAATAAATAACCACTTTAGTGTAACAGCGTAAGGTTTACATTTATCTGCATTTGTTGCAAGAGCTTTTGTCAACATTTTGCGGTCGGGTTTCGGTTTATCTCGCCCGCGCAAATAACTTTATCTTTGACCAATGGTACGTAACCGCTGGGGTTTTTCAGCCAATGGATGCGTTTAATTCTTCGGTTTCGCGCGCTTTGGATTTTTTTTCTTTTGTTCTAATTTTGAAATTGCATCAGTATTTTTGTATTTTTTTTTTTGTTTTTGTATTATGCCTGTATTTTGCGGGTAATTTATGTCAAATTGTCTAGGTTATTAACACTCTAGACTAGACTGAGTTAACATAGAGTATACCTACTTAGTTAGAACCATTAATATTGCAAAAAATCTATGAAATAATGTTAAATGTTACTTAAGTACTATCAGAAAATCGACATGCTCGTATCATTCAGTTAGTAACCCTTATTACTGAATATTTCACTGTTTCCAGCGAAATTACTAGGCATATGACACTTTAGAGCCGATGTCTCAGGGTGACGCGTGCAGTGCAGTGCCGCGCAGGATTATGCAATGCAAAGTTCAGGGTGGCACTGTAACTGTTATGGGCTGGCGTAGCGCTCACCATCAGATGAACGACTTGCTCGTCTCGTTACTAAATCAATTTTTTTTTTAACTATATAGATAAATAAATAACGCACCAGAATCACACAATATAAGTAATTATGCAGATTCTGACCCTTTATTAGGATTTCCTGTAATATTATCTATTTTTAAGAACTACGAGGACCATAGTTCCAAGAACACCCAGACTCAGAGCAAATAGCCTGCGGATCACACAAACCTTTACCCTGCGCGGGAATTGAACACGAAACCTCACGCTTCGACGGCTCATCACTTACGCCTCGAAGACCGTCAAATAGCTATACTTAGCCACATTTAACGGTCACTTTACCTTCCTTAACATGATCAAGTGGCTGAACAGGCCTTTAACATCCGAAGTGTTGTTTTGGCCGAGGTGAGGTAACGCTTAGATACGTCCTCTTTAACGCTCAATTTACTGAAGTAGATTGGTTGCTTCTTCGCGCTCGAATAGTGTGGAGATGGACTAACCTTTTCTTTTCAACACGCTCTCTGTTGTAGTGGGAGGCCTCTTCTGCAAGAGACTGCCTGGGGAAGTAACACGCCGTTGCCATATATTCATCCGCCAAGCAGTAGTGTGCAAACATTACTGTGTTCCGGTTTGAAGGGCACTGTTTCCAGCGTAATTACTGGGCATATGAGACTTCACCTGATGGTAAGCCTTGTGCCTGCCCATAACAGTTACAGTACCACCCAGAATTTTGCATTGTATAATCCTGTGCGGCATTGCACTGCGCTCGTCACTCTGATACATCGGCTCTAAAGTCTCATAAGCCCAGTAATTTCACTGGAAACAGTGCCCTTCAAATTACTGTGTTCCAGCCTGCTTGGCGGCTGAATATCTGGCAATGTTTGTCTTTCAGTTAGTCCGTATCAGAAGAATGTAATGCCTAAGTCTTTCTCCATGCTAACCAGCAGAAGGAAAGGCGTGCCCAGTGCAGTGTGTGCGCAATTGCACACCAATGGCCGACTCTGACACACCGCTTCTCGGTCAATGTTGGTTTAGTTAACTAAACAGACGCAATTGACACAAATGTATGATCATAATTTACAACAATACAATAATAATAGTTGTTAATTAAGTTTAGTTCATTATTTAGTTCACTTTGGGGTTCCCAAACTATTGTTTGGGATTTATTTAGGTTTGGTGGTGGGTTTGGTATTTTAAGTTAATTTTTTAATTGTTACCATCGCTTATTATTTTGGTATTCAATAAAGAATTATTATTTATTTATTTAATTAATACTTTATGCACAGATTAACTAACTAGTACAAATGGCGGACTTAACGTTAAGAGCATTTTCCACCAGTCAACCACCCATAGTGAAGGAGAGAGGGGTGTAGGCGGGTGGGGGGAGGGGGGGGGGGGTTATTGTATTGTGTTTAGTGGTAGGCTAGTGGAGAACGTCCTCCTTCCAAAAAGAGGGTCGTGAGTTCAAATTCCAGTGCCGCTACACACCAATATGTTCCTTTTAAAACATTTTAATCATCAAGGTGAAGGAAAACATCGTGGGGAGCACCTTGCCAGCATCTCATGCCAGTGTTTCCCGAAAACTATAATCTGAAAGTCTAGAATGAATAGGTATCTTCTAGGCAAGCATGCTCCATCCTCGACCGTGTCGACACTTACCACCAGGTGCGCCTGCGGTGAAATGCTTGCCTATTCTGCAATAAAAAAAAACATGCCCGAGAATTATATTATTGAAATTGAACCTTAGATACTTTTTATCCTGTAAAAATAAACCGTTCTTGTGGGCTAATAGTAAATGCGAATGCAACTGCGGGGATTATAAAAGCTAGTTAGAAATGTATCTTTGTAATCGAAAGACAAACCTCAAACAAGGTCCATCAATTCCACCACCCCCCGGAACAAGGGTAGTGACAACTAACCACAAATATGTGGCTATGAACTGCTACATATTCTGCACGAGGGTGACTGTAGGTGGACATAGCCACTTGGCCGTTATAATAGGCTTAAGCAGTTTGTCACAGCTCGGACACTCTTTGCGAAAGCGGATTTTACAACTTACAAATATAAATGACACAAGCGCCAAATGCGTGTGTAAATGTTCAAAGTACGCGAAAATGTGACGTTATTGTGATTATTTCTCAAACTTGTGTTAATATTAGTGGAATATTATCCATTAAATGTTCGTTACCGTGCGGCGGTGGTGGCCTAGTGGGAGAACGACCGCCTTTCAATCAAAAGGTCGTGCGTTCAAATCTCAGTGCAGGCATGTGCCAAGGTGTTTCTGTAAAACATATGTACGTATTTATCACTCGGGAAACGCACATACCTACCTATCGGAGAATTATTTCGAAGGTAGGTATGTTATCCACCAACCCGGACCGGGCCCCCGTAACGGATTATGGTCTAACCCTCCTCACGAAAGTGAGGGGAGACCCGTGCTCAGCAGTGGGACGTTATGGGTTGACGATGATGCCAGGCGATGCCAAAATGAAACAAAAAAGTACGCGACCAAAACAAAAGACACTCCGCTTAGTATGAAGGTTCATACAAACCCCTAGTCTATAATCATTGGTCTTTTGAGCGTCAATATTAACTGACTCCCGACTACCCTCCGGATTGCGGGTAGAGGTGCCGGGAAGAGGATTGCAGAGGGTGGAGAGTGTCCATTCTGTATGAACTGCTATAATTATACTACAGGTATGTCTTCTGTGGATATACTCTTTGTATTTGTTGTAACGACTCAATGGGGATCGCTGCTTTCATGTAGACTACATGGCTGGGATGCTGTGCTTCGTAATTAACGCATCATCGTATCAAAGAGTGCTATTTTGATTACGTACAATTGAGTTAAATCTGGCAAGTTTTTTTCTCATGAGGAAAAGTCTGACGTTAGACGAAACATTACAAGTAAAAATCCTCATTTCGCTGAGCTAATAGTTTTGCTACTATGTTTCCTTTTCTAGATATTAATCAGTCAAGCAATAGTGCCAGCAAGCATTCCTGTGTTCCGGTTTGAAGGGCACTGTTTCCAGCGATTTTACTTGGCATATGAGACTTTAGAACCAATGTCTCAGGGTCACGAGCGGGTGCATTTGGTGCATTTGGTGCATTTGGTGCGCAGGATTTTGCAATGCAAAATTCTGGGTGGCACTGTAACTGTTATGAGCAGGCATAGCGCTCACCATCAGGTGAACGACTTGATCGGGTTGTTACTCAGTCAAATAAAAATATAGGCAATTTATTGGGCATATTTTGTGAAACGACGTTGTGGGAGACGAGGGGAACGCAATACCGCGCCAGACTGTGCATGGAAAGTTCTGGGTGGCACTGAGGGCGTGGCGCTTACCATCAGGTCAACGATTTGCTCGTCTCGTTACACAGTAACATGAAATAAACTTATCTCTGTAGCGGTTCAAATGCCTTTAAATATGCCTCAGCCTTAAATAAAATAAATGTGAAATTCAGAAGAACTGACGGACAAGACAAAAATATAAGTTAGGGTTCCGTACTTGACTGCGGACCTCTAAAACGTTTTACTATACAGCTATGTACATATCACACTGCAGAACCAAGATGTGCAGATAACTTTGTTGTGTTAACGCATAATAATGCAAGCAGATATTTTAATATGCCCACGGCCTCTCGACGCACTCACTGGGCATGCTTCCTCTACAACGCCACTGCAATTATTATGTAAATTACCGTGGCCTAAAAAAAAACAAACCTTGTCTACTTTTTTTTTTTAATTTATATCCTGACTAGGGAATTACTTTATTATTCCCTGTATCTATGGAACAGGAAATGCGAGGACGATGGTTCGCAACACTCAAACCATAGAGTAACTTGTATATACCTACTGAAAACTATACAATCTCTTTGGAAAACTCAAACTTAGAACAAATAACAATGGCTGTGGTTCACACAAATCTTTGCCCTTTAGTACTATACTGTGCTAGTAACTGTGCCTCTTACGTGTGGGTTTGGCCTGTAAAAAAAGAAACCCTCAGTAATAAAAAATAAAACTTGGAAAAGAATACTAGACTACTTATAACAATTCCAGTGTTGTTATGTAAAGAAATGCATTAATTAGTTTTATTTAATTTATTCATGTCTTATTAGTAAAACAGTATCAGTATTTAATTTCCTAAAAAATATATAAAACAGGCTACCTGAATATAGTAAACAAACACTTATTTCCTATTATATACAAAAAATGCGTGAGACTTACTAAAACTTTACTAAGCTTTGAAATAGTATCTCTATCTTGAAAAAGCTAATCTCAATATTGCATGGTGCTGACCTCTAACAGGTAAAGGTTTTGATTATTATACTGCCTCCAGTTTTCCAGTCCATCAGTTTACCTACCCTTGGACAGATGGCGCCGCAGGAGTACTAGTTTACAATGAAGTTCAGTTAATTTCCACTAGGTGGCAGGGTTATTATTTCCACCCTTATGAACTGTGAGCAAGACGTTACGCTTAGTTGATAGTTGTTTAGATACCCGAACAGAGATGACGCTACAAACAAATAAATTTATTATCTATTTCCATTACATTTTATAGAATTTTTCTGAATTAGGGTAACTTAAAATAGGACCTACATGGACAGGAATTGTTTTCAAAAAAGGCTCAAACGTTGATTTGGTATAGTTCAATCTACCTATAAAGTTTGGTGCTTACCAATCTATCTTTTATATTTTAAAAGAAACGGCGAGTCAGGTCTAAATCATGTTGTATGAAAGTACACCTAGACAACCTGCATTTCAGGCTGCATTTTCTATGAAACAGCGCTTATTTTAATCAGATGTTTTTTTTTATGGTACCTATGTTAACAATCGAATAATTATTGAAGAAATAATATCGAGTACATGTAGAATAGAATAGAATAGAAAAAACTCTTTATTGTACACCAGAAACAAAAATAAACACAGTACAGAAGAATTACAATAGGTAAACAAGGGTAGTACAATGAGCGGTCTTATCGCTGAAAGCGATTTCTTCCAGACAACCTTTGGATGTAGTACATATTAAGGAGGTTAGTGAAAAGTCGGGACAATCGGCGTCCCGATAAAGGGTGAATCGGGACGTTCCGCGCAAACCGGGACATCTGGCAACCCTACTATTGCTCTATATTACGTTGCTCTACATTTTAAATTTAATTAAAAGGTCACCCCCTCGGCGTTTATGCAAATTCTCACCTATAAGAAAATGCTCTTTGGTTTTCTTTCACTATAGGAGGCAAACTTAATTAACCATAGCTATATCTACCTGTTTAACACCCTTCTTACATGATCTTTTCCTTCTTGATAAATAATTATAATGTACCTATACTGCTTACTAATAACGTTTCATTTAAGTTAACTATAAACTATTTCTAACTACTTCTTAACTATTTATATCTTTCATCATCATCATCATCAACCCATAACGTCCCCTGCTGGGCACGGATCTCTCCTCACTTTCGTGAGGAGGGTCAGGCCATAATCCACCACGGGGGCCCAGTCCGGATTGGTGGATAACATACCTACCTCCGAAATAATTCTCGGGTAGGTATGTGGGTTTCCTCACGATGTTTTCCTTCACCGAAAAGCGAGTGATAATTACGTACATATGTTTTACAGAAACACATTGGTACGTGGCTGCACTGGGATTTGAACTCACGACCTTCTGATTGGAAGGCGGACGTTCTCCCACTAGGCTACCACCGTTTACTCTTATATCTTTACTTAACTATTTATAATAATGTATATTAGTCTTACGGTATACATTTATGGGTTTATAGTAAGTATAGTGTGTGTGTGTGTGTGTGTGTGTGTGTATGTGTGATGTTATTCATCTATATCTATAAATCTACACTTAATATTATAAAAAGGAAACATTTAAGGCCCCTGGGGAAGTACCACACCTTTGCCAGATATTCATCCGCCAAGCAGTAGTGTGCACACATCACTGTGTTCCGGTTTGAAGGGCATTGTTTCCAGTGAAATTACTGGGCATATGAGACTTTAGAGCTGATTTCTCAGGGTGACGAGCGCAGTGTAGTGCCGCGCAGGATTATGCAATGCAGTGTTCTGGGTGGTACTGTGACAGCTATGGGCAGGCGTAGCGCTTACCATCAGGTGCACGACTTGCTCGTCTCGTCACTCAGACAAATCTATATATATAAAAATGTTATGTTGGTTTGTGTACGCTTCAAAAACTCAAAAAGTTCTGCACTGATCGAGCTGAAATTTTAGCATGATATATAATCCGCATCAAGGATTGTTTTTATCTATTTTTTTCATCGGTGACATATCAGCGGATGTGCGAATGTGCCACAGCGAAGCATGGCAGGGTACAGCTAGTAAAAAATAAAATAAAAAAGACAGTCGGATAAACAAAGTATCTATCATGTAATTTTCTATTTTTTTGATCTGTCATTCTCCTTATTACTATTCGCTAGGGTTGCCGCGTAGTTTGTTAAGCTCGTCGATGAATTATTTAGAGAGCCCTGGCTGGAGTGACATGCTAAGCTCACAAATTGAGACTGAGTGCCGGATGCGATACGTGATCATATTAAACTGAATTTGTACAACGACGGAGATGTCTTGGTATTTGACGAGAGAAAAGTTTATACAAAATTTTAAAACTTACACCGTCACTCTTACCCGTATAGATAAATAAACAGATAGATACCACCAAGATGTATTATATAAAAGGCAAAAAAAAATCATAAATTAATCATAGTTTTTTTTTTAAATAAAATAGGTGGTTAACACGCATGCGGGCCCACCTGATGGTATTGTGGTCACCGCCGCCTTTGGAAATCTGCAACGCTAGGGGAATTGCCGGTGCGTTGTCTACCTTTATTAGAAAGGACTCTTTTAACTTTTGCTTTAAAGTTCTGCATGCTGTACATCTGAGGGAAAACCTCGGGTGGAAGATCATTATTGCAGGTACGTGGAAAAACCGAACGCGTAAATCAGGTTATATACGATTTCCACGCATCTACAATAATGTGTATGAGTTTTTCTCGATGTCGAGAAGTCCAATGGTAAAAGCATAGATGGTGATATGGGATTAAAAATCTCTTCAGAGCACTCTCCGTTGTAATACCCATGGAAAATTTTAAGTGAGCCTATAGACAAACAGCATGTAAATTGTAGGTACTCTATGATGGCAACTACATTAGAAAACAAAATACTCATGATACAATACTATGGTAAACGTCTCGTTCCCAACGTTAATTCTTGGTACTTGAAAGGACAAATGAAATTCAAATATGGACATGGACAATGTCATCCGCATGCTGAGTACGCTACGCTGCAGATAGTAAATTTCATTATTTGGAATATCTGTAACCTAACAACCAAGAATAGGTGGTGCATACCTACAACACAGCTTTGAACTTCATCGAAATCGAATTAACAATTCTGTTTCACGATGTCAGTTATCATTATGTAGCAATTGCTAACAGTTAATCAGGTGTAGAATTTGTCATTTAAATTGAAGTATTATAACCATAATATTTTGCGATCAAACTTTCGCAACAGAAGATTTAACCGCTTCTTTATATTCTAAACGTACTAAAAACTGCATAAATATTTCTTAACTTTTTAAATATTATAATTAGGTACAGATCCACTCGTAGCTGTAATCCACTTGGGAGTTCTTTACAAGCAGCGCCAGCGTTGAACAAACCTTAAGCGGGAATCCGAGTATCAAGTGTACTGAACCCGAGTACGACGCTTGACTCACCGTGTTTGTATATTTTTGCATGTGGCTTCGTAATAAAAAAAATAGGATTCATTTGTAGATGGGTACTTCATCTTTCGCCCCCGCCTGTGCCAGGTTTACAAATGAGATTTAGAATTCTAATTTTGCCATGAACACCTACTTCTAAATAAGGTGCCATAAAGCTTAGGCATTACTAAAGCGTGAGTGGATTGTATGCGACTTGTCAAAAATACACGTTTGAGATAATTATGTAATACTAGCTGAACCCTGCCACGGTTCGCTGTGGCAGATTCGCACATTCGCTGATATGTCGCCGATGAAAAAAATAGATAAAAACAATCCTTGATGCGGATTATATATCATGCTAAAATTTCAGCTCGATCGGTGCAGAACTTTTTGAGTTTTTGAAGCGTACACAAACCAACTTAACATTTATATATATATAGATATTTCTCTGAACACTTATTGTAACATAACTATATTAGTTACATATATCGTCTCGACACTTTTTGTAGTTAATTATGTGTTCTGCATAATACGCCCAGTAATTTCGCTGGAAACAGTGCCCCTCAAACCGGAGCACAGTAATGTTTGCACACTACAACTTGGCGGATGAATATCTGGCAAAGGTGTGGCGTGTCTGCTTGACTTCGCCTGTAAGATCCTACAAGGGAAAGTGGATGCCCCAGATTTGAATTCCGAGCTGTGTAGGTTATTCGTCCCTAATAGCTACCTCGGCTGCCGGAAACATAGACTGTTGGCTGTTCCGGAATGCCGTACTGTTGCCCGATCAAGATCCCCCATACCACGATCCCTCAAAGCGCTCAACGCCCTCCTGGACGTCAGCCCAACATTTGATCTGTTTGCGGACCAATGGCAGGTGATTTTGTCAGAATGTCTGAAGTACTGTGAGATGAATGCATGCTAGTTGTTTCTATTTATAATTTATTGGTTTTTATTTTATTTTTTTTTCACTTATTTGATTATTATTTTTCTTTGGATTATGATTTTAGTTTGCCATTGTAATTATACCTGCTAATTGATGTGAATGGTTATGCCGTATCAACTATTTTTGTTAATAAATAAATTAATTAGGGGTTTTTTATACAATTGATGAAATGAGCAGGTTGGTCGCCTGATTGTAAGCGCTACGATTACTCTTAATAGTACTTCAGGACAGAACTGCAGATTGCAGATTGATTGATTGATTTTTCTGTACTGTGTTTAATTTTGTTTCTGGTGTACAATAAAGAGTTTTCTATTCTATTCTATTCTATTGCAAAAACTTGCTCTACACTTACCATCCAGTCTCACAGTGTTCCCTTCTATGGTAGATAGGTAAATAGTAAATTATGTACACTTCCTACTGTTTGGCGGTTGTATATCTGGTAAAGGTTACTTCCCTAAGACAATTGTTACATCTAATTGACAAAAGAATTATACTCTTAGGGTACTTCTCAAAAAATTTACGATTTCACCTGCTGTGGTAACTTTGTTTGCCGGATTTAAGGCAAAGTAACTCTTAGGATAGTTAAAAGGACACTAGCTGCATCGATTCCGATAACAATAGGCCAATAATCCTACACAATTCCAAAGAAGGGTGGAGAACTCGAAAATAAGTTTGTAATAAAATTTTCTAATTAACCTGTGTATCCGAAAAAAGCATTTTTTTTAGTACTATCCAGGTACCTTTTATAGGCTGTGGTAGCTAGCCTGAAACTTCTAAGTTTAAAACAGTTGTTTTTCATACAATTTATTTAAATTCAGGCCACGCCAAAGAAAGTTCAGAAGAGCATAATTCGATTAACTTCTTCAGCCATATTAAATAAAAGGTTTTCTATCAACTCCACATTTATCATTAGAACTGATAAAAAGATTTTTTGCTATTCAGGTAACGTAAAACGTTAACTTGTTAACAAAAAAGGACTTTGGTTTTTAGTTTTAAATTCATGATTTGAGTTTTTTAAATGTGAAGGCCAGACATTGTTTTTGTATAATAATATAATTAATTTTGATACAATATTTTGTTTTTGAAATCAGCGAGACGAGCCAGTCAGATTGTAGGCGCCGTCACATGACAAAATTTCAGTCTTCTTTCTTAATTTTCCTTCTTTTCTTTTCCGTGAGGAATACTCACGGGGGGATTTTACTGGGTTTATTTCCCACACACCCCTCTTCGTCACCCCCGCGGCTGAGGGGTTAGTTCAGCGGCATTCCCCCCCTCAAAAAAAAAGCTTCTATTAACAACATTGGTACGTACATTTTCACTGATATACCGCCGTTTCCAAGAACATTATCGTCTTCCAATACTTGAACTCAATTATAACAATATCATATAGGCATAAAGTTGGATTGTTATTAGCAGCAGAATATTAATTGATATTGGATTTGAAGATATAATTGCTATTGTGGAATTCTTTTGTGATAACCTGACGTTAAACTAGAGATATCTACTATGTCGTCTGAGAATTGCTCGTCCTCGTCACTCAGTCAAATAAAAACAAAACAGTAGAACTAAATACGGCTACAAATAACCAGGCTTGTTGCAGTAAATCGTTCCGCGTGCTGCCGTCACCAATGTTTGTAGAAAAAACTCAATCAAAATCGGTCCATCCGTTTGGGAGCTACGATGCTACAGACAGACAGAGATACATAATTCCATAAGTTAGACATGTAACGCGCTGTTATTAGCGTCGGGGTTAAAAACTGTGGTGATACGAATCACCTCTATGTTCCAACCAGAATAGATTAGCAGTTCAGGGGGCCTACCATGACCTCTTACAGCGATTCAATTGAAGACCTAAACTGATCCGCGTCGCATAATCGTATCGTGACGTCTTATTTTTTATATTGGTGCCATTTTCAACTGGATCCAGTTAAGGTTGAAAATGGTAGCAAACTAAATTGAGTCGCTAATAAGCCATTTTCAACCTAAACTGGGTCCAGTTTAGGTTGAAAATGGCAGCAACATAAAAAATAAGACGCCACTGTACGATTATGCGACGCGGCTCAGTTTAGGTCCTCAACTGAATCGCTGTAAGACGTCATGGTAGGCCTCCAGGTTGTGCCAGACATTTTTAAAATCATAGGGATAAAGTTATTAACCCTCTACTGTCGACAAAAGTTAACAAAAGATAGGCTTTTAGTAGTGCGTCGATAATACGAATAGTATTTAATAGTAGTTACTGCTAAATATTTTTTTTTGTTGCAGAATAAGCAAGCATTTGACCGCAGTCGCACCTGGAGGTCGATGGTGGAGCACAGGAGTATGCTTGCCTAGAAGATACCTATTCGTTCTCGACTTGAAGACTTCCAGATTATAGTTTGACTTTTGTTTGATAAAAACGATCTGTTTAATTATTCTATTGTATCTCTTGATTACACTAATCCACTAATGGATCAACACAGGACTGAAGAAAGGTAAAGTCAAATAGTCCGGATTCCAATTAATGAGCGTGGCGATGTACTTACAAGAACATACCTTACATGTTTACGTCGACTTTGAAGGCGTGTGCTGTGACCTTTAAATCTTTTAAGGGGTTAGTGTAATTTGGTCACACGCAAAAATAAGTGCTTGGTCACACCTGTATCATTATAAAATGGCTTTTTGACCACACATACCCCTAGTCAAAAATGGCACTCTCGAAAAAAAAAGAATTTTGAAGAATAGACATAATTATTACTCAATAGCGGAAGCGGAGCGGTGGTAGCCTAGTGGGAGAACGTCCGCCTTCCAATCAGAATGAGTTCAAATCCCAGTGCACGCACGTACAATTGTACCAATGTGTTTCTTGTAAAACATATGTACGTAATTATCACTCGCTTTTTGGTGAAGGAAAACATCGTGAGGAAACCCACATACCTACCCGAGAATTATTTCGGAGGTAGGTAGGTGGTCCACCAATCCGGATTTGGCCCCCGTGGTGGATTATGGCCTAACCCTCCTCACGAAAGTGAGGGGAGACCCGTGCCCAGCAGTGGGACGTTATGGGTTGGTGATGATTATTCAATAATTTTATATCTTGCTGTTTAATTGTTGCTGCATTGCTGTTTAATATTTTTAAACCAAAAAAGTTGAAATACCTTATTGACATTGGCTGAATGCAAAATAAAACGCTAATCGCCACACTCGCCACGCCAGCAGACACTACCATGCCTGATCTGACCCACCGCATTCGATTTTCACATCTCAAATCGCCACGTTTCCTTCTGACGTCACAGGCTGACGGATCGACTGCCAAAAATACGTCAAGAAAAATTCTCACGTAACAGCTGTACCTATTAGTTCCGTGTCTGGGTGATGAGGGACCATACCCTATCAGTCCTGACTCCCTAGATACATGGAATCCAAGCTAAGGGTCAGAATAGTCAATATTTTCCAGTTTACTTCGTGTGCCAATAGGCCAAGATTAGGTTTTAGATTTTTCATCTTTTTGATACGTTTTTTTTAGACTGACGCAACGACAGAGTTACAGTGCCACCTAGAACTTTGCATTGCATAATCCTGCGCGGCACTGCACTGCGCTCGTCACCCTGAGACATTGGCTCTTGTACGTATGGCGTATTACATTTGATTAAATCAGCTTTAGCCTAGAATTTTTTCTGACTCTGTCCTGTTTCCTCCTGCATTGGATTATTATCGGTATCAGGTTGTCACAATTAAATGGAAAACTCTTTATTATTTTAAATTCCTGGAAATATTCACGATACGAGTAAACATGTAAGTAGGCCACAATCCAATGTAAAATCACTGAATAAAAAATGGTACCTACTTACGTAATCATGAATAAATTATTTTAGGCAGAAAAACTTACATCGAATAGATTTTCTTACTAAAATACTGACAGTACCAACTTGTAAACAGTTTCTTCAAAACTTCTATGCACCTACTAGCTGCGCCCCGCGGTTTCATCCGTGTTGAGTACTATCGCAAAGGAACCGTTAATTTTTACGGGATAAAAATTATCCTATGTGTTAATCCAAGTAATGAACTATCAAGATGCAGGGGCAAGAAGGGGCAAGATGGGGTCGCGCTAGCAGTCACCTCGGCGGAGGACTGCTCACGGGGTTTTTAGTGGGTTCTTATCCCCTCTATCACCCCCACAGCGGAGGGCATAGTGCGACGGCGTTACCCCCCGTAAAAAATGGTAATAAACTATCTGTTTGGCAAATTTCATCTAAATCCGTTCATTTCATTTTCATCATCGTTCATTTCATTTAGTTTTTGCGTGAAAGAGTAACAACATCCAAGCGTCCTCACGAACTTTCACATTTATAATATTAGTAGGATAGAATAGGATAGGATATAAAGGCCGTAGCATACTAGTTTTATAAAAAATATGTAAATAATCGCACATCCAGAACCTGACGGGGGGGGGACGCCCCCCCCCCCCCCCCCCACCCGCTGCCTCGAGCTTAAATGAATTATCTCTAAACACTGTGAACGTGATTCCGATGCCAGAGCTCGCGGCGCTGGCGCTCAAACTTTGGTACACTTTCGTTATTTTCCATTTCTTTTCAGCAGACGAATATGAATGGCTGTTTTGAATTTTTTTTAGCCTGTAGGGTTTTTTGTAGTGGGGGGACTCTTGTGCAAGAGCCCGCCTGGGAAAGTACAAATGCTGAGATGCCGGTAGCGTCCGTGTAAACAAAAATCACAATGTATCGATAAAAAATTATATATTTTCATCATATTCATTTAGATGTTTCCATTATTTTAGCTGTCCATTATTGACAGTGTTTTACGCTCCACGTTCGCAACGAACATAGAAAAAAGACATCCCGTAGAGTTTCTTGGTGTAATCTTCTCTGACGGGCGTATTTCCGAAGCACTGGTAGAGTTAATGTAGTTTCCTTTTCCTGCGCGAGATTCAAGCATGGACCACGATTTGAAAGGGAAATTTCCTTTTTCAAACTCAAACCAATTAATCAGTTAAGCATTAGTTTAGTAGATCATATTTGTTTTTTTTTTCTCTCTATGGTTATGAGACTTACGTGTTTGTCTTGTAAAAGTGTATTGTTTTTGCCTACTTGCCGTTAATGATTTGAGTTTTGTACCGCCCACCCAACAGCCCTAAGTTTGAGCATCCCGGTCGGACTGCTCTCCCGGCATATAAATAGGGTACGCAGATCACTAGCAGCATTCGAGGCGCAACAGTTGACGGGCAAAGGTGAGTACAAACAGTGCAGTGTGATCGGGTCTTTAGATTTTTTAATTTTATAAATTGTCCTTACATATCTATTGTGTATTTCTCTCACTTTTGTATTTTCTAAAAAAGACAAATTTAAATGAATTCACAAAAATCTGAAGTCACTTTTCTTAATAATTTTGTTTGTGTTCAAACCCATTTATTTAAATGTAATGTTTTTAACGGAAGTGTACTCGTAGCATATTTTTACATTGAATAACAAGAAAAAAACTGTGTTTTAAAAAAAAATGTTAGAAAATTATTGAGGCATGCCAACCGATGTGACAATTTTTTATGGTTTATAAATTATTTTATCTGTAAAAATACACTGTTGTGGAATATTACTTCTTTTTAATTTTAATTCGTTTTGGTTCACGTTCGGTTTTAGTCCAACATTTTTTTTAAGTGACAGCGCAGTGAGGTAATTCCGTCGAAGTCCAATTTGTTACTCATGTGTTAACTACATAATCATTTCAATTATCATTTTATTGTGAAGTGCGATGCCTTAAACTCCCGTTTCAAGAAAATTAATTAACACAAGCTGAATTTAGAAACCGTGCTATGCCATAGTGATTTTCTACGGCGTTTTATGAAAGAACGGCCAAGATAATCAAAATAATTAGGTACAGGAGGTGTCAGGAAATGGCCTGTCTTGTTTTATTCCTTTCTATGTTGATTACCTATCAAAATCTTGAAATAGCATCTATACTAGTACACTTATATAAAACTGGCCGAGTGAGAGTTGGACACGCGCACGAAGGGTTTCGTACCATTATCTATGTAAACGACAAAATGATTTTATTACTTACTAGCTGCGCCCCGCGGTTTCACCCGCATAGTTCCTGTTCCCGCGGCAATATCGGGATAAAATATAGCCTATGTTACTCGCTGTCAATGTAGCTTTCCATTATTGAAATATTTTTTTAAATCGGTGCTGTGGATTAGCCGAAACCTTACATATTTCCATACAAACTTTCGTCCCCTATTTGTACTTAACCCAGGGGGTTAAGTACAAATAGGGGACCAGTGGTAATTTTTTACCCAGTGGTAATTTTTTACTAACTTTGAATGTCATATTTATTTACATCTAATCAAAGCCTTAAATAAATTTCAAGCTTCTAACTTCAAAAATGACAAACCTTCCATACAAACATTCATCCCCTATTTTAAACCCTTACAATGCTTTTTTTTTGCGATAAAAAGTACCCTATGTCCTTTCCTAGGCTGTAGACGATCTCTGTACCAAATTTCATTTCATTCGGTTCCAGTAGTTTAGGCGTGAAAGAGCAACAGACAGACAGACAGAGTTACTTTCGCATTTATAATATAAGTAAGGAAAGTAAGGAAGTAAGGATTTATTTTGAAAGTGAATATGTACCTAACTAAATATTCACTCAATATTTCAAGCGCATACCTGTTGCCGTTATCAACATCGAGCAAAAACGAACAAAGAAAAACACGTTGGTTGTATGGGAGCCCCCTTAAATGTTTATTTAATTTGGTTTTGTATTATTTATTTTTGTAGCGGCATCAGAAATACATCATGTGTGAAAATTTCAACTGTCTAACTATTATGGTACATGAGATACAGCTTGGTGACAGACAATTTGGCTATTTTTGTTTTAAAATGTTCGTAAAAATTTGATCAGGTTCTTACGAAAAAAAAAATTGGAAATGTTGTTGAACAATTGGAAAATTTGGGAAAAAACCGAAAATGCTTTTTGTGTGGTTTTTTTTATATGAAGTCACGGCTTGACATGTGTTTTTACTTTTGTTGTTTTCGCGATATTTTGTTGTTTATTTTCGTGTGTGACATGGGCTGTTTTAAATCTAGGAAATGCAGAGCACAATTGCGGGAAAACGGATCCGCGAGTGAATCCGCGGGGTGCAGCTAGTTGTCAATTAAAAAAGAATTCCAATAATATATATTATCATAATTTCAACGAAAATTGCTGATGGCACTTTCTTGTAGGTAATAAAACTATTTACTACCTACCTATTACATTTAGACCAATTATTTGTGGTAAATTCAATTTTAAAATCACCAATATTAATTTTGTCGTACTTTAAACAATTCCCAATAGCTGTTCCAGTTACTTCAATACGCAATTTATTTTAATAAGTCTTAAGATGACTTTCAGAAATGTTTCCTCATTTTGACGTCTATTCGTGTTACCTTCCATTAGCAGTCATTAAGAATCCCCCGGGGCAATGTGGAATTTCGGCTTTTAGACAAACATAGATACATTCTACTATCAGCTTCATTCGAGAAACACAAGCTAGGCTTAAAACCTATACAGGGCTTTACATAATACCCTATAAGGAACCGGAGCCAGGTATTCGGGTATTTCCAGCGCACGCCTGTCCGACAGACATGGTTAGATATTCATACCTACCCACTTTTAGGTGTGGTGCGATAGTAGTTAAACAATTAGGATCGTCGCAACTTTCTAAGACAAACAAATTTATACTTTTGTATGGGAATTTTAAATACGATTTATTCAATCTTTGCACACGTAAAACAATTCACATGCTTGATCGAAACAAACCTGCTGAGTACTTATAGGTTCATTCTGTAACACCCTATATAGGTTATGACCCTATGAGCTTAATCTAACGTTTTGCCGTTTTAGTCTTTCAAAACAAGAAAATGAAATATTGACAGAGAGAATGCCTTATTCGTGCGAAGCAAAAAGGTTAATAAAAAACACTGGGGCTCTATTTATTTATGGCCAGTAATTATTATGAAGCGGTGGTAGCCTAGTGGGAGAACGTCCGCCTTCCAATGAGAAGGTCGTGAGTTCAAATCCCAGTGCAGGCACGTACCAATGTGTTTCTGTAAAAACATATGTACGTAATTATCACTCGCTTTTAGGTGAAGGAAAACATCGTGAGGAAACACACATACCTACCCGAGAATTATTTCGGAGGTAGGTATGTTATCCACCAATACGGACTGGGCCCCCGTGGTGGATTATGGCCTTACCCTCCTCACGAAAGTGAGGAGAGACCCGTGCCCAGCAGTGGGACGTTATGGGTTGATGATGATGATGATGATTTATTATGAAAAAATAGAGCTATCTAAAATCTATGTCAGAGCCTAAAGGTTTTATATAGCTCTATTTTTAAAAGTTTGGCACTTACAAAGTTACATCCTCGATCCTAACTTGCTTATTTTTTATGAAAAGTTTATCATTTTATTTTGCGGAAAAACTGAAATTTCAAACTAGGTAGGTACACGAAATTCTTCAAAGTTTACTCGTGCGGCTAAAAATAGTATGTAGTTGAGAATGTGGTAGCTTGTAATTTAATTAATGATCCCAAAAGGGACGTGTAACCAAATTATAAATTAATTCGCTATAACAGTTCACGAAGCTTTACACGTCTAATTACTAATATCGGGGAACATTGTAATTTGTAAATCTTTGCCACAATCTGCATTAACATGTAACGTGTAACTTGTAACGTGTTAGATATACTCCATAAATGTTACCTTTCATGTTACCTGTAATGTTACCTATCTATAGGTAAGTAGGTATAAGACGAAAAGGTAACATTTAAGATTCACCTATAGATGAATTTTATTGAATACTACTAGATTGAAGACATGGGCCTGAAATGGGAAAATTTACAACACTTTTAATTGTAACATCAACGTATATATACAATTTACAAAATAAAAAATAAAAAAAAATAAAAATTCATAAAAAAATTATGAAAAAAAATGTTAAATTTATAAAATGGTCTATAATAATGTCACCCCATAATTTATCTGAGATTGCTGAAGACCTACTGGTGTTATTGTCTTGTTATTGGAAAAGCAAGACCTTCAGTTTACATTTCATGAAAATTTATTTGGTAGATTTTTATAAAGTCTTTTTGTGATTAAAATGAATAATTATAGAGCTTTCAAATTAGCTCGGTTTAGCCATCTTTATCTAGATTACCTATTTATTCATTAATTTCATGTTTAATTGTTAACAAGCTACGCCTTGCGGTTTCACCATCAAATTATAGTTTTCCGCGATAACTTAAAAAAAAACACCATATTACATAGGACTAGGTAAAGATCGTGAAAAAATCAAATATGCAGTTGTGAGTACATACAAAAATGTCATCACAGAAAAATGTTTTTTGTTTATCCCATATTTCCATATTTTCCGGCAATTTTTCCAATTTTTTCTCTTCATAAAAACCTTTATGGGATCTCAACAAACATTTGAAAAAAAAAAATGCCTAATTGGTCCAGCCGTTCTCAAGTTATGGGGAAAAGGGAATATTTTTTGTATGTATAGATACAAGTGATTATCACTCCTTTTCGGTGAAGGAAACCCACATACCTACCCGAGAATTATTTCAGAGGTAGGTATGTCCTCCACCAATCCGGATCTGGCTCCCGTGGTGGATTATGGCCTAGTCCTCCTCACAAAAGTGAGGGGAGACCCGTGCTCAGCAGTGGGACGATATGGGTTGATGATGAAGATACATTTATAGACCACAATGCTACAATGGGATGGACGTCACCAAACAATTTAATATCCTCCAAAACCGGCAACAATTTACATTTCCGTAACATCAAAGATCGTTTTAGAAGCAGTAGTTTCAGCTTCCAAAGTCGCTAAGCACATATTGGCATTATTGGCAAAGTTAAATCCCTTGTTTCAAATCTGATCCTATCGGAATACTTAATGTACGAAGCAATAACGCACAAGCAAAGTTCAACTTCAACTTAAACATTAGTAACTTTAGTTACGCTGTAACCTCACAACGGAATCTTATCAGAATTATCAGCTTATTACCCAGTGGAAGGTTCAGTTAGTTTTTGTCAACTTGTTTAATTTCCGATTTGCGAAGTCTACCACAAGATTGTATCGATATATCGTGTTTGCCTATCATTATCGCATTTGCAGGACTAAGGTAGAGCTGGTAGGCATTAGTAAGCATTGAAGGATCAGATTTTACTTCAGTCGTACAGATGCAGCTATAATATCGCTGACCTATCGCTTTATCGGATATTGTAGGTAGTCCTCCTTAATCTATCTATATATATAAAAATGTTATGTTGGTTTGTGTACGCTTCAAAAACTCAAAAAGTTCTGCACCGATCGAGCTGAAATTTTAGCATGATATATAATCCGCATCAAGGATTGTTTTCATCTATTCTTTTCATCAGTGACATATCAGCGAATGTGCGAATGTGCCACAGCGAAGCGTGGCAGGGTACAGCTAGTCCTTAATAAAATAAGACCCAAAATCTAGCGCCATTTAAGTATTATACGTAAGCAGAATTTTAATATTTATTAAGCCCTCCCTTCCTTTTGTCAGTAAAAGTAAGCAACGCTCTTACACCCTCCTCCCTCCCCCCAACGTAAACATTGATATATATATATATATATTTTTTTTTTATTGTTATTAATGAACAGCAGCTTTTTAAAAAAAATAACGGTGACGTAATCACCATCCAAAGACCCCGTCCCCCATGTCGTCAAAAATAAAAAAGCCTATGCTTTCCTTATGCTTTTAGAGGTCTATACCCCCCCCTCTTCTTGTTAACGTAAAGCCGTGTCTCCTGCGCGTGTTGTGGTCTACACACACTACTAATTATTATCTTGTTTTGATTTGAAAATATGAAACATTTAAAAAAATTACAATGTTTTGTGTAGAGGTTTTTGCGAAGTGTGTAGTGTAGAACAAAACACGCGCAGGAGAAACGACTTCATACTTAAATAGCTCCCTAGTTACATAACTACATGTAACGTTTGTTTAACCACACAATTGGGATAACGTATCGTGCAACTATTTGATCTTTTTCCATCTGTCATCCTTTTTTCCATTGATATGGATCGCCATTGCCTAAATGCTAGCCTGGCAGGAAACCCCTTGTCAAAATATGCAACAAAAGTAAGAAAAGAATCGAGGAAATATTTAGCTGTTCATCAGAATCATACAGGGCAAGGCGAGTCGTAAAACAAATGTACGAAATCCGATTTGTTTTTAATTATAAAGCCTTTTATTTAATTTACTGAGTCGGCTAGTTTGTTTAGGTCAAATCTTGGAAGTTAATTTTGACCCAACTCTTGTTGTGTACTAATCGAGTTAAAATTTTCCATTTCTGTCAAATTACGACGATAGTAAAATATTTTTTATTTGTTTTTTTTTTGTTATTTTTATTTTATTGTGTTTTTTTGTACACTTACTACTTGATGGTCTAAAAATAGCCTGTAATAAATGTTTTTTTTTTATTTATGTTTTTTAATTTTAGGGTGACAGCGAGCTTATCTGATTAGTATAGAGACAGAAGGTAGACCATGGAACTCCTCAGTGACTAACAGTAGATTAATGGTGATTTGGCTTATTTCGATCAGCTTGCAGTACTAAACAATACGGTCGTATTTTACAAAAGTTACCTAATCGATTCTTAATTATTATAGTGTTGTGGTATTATAGGGGGGGTATGCCGTTGCACTGACCCTGACCCCTCCACCACGGGGGGGAGTGTGTGAGACTCGAACCCACTTAACACCCCCCCCCCCCCCCCCCCGTGAGCAGTCCTCCGTCGAGATGGGGCAAGGTTGAGTCGTGCTAGCAGTCACCATCTTGCCCCAGCGGTAGGCCCGGGTGGTCTACGTCTGTGGGGGGGAGGGGGGGGGGGGGGGGGGGGGGGGAAAGCTAGGTACCTTGATGTAAGAAATCTTATACTTAACAGAACCCACATCGGAAGCTGCGATTTTATCTACTTCTCGATATTTTTAAGCAATAATTTACATTCTAGGTAATATCTAAGTTTGTTTAGATTACGATGGGACTGGCATGTTATTCTGGATCGAAGTCTCCAAAGCAAATATGAATAGATTACAAAAAAATGGTACGGCACGGTTCTCCATAGGGGTTTAGGCCATAATCCACCACGGGGGCTAGATCCGGATTGGTGGATCACCTACCTACCTCCGTAATAATTCTCGGGTAGGTATGTGGGTTTCCTCACGATGTTTTCCTTCACCGAAAAGCGAGTGATAATAACGTACATATGTTTCACAAGAAACACATTGGTACGTGCCTGCATTGCGATTTGAACTCACGACCTTCTGATTGGAAGGCGGACGTTCTCCCACTAGGCTACCACCGCTTAAGTAAGCTACATGCAAAACAGTATTAAAGCTTTTTTTAACCGTTGTTCCAGTGCCTTTTAATATCTGGTTTAGGCGTACTGGTGGGCTCGTCATTAATTATTCTCTTGGCAATCGTGTGGGCTTTTTTCCTAGCCTGACGCTGTTATTTCCCAGAATGAGATAGGGTCAGTTTAGGAATAAATATAAAATCTGGGAAAATTACAAATGTACCTACATACAAACACGGAAGTAGCTGTTTTCTACTTTATTAGGTGGGAGTTCTCAATTCCATGAATATTGTTTTTTATTGTGATTACTCTGAGATTTGTAGACTGATTTCCGTGATTCTATCTGAAAAGTAGACTTAAAAAGATTTTTTTTCCAAATTTGTTCATTTCCAAAAAAAAACTGTTTTTTTCTCATTTTATACCAATCAATAGGTATTCATAGTTCAGATATAATACGAGATAAAGGGCTCTCGTTTCCATAGCAATACACACACAGAAGGAACTAGCTACACCTTGCGGTTTCACCCACGTTGAAAGAAATCCCGCTGAAACCATTAATTTAATGGAATAATAAGTAGTCAATTATCAATATACTATCATCATCATCAACCCATACCGTCCCACTGCTGAGGTCTCCCTCTCTTTCGTGAGGAGGGTTAGGCCATAATCCACCACGGAGGCCCGGTCCGGATTGGTGGATAACATACCTACCTCTGAAATAATTCTCGTGAAGATATGTGTCCTACTCCTTGGAAGGCAGACGTTCTCCCACTAGGCTACCACCGCCTGACTATATAATCAGAATCCATGCAGCGTGAAGAGCGAACAAACACACACATACACACACAAACACACACAAAATTTCGCATTTCTAATATTAGTGAGATTAGTGTGAAAGTAGGATTAATTTTATTCTCTGTTTGTTTCAGGCAAAATGCAGTCAGCAGTTAAATTCGTCGTGCCTTTAGTATTGCTGTCCTCGGCGGTAGCCAGCTACCGTAAGTATTTTATGTTTTTTTGTACTGAGTGACGAGACGAGCAAGTCGTTCACCTGATGGCAAGCGCCATGCTTGCCCATAACCGTCACAGTGCCACCCAGAACCTTGCATTGCACAATGTTTCGCGGCACCGCACTGCGCTCGTCACCCTGAGTCATCGGCTGTAAAGTCTCATATGCCCAGTAAATTGCCCTTCAAACCGGAACAAAATAATGTTGGCACACTACTGCTTGGCGGATCAATATCTGACAAAGGTGTGGTATTTCCCCAGGCGGTCTCTTGCAGAAGATGCCTCCAACTGTTAAGGAGTTCCGGAACAAAAGCCGATAAATTTATTTTACAACCAAATTTTTTCTACTATTCTTATTTCTCATAGATACTTATAGATCATTCAGATTGCAGCAAATCTCGTTAAAAACTTAAGATATGTCATTTTTTTTATTTTGTCATGTTTTGGTTAGCAAAAAACCTAATTATGTGAGCTTTGGTGCCAAAAACACGGCCTGCATTTCGACATTGAATGCGAGATATGAGCCGGCCCTAGTGTCACCAGCGGTGTCGACTAGTCGGTCCTTTTTACCATTATATAAATCATTGTTTTGTTTTTTTTTTTTTTATGAAAATATTAGTAGTTGTTTTAAAAGATTTCGTTTCGGAACTCCTCATATAGAAATACACTATTTGATATCACTTTCAATCTTATTCCAAATAACATCGACAGGAAAAACTTTAACGCTATCAAACATCACCCTTGGCAACATTTTACTTGTCCTTATTCACATAAATAGACAATTTAGGCGATGTCCAAATTTAGTTAAAACCCGTGACTCCACCACAAGGTTGGTAGGTCCTACATATTGAATTCATATCCTAGTGGTCGCCACAATAATTGCCTAGTTTGAGGCTACCCTTACTATTTACGGACCGAAGATCAAAGGGCTTCACGTTTTGTTTTCATTTGGCACCGAACCGTCTTAAGTTATAATTATAAGTTGGAGCACGCATACGCTTGGAGGTGCCTACCTATATAATATAACTTATGTGAATAATATTTTAACAGATTAGAAGGTTGGAGGAAACTAAAATAGAACGTGTGTGTATATTGCATCTTACTAATATTATGAATGAGAAAGTTGGTGTGTGTTTATCCTTTCTTCACGCTCCAACGTCTGAACAGATTTTGATCAAATTAAGTATACATATACTTTAGATTAAGGAATAGAACATAGAATACTTTTTAACCCGTAAAAATTTACGGTTACAGTGGGATAATAGTTAATAGAGAAACCGCAAGGGGAAACCAGGTCGGGTGAACCGACTATCGGGTCGGACGTGTATTGAGTGTTCAAACAAATGTTAACGAACGCCTTCCGATAGTCGGCTCAGACGAAAAAATCGGACGTATATTGCCGGCCTTAACATTCATTCATTCATTCTTTAGCACACAATAGAAATGTACAAGGAGTATTTAATGCTAAGAAGCATTTTCTACCAGTTTCTAACATCACAGTGGATTAAAATTTCAGTTCTATATTTAGCGCCACGTGGCTACTTTAGCATAGTAGGTGGTTCTGGAGTTACGGTCGGTTTCTGGAATAATTCTTAACTTTGATAACAGATTAAATCTGTTGCTGTCCTTGTCATTTGCTTAGTGTCAGATAGAGACACCGATAGACTTAATACGCTGTTAAAGTTAACAAACTTTCCAGAAACTGGCAGTTATCCTCAGTTGGCAGCACACCCAACATGCTGGCGGCATTTCCCGTCGAATTGCAGTTCTAATTCATGAAACTTAAACTTATTTAGATCCTAAATTATTGCAATTTCTCATCGGGTCCAATGACTTAAAATTACGTAAAGGTACCTCAAAGTAACTGACGCTTTGTCAAATTAGTGTTTTCGACATTTAGATTGAATTTACAATTTCGCCATCAACACAGGTATTGAAGTTTCCCTAATTAGATTACGTATCAACCGTTTGATATTTCTTGGCAATATCTGCAAAATTATTAATTGCTTGTAATGGGATATAAGTTCATCGGCTCATGTATCTGACAAGGTGAGTGCTTTTGTAGTCACTCCTCGCATTGCGTGTCACTCAATGTATTGTTTGAGTCATTTGAGTAATGCTCAATTTACCATATAGATTCAATATCTGTGGGAAATTGGGTCAAGAATATTGATTACTAACGTATTTTACTTAACTACTACAAACGGTATTGTGTTTACTAAATAATAATTTTAATTTAAACAATAAATACAGGGAGCAGATCTTTCTGTATTCTGAGAGTGCAGATTTAGGTTAGGTAGATACTTTCACCTTCCTGATTACCACTAAAAAATCCATAATTTGCTATTAAAAAATCGACATCCTGATTGTAATGCTAGAAACTATGTTGTTGTTTCAGATAGTAGCACCAAACTGCGAAGAGATGGCGTGCTGAATCTCTACCCCTTCCCGAGGGTGGGCCGCGCGTCCAGCAACACTTGGCAGGTCCCGGTGAATGACATATTCTGGGGTAAGGTCTACTCTAAGGGGGGAATGGGGGGATCTATAGAATTTATAGTTCATGGCATTGAGCGAACTTCGACTTCACTTAGACGATGATTACCACCCTTAGCCGAGGATCCACCGAGGAGTTATGCTGACAAGCGACCATTGGCTACTCGAATATTTCAAGAAAATCTGAATAATATTATTGGCTCCTCACTACTATTTGTTTACGGCCACAATCCACAGCAGAAAAAAAAACACGATCGATCCAATTTTTAATTTAAATTTGTATTTCGAGATTTTCAAGAACTTTTTTGAAATTGAATCCCATTATTTTATTTTGTCATAGAATACGAGCCCGTAGAGAAACGGCAACTTTATGCGTTCCCTCGCGTCGGTCGCAGCGACTTCTCCCTCTTCCGCGAGCCTCTCCAACGGGAGTTCCAGCAGGTCCGCAGCAGGAGGACTGATAGCCCTGGGATGTGGTTTGGACCTAGGCTTGGCAGGGCGTTCAAGAGCGAGGAAGATGGTGAGGAATTATAAAACCTTTAAATATATTATGGTTTCCCACGTGTCGGTTGCAGCTAGCACTTCTCGATCGACTCTGTCTAATATTACTTCCCTAAATAGAAATACAAATCAAAACACTCTTACTCTAAAACTGTCTTTTTTACTGCTGAGCCGATTTTCTTGTCTAGCCACGGTTACGGATCTGCACACACCGTTGTGTTTTCCGATACAGCTAGCATGTGTTTTCGGGAGTGAACGTGTTATTTTTTTCTTTTTTTTCTTTATGTTTTATAAGACTTAGTAGATAGATCATGTTTATTTTTTTCTCTATGTTTATGAGAAGTGTTTGACTTTTAAAGATGCATTATTTTTGCCTACTTGCAAGCAATGATTTGAGTTTTGCAGAAGTACTTATAATAAATTAAAAGGTTATTTTTTTTTAATTAATTTTCAGATATCACGATCCAAAACGGCAACACTGATCGAAGCGAACCAGAGCAAATCGAGTCCGTCGATGAAAGAGAAAAACGTCAAACTAAATTAATGTAATTTCAAAAGAAAATTACCTACCGCCCCGATCTGCTGTACCACGATGACTTCTGACACTTCTGTACCTTCCTCGTCATTTCACTATTGGAAATTATAACCTAGTCATAGAGTAAAAATATAAAAATGTTTAGATGTGACACTCGAAGTTACACTGAGAAAATGCAATTCTCTTACACACCCCTTTAATTACTTTATTCTTGAGATTAACTATAGCCAAAGATTAGAATAATTTTTAATTTATTAGGTGTACTAAGCATTTAAATTTTATATTATATTATAATGTTTATGAAAAATTATATTTATTAAAATTAAAAATGTAGATGAATTGCCAAATTTATTTCTAAGGCTGGGTGGATAATTATATCCATGAAATAAGCTTGGCAATATTTTATTATAAATGAATAATATTTTAAGGGAGTGTTGTTTGTATTGAATTAATTTATTGAAAATAAATCTCCTACCACAAATTAATTGTGTTTTTTTTTTCTGGGTTCTCCAATTTATTTTATAAATAGTGGTTTGTTTTTAAAACTGAATATTGTTTGTCAAATTTCATCCAAATCAGTTCAGTGTAACGTGTACGGAAAAATATCCTCATCTCAAAATTTTTATTTTAAATTGACTTTGAAAATTAATGTCTGTAAAATATATTATTACATAAAGTAATAATTACTTTCTTCAATTTTAACTACACATTCGGTAACATATACATAATTAAACATAAGTACCTAAACTTAAAAAAAATGTCAAAGGAAAAAACTATTTTCTAAGAGTAAAGGCTAAATCAAAGTCGGCGAGAAATGGAAATCTTTCTTTATCTGAATTAATTAAAAGAAAATAAAGTTAAATAACCCCGTGTGCATACAAAATAAACAGTCAAGATTAACTGGATTGCAAACACTGCCCCAGTCTCGTCCATTAGATTAATGTCTCACCTTTCTAAATTTACACAAACCAATATGACGCTGATATATAGAAATAGGTGCTTATTAATATAACTTGCACCTCTGGCTTTGCACGCACTTTACCTATTTTAAAAGTACTCTAGATCTAACTACAAAATCTCAGGATTAACAAGTACCCTACTTGTTAATCCTGAGATTTTGTAGTTACAAAACATTGATAACCCATCGATATCCCCGATGGGTTATCAATGTTTAACAATGTTTTGTTTTCTTGAATTTCGTTGTTCAATGTTTGTTTGTTTATGATTTTCGGGTACTTTATTTTTTATTTCTTTTTTTATTATTCATTATTATGTTTACTTAAAAAACACATATATATCAGTACACAAAACATACAAACAAACTCACAAACTTTTCCATTTAATGTAATAGTAATATTTTATTTGTTTGACAAAAGAGATAATGGAGGATAAAGCCGCTCCAGGCGAGGACCAGTAAATTAAAAAAAAGGGAATCGGCCTCCGCGTGAAATTACTGATATCTTTGTAATATTAAATTATAATAGAAGGTTATTTGTTATTTTTAAAAGGTTGCCGTGTTATCAATAAATAGGCGAAAAATAATTAGTTGCACTTCTGTAATGTACGTACGTATATAATTTATTAAATTAACGATATTGTAGTATCGATTTAGAATTCGTGATGAGGTGATCAGAAATAGAACCAAAGTACTGACATAGCTCAAAGGATTAGCAAGCTGAAGTGGCAGTGGGCTGGTCACATCTCAAGAAGAACTGACAACCGATGGGGTTGACGAAGAGTGGAGACCGCGTTTAGGCAAGCGTAGTGTAGGACGCCCGCCGGCAAGGTGGAGTGTCGACTTGCGGAAGACGCCTGGCAAGGACTGGATGAGGAGAGCCGAAGATCGGGCTCAGCAGCGTTCACTTGGAGAGGCCTACGTCGAATATGGGCTGATGATGATGATGACGATATTGTAGACTTTTGACATTATAGCTACGGCTTAAGTAGCACGCGTAGCGCTTTCTATGTCATCGTAGATGATCGCAACTCATTTGCCTAAACACTTTGACTGCTGAGCCGTTTTGCTTGTCTAGCCACGGGTGCGGCTGCACGCGCCATAGTGTTTTCCCATACAACAAACACTATAGTTGTGTTTTGTCGTACTCGTGGCAAGTTATGCAAAACACGACAGTTGTGTTTTCTGCAGTGAACGTGTTAATATGGACGGTGGCCGCCGACGGATTTGTAAAATAGGTACCTATTTGAAGATACTATTGCCGTCGCGCTGGGTCTGAACATCTGAGCTATCAATTTGTGAATGGTTAATCTGTATTTGTGATCGTACTACGTATATTACAATTCTTACCTGACTGCCGAAAGGAGGATTATGAATCTACGACTGCAATTCACGTTTCAGTTTTTCTCACAGTCCGCTTTATATATTTGTTATGCTATCAAAACAGCTGTGACAGACGGACACGTGAGTTTCTTATAAGGGGTATCTTTTTTTTATTTGACTGAGTGATGAGACGAGCACGTCGTTCACCCGATGGTAAGCGCTACGCCTGCCCATAACAGTTACAGAACTATGCATTGTATAATATTGCGCGGTACTGCGCTGCGCTCATCACCCTGAGACATCGGCTGTAAAGTCTCATATGGCCAGTAATTTCGCTGGAAACAGTCCCCTTCCAACCGGAACATAGTAATGTTTGCACACTACTGCTTGGCGGATGAATATCTGGCAGGCGGTCTCTTGCAGAATAGGGAGTGTACAATGCTATAGAATGTTACAATGTAGGTTTTTCCCACAAATTGAACCAAGCCTATTACAATACGAAAACGCTTATCACTAATCTTCTATATCTATAAAAATGTTATGTTGGTTTGTGTACGCTTCAAAAACTCAAAAAGTTCTGCACCGACCGAGCTGAAATTTTAGCATGATATATAATCCGCATCAAGGATTGTTTTTATCTATTTTTTTCATCAGTGGCATATCAGCGAATTTGCGAATGTGCCACAGCGAAGCGTGGCAGGGTACGGCTAGTATCTAATAGAAAATCTGTTCTACCACAGAATATTTAACAGTAGAATGAATTATCTACAGCGCGTGTAACCTGGTTAGAGAAGTACTTAGTTATGTTACTGGAACTGGTTGCACATTGGTTGCAGTAGTTAAGGTTAGGTGAGCCTTGATTATGCTGGATCCCTTTTCCTCCACCAGTATTGTCCCACCAGACAGGGGCGAAATATCAAAAAGTCTGAGCTTTCTCTTCACTATGGAATACATTACTGACCAGTCTATAAAAATATATAGGTTCTAGAAAAGGTGTTGTATTTATGATGAGCAATTTCTTTAACAAAAATCAAGCGGTTTCTCGAGCAACGATACGAGCAGAGTGTTTCCCTAATGGTTAACACCACGCAATGCCGCGCACGATTATGTTCTAGGTGGCACTGTAATTGTTATATGATAGCGTGTCGCTTACCATCAGACGAACGACTTGCTCGTCTCGTTACTCATCGCCATGAAAAGCTTCACAACTGAATCAATTTCTAGCAATGGCTCACAATTGTGGAATTGTTCTGAGCTGTTAATTCTAATGTCAATATCATCTGCAGTGGACGAACCAAGTAAAAGCCTGATGCGTCCAGCGAGCACACGGCCCGGTGTTTGATTGGTACTTAATTAATAATCCCGGGGTGTGCCCGCCGGAGCAAAATGTGTAGGAAGGACATTTTATGTTTGCTTTTAATTTGCATGACAACAAGGTCCTGTATTTTTCCACCAGCACCTGTAATTCTTTCAATGCACGTCTGTGAACTTGATCTTTGGCTCTTCGGTAACTAAGTATTTGCGATTGTTTGTTAAACCATTTTTATCCACGTACATAAAAAATCTCTACTTGTTTTTTCTGGAGAAGTACCACACTTTTGCCAGATATTCATCAGCCAAGCAGTAGTTTGCAAATATTACTGTGTTCTGGTTTGAAGGGCATTGTTTCAGCGAAATTACTGGGCATATGAGACTTTAGAGCCGATGTCTCAGGGTGACGAGCGCAGTGCAGTGCCGCGCAGGATTTTGCAATGCAAAGTTCTGGGTGGCCCTGTAACTGTTATGGGCAGGCGTGGAGCTTACCATCAGGCGAACGCGTTGCTCGTCTCGTTACTAAGTCAAATAAAAAAAAAAGCCAAACATTTACTTTATAGCAAGAAATGCACATTCCAAGATGATTAAAAACTTAGGATTGGTGTATGAAGAAATCTTATACGTTATCTGGCTGCGGATTAGGCGCGCTAATCAAACCAACACCCTCCGCAGCAGAACTCGCGCGTATATCTAATATCGAGGGTAGGCAACAAATCTTTTGAGAGAATATAATATGTCAAGTTATAAGTAGAAATACTAGCTGTAGGTAACCAGCAGCTTCGTTTTCATTTTTTTTATTACATTGTGTGACAAGACGAGCAAGTCGTTCGCCTGATGGTAAGCGCTACGCCTGCCTATAACAGTCACAGCACCACCCAGAACCCTGCATTGCATAATCCTGCGCGGCAATGCACTGCGCTCGTCACCCTGACACATCGGCTCTAAAGTTTCATATTCCCAGTAATTTCGCTGGAAAAAATGCCCTACATTTGCGTACGAACTCTACGATTGAAATACCTACTGTAGCTACATAAGCAACAAAAGAAGACAGTATAATTATCTGGCTTCCAACAAAATATAAACACTTATAACACTGGTTTAAGATTTATTTTGCAGTGACAATATAAAAACGTACATGAATACATACAATATTACTGCTTGGCCACTAGACCAAAGGAACGACAGACACTATAATAAAAGTCCTTATGAGAGATTTTGCTAACGCGTCCTATAATAAAAAACAAAACATGTTACTAATATTAGGAGGTTGTTTTCTAAAGTATGAAAAAAATTTGAAAATTGTGCTAAAAGTTGGACCCTACTTGCTCGTACGAAGTCGCATTTTTTAATTATATTTTTGATGTGAAAATCTAATGCCGCGGGTCAGACCGGTTCTTGGCGTGGCGAGTGTCGCGATTCGCGATTAATATTTTTTTATTTGTATTCAGCCAGTGTCATTGAATTTTAGCTTTTTGTTTTAAAATATTAAACCATTTTAAATCATTCTTTCAGGCATATTTATCTAAACTAAATAATTTCGATGTTTCACATCTGCCAGTCTCACTTTGATGGCGGGATAGGTTAATTTTCATGTATAACATCGCTTTCCTGCCATCTGTGGGAGTGATTTTGTTAAAAGTGTGTAACAGGAAGCCGGGGAAGCGCGCGCTATTTGAATAGACCAATTTTTTTTAATTATTATCTGACATATACGACGCGTCGTCAGAAACGTTGCGCCGTTGCCGAAGGTTTATAATTATGGAAAAATGCTCTTCCGCACGAAAACGTAGCGGCCAAGCCTTAGTTAGGATTCATTATAGAAGGATAGTTTCTAGAATTCAACGTTCACCTTCACTGCTGAAAACACAACTGTCATGTTTTTCATAACTTGCCGCGAGTGCGGGAAAACACAGCAGTTGTGTTTGTTGTATGGGGAAACACTATGGATTGTGCAGAGCCGCACCCGTGGCTAGACACGAAAATCGGCTCAGCAGTGAACGTGTTAAACAAACAAATCATCGGTAAAAATATAGCACTGCAGAGAAAATAACAAAGAGCAGCACAGAGGAAGCTGGGTCGGCGCTGGCGTCGGCGGAGTTGCAGTGGTCGGAGAAGCACTGGCAAGCCGTCTCGAGGTGGTCGCTGTTGTCGGCGCGGTAGCACTCCTTGTCGTACTTGTTCCTGACCCAGCCGCAGCCGCGAGTCACCCGGACCTCCGCCTCCCGGCTGGGGTGGAAAACTGAAAAAATATCAAAAAACACACCCTTATTCAACCACATTCTTTAGTAGTGGGAGGCCTCTTCTGCAAAAGAACGCCTGGGGAAGTAATCTTTGCCAGATATTCAACCGCTAAGCAGTAGTGTGCACACATTACTGTGTTCCGGTTTGAAGGGCACTGTTTCCAGCGAAATTACTGGGCATATGAGACTTTAGAGCCGATGTCTCAAGGTGACGAGCGCACTGCAGAGCCGCGCATGATTATGCAATGCAAAGTTCTAGGTGGCACTGTAACGATCATGGGCAGGCATAGCGCTTACCATCAGGTGAACGACTTGCTAGTCTCGTCACAAAGTAAACCCATAGAGTGCTGAGGTCAATGGTTGGCTACATCTAACTTTTGAATCAGCCGCGAGGCTTCCACCACTGCTCGCAATTTCTTTAACATATTCACTGCTGAAAACACAACAGTTGTGTGTTTTATAACTTGCCGCGAGTACAGGGAAACAACGGTGTAACCGTAACCATGCCTAGACAAGAAAATCGGTACAGCAGTCAAAGTGTTAACTAGGAACGATCACAACTTTTCAAATACTTACTACAGCTAAGTAGCCTATTAGAATAACTTACTAGTCTGTACAATCTTCCTGCAGAAGAAGTTTAGAGGCATCGGGCTGGCGGTTTCGCAGTTCACAATGGGTATGATACGAGCGCGGGTCTCATCGTCGTACTGGTTGACGTCCAGACACGCCGAGTTGTTTGCGCTGTTGCAGTAGTAGCAGTGGATAGATGACCCTGGAAATTAAAAGAGGTTCATGAACAAAGAGAAAAAAAACTGAGCCGTCACGGGACTCCTCACATTATGTGTGAAACATCGAATCTATTTTGTAAAGAAAATATGCCTGAAAGGATAGTCTCACGCTTTAATGTTTTATACTAAAAAGTTTTTATTCCTAATTGATATTGGCTGAATAGAAGAAGAAAAAACTAATCTCCTCACACGCCAAAAAATTACATGAAGAAAAAAAGAAAATAAAGTTGTTAGATTCGTATTTTATCAATCCACTACGTTTATAAAAAAAACGTAAGGTTTTGGCGGCCACTCGAAACTATTGATTGTCACTGGCATTTGTCGATGTGTGAATATAATTTGTTATCTCCTTTCATAGAAAAATTAAAGCTTTTTACAAGCATTTATTCAACAACTGTGTTGGTATGGACAGATTGTTTTTTTAAACACATAATACTACTGTATTCAGTATTAACTACGTGCCTTAACTCTGACTTGATTGCCACGACACCTGTCAAAGCTATGCAAAATTGATTAAGAACTAGGTAATAGGGGGGCATGATTAGGTCAACACTTGCAAGTCAATTTTGATCTTATTGTCGTTGTCTAATTGAGTTGAATTTTGCGTGCTTGTCATGTTACAATGACAATACAATCTTACCTCATATAAATATTGTAAATGTTTAAAACTTACCTCGGCAAATTAAGGTAGCGAATACAATGACAGCAAAAAATATATTCTTTAAGGCCGTCATAGTACCTGTAAAATATTTATGAAATACAATAAATATGAAAGCCGCTCCCTAAAAGCTTAATGTGAGATTAATCTACGTATAGATATTATGTACTGAAACCTTTTATATTAAGAAACTTTTTATTCAACCAAAAAGTATTGTTGCGTATTCCAGGAAAGAGGATAATGGGGTTTTTAGATTCTAAACTAATTGTATTTAACAATACCCCATCACATTAATCTTTGCTTAAACCCTTTAGCTTGTAAAAGGTCAGATTTTTATGAAAAAGCTTCAAGACACTTTCAATACCACTTTTCAAAAAAGTTATTTTCAAAGGTACGGGAATGCTCTACTTCTATTAATTTCTGATACATTTGGAAACGGTTAATAAAATATTAATCATTGTGAATATAAATTTTAGAACTTTATGTATTATATAAAATACTGTCTCCATCAATTAAGAAAAATCTTAATTTTTATTTTTTTACCCATTGCTGGTTTCATAATGTTTACCTTAAATTAGATATCCAAAATCAGTAATGAAACGTAACTTCAACCCGGTCGATATTCTTCAACAGCCAAAAACGCAAAGTAACTTCCTATTCTACTGTTAACATAACGAAGATAACAAAACCACGCACGATTTGATAAGTTCCTACAACTATTAGATAAATAGTTAAAAATTATGTAAGCAGCTAAAAACTCTTGCCAAAGTCAACCAAGCACTGTTTGTTATCGAACGTCACTGGACTTGTAATTCTATATAGTTACGTAGTCAGTGTTCCCTACTTATGTATGTATGTGTGTACGTATGTATATGGCGCCTGGTAGAGCGACTTTGTAGTCTTGAACCTCTGTCCTTTTTTCCCCTTCGATCAGTGCCGGATTAAGTAAGAGCGGGCCCGTAGCAAATTCTTTCAAAGAAACCTTGATCTACTATGGGTTCTTAAGGTATAAAGTGGTAAAAATAATTGTCCTAGTAGAAAAAGTTGTAACGTTTCACGTTTTTGTGACAACAAGTAAAGTCAGCATACCACATTTTCATAAGTACCAGTCAAAAATTTACACTAAGGCTAATTGCTACTCTTGCTACGTGGTTAATCCGGCACTGGCTTCGATTCAAAATTTTTTACAAGTAGAGTCCATTCTGATAAGTACAGCGCGTGCAGCAATGTGCGCAAGTGACTTTTTTGTCGCTTAAGCAACTATTATATCGCTTGAGCGACTAAAACGGTAAAGTGAGCATCTAGAAACACAAAATGTACACATTAATACAATTGTTTTTTGTTCCGCCAAACTCACCTAGATACTTAGTTTAACTTATTAGAGGATTTGTCTCGAAGAAGATCAACTTTATTTCCGGTTATTTGTTCTCTTTATACTATCTCAGTAGGTACATGACTGGTTTCGTCTTCTGAATGGAGTTATCTATTGAATGGTCATATCAGTAACCTTTGACATGGCCTATCGTCAAGTGTGTGTTGGGGAATTTAAAACATGTTTAACGCGTTGTCGCTTATGTAACAATATTTTGCCTTTGTAATAACATAAATGTCATATTTTTTCTTTAACTTTTTATTCGTCCAGGCGATAAGCTTTAGGACTTCTAGATTATTTTATACTCGGATTTGAAGTTTTTTTTCTTTTTTATACCATTTAGTTTTCAACCTATATCGACCCTTTGCTGAACACGGGTCTCTCTCGCTTTCATGAGGAGGATTAGGCCATAATCGACCACGGGGGCCCAATCCGGATTGATGGATAACATATCCACCTCCAAAATAATTATTAGGTCGGCATGTGAGTTTCCTCACGATATTTTCCTACACCAAAAAGCGAGTGGTAAACTTTCGTTTTTTTTTTATTTCACTCTGTGACGAGACGAGCAAGTCGTTCACCTGATGGTAAGCGCTACCCTACTAACGCCACACACATACACATACAAAAAAATGAAAAAAATGCAATGTATGAAATGCATGTGTAAATTAATACTTAATAACATGCTTTACAAGGATACATTGGTAACAACTGGGATTTGAACTCACGACCCTCTCCTAGGAAAACAGACGTCATCTTACTAGGTTACCACCACGTAAATAAGTCATACAATAAGTATTAATTTTTTTTTTTTGCTAATAAAATTGTAGCTCACCTGTACATTGACTGTTGCTCAGTTAGAAGGTAATTTGTCACGTAAATAGGTCTTCTGTCTGTAAGTACCTAAGTACCTATATTATGTAGATATTTAAGGAGAAGTACGCGATCAAAATAATAGTCAGCAAGTATATTTTTACAAATACTGGTGATTTTAAAACAAATGCTTCTTTTAAAAACATTGGCCTATCTGAAAACATTAAGCATAACACATAGTTATGTACATTAGAAAAAATGTGAACACATAAAAAAAAAAGTCTAATAATATGTAATAAATGTTTACTTTTGGGCCGTTAACTTATCCTTAAGTTGGATTATTAGGTCGGATACTTAATTACCTAAGGTCATAACTATAAAGGAAAAATTAGTTATTATTAATTAACAATCGAGTCCACGGTGGAGAGCATTTTCTTTTTAGTTTTAACGAAAATAGAAAGGTTTGACTGAGTGACGAGAAGAGCAAGTCGTTCACCTGATGGTAAGCGCTACGCCTGCCAATAACAGTCACAGCACCACCCAGAAACCCGCATTGCATAAACCTGCGCGGCACTGCACTGCGCTCGTCACCCTGAGACATCGGCTCTAAAGTCTCATATGCCCAGTAATTTCGCTGGAAACAATGCCCTTCAAACCGGAGACAGTAATTTTTGCACACTACTGCTTGGCGGATGAATATCTGGCAAAGGTGTGGTACTTCCCCAGATGGTCTCTTGCAGAAGAGGCCTACCACTACAAAAATCCCTGCTATAATATGACAAAGAAAATCAAATAAATGCCTAGAGTACAACACAAAACAATGGTGTATTTACGATTTTTGTTCCTTTTTCTCGCACTATTCAGGGGAAGTGTTTTCTTAAAAAAAAATCGAACGTACCACAATGCATCGCTTGGAAATATAGACGTTATTTCAATTAAATTTCGTTCTATATTTGTTCCCATGCGTACCAAGCCGATTATTTGAGAACTGACTTCGCCTTAACTTTTTTTTTTACCTGGGGAAATGTATTCCGCATATCACCCGGCCCGAGAGTAGGACGGGATGGTTATGTGGGACTTCCCGCCAGCTAGCCTGACGGGTATACCCCCTAAAACCCCAGGGTGTTCACTGGTGCCTATTGTCAGGGCTACGGGTACGTAGAATGTCTTCCGCGGCCCCGACGGACTTCGCCTTAACTACCCCAACCCTTTAGTAAAGTATCAGGTCTTGAAATGCGAGTGTGATCCTTCACGTTGTAAGGTTTCAGGATGTCATGAACTGAAATTAGCGCGCTTCTTGATACTTGAACGAATGCATTGTCATTCTTCCTTTTGAGCACAACCTTTTTACAAGTTTTTTTTTAGCTATCTTGTGGTTTAGGGGTTTTTATTTTTGAAGGTTAACTTCTTTACGCACGCTTGACTTACGGAGTAAGCTGGTGAATGCGTGACAAGAGCGTTACGAAAAGTGTGATCGGGCAAGGCGCACTGAATAAAAAAAACATACTAATTGTACAATGATAGACAGTATAATAACAGACGCAAATTAAATACTCGACAAAACGAAGGGGTTGTTAGAGGAAGGGTAGTCAAACCTATCTCTCCACCGGAAGTATTTAAAATCGCCGGCTAACCGGAGTTTCCGACTAATTACCTGTACCAGGAAATTTCCAGCTTCAAAGCCATTCAAATTGGATTTCAAATCGATCTATTGACAGCTAACTTTTGTATCTCACATTTTGAAAAAGAGGTTGTTATAGAACCTTTCACCAGCAAGGTTTCTATTTAAATTTCTATCCGGCCTATTTTCATTATTACTCTATGGTTTTATAAATCTATCAAACAGTGGAATTTTGGCGGGAAATCGGAAATGTTATTTTTATTGCATTTTTTCAATATCGTGCGTGCCTCTTTGTGTGTTAATGTATAATATTGATGGAATATTATCCATTAACGTTTAGGTTTGCGGGCAAATGAAAAAACCACAAAAATAACGTGTCATTTCATAGTCTCCCCAAAACTTCTGAAGATTCAGTAAAGCTTCCACTACTTCACTGAATCGTGACATTAACTAGCTAGACTACCTAGTACCAACTGACTGGGACGCGGGAATTGACATTTTGACAATATCTACGGCAGATCAAAAAAAAAACTTGAAATTTTTAATACCTTATTGATACTGCCTAAATGCATTAATCGTGCGGAGCCAGAACAAAAAAGTATAGTAACGAGCCTTGTAGCAAGGAAGATTTATTAGATTTAATTGTGGTATCATCTATTAACTGCAAATATCCGATTTGGCCCAAACTTCAATGTTCCCACGCTACCCTCCCATTACCCCCTCAAATCGGGTAAACACCCACCAATTAGTTAAATTACTGGGCATAATGAGACTTCAGAGCCGATGTCTCAGGGTGAGCACAGTGCAGTAGCGCGCAGGATTATGCAATGCAAAGTTCTGGGTGGCACTGTAACTATTATGGGCAAGCATAGGGCTTATCATCAGGTCAACGACATGCTCGTCTCGACAAAAGTCGACAACAGATTGGGAAAACACCATTTGTTTTCAAACGAGATCGTGTCAAATACTTTAAGTAGGCCTGTACATTTAACGATTTTGTTAAGAGAATGGGGCTTCGGATAGAAGTTAGTTCGAAACCAAATTCGTCGTAATTGATCTACTTGATCGAATTCGTGCCTTCCGATTAAGGAGGACACAGTTAGGGGTGATCGAATTCGTGCTCTCTGATCCAAAGAGGATGAGATTGGCAATACATTTTTTTTCTAAGTTAAGTGCTATCGGGTGGGCCTTAAGAATTCCCAAAGATGGTATCACTTAGGCATCTACCTGTAGCAACGTCATCTCGCTCATTTACTCTCTCGAATGGAATTATCAGGCCTCTATGCTCATTCAACTATACAATTTTAAAAAGTGTGTTCGTGTAATCTTTACGCGTGACTGAAGTAAAACTTCTTATATCTCCCTCGCAACTTCCATTCGCCTCGCCCGATCCCCAGCTACCCCCTAAGTCAAGCGTGCGTAAACAAGTTTTACTTAAAAAAAACCCACCGACATTTATTCCAATAAGTTCTCTTCCTTATGTACCATGTGTATTTCTGAACTGGTGTACAATAAAGTATCTTCTATTCTATTCTATTCTATTCTATTCTATTCACACGCGTGAAGTAGCGACGCGCAGATAACTATTAGCGCAGAAGATTCAATAGTAGGTAGAAAAATGTTGTGGGCGACTTGTTTGTCACAAAGTTTCGTCCAAAATCAATCTTTCACAAAAGAAAGTTGCACAGCCACGGCTAAGATAGGAGGCCCAAAGCCCCAACCCACGCTCTTGACAAAAGAATAAAAAACACGAACAATTGCGTGTCTGACCATGCCCCATGGTAGGGTTCCGTAAAGAACAGATTTTTCAAAAACTTATTTGAATCATGACTGTAAGTGGCACGAACCTTTTTAGTGTAACGAACCTTTTTTTAGTTTGGAAAACGTTTTTGGTTCGTTTAAATTTTATTTATTTAAAAAAATTATTTATAAAATTAAAAAAAAAGATGAGAAACTAAAGGCGGGGGAGGCCTTGGCCTTTTTTTCACGTAGTTTTTTAGTCGTCGCGTATTTTCTACAAGCTAAGTTCTTTTCTGAATAGGATATATTTTTACTTCCTGAAAAACCTATTTTCATTCGAGAGAGACCTGCGTCTTGTACAATGATCATTGGATCATGCTTAAAGTGTCCATTTTTTCATCTTTCGGTTCCAAGCCAACCCTATAGAATAGAATATAGAACAGAAAACTCTTTATTGTCCACCAAAAAAAAACACAATACAGAAAAATTACAATTGTTAAACAAGGGTAGTAAAATGAGCGGTCTTATCGCTGAAAGCGATTTCTTCAAAACAACCTTTAGAGGGCCATTAAAAATATTTTTTCGATAGTAGGGTGGGTGGCGCACTTACATTATTTATGTACGTGTATTTATAAATATTATCTGTATTTATACGTAATTCTGTACTAAAAGGCTACATGGCGACTTACAGATTCACTACCTGTTAAATGTCAGCCATGTAAACCCATTCTTTAAGTAAATTGGTTGTGGGATATAGACGGATGATCATGCCGAAATTATAAGAGTTCCGTTTCGCCTTTTGGCTGCGGTATCCTAAAAATATAAAAAAAACCTTATCGCCCGTCACTTTGCAACTGATTGCAAACTACGCAGCACTCAACTCTTCAATCTGCCGACGGCGGTGGCGGCTTGTTTCCAATTCCAAGTTTTAACTAAAGAAAAAAATAGAGGTGAATTGCGATGTTTTTATTACCAACTGTATTTTTTCTGATTTGAAAACGATTGTGTCTATCTCGAATAATCTTTATATTTCTGATGGAAAGACTTCTCTACACGGAAACGTATTATCACTTGTAATAGAAAACTTATCGATACTTCCGGGTAGAAAGGGCGTAAACACCAAAGTAGTAACTTTACTGGAGTAGCAAAAAAAACGTACGATAAAAAGAAATGTTATGCTTTTTGGACTTTACACTTATAGGTAAACCTGGAATAGTGTAAATATCAATAATTAATTAAATTATTTTACTATGAAATTCACGTAAAGGTACTTTTTTATGTTTAAGGATCAAAAATATACCGTGAAGTAAAAACCATTTGTTGTAATATTTAACTTTAAATATACAGATCGACCTGCGTAAAAACCTGCACAGAACTGCACAAATCGTTTCAGTGAAAAATGGCTTTTACGCCGTTTCTACCCAGAAATATCAATAAAGCCTAAGTAGAAGGCATTTTAAAAATTGCAACCTATTGTTTCCACAAGGCCTAATTTTTTAAAAGTACCTACTTACCTATAAATTCAATAAGAGTACACCAAGCAACTGCGTTATAGGCACCTATTTTATAAATAGCATGGAATAGAATAAAACCTATTTTAAATCTTTTTATCGTCATTTGTTTTTTTTGGAGTTTTTGAAAATTACCAAGTTGGTGAATGTTGGTATTACGCATGAATTAACACATTTGCATAGTGTTTGCAATATCACCCAAAAACTGAAAAATCTTGCATTGATCTTCAAAACTGTTTCATCCTGAAAGAAATTCATTCCCCAACACAATCACATTGCCACGGACGCTCCTATCAATTCGAAAGTAAAATTTATTTCCTACGTTTCAAAAGCATTAATTCTTCTCCAATCGATTGTTACTTACCAATACAGTTAAGTGCATTCGATAGTTTCAACAGCAGGTGCAAATAGGTGTTAGAAATTAATGACGTACTAATGTAGGCATACTAGCGTTTGCTCCAGGCTTCGAACAAGTTAAACAGTAGTCTGTAGAAACGTGACTATTAAACAGCAAGGCTATGATTTTAATCTTCTGTTTGATTCCAAGTGCGCACCTTTTTGGCTGATAAATTTACCAATAGGTACCTACCGACTTTTTTTCAAGCTAACAAAGTTAGACGAATAAGAAAGGTTCTATAGAAATTGCTTAATTAGTTTAAAGGACTCTTTACTTGAAGGTATACTAATCAAATAGTGACAAACTTAGAAAAATAACTAAAATATCAAAAGCGAAATATACCTACTTCAAAGAAGAAAGGTATGTTTAATGCCTGCACACATCATGAACAGCCAAATGAAGGAAATGAAAATACAAAATTCAAAAACGTGTCTACACACACACACAGACATTTAAAAGAAAGACAGTAAAGAAAATTCAAACTAACTAACCGACAGTGCAATCATAAGCACCTATTATGCTTTTAGGTTAGGGTGGTTAACTATTGCCACTTGCTAACTCAATTAACAGAAGTGCATGGAGGTTGTACAATATTTAGCGATAGAGGTCCTATGTTTAAGCTGACAACGTTACTGAAGCTACAGTAAGGCGAGTGTTGATTATTCTATCGTCAGAAAGTTCAAAAGGACAATGTTACGCATCCTAAATAGAAACAAACCACGCCGATTCAAACCAAAAACTCCGACAGACGAAAACATAGCCAATAATGTCTATTTACGCGAATTCTACCTAAAAGATTTTAAGTATATCAGCCCGGAAGTTCTAGAAAGTTCGAAGAAAAGTAATATGAATGTATTCATACCTAAAGACAAGTCGATGTTAGAAAAGTGGGTTGCTGAAATGGTGAAGGGACTGAAGCAGTTCTTTTACGGGGGTTCGTTACATGGAGTCAAGTAAGTAAGAGCTTTGATTTAGGCGTTGAATATGAAGGCATAAATAGTTTCAGAATAATTAGGGATATAACTAGGTAAGTAGGTACCCACATATGATATTAATAACTAGGTAGGTAGGGTAGGAGAGCGTCCATAACATTTAAATAAAACAGTCTATATGATTCTTAAGCCGTCCAGTGCGCCTTGGGATTTTGCGTAGTCGTAACCATGGAAAAACTGACATGTCCAAGAATATTGAAGTTGGAGGACAAATGACATTCACTAACCCTTACTGGAGTGGGTCAGTGCCTAACCTCGGAGGATAAGGCCTTTATAGCAGCTGAACGTAATAAGCTGATGATGATGATGACAATTCGCAAGAACCTTTTAATTTTGATACACTGAAATGTTCTAATTTGTATGCAGCTACTTACACTTACAGAAATGCGATACTTTGAATAATTAATATCCTTTTCCGAGAAGGATTAGGAGGTCTTTAAATCGTTGAAGATTACCCTGAAGGATTACCGTTATAAGCAATCATTGTTCGCTAAATTTTAAAGTAGGCATGTGAGCCTATTTACTAAATAAACAAGAGAAACATTAATGAATAAGTTTTGTCGAAAAATATGTTATTCCAGACAAGTTTTTAGAAATGACTTACCTAACTGTTCAGTACTGCAAGCTGATTAAATTGAGCCCAAACACTATCGTGTGTCACTATAGTGTCGAACAGATGTTCGACACTGAGGAGTTCCATTGCGAAATTTCCATCTATATTATTAGTTCATTCATCATAATATTTGAACCTATTATCATGGAAACTTGGCATTACTAAGCAACATTTGCCTTTAATGGTATTGCTAAGCACGTATAATTTAGCTGCGCCACATATGCACTGTTAAAATATGCAGCTGTTTATGTTGCTTATGTATCTTCACTTTCCATAGGTACATCTTCGAGCCCACCTTCAGCATCCGCGAGCGAATTACCTGGGTGATCATCATGGTGATCAGCGTCGCCATCTGCGCCGTCAACATCATCCAGCTGGTCTCCAAGTGGACCTCCACACCCTTCGTGAATGTCATCGACTCGGTACCGTCTCCGGTGTGGTCTGTGCCGTTCCCAACAGTGGTGCTGTGCCCACATCTACATGTAAAACTGGCATATGATAATGTTTCTCAACTGGATGAGTAAGTATGCCAGTATCGGAAATGCAATACATTGATTCTAGGGACACCATAACAATTAAGTGAACTACAAAACTGAATGATAATGATGAAGATGATGGTGAAGAAAATAAGATGGTAATAGTCACTTTCCACAGCCTTGCTTTATTACTGTATTGTTACTGACTGCCTAAGTGGCGTAAGTGGGGTAATGAGCCAACTGCGAAGCGTTAGGTTACGCGTTCTACTCCCGCACAGGTTGAAGATTTATGTGATTTCTAGATATTTGCTCTGAGCCTGGGTGTTTGTGGGACCATGGTCCTCGTAGTTTCCGATTCCTTAGGTATGGAAAATCCTAGTTTGGGGTCCGGGTTATACAGAATAATAACAGCCTAGTTAAATCATAAGACTATTGAAAGCTTTTAAAAAAACTATTCTACCTAGTTACCTCTTAAAAGTTCCAATAGACAATACAAAGTATAAAAAGCGAAAGGGTTTATTTTCCTAATAATTTTGTTTGCTGTGTCAAAGGCTGGACGGAAAAGTCAATTTGGCGATAATCGAGTCACGGGGCCCTTGCAATTTACACGGGCGTTGCTATCGGGCCATTTTTTACCTTTTTTGATGCCTGTAAGGGGAAATGTAAAGCATGTTTTGCACTTTTTTGAAATCTTTATGCTACAAAATGGCTGGAAATAGAGTTATTAGGAAGGCAGCAATATCATGATGTGCCTTCAAGGGAACCATAATTAAGTTGGTATCTGTCTAAAGTACCTCACTTGCTGAGCTGCGTATTTTATCCAAGAAGGTACCTAATGGTCAAACGAAAGCTTCACCATCCACAGCTTTAATCTTACCATTACTGGGTTGGTTTACGATAGGTCCACTGATCTGGGTTAAAATTATCAATGGATAGGTCACATTACCATACCCTCTTTGATTCCGTGCTAATGAGACCTTGTTTTTTTTTCTGCTGTGTGACGAGACGAGCAAGGCGTTCACGTGATAGTAACAGTTACAGTGCCACCTAAAACTTCGTTCGCATTGCATAATCTTGCGCGACACGGCTCTGCGCTCGTCACCCTGAGACATCGGGTCTAAAGTCTCATATGCCCAGTAATTTCGCTGGAAACAATGCCCTTCAAACCGGAACACACTACTGCGGATAAATATCTGGCTAAGGTGTGGTACTCCCCAGGAGGTCTCTTGTAAAAGCGAGGCCTCCCACTAGATGCCATTGTATGGCATCTAGTGGGAGGCCGCATGTCTATAGTGTGATGCTGTTTATTTTTAGCCTGGAACAGTTCTTCGCATCACTAGTGTGTCCCCGTGTGGTGAACCGACAAGTCACGGAAAAGCGGTTGGACTTGGCGCAAATAAGTTTGCTGCAAGACTTCATTCTTAACGTAAGGTCTACAAATCTATTAATTAGTGCAATTTGAACCATTAGTCGCGACCACCACGCGGAACTTTTCACTGAGCCACAAGAGGTAAGAGCGGACTGCGCTCGTCAATTGTGGCCCTGTTTTGTCAAATGTTTGATGCTTGTAGCGTCCAGCTAAAGTGTCCGTCTGGTAGTCGTGTAGCGGCTCGGCTGGACCACCGGTGGCCACCACCAGTGGTCGTGTTTCGTGGCTCATTGGCCTGCAATTAAGAGTATACTTAATGTTGTTGTTATTTATCGAATGCGGTATTGCTAGCTAGAATTGGAAACTCTTTGTATGGAGACCGTATCTAAATGTATGATATTGTATTGATGCAGAAGAAGTACAAGTACATATATTTTTTGTATTTGATTATTGTTTAGGCTTCTCCCACATGCAAGGATGTGATCAAGACCTGCAACTGGCCGGTGATGCACGATCAGAGGTGGGAGAGGGATCACTGCTGCGACTTGTTCCAGCCAATCTTCACCAACTACGGCCTCTGCTATGCGTTCAACAGTCTACCGTTGAATGGAATGTAAGCTATGATGCTAAGTTCTACAAGTTCACTAAGGCTGCAGCTACATTTCTGCCATATTCCTATTTATATCCTACCATATATTATTTTTTGTCACGCCAACGTAGACCCCGGTCGTGTCTCCGTTGACCGCTGGAGGTCCACCTGGACCACTTTGGGAACTAAGTATCGCGACAATAACGTCAGCTATATAGCCACTAGCCTTTATAGACACGTATATTTTCATTCGGAGGAACGGCTTGAGGAGATGATCTTCTAAGAACAGGACAGCGGGGTTACAAAGGGTCAAGTTGTCAGATATTCGGGACTCTGAAGTAAATCACTAATGAAGAGACTTCAGGAGAGTTCAGAATATTTCGATCCCAGACAAGAGCATCGTGAAACTTAACTGATAAATTAACGTTAAACACTTTAAAGCTTGTCTCAATCAAGCTATTGAAAGTTTCAAGAAATTAAAAAATATTTTAATTTAGCTACCTACCAAGTAGTAAAGTTCCATTATACTTAAAACCTGGTAATAGAACTCTGCCAACTACTTAATATGCAAATAATCATTATTGATAATACAGAATTACTTAACTAAAAAGTACAAGAAAAATTTTATTTTCATAAAATTTGTATGGGACTGGCCATGAAGTCAATTTATTCAAATAAATCGAGACAATTCCATAGAGTTTAACGTAAAAACGTATACATAAAAAAGCGGTTGAATTAAGAAACTTTTTGTAAGTCTGTTAATTAATTATGAAAAGGGAAGAAGAAAAGAAAGCAAAAAATAACAAACTAAGTTTAACAAAATTTTAGGACCAATGCCACCTTCCCCTGGCAGAAGTCGATCAGCGAGCAGGCTTCCCCCGCCGGTCTCCAATGGGGCTTGGACATGGGATACCCAAAGACCTTCCCTCCTGACCCCAACATGATACCGCTAAGGGTGATGGCCTCCGGAGAAAGCAATGGGCTTGGATTAGAGCTGTATTTGAACACCAGTGACCACCAGTTCCATTGCGATGGGAACAGCTTGGGATTTACTGTGAGTGATCCTGCACTTTTACTTGGATGGTTCTAGAGAGTTCTAGCCTTATTTTTTCCTTCTTCTATCTTCTTTTCTGCCTGACCCGTTTCTTTTCTCAGGTGCTGATCAGCTCTCCAACTGACCACGTCTACACCAGTACCGTAATTCGGATTCCAATGGATCGGATGACGACAGTGGAGGTGTATCCTTTAACATACAAGACAGACAGCTCTCTGCGCTCACTGACGCCAGCTCAGAGACAGTGTTTCTTCCAGAGTGAGAGACAGTTGGAGTACTACGAGTTCTATACAGACAGCAACTGTAAACATGACCTGCTGATTCAGGAGGCTAGGAAGATGTGTGACTGTGTGCTTTTTAACTGGCCCAGTAAGCAGTGACTTCTATCTGAAGCATCAGACTAGTACCTACAAAGATATACTATGTTTTAGAGATTAACCACCAGGATTACAGTAACTGACAAACATTCCATTTGCAGGGAAGAACGAATGGGACCCAGTTTGTACAACAACTTCAGACTTTCACTGCATCAACAGCGTCAAAGGTTAGAGGACGTCAATTCCGTGTGCAATTGTGCACTAAAATAATATTTTTACGACTCTTTTGTTATACCAATAAAATCTATCAGTATTCAGTAATAGTTGGTTCACCGGTCCATCAATAGAGCAAAGTTAACGTTTTCAGTACCAAAGCCTTGCGTTTGCTGACTCGGAGTAACCAGTATGGATGTAATTTTTCCCGCTTGTTTATCCGTGCTATTATAAATTCTCTTCTTTCCTTGATTTTTCATTTCTGTTCTTTACTGTAGGCAGTACGTAACAATAGACAGAACAGTTAGAAATAATCATCTCTGCTCATTATCAAGTATCTATGGGAAGTCCATAGATTGTCATTCTGAATAAAACTTTCAATAATTTTTAGCAAAAGTCGAAGAACAGCTAATCTACGCGTACTACGCAGAGAGTGACGAGCAGGGGGTCAAGGAAGAGTCCCAGTCCTGCCACCCCTCCTGCAACGACGTCATCTACTCCAGCCAGGTGTTCTACTCGGACTTGACCAAGGACTTGGACAGTTCGCGGCAGTGGGGGCAGCCTAAGCTGTGAGGCTTGTTCATTTTAGGGCACCGTAGCCACCAGGAGTTATTATCCTCACTGGTTTGATCGATGCTTTCTAGTTTCCTTTGGGTTGTTTGGGGGTTCAGATTTTTTATGGTGTTGCAACATGATTAAGTTCAGCAATATAAAAAAACCCGTATAAGTATAAGGAAGTCCGTGAAGCAAAACGCTAATGCTCGAGCCATGAGGGGGTTTCAGGAATCTATTTTCCGGAAATCCCCCTCGTGGTACATGGCCTAGGGGGATTTCCGGAATAATCCTTGTCAACCACTAAAGTCGCTGACCATTGAGAGATACTAAAATACCTATACTTAATGGTAATATTGAAGTACTGTGGTGGATTTATTAGGCTGTGGTGTGAACATATTTTCTTGGTGTCTGCACCGCACCTAGCGAATGTTAGCGCCGAATTTGAATGGACTGTTTTCCTTTCAGTGGTGAAGTGACTCAAATCAACGTCCATTTCTACGATGACATGTTCCTCGGGCAGCATCGTCACGCGCAATATGACCATTATTACTTCGTGGGTAAGCAGTACATTTGTTTGTATCAGCCAATGCTCTGCTCAGATATTAGACGACGATAATAGAATCATTGGGATCGATTTATTAATGCGCCTCTTAGGAAGGATCCTACCTTGCTGCCCAGTAACTACACCTACGCTACCCCTTAAAATCAGAATTGGCATATACATAATAGGCTCTATTGTCTATACTTACAGGATGCTATACAAAAATATTTGTACTTATACTCTTCTTTAATAAATATTTTTGAACTCGTGTATTTCCCACTATCTCGCCGGATAGTAAGAGATGATGTCTAGGACGTGACACTTTCTAGGAAGATCCCTGTTTAGTATACTCGTAACTTCAAATTCAAAGATTACACACCTGTAAGTAGATTGTGTACTTATTGGGAAACGTATGATAGACAGATTGTTAAATCCTCGGCGTCTTCGTTTTCTGATAGGTATCTTGCTATGAAGTTTTTCATAAAACCGTTTCCCTTCTAGGTGCCATCGGGGGGCTCCTCAGCCTATTCCTCGGATTTAGCATCATCAGCGTTGCGGAGCTGGTCTATTTCGTGATCCTCAGACCTCCCTACGTGGTGCTGAAGGAAACTTATTGCTACAAGTAGCAGTAGTATCCAGACATCCAAAATACGATCGGTAGTAAAAGTAAAATTATTAAGTTGACAAACGACCAATATTTCTGAACAGTTTTTGTTGAGATTCTTGCACAGATTTAGAGTAGGTACAACTATGCAACTATTTCCTAAGAAAACAGGAAGAAGCGGTTGAAACTGCGGTCACATAGACGCACTATTCCTCTTGATTATAATACATTAAAGAATTCAACCCACAAATATCGATTTTCTTTATCCTAACTGTAGGTACTTCGTTTTAGTTGGCAGGGCTTTTCATTTCATGGTGACAATTGGGGTCTGTTCTCGACACCGTCCATTGTGATCACTCATTCCGGTCTAGGTCATGGTACTGATCAGTCGTCAAGAAATAGATAGATAGAACTCTTTATTGTAATTGTATAAAAACACAGAAAAAAAGAAGAAACAAAATAAAAGAGAAATCTCATACCTTGGACCTCTTCAACGGTGCGATTTATGTAAATATCCGTCACAGTTTCGAGATTCAGCGAACATTCATGCCTGTTTTTCTTTTTGAGGAGATATAATGTTACAGGCCCAATAAGTGGCCACAGTAGTAGAAATAAGTAGAAACTCTGCAAAGTATTTTTGCAGTTCAATCAATCACATTGACTTTGACACAACGAAGTTGAAAACAAAGTTTTTTAATAAATATTTTAGTTAAATTTTCGATATTTTTATCAACCATGTGTTCAGAAACCGATTTTATTGGCTGTCCAATAAGCTTGGAGCGACTCAGAGCCCTTAATGATGAGTTGAACGCAAAAGCAGTAGAACAAGTCAACGACACACAAGAGTTGGTGATGCTGAACAACTTTGCACGGGAAAGTAACGAATCTCAATTCAGACAGTGCTTGAAACAAAGGTACCTGCCAAATCCTACACACCTAGTTTTACCTACATATAAACTTACCTACCTATATGTTGATGACATTGATATAGCCCGAGAGGGCCCGAGGCGCGTTGAAAACAAAATGTACGGCGCTCTATTTATGTAACGAAATATGAGTACCTCACGCCTGCCCTCCAATCCGGACCGGGGTCCCGTGGTGAATCAAGGCCTAATCCTCCTCACGAAAGTAAAGGGAGACCCGTGCCCAGCAGTGTGCCAATATATCTTGATGATGATGATGATGACGCCTGTCCGCTTGCTATATCACGTCCCACTTATTTGGTCCTTGCAATGCACTATCAACGGAATATATAACATTATGGCAATAAAGATATGCTTAAATATCATGGATAGGGATTTTCTCCACATAATTTCTGTGCTGTTCATTTAGGATATCCGAAATAGCATCCTGGAGGTGGGTTCTAGATGATCTAGCTAAACGCCTAGATGAAGCGGTGGAGGCCCTACAGTATGAGCACAATGCTTTACGAGTGGTCATCCAGAGGGTCCAAAGCGAGCTGGACAGCCATTCTAGGGAAGGGGGTAGGCCTGGAGCTCTATGCCCTAATTCTGATGTTGTGGAAGACGCCATTATGCAGGTCTGTACGTTTACATATTTGTTGATAGGCAGGAAAGGTGTGTCTTATCATATGGTAGGTACAGGTGCTTAACACGTTCACTGCTGAAAACACAACTGTCGTGTTTTTCATAACTTGCCACTAGGACGGCAAAACACAACTGTTGTGTTTGTTGTATGGGAAAACACTATGGCGCATGCAGAGCCGCACCCTTGGCTAGACAAGCAAAACGAGTCAGCAGTCAAAGTGTTAAGTAATTATTGAATGTGACAACGATTTCAATGGGATATAAGTATTTACTCTAAAACTGCTGGACCAATTTTCATTAAATTACCTACTATAAGGACCATCTTGGAGGTCTACCTTTCGAACAAAAAAATAATCATCCAAATAAGTTTAGAAGCCCTCTTAGTAATAAATACAATACTACTAGTAGTTAGGGACGAGTTTCGGCTATACACTCTTTGAATTACAGGAGTTCAAATTCCTTCGCGAGCATAAAAAGAAATTCGAAAAGATGATACCAGAATTAGATATTAAGATAAAAGCTTTGAAAAAAACGAAGAAGCGGCTAGATATTGATATCCTTTGCAAAGAACAGGCAATCACTGTAGAAGAGACCTGTGCTCAAATCAATGCAAATTCCACTTGTAGACAGGAAGGGGGTAAATTGAAGAAGAAAAGGTAGGTGAAGTTTCTTTAATTACCTACATCTAAAGGCAATCAGAAGCGGAATCATGTACTTAAGCTCCGATCTGAAAACTGGCGAGTCAGCGCAGGATCGGAACAGTAACACTCTCGTTTGTCGTAGTGGAAGGCCTATTGTGCAAGAGACCGCCTGCCACCTTTGCCAGATGATTATCCACCAAGCAGCAGTATGCAAACATTACTGTGTTCCGGTTTGAAGGGCACTGTTTCCAGCGACGTTACTGGGCATATGAGTGAGACTTTAGAACCGATGTCTCAGGGTGACGAGCGCAGTGCAGTGCCGTACAGGATTATGCAATTCAAAGTTCTGGGTGGCACTATAGCTGTTATGGCCAGGCGTAGCGCTTACCAACAGTTGAACGACTTGCTCGTCTCACACAGTCAAATAAAAAAAATATAGGAAAAAAATCTTGATAGTCAAGGGTGGCCAAGTCCTGCAAAGCGCTAGCGTAGAAGTAGTAAGTTCTATTGAACCAAAAGAATTCCGTCATGGCTTCGTAAGTTTTGTTTCAGGGGAAAATCTTTGTCCCGTTGGGAAAATCGATGTTCTTCGTTAAAGAGAGCTGGTCTAAGGGCGCTGAGCAACGCGGCAATCACACGACAGCAGGTGCCTACATTGCCCAATTCCTTGGTGGAAATTACAATCATCATCAATACCGGCCAACTGCTGAGCACGGGCCTCCCTTTACTTTTATGAAGAGAATTGGGACATAATCCACCACGGGGGCCCGGTCCGAAAATTAGTATAAAATATCATAATTAACACCACTCTTCGATCTCGACACAGTCACATTGCGTTGTCGGATCGATTATTATTTAGTATCATCTTCCACACCCTGTAACATGCTCCAATGGCGCGCCACGAAAGCTCGTCTCGTCAGCTTGTTATTGCAGTTCTTTGACAGGATGGCAAAACATATAAAAGGGGTTCTTCAAGTTTAGAGATTATTTCCACTTTTGTTCCTAATTTACTTAGATTCGAGGAGCCAGAACACATCTTTCGATAACAGCACAAGCTTATGCAGCGAGAGTAGACTCTGCACTGAGAAGACGTTTGCACTCAAACAATGTCAAATTACAGGACTTGAAGTGGCAAAGAGAAGAGGTAAAAGTATACTAATTTATAGGGTATGGTAGGTATGGTATAGAGCTTAAGATACATAAAACGACGAAGAAGATCTGCTAAATTAGACTGACAGACAGATAGAACAGAATTATATACCTAATTATACCTACCTATATAGCTGTACTGTTAATATAAACGAAAGAAAATATCAGTTTCGATTTAACTTTAGACTTTTTTGGAGTTTAGAGCCGATGTCTCAGGGTGATGAGCGCAGTGCAGTGTCGCGCAGGATGATGCAATGCCGGGTTCTGGGTGGTGCTGTGACTGTCATGGGTAGGCGTAGCGCTTACGCAGGTGAACGACTTGCTAGTCTCGTCACTCAGCCAATCAAAAAAATTATTATGCTTTTGCAAGAACATTACCAGGACCAAAAACAGCTGCTTAGATGGTAAGAATTCTTAAACGTCGATAGTATACTTACTTACTTCCAGGCCATGAGAGACTATACATCCTTAGATGAAGAGTTACAAGGAATAGAACTGAACTTATTAGAAACGATAGATCAAGAACGAGTAGTAGAGGCCAGGCTTTTGGACCGGTCGTTCAGGCCTCCCGGTGAACTGACCAAGGATGAGGTGGACAAAAAACTGAGAGAAGAGCTTGGCAGGCTTCGGTCTTTCAGTAAACATTTGAGGAACAATTTGGACAGTATCACGTATGTATCTAAGATTTTAGACGTACCTGCGTATGCGACTTTAAACACGCTCCTTTAGAATCACTTTTAATCCAGGGTAGGGTTATCATAAATACTAGTATAAGAAGTAAGATTGTGGCCTATACCTGACCAATAAGCTTACCACTCAGAGGACGCAGTGAGATCAAACATTGCCAGCCCTTGTGGTGTATATGGATTTCAGGAATCTGTTTTCCGTAAATCCCCCTCGAGGGGGCGGCCTAGAGGGATTTCCGGAATAATCCGTGTTGTGATGTTGTCTATGGTCCTCGTAGTTCCAGACTCCTTAGATATCTTTAATATACTTACTTGGTGAATGCTCATGTAGTGAGCATGGCAAGAATTTAGATACGGGCCAGTAAAAATTAAAGAAAAATACCCCTCAAATAAAATTAAAATAAAAAATACTGATACGTTACATTCATCGATAAAAATAACTGGACATGTACTCAATACAGCACTATTTAAAAAAAAGGTTCAGTGTTTGGTTTCCAGTTAAACCAAAACTGGAATTAATTGACAGATTCGATATGTTCAACTACTTTTATTGCTGACTGCGCGCATCTACCTACTCTTCAAAGAAACTAAAGCAAATCGAAATTTCAGTTCCTTACAGACCCACTTGGCTGATTCCATGACACGCATAGACTGCTGCGCTGTAGATCTTCTTCAAATCATTTGCTTGGATGAGGAGAGAATCAGTACTCGACTTGGGGAGACTGAGTGTAGCCATCGTTGCGAAGGTCCCCGAAACGGTTCTGTCGGAATGTCACCATCATCACCTAAAGCAGAACCCGACGGAAATACGCTGACAGCAATCCTCGAGGAAGACGAAGACGATTATCCATTGGACAACTGAGTTTAGCACTATTTATAGCAATTTAATTTGATAAGTTTATTTACCTGTATAAAATTTGTATCGGAATACTTTTTAACTTTAATTTGGTTTTTATCACCTAATCGCTTTTAACTTTTGAAACGATACTTTATGACTAGCCTTTTCTAATAAAAAAAATAACGAAATCTGTTTAAGGCTTTTGGCGGGAAATTCAAATTTTAAGGCATTTTTGCTTTTTGGCCCTAGACCGGCTAATTTAAATGATAATAGAATTTGCGAGAGTAGTAAGTCATTATTTACGATATTCTGTAGAGATATTTAACACTAATGGACCAGATTTCTCAAATATGCTAATTAATAGTTAAATTGACGACTGAAATGTTCAGCTGAATTAGTGTTGAATATTTCTACAGAATATCATAAAGAAGGATCCAATATTGTCCCAAAGAATATAATTTAAATATACTACCCGGTCTAACTCCAAAAACGAAAAAACTTTTTAAAATTTAAATTTCCCGCCATAAGCGTAACTTTTTACCAAAGAAATGATGAGGTGTAGAAAAAAATTCAAACTCCTTTAATCAAATAAAAAATTATATAATGAATGAATCCGTAATTTTAAATCTGTGCCTGGAATATACGCACTGTAAATGCATTTTGGTTAGACATGCACATGCACTATATAACTTACACCACATGCACTATATAACTGCACCCTTATTAGACATTACTGTTGTGGTAGCAGTATGGGAAAACACAATGGTGAGTCTGCATCCATAACTGTGGCTAGACAAGAAAATCGGCTCAGCAGTCAAAGTGTTAACATCGGTGAAACCGCAGGCCGCTGCTAGTTTTACAATAAACATAACATTGTTCTTGACACAGCTTAAATAACAATAATTAAATAGAAAACTAACTAAAACTAAAACTTAAAAATCTAACAAAAGAGGGTATCCATGAGGCATGGTGCCAAGAACACTGGCTGCATTTCCACGTTGAATAGCAATAGCTATTCTCTGTGCGAGATGTGAGCCAATAATCTATGTTATCGATGATTTATGCTTCTTGCCTTTGATGTGGCTCTGCAGGTTGTCCACATTACAGGGCACTTTAATACCGCATGCATTGCACATTGCTTTATCTTCCTTGAGATCTTGCATATAATTGTCAATATCAATATTTTGTCCATCAATCAATCTCAATACTTTAGCAATCTTCTTGCCATGGTCAGATTGTTCAATATGTTGAAATATCAACTCCACATAGTTGTCAAAGAATATTTGGCATAATTTGCACCATAAATAATTATCATTTTCTGCAACCGAGAATATACCATTTAGCGGTTGAAGAGCCATTGCTCTTGCTCGCTTATGTATTGTAGAAATGATGTGGCCTTCTATTGAGTCATATGTGAGCGCAACCTCTTTGTCACACAAAATGCAGTATGCAGAAGGCCGAGCTGATGTCTCCTCTGGTAGTACAACAAATCCTCCGTCTAAACTGACAAGACCCTTGATTAAAGAATATTTATTTTGATGTATAGGAGACTGTACATGGCTCATTAATTCGGATATTTCGATGCGACAATTGCAAATGTAGCAGTGCAGTTCTGAAGTGCCGATAGCGATGTTGTTGGTGGTCATTAAACTCTTCTTAAAGACTTCTGTGTGTTTTTTATCGTGCAGGTGCGCCTCTATATTGTTGCTGTCGTTAATGATATCATCACAAAGAGTGCACTTGATATCGTTGTTAGGAAGTACGGTTATATGCTCGTAGTAAGCCATGTCCAGGATTAAGAAATAGTTTTAAACTCTCCACAGAACTTTTTGTTTATTAATTTCCGAATAGCAACACAATAAATTAGGGATGGCGATCTGAGATCGATTAATCGAAGAATCGATTTTTCGAGCAGAAAATATCGATTTTTTAAATCGATATGAAGTACTGTGTCGATTCACTGAATCGATATATCACCCTTGAAAATCAACATTCGATTTTTTCTGTTTTGGTATAAACCATACAATTATTTGCATTTAGTTGAATGTGCCTGAATTATAAGAGTGCTGCCGGTTAAAGAGTTAACTACTCATAAACTCGCGAGATGGCTGTATGTTTAGTATCCTTTACTCTTACTAAATGGCTAAGTGAAAGTAAAACAGTAATTAAAGAACGAAAAATATAGTTAATTTAATAAAATTTATATTTTTCACTACTAATGCATCAAAGTTATGAGCGTTTTTAGAACTAATATTAAGACTCTGATAATATGACGTAATGTTTTCGAACGTTTCTGACGAAAGTTGCCAGTGGTTTTTGTTATAAGGAATTGATAACTATGCATTGTTTACCCACGGATTATTAGTAAAGGGAGTGTGTAACGCCTATTCATAGCTTACTCACTGTATAGTAATACAGTTGTTACACAGATGTTTAACTTTTTTTTATTAGTAAGGCCGTTAGTTTATAAATACTTTTTTTTTATAGTTGATCTTATAGTTTGATACGCTAATAAAAATAATTGCTATTTTTGAATTCCCTGATTTTATTGATAAGATATCGTTAATTGCAATATTAATCTTGTTTTTAGTAAAATTGATACAAATTTACATTGTAAACGCAAACTTGAAAAAAAGATCGATTTTGTAGGCCTCGATTTTTTTGTGAATCGATTCATTAGACTACGATTCGAATCGATTTAAAAATCGATCTTTTTCGTAAAGAATCGCCATCCCTACAATAAATTAAACAACTGTCAAATTCATTTAAAAGAATAGAAAATATTTTTTTTATGATTTAGCTTCGCATTATTTGTGCATTTGAAATAAATATGTGTCTAACTCGGTTATAATAATTAATCAATAAATAATTATATCTATAGTTATTTCTAAGCATGCATTCGAAGGAATAACTCAAGCATTGACACCGTGCTGCATAGCCCCGCTGAATTAACAGAAAATCAAAGAATAACTGTGTAGATTTCTGATTTGATTTTTAGTAGAATCCCTCAAAATTCATTGTAATAAAATATAAAATAACAGTATCAAATAATGTTAAAGGTAGCTATGAAATAATTATAAATGAGTATGTAATTTCAAAATATTTTGGGAAACCTTGCTTAGACAGTAAAACTTTCGGTTTTTTTTTTTACCTATGGGGAAATTTCATTAACTTCATCTGGGGACCCTGCTGTCAACTGCTGTGGAAGATCTATAATTCTATACGATCTCGCTCATCTCGCTGTCTCTGTCTGTGGAAGAAAACATCTGTTTCGTGTTTGTCGACTGTGTCCGTGAATTTATTGATTTTATCAAATTAACTTGAAGCAACTTACGTTTGCGGTCTGCGTCGCAGCTTTTCATTGTTTCATCCCAGCGTTTTTTAAAATCGGTAACAATGTCCGGAGATGCTGAAGTTGATAGTGTAGAGCCGACGAAGCCGGTTATTATTGAAGACGTGATCAACAGCCTCGAGGTACGTATTTCATAGCATTTGGTACGTATTGGTACAGTCCTTTTGTTCCTAATGGTTGATAGGCGTTGCCACTTCACTAGGACACTGGGAGCTTTTGGACCAATGTAAAAGTTAAAAATAATGAAAACAAATGTCTGCAAAAGGTTGGGTTTTCGCTCTTGTTTCTAGTAGAAGCATTGATCCACTACGGTTATCTCTATGGAATGATGAGTTGGAAAATATATTTCGAGGTGTGGCACGGAGGAATCGAGACCCCTTTTTCAAGGGTTGGACTGACCAAATATAAATCATAACAAATTACACTTCTCTACAGGTGTCCTTGCATACAAAAAGAAACACTGTTGCATTTAATACGTTATTGCTCAATATAATTGTGTATTATTCGAGACAAGCTTTTTAATTAACTAATTAACTACTACAACTACTACTATTGTTACAACCTCCACTTGATACTGGATACGTATCTCGTGGATATAACCGGGTTTTTGTTACACCCTGTTTAGGGTTAAAAAATATTATAAAGTATAAAAAAATTAATGTCTTGTAGTTAAAATATTTTTTAACCAACTTCAAAAAGGAGGAGGTTTTCAATTCATCTGTTATTTTTTTAATATTTTTTTTTGTTATGTATAATTAGTTCTGTAATTAAAATTAAGTTTATGACTGCTTTTCTATAACTATTCAAAATTATAATTATATCTTTCATATTTTTCATTTTTGATTTACAAGAAATAAACATTTATTATTAATTGTTATATCTTTCAGGAGGAGGTAAAAGACCTTCATTATTTCAAAGACATGTTCTTTGAAAATCACCCGTTAGAGCTAGCTATCGAAAAAAATGATATTGTATTGAAGAAAAGAGATGTTATTGCCGCAAAGTTTGAAGCTGTTGATGGTAATTTATTTTTTTATGTTGAATTTTTTATAGTAAATCGTAAAGTTTAATTTATGATTAGCTGCTCCCCGCAGTTGCACCACATTGACTATTATGCCACAGGAACTTTAAATTTTTAGGGGATTAAAATTATACTATGTTTTATTCCACATCGGAAACATTAAATGTTTCAGAAGCACTCATCCCATCCGATCAGCGTGCAATGTTTTTCTACCTTAAAGGACGCTTGTACAACGTCATTCCCACATATGACCCTAAGGCCCTTGAGAGTCTGAGCAAGGCTGTGAAACTCGACCCGTGCATGATTGACGCTTGGAATGAGTTGGGAGAAGTTTATTGGAAAAATTTCAATTTGAAAGAGGCCAAAATCTGCTTCGAAGGGGCGTTGAATCAAGTAAGATGATTAATTGTAAATGTTAGAATATTAGGTTTCAAAGTAACATGTATTATGTTTGCTCTTCAACGGAACACAGTATTGTTTTCGCACTACAGGTTGGTGGATGAATATCTGACAGAGGTGTGGTCCTAAAAGAATATCGCTCAAGCAACCAAGTACTTGTATTTATATAAGCCAGTGGTTCATAGTTCATACCATTTTATTATTAAATTATTTTACAATTTGACAAAAAAAACTTGGTAAACCACCAACTGCATAAAACACCGACACATAAATTATTACAGTTTGCTATCATTGTCCACAGAAACGTCACCGCATTACTCTACGTAGCCTCTCGATCCTGCTACGTCAACAGACCGCCACCAATTCGGTCTCCCCTGACGCAGTGATGCGGAGTGTGGAACTGGCTAAGGAAGCAGTGGGCATGGACCCTAAGGATGGTCAGTCGTGGAGCGTGATGGGGAACGCGTTCCTGTGCCAGTTCTTTTTGGTGGCCCAAAACCCGGCCACGTTGAAGGTGTGCTTGGGCGCTTACAAGCAGGCCTGGCATGATCCTATTGCGAGGGGGCACCCTGATCTGCATTATAACAAGGCTATGGTAAGTCTTAATTTTACCCCACTGGGCCAAAGGGAGGGTATTGTTATTTATATTCCTATATGTATGTAAGTTTCTTTGGCACGCTCTGTATCCTTAATGGCATGATGGGTTTTAGCTTCAAAGCTGCCGTTAGATTTGTCTTAATTGTGAGTGAAGCTGGGTATAAAAAACTTATAAGAAACTAGCAGTGTCCCGTGGTTTCAACCGTGTATTCTATTATCCCGCAGGAACCGTGCATTTTTTAGGGATCAAAAGTATCCTCTGTTGTATTCCAACACCGAAAGTATCTATTTACAAAATTTTATCTAAGTACACTCCTTGAGCTGTTGTGATGAATACTTTTTTTTTTTATCCCAGAACAAACCTTATTTTTTTTCTTATTTCTATTTTTTATAAATACTCCAGGCTTTGAAGTACGAGGAGCTGTACCCCCAGGCGGTGGAGAGCTTCGTAATGGCTCTCCGCCTGGACCCCCCGTGGGGACCCCCCGCACACGAGCTTCTGCAGCTAGTCGATTACCTTAACTTCAACGAAGACCTGCTCCGAACCAAGGGGAAGATGAACACCAAACGTCTCACCAATTTGGTTAAGGTATATGACGAAATACTAACGCGAATGAGGTCGCGGGTAACGCAGTTAGTCTAAAATGCTGATTTATTTCCAGACCATGCACCCGTTCATGTTCGGCGACTACCAGCCAGGCACGCTGTACAGTATCGACGGCCGCAGGGCCGCCATTCAGCACGTGAAGCTGAACGAGCTGGTGGACGGGGAGAACCCAGGGAAGGTGGTGATGGGCCGCGTGATCGGCTCCATACACACCGATAACTCGGTCCCTTTGTAAGTTAGTTTGTATTAAAGACTCACAATTACACACGCAGATCATCATCAACCTATTTTTGTTCACAGCTCGACTTTGCACTCTCCTATTGAACGGCAATCTTTGTGGCTTTAAATTAACATAGATCATGCCTGACCAGGGAGTGGGTGTCAAGGAGTTAGTGTACTGCTTTCCACTGGGGTTGTAGCATGTGGAAAGATTTAGTCTCTGCCTATTCCAACGTAAGAAAAGCGTGACTATGTATATAGATCCTGAGAGAATCAGTTACTACGAGGTCTGGTCCTTGTAGTAAAAAATAATAAAGACCTCACGCTTCACAGCAGCTCTTCACTCACTACTCTGCGCCAGTGCCGTCTGAGTCTAGTGTCTAAGCTTGCCAAGTCGCTCAACGACTTCTGAATAATAGAAATGACAAAAGGTTGAACGTGCAATGTCTGCCTAACTCAAAACTTATTCTTATTCAATTCCAGTACTTTCGGCATAGTGGACGAGAGCATGACATGTTTATCAGTAACAGTGTACAACTGGGCGGACGGTCGCGGCGTCATAATCGGCGACTGTGTGGCCATGCTCGAGCCTAAAGTCGCCACGCACAGAAACAACGTTCCCTACCCAGTAAGTTATTATATTTAGTCATCGTGTACAAACGTGTACACGTATTTATAATTATACAATTACAATTAAAAATTCACGGCACAGATACAATTAATATAATGATAACAAACTACCCGACAGTAAAAATGAATCGAATATTAGAAAATAGCCTAAGCAGATTATTATTATTGAAATGTTATTATAGTTTGGACGACTTTTTTAATGATATATTTGAATTAATGAAATTTGTCAGCCCCTACCCAATATATTGCAATGCCCTGGCGGATACATATATGACACCTTTATTTATTATTAAGATCTACTTGTGACACATATTATAATGAAATAACTGATTGAAATTAAAATTTTGAATTTGGGCGGTCGGTCGCGGCGTCTGCATCGGGGACTGTGTGGTCATACTCGAGCCTAAAGTCGCCACGCACAGAAATTACATTCCCTACCCGGTACGTTATTATATTTAGTAATCGTGTATATTAAATTTAGTCATCGTGTACAATGTGTATGCGCGTTTATGAGTGTTTAACTGGGTGGATGGTTGCGGCGTCGTCATCGGAGGTCACTCTCGAGCTTAAGGTGGCAACGCACACAAACAACATTCCCCACGCGGTACGTTACTAAATTTAGTCATCATGTACACGTGTACATGAAAGTATAACTGGATCGACGGTTGTCACTCGAACTTAAAGGCGCAACGCACACCAACAACATTACCTACCCGGTACATTTTTATATTTAGTCATCGTGTACAAGCGTGTACATGTGTTAATGAATGTATAACTGGGTGGACGGTCGCGGCGTCATCATCGACGACTATGTGGCCACAATCGAGCTTACGTGGCAACGCACACTAACAACATTCCCTACCCAGTACATTTTTATATTTAGTCATCGTGTACAAGCGTGTACATGTGTTTATGAATGTGAAACTGGGTAGACGATCGCGGCGTCATCACCAGTGACTGTCACTCGAGCCTAAAGTCACCACGCACTCCAACAACATTCTCTACCCGGTACGTTATTATATTTAGTCATCGTGTACAAATGCACACGTGTGTGAACGTGTTCAACTGAGCCGACGGGTCTTCCGTCATCAACGGCGATCGTATGACCTTACCCAAGCCTAAAGTCACTATCTATTTCGAACAACTCGTTATAATAATTAGTCATCGTGTACAAGTATAAATGAACATGTGTATACATGTGCATGATTCAGTGTTTACAAGTACTTTAACTATAACCATGTTATTGTTATCTAATTTTCAGGAAGCGATCGTTAACAAGGTGAAACAAGTTCCCGTCGTTGAAAACGTTAATAGGAAAACCCATTTGGTAAGTTGAAATAATAAATAGGATTGAGAAGATGTTCATAAATTATCTACTCTGTTCTTCTTTTTCTTCTTTCTTCTATTTTCTTCTTTTTTTTAATAGTTTTTTTTTTCTTTTTTGTTTTTACTACGGTCTGATATTTCCAATGGCTAACGATTATGGCGTAATTTATTTTCGTGTGCACTAAAGAGTTTTCTATACAGTTCTATTTTATATTCCTAGGTGTACTCCTTCCGTTCGATCCGCGTCAACGACCCGACGACACTACGCGTCAACGGGAAGAAGATCGGACGCAATGAATTCGCGAGCACTCGCGTCACTAGCACCTACGAGGCGCATTGAATATACAGAGAAAGACGTCGATAGGGGTTAAGTTTTCGACACTTCACCTTGGTCAGCTCGGGATTTCAGCCTCTACTACACAGGTGCGGTATTGCACGCGATAATGCGCCGCTAAAATCTAACCAGATGTTTAGTTTCTGAGAATGCCGCGTCTTTTCCATGGCGGTATTTTAGCTGTGTTAACAAAAACAGATACACCAAAAACACCTGTGTGGTGGTGGCTTTATCATTCAATGATTTTTCTATGAACCGTGTTGATTAGGCTTGGAACCACTTGCTCGTTTGGAATTACATGAATGAGTGACAGAAAAAGGCAGCTAGTGAAAATGCGTGTCTGTGGAGGGTGGGTCCTAAGTCCTGACCCTTAAGTATTTGGTTTCCTGACATTTTTTTACTTAAGTCGTCCTTACTTCCTTTAGTTTAGGACTATTATACACCAAATCAATATAAACTATAAAATTATTAAAACTAAGTTCTTATTTGAATGGTTAATTCCTAGTTGGCCTTACGTGAAATGTCGAAATCAGAGGCTGTCCTCAACCCTTCTTTAACCCTTTAAGGACCCTGTTGATCGAAATTTTGTTTTTTGAATTTTTTGGATGCTATACCAATTTTTTTAATTGTGAGATCCTGTGAGTTCCTGTTTGGAAATTCAGCCCATGCATATTTTCGCTGAATATAAATAATATATATCAGTTTTAGGATTTTTTCGGCTACTTTTAAATTTGTTTTCAAAACGTGCTTGCTATTCTAGGATTTTGAGTTTAAGGAAAGATACATTTCTTTCATATTTATTTTAGATAAGTACGGTTTATCCGATTAATTGGCTTTCTCACTCAAATAATATTATTGTGAAGTATTATAATATAAATTATTATTAATCGGGAACACATTTTTAATATTTTTTCGACTTAAGTTACAGTAATGTTTAACCTAATATTGTATTAAATTATTCAGATTTATAACACTTTAAATAATTTTAATCGGTGTTGCACCAAAATCAATGTTAATTGTCTACTTATAACCTTAGTGAACAATTGTATGTCAGTATTTTAACCTATTTTAGTAGATACACGTCCTTAGTCAAAATTCCGTATCTGCCATCTAGAGTGTGAGTGTGTATTGTAAGTGTAAATGTGAAGTGCAAGTGCGAAGTGCCATTGAGTTCGGTTCGATGCTTTAACCTTAATTCATGTGTTGTGGTTTGTCAAATATTCCATACAAATGTTTTACTCTATAACATACATAACAGGGGCATACTGAAGTGTGGCTTGATTTCCACGACACCTGTCAAACCAACACAAAATGACGATCCATTTTTTTTTGTAAAACACTTTTGAAGTAAAACTCCTTTACTCACGCTTGACTTGAGGAGTAAGCTGGTGAATGCGTTACGAAAAATGTGAACGGGCGAGGCGAACGGAAGTTGAGAGGGAGATATAAGTTTGTCAAGATAGAAAGAGAGAGAGTTACGTTTCGTATATTATTTTAACTATCTTTTATATATTTTTTTTAAATAGTTTTTTTAGTTGGTGTTTTACTTCTTACTATGTGTCCTAGCAAAGATTCGTTTATTTCTTCTATTATATTTTTTTTTTCTAAGAGATGATACTTACCGCAGTCGGAACTGAACTCAATAGCACTATAGAATCAGGGCTGAATATCACATTGGATGGAGATACGTCATGACTAAGTACATTAGATTTGTATCAATTGGTGTCTATTTATGAGTGTGGCTTTATTAGATTTTTTAGTGTCACTTCTGTACGTGTGTACTCAAGTAGGAAAATGACGGCGGACGAAGTGATCCTATAAGGGTTCCTTTTGACTTCGGAACCCTTTATTTATATCTCATTGAATACTACTTGGTGTAATGTGACATGTCTAAAGGTGGATTAATTAAGTCTTATGTTTTTGTTGCCAAATGCCTTTAAACAATCCTAAACAATAGTCAAGAGCCGTAAAGATTTCTTTTGTATTATGTAAAGACGACGCATATGCTATAAAACAGTAATCATGAGTGACCCCTTACGAATTATTAAAAGTTTGACATTTTAATCCGCTAGATGGCGTTAAATATAACTAAATGAGATTAGTGCTATTTTCGACCGTACCACAACGATTGTTAGAATTCGCGGAGTTGCTTAAAACTAAATCAGTTTTATAGCATTTCTTTGGATGAATATATTATTTGGGGAAGTGTGACATAGAAAGGTTTGTGAATTATGAAATTCTAAAAGGAAAGCATCTGTAAACGAGGTTGGTAATTAATTTGTATGATGTGGCAACCCCAAAGGGTAGGCTTGAGGAATGATATCGAATTAATATGAACAAACCCCGGAGGGAAACTCGAAGACTGTCAGTATTGGAGGAAGGGAATGAACTAGTTAGAACTTGTTGTAAACGAAACTATTTTGGAAATGTAGGTAGGGACGAAATGCGCGTAATTGTAACATGGGAGGTAGTAGCGGGCTATAACAAATAAAACTAAAAAATTTTTTTTTTTTGTACATAATTTTTTTATTATAAAAAAAAAAAACTGTTGTTATCTGTTTTGCTAGATAATACTAGTCACGAATATAATGTTCTTTTTAATTATATAATTCGCTCCCCGTTATTAAATTATAATATCTAAATAAAAACAAACAGTAAAAATTTGTAATCTTGACGCTGGCGTTGAAAGGTAATAATTTATTTTTAACGTGACACGTTGTGTTCTGTGGCGTTATTATAGATAAATGCTTGTTAATAATTATTATTTATTATTAAATTGTGTAGTGTTAGTATAATTGTGTAAGAAGTTAGCCTTATAATTTGAAACGCTTGCAATTTTATTCTAAATTTAATATTAAATCGAATTAATTAAAAAGGTTACTAAACTTTTCTAAATAAACGGCCAATCTTTTCTAAAAGTTTATCAATTTCCGGACATCTTGGTCTTTCGTACCTGTACTTTGAGATCTGTGAATAGTAATAGTGGTTGTACAATTATTGTTAGTATTTTTAATAATCCCATGACATTTATATATAATAATAAATAAATAAATATACGATGTATTTGTCTGTATTAATGTAATCTCGAAATATTGTGGCTAAATAACCAGAATAATGTACACATTATGAAATAGAAAAAGCGGCATATTATACCGTAACCGATAATGGTTTAATTTTATACACGGTTATTCCGTTTTCATAACAATTTCCATATATTATGGGTACCTAATAATGTAATATTTTTATTATTCAGTAAAAAATACAATCGTTTTTAAATTCTCGGTGTCTATATAAAACTAAATGTACTCATACTCGTAGAATACAATTAATATTAAATAAAACACGTAGTAGTATCAGAATGGTTTTATTTTAACAATAAGCACTGGTTGGAGCCGCTATTCTCAATTTCACATATTCACATCGATTTTTCTTGTTACTTAATTGAGGCTAGCATAGACGAGGGGCTTTTGTCCCAATCCCAAGGAGGATAAAAATCCCCGGAGTTTTTGACTGCTGAGCCGTTTTGCTTGTCTAGCCACGGGTGCGGCTCTGCACGCGCCATAGTGTTTTCCCATACAACAAACAACAGTTGTGTTTTGCCGTACTCGTGGCAAGTTATGAAAAACACGACAGTTGTGTTTTCTGCAGTGAACGTGTTAATAGGTTCCCTTTTTGTACGAGGTGTTTCGTAAGGTAAGTAAGTGGCGGTAAATCTCGTGTGCGTTATTCTATTTTGTTTTTTTTTTTTTTTAATTTCAGTTGTTTAGGGTAAAGTAAATAGTGTGTAACGTTTAATTCTATAATTTAATTACGTTATTAGACGTTGGTGAGTCTGTGGACTGTATATTATGATATTCTAAATCACAGTTCATCTTCATCTTAGGTGTACCGCTTTCAAAGAATATTGACGAGTACTCAGGTACCAACCCGTAATTGCAAACAAAATTTTCTCACTATTACTAGAAATGTCTAAGATACTTTTATCCGCCTAGGACAAAAATCCACGGAGCTTTCCTTACGCGGTACGTCGATGAATTATTTTGATAAAGCTTTAATTTGTTTAAAGATGGTTTTAATCTTTGTACGCTTTGATTCGACAAAGTATCTGAAACACTATACCAGAACATTAACGCTACTTTAAGATATCTAAGCGTTCACTTCCCATAACTTTAGATCGTTTTCAACCACTTCCGCGTACTTTTCGGCTTTACGCCTGTCTCTAAATAAGGGCCTTAAGGTTTTAAGGCCTAGCCCTAACAAGGCCTTGTTGTCTAAAAGGTCGTTGAGCTTGTATACCAGAAGAGGGTTGTAATGCAAGCGAAGCAGGCTGGGGCGCGAGTACAGATATTGACTGTCTCGGAGGTTCCAACGGGCCCAGTTTTCGACTGTTTTGTTTCCACTTGCCACCTGCAAAGTTATGAAGTAGAAGTTACAAAGCCACTCGATAATATCGCAGTCCGTCCCGCATCCTTTTTCAGTTCTACCATGAAGATATTGTCGCAGGAGTGTAAGGTCGCGTGCATCCTAATACAAAATGTGCTGAAGATTGATTATATTAAAGTAAATATCATAAAAACTCCTGCAATATTTTCGAGCGATAGTACCTAATCCGTCAGTGAGGAGTAGGCTTAAGGCTTCGCCATTGCACGGAACTGTGACCAATAAGCAGCATGATTACCACTCAGGTTGAGTGGTAATCATTGCGTTTTGCAACACAACGACGCAAGCTCGAAACCTGGAGGCCTACCATGACGTCATATAGCGATTCAGTTGAGGACCTAAACTGAGCCGCGTCGCATAATCGTACCGTGACGTCTTATTTTTTATATTTCTGCCATTTTCAACCTTAACTGGAAATAGTTTAGGTTGAAAATGGCAGCAATATAAAAAATATGCGACGCGGTTCAGTTTAGGTCTTCAATTGAATCGCTATAAGAGGTCATGGTATGCCTCCTGAACCCTACACCAATTAAATAATTATTTACTACTAAGAGTTTGGCCCTTCATGAGATCTCATAACTTTTTAAAAGCTAAAGCTGTAGTTTTGTTTACCTTTTTATTGGGTTTTTTAAAGGAGATGTTTGAGGTTTTCGAACTCAATAAGAGATTTTCCTCATTAAATATATGCTGAAGTACTTTTTAACTTACCCTGATGTCCCCGACTTGCTTCAGAAAGTACGATGAGAAGTAGAACCTCAGATTGTCAGGAGACGTGGACGGTCTGTTGTTCCGAATCCTTATGTACGATCTCAGCATATTGTACCCCGTCCTTTTGTATTTAAAAACCTGGAATTAATCAAATGTAATCGAAGGGTTCGTGGATTTTCACTGAGGGTGGCCACACGTTTGACTACAATCTCGTCTGGAGTTAAGTAATGATGTGGCTGAAAACCAGTTAAGTGTACCCGGGTCGTGTGCCCCGCCTGGACGGAGCCACGCGCCTCTCTTAGGAGGGTAGTCGGGAGCGACCTCTCGCTGCCGGCGCTGTTCAGCGCCATGGCCTCCAGCAAGGAGATGTGGGAAGCGATCGCGGAATTCTCCTCTACCGTGATGACACAAAAAGAAAAGGCGGAAAGGGACCGGGAGGACGACGCCCTCTCGCTCTCAATCCGCCGCCGAAGAGCGGGCCGCAGGCGCCTGGCTTATGCTCACCACCTGCCGCCGTAACAGGGACTTTGGGTGGCGGACCGGGGGGTCCAACACCCAAGTCAAATAGTCCCGAGATGACATGCGTTATGGCGTGTTCCCGGAACGCATCCAAAAGAAGACAGGAGGCGAAGTCTCCCGAGACGAGTCCAATCTCGGACACCCGCAGAGGTGGTCGCGGAAGCGCGAGGCGAACCCGTGGTCACCTCAAAATGCGGAGAGAAGAACAGCCCGGGGGTAAATCCCGTCAGACTAGCTGGCGGGGGAGTCCCACATAACCACACGGTCCCCCCTGGGGCTGGGTGGTATGCGTAATGCACCAGGGGAAAAAAAAAAAAAACAAGTTAAGTCTAATATAAGTCTGGCTCTCAAGAACTTCTGCCGATAATTAATAGAATCAGGCGTTTAAATACATTTTTGCTGTAGGGAGTAAAAAAGATAAATAAGGCCGTTGGCCGTATCTATTTTTTTTACGTTAGTTCAATTTAGGTCCCAGGTAGGAAAATCCGACCTAGACGAATAAATGACGTCATTCTAAGGTCAGTACTTTATTCGTCGGTTATGTACGTCCCACAGACGTCAATTTAGCGCCAGGTTTTTAAGGGTCGTGAATTTACGTTTTATCGACGTCTCTTTACGCATGGCTGTGACAAATTGACGTCATCTGCCGAGGCTCCCGACGTAGTAAAATGACGTCAGATACGTCTAAAATGACTGTAAGCGGACATCAAACTGACGTAAAATTCCTACCTGGGGTAGGGGGTGTTACGTTAGGGTCATGATCAGTTCAAACACCAGGAAGCTTACCTGATAAATAAAATTCCCCGTAACATAAGAATCGATATAATGCGTTCCGTAGCTCTTCATAAACCTTCTAACTTCAGCCGTATCACTGACATTCAAGTCCTGAATGGCTCTATTCACATATTCCTTCACCTCTGCGTCTCTCAAGTCATCCAATTTCACAGTCTTGTGTTTCTTAGCCAGCTTTACCAGTACATAGCAGCAGTTGTCTGGCTTCGCGTCGTACTCTATGCCGAATGTGCGCATGATTTCGTCCAATATCCAGTCGCCCATAAACGCTTTCCACGGTTTGTCTGTACTGGAAAATTGGGAAGATTTCGTAATAGGTCCATTGGTATTTTATAAACGATTAGCTGCGCCCTGCGGCTTAACCCGCATAATTACATTTCATTCAACAAATAAACAAACGAAATCTTATTATGAAATCACTCACCCTTCTATCCTAAAATTCTGGAAATACGCATTCAGCAGATCTTCGAAGGTCTCGCACAGCTGGACATCCATGTCGGTGATGCCATCACCTAAAGCCACCTCGCTGGAGACATTCACGAAAACTCTGATGTTCTTCTCGCTGAATGGAACTATCACCTCTTTGCTCTCCTCGCTCTCGTAGTCGGCCGACACCACTTGGGTCACTTGGGACAAGTCACCATAGCTGGAGGAAATGGTTTTTAAACCTATTAGTTTTTTTTTTTTATTTGCCCATAAAGGCCATGACCTCATGACGCTGCCGATTGGATCAAGCATAATCGACCGTGTCTGGGCGTGAATTGGCTTGATCAGGGATTGTGTCTAGTTAATGTAATGGACTGCTGATTGGAGGCCTGCATCTTCATGCCGACTAGACGATAGACTGCATGGTGTATGGCCACCTTTATGTATTACTAAATATTTCCCGACAAGCTAAACATCCGAAAAATGGAAGGAATGGAACACCCTCTCAGTAGTCTGGTTTCCCGATAACTAATATAAAGGCCTGCGCAGACTAGGAACAGTCCTCGGGTCGGGATTTTGTCCTTCAAAGTAAACCTTTTACAACTGCATCAATTAACGCTCACGAGTGACTTAAAGTACCGAGTGGTGTAGTAAGCCATGTACCTACTACTTTTTTGAACGGATAAAAAAGCACCGCAAGGACTTTGTCCCTCATCTACGCAAGCCTTAATATTGAAGTCTTCAAGTCGAGAGTATATTTTGGGCTAGCATGCTCCATCGTCGACCGCGTCGTCGCTTACCATCAGGTGAGACTGTTGTAATGTATATAAAATCTTTAAGATCTACATACAAATTGTACAAGTTACTATACACTACGCATTATTTTACGTAATTAGGTAGTTGTTACAGTTTATAAAATCCCTATGACTCAGTATATATGCTGGGATAATGAGGTAAACAGATGCGGTAAGATTTGAATCATATACCACATCTGAAGTCACTGAATAAACAATCGTCATTATTAGGTACTTTGAGATATTTGATATTTAGGTAGTTTACCTACATTTTCGAGATAGTAACTACGCACAGGTATTAGTAGGCGATTACGTAACTTTTATTGCAATTTCAATCAGGTGATTCAAACATATATACGTACGTAATTATCACTCGCTATTCGGTGAAGGAAACCTACCCGAGAATTTTTTCGGAGGTAGGTATGGTATCCACCAATCTGGAACGGGCCCCTGTGGTGGATTATGGCCTAACCCTCCTCGCGAAAGTGAGGGGAGACCCGTGTCCAGCAGTGGGACGATGTGGGTTGATGATGATGATGATATAAATATAAATGCTATCTGATCTGTTTACACCGCAGGTAAACAGTCAGGCAAATAATTCGTTCAATAATAATTAATACAGTAAAAAAGGAAATAAAAAAAAAAAAGAAATAATTTAAAATTCAGTTGTCAATATTACAATGCTTGTCAATTTTAACCTAGTAAGGCTGATTTGATCAAAAGAACGTTACAAAAAAGAAACATTGTAAAACGTGACCAGACCATTAATTTTTAAGAGATACACGCTGTAAATATCGCTATTCTACTTGTGACAACACAATAAAGTCATCGACAACCAATTAAAATCGTAATTAACGTTCATGGAACTTAGAACAAGAGGTTAGACGAAAGATAGCGAATTTTAAGAAATCAGCGTTCCTTCGCCGATATTCAGACTGAATCGACCGTGCGAACATTTAGAGTCGGGCGATCGAAGACACACATACATAATAAATATATTACTCACACATACACATACATTATTCTGATGGTTCTAATCTAGTTATAGATAATGTTTTAATCTATTGACATTAATTACGATGCGAACTATTAAAAAAAATAATGAATCTCAACAACAATTTAACCTAATCAACAAAATTGTAGACAATTATTTACCTTTTATTCTTTGTATTTTCTTACTTTATAGGTAACTACAATTTTTAACATACAGATAGATTGGAAGAACCTCTGCTACTTCAATCTACCATTTTGTTTAATATTGTAAGAACTATTTCAATAGTTAATTTGTTATTGAACTTGTGTTCAAAGACACTGTATAATAAAAACTCATCTTGGACTTCCCTAAACAATTATCGGAGCACTAGTTTAAGCACTAGATTCACACACAATAATAACTGGAATTCCGCAGTTTCTAAGCATATCTATCTATTAGTAACACACCTCGCTGAAATGTATGTAAGGAGTGTGCCACAATCCAATACATCTAATTAATTTTTAGAAGTACCAGACAGACCTCTAGTTAGCTATTACAAAATTAACGAATAGAGTTTTCTGTCTATTTTTCTCGCCCCTAAAAAACTGAGTAGGAATTTAATTATCTAATAGTTTATTTCAAGTTAAAACTTACTTTGCAAACACGTCGATCGCGTTCCCAATGTTCAATCCATAGCCTAGGTCACCCTCCTCACTATCACACACGCTACAGGAGAAAACTAGGAAAAACAAGAAAAACATTTTCCCGTCAACGTGGCATCTCAGCGCGACAGTGTATCGCTGGGATGGTAGAGCACAAACTGTCATTTTTTCAACATTTCGCTAATGTAAACAGAAACGTTGTGCACTTGACCCGACAGATTAGCGTGTAGGTACGTTATCTCTGCGCCGCTTTTAATTGTGATTTATATTCGCTTCCCAATTGTGGGAAACAACGCGGAGGTGGTTTTTTCACGAGCTAGTTCCCATTGCTCCGACTCTTTTCTACTCTGTTTAAATTCAAATTGTCTGTACTTTTCGTTTCTTAAAATGTTCGCTCCTTTCAGACATCAATGCTTCTATCATACCTATAATCAGCTTATATTCGTCCAATGCTGAACGTCAGCCTCTCCTAGTGAACGCCACTGAGCCCAATCTTCGGCTCGCCCCATCCAGTATCCGCTAGCCGTTTTCCGTAAGTCGTCACTCCACCCAAGCTAGTCTCACTATGTTCAGTGCCGGATTAAGCAAGCCCGTAGCAAATCTTTCAAAGAGCCCTTGATCTACTATGGGTTCTTAAGTATAAATTGATAAAAAAACAATTGTCTTTGTAGAAAAAGTTGTAACGCTTCACGTTTTTGTGACATCAAGTAAATTCAATATAATATCTTCATAAGTTTCACTCAAAAAAAATACGTTCAGGCGGAGATAAGTGGGTTTGAATATGCGGGGCCTCCTTTCGCGCGGGTCGGTAGCAATTGCAACTCTTGCTACGTGGTTAATTCGGCACTGCATAGACTAGGAATATCATGCCTTATTCATTTAACTAGCTGTTATCCACTAATTCGCCTGAATTTCTGCCGAAAGCAGTTGCTACGCAAAGCCAGAAGGTACACAAATCGTATCCTATCTATTCTATGGCCTAGGGCGGTTACTATGCTTCCTAAGCAGGCTGGAAAAACTATTGGAATCGGTTCTGTAACTTTTACGTGATGTAAATAGACAGCCAGACAATTATATTTTTCATTTGACTGAGTGACGAGACGAGCAAGTCGTTCACCTGGTGGTAAGCGCTACGCCTGCCCATAACAGTTACAGTGCCACCCAGAACTTTGCATCGCATAATCCTGCGCGGCTTTGACTTTAGAACCTTTAGACTTGAGACTTTAGAGCCGATGTCACTGGGTAACGAGCGCAGTGCAGTGCCCAGGAAACAGTGCCCTTCAAACCGGAACACAATAATGTTTGCACTCTACAGCTTGGCGGATGAATATCTGGCAAATAAATAGACCTCATTTAATAAAAATTATAAAAGAATTGTCTTGTTGACCAGCTAATTTTAACTCGTAATCCACTTTTTGTAAATATAAATGTAGGTACACAGTAATATTTTTTACGTAATTAGTATTTTTCATAATTATCTAATATTTTTGGAACTCCAGTCACTTAGTGACTGTCAGCCCGCGTAGGCTTATAATAAAATATCAGATAATATATATAATTATGTAATGTTGTTTTTAACATTAAAAAGCAATTGGCATTCAACAGAGGCTAATCGATTTTTTCTAGTTTTCAAAGGAATCGCTTTATCGATAAGGATATTAAAATTAACTGACCCATTAAACTCATTCTTAATAAAGCTAGATTTATTAATTTCACGCGCCATATTTTGTTGAAATCTGTAATATTACAAGATAATTTAGGATTTTGTTTGAAAATAATTATTTTTTTGTTTTTTTAAATTATAATTGAACAATATTTCTGAAGTTATACAATACCTATTTATTTCTAAATACTGCTGACTAAGTTTACTTTTCTGCCGACTCTACACACGAACAACGTCCTTGTACTATATCCTATACGAACAAAAAAATAAAATTATAAATATTATGTCTAATTAGATTTTCTAAGCACAATTTATCACTGTTCCATATTCTCGATAAGGTACGTGAAGAATAAAAAATAAAAATCAAGGCCGCGTACAATATTGCGTTTGAACATACCGACACGTTTTAGAGATAACCTCCGTGACCTATAATGTGAATTAACCCTTATCGTGAATAGTTGTCACTACAAATATGTGTTGAGGGAATTACGCGTGAAACCAATCCTTAAAAAAGTTGTCTTTTGTTTGTCAAATGAAAAACATCTGATTAGTGCCCGTTTTGTTTATTTTACACACAGATGCAGTCATGCCTTTCTCCCGTTGGGATAGGCAGAGACTACATCTTTCCACATGCTGCGATCCCAGCGGAAAGCAGTTCACCAACTCCCTGACACCCTGACGGGAGTTGCACAACTTGATTCCTCCATCTCCTTTCCACCATCGGACAACAAGACGTACGGAAACACGGCATCCGTCTAAGGTTGACATTCCTCCGATCCGTACGAAGCGATTTATAATCCGAACAGCGAAGGAATGGGACACCTTGCCAGCGTCTGTGTTTCCCGAAAACTATAATCTGAAAGTCTTCAAGTCGAGAGTGAATAGGTATCTTCTAGGCAAGCGTGCTCCATCCTTGACCGTGTCGACACTTACCACCAGGTGAGGCTGCGGTCAAATGCTTGCCTATTTTGCAATAATAAAAATAAAAAAAAAACTCTTCGGTTTTCTAGAACTATAGGCTGTGTAGGGTCCATGCGTGTGTGTTTATTTTATTACTTAGTTATTATAGGTGTAAAACTAAGTTATAGGCAGTTTCAGGTTAAGTCAAATTCTTTGACTTTTGTCGCTGACTGTACTCGAGCATTCTTGATAACATTAGCTAAACTAATTCAGTCAATAACCCCGATCCAGTGATAAAGGAATTTAGAACTGAGATTATTGTCACATTTTTAGTGAACTTCTTATGATACGAAAGGTAAATTATATTATTCTGATGCTACCAGGAGTATGTAAGCTAGTAAACTAGCGTTAGTACATGCATGCTTATAAATATTTATCGTAACAAAATAATACCAATAATTTAGTCAAAATTCACTTTAATTTCTTTCACTTTAATAATTTTATGATTAACTTGTATAATATAAAATTATTTACATCCATTTTTTCGCTTATTATTTTAGTCAATTCTAAATGCATTGTCTGTTGATCACGCATTATATCTGAAAATGTAGGTTTTTATTTACATTTTTAGCTAATATTGCACTTGTTACTTTAAAATGTACGGAAATATTATATAATAAAAACGGATTGGCACTTTAAAGTTTAAATTAAGTTTTTTTAAGCGCCCCCTACAATACAAGCTTAGTTGAAAGATTCCTTAAATCGACGCTAGATGGCGCAGAATTAAACAATAACATTAAGGCACTTTGATTTATTTACAAACTTAATTTTCCTAGTTGTTAAGTAGGTAAGTTGTATAAATTGACCCTAAATAATTTATGAATAAAATAATTATAAATATAAAGATCACATTTTCGTATTTCTTAACATTTTATAAAAATGCAATGAAGATAAAGTTTTCATAATGGAAAATAAAATCATGCAACAACTAAAAATATGGCTTATTCACTATCAGGTAAATATAAAAATGCTATCTTTTTAAATATAATAGCTAATATTTTCATGACTTTCTACGGCAATTTAATGTGAACATTGCTTTGTGATGTCACTCACTGCGCTAAACAAAAGTCCTGTATATACAAAGGACCTTTTTCATATAAACAATTTTTTTAATATTGAGTCCACATGTGCGTTTATTTGGTTTTAATTGATTTATTAATCCATTTTTTAATTATTTAGGTATTAGGAATCAATATAGTGATGTTATCCACTTCAAATTCTTTATCCTTAGATACTACTTAGAATTCTAAATACATACAATAGTAATATATCCAATTTTCCTTGACCAAAGGAACTTAGCCCTTAACGTACCTTTAAAAACAATATTAAATATCCCATCATCGTAAGCGTTCATTTTATAATTAGGAAACAAAATCACACTTAATTCCTATACTTTAAAAGGCAGATACTGCTATCCTCAAAGAATGTTTAAAAAACTCCACATAAATAAATCGAGATTTTATTAAATTTTTGGTCATATTACTATTGTGAAGTATAACCATAAACTAACTTCCAATATTCTATTCGTCACATGTTACTTTCCCACAGTTTTAAATAATTGTCTATGACTTCTTCAAACCACTTTTTCTTCTTTGCGTCTTTGAACGCAGGCGCTAATGTCTTTAATTCTAATTGCAATAAGGCTTCATTGCCTAATAGCGAGTCTAGATTTCTCAACAGGCTCTGCTCGCCGTGGAGTTTCAAAAGACTCGGGTATGAAAAAATATAATAATGTACTCGCAAACGTTTCATTGCCCAATTCTCTACGGTTTTGTTACCACTGGCCACCTGTAAATAAAAAAAAAGATTAAAAAATGTTCCATTGCAGAATAAATTATGAATGCAAAGCTGTCAAGAAGGACCTTAATAAAGAATCCTTATGAGTATGAAAATTAATAAATGTCGATGTAAAGTGATGGATTCATAATGAATATGGTCAAATGGTCATGGTTATTATGTCTTCTATGGTCATGGTCATAGTCATTATGTCCGTTTACTTTGCTTCAGTTTTAAGACCACTAAGCCATGAAGGGCTTACCATGGCAAATATCACGGTTAATCTTTTATTTTAGCATAATACTTTTACGTCATTCTCATTACTAAATGAGACTAGGAAGTTGTAAGTATATAATAGACCATTGTTACCTTTATCTGGCCTATGTGTTTCGCATGCCACGGCGAAAAGTATCCTTCTAACTCCTTAGCAGTTATATCTGCAACTCCTTTAGACTTTAGCCTCTCTTTAATCATAGAGTACGCAGTTCTAGAGAATACAAACACCTGGAGTGAGAGCATAGACAAATCATAAAGTAAAAAAAAAACAGTGCACATATTTTTCACAATTCTGGTTACCCAAAAAAGCGGCACGTTATCGATGGATACCATAATTGGTAAACAGATCGATGGGCGCGGTCAAGGTTTCCTCTAGATTCTTTTTTATTTTACAAGATTATTCTTGAAAATTTTAATTTATTTTCCTTTCTGCTTAGGTACCTAATCTAATCCTTTTGTGGAAAATTTGTGACTTCCATACGTCGCGGGTCGTGTGGCTGACGCGCGCGTCAGATGCCCGAGAGATATCAAAAGTAGAGTCGCTTCCGATCACCATACATTTGCATCTTACAGACTTTCTCTAATAGTGCTCTGCCACCAAGACTTGTCTTCTTTCACGGTTGATTGATTTTAAATCCACGACCTATGATATTTAACTGATAAATCATTGTCCTAGGTATTTAATGGAGGGTATGTTAGTTTAAACATGGTAGGTAAATAACAAATATCCCATTGCTATCGATAATACTAAATCAAAATTTTCTGCGGAATTTACCGTTGCTACCGACTAAAATATTTTTAATAAGTATCCAAATCAATAAAAAGTAAAGCTAGGCATGTTCTTAGCGCGGAAAACGTTCTACCTACCCCCAGTCCCGACAAAAGGCGTCCCGGTGGAACACCCTGGGGTTTACTAGGTATACCGTCAGGATGGCTGAAGGGGAGTCCCACATAACCATCCGGTCCTACTCCGGGCCGGGTGGTATGCGTAATGCATTCCCCAGAAAAAAAGGCATGTTCTTAGCAAAAATGTTATCCGCCGGACAAAAATTAAAGTTATTGAATTTTGGGTCACTATACATTTTGACAGTTAAGTCAGTCATGATGGCTATGGGAGTGAAACTGAGTGAACGTATCAGACAAACTGCAACCTTAAACCAAAGCACACTTTAAGTCAAACACATTAAGACAGCACTTTGAATAAGAATAACAGATATGGAATTTAATGAAAGTGAGTCAAAGTGTCCGTGTGATGAAAATGCTGGCGGAAGAGAAAAGTCATGAGTAAGGTTGAGCCAAGCAATCCCGCATCCAAACATGAAATGACCTGACAATGGTCGACCTGATTCTATTCTGTCATTTGGTTACTGTATTTCAGGATTTGTCTAAACTAGAGCACTTGGCCAAAGTAAACAGCGAGGAATTGGATTCATTTCGTATCCAATACTTCTTGGTAGAAACAATCAAAAGTAAATCATGATTATTGATCAGCTGTAGGGTGGCCGCCCATATTATTATTATCGTAATGGTAAACGATTTCAATTTAACATTATTAATAATGAGCTGGAGGCCTACCATGAGGTCTTATAGCGATTCAGTTCAGGACCTAAACTAATCCGCGTCGCATAAGCGTACCGTGACGTCTTATTTTTCATGTTGCTGCCATTTTCAACCTAAACTGGATTCAGTTAAGGTTGAAAATTGCAGCAACCTAAATTGAGTCGCTAATAAGCCAATCTCAACCTAAACTTGATCCAGTTTAGGTTGAAAATGGCAGCAACATAAAAAATAAGACGTCACGGTACGATTATGCGACGCGACTCAGTTTAGGTCCTCAAGTGAATCGCAATAAGACGTCATGGTAGGCCTCCTGAATGTCAAATTGGATATGTTTACCGTTACGATGTGTATCGGAGGTCACCCTACAGACAATTTTCTAAAACCATGACCGGTAATCAGGGCATTAAAGATTTATCATAATTCTTTTCAATATATAATCTGATTTCTTGAAATGAATCAGTTCGTCATTTCCAAATTGAAATCATATTGAATTAATACTTCTGCAAAAAGAATAGAATTTATTGGGCATTTAACTTGTCTTGTTTAACAGACTAAGGGACTATCCAAAAAGTACGTCACACGTTAAGGGGGGAGGGAGTTGACGAAGTGTGACATTATGTGACAAAGGGTGGGAAGGGTCCTACATTTCGTGACGTCACATTTCAAAATCTAATACATCTAAGTGTTAAAATTCCAAATAAAACTAATTTCGGAACTGCTGTCTTAATTTCATAATTTCTCGATATATAATTGAAAATATGTGACGTCATACGTCAAGAGAGGCGGGGGTCTCACAAATGAGATCAAGTGTGACGAGGACGGGGAGCGATCAAAAATCACGTAATTAGTGTGACGTACTTTATGAATGACCCTTAAGTTATATGACGAATAAATCATTATTTTTCGAAACGGATTGAATGTCATTTTTTATGTCCCATTTGGTCAAGTTACGGCTTAAGTAATTAGATATTATTGCAGTCTGCTGTTGGTTGATATATATGAGTATATTTAGATATAGTTGTGAAGAACACAATCAGGTCTAATACAAGAGTCAAACCTTGACCGCGCCGACATGTTCAGCGAAGAAAGGCGAGAAGAAGTTCTTCATCTCACTGGGGGGGATGTCAGAAATCCCACGGGATTTCACTCGCTCCTTGATCCGGGTGTAAACCGACCGGGAGAAGACAAATACCTGAACAGTAGCGAGTGTTGAAATGGAATTGTAAAACTAAGGTTGAGTCGTTCACCTGATTGTAAGCGCTACGCCTGCCTAACAGTTACAGTGCCACCAAGAACTTTGGATTGTGTAATCCTGCGCGGCAATGCACTGCGTTCGTCACCCTGGGACATCGGCTTTAAAGTCTCATATGCCCAGTAATTTCGCTGGAAACAGTGCCCTTGAAACCGGAACACAGTAATGTTGTTAGTGCTGTAATGTTATGAGCAGGCGTAGCGCTTACCACCAGGTCAACGATTTGATCGTCTCGTCACCCAGTCAAATAAAAAAAAAACACGGACTACTTTTCAAGTTTTACGGACAGAAGAAAACGGAAGCTGAACTTTTATATTTTGACAGCGCCCCGCGTTTCGTATTATCCCTCAGGAACCGTTGATTTTGAAGGATTAAAAAGTATACTAAATTCCATTCCAGGACCTAAAGTATCTGTATAGTAAATTTCATCAAAATCCGTTCAGTCGTTAGAGCGTGAATAGAGAACAAACACACAAACTCATCATAATATTAGCGTGATTGTTGGAACATGTTGTCTGTTGCCGCAAATATGAATGATTTACTTTCTCATTTCTTTATTTCCAGTCAGGGGCCTCATCACGGACAGTTAATTCCATCCATTTTAAGGCCTTTCACTGGACTGCCCTGCTAACTGTCGCCACCAAAATCGCTCAGCGTTCATAAGTCGACCAGAGACATTTATCCAAAGAGATCGTTACATTTTTTTTGCATTTATGGAAGTTTATGAAGCTCCATCTCATTTTATTTCTCTCTCATTCTCTTCAGTCAATTTATGAGTGACGTCACGTCACGTTTATCATTTGCCAATCTAGGCCAATCGTGGTGCCAATCTAGGCCGTTCAGTTTAAGGCCTTAAAATGAACTGCATGGAATAAGAATAAGTAGGTACGTGGTTACCCCCCCGACGTGCGACATTGCGTGACATCTCTGGCGATGAGCGTCGCAGAACTGTACCCCCCAGTGAATACACGACTCTGTTTGTCACTCACCTGATATAAAGAATTACCAGTGATATACGAGGCAATGTAATGCGAGCCGTATTTCCTGATGAAGTCTGCTATGGACGCCGTGTCGCCTATGGTGGAATCTTGTATGGCATCGAACACCACGTCTTCTACAGATATGTTCGGTGGTAGGTCTGTTAGTTTGGCTGTCTCTCGGAACCTGGAACATTGTGATTAAACATATAAATATATCTATCTATATATATATAAATGTTATGTAGGTTTGTGTACGCTCCAAAAACTCAAAAAGTTCTGCACCGATCGAGCTGAAATTTTAGCATGATATATAATCCGCATCAAGGATTGTTTTCATCTATTTTTTTCATCAGTGACGTATCAGCGAATGTGCGAATGTGCCGCAGCGAAGCGTGGCAGGGTACAGCTAGTAAATATATAAATAAATGAATTAGAACAACTCTGGGTGGCTAGATACCACCTTCAAATAGAAAGCCTGTCACCAAGTGCATCTAATTTACAAGATAATGGTACCTAGGTATTACTTATTATGAATTATTAAAGTAATCGTTATAAGGTTTGTAACGGTAAACCACCGTCTGATCTTTTTGTTGCTCCTCTCCTGCATGTCTGGAAGAGATCGCTCTCAGCGATAACATCGCCTATTGTAAAACACACTAATTGTTCTATCTATCTATCTATGTACTACATACAAGTGTGTAGTCTGTACTCTGTAGTAGTGTAGTGTAGTTTGATAGCTAAATTTCTGGTTACTCTTAAATTTTCTTGATATGTAAATTATTCTTTAGATGATTAAAAACAGCGGAAGGATTCTGATTAAAGGTGTTGCAATAAAAGGCTGCATACCTAGAGACCCTGACGAGGACGTAGCAGTGATCCCCGTTGATGAAGGACGAGTTGATGCCCAGGTTCCTCGCGATGATATCGTTCGGCCAGCCCGCGGTGAACGCTCGCCACGGACGCTCTAACCTGGAATTTGATAGGGAAACCTCTTAATTAAACGGATTTCAATTTTTCCAGGTATCTTGATCAACCCATATCGTCCCACTGCTGAGCACGGGTCTTCCCTCACTTTAGTGACGAAGTTTTTGCATTTGCGCACCGTTACGAACCGTGTGTGTTTTCCAGCAATGGCGTGCCATTCGTGTAAGCCGCACTGTAGTAGCGCCGCGTTAAACAACCACGTCTGTGTTTCGCACAGCCGGCACGCAAGCTGAGCTAACACAACGGGTGTGTTTTCCCGCACCCGTGTTAAGTTATAAAAATACCAACGTCTGTGTCTATAGCCGCGAACGTGTTAAAAACTTGGTCTTCTGAATGAGTACCTTTCAAAACTAAAGTCCCTAAAGTACGCTTGCAGTAACTGCTTCAGGTTATCGCAGAACTCCATGTGAAAGTCTCCGTCGAAGAGCGCCTTGGCCTGCCTCGGTTTGGGCGCCACTGCGAACCGCTCCACGTCACGGAACACGCTGACTGTGGGCTCGCGGAACACCCAGCCTTCTGTGTCGTTACGCGGCACCACACGCATGCATATACTGAGGTAGCCATATCTGGAACGTGGAATAAATGAGGTTATTAATACACCCACACCAATACAAGCGTGATGGTTACATTGATGACCTCTAGCTAAGGTTCCACGTTTCTGGGGAATCGGGACCTGTAAGGATCATGGCCTTGCGAACCCGGACGCAGAGTAAATACCTATGGTTTATATCATTTTTTAACTTGAATAGGACGCGGTGAAAGCGGTTGAAGCGGTGGTAGCCTAGTGGGAGAACGTCCGCCTTCTAATCAGAAGGTCATGAGTTCAAATTCCAGTGCGGGCACGTACCAATGTGTTTCTGTAAAAACATATGTTTGTAATTATCACTCACTTTTCGGTGAAGGAAAAACATCGTGAGGAAACCCACATACCTACCCAAGAATTATTTCGGAGGTAGGTATGTTATCCACCAATCCGGACTTGGCCCCCGTGGTGGAATATGGCCCAACCCTCCTCACGAAAGTGGGGAGAGACCCGTGCCCAGCCGTGGGACGTTATGGGTTGATGATGAGGACGACCCAACTCTGTAGCTCGAAGGACCAACGTCATCAATAATAATATGTTAACGGTCGCGAAGAACTATTTTGAAAGCGACTTCGCCCGCACGAGATTATAAACTACATTATTATAAATATTCTAGGAATCAAACTATCACGAAATAAATTATGACAAAATTCGTTCATCCGTTTAACCTTGAAAAGGGCGCAAACAGAAAACGAGACAGACATGGATTTTGTAGTGATAGGCCTCTTCTGCCTGGGAATGTCCCACACTTTTGCCAGATATTTATTCGCCATGCAGTAGCGTGAAAACAATACAGTGTTCCGGTTTGAAGGGCACGGTTTCCAGCGAAATTACTGGGCATATGAGACTTTGGAACCGATGTCTTAGGGTGACGAGCGATTATGCAATGCAAGGTGGTGCATGGCACTGTAACTGTTATGGGCAGGCGTAGCGCTTACCATCAATTGCACGACTTGCTCGTCTCAGTCAAATAAAAAAAGTTATCTTAATGGTATTTGTTGCAATATAGTTGATTAAAAATGATGTGAACCAACTCCAAGGCTCGAAGGACCAACCTCATAAATATATTAATGGCCTTGCCAACGCCTAGCTCCGAGTCGGTGGTAGTGGCGGCGCACAGTGCTACCGCCAGCAGCAGCACCGAGTGCGTCCGCACCATCACACACACACCGCGAACCTGGAACAATGAAAAAAAGATATAATTAATACATTTTCATTATACATTAAATATTAAATTTTCTAGCATAAAATAGTGCAAAAAGATTCTCTCCGGCGGGGAATCGAACCCCGGTCTCCCGCGTGACAGGCGGGGATACTTACCACTATACTACCGAAGACTTGATAATAGTGCTGAAAATAGAGTACAGTAACGTTTTATTTCGACTGCGTACATTTTGGATTTTGGACTAATAATAAATTGTGACTCTTTAATTACGTATTTGAAATAGAAGACAGTATAGAAAAATTTAAAATATATGCTTCGAGAAAAATAAAATATCTATTCTAAAAAGAAAATCGTATTTGACAAATTTAAAATTATTTCTTGAAGGAAAATACATTTTTTCCATCTTTCTATTATTATGTAAATTAGCAATCAAATAACTACAAAATAGACCCACCATATAAAAACGCAAAATAAAAACCACAAAAAGATTTGTCAGAAGTGGGATTCGAACCCACGCCCTCAGAGAGGACCAGAAGAACTCAACCTGTTTAACAGGCAAGGTATACCTTGAGTCTGGCGCCTTAGACCGCTCGGCCATCCTGACGAATGAATAATATATCGAAAATCCTAACCAGTTACACAGCTAAACTGTTTTACAAAACAAGCGTATAGATGGCGTTAGTAGTAAACCTTCTAGCAAAACGTTATTTAATTACAAATTCCTAAAGCCGCGACTTACAAGGAATTAAATATACAATAAATTAGTAATACCATAGCCATGTAAATTGTAAACAGAATTAGAAGGATAATTTTACAATAAAAGGAAAATCATCAATCGAAAGGTTAAGCATAGTTATAATAGTAATTTATAGTGTATATTTTATTTTTAACGAAACGTTTAAAATTACCTATTTATATGAAGTAACACATGTTTGTGATGGAACTAATTAATTCTGAATTATAAATAATAAATGCCAGGAAAAGATTTTCAAGATTTTATATAAAACGTGTATATTTAATTAAGATTTATTTTCCTCGAATATTTATTTACGTTTTAAATTGCAGTCTGAATAAATTATTATTACAGGATAATATTATTATAATATATCGCCCATTTGCGACAACCCATATCGGCCAACTGCTGAGCACGGGTCTCCCTTCACTGTCGTGAGGAGGGTTAGGCCATAATCCACCACGGGTGCCCGGTCTGGATTGGTGGATAACATACCAAATCCGAAATAATTCTCGAACACAATACTGATGAATTAACACATTCTTGTTGCAAATTAGCGTTATAATGAAATCTAATCTAAATTCTGCGTGTCTACATTTGCTACCAGTGGTGGAGTCGATAGAGTCGAAATTGGTCAACCGTGAAATGAACCGAATTATAACACGTTACCTAATCGCCACTATATCTATATATAATTTACTACAGTCAATAAAGTAGAGCAGTAGAGCATTATAATGTAGTGGCCAATCGGTAACTTGTGCGTTTTACAACGGAATGCCACCGGGTTCAAACCTCAGCACTTGACTTCCCGTTTTTATGTGCAACTTTGTGGTGTCGTGGCAAAGTTCAGGCAACTCTCCGTTCTACAAAAAAGTATCGTAGAGGTGGCGCTAGTTTCTATGCGAACTTTCGATGCAGAACTTTCCTAGCGTTGAATGTAGTTCCACTTTTTGCCGCGGGACCTCTGTCATGAGATGGATAGGGCCGGATTACCCCTTCAGGGGCCCCTAGGCAATGCAATTTCGGGGGCCCTTTTCTGACTTTTTAAAATAAATTATTTCTATCGTAATGCAACCCATATCGTCCCTCTGCTGAGCATGGGTCTCCCCGCACTTTCGTAAGGAGAGATATGCTTTAATCCACCATGGGGACCTAGTCCGGATTGGTGGATACCTTCATACCTAGCTCCGAAATAATTCTCAGGCAGGTATGTGGGTTTCCTCACGAGGTTTTCCTTTATTGAAAAGCGGGTTCAAAGGGCAAACATTGATGTGAACCACTAATGTTTGCTCTGAGTCTGGGTGTTTGTAGGACCATGGTCCTCGTGGTTCCTGATTCCCTAGATACAGGGAATCCTAGTTATGGGACAGGATCTATGTATGTGATCGTGACGCGTTATTTATATTATGTATAACTAGCTGTACCCTGCCACGCTTCGCTGTGGCACATTCGCACATTCGCTGATATGTCACCGATGAAAAAAATAGATAAAAACAATCCTTGATGCGGATTATATATCATGCTAAAATTTCGGCTCGATCGGTGCAGAACTTTTTGAGTTTTTGAAGCGTACAGAAACCAACATAACATTTTTATATATATAGATATTACATTTACTGTCGTCGAACAATTTTCATTTACAATATAATGTAGGCTAAGATTTCTACCAAGCCATGCTCTTGCGAAATGTGACGGCAGAGATTATAACAATAATGGTAGAGATTACGCTCTACCCAATAGGGATAAAGTGTGTGTTACACATGTGTGTGTGTTTGTTTGGCGTAAGGTCAACTTTCTTTTGAGGTAAGCCTCGCGGATTAGCTTAAATAATTTAAGGCTTAAGTTGTACATTATTAACACTCTTATTTCGGAAGTTAGGTATGTTTTCCACCAATCCGGACCGGGCCCCCGTGGTGGATTATGGCCGAACCCTCCTCACGAAAGTGAGGGGAGACCCGTGCTCAGCAGTGGGCCGATATGGGTTGTGTAATATGATGATGAACCGCGAGAATTGGTCTTTTATAATTAAGAATAATTCGATAAAATTAAATAGAAAACGAAAACCAACTAAAAATTAAAAATCTTAACTTGATAAGTAATATGAAAACCAAAAACGTTCTTCTGTTTCATTCTTTCTATCTTCACTAACTTATATCTCCCTCTCAACTTCATCGATCACACTTTTCGTAACGCTCTCGTCACGCATTCACCAGACCAGCTTACTCCCCAAGTTAAAGGTGCGTAAAGAAGTATTACTTCAAAAATGTAAAATAAAAAATATTTCATAGATATTTCTAACCCGTTAAAGGTCGCAAGGAGCCCTTGACATCATTCATGAAGCATTAAAATTACACCAACTCGAGATTTCATTCGATTACGATCTTACAATGGCGTGTTAAATCTCTTCATAGAATTAATTTAAGATGTGCTTATAGAAGATTGTTAATTAGCCTTCATTTGCAATGTAGACTAGACATCACGAAGCCAAGATGTTAGGTAATTGCGATTGCTAAACCCTCTTCACGAAAGTGAGGGGAGACCCGTGCTCAGCAGTGGGACGTTATGGGTTGCTGATGATGATGATGATATGAATATCCATTTAATCATATATTTTGACACATTAGGTATACGTGTTCTTATATCTTATTATTCTTCTCCATGCATGGTTGTCTGGAAATCGTTCTGAGCGATAAAACCGCCCATTGTGACTCTAATTATTAAATTTGGTTTTGTTTTTAAGGTTTCCTTGTTCTGAGGTGTAAGAAAATTTTAGTGATAAATAAAAATGTACGATTCAAAAACTCAAAAAGTTCTGCAACGATCGAGCTGAAATTTTAGCATGATATATAATCCGCAACAAGGATTGTTTTTATAATTTTTTTTCTAAGTGACATATCAGCGAATGTGCGAATGTGCCACAGCGAAGCGTGGCAGGGTACAGCTAGTTTCTGTATAATTTTGTTATATATTTTTGTCTATGTTTAAATTATTATGTGTCTGTAAAAATCCACCTTGTTCAGACCTCCTTTATAAACAGAGATGGCAGACGGCGATGTGCAAAAAGTGGTAAGTCCGGTCGGCAACCTTGCCCCGTACCTAGTTGACCTGAGCTGTGACGCCCATCAGATGCTATCAATACCAACTCGTAATACTGTCAAGAGAGGTAATATTGGTAAAACATATAAATCTTAGTAACACAATAAATGCGATAGTTTGTGTTTTCATCCTCTCTTCACGCCGAAACGGCTGAACGAACTTATCTTGCTTATCCACCAAGCAGTAGTGTGCAAACGTTACTGTGTCTCGGTTTGAAGGGGACTGTTTCCAGCGAAATTACTGGACATTATGAGACTTTCGAACCGATGTCTCAGGGTGACGAGTGCAGTGCCGCGTAAGATTGTGCAATGCAAAGTTCTGGGTGGTAATGTAACTGTTATGGGCAGGCGTAGCGCTTCCCATCAGGTCACTTAGTAAAATAAAATAAAAAATTCTGTCGATTATAATACAAAAAGGTTTAACATCTCCCGTCAAAAGCCATCCAGCACAGATCAGCAGAGGCCAGATATGCACTAAAGTGCCAATAAAGCTTGAAATACCTATTTAATTAACCCCGATATAGCACTCGACTTTTGGAGATGTTGCAACGGACATTGAACGTAATTGTACTGCATTTAGATTATTGATACTGCCACCAATAATTAAACCTCTTCAGACGCATCTCAAGGAGGGATCGGATCGTTTCGAAACTGTACGGAAGTAAGAAATCTGGTTATTTTCTATAGTATTGTAATCAACTAAGTAAACTAACCAACCTTTCACCTGAACTACATAACTACGAACCTACTACACATAATAGATAGTACTACGCGTTGACTAAACGTTGGATTACTCTAGAAACTTCAATATTCTATTTACAATAACCATGACTTGGAGAATGTTATTCTGTAGAAGTAATCATAAGTCTAATTTCAAAGGCTTGTGATATCGAAAAACGACGTAAGTGATGTAATCTTCCCCCATGCGCTCGGTCACTCCTCAAGTTTGGGGATTTCTAGCATAGCTTTTAGGACATCCATCGAAGATCTGGAGAGTAAAACAAGATAGTCCGTAACACGATGACTGCTGAAAACGCACACGTTTGTGGTTTAATAATTTTACGGCAAGCGAAAACACGCCTGGCGTGCGAACCCGCACTGCTTGTCCATTTTATCGCAACAGTTGTGTGCACTGCTGATTGCGTTTAGTTACGACCCAACGCCAGTAAACAGTAAAGACGTAGGTGTCGAATCGATAGGTGTCGAAAACCAATACTATCGATGAACTCATTGGTTCGTTCAGGTTTTTATTATGGCCGCTGTGACAACCATACCCGGTCTCCCTACAACATTGACTTTTAGTACACTCATCCAACTAGGCGGTATACAATTAAAGAACACACATGTACATAGATACGTAGACACCCTTTTCACTTCAATGAGACTTCCGTTAAAAATGAGGATATTACTATAAGCAGGTAGAGGTATTTGTCTAGTACCGTTTACCCTAAGTAAAAGACGGAAAAAGCCCTAAGCCGTCATCAGGCTTGTGTACAGGCCACCCGGAGTCAACACCTTGCAATCTGCTGCTGCCTACACAATACAGCCTAAAAGCATCATAAATCGCCAGCACGGCGGCGCACTTGCATTCCTGCAGTGTGTACACTTGTACAGTGCAGCTCTATAAATAGCACACGCTCAAACACCAGCGCCTTTTGTTACCCATCTCTGCAACTTTGTTGATTCTGACATTTCTGACAGATCAGATGACAGATAGTGAACAGTTTTTTTTTTGGTTTCACGTGATTTGTGCATTTTGTGGCACGTCCACGAATACGTTTAACATCGTATTACTAGGGCTCTTCAATTGCTGAATCAAATCAGCGCTGAGCACAGCGAGCTTGGCATTTTTACATGTTCTTTGGTGACTTTACGGATGTTGCCCTTAATTTTTTTAGTTTTTAGTTAAGTACATTTATAAGTACGTTGTCGCGTTGGAAATACCTGATACGGCACTGTACATTGAAATAAATAAAAAAAAAACTTTAATTTTTGGAAGAAATCGTGAATTTAGCCGTGGCGGTACGCTGTTATGAGTAAGCTTCAAGACAAAAGTAATCAAATCAGAAATGTTAAACAACAATATTAAAAGATGTCAGATGTACGCGTCACTTTAGCTCAAAGCAAACAAGCTTTAGTCTACAAAATGCAATTTTCAACCATTGAGTAAAGATTAGAATAAAAGCGGTAGTAGCGTTGGTTTGTATGTCACGACTTATAAAGTAATGCAGTTACGTAACATCTAGAGCTGTACTGGTTTAGATATTACGGCTGAATATTTGGACGAGGCAAATTACCCGGTTAATTGGTAGGCTTGACTGACTGTCTGGTTTGTTCGATATGTGCCCAGTAGTGGACGTGTCTGTTTTTTTTTAATTTGGACTAAGTATAATTGAATGTCCGGTTTTGTACAATGATCAGTAAATGTCTTTTATTTGACCGAGTGACGAGACGTGCAAGTTATTCATCTGATGGTAAGCGCTACGCCTGCCCACAACAGATACAGTGCCACTCAGAACTTTGCATTGCATAATCTTGAGCGGCACCGCACTGCGCTCGTCACCCTCTGGAACACGGCAGCTTGATGGGTTTGATTATTTTATTTATCAAAATAATGACCATTGTGGGTAATTATTGGTTAATGTTATAACTTATAACATCCTATAATATAATAAACAGGATGGTTATATTGACATAATATAGGTAATCTAATCGATACTCATCTACAATGCACAGAACACGTGTGCGTCAAATGTCAACAACATTCTCTAGGCTGCAGCTTTGCTATTTCATTACCATATCGTATGTCTGAACATATTTTATAAGTATGATGATACATGTATGTGTATGATGAGTTATAACCTACTAGCTGTGCCCCGCGGCTTCACCCGCGCAGTTCCTGTTCCCGCAGGAATATGGGGATAAAATATAGCCTATGTTACTCGCTGTCAATGTAGCTTTCCATTAGAGAAATAATTTTTTAAATCGGTGCAGTGGTTAAGCCGAAACTTTACATATTCCTATACATACTTTCATCCCCTATATTTATTTTACCCGCAAGGGTAAAGTTTTACAAACTTTGAATGCCAAATTTATTTATATCTAATCAAAAGCCTAAAAAATAAATTTCAAGCTTCGATCTTCAAAAATGACGATACTTCCATACAAACTTTCATCCCCTATTTCAAACCCTTACAATACATTTTTTGCGATAAAAAGTAGCCTATGTCCTTCCCTAGGCTCTAGACTATTTCTATACCAAATTTCATTTCAATCGGTTCAGTAGTTCAGGCGTGAAAGAGCAACAGACAGAGTTACTTTCGCATTTATAATATAAGTAAGGAAGTAAGGATAGTACCTGGATGACTGGAGCTTTGCTCGGTAGATTGTTTATAAGCGTTTTTTTTCCAAGATCGTTTAGGCATTTTTAAGTGAACACGTTAAGAAAACACAAATAATATAAATAAACAATTAATTTTCTTAGTCAGGAAGAGTCATATTTTTCAGTTTAAATTTGGACTACTCAAACGCCTCCAACGTTTTGTTATTTTTCTTCCAAGTTTATGTTTAATTTGATATAACACGAATAAAATGACATTTTCTAAAAATCATTCCTAGCTAGATCGATTTATCGCCCCCGAAACCCCCTATATACTAAATTTCATGAAAATCGTTGGAGCCGATTCCGAGATTCCAATTATATATATACAAGAATTGCTCATTTAAAGATATAAGATAAGATAACTCATCTTATAACACTATTTTATAGCAGTATTATCTACTTTAATAAAAAATTGGTTGACTGTAAAGTTGGTTTACGGACGATAGTTTAACGTGACGACGTCATAACAAAACATTGATGGAATGATTGCATACTTTTATGAATAAAAATTGAATCTTTTTTTTAATAATAAAAGAATAAAATACTTGATATTTTATTAGTAATCAGATTTTTCAAATGCAAGAATAATTAACATGTCAAGAAGAGAAGACAGATAGATGCGGCGCAAGCGTACAATGAATGAATATGTCAACTTTTTCTTGAATGCAGCCGGTGTTCATCGATTTGTTAGTCGTTGTCACGTCAAAACCACAACTCTTTCGAGCAATTAAGGTACAACTTAAGCATAAGTATAAGTAAATTACATCTAGCGCCAGACCACCACGTTTGGACCCTCTACAGCCTATTGGTCTGTAGTTCCACAGTCTTTGTTTTATTTTCGCCAAGCTAAGTTCTTTTCTCAATATATTATAATTATATTTTTACCTCCTAAATAACCTGATTTTCATTCGAGAGAGGCCTGTGTCTTCAACAAATGCTGTGAAATTTATAAAATGCTCCCAGATATTTCTTATACACCTTAAGAAACAGAATTACAAAGCGGTGCAATTAAAATTAAATTACAAACACCAGAAATGGTAAGATGGAAAATGAGAAAAGTCATTAACAATTTAAAAACAATTATTTTGGTAAAATGGAGCGCTAAGGTGGTGGATTAAGATGTTTTTTGTAGCCGATGTCTCAGGGTGACGAGCGCAGCGCAGTGCGGCGCTGGATTATGCAATGTAAAGTTTCGGTTGGCACTGTAACTATAGACAGGCGTAAGCGCTACGCCTGCCCATAACAGTTACATTGCCACAGTTTTCTTTGTATAATTTAGGGCGGCAGTGCATTGCGCTCGTCAACCTTAGAAATAGATTCTAAAGTTACATAGATACAATATAGTTCCACGACTAAAAGGTTCTATTAATGTCTAGGCCTCATGGCATAATAACCGAAAACAAACGACCACAATTCGTTCCACACGCAGTGATTAGTTTACCATGTTCATTTGCCGGCTCATTTGCATTCATAATTAATGGTCTGATGGCTGGGAACATGTTTATGAGGCCTCACCATGGTATACATGGTAGCTGTGACGTCACTTTTGAAGCAGTCAAAACAAAAAGTATCGACCTACACCTACCTATGTACTTAGAATTATATTCGTTTCTACTAGTGACGTCGGATTTAACTGTTAGCGTAGAATTTGAAACTGGTAGCGTCGAATTTGAAACTGTTAGCGTCGAATTTGAAACTGGTAGCGTCGAATTTGAAACTGTTAGCGTCGAATTTGAAACTGGTAGCGCCGAATTTGAAACTGGTAGCGTCGAATTTGAAACTGTAAGCGTCGAATTTGAAACTGGTAGCGTCGAATTTGAAACTGTTAGCGTCGAATTTGAAACTGGTAGCGTCGAATTCGAAACTGTAAGCGTCGAATTTGAAACTGTAAGCTTTAAATTTTACTTTTTACTTGTTATAATCAACGTTGTTTTTAAAACCTATTGTGTAGTTGTGCGTTGTCACTATGGATACCATTCATATTTTAACTAACGGTACATTCGTTGTTAATAAATATCTTCCTTTAATTAACTTTGATTTAATTCATTTTTCCTAACAACCACACAGAAAATTCCGAGAATTTCCAATAAAATATTTATAGTGATTTAGGCAATGACATAAATATCTTAATCAAGTGTACTACATAATATAATAAAAGGAGTACAAAAAGAAGTCACAAGGTCTCTTCAGACACTACATAAAGCTACTACCACACCGTCGTGTTATTATCGACTGCGCTTATGCAGGATCTGTTTTGGTGAATTTTTCAGCACATGACAATATATGAACATTTTTACACGCTTTTTATTAGCTTCACCTGTATGTATGTATGTTTGTAACCGACTTCTTTGGGCGCGCTTTTGACCCACTTTAAACGGCCAGATTTCGTTCAAACTTTGTAGATTTATTGAGGACCGATGACAATACACTAATTTGATAAAATTATTCCATTTTTCAATTTGCAAAATATGATTTTTGTTAATTAATGAATAGTACCTGGATGACCGAGCTTTGCTCGGTATTTTTTTTTTATGACATTTTCGAAAAATGATTCCTGGCTAGATCGATTTATCGCCCCCGAAACCCCCTATATACTAAATTTCATGAAAATCGTTGGAGCCGATTCCGAGATTCCAATTAATATATATATATATATATATATATATATATATATATACATGAATTGCTCATTTAAAGATATAAGATTAATTTTCTATCGCACTACCTACACATCATGTGCGTAAATAACACTCTGTAGCACGCTACAAACATCGGGAGATAAAAATGCAGCATACTGTGTTTTTAATGTTACTGAGTAACGAGACGAGCATGTCGTTCACGTGATAGTAAGCGCCACGCCTGCCCACAACAGCTACAAAGCTAGCCAGAACTTTCTATTACAAAATCTTGTGCGGCACTGCACTGCGCTCGGTGCTGATGTGATAGATGCGGTTTCTGGAACAATGGGGCGGTATTATCGCGGCTGTGTAGCAGGGGCTTAAATATGATGTCTTGCAACAATGACCTACCCGAAGGCCGGCCGGTTCTTTATCATTTCAATACTGTTTCAACACGATGGTGGCAACAATGGTGTTAATTTCTTTTCTTCTGTGAAATGTTGTTTTATAGACTTGCTTGGTAGTTGGATTGACACAGAATAGATGAGGTACTGCGTAGGACTTAGCTGTCAGTTTTATTGTTTAGAGAATTGATTGAAGTTGTCTAAAGTACAAACATAGTGATGCGGTGACGGTGGCGGTGGGACGGTGGTACTGGCAATCCATAAATTACTATTGGCAAAACTAATATGACAGCCTCCTCCCACACACACACACACATAGTTATATACACACTCACACAAGTCACACATTGTTGCTATTTCTCCTGCGTAATAGGTTATAGGGCTGCGGTGATGTGAGAATTGTGGAGAGGAGTGACGATAGGTAGGTGGTACATATTCCATTAACAACTTTTGTATGAAATTAACAATAAATTAAAAACTCGAGACTGCAACTTTTATACAATGTGAAAATCACTCATGCAGCGACAAAGATGGATGCTAGCCGGATCTTTAAATTCCATTGCAAAATTCATAATAAATATTGCGCAACGAATTCACTGATACAAATGGAATTATTTCTCGATTATAAGTCTCCTTCTCTGACTATATATTGTAATATACAGATATTTTAGATTCTGGGTGACGCTTCCTAGAGGACAGCTTTTTTAACCGACCACAAAAAAGGAGGAGGTTCTCAATTAGACTGTATATTCTATTTTTTTTAATGTTTGTTACCTCAGAAATTTCGACTGGGTGAACCGATTTTGATCGTAGAAAAGTGATCCGAATTGCCTCGGTCAACTATATTATAAATGTTACTAATGTGCTCTTTAATAAGTATATTATTGTTTTTTACTGTCCATCCAAAGGTTGTCTGGAAGAAATCGCTTTCAGCGATAAGACCGCCCATTGTACTACCCTTGTTTACCTATTGTAATTTTTCTGTACTGTGTTTAATTTTGTTTCTGGTGTACAATAAAGAGTTTTTCTATTCTATTCTATTCTATTATTCTTATATTCTATTACTAATGTGCTATTCTTAACACGTTCACTGCTGAAAACGCAGACGTTGTGTTAGCACAGCTTAGGTGCCGGCTGCGTGGCGAAACACAGGCGTGTGTGTACGCGGCGCTGTAGTAGCGCGGCTCACACAGACGGCACGCCACTGCTGGAAAACACGCACGGTCCGTAACGGTGCCCTACCGGTTCAGCAGTCAACGCGTTAACAATAAGGTGCAATACTCTGTAAATATATACATAACAGATTTAGATAACAATCCGAAGCGTGCCTCCGCTACAGCATCACTTTTTATTCTCCTCACGCCAAAAATGGCCACGATGGTCAAACAAGATAAATTCAACATCTCCACCAGACAATACAATAAAACAAGTAAGAAATAACAAAATTTAAAACATAAATTCGTGAAGTCTACCTACCTACTCCCACATAAATGTGGATTCATACACAAATGAGATGTTTCATGCAAATTATCGAACACAAAGAAATATTATACGTATAGCACAGAGGACATATTTTATAGTACAACATACAGAATGGACACTCCATCCCCCGCGATCCGCTTCTCCGCACCTCTAACCGCGATTCGGAGGGAAATCGGGAGGTCAGTCAATATTACACGCCCGAATAACAAATGAGTAATGTAATGACATGAGAAAAACGGGTTACTCGGGTTAGTATGAACCGTTTATATTCCTACGGGGGTCATTTGTTTTGGTTGCGTAGTATCTTTGAGTTCTTACAAACGTCATTTATATCTTATCTTATCTTATATCTTTAAATGAGCAATTCTTGTATAATATAATAATATATATATATATAATAATTGGAATCTCGGAATCGGCTCCAACGATTTTCATGAAATTTAGTATATAGGGAGTTTCGGGGGCGATGAATCGATCTAGCTAGGAATCATTTATAGAAAATGTCATAAAAAAGAAAAAAAAAAATACCGAGCAAAGCTCGGTCATCTAGGTACTTCTACATTATGTGTGAAATATCAAATCAGTTATTTGTATGGAGTGTCCGACGTGTGCACTGTGCCTACAGACAGTGTGCTTGGTAATTTTATGGTCTCCTTGCAACTCTTGCAAGACTTCGAAAGGTGAACCCACATTTGGTTATGTATGACAGAACGAAAACACAAGTTTTCAAAGCATAGGTATATTGTAATTTGTGATGATTGTAAATAATTATCATCAAGTTTATCCAGTATCAAGTAGCTACATATTAATAATTTTGAAGTTTTACATATTTAAAAGAGTCAAAATGTCGAGTGCCAAGTATTCTACGGAACCAATGAACGGGACACATACTGATGTACATACAACCACTCATTTATTTCCTTTCCCAAATATAATTGAATTATCGTATAGTAAGTAGGTAAGGATAATTTCGACGTCTCATCGTCCGGCGGTGAGTCACTGCGGCTTCCTGGAGCTGCTCAATCAGAGTTCTTTTGTTGGTTAGTATTTTGAATTCAATTATTATGATTGAGGACCAGCGATCTATTCGTCGCCACCGCCGCAAAAGGGCAAACCCCAATGGTCAAAAACTAGTTAAATAATCAGAAATGCAAATATTTAAAAATATTTATAAAAACTAAAATTTAATACTTCTGTGTGAACGTTAAACCTTGAATTCTTAGATACACTAAGATGCTCATTCTAATAGTCTCTATTAGGTAAGTACATATCTTTGCAGTTTATTACTGCTAGTAGATATAATAACTTTAATTGTATCATAATTCCGTTCACTTTTTGAGAGGTAATTACATATTTGAAATGGTTTGAATCATACCTAGTTACTAGTTTTATAGTAACCTGCAAATTCGTTCGCGCGATATTCGGACACATAATTTTAATTTTATTAATCTCTCATTAACTCTTGAAGAAATCGAAATGCAACGTAAACAAAATTTAAGTGAAAATAGTTGAACTGAGTCGATTTTCTTGTCCACGGGTGCGGCTCTGCACACTCCATAGTGTTTTCCCATACAATAAACACAACAGTTGTGTCTTCCCGCACTCGCGGCAAGTTATGAAAAACAAGACAGTTGTGTTTTCAGCACTGAACGTGTTAAATTTTCATTGGAATCGGAGATTATTTTGAGACACAGATTCAGACCGACAAAATTCTAAAAGCGATCACCTAAGTTTAAGCATCGTTTAAAAAACAGTTTACATTTACATTATGTTTTTTTTTAAATAAAGACAGGCAGTTTAGTTTTATTATTGGTATACCTATGGAATAGTTGTCGGTAGGTACTTCAGAAATCGTCCAATCTAATTCACGATGCCAATTGATATTGACCTTGCCCATGCTATGAGGTGAGGGTCAGATTTGCGACCTCATTTCTGGCGGATCTTCTTTGACCATGATATAGTTTTTGATTGGTGGAAGGTCAATACCAACCTCTTTATAGAACTTCTCTCGTGGAGAGCAAAGTGATGGCGTTTGGCGGGAAATTGAGTGTGCATTGTTGGTACTGGTGCTTCTTCGTATGTTAATGTGTACTATAGTATGTAATAATGGTGGTCGCTCGGTGGTCGACACTCGACCATAATTCTATAGAATTTGAAGTTCGAACGTTGTTAAGATTCTATTGTCAAAGACAATACCTCTATAATCATTAATCACAGATGAGAACTGAGAAGAGATGATGTGATATACAAATAAATGTAGGCACACAATCGACAGTGGCGCCTCTCCTCATTCCCAATCTGTCATTCGGAGCGGGCGGTCGTCTCTCTTGAGCGTGTGCCTACTTACTGACAATCTGGTTGTTTTACTTTAAACCCAAGCCCTAGATTAGTGAACACCACAGATGATAATGCAATACTTTTTATGATTTTGTATACTCTATGATGGCCTCTTACTACTACGCCTGGACGCTCCCCGGATGCCCTCTAAACTAGGACAAATCCGGGGAAACCTGGACGGATGGCAACCCTACTGACATTCAATACATGCTCTTATAATAATTAGTACCTGGATGACCGAGCTTTGCACGGTATTTTTTTTTTTTAATGACATTTTCTAAAAATGTTTCCTAGCTAGATCGATTTATCGCCCCCGAAACCCCCTATATACTAAATTTCATGAAAATCGTTGGAGCCGATTCCGAGATTCCAATTATTATATATATACAAGAATTGCTATATAAGATACAGTTTGCTTAGCCCTCTAGTTTCCTGTTTATAATCCTTATCGCTCCGATAACTAAGGTTTCCTGGTGCGTAAACTGCTAACAGGGTACTACCTCTTTCGACATCCTAACGGGTTAATGTCTTTAGGTCACATGCAAAAACAAGTGCAATTTGGTCATTCCTGTTATTATTTATATGGGTAACTATATTATTTTTTTCTAATTTTCATAGCATTTACTCGATACGTTTTGAAAACATACAATAGGGCACCAAAATACCGCCTTTTACTTTTTTTATTTTGATTAAGGTACCTAGTGTCACTCACATATAAGACTCGGAGCCTCTCAAGCTAAAATCCATCAAGCCGCTAAGACCACAGAGCGTCCTAAAGAAATATACATACATATTATTTATACTCTAAAAACAGATAAATATCCGATTAAAAAAAGAGTTATTTTTATTCTAGCTTCATTTCCACAATTTCAAAATTCCTAAACTCCCACGGGAATAGTAGTTCACACTTGCCCAATGTTTATAAAACACGGTTAGATAACCCGCTTGTGACGATAACAATAGGTGTCGGCAGGTGTACTATAGTGGATAAGTACCTAACCTCTGCAACGCGAAGCGCATGTTATGATTTCGTGGACTGCTAGTTGTGGAAACTATTGTATTGAGGTCGCTTGGAAAAAAGTGAAACGCTTCCAATTTACAAGTATTCAAAACTCAAAACTCAAATCATTTATTGGAAGTAGGCAAAAATAATGCGCTTTTACAAGTCTACACGTCTCGTATACATATAAAAAAAAAATTAAAAAAAAAAAGATCTATGATGATTCTATCTTAATGAGATTGATTATTAAAGAAAACCTTAATGAAATTTATTAAAAACAAAATATGGTTGTTTTAGTGTTTTTTTTATAACACCATTTATACAAAAAAAACTTTACAAAAAAGACATTCAAATTAAAAACCTTAAATAGCATGAACCACAGCCTGTTGTTCTCGAAAATGTAATGTAAATGAAAATGTCTTATGTTGACTCGGTAGATCTAACTGGGTCAGCATTTCGGTCATAGTGTAATTCGGTCACACGTCTTCATGTTCATACATAACATAGAGTGCAATTTTATCACACTTTAGTGTAACATGATTTTTTTTTAATTTTTTTTTATCAAATATGGGACGTTTTAATTGTGGCTACAATTTATGACACAACTTAAATAACAATATAAATAAAAGGAAAACTAAAACTTAAAAATCCAAGAGGGTGTCCACGAGGCATGGTGCCAAGAACATTGGCTGCATTTGCACATGAATTGTATACCAGCAATGTAATGTTTTATTAGTTTTTACCCTACAACTGCCTTTACCTTATTAATAGAAAGTAGGTTTAGTACAATTACCCGTTACCTAAGTACCTACTTAACGGGTAAGTACTGACTTAACTCAGTTTGTCGGGTCAGTGGCCGCACAATGACTGGATCGTCGATATCCTGTGTTTAGCGACGTTAACAACATAAGGAGTGGGTTTGCTAACCTTTGGAAGATATATCCAGAATGGAGTTCACCGGCATTTCATTTTAAGCAACGTCGAAGTATATTTAATTTAGACACCACGAGAACATGGTCCCTCAAACACCAAGACAAAGCAGACAAGAAATATCTAGTGTACGTGTGTGTCGTGTTTTTTGCGCGTGAAATGAATTGAAATCGGCAGTTCCACATATCCCTACTGATCTATCCCCACTGGTAGGGAAGAATGGTTTTTTTTTTCCACCTATTGCTACTAGGGGGGATACGTTTCCACTTATATCCACCGTTATAATCAATTCAGAAATAAGTATTATCATATCGAAATGAAATTAGTTTATTGCGGAAATAGATCTTAAAAATATATTATAGGTATCAACCATGACCGAGATACAATAACCTGGGAACTATAATAATTGTCAATAATATAATACTAATTTTAATAGTATTACACCAATCCAAATGTACCTATGTGTTATTTGATGTCCAATACATCAAATGTGTAAGTATGTGTTTATGTTTGTTTGTTTGTTAGATGCAGTGCCTTTGGTTTCAGAGTTCACCAGACCGCCCTAGGGTCTCTAACGTGCCTAACAACCGGATCGAAGTCCGAGGTTAGAAATCTGCATAACTATACATACATAAAAATTGAAAAAAAAAAAAAATTGATTATGACTCATTCTTGTGTTCGAAATATGAATTCAATTCGCGAAAGTTTTATAAAAACCTTTATACTATAGAAGTTAGGCACGATCAGCAATGTAAACGATAACTTACATACACCAGAAAAGGTAACATTGAAGCGAACACGATTTTTACCACAACCTTTTAGTTACATAACGATAAACACTGTAATGATACACAATCATACATACATACATACATAAATAAAGATGTTCATCGTAACGGCAAGGTCTTCAATAAGTACACGAGAGCCAAGAGCGTGACGAGTACGCAGGTGAAATGGTTCCGTGGCCATTATAGTTGTAAATACGTTAAGTATTATGTCATGAGTACAAACATGTTTGTTAAGACGTAGGTCTCCTTTGAATATAACTAAGATTTTTAGAAGATAAGATACTGATCATTACTTTTTATTATTACATTACTGTGTTCCGGTTTGGAGGGCATTGTTTCCAGCGAAATTGCTGGGCATATAAGACTTTAGAGCCGATGTCTCAGGGTGACGAACGCAGTGCAGTGCCGCGCTGGATTATGTATTGCAGGGTTCTGGGTGGTGCTGTGACTGTTATAGATAGGCGTAGCGCTTACCATCAGGTGAACGACTTGCTCGTCTCGTCACTCAGCCAAATAAAAACAAAAATTTAAATGCTTAGGCGAAAAAGTATAGAAATTTAGATAGCGAAAAAAAGTGAGATGTTCTTTTGTTATCGTTTTTTCTTGTGTTCGTATTTACAATAATTTATCACAAAAAGGGTTTACTAACTAAAGTGGTTTCGTGTCGCCTACGTAGGTACACGTTGATTTGAAAATTTCTCAAGATAGTGAAGGTAGGTTACTTATTATCTTCTAATAGTTATGTCATGAAACATAATTAAATGGATTTCTCTCGCGTGCAGCTATGATTTTTGGACAATATTTTTTTTTTGTATATTTTTAATTATTCTACAGTGTTAAAATCTACTAATTTAAATCTACTAGTAAAGAACACATTAACAAAGTGCCTTCGCCTTAATAGAGACAGTAAGAAATGTGTTAATGGACACAATCTTAGCAATAACTCTACTTAGCAATTTATGTTAAACGCAAATTACTCATTAGTCTTTCAGGCTAGATCGTACTTTAATGATGTACTTATTGATAAGAAGCATTATAAATAAAATAAAAAAATCTACAGTGTTATTCTCTAAGGGCTACCTAACACTTTTGCAACCTTGACGTATTTTATTCACTTTTGTTTTTAAATTACACATCCGATTTCGGTCAACAGAACGGAACCAATTTGTTATGGACAGAACCCTGAATTCACGCCTGTAATGCTGTCCATTGGTCATTACATTACGTTGCATTACAATAGATTGCATTACGAATGGATGTCCATTTAGACATGCATTATATTATTTATTGTTGATCTCGTGGGATTCAGTTACATTTGGATTTATTGAGATGTCAATGTCATTTGTAACACAAGTTATGATTAAGATTTTTTATATTTTTTTTTACTGAACATTAAGGTCGTTTTCAGTAAGATATTGGTCAAATAAAAATATTTAGCTACTATTTACTTAAATATTGATTCGATATATTTATTAATTGAATGGGTATAGGAGTTACCTGTGCCCTCGGCTTCGCCCGCGTTTACTATAAGGGAACGATGGGGATCATGATGATAAACCTACGTTTAAAGTATCCAAAATATCAAATTTAACTCTTTTTTTTTCGCAAGTTGGTCACACATTTTTTTTTTTTATTTGACTGAGTGACGAGACGAGCAAATCGTTCGTTCACCACACGGTAAGCGCTACGCCTGCCAATACCAGTTACAGTGCTTCCCAGAACATTGCATTGCACAATCCTGCGCGGCACTGCACTGCGCTCGTCACCCTGAGAAATTGGCTCTAAAGTCTCATACACCCAGTAATTTCGCTAGAAACAGTGCCCTTCAAACTGGAACACAGTAATATTGCACACTACTGCTTGGCGAATGAATATCTGGCAAAGGAACACTAAGGTAATAAGAATGTAAGGTGTAATATGAGACTATATATTCTGTTGTACAACTTGGCACCATCACGTCACAGGTTGTAGCATCATCAATTCATTACACACCATTCACTCCTCAAGGATCAATAACAGAACGGACCAAAACAACCATAACTAGTAAAACAATTCGTTAGCATATAAATGATTTAACATTAGCTATGTGCCAAGGTTGGACATCTATGTCAAGATTGAGTCGCTGATCTTTGGCTATATTTTTTTCTTTGAAGGTCGTATTTAATGTGAAGTTACCTCTTAAATTTAGCTCGATACGGGCCGGGTCAAATACCGATCTAAATTCCTCTGTAATAACATTCATATCTGTGCGCGCTGTATCATGGCTGTTACGTCTTTTAACACTATTCGGACAGAGGTCCATATTTAGTGCTAAAAGAAATAATTGGGCTAAAAAAACAAAACTTACTATTTACTTTTATTGACTAGATTGTCACAGTTATAGTCAATGTTGACTTTATACGACCTAAAACCACTAGTATAAAAAATGCGAAAAATCTATACGTGTTTCTTTGTTTGCCCTCATTTCACACAACTCAATGAGTTTTGATGAAATTTAGTATGGAGATATTTAAGTCTTGGAATATAACATAGTTTACTTTATATCTCCTAAAAATCACCAGTTCCTCAGGTTAGTCTAAGCGGGTGAAAACGCGGGCGCAGCCAGTACTTCATAAAGTCAGACTTGGCATTGAAGAGATGCGCATTTTTCATTGGGTTGCCATGGTAATAAATTGTCGGCCTTGTGTTGGCCTCTTCGGTATAACGAACTATTGTAAAACCTCACTATTCAGTGTTATTACGTGAATATTAAATGGATTTAGGAAGTTCTTGTTCTTTAAAGTAGAGGTAGGATTGAGAAAACTTCCTTCCTTTGCAATAGGTTTTTTTTTTTAACCCGACTGTCAAAAGTAGAGTTACGGTTTTGTATGTAGGCATTAAGACGTAAAGACTCAATATTCTATCTTATATATATAAAAATGTTATGTTGGTTTGTGTACGCTTCAAAAACTCAAAAAGTTCAGCACCGATCGAGCTGAATTTTTAGCATGATCTATAATCCGCATCAAGGATTGTTTTTATCTATTTTATTTCATCAGTGACATATCAGCGAATGTGCGAATGTGCCACAGCGAAGCGTGGCAGGGCACAGCTAGTATTTTATATATCAATAAATAATCATAATTTATTAGTATTACTACCGATATGACATTTACGGAAAATAGAGGTCATTTAAAATAATTTATTTATATTAAATTTAGGCGAACGACTTTTTTATCGAATATTATGTAGGTATGTAACTTACGTGTCTTTAAATGACACACTCAGTAAAGTGTGACCAAATTCCACTTAATGTATGGACCTGTAAATGTGTATCCAAATTACACTATGACCAAAATACTCTAACCGGTATAATATACACCAAGTTTTTAATTAATCTGACCTATTGATACTACTATTTTCTATCATAAAATTGGGATTGTGACCTATTATATTTTATTACAAACTATTATAAAATAAAATGTATATTTTATAACATTGCATATGAATTACGATCTAAGGAGCATGAATATTCATTTATATAACAACATAAAAAAATATGTATGGACTATAAAATATACAGAACCCGGAAACGTTAGTGAAATTAGTAAAACCATCATAATTATTCTCTATAGCAAGTAATGTTTTCTATAGCAAGTTTATTTATCTAATGTTAACACAATTTTTCCCCTATCATAGATAGCTATGCTTTTGTCCAAAAATAATTTCAATAATTAAAAATACTGGCGTTTAATACTTTAATAAGAACGTTATTTCTCATAGCATTTGCTTAGTAACATGTATCTAACTCAGCGAAGTTTTACTGTATTCATGGTGGGAACCTTGCGGTCTATTGTGTGGAGTTTACTTTTTTTTTATACACTACATGCCTTGGAGTTCACCTAACTGTATTTTTCTATCAGGTTGTATTGTGCCGCGAGCAAACAATTATTTCCCATGTATTACAAACATAGCAAGTCAGTTTATCCAATTTTCTAGTTAACGTTTGAGAAGAATAATTTGCGAACCGTATAAAAATAAAAAAAAAAACAAAAGCTATATAAGCTGGTCCGATATTTCGACATAATATTGCATATAATATATATTATGCATATATATATATGCATATATATTATGTCACTGAAAGTATATTTTGCGAAGATCTTTGATATTTTGTTAAATAGTGCCGCTGCAGGCTATATTGTCACAAGAAACCACAGAAAAGTTTGTTAATCCTACCACATAATAAATAATATACCAGTACGTGCTCTACGTTGGGGGTAAGGCATTTTGGTCACAGTGTAATTCAGCCACACATTTTCAGGTTACATTTAGTGCAATTTGGTCACATGCTCAATTAAACTGAAAAAACAGTGTAAATTGATCACACCTCGTATTATTGTAGTTACGAGTACCATCATCAAGAAAATTGTCTGTTATAATCGGGAAATACCATGTTGTAATGACCATTTTCCACGTGTACATTTAGAAGTTACGTAACTCAATGTACCTAAGTACCTACCTGTACAACCTAACCTTGAAATCTGCAAATACTTAGACACACTCTGATTCTCAACATGAGCAAACTATACGTGACAAAATACCTAGCACTCGCTTCCTATTGCAGTATTTGTACTAAACCACAGATTAAATAATAAAACAGAGCTCAAGGTGATTTAAAAATAATATTTGTGGAGAATCAACACGTTCTGAAGGAGGTATTGATCTCTTTCTTCATTAGGAAGTGTTTTTTTTTTTCTATTGTTTAGTCTGAAATCACGTACAGGCCGTTTTAGTAAGCGAAAGTTGTGAAATTAAACGCTGAGGTGAAGTAGGAAGAAGCGACGAGGTGAAAATCAAATTGGGCGAAGAGAAAACTGAATGAAATATATTTAATTAAATAAAAAAATACTAAAAAACACGCTCTAATAGTTGTGACCAAATTACACTAAGTATGACCAATATACGTAAGTTCAAATCCCAGTGCGGGCACGTACCAATGTGTTTATGTAAAAATCGTACGTTATTACTGGGCATATGAGACTTTAGAGCCGATGTCTGAAGGACACGAGCGCAGTGCAGTGCCGCGCAGGATTATGCCATGCAAAGTTCTGGGTGGCACTGTAACAGTTATGGGCAGGCTTAGCGCTTACCATCAGGTGAAAGACTAGCTCGTTTCGTCACAAAATCACTTAAAAAAAAAATTAAGCCTATCTCAAACAATGGTTGAAATTTCGACACGAAATAATTTCTAACATGCATAATAAAATAAGAGAATTAATTGACAAATCTATCGATTCTTAATCGAATTGTTAATTATGAATTTGTCGACCCTTAACTGGCCTCAATTCTGATAGCTGTTGAATTGCGTTATCGCTGACACAGTCGACAATTTATGCGAAAACTGTAAAATTAAAAATCAGATTCCAGTCCCAGAAGTCCAGCAGTGGAAATGACCTCTAATATTTTTTGTACCGAATAACGAGCCAAAACGGTCAGCTGATAAGTTATATAAAATGCCAGAACTTTGCATTGCGATATCAAGCAAGGCACTGCACTGCGCTCGTCACCCTTCTTTACTTCTAAATATACCCAGTAATTTCGCTGAAAACAGTGTCATTTGAACCGGAATAGCGGATGAATAATTGGCAAAGATGTGGAAGGTATTTCCCCAGGCGGACTATTGCAGAAGGGGCAAGGCAAAAGCCTTTATGAAAATACATGTATCCACCCACTACTTGTTCTCGTTATAATAATGTACCCGCTACATTTATCTCGCAAGCCTGGCTTATGAAGCAATATTCGCAATGCAATACCGAACGAATCGTGGGTAAATAAACACGTGCGTACAATCGAACACATAAATGTATGTCAGTATCACTACATATCGGCTTATTATCGTTCTGTCTGTCTGTCAGTTTGTACTTCGGATTTTCATACGGTTTTTACCAAAATGGACGGAGTGATGAAGAAGGTTTACGTATATAATTATAATTAATGTGCGTTGGTTGAATTTGACGATAATTGTCGAAGATGTCGGAAAAAATTAAGTTTCGTAACGATCGGGTTAACAGAACACCTTTTTTTTTTTACTTTATACGTCATTGCAACCGGATACAGCTAGTATCCAATAATATTAGTTAGCAAAGTGCCGGGACGAATGATATTATTTATGTAGATAAATAACTAAAGTATGTGTTAATGTATTAATATTTGAAATTAAGATATATAACATTCAAGTTCTAGTTTCACCAATACTTTATCAAAACAAATATGGTACCTACCAACAAACTAAGGGTCTATTCTTCAAAGCAAAACTCTAATGCTCAACGTATGAGAGGGATTTCAGGAATGTGTTTTCTGGAAATACACCTCGAGGTAGCTCGATTTGATCAGGGGGATTTCTAAAAATCCCCATCGGGGTGACGGCCTAGGGAGATTTCCGGAATAATCCACGAAAAGCACGCCTCGTTAAACAATTAAGTATCTTCGTTTGCCGACTTCTAGAAAAGTTATCGAGTTAACAACAGAACAGTGGTCAAGCGTCAAAATCAATTGGCGGTGAACACAAATTGTGTTGCCACAGCGCCCGTTCGCTCCACTTCTAATTGCATCACTTTTGTAGACGACTGTACAAGGTATACATTTAATGAAGTAAAACAATGTTCTAGTTTTTTATTGCAATGACCCGACATTGTGCGCAATGGCAATGCCTGAGAAAACGCATTGGGAGTCACGGTGCTGCATCTTGTAGTATTTATTTGATTATGCTCAAATCATAATGATGGCATTTAATAATAGTTTATGATTTGTCTCTAATGGGTAAAGTTCAATATGGCCTGATATTTTTATCTTTAAACACTGAAGACTTAATTATAGTATGTATCGTAGAACAGAATGGACACCCCACCCCGCGCGATCTGCTTCCCCGCACATATACCAGCAATTGGGAGGGCAATCGGGAGGTATTCAATATTACACACCCAAATTGGATTTTTAAGGTTAAGTATTTTTCATATCTGATTTATTTTTCTCTGTGGAAATGAGATTTTAGTGTTTGACTTATAAAAGTGCTTTATTTTTGCCAATGTAGTATAATTTCGTTTTACTTTAGTAAAACTTCTTTTTTCTGAACCTTTGTGCTAGAGGATTGTTTTTTATTTTGATCGCGTGGTATGTATGAGCACTCACACACGCATTTGGCACGTGTAACTACGTTGTTTATATGTGTGAGTTGCCATAATCATTTTTTGTGTGGTTTGTCCGGGTTGTACCCTAACTTCTTTGTCTATAGGACTTTTACTTGAAATTTTCTTATAGACAAGCATTTCATCGCAGATGCATTGCCGATGCCGAGACCATTACCTGTCCTAGATATAAACTATTTTCATCTTTTTCTGTTGCTCCTCTCCATGCATGGTTGTCTGGAAGAGATCGCTCTCAGGGATAATACCGCCCATTGTAACACTAATTGTTAAATTTTATTTGATTTAGTTTTTAAGTTTCCTTTGTTCAGTGGAATTTCAATAAAGAGTTTATCTATCTATCTATCAATTTAAAGTCTGAGTTAATAACGGACGCTGGTAAAGTGTTCCATTCCTTCGATGTTCGAATCAGAGATGATGACGCCTATAATTTTTTGTAAATTAATGACATATGGCGTGTAATCGATTATCGATGTTTACAAATTCATCGCCGGCACTGACCAGCAAAGGTGTTAGTAATAAAAGTTGTAAGACACGCCAGTTAGCCGGATTTGTTCTAAAGACATTTAAACACCAGCTTATTTCAAATGTTGACGACACAAGAGCCGTGTCACACCTCCTTGTGTCCTATGCTGCCCTGGTACTTCTAGTTTATTTGTGTTTAGGATAGCACCAAAATACACTCAAAATCTGTATCTAGGGAATCAGAAAATACCGGGGTTCACATAAATCATGCGCGGGAATCGAACCTGCAACCTCACGCTTTGCAGTCGCCTCATCAACCACTGCGCCGCAGAGGCCGTCTATGTAAAAATAATTACTAATCATCATTATCCACCCATATCGTTCCACTGTTGAGCACGGGTCTCCCCTCACTTTCGTGAGGAGGCCATAATTCACCACGGCGGCCCGGTCCGGATTGGTGGATAACATGCCTACCTCTAAGATAATGTGAGTTTCCTCACGATGTGTCCCTTCACCGAAAAGCGAGTGATAATTACGTACATATGCTTTACAGAAACACAAAGGTAGGTGCCCATTACTCTAAACTTTAATAAAAATTTGCAATTGAATGTTGTAATTTTCATGTCGTAAGTTTCAGGCTACTGTCGTTAAGTTATTGTTAATAATAATTAGCTACATTTGCAAAACGTGATTATGGAAGACCTTTTCAATCATTGTCTAGAATACAATGAAATGTTGCAAGCACGAATTTCATGACCGCTGTGAATTAAACGCAGTCTTTACTTGTTTCAATTTATTGAGTAATGGGGCTTCTTTAATGACATTCTCTTTTTTATTGCAATTGACTAGGAATTTATTTGCATACTAATAATAATAACACTGCCTAATAAATCTCCGCTTCACACTGTACTATATTACAATGCCCGGTCACATTTTCCGTAACGCATTCACCAGCTAACTCCCCAAGTCAAGCGTGCGTAAAAAAGTTTTACTTCAAAAAATTTTAATGTACAAAATTGCACGGATAACTCAATGGCAATGACAATGGCACTTTGGGAGACAAGCAGATCTTCGTGCAACACTTGTGGATAGTTATGTAAGGGCAGCAACAACACCCACATCAACCACCGCAACCTCCGCAGCAGCCAGCCTCCTCAACACATTTAAAAAAAATACGAAACGAAAGAGTGAAAATGCTCAAAAAATTTAATGAATTAACGGTAGGAGAGAGTAGTGAGAAAAGGGGAAACATTATTAAAGAAGTTTTAGAAGTTAGGTTAAATTAGAATGAAGACAAACTAGTAATTAAACGTACAGCGGTAAGCGTATCGAATATCCAGCCGAATACCAATAAAGGTACGTAGTGGTAACCTGGTTGGTTTTTATCGGTTCGTGGCTGGAACTAATTTTGCTTAATTTGATATTACCCAACAATTAGATTGTGTGTTTAGGTAAGTACCAGAGCAGCCTCCGTGGCGTAAAGTGGGTGATGAACCGATTGCGAAGCGTGAGGTTGCGGATTTGATTCCCGCACAGGGATTTTCGTACCACAGATACTTGCTGAGTCTGGGTGGGTAGGTCCATGGTCCTCGTAGTTCCTGATTCTCTAGATACAGCGAATATCAGTGACGCGTTAAGAAAGACACGTAGGTATCCTACTTGGGTTTTGTCAGGAAAACGAAAATGTGAATGGTTTTGCATGTTTTCCTCAATCTTGTGTTTATAAGTTACGTTTTTTGTTAAAGTGCACGAATGTAGGCAAATTAGACAAAAACAAGAAACGTTTAATTTCGCGTTCTCCTAAAATTGGCCAGGAAGTCCTAGCACCACGTCCACTACCTACTTTACTGAATCATGGCGTTGACTACGGCTTGACTAGGACTACTGACTATACCTGATAAGTGATATGATAACTGACTTAGAGAGAGTTAACACTTTGACTGCAGAGCCGTTTTGCTTGTCTAGCCACGGGTGCGGCTCTGCACACTCCATAGTGTTTTCCCATAAATAAAACACAACAGCTGTGTTTTGCCGTACTAGTGGCAAGTTCTGAAAAACACGACAGTTGTGTTTTCAGCAGTGAACGTGTTAAATACTATTTTACATACATACACATACAGTCATGCCTTTCTCCCGTTGCGATAGGCAGAGACTACATCATTCCACATGCTACGATCCCAGCGGAAAGCAGTATACCAACTCTCTAACACCCTCTATTGGTTTAATAAGATTTTATTTTTATGATTTTATATGTTTAATTTTGTACCTGCAGAATAATGTTTTTATTATTTATTTAACGAGACGCGCAAGTCGTTCACCTGATTGTAAGCGCTACGCCTGCCCAAAACAGACACATTGCCGCCCAGAACTGTCCATTACAAAATCCGGTGCGACACTCCACTGCGCTCGTCACCCTGAGACATCGGCTCTAAAGTCTCATGTGCCCAGTAATTTCGCTGGAAACAGTGCCCTTCAAACCGGAACAGAGTAATGTTTGCACACTATTGGTTGGCGGATGTATATCTGGCAAAGGTCCTCTAGGCGGACTTTTTTTTTTATTGCCGAATAGGCAGCATTTGACCGCATTCTCACCTGCTGGTAAGTGACGACACGGCCGAGGATGGAGCATGCTTGCCTAGAAGATACCTTGAATAGGTACTCTTGTAGAAGAAGCTCACTACTTAATTACTTTATAACTATACCTACTTGAACCCACTCAATAATAACTTGTAAAGGTGATCGTAAACTAACATCATAATCATTAAAAAAACATGTTTTCAATCCAAGACAAGCGGCCGTGAGTTAAAGCAACGAGCTAAAACTCGAAACCAAAACCCTGTACAGTTCCACCCGGAACTTACAGACAAAACGTGGACCTGTGTGATTATATTGATAAACCAATTGATCACGATCTAGTCGAGACTAGATTAAAAGTGCTATGACCTTCTAATCTACATTAAAATTATATTAATTTATGATCATATTTGAGCATTTGAAAGCGCTCGTTAGCATAGTTTGACTGAAGTTAAGCAACATCCCAGCGGCATTCAATTGGATGGGTGACCGTTTAGTGGAATAATATCAGGACTAATCTTTTTTTATTTGACTTAGTGACGAGACGAGCAAGTCGTTCACCTGATGGTAAGCGCTACGCCTGCCCATAACAGTTACAGCACCACCCAGAACCCTGCATTGCATAATCCGGCGCGGTACTGCACTGCGCTCGACACCCTGAGACATCGGCTCTAAAGTCTCACAATGACCAGTAATTTCGCTGGAAACAGTGCCCTTCAAACCGGAACACAGTAATGTTTGCATACTTCTGCTTGGCGGATGAATATCTGGCAAAGGTACTTCCCCAGGCGGTCTCTTGCAGAAGAGGCCTCCCACTACTAAATATAGACTGATCTTGATAATGGCACAATGTGCAAACCGCACCATGACCAAATAAGAACAAAAAAATAGGCTTATGATGAAAATTAAGTAGATTAATCACGTGGTCTAATTACGTTCGACAAATAAGAATGCTAACCTCACTGCTGAACCACAACAGTTACGGAGTCAAGGACGCCTTCGACTGCCACACTGCGTACAGTCAATCACATAAGTCACTGAACATGTCCTCATTTTAAATTTACAAACGGCTAAAAACTCTTAGATTGCAAAAGGAAGATTATTATCTGACACAGTGAAAATTTCATTGCAATCGGTTAGGTTCGGTTTGTTCGGTTTATCTGTTATGGGCAGGCGCAGCGCTTACCATCAGGTGAACGACTTGCTCGTGTCGTAACTTTAATGTGAAGAGAAAACAAACGGACACCATTTTCGAATTTGTTATATTTATATTCTTGTCTAACTTATTTAAATCTCCTAGACTATTTCTTTTGAATAATTATGTATTTGTTACATAATCTAATCTTCAATGTAAAGACTGACCTTTTATGCTTTACTGCTTGCTTTTTTTTCTTTATTAAGAATTCTTGTATTTGAATTTTAACTTTAATTGTGAAATTTAATTTTGATTTTGAATTTAATTTGATTATTTTATTTTCTTTTCACTTTCTTTTCTTGTAAAAAAAACATATTTTTTTTACTGTTTCTTCCCCGGTAATACATTAAACTTGACACAAGAAAAGTAACTCAACATAACGTGTTTCGGAGTCAAGGACACGCCTTTCACTGTCACACGATGGACGAACAGAATGGATATCATTACGATATACATAACTTAGACTATCCGTAGTATGGTAGTAAGTAGTAATGTGGTTAAGCTCTCTTTTAATACATATTGTGTTACCGTCTCCTATTTCAATCTAGCCACTTCATACATCGCGGTTTGAGATAGAAATTATAGTATCATGTAAGTTAATATTAGATAGGTATAGCTGTAGTCTGAATACCTTTGTATTTATTTCCAGTTCAACTTTATATAATTATGCAACATGCGACATATTGTAAGCGGTGGTAGCGGTGGGAGAACGTCTGCCTTCCAAGGAGAAGGTAGTGAGTTCAAATCCCAGTGCGGCCACGTACCTACCGACGTGTTTTCCAATGTGTTACCTACCATAAATTTAATTATTGTACTTTTTAGTTCGGCTTGCTATTAAAGAGTGTTGTTTAAGTTTATGTTAACCATAATAATGTATGTTTGTTTAACCGAGGTGCATTTTTGATTTGAATTTTATTCATCAAAATTGATTTAGTAGTTTGGTTTTAAACAAAAATCATCATCATCATCTCAGGCCGTATCAACCCACTGTTGTGTATAGGCCTCCTCTCCTTCACGCCACTTATTCCGGTCCAGGAGCCTCACCACGAACAGTTAAATCTATCCAGCTTAACTGCCCTGCTAACTGTCACCACCAATATCGCTAAGCGTTCATAAGTCGACCAGAGACAAAGCTCCATCTCATTCTCTTCAGACTATTTTTGAGTGACGTATCACGTCACGTTTGTCATTTATGAGTGTGTGCGAGACGCATCGGCCACTTTCCGACAAACTTGACAAGTCCGTCCGACAAAAAAAAAACCTGGAAGTAATGTCATCTAAGTAAACGAAATTGTGTATTTGAAGTCGGTTTTTTCCTCTGACATCTCGTACCTAGTCGTTCTAGATTCAATTGAAGAAAGAATGAGGCAAGGTCACATTCTATAGTACAAAGTACAAATTACCAATTAACAGGTTTGAGCATTATTGACTCCGAATGGTTCAATTCGAGGGTCTGAAGTCTGAATGCACTTATTTTATTTACCTGGACTGTGGCAGTTTAGTTAACACGTTTGCTGCTAAAAACACACACGTCTGTGTTTTTATAATTTTACGGCAAGCGAAAACACGCCCGGCGTGCGAGCCCGCACTGCTGTATTGTCAATTTTATCACACCTGTTGTGGCACTGCTGATAAATAAAACAGTAAACACACACGTTGTGTGAAGATTCGCAAAAGAATTTTAAATACGGCTAAGTGGTTTACCCACATGCCTACCCGAGAATAATTTCGGAGGTAGGTGATCCACCAATCCGGATATGGCCCCGTGGATTATGGCCTAGCCCTTCTCACGAAAGTGAGGGGAGACCCGTGCTCAGCAGTGGGACGATATGGGTTGACGATGATGATGATGAAGTGGTTTAGGCTTGAAAGCGTAACAAAACAACAAATAAACAGGATTAGGATGTTAAAAATCAATATCACTTAACAACTCCATCTAACGCGTGGACCCAATGATATCATCAATTCATCACAAAAAATACCTAGTAGTTTTCAACTTTGTATGGAAGCGGCATCTCACTCAGCATAGACCGATGTAGTAACAAGAGGTTTAGTAACAGTGTAAAGTGTTACAGTAGATTGTCTCAATAACAGGTAGGTACGTGCTCTAGAAACGTGTTACGCATACGAGTACAAGCGGTGTGAACTTGATTATCTGCTCTCGCGTGTGTAATTATTTCGTTTTAAGCTCGAGCCGAGCAGAAAATCCGTAAACCCTCTACCAAACAGACGCGATAATACCACAGCGTTATTCCGATAATGCGTCTCGCGTCCTTTCCCACGTCCTATCGCAGCGACGTGTAAGCTTGCGCGCGCCAATTACAAAAAAAAAGTGTTAAAACAAATATTAAAAAAACGCCTGCGTTATCACCTGTTGCATTAATATCTCCTCCCTGTTGCTACGCCAACACTTATTGTAAAACGACAACACAAGGCAAATCAAATCAGCATAAAGCAACACTTTTGTGTTCCAAAACATAAAAAGTTCATGCCCTTAAAGCGGGGAATTCACCGACGGACTTGCCCGCGGGAATACCAGCGGGCAAGTTCGCCAGACCTCACTTCTATAATGATAGAGATCTGTTTGAGATCCTGAGTACTAAGCCAAGCTTCCCGCACCCATGGCTGTGAAGTGATAAGCTATACCAGCACCGCTAAGCATTGTTATGACTTATTTATGGCAAACACGGCCGTAACGTAATTAATGCTTTCAGTTGAATTTTATTAGAAGGGACTGTAAAATTAAATTTTCAACGAGCCGCGCGTGATTCCAATACAAAAGTGGACTGGACCTTGACTATGTAACTCCCCCTCTGACTCGAAAGCTGAATCCGATCTTGTTTCAATAAGTCATGTAGGACCTTTCGCAGCTGTAAGTAGCGAGGTCCGGCGAACTTGCCTGCAGGATTGCCCACGGGCAGGCCCGTACGTGAATTCCCCGCTTTACGTTGAAGTTTGAGATTAGTATGCTAGAGGCAGGGTTCCTGTCACGACTTTTTGCCGGCCCGCCGTACCTTGGGCGTGTAAACACCTTTTTAGCCTCTCAACAAGGCGGTTTTAACATATTGACTACCAGGAAATCGCTGAGGGTTATTAGCCTAAGCCTCTTTGAAGTTATCACTGTTATTTAAGTTTTTTTAACATTATAAAATATGATTATAGCTTTTATGAGACAAAGATTAATATCAAAACTTCTTGGTAATACAACTTGATCAAAACGTCGAGGTAATGTTAATATTATATTATTATTTGTGTTGTGCGTGAATTACCAGTCTTTCTTTCCTTATTTCTTTTACATACCTGGTTTTGTCTTATGACCTGACTGCGCATCGCAAAGAAGGATAATGTGTTTATTATACTAATTCTAAATCACGTGTACCTTGTAACTGTCATATACTCGTGCGTGACGTATGAGAACGCAAATACAATTATTATGATTAGGAACAGAGATTTATTACATTCATTACAGCTTAATAGCCAATCACTCATAAAAATTGGAGGTCATAAGCGCCAAGGTTATAAATAATAAATAAATAAAGCAAAACATCTTATATGACATAATAAAACAAAAGTCTCGTCCGTCTGACTAAAGCTAGATTCACATTAATCTGACGTGTTGTGTTGTGATGCATCAGAAAGGTATCGGTTTCATACATTTAATATGGTAGCGTTCACGTTTCTCTGATGCAGTGTTTTGTGACGGCTTGTGTTAAATGTACGAAACCTATACCTTTCTGATGCATCACGACACAACACGTCAGACAAATGTGAATCTAGCTTAACTAAAACAAAAACGTACACCCTAAAAGCCTAATTTAGGACGTGTCTCCTGCTCCACACTATACAAAAATCTCTACAAGAAACATTGTAATTTCTATCAATTTTTTGAAAATGTTTGATCTTTCATATCAAACAAGATAAGTCATTGTCGTCAAGAATTACAATATTTTGCGTAGAGGCTTTTGTAGTGTGTGTGTAGACCGAAATACGCGCAGGAGACACGGCTTTATACAATTAGTTCTCTTGCGAGACTGCGACCAAGAAATTTGCCCGTTAAGTTGAAGGAACTAAACTTAATACATCTATATATATAAAAATGTTATGTTGGTTAGTGTACGCTTCAAAAACTCAATAAGTTTTGCACCGATCGAGCTGAAATTTTAGCATGATATATAATCCGCATCAAGGATTGTTTTTATCTATTTTTTTCTCATCGGTGACATATCAGCGAATGTGCCACAGCGAAGCGTGGCAGGGTACAACTAGTAACTAATAAATGTATAAATCTGACCTAACTTCTGAAGGTACAATGGGGATATTTGGGCAAGCAATTTCTTTAAATAATCATTATAATGTTCTTTGAATATTAAAATGACCCATTGTATATTTTTAATAGCAGCTATAATAATATGTGAAAACTCTATACGGGTAAAGCCGCGGATTACAGCTGTTATGATTAAAAACCTATTTCATACATATTCAGTGAGCTATTTACATTCAACCGCAGTGAATACAAGTTTTTGCTTGGCTTGCGAAAGGCAGCGACCTTTGGAGCTGGTCAAATGTCATTTGTTTGATGGTTGACCAAAGAGCAATGAAGATTATCTTCGTTGTCATCGTTCTTCACAGTTTTAAAAACAATTGCATAGAAAAAATTAGGCATTGTTTCGAAAAAACAGTTTTCTAAAGAAGCTTAGGTAAAATACGTATTTGGTTGCAAGTTGATGAAAATTAACCCAAACGAATTTCAATCTACTGTTGTTCACTGATAAGTTCTATTGTCTACCTTCCGTCTCTATGATCGGATCAGCTCGTTGTTATCATAACATTGACTATTTATTAAACTTGGGGCTGCTCCTGTTTTGTACCCCTGTAGTGAACTCTTAAAGAGGTTAATCTGAGTGTTTCATTTGTTTGTCCTCATCCTATAGTAAGTTCATTGAATAAAGGTTTAGTACCAAGTGTTCCATTATGTTGATTGGCTGGCTCAGCGAGGCTATGCAGCACGGTGCGGATCAGCTCGAGTTCGTTTTATTTTGACGTTTGATTGCCACGGGACTCGTCATTCGTATTGAAATGACGAGTCCCGTGGCAATCAGACGTCAAAATGAAACGAACTCGAGCTGATCCGCACCGTGCTGCATAGCCCCGCAGTTCCATTAGATATATACTAGGCATAACATAACCGCTCGTTTGTGCCAATGAGGAAAATTTACAAAATTTTAAAACTCGGTTTAATATTATTGGGGCTAAATTTATTTGGTAGTAGGTGTCCAATGGTACAAAAGCAGAGTTTCCTTGTTGTCAGGCACTCGAGCTAAGATACATTCAGCCAGTCTGTTAGCTAGGTCTTGTGGATCTTAGATCAACGTCCTCAAACTGCCGAAATGACCTTCAAGGTCGTGCGTCCATCGTCCTTGTGTTATATAACCATAAAGCCAATTTGTCACAGCTCTTGTAACGTATTCCACAACATCCGACAATTGACCCAATTCGCCCCAATTGCCCCTTCCCGTCTGTCTGCACGTCTAGAAGCATTGACTACTCATCGTGCCTCGCTGGTACAGTCGGTGACAGAAGCAGCTGTCAATTTACTAATGTCAACACGTTGAGTGCTGAAAACACACACGTCTGTGTTTTTAGAATTTTACGGCAAGCGCAAACACGCCCGGCGTGCGAACCCGCACTGCTGTATTGACAATCTTATCACACCAGTTGTGTGCGCCCGCACTGCTGATTGAGTTTAGTTACGACGCAACGCCAGTAAACAGTAAACACACGTTGTGTGAAGATTCGCAAACAAGCCAAAAAAAGTGAAACGGATCAGCAGTGAACGTGTTAAGTAAGTACGCGGGATAAACTAAATTAGAAGTCGGGACATATCAATTTTTTTTTTATTCCTTTGGGTATCAAATGGCCAGATAAGAGGATTAAAGTGACCATCAACGTAATCGGAATTTCATCCATTTGAGAAGAACCAGCCAGACACTCATGTGTAGTTGCTTTTGCCACAGTATGTTTACTATTAGTGTATTTCATGGCAGGTGTTTATTGAGAACTGGAATGGGTCATATTAATTCTCCAGGTTGGTAAAAAACACTACCTATTTATAATACCACTAGCTGCGCCCCGCGGTTTTACCCGCGTAGTTCCTGTTCCCGCGGGAATATGGGGATAAAATATAGCCTATGTCCTTTCTCAGGCTCTAGACTATCTCTGTACCAAATTTCATTTCAATCGGTTCCGTAGTTTAGGCGTGAAAGAGCAACAGACAGACAGAGTTACTTTCGCATTTATAATATAAGTAAGGAAGTAAGGATTTTATAAGGTTTTCACTACTTTTAGCTATTCGAATAGTCATTGGTAACTTAGTTATATATATCTACATATACACAAAGTGTTCTCATTTACTATAAGATCTAAAAAGCCGTTTATTCTATGTCATACATTTTCCCTGTGTTCCGCTATTTGCATGTGATCTCAACACACATCACATTGGTATTTTGTCGGCATTACTGTAAGGTCTTTAAATAAGGCCATTGTCGCAGACGTGAGGTAATTGTCGATGGATGAACCTTCGATCATGTTTTTCATTCAGTTCTTTCCTTTTTCTTGGTTCTTCTTCTTCACGTTGACTGCTAAGAACAGCACGTTTGTGTTTTGTTTAATGTTAAGGCAAGCGAAAAAACGCCTGGCGTGCGAACCCGCACAGCTGTATTGTCAATTTTACCACACCAGTTGTGTGCGCCCGCACTGCTGATTGAGTTTAGTTACGACGCAACGCCAGTGCACACACACGTTGCGTGAAGATAAGCAAATGCGCCACAAAAAGTGGGCCACTTTAGCAGTCAACGTGTTAACTTTTCAGGACATTTGATTCCTTCTTCCTTTGTTTTCCTTTCTTTTGGAATTTGGGAGTTTCTGATGAATAAAAAATGCAGTGCAAAGCAATGCACAATGAAATGCCAGCATTGATAAATATATGAAAAGATTCGGATGCACGAGTGTATTATTCAATTATTGTATCTTAACCTATATAATAATAATATAAACATTTTGATCGTGAGAAGTTATGCAGTGAAATAATGAACCTTACTACTTAATAATTAATGAGGACACCTTAGTGTTATAAGTGAGGAGTTACGGAGTGAAATAATAAACTTAGCACTTAATAATTAATGAAGACACCTTCATGTTAAAAGTACTTAACTTAAATGACTTCTCACTATCATGGGATAGTGAGAAGTCATGCGACTCGAGAGGCCTGGGACTGCTCGTAGCAGGATCTTGTAACGCATCTAATTGCTTCAAATAAATTGGGGGTGGTCTTCCGTGTTAGGTACCTTAGCTACATACCGTAGCGCGACAGAAATCGCCCATCCCCGTAGCGCGACAGAAATCGCCCATCCCGCGCTCCCACTCCGCACTCAACGCTCTCCTGGCTGCCAATCCAGACTGTGATTAGTTTGCGGATGGATGGAAGAGTATTTTGTCGGAGTATTTGGATTATTGTGAGAAGAATGAATGTTTGTGTGAAATTGTGTACTGTATTTTACTATTATATGTAAATAATTAATGTAATTGGTATAAACCGTTTTAATTTTATTAATAAATAAATAAATACGGTGTACATACGTGAGGTACGGCTGGGTACAAAACTACGTACCTAGAATCATAGTACATTCACGTTCGTCACGCAAACCTTTTGGCATTTATGGTAATAAACCGGTGTAGGCAGAAAAGACAAAGAAGCAAGTATCAAATTTGATATTCCAACCATAATATCAAATTAATATTTTTGAGTAACACGAAAAAGACAATATTAGAAATCATTTTCACGAGAGAATCAATTAATTCGAAAACACCGTGAACAATAATCTATTTCACAATAACACAATAGATCGGTTCTGCAAATATTTCGCGATCGTGATGGGGTTCATTGGAGGCCGTCATGAAATGTCGTGGGTCATGAACACGATACCCTTTCCAATGCACAGTGGTTTCTGTCCCATGGATTGTGGCCCCTAATTTTTTTTTAAATTAAGTTGAAGTAGTAGGCCTCTTCTGCAAGAGTCCGCATGGGGAAGTTGCCAGATATTCATCCGCCAAGCAGTAGTGTGCAAACATTACTGAGTTCCGGTTTGAAGGACATTGTTTCCAGCGAAATTACTGGGCATATGAGACTTTAGAGCCGATGTCTCAGGGTGACGAGCGCAGTGCAGCGCTGCGCAGGATTATGCAATGCAGTGTTCTGGGTGGTGCTGTGACTGTTATGGGCAGGCGTGGCGCTAACCATCAGGTGAACGTCATGCTCGTCTCGTCACTCAGTCAAATAAAAAAAAATTGTTGAAAAAACAAAAGAAAATCTTCATGATTAGTGTGGATTTGGATAGAATTTAGACTCTGTTGAATAGCGTCTAATGCAGTTATGCATTTTAGCTGTTTCTAAAACTCAAACAAGTTACTTGAACAGTTCTGTAAAAATTGTTTTCCTTTCGGCTAAATACGATAGCAAGAACGTGACAGCGTTTTATTTCTATGACTTTGGAAAGAGAAAATCTTTGGCTCAGAGGTAAAAAGAGCGTGTAAAAAAGTTAAGCAATTAATAGCAAAGTCTCCTTGCTTAAAAACTATCACAATAAATAAAAAAAAAGTGACTTATTTAGGTAGGTACTGGAAATGCCTAGCACAATAAAAAAATCACTGTTTTTGTATTATAGATAGAAAGTCATCGGTGTTTTTAAAAAGGGTCAGTTTAGAAAAATAAAATTAGATAGTAAATTAATGAAAAAAGAGGTGATTGATAGTTTTTGGTAATTTTTTTATAGTTTCTTATTACTTTATGAAACTCTTTAAAATTACCCAAATATCAAATTTGTCTATTTTGTCATTTCTAATACGCACTCGTATTTATTTAAGTGTATCAAAAATGAACATCATTTATTAATGTTGCTAATTCCGTAAAACTGAGAGAAACCGGACCACGTTTAATGTTGTTTGGTGTTTGCTGTACGAATTTAGGGCGAGCTATCATAATTGCAGTCCACATTTAAATATCATGGCCTCACCAATCTCAGAGCTCCAATCTCGGTTAGCAAAGGTTAGTTTACCCGGAGACCTCTTTAACTAGGCGATATTTATAACATGTATAAATAAGCCACGATAACATGACACCTATTTCCAAAATAGATATGCATATATGTCAACGTAACACGAAAAGAAAAAAGTGTTTAACATGGATTGGCCAGGCTCTAAATAACACAGAAAATTATATCACAGATTTGTATTTATTTTTATTGTGTTTTTTTTTACCGACTTCAAACATGGAGTTGTTGGCTTGAAATTATGGTCTATTTAGACGTAGTCAAGGATTCATTCACTAACTAGATGCAATGTATTTTTAAAGTTATACTTTAAGCTACCAAACAGTGAAAATTCTATTGCAATCGGTGCAGTAGTTTTACAAAAAAACTTACAACGAAAATTACAAAGAAAAGGTATTTTTTTTTACAAAGTTTATTTTATTTACAGAACTAATAAAACAATAATTAGACAAATTAAATAGAAAACTAAAACTTAAAAATCTAACAAAAGAGGGTGTCCATAAGGCATGGTGCCAATAACACTGGCTGCATTTCCATGTGGAATAGCAATAACTATTCTCTGTGCGAAAAATGAGCCAGTACTTTTGTCACCAGCGGCGTCGACAGTAATAAAAAAAAAGGAAAAAAGGTTTTGAAATATTCACTATTACGAACCCGTTGTGTGTAGTGCGAAACTCACTTGGCCGATTTATTTAAGTTTGATAAAAATCCAATGTCAATGTTGAAATCAGCTTGTATTCGGTTCTCGATCAGTAAAAGTTGATCTAGCCTGAATTCAAGTAATATCTAGATACATTATCTAGAATTAAACCGGGTCGGTACCACAATGAACGTAATATAATTATCATTATTATATTAAACATGTCAAATAAATGAGACTTAAGGTGAGAATACACATGTCACTAGCTCCCTCAAAACATGCAAGTTACATGTAAGATCCATAATTATATGTTAGTTGGGTACCAAAGATAGGTATTGTGTTTGCAATTAACTAAGTATTAAAATTTTATAGAACTTTATTTACATGGAAAAACAAAAAAAATACACTGTCTATCCATATCGGTTCACTGCTGAGCATGGGTCTTCCCTCTCTATCGTAAGGAGGATTAGGGCATAATCCACCACGGGAGCCCGGTCCGGGTTAGTAGGGCACACCTCAGACGTAATTCTCGGGTACGTGGGTTTTCCCACGACGTTTGTCTCACCGAAAAGCATGTTACAATAAGAAACACAATGGTACGTGCCTGCACTGGGATTCGAACTCACGGCCTCTCCATGGTAGGCGGACGTTCTCCCACTAGGCTACCACCGCTTGTAAAAACAGGTATGTTTAAAAGAAAAAATAAAACTTAAAATATAAATCCGTTTATTGCATGCAACTCTCTGGCACGTGTATACTTGCCTTTAATAAACGCCATCTTGAAGATGGTTACTACTCTAGTTGTTTACCAAAGTCATATCTATAAGATACGGGCACATCACCCTCTAATCTATGAATAAGTATCACTTCTGTTGACACTAATATCATAAGCATAACTGATGCAATTTTGCATTCTATCGTAGTGGAGACAAATTGTTAAAAGTCTGACATATTGTATTGTAGCATACCTAAATTATTACAATAAAGCTAGGTTCACATTTGTCTGACGTGTCGTGTCGTGGTGCATCAGATAGGTATCGGTTTCATACATTTACACAAACCGTCACAACACACTGCATCAGAGAAATGTGAACGCTACCACATTAAATGTATGAAACCGATACCCTTTCTGAAGCATCACGACACGACACGTCAGACAACTGTGTCGGCGGCTTAACTTATCGTCACCTGTATTTTTTAATTTTTGACTTTGCACTATTTTTGCATTTTGTAAATTAGTCAAGTTGAGTTCTAGCCATGTCAGTGAGAATAGTAAGAATTCTAGTCATGTCGTAGGTAATGCCACGACTTATTAAAATGTTGAATGTTACTGAAACTAATGCAATAATTTATCGATTATGCTGCTTAATGAATGCATATTAATTAATGGTATGTATAATCTAATAGGTAAATGTTTTAATTTAAACTCTTGAACCAACTCCGGCCTAATAAATTAATATTTTTTTTATTAAACCAATAACTTCTGGGCATAAAAGCCTGCAAATAAATCAGAAGGTCAAAATTAATTCTGTTCCTGTTTCGTACTGACGAGTGCCATAGCAGAAATAAATTAATTAACGAATTGATCTTTACGCTTTTCAGAACCGGATTTAAGCAACCTTTAACTCATCCTCATTAAAATCTTACACGGAACTAATTAGACTGAGAACGCATAGCTGAATAAATAATTTATTAACACCATTAATAATCGTATTGTATTTATTTCCGGAAAAAAACTATAATAAAAATTACTAATCAAATAAACCTCATCTAATTACAAACTTAAAAATGGCACAACGCACAAACCGCACAATGGAATTATAAGAAAAAAAAAGTGTAAATAAACACATTAATAAAAACTAAAATGGGGTTTTGGCGGGAAACCAAAAATGTGACTTTATAAAAAACTTGAAAATGATTCTACTTGAAACTGACTGAATGCATTAATAGCACGAAGCCAAAACGAAAAAAAAAAACTAAAAGAACTTGGCCGAAGAGAAGTGTCCAGAATGAAATTCATTTTTATGTAGGCCTCCTTACTTTGCTGCTCAAAACACTGTGCTAAATGTTAGCGTTAGTTTTTGCTAAGTTTTAACAAAAAAGGTTTGATCACGCTTTTGCTAAAGTGGGTTTTTTAAGCCGTCATCCGCATAAGTGTCTATTTTTAGTACAATTGGTAGAATTTGAAGTTAAGTGGATTAGTTCGTAGATTTGTTGATGTCGAAAAAATAACACAGGGTTAGTTAACATTTCTAGGTAAATCTCACGTTTATGAACGTCATTGAAACAACTTTGCCCGTTTTATTCAGATAAATATGGGATTTCCCATCTAAATATCTACCCTAGTTACCGACACTAAAATTGACTAACACTTTACTGTCAATACAAATGGTTACGCAAATACGCTTATTTAAAAATCAATGAAAATAATACATATAGAAAATTTCAATTAAGACTCCGAGTATAGCATTTAAAATTAAATTTGTCTTTAATAAAATATATTTTGTACACGAAAAATGGCTAAGAAATTGGTTAGCACATGCTGGTTTTTTTTTTTAAACGTAAGGATACATTTTCACCATTCATAACTACTTTTTACTTTATGTAGGGTACTCTTAAACGATCACTTGTCAAGGTGTACTATAAAAAAAAAATTGCAAAACAAAAAAATGCGCGCCACAACCGAAGTTTATTTTGCAAAGAGGCTGCAAACCTTATTAACACTCTCGAACCTTGTCATATTGAAAGCACATCATGCTCTTGATATAACCTGATGCAACTTAATAAAGCTTTCTTATTTGGACTTGGTGATAACGTGGTCTGACATTACGTACCCAAGTTCAGACAAGGTTGTCGATAGTGCCCGTGATCGGTAGTTCTTGTGAAATCTGTTATTTTAGATCACTGCAACTTAATTTGCCGTGAAAATTAATTTAATTTTGAATGAAATTGATTGAGAAGTTAATCTATTCCGATTTTTTGTAGGTATATTTTTTCATCTTTTTAGTTTTTTAGTGAGAATTACGCTCGGATGCAGCTGATGAGGTTAATAATGGTGAGCCATAAAGAAAAAAAAACTTAATTGTCGTTGGTTTTCGGATAAACAATCAAATAATATGATGTTTAAATGCAGCTTAACAAGACCGAAGAGCGTAAAAATAACATTACTGCCTCTTTTAACCAATGGTCGTTAACACTCGTGTTTTGTAAAAAGCAACGTTATTAGTTAATTACGATTATTAAAAATACAAAAAGCATGCTTTTATTGCAAAAGTGACTTATTAAATAGACATCCAAAGTTAATGTCCTCGTTCTCCGTTCTACCTACGTGTGGTGTAGCTAAGTTATATAAAATTGCCAAATGAGGGTATCATAAAAAACCTGTTTACACATCTCTAGTGTGTTAAAACGAATGTTGTTCTGCACAATTCCAACTTTAAGCTAATAAGATGTAAATCCTTATTTATAAGACTTACCGGTAACAAAATCCCATGAAACGTTCAAATCTGTATTGTTAATAGGTCGGTAGAATCACAACATCCTGTCATAGTCGCAACATTGGCTATACCAATCCAAACAATAGGGCACGAACACTAAACTTCCCCGGAAAGTGCTAAAATTGTTAATCTTGAATTAAAACATGAAGTAAAGTTTACAGAAAACACTACAGATATGTTGAAACAGCTTACTATTTAAATTTTAAGTTATTTTATGCTATTTTTGTACCAGTTTGACTATTTTTAGTGCGTTCGGTCGCTCGGTTACACGTTAGGGACGGGACGCGCGCGCGTCGGCTCGCTGGCTAGTCCAAACTGAGGCGTGAGTTTGAACTTGGCTCGGTTTGCGCGGGAGTCGATCCGTTGCACTTTTTGTAGTGATTGCGTGCGGTTCATTCGTATTTTTTTTTTATTAGTGGCTATTTTTGATGATAGTTGGTACAGCTTGATAGTAGCGCAATAAATATCAGATTGATGTTTACAGTTGAATGCTTTTTAAATTTGATTTTTAGGCTTTCTTTGCATTGAACTTTGTTTTTCAGATTTTGTCCGAAACGTACTTTTTTAAGGTTAAAATACTCAGAAATGACTGAAATGTCCTTGATTTTAAAGATTTCCGCGGAAATAATTATTAGGTATTAAATTATATAATTAATTATTGTTATTACTGTATACCTACACTAAATAAATTGCAATTCGCATCGCTTGCTGTAACTTGAATGTATACAAATTATGTCGATCAGTTTTGTCGCGATATACCTAGGTAGTTTTTTTTATCTTATATACCTATCTTAATTGTTTGTAGACCACGCAAGCGAAGCCGGTAGCAGAAGTGTAGTTGATATCGAAAAATTGCTCTTCTTGATAGATAATAATTATTATTGTGATCAATAAAACATCATTATTATAGGTTTGTAAAATAAAATGTTTTATTGCGCCATCTAACACGTTTTGAATACACTACTTAGTGCAATTTAATAACTATAATAATTGAACCGATGGGGCTAAAATCAACCGACAGCGCCATCTTTTGGATTAACGTGGTACTAGCTGAACATATAGACAGAGCTTTATTCGTCGTACGTATATATATAATCTGTTATATCTCGGGAGTCTACTACGCTCTGACGACGTAGTACATCCGTTATTTTATAGATGGCTCTTTAGACAATAATTTATTTTATTATCTCCATTTAATAACATGGGCATTTTCGTCAGAACTTGTACCAAAATTCAAAATCTTCGATTTGAATTTTTTTAAATAAAATAACATAATTTTGATTTATTTGCATTCTCACTTTTATAAACTTTTGTTCGAAATAGTCATTTCTTATGAATTTGAGTTAATTGTATTTTATTTGAATATAAGTTAAAATATTGCACTGAATTATGTCATGTTCGTTACCAACCAAATATTGTTGATAAAATAAACAAATTTTTCATTTGACGCTTAAAAATTACTTCAACGTGTTTTAATTGCGTTGTTTGCCAATTATACATTAATCATTGTTTTGTTACATTTTACTTATTTATCATTTTTACAATAAGTGTGTCCGTACCGTTACTTTTCGCCATCCATAATATTTCATTTTTGATGTTTTATATCAATAAAATTAACTAAAATTAAATTTTTTCTTTCTGGTATTCTCTTAAACATTAAATTGTAATAATAACAGAAATATATTTGAAATTTTTAGTAAAAATAAGTAATAATCAACAAATTCAATAAACTTTTTAAAGGGACAGTAACGTAGCCTGACCTCTCCGTTACGGACAGGACACAGTAAAGTTGAGGTCACACTTCGACATTTTAGATATTTAATAAAATGCAAAAATATTTGCAAAACCACAAAAAGAAACTTAAATTACTTATTAAATTTCGGTATAACACAGAATATTAGTCGTTATGAAACATTTTTTAAATATTAAAAAACTAAAACAACTAACTAATAATTATGTAAATTCTAATAACACGAAGCTACACTGATTCGTATCAGCGATTAAAATTCGCAAAAAAAAACAGGTAATTATTATTATTTTCACTAAGTAGTACATATAGTAAAAAATCAAAACAATCCTTCTGTACCGCAACTTTATGCTGTCCTGTTCGTTACTATTTTGGTCCGGCGCATACGTTACCGATTTTATGGTAACGGACAGGAAGTAACGGAACCACATCATATTACGCAAATTCTTTAAATAAACCAAAAATATTGTTCGATTTCTTATATTGAGTAATATATCTTAGCGTGGAAATAACTAACCTGTATGATACTATTGATGTTAAGCTGAATATAACAGTACTTGTTTGATAAATTCATAATAACATACCGGACAATTGACTGTGAAAACAAGGTAAGCGATTGCTGCAGTGATCAAAAAGTTTAAAAACACGTCGCTAAAATGGCCGCCAACGAAAAAATTCAAAATGACAGCTTCTACTCTGGTGGTACAATTTGATAAAATACAATATATTAGTAGAAACTGTTTTTAAATTGTTTAAATTACGGTAACGGGTCAGGACATGTCCGTTATCGACAAAACGATGACAATCTTTAACGTATAAATTAAATTGAAAAATAAGATAAATGCTGTGTTATTGAGTTCTTTAATTGAATATCTGATATTTTTTAATAATAAAATATTATAATTATAAAACTTTTCTGGATAAATGTCGACTTTGGCATGTTCAAAAGTGTAGTTAGTTACTAAGGGACAGTACTGTGCAAAAAATTTGCCAAACTTTAAAATGAATTAGCATTTATTGTAATTAATAATTTTGCATTTTATTTAGATTATGTGAAAGGCAGAAAGTTAATTTAAGTAATGACAATACATTTTCTGTTTAAAAAATGCATAGATTTGTCTCAAAAAAAATATTTATTCTGGGGACAACCATAATTACGGAATGTACAAATTTTTACGAAAATGCCCACATAATAATTTTGTTGTTTATTTATTTAACTAAGCTTAAAATAATAGAAGAACTATCTATAATTTAAAATAAAAATAATATTATTACCTGAAAACTGATATTACATTTAATTCTCATTTATCCATTAGCAAGCCATGTTGTACTTAACATTAATACTATTATACGTAGGTACCTAAATAAGAAAACACTGAAAATAATGTGTGACTTCATAATTAAATTAGTAGCAAATAGTCTAAATTATAATAAGTAGTTAAATAATAGTTAGATATAATAAAAAAACCGATAGGTAAAGGACTAAAATATTCTCGTGAAAGGATTTTTTTCAAGGCTACTTAATTAACTTTAATAAAGTTGGCCTGACCTCCCCTTGTTACTTAGAGGAGTTCCGCTTCCAGTGGCTGCATGACCACCAATGATTCTGAAATCTCCATCATCATCATCATCGTCATCATCTCCCACTAAGGAGGCAGGTACCTGTTCATTATTGTTAGCATTACCTACTTCCTTTGGTACAGTCAGTCCATTTCTAGATTGAAATTCTGGATGCTCCAGAAAATCTGGATCTGGTACATACTGGGTTCTATAATTTGAATGTCTGAATTGTTGAAGTATTTGATGAAGTATGTTACCCTTTTGTGAAACTTTTCGAGATGGTAACTTCATGGTTGGGTCTGTTTCAATGCTAGCTCTTCTATTATTTGGCAGCTTTGGAACATGTGGCGTGTTTATTACTTTATGGCTTAACATTGTCAAGATCTTATTAAGATCGCTTTTTCTTTTTCTAGCACTATACTCATTGGTTTCAGGGGATACTGATATTGGAACGCCACCTGCAATGTAACTGCGTCTGCGTATGGCATTAGTGATAGGTATATTTTCTCTTCTAAGTAAAGTACCCATGGAATCCGACATCAGGCCTGGTACACGACTTCCTGCAGCATTGTTAAGCGTTTTTAAAAGAAAATCTATTGGAACATCTTGGCTTTTAGACATTATACCTACCGGCTCATTAAAAATTCCCATGTTAGGTAGTAAAAATATTCCATTATTGAAATAGTTTTCTCCACGGTCTAGCGAACTAAGGTCTTTTACAATCACTCTTTTGGTAAGTTCATCGTCAGCTGGGTTTTCACTTGGTCTTACTTCAGGTCCCTGATAAAACCGTTGATCTGGATGAGATCGTCTTTTCGTGTCGTGTTTCTGTCGGTTGGTTTTATTTTTCTTATTTTGTGTCTTTTTAACCGACTGATTCAAAGAAATATTCTGTTTTTTAGGGTTTCTTCTTGGATCTGAAACTTCATCATAATGTTCTGGATCATAACTATCTTGTTTGTTATAAACTTTGTCTACATATAGGAAGGGGTGTGTTTTGACTGTTTTATTTTTATTTTGTCTTCTTCTATCTTTTGAATTGCTTGCGCTCGTTTTGTCAATTGGCAAATAGTTTAATGCGCTCGGAATTCTAGGAATCTGTTCATACCTCATTTTATTAACTTTAGTTTTGGGATTACTTTTCCAGATGTCTGTAAATGATTTAATGGCTGTGGGTACTACTCCTAATATTTTCTGCGGAGTTGCGACTAAGATAGCCTCTATATATGACAAATTGTTTTGAAATAATTCTCCATTCCATTGCAATATATTATCCAAATGTACTGTATCACCGATCAATATGGGCCTGAGACTCAAAATGTGAAAATCTAATTCAGTTCCGTAGGCATCAATAAGTACTCCTTCGTCTGTTACATACATACCGTTTTCATAAAGTATTCCTAAAATTGAATTTCCTATTGTATTCACATCAATATTTGGGTTGCCTCGATGTTTGTGGTTGTTAATGGTTTTAATTTGCTTTAAAATCCATTCACTGAATTGTCCTTGCTTTTGTTGTGTATGTGCTGGGCTATTATATAAATGTTTTAGGATAAATGGTGATTGTACCGGTACGATACCTCTGTGTTGTTGATCAATAATTTGTTTGAGATATTGTGTGTAGTCAGCTGGAACATTATATGGCCAAATATATTGATTTTCTTGAAATTCAATATCATGCACTATGTCTTTTGGACGTTGGTCATAATTTTTTTCCATATTGATGTAATTAGATGCAACATTATGTTTCCACTTATCACTATGTTCTGCTGGTGTAATGTACGCAGGTTGCTGATCATCCATTATATTTACGTTGATGTAATTAGATGGAATGTTATCAATCCATACACCACTATTTCCTTTAGGTTTATCATATATTGGTTGCAGGCCATCAATTTGGTTTACGTTCTCATAATCAGATGGATCAGTATGTTTCCGTTTGTCACTGTTTCCTGTTGGTGTAGCATATATTGGTTTCTGATCATCCATTATATTTACGTTGACGTAATTAGATGGAATGTTATCAATCCATATACCACTATTTCCTTTAGGTTTATCATGTATTGGTTGCAGACCATTAATTTGGTTTACGTTGGCATAATTAGATGGAACATTATGTTCCCATTTCTCATTATTTTCTCCAAGTGTAACATGTAAAGGTAGCTGATCATCAATTTGATTTACGTTGACGTAATTATACGGAACCTTACCTATCCATTTGTCGCCGGTTTCTGTCGGTGTAACATATATTGGTTTCTGATCATCAACTTGGTTTACGTTTATGTAATTAGATGGGGCATTAAATGGCGACTTAAATAAATTTTCTTGAAACTCAATATCAGATGCTACATTTGTTGAACGTTGGTCATCAATTTGATTTATATTAATGTAAGTAGATGGAACATTATTTTTCCTTTTGTCACTATTTTCTTCTGGCGCAACAAATGGCTTGGATCGCTCATTATCAACTTTGTGTACGTTGGGGGGATTATCGTCTTTTTCATTCGCCACTACGTCAATAGTAATACTTTTGGTAGCTTTACCTAAATTATAAAGTCCACTCCTGCTTGCTGGCACATGGGTTTTGTGAGGACTTTTAATGAAAATACTGCCAATAGTTTCATTATAAAGTAGTGTCAATTCATCGTCATCTCTAAACGTCAGATCTGGTATGAGATTTTGTGTTTCTAGATTTGGAGTGTAGATATTGGTTTCGTTTGTAATGGCGTCTCGGTATATGAACAACACAAGCCTTTCTAGTCCTTGATTGGGTGTAATTATTTGGGGAACTTTGAAATCTTGGGGTCGGCTCCCGAAGCAGACGCAGTCGTGGTCGGGATCAGCGTATTGGTTGTACTCATGAGCCGATACACTGGAATCAATGACAAAAAATATGAATTTATTAATAGTTGGCATTATTAATATCTGTCAGTTTTAAATTTGTACAACGATATTTTTACGGGGTGGGGTTATCTTTTATATACAAATTCCCAAACGGTTGGACCGATTTGGATGAAATTTTGTGTGTATATTTTAATGGGTTATAGGTTTTAGTCAGGGCAGGAAAACGTCTATCGGGGTCGCTGGTCTGTTATAAAAATCTTAATACTTCTCTTTCCTCTTTATGTGACTTTCTTTTCACTCGTTTTTCCTAGTTTTAGGTAAGAATTCAAACAACGAAAAACCTTAAATAGCTATCTGTTAAAAACAAGATACATAGAATTTGTGAAATCCACATGCCTGAGAATCATTTCAGAAAGTGATCCACAAATACGGATCGGGTCCCCGTGGTTGATTCTGGCCTAATCCTCCTCACGAAAGTGAGGTGGGACCCGTGCCCAGCAGTGGGACGATATGAGTTGATGATGATGATAGAGTTTGCAATATGTTTAACTTTACCTGGCATATATTGTTGACAGAGTCAATGGTAAGAAAATTGAGATCTGTAAAAAAATAATTATATTAATTAACAGTAATACTTTCATTGTAATATTATTATATTGTTTATTAGAATCATAAATGTTTTTAACAGAAAATATGTTTTTTTTATAGCTATTGCTATACAACGTGGAAATGCAGCCAGTGTTCTTGGCACCATGCCTCATGGACACCTACCCTCTTTTGTTAGATTTTTAAGTTTTAAGTTTTAGTTAGTTTTCCTTTTATTTATTTTGTTATTTAAGTTCTGTCAATAAATATATTCTTTCCTTTTGTTTAGAATATAAATATGGATTCGTTTTTGTACAATCATATTTGATAAATTACAAATTATATGAGTGATAAAAAAGAAATCCAACAATTGTCTACATTTCGTATGGATCTAGTTTATAAATGACATTTATTAGATATGTTATTAGGTACCCATATAACAAAAGAAAAAAAAGCATTAATAACGTATTTTACCTTATCAAAAATCATTTTGTCAGCAAATCGCCCAGACTTCAATTTTCAAATACTCATTTTTAACAATGATTTAATCTATAAAATTCTGCGATATTTATACTGAAAATAATAATTAGTGAGAAATCGTCTAATGAATGGCTTAGGTTAATTAACGTCATAAAATAAGCGAGGCTTCATTATGAAATGGCTAATTGTGTTGTGGATCCAATGAAAACATTAACACCTTTCACCATAGTGATTTTAATTATTACCTACGCATAAAAATTAAATGTAGGTAGTTTTTTTTATAAAATTAGTGGCAAAGAAGAATACCGCCCACCATATATATCGGCATAACCATCGAAACCCACATACCTACCCGAGAATTATTTCAGAGGTAGGTATGTTATCCACCAATCCGGACCGGGCCCCCGTTGTAGATTATGGCCTAATCCTCCTCATGAAAGTGAGGGGAGACCCGTGCCCAGCAGTGGGCCGATATGTGCTGATGATGATGATGATGACTAAAACGTGAGTGACGAGACGAGCAAGTCGTTCACGTGATGGTAAGCGCTACGCCTGCCTATAACAGTCACAGCACCACCCAGAACACTGCATTGGATAATCCTGCGCGGCACTGCCCTGCGTTCGTCACCCTGAGGCATCGGCGAAAAAGCCAAGGCGCCAACCGCAAGGAAAATATCATAGAATAAGTTACTCTTCCAAAAAATATACCTACCTCAGGAAAATACTCAAAAAGCATTTAATACTACGTTATAAAAATACCTTTGAGTCGGCCAAAATACAGTAAGCTTCTACGCTAGGAAACCTTTTTTTATCTGTTATTTGAATCACTGGGAGTAACAGTCTTCTGTGGTTATTACAAAAAAGGACTCTGTCAGTGTCAAAAAAATAACAAATTTATCATATCAAAATAATTTATAAATTTTGGATTGTATTTTACCAGTAACGTTCTATTGCTATGGAATTTACTTCCACTAATTTTGGCTGAAAGCAGAACGACTCCAAATTCTTGGACAACTACTTGCAAAGCCTCAAATTCAAATGGATTAAAAAAGAAATCACAACAAATCCAACAACATAAACAGAAAAAAAGAAAATGTCAAACAATTTTACCATCTTAAAACTAACAATAATTACATTATGATCATCAAATCGTTGTCTCGATGCTATCCATTTGTCCCTTTCGTTACGAAATTGTTCGGGAATCCACAATCGAATCGAAAGTTTCAATACTTCAAGTGTGTCGCAGCATCTCGCATCATTCAGCCCATAGTCTTTGCAGAAAAAGGGAAGAACGAAAAGACTGGTAAAGAAGAACAGATGACCACCAGGATGCCAGGCTTCATCAATCCGGAGATCATAAATGAAGAGGGTTACTTTACGCAGAAAGGAAAGCAACAGCTTGAGGAGTTGAAGAGGAGAAGTGCTGGTAAACCAAATATTACTGATCCAAAGAAGAATGTTTGAGGAATAAAGTTCTTTTCAATTTGATAATGTTGTATTAAAGTAATAATTATGAAGCTAGGTTCTGTGACCGATATTGGAAGGTAAGAGGTGCGAGTTTGAATAGATCTACTTTGATACAAATAAAGGACGGCGTAAGTTGGAGAGGCGTTTGTGAGCGTGAGGTTGTGGGTTCGATTCCCGCGCAGGATAGATATTTGTGTAAACAAACCACAAAGTTTTTGAAATACTTATTTTTTGTCAAATCCATAGACGAAATTGTCATCAGTAAATTAAAAGCCACTTTGCCACAGAACATATAATTATAGTGAAATTCGTCGTTTAATAGTGTTCTGTGGAAATACAATACTATATCTTATGTCAGATAGTGTGGGATTTTTTTTGTTAAAAAAATATACATGTAAATAGATACCTATTAATTAATAAACTAAAAGTCAGTGAAATGGACTAAATTTTAAATTTACTACAACAAACCTCATTCATGACACGGGCCCAATAAATTATATTTACTTTTCTAGTAATTCTTCTAAAATAACCAACAACCTCAACAATGTCTTATTATCAAACCAGAAGAATGTGGTATGAAACTATAACCCATATCCCTTATTTATCGGGAATTGCTAGAACCATACAAAGTAAGCCTCCGGAAAAACGTATTGCTGTAAAGACATTTCTAATTATTAAAGTGAAAACGTTTCAAGCTAAACTGAAACAGTGGAATATACCTCTGGAATATTTACCTCATGCCCATAAAGTGTTAATAATGCCTCCAAGATTATTGCCAAGTATTCTTAAAGAATTTACAATGCTTTCGGAAGTTTCCTCACCCAAACACGAAGAGATGTTCACTATACCATCAGAATATTTGCCATTCATCCACAAAGTACGGTATATTATACCTTTGCCATATAGTGGGGATAAGAAAGCGCTTACTATACCTCCGAAATATTTGCCAGCCGTTCAAACTCAAAAGGTAGGGTTCACTGTGCCCACAGAATGTGCGTCAGTCATTTATGAAGGAACCTTCACTTTACAACCAGGATATTTGCCAGCCACTCGTGAAGAAGAGTTCGTTATACCCCTGGCATATCTGGCAATCGATAAAAAAGAAATTGCCACCAGCATATTACCACCACTAGCATATTTGCAAGCCGCTCAGAAAGAACTGTTTGTTAAATCCAAGGAATATATGCCAATCGTGGACAACATAGACGAGATAAGATTAGCAGGAGGATATGTTACCTGTCTGCCAAAGTATCCAACTATCCCTCACATTACATCGGTTGGAAACAAACGATCGTATTCTAAAAAAGTCAAGCAACCTCCTGCTCCCGTAAAAAAAACTAAGGTAGAAGGCAAATCTGCAAGAGAAGCTCGTTTTGAGAAACTAAAAAAGGTCATAAAAGATAAGTATGAAGTTAAAGAGGAAGTCGTCAAGAAACCTAAAGTTTAGATCAAAATAAAAAGAAATGAATTTAAACAACGTGCAATAAATAAATAGATAATTTTGAAATTAAAGTACATTAATCTCTTTTTAACACCCTTTTTTGTCATGCATTCGACCTAATAACAGGCTAAACTCTTTGGATTTATTGCACGCAATACAAAGTCTGTGGTTTTTACTCGTATTTTTTTCAAACAGTGCATAAATACTCTTTGTATCAATTTTAATTTTGATTACTCGACAGTTTACTGTCATTTATGTCAAAAACGAAAACTTAAATAAAACGAAAAACTTTGCAACATTACTTTATTTCAATAACTCGATGCAGATTATACATTAGAGTATACTATCGAAAGACGGGAACCATGATTAATGTTTAATCGAATATATCCTATGGAATCCAAACCATAGCCCCTGCAGTCAATTCTTCTAAACCATAAAACAATGTCGCTCTATATAAGAAGAGTAATAATTGTAGGATCGACGAACCATTTGCACTCATTAATAGGAAATACTAAAACCTTGCAAGGTAAGCCCTTTGACGAACGATATGTAAAGACACCTAGGGCTAAACAAAATCTAAAACCATTCATAACACATGAAGATGTCGACACCAAATCTCAAAAAGATGGGTTAACTGTTTCAGGATCATTTCCAGTCGTGCATAATATGGCCGAGATAAGGCTAGGTGGGAGATATAACTCCTCATTCACGAAATTTCCTAAGATGCAAGCTATACTTGCATCTATCGAAGGTCGGCGCTGGTATGGGAAATCTAAGCAAGGTATGACTGAAAGTGAAACGGGTAAGCAAACAAAATTCAACCAGGAGAGGGAATCTCGCTACCAGAAACTGAAGGAGCTGATAAAGGAAAAGCATATTAAGCCGAAAGAAGGTGACGAGGATTCCGCACCATTGAGGAGACCTGAAGTATAAACAACGAAGAACAGCCTTAACAAAAAACGAAATGTGTGCTGGGACACATATCAGAAGTGAAACTTCAACTTAAATTTTTTTTTAGAAAAGTCAATTTTTTTTTCATAAAAGATATTTTAAATCATATCCCTAACGTACCTCTCTCGCTTTCTATCTTCACTAACTTGTATATCCCTCTGAACTTCCGTTCGCCTCGCCCGATCACTTTTTTCGTAACGTATTCACCAACTAACTCCCCAAGTCAAGCGTGCGTAAAGAAGTTTTACTTCAAAAACTTCCGCATGTATAATATTAGTAGGATTAGTGAGATACCAAATCCTTAAAGTTACAGATGGACATGCTACTAAAAAGTATGCTTATGAGAATGCTCTTTAACGGTATACATTTGCTTGCGAAAAGCATACTCGTTTTACCCTTGGATAAGCTCAAATCAATACTCCAAATACACATGTGATTTAATAGCAAGCCAGTGCAGCGTGTAGTGAAACATTTAAAACCATGTGACCGTCCGTACAGAACTGAATAAAATCAGCCTTATCCAATATTAGGTCTGTGAGCCTGTACTGTCTGCGTCTGTGTCGTGTGAACTGTGTGTGTGTATCTTTTTGTTGGTCTAAAACCTCACAAAGAAGTTTCACTAAAATAATTAATCTTGCATCTTTAACCTCAGACCTTATTATACGTACTTCTGAAAATGTACGGCTTTCTTTATAAATAAACAAACTTTTTTATTTAATAAAAACTCTTTTGACATGTCAGAATATTAATTACTTTTCTATGCACGTAACCGTCAAAAAGGTTAGGATTGCATTGTATTTTTTTAAGATTTTTTCACTATCTTCCAAAAAATACTTTAAAAAGGGGTATTTAGTATTTAAAATCATCGTAAAGATGGCAAATATGAAGCGATACTAACCAAAATTCAGCAAAATCAATCCATACCACCCCTGCCTTTGGAAATTCTTCTAAAATAACCAGAGATGTTCAGCTGTGCCAGAAAAATACTAAAACCCATTTGTCGGTTCAGCTCCATATTTATAACCAGAAATAGCAGAACTACCAAAGGTCCGCCGCCATCCGACAAAGACGCTACTAACTTTGTAAAGACAATCAAAGCTCAACCTAATGAAACGACAAAAGATGAGGTCAAAACCAGTCAAACACAAGGTCCGGTACCATTCCCAGCTGTGAGTTTCTTAGACGAGTTCAGGCTAAGTGGTGGGTATATGTCCGCATTTGGATTAGATAGGAGACTACTTACATCTGTCCAATGGTACGTCGATACTAAGGAACCTTCTGCTGGTGGACCTGTTAGGCGGTCAGGCGGTGGCGTCGGCAGACTCGACGCTTCAACTGAAGATGGCTTCTTCTTTAAAGTCAATAAATCACGCTTGGACAAACTGAAGAAGACGTTGAAAAAGCAAGACGCGTCGAAGGGAACCACGCCAAAGAATAGGAACAAAGCGAATTGAATATTGGATTCATATGTCACGCTTGAACAAACTAATGAAGGCACTGAAACAACAAGAGACGTTAAAAACTATGAATAAGAACAAGTCAAGAAATCAAGACTGCGACTTGGAAAAATAATACTGTAAAAGGTAGCAGACGTTAAAATAGAAACTGTGTAAGGTAGCGTTATACACGTAAAAGTAAAAAACGTCTGTATTACTTGCTAAATGAAATGGTACATTAAAAGTTCCCCTTAAAATAATGGTAACGGATGATAAAATAAGTATTTCTCGCTTCAATCATGAAAATGTGACATAAAAATTCTGCACTGAAGAGATTTTCTTATTAATTAGCTGCCCCGTAGATTTTTTAGTAACAATTTCGGTTTTTTTGTGAAAATGGTTCGTTTTACCTACTTTATTAGAGGAATCTTTGGGCAGCCGCAGATACACAGCCTGTAACCTACAGCAATAAAGCGTAAGATACATATCGACGCTAGAAAGCGTAAACGCTGTAACTCTTTGACCGACCCGAAAATACTTTTTTTACATATTTGGAAACAAACCCACATTTCAACGTCCCCTAGGAACTTTAGGATATAACCAAGGTAGCAGTATTGTAGCTTTGTATGTAACACACCAAATATCCAAAATTTACGTTTTTAGGTCGAGTAGATATTGAGTTAGAAAAAGAAAGAAAGAAAGAAAAAACATTTATTCTGACACAACTGCACAGAACAGCGAACAACGTACTTATTTAGAGACAAGACAAGAAAATGAAAACACACGATGAACATAATAGCGTACGCAGATAGCCGGCGACGATAGTTATGATTTTTTTTCAACAAAAAAAAAGTTTGGTGAACAATTTTGCATTTCAAGGTTACAGCGTTTACGCTTTCTAGCGTCGATATGTAGAGCCTGCTCAATAATTAGGAATTGTATCGAAGGATATATATAGTATAGCTCATGGTCTACAAATATTTGTGGGTACTTACGTCGTAAGCCACGGAGGTCGTGGCGTAAGTGGGTGATGGGCCGGCTGCGAAGCATGAGGTTGGTTAGTTTCCCGTACAGGGCAAAGATTTGTGTGACCCACCAGCACAGGCCGAATGTGAGTTGTAATACTTAGCAATAGTAACTTCCCGTAAAATCGATTTTTAAGCGTGTCATATTCTATAATAATTTTGTAGCATAGAATTAATGGTACAGGATCTTCGTAGTTACCGGTTGACCTTATATCATAAAACCCTAGTGACTGTCGGGCAGTCGGCAGGCATCATCACACGACTGTCAGTGGGAGACGGAGAGATTATCTTCACAAACAGAGAGCGGCCCCTCGCTGCGAGCGCCGAGCTCCCGTAGCTGTGCGCCTGCGCATGTACCGATAGCATACAAGTCACACGTGGTAAGATAGACCTGAGGGCTCATAAGAGACTGGTGAAGATTGCTTCAAGTACCTATTGTATTCGACTGCGGAATGGTCATTACTTGTGGTCTAAGTTTTTTTTTTATTTGACTCGAGTGAGGAGATGAGCATGTCGTTCACCTGATGGTAAGCGCTACGCTCATAACAGTTACAGTGCCACCCAGAACTTCATTGCAAAATCTTGCGCGGCGCAGCACTGCATTGCGTTCGTCACCCTGAGACATCATAAATGCCCAGGAATTTCACTGGAAACAGTGCCATTCAAACCGCAACACAGTAATGTTTACACACTTCGGCTTGGCGTACCCGGATCATACTTATTTATTAGGAACACATAAGTTACAAGTCTAAAAAACAATAATTCATATAACCTCCGTACTGTAGGATGTATTGAATAAATAAATAATCTTAAGTTACAGAAATTCATTCAAAAACTAATTGGAGACTTTGGTTTAGTAAAAAAATTTTAAAGTAACTTTTCTCTGCTGTCTGTACTTATCATACCCACCAGTTGCGCAGTGACAGTCGTGAGGTCCTGGGTTCGAGTCCTGTCAAGAACTCCGGTTCAATCTACTCGGATATTTCCAAGTATTTACCATGCGTAGAATGTCAAAAAATATTTTAATTAGGTTTTTAAAACTGAAGCAAGATTGCAAAGAAAAGTAGTTCTTTATCAAAAAACTTAGCTTTAACACTTTCATTGCTGAGAATACAACTGTCGTGTTTTTCATAACTAGTCGCGATTGCGGGAAAACACAACTGTTGTGTGTGCAGAGCCGCACCCGTGGCTAGACAAGCAAATCGGCTCAGGCTACAGACCAACAGGCGAACAACTACCATTCGCCCACATATTCTATCAGCCCATCATCATCAACTCATATCGTCCCACTGCTGGGCACGGGTCTCTCCTCACTTTCGTGAGGAGGGTTAGCCCATAATCCACCACGGGGGCCTGGTCCGGATTGGTAGATAACACACCTCCGAAATAATTCTCGAGTAGGTATGTAGGTTTCTCGCAATATTTTCCTTCACCGATAAGCGAGTGATAATTACGTACATATGCTTTTACAGAAACACATTGGTACGTGCCCGCACTGGGATTTGAACCCACGTCCTTCTCCTTGGAAAGCGGACGTTCTCCCACTAGGCTACCACCGCTTATCCCAGCCCGTCTACCACTGCATAATTCTAACCAACCACCGAGTATTATTCTTAACTCTCTCACAAACTTTACAAAATCCACATGTCGAGCACAATCAAAAGGCGATTCGTTATTCAATAACAGAATGTATCATTTCGACCGCTATCTATACTCTCACATCAAAAGAACCGGCACCTTTGACGCGCCGCTTTTGTGCGCTACCGAACGAATGTGTAACTGTATTCGAACACTATAGGGTATTCATTACAAGATCCTCAATTGATAATTAAGTTCGCTTTACAATGTGGAGGTAATGAAAGAATTTCTTTAGCTGTTACGCGTTGGATGTATCGTGGCGGCTATCAAAGGAAAGAGGTATTGATTTTCGCAAACACATTTGAGATGTAGTGTCTACCGCTGTGGCTGCGGCTTCACCCGCATTGACAACGATGAACATTATCCTTTAGGAGTCTGTGTCGACGACTTCATTATTTCCGTCAGTTTGGAAGTCTACGTCCGCATCAACGTAAGCCTTGATGCTGGTTTACCTTCGATGGTTTACCTATGTGGGTATCGAAGTCAACATCAGTCTCAATATCTTTCTATTTAAATTTGGCTGACTGACGAGACGAGCAAGTCGTTCACCTGATGGTAAGCGCTACGCCTGCCCATAACAGTTACAGTGCCACCCAGAACTTTGCATTGCGTAATCCTGCGCGGCACTCGTCACCTTGAGACATCGGCTCTAAAGTCTCATATGCGCAGTAATTTCGCTGGAAACAGTGCCCTTTGAACTGGAACACAGTGATGTTTGCACACTACTGCTTGGCGGACGAATATCTGGCAAAGATTTAGTGCTTCCCCAGGCGGTCTCTTGCAGAAGAGGCCTCCCACCAATCCCTCCGGTCTGCGTTATTAACTGCTGTATCTGCGCCTGCATCCTCATCTGCATCTGCAATGTACTTACATTAACGTACCACTAGTAGCTCGTGAGTCGTATCAAATAATTATTCGTCTTCAGATATGTCTGAACTATGGTTTGTCCCTTGAAAACAAAACGTAAAACGTGAACGATAACATTTGTCTCGAGTAAAAAATCCTTGCAAAAACTACGAGCAAAACATTCCACCGTCAGTCTAGTCGGTGCGACAAACGTGTCCGCAACCACAATGGCTTACTCCAGGATAATCCCTTATAGAGCCGATACCTCCCAAGATGGGCTTTCGTCTGCAGACAGCCTACTTTTGTAAAAAGATTTGGTAATGTATCCAACCAGTGCGAAAATAGATTCTCTATTGTGGACGTTGATAAATACACAGTTACTATTTAAGAAAATATAGAAGTACTAGCTGTACCCTGCCACGCTTCGCTGTGGCACATTCGCACATTCGCTGATATAAAAAATGAAAAAAATAGATAAAAACAATCCTTGATGCGGATTATATATATATCATGCTAAAATTTCAGCTCGTTCGGTGCAGAACTTTTTGAGTTTTTGAAGCGTACACAAACCAACTTAACATTTTTATATATATAGATAGATAGATATGGTTTTAATTCTGCCTAAGTTATCAGCTGAAAGTGTGATAGGACTTTGTTGGATGACCTAACTCCTATGGTAAATCTATCCGTTTGAATATCAAAATCCCTAACTTGTTCCCTAAGAAAAAACACCCTTCTAGCTAAGCTTTTTGATTGAAAAGCAACACTTTATTTATCTAAAAACCCAAACAACCCTACCCCGTACCTAAATTGAACTAACGTAAAATAAATAGATACGGCCAACGGCCTTATTTATCTTTTTTACTCCTCCTTATCTCCTTGTGGGACCAAGGACCTGATAGGTCCTTGTAGTTCCTGATTCCCTGACAGAAAACCCTAGTTAGGAGGATCTATGCATCTGCGGGGCTATGCAGCACGGTGCGGATTAGCTCGAGTTCGTTTCATTTTGACGTTTGATTGCTACGGGGCTCGTTATTTCAATACGAATGACGAGTCCCGTGGCAATCAAACGTCAAAATGAAACGAACTCAAGCTGATCCGCACCGTATTGCATAGCCCCGCAGATCGTGATGTTTTGTTATTACTATTTATTTATTTTATACTTTATTGCAAAGATTAAATACCTAGTACAAATAGCGGACTTAACGCTAAGAGCATTTATTATTATTGTTATATGTACTATGGCACGGGTCTGGTCTGATCCATTGGCTTTCGGCAATGGTCAGCTGGTCAGTTGCACTGTGCGCCATGTAACAGGACCGTCAAGACAAAATTTGGCTTTGCCAGCCTCCATCGCTCTCGCCTCCGGAGCTAACAAGGTTCGCCGTTGACGAATACGTCAAGGAGGATCATTACCATCTTTCGGCACACTTCACAATGCCATCTGACCTCTCAATAGAGAGTATTTTCAACAAGCCATTGTCAACAAACATCAGCTGCAATTCATGGAATATCACCTATTCTGCAAAACATTGATTCAAGTCCACTGGAGGAAATCAAGTCGAACGCCTACGATTAGCATCGCTGAAGCCAGTGCTGGGACGATTCCCAATGGACTATTATTAGATAGTCCGGCAAGATCGTCCAGGCAAAACCTTTTTGTTGATTGAACTACTTTAAGTACTTATACTTTTGGATGTCTTCAGGAATCCAAAGACAAAATCTTGGGAATCTTGTTCTGGGTGGTACTGTAACTGTTATGGGCAGGCATAGAGCTTACCCACAAGTAAACGACTTGCTTTTCAAATAAAACAAATTCCTAACCAAATAAGCCGTAGATCTGGCTGGGAACAAAATTATAGACCTACTAGCTGTACCCTGCCACGCTTCGCTGTGGCACATTCGCTGATATGTCACTGATGAAAAAAATAGATAAAAACAATCGTTGATGCGGATTATATATCATGCTAAAATTGCAGATCGATCGGTGCAGAACTTTTTGAGTTTTTTAAGCGTACACAAACCAACATAACATTTATATATATATATATATATAGATGGGAACAACCCTGTAAGACTGGACTTTATCCGAGTACTGTTTATCCTAAAAAAACCTCATCGCCGTCTAACCTAACCTAATCCTGTCACGACAATATTTCAGTCAATCTCATATCACAACCTACAATGGTTGAAACAGTGGCATAAAAATTAAACAGCCTCCGTTTATAATTCAATAGAAGAGAACTAAATGTATCTAAAGATCAAGTTAAATGTATTCATGGCATGCATTAGACGTAAACTGTAACTCGTTTACTTTCTTTAATAGACAAAAACGGTTATAATTCGCACACAAATGTGAAGTCAATTCGCGAAAATTTTAAAAAGAATCGATGTATTTACCAGTTCTGTAATCGGCAGTCCACGATATAACACTTCAGTTTATTGTGCACATCACTAACCAAACACTTCTAAATTCAAACGCACCAATGGCCACTCATTCGGCGCCGCTTTTTAATCCTAATAGCTTTTGGCGCGGCATACGGCAGTCAGCAAGGAGCTTGTCCGAGGCTTAAAGTACACAATCAATGCGTGTAATGGATATGCACCAGAGCATAAACTCTTTTGTTTGTCGATATGCCGACACCTCAGAAGAATATTTTGTTATTGGCGCCAAAAAGTTGTGTCCAGTGACGTTTGAATTTGTTTTGTTTTAGTTTTTAAGTTTATTTTGTTCTGCGGTGTTTCAATAAAGAGTTTTTCTATCTATCTATCTATCTTACTAAGTCCCTAAGTTAGCTACCCATATAGTAATTATTTCCAATTGACTGTAAAAAACAAAATGCAACCGAGTTTACACAAAGAATATAAACAAGCTAGATTCAAATGGAATCCATACAACAAAAATTTTACAACCTAACTCAAGTAGAGAAGATTACTACTTTTCTACTAAAAAGTAACAAAGAAATAGTCTGTGGGTAAAAGTTATGGATCCTCATTTAGACATTTAAATTCTTGTTTTTTTTTCATAAATTCAAGATAAACCAACACTAGTCTTTACATTGTGCCAACACCCATCACTGTTCTGTTTCTAAATTCAAACGCACCAATGACCGCACTTTCGGCACATCCTTTACTTTTTTATTGGTGGCCAGCAACAAGGAGCTTCTCCAAGGATTAAAAGTACTCTAACTTTAGTAGTGTAATGGATATCCACTAGAGCATAAACTGTTTTGTTCGGTGATACACCGACGCCTCAATAGAAAACTATAGTAAGAATAATTGTTACTCGAGGGTCCTCTTTGCTTTAGAAGTAATGACCATCGGTGGAATCTATATCTATGTGGTCTGGCGGTGAAGAAAAAAGGATGCTCTGCGTCCATTTTACATTGTAATGCAGAAGTTAGAAAAAACTTCGGCGTCCTTAATCTGCTTTTGATATGGGATCTCTAATTTTATTCAGATTTTAGTATGAGCGTCTAAGCATCTTCTAGCTTTTTTCTTTTTTTTTTATTATTAATAAATAGGTTTGCGTTGGACCTCTATCTTACAAGATGGCGGTCTATGATGGTGTATGCTTGCCTAGAAGTAGGCTGGTAGCTAGCGGGGAAAACAGACTAAGGCAAGGAGTTCTACTTCTTTGCGGTACGTGTAATAATACTTTATTTTATACGAGACTAGTATATGTGTATACTGTGTGTTTAATTGTAGTGGGAGGCCTCTTCTGCAAGAGCCCGCCTAGGAAAGTACCACACCTTTGCCAGATATTCATACGCCAAGCAGTAGTGTGCAAGCATTGCTGTGTTCCAGTTTGAAGGGCACTGTTTCCAGCGAAATTGTTGGGCATGTGAGACTCTAGAGCCGATGTCTCAGGGTGACGAGCGCCGCGCAGAATTACGCAATGCAAAGTTCTGGCTGGCACTGTAACTGTTATGGGCAGGCGTAGCGCTTACCATCAGGTGAACGACTTGCTCGTCTCGTCACACAAACTCAGTCAAATAAAAAAAAACAGCTCCCCGCGGCTCATCTCTAAGTCAGTTATCTAAAAAACTCTTAATACAATTACGTAAAGACTTTACACTTTAATTAAACATTTTTTTCTCATAACCTCAGACGTATCATGGTAGCTTCTATTTTGCGCTCCACTGGTTCTTGACAAGCTGAGATACATACTAAATTACTACACTTATTATAAACAGTGTTTATTTCATTTTGTACTTTATAATGAAACGCATAAAGTTGAAATGAAATATGAGAGTTGAGAGTAAAATGATTCATGGTTAAAATAATTATAAAGGTCAATGCGCTCAGTTAACTTTGCGTTTGTGTGTGTGAATTAGTTTGCTACTGAATTAAGAAGAAGGTTTTTCAAAGAGATTTCATATAATTTAGATTTCATTAATAGATTTCACATGGTATCGCTCGCCATAGGATTGTGGCCCTATAATATTTTTTTTTCTTGTAGTGGTAGAATTCTTCTGCAAAACTTGGCATGGGGAAGAATTTCTATTCATCCGACAAGCAGTAAGAAAAGAACATCGTACCTATATAAATTAAAATCGATGTTTCAGTATCATTATCATCAACAACCCATATCGTCCCACTGCTGAGCATGGATCTCCTCTCACACTCTTAGGAGGGTTAGGCCATAATCCACCGCGGGGTCCAGATTGGTGGATAACATAAGCCTTCGAAATAATTCTTGGGTAGGTATAACCCGGACCGCGTCCTTGTGGTGGATTATGGAATTCTCTTCTCGAAAGTGAGATCATGATGATGACGATGATATACAGTAGACAGTAGAAGAAGAAGAAGAAGAAGAGTAGACAGTATGGACATTATTTTCATACGGGCATAAAAATAGCTGATAAATAAGAAGAATGATGACTCAGATATGAAATTAAGAACGAGAGGTTTTATTTATCAACCAGCTACTCCCACTTTCAAGTTTCACGTCGAGAGCCGACTGTCATTCAACAGAATGAAAGTAAGAAATCTATACTAATATATAAAGCTGAAGAGTTTGTTTGTTTGTTTGTCTGAACGCTAGGATCTCAGGAACTGCTGGTTCGAATTGAGCAATTCTTTTTGTGTTGAATAGTCCATTTCGAGGAAGGTTATAGGCTATATAACATCACGCTACAACGTATAGGAGCAGAGCAGTAATGAGGAACGTGGCAAAAACGGGAATAAATATGAAATTAAGCGAGTGAAACCGCAAGGCGCAGCCAGTTGTAGATAAATTAAATTACTATTTGACCTCTGCTACCGCCGGCGGGTGGCGTGCAACGGAATTGGTTTGTTGATATTGTGTGGTCACTTCTCTGGGTGTAGCTACAAGGAGGTTGAATTACTGGATGAGGTCTTTATAATGGCATATTATAAGGGCCACATTGCGTTCAAAAACTGGAATCGATTCATCCGCCTAGCAGTAGTGTGCAAACATTACGTGTTTCGGTTTGAAGGGCACTGTTTCCCGTGAAATTACTGGGCATATGAGACTTTAGAGCTGATGTCTTAGGGTGACGAGCGCAGGCAGTGCCGCGCAGCATTATGCCATGCATTTTTTGTAAGTACTTATTGTGTTTTTATTTATCTTTTATCCCCTCATCCGCCCCTTATACGCCCCCTTACCTCCCTTATTTACCCCTCCCCATATTATTTAATTATGATTTACCTCTCAACTTCCATTCGCATCGCCCGATCACATTTTTCGTAACGCAATCACCAGCCTACTCCCCAAGTCAAGTGTGTGTAAAGAAGTTGTGCTTAAAAACAAAAAAGCTTAACAAAAGCTTGTAAAATAGAAGCTCGTGCCACATCCAGCAGTGTCATACAACCTGTCATGCACCAGGTGTCGATAGATCATACACGATTCATACATGAAGTTGATGTATGGACGTGCATGACCCCGGATTGAACCATTATCATTTTTACTTACCGTTTGCTTATTGACTACGGTAGATACGAGTAGGTTGCGAAATGGATGAGAGGTTTGTTAGGTAGATGTAAAAGTTATGTTGATATTTTCATCACTCGCTAGCTGTTTTCTGCGGTTTTGTCTGTGATTTCCAGGTTAAAATGTGTCTTATGTATTCATCCACTGTACTCTATGACAAATTTCATCCCAATCCGTTCAGCCATTGCGTCGTGAAAAGCTAACATACATACCCAAATACACACACATACCTTCGCATTTTTAACACTTTCACTGCTGAGCCGGTTTTCTTGTCTAGCCAATGGTGCGGCTCTGGACACTCCATAGTGTTTTCACATACAACAAACACAACAGTTGTGTTTTCCCGTGCTCGCAGCAAGTTATGAAAAACACGACAGTTGTGTTTTCAGCACTGAACGTGTTAATATAAGTGTGAAGTGTCAGGAGTACTATTGTCAGGAGTTGTCAGGCTGCCTTAGGGGCTCTGACAAGGCTTAATAACGGCTATCAATTAACGACAACTATCAATAACTATTAAACTGTTGCATATTTTCTAAGAACTATTATAATATGAGAAAGTTTATTTTATTTGGGCTGTGGATCTATGGGAATGACCCCTATGACGCATGGACGCACTCAGCTTTTATGACTTTTGCCACGGTCACCCATCCAAGGTTTTACCAAAGTAACGGTAACAATCAATTGTATACAAAGACTTGTCCAACCGTTAGTTTGAATTTAATTCCATATTTTTAAATAAAAAGCTTACACTTTTTTAAATTTCAACTGTTGTCTAAGTACTTCAAAAGTTTTAACCAAGTATCATCTTCTGGCAACAACCAAACATGTTTCCCAAAAACGGATTATCATAATGACATTTCTTTGTGAGATTAACAATAAACTTATTTACTACCATACTTTCAACCATAAAGTCTAGCCCTCAGAGTTGAAAATGGCGTCTTTCAAGAAGCTTTTTCTTTTAGTTTTGCTGTATTTTGGCCTGGAAAATAAAGTTCAAATTATATAACTTTTTCTAACTTTTTGAAAGTGGCCTGTTTTTTTCCTACCTTCTATGATGGCTAAAATTAACTTGTGCTCAATAATTTTTAACAAAGGGAAGTTAATTTGGCATGTCCCTGATGCTACTGGGCGGTCGGATGCAAAAAAACCCTGTTATGACGATTGCTTGACAAGAAGAATCATAATTTCTTATGGCAACCCTTTTTTATATGAAGTGGAGTAAGTTTTGGCGTAATATAAACTCTCCTCCACTATGGGTGGTTGACTGATAGAAAATGCTTCTGGCATTAAGTCCGCCAGGAAAAAAGGTAAAGATCAAGTAGTTGGCGCGTATTGTCAGGAGGTTCCTCTCTCTGCAGCCCTAACCATCGGTAGCCTGGGCCTTGCTCCGCTACCGGTGGTACCCTAGGTTTAAGTTTGTTTTATAACATTTTCATTGCTGTTTTCTAGAAATATTGTTAAAAAAAATTAAGAATAAAATAAAATAAAGAGAATAATTATATAATAATAATAGAGTACAAGCTCTTAATATCATAGCTGATGCTCCACGAAGCGGAAGGTTGAGCAAATGGGTTGGCGTCGAACGGGCGGGTGCGCGCGCGCACTCGAGGTGGCAATGTCTCTATCTACTGCGGACCTTAAACTTTTCAACTGAAATCTTGGTTATATTCCGAAGTACGCTGATTATGAACGAACACTTTTTTTATAAGTGAAACTTTTTTATGACGCACGGAAGAGATTTTATAGCAACAGTCACACTTTTTTTTTTAGTTTGGCTTCGCACGGTTTGTGCATTTAGCCAGCAAGTACGTGATAGATTTCAAGTTTTACATTATATATATTTAAAAGTGAAACAATTGTATCCCAGTCAGTTGGTAGTCTAGTCAAAAATGAGAGTCAAAGTCACGACTCAGTAAAGTGGTGGGTGCTTTACTGGAACTTCGTGGGAGTTTTGGAGAGAACACGAAATTACACGTTATTTGGGTTAGTATAATTTGCCCACACTCGTGCACGGTAACGAACTCTTGGTTATTATTCCACTAATGTTACACACATACGAAGAAATTTAATATTGAAAAAAATGTATATACAACAGCTGCCATTTTCAGTTTCCCGCCAATACTCCGTTTAAAAAGGTTTTGTATTGACATATCTTCTCAGTTCTCAGTATGACCATAGACTGTAACCACAATCAAAAGAGTATTTCATGAAAGTTTTTTCTACTTACATTATGCCTCGACAAGGCCTCGACATAGAACATTGACGGGTCGGAAAGAGAGAAATAAAAAGGAACAGTTTCACTTCTTACGTGTGTATACTATTACACACACCCTTTTTTATGTTACTATGTAACGAGACGGCAAATAGTTCAACTGATGGTAAGCGCCACGCCTGCTCAAAACATCTGCAGTGTCAGACAAGATTTTGCAATGCAAAGTACTGCATCTACTGAACCGATTTTGAAAAGTCTTTTACCAATAGAAAGCCACGTTATTTGTAAGTGTCATATGTTATTATTTATTACTAGCAGCGCCCCGCGATTTTACCCACAACAACCATTATCGCACAGGAACCGTATATTTTTACGGAATAAAAAGTATCCTGTGTTCTATTCCAGGAAAGTGTCTAAATATTAAATTTAATCAAAATCCGTTCAGTCGTTTTGGCGTAAAGATAATAGTTAAAGCGGATAAACCCACGGGGCGCTGCTAGTCTATAAAATTAATCTCAGCCTCATCGAACATTTCCCAAAATCGAATAGTCAAAATAACTCGACACGTTGCGGTCGAGTGAATCCCCCGATGATCAATATTCGATTACGGATCGTCCGTCGGCTCAACACCTCGGCGGACGTGTCCGATCCATCATGCGACAACACCGTGCACGACGTTCAAACTTTTAGGCCGGTTTCAGTACTCGACCGACCGTCAGTGCGTACCGTCGGTCGCGCTGTCATTTGTATGAAAATTAGGCAATATACGCGTGCGTACGGTCGGTCGAGCACTGGAACCGGCCTTAGAAGTTTTAACTGACATCGTAAATGTGGGTATAGAATGCCAGCGCAGTGCAGTGCCGCGCAAGATTATGCAAAGCAAAGTTCTGTGTGGCACTGTAACTGTTACGGGCAGGTGTAGCGCTTACCATCAGGTGAACGACAGCTCGTCTGGTCACTCAGTCAAACAAAAAAAAAAAAAAATATTGTAAGATACTTGTCTTCTACTTAAGAACTTTACCATCAACCCATATCGTCCCACTGCTGAGCACGGATCTCCCTCACTCTCATGAGGAGGATTAGGCCTTAATCCACCACGGGGCCCGGTCCATATTGGTGGATAACATACCATCAGGTGAACGACTAGCTCTTCACTCAGTCAAAAAAAATTGTTGGCGCAAGTTCTTGAATGGTAATACGTAATGCGTTTTAAAAGGTGAGCAGTTTTTTTTTTTTATATTTTAACAGTGAAAGTTTGAACGCCTCTGTGGTCGCGGGCGGTCGCGCGACACACTCGTCGCGGCTAATTATCGCGACATAACGATTATTCCGAATAATTAGGTGTCTCGCACTGACGCGACGCCGACGCACAACGCTCGTATGCACCTACTCGTAAGTTTACCGTATACCATTGAACTGATGTTAGCTGGTTTTATGCTACACTGGACTTGGTTTGTGGTTTAAAAGTATCGAGAAATATTAATGAATTTCTCAGAGATCAAGCGTAGAGTAAAGTGTGTAAACTACTCATGGGCTTAGACAAAGATAAGTAAAATGCTAAGTGTGCATGGTAAATGTAGAGAAAAATAAGTATAGTCGACTTATGGTTGAGAAAATTGAATTAAGTGTTCGTAGATTAAATATAGAGAATAACGAGTAAAGTGCCAATGGATCTAACGTAGAGAAGAAAGAGTAAAGTACTCATGGATCAAACGTAGAGAAGAAAGAGTAAAGTGCCCATGGATCAAACGTAAAGAAGAAAGAGTAAAGTACTCATGAATCAAATGTAGAGAAGAAAGAGTAAAGTGCTCATGGATCAAACGTTAAGAAGAAAGAGTAAAGTACTCATGAATCAAACGTAGAGAAGAAAGAGTAAAGTGCCCATGGATCAAACGTAAAGAAGAAAGAGTAAAATACTCATGAATCAAATGTAGAGAAGAAAGAGTAAAGTGCTCACGGATCAAATATAGAGACAAGTTAGTTAATTATTGACAAGTCTTCTCACTTGTTCACAAGGCAGCCTTTCTCACAGTCTGTTTCAAAGCCAAAAGTTTGAGCAAAAAATAGTGACTCAAATTACGTGGGCGCTGCTATGTTAAAACGCAATTAAATCAATTAAAAACTAGGTGACACGCATTGAGTCTTTCACATCAAAGAAATTCATAAAAGCAAAGGTTACAAGACTTTCGGCGTCCAATTTCTTATCTTCATCATCTTCGATTTTTTGTCGTTAACCAAAACCAATTTACTTTTACCACCAGCTTCCATCTTCCTCCTAAAACTGAACTTTATTCGATTGAAATAGGACTCTAAATAAAGTTTTGTTACAGTGTATGTAGTAGTAAAAGAACCCGACCTTATTTCGTTGGTTTAAGATTCAGTTTGTACCTTGGAAATACGGGTAGTTCGAAAAGATGTGTCATGGCTGTCATGATTGGTCGACATTTTGACAATTTGGCTCTGGCAGTGTCAGTGAGGACCACCGGGCGGTGTCTCTCACTAAACTGATCGAAATGGCGATAAAGATAGCTTAGATTACAATTAGTGAGAAAATATTTTGGATATTGGAACCGTTGGTACGTAAGTAAAAAAATCTAGACAGTTTGCTAAAAAAAAATTGGATGCATTATCTACGTCATGCATATTTTATAGCAAATAAATAATCACATAATATAGCTTATTATTTTGTATACGTGCAAGTTTTTTGTTAATCACAGACTACCCAATGAGATTTACATTTTTTTGTGTTTATAGATCGCATGATTTTTGCATTTAGCCAGTGTCAAGTTACTACAGAAGACTAAATAATTATAACTCATATAAAATGCTGGTCACATTTTTTCGACGAGCCATGGCTAAAGGTATTTTTTTTCTTTGTCCACAAAAATAGCTATCTCAATTCCATACAAACAACACCTACACATTAAACCCATTCTAACAAAGGCTTAAAGCGATGCCGCTGTCCATGGAGCGAAATAAAAAACAAAATAATCCGCCCCAAGTATCAAATAATAAACTTGGTAGCAAGTGAATTTTAGGATCGGGTTGCGTTACGTTTTCGGCGGTAAAAAAGAACGCGCCTTTTTTTTGGAAGGTTCGTGTTCGAAATTCAAACTTGACGGGTAACGTCAGCAGGCGTCCAGTACGAAAGAGGTCGGGTGGTTTTACTTTCATTAAAATGTTTTTAAGTTTTATGTTCTTTTTTATTTGCTACCAGCCTACTCTACGTGTATTCAACATGATATTATGTAAATTATTTCGGCAGCAGACAGGTACTATCGTCATTAGAAAAATGGCAGTCCCTGTTTCTGCATTGAAATCTAAGATATATGTCTGCTCAAGTAAAAAGTATTTTCATTAAGGTTTTACTTCACACATTTTAATTCGGAGCACTATATGACTTTATGTTAGGTGACACTTTTAGTCTTCAGCTCTACAAGTCAAGGAAATGTTTATTTGTCAACAGGCACGGTAAGGGCGTTTAACAAATTTCAAACGCTTTCTTCTATTCAAAGTTGGTAACATGATCCACCTCCTCGGATTAACCAAATCATAAAATGCTTCCACTTAATTATGCATTCATCGCGTCCGAACGAAACGAAATACCCCACAACAGGTTATCAAGATAACACACGATTAAAAATTATCCAACTTTCGAACACAACTCAAATCCAACCTTATGTCTATGGAATAAAAAAGTTTAAACTCACTGCTTAGATTGAGATGAGATAAAGAAATAAAAATAAAAGGCGGGCTGTTTGAATATGGAACGTCACGTCAAGTGAAACGTCAAATTGTGACAGTTTCCGCGCGGGCGAGCTGCGCGCCGCAGCGCTTGGGATCGTTGCTCCCGCGCCTTCGTGGAAGATCGCTGTTTGGTAAATTAATGCGTGTTTTACAGTTAATTTGATGTAATTCAATACGGGCGATTTTATTTTTCAGTATGGAGTCACCGCTGCTGTTTTGCGAGTCATATAATTTGAAGTACATGGAAATACGTAAAAAACATTGGAAAAACAAGTCATACCAATCTGTCCATCATACATTTAGACAGTTTACAACTGTAGGTAAATATTAAATAGAGATAAGAGATAATTAATATATTATAATCATTCTTCATTCTTTACAGATCTAATAAAGGAAACTAGACAGAATCATCTTCTTCATTAATTTCGCTGTTTTTATTAATAAGCATCTAAAACACAGCTACTTAATATTACAAGGGTTCAGAAGAAAATTTGAATCAAATAATATAACGCAAGCTGTCCAATTTTCGCCGGATGTTTTCAGAATCGCTTAACATTACTCGAGGATGTTCCAATATTTATAAAAGCACCTTAAAATTCTTCAACGCTTTACAATGCCAACGCTAATGTCAATTCGCACAACGTCATAACAAAGTAAAAAACTATGCGACGTAATTACGAAACATTATAAAGCCATAACAATCGAGCTATTATCGATTAGGGGCGCTCGAACGGTCGATTTGACAACGAGGACGTCAAGCCATCAGGAAATATGTCAAGCCTGTCAAGCCATCGGTTGCTGTTGGTTGACGAGAGCCAAATGGCGGAAATTGCGAATTATTCTATCATAATAAATTGTTTGCGGTCGATGAGAGTTTGACAAGTTGTGGGAAAATTTGCCATAAGTCCGTCCTATATGGGTTGCCATATGTCCGGGTTTTCCCCGATTTGTCCTAGTTTAGAGGGCATCCGGGGAGCGTCCGGGCTTCATTTGAAGTCCAGCTAAAAAAAAATAACAGACTTTGTAACAAACTGTAATAAGATTTTGTTTTATTCGGTACATTTAAAATGATAAAAAGATGAAAAAAATAATTTTAAGGACTGGAAATAAATAAAAAGGTGATTTATGACTTTTTCAGCTGGTTTTTATTACACTGACTGTATTTAAAAAAACCTGTGGACATGTCGGCTCTAAAATCCGGAGTTTTCACGCGTCTTGTCCTGGTTGCCAAATTTAAGAGATGGCTACCCTAGTCCTATAAGATGCATGCGGGTTTTTTACTCATAAGTACGTTGATTGGTTATTAAGTGTCATAGATTAGGAAGAGATTAAAGTTTTTGAAGTGGTATGTTTCGCTAATGGCGGGAAATTTTAATTTCGAACATTTTTTTTTCATTTTAGATGCTAGGGTAACTAAATGATAATGAAGATAGATAATTGAGACATATTTATTATATTTTCATGGCTATTTTGTCATTTACGGCTGAAAATGTATGTTCGGTTGTATAGTACTTTTATGGTGATTCGGTTAACCAAGGGTAAAATGTTAGCGAATACCTCCTATCAATCCACCTGTAGGTAGGTAGGCACGATAAATCTTTTTGAGAGGTAGTTATATAAATAATAATTATTTCTCAAAATAACAAAGAACCTTATAAGCCATTGAAGAAAGAGTTTATTCGTAAGGGAAACAGACCGCCTTCCCACACCCGCGCCTTCTCTTTAAATTGAAAATATGGAATAACTTTGTAAATATCTAAGACTGTTTATAGAACAACCAAACGGTCTTGATACTTCCAAACTTTCGTTGTATTATTTTCTTCAAATGAGAGCCCGTTGATGTCTTTTGTATGAGAGTTATATTCAAAAATGTTCTTGTTTTTTTATAATTGTAAATTTATTCAAAAGTTTAGGTCAATTATGAAAGATAGAAAGTGACGTTTAGCAGGAGTTAGCTGAGTTTTAATAATTAAATGAATATTTTATTATACTCCCCAAATATTAAATAGGGTGTATGGATAATGAAACCTCGTTGATGTCTTTTGTTAGAAAAGACAGTGTATGACTGAAAAAAAAATGAAATCGAATTGTTATTCATTATAAATATCAGAAAAACTTATAGCACGGATATATAGCACGGATAGGTACTCTATTTCGTACACAAATGAAAGATACCTATCTGATGTGTGTTTCACGTTAGTGGGAAGAAATTGTGTTTAGCCGTGTCATTGCGCTGCAGCTTAATCATTCCCATTATACTGACCTTCTATCAGAAAAGAAAGTTTATGTCATAATCCACTAGAAAGGACCAATGAGAGTTAGTGGATTTCACGTGCTTCAATGTAGATCTTCTGCAATATGCTCAGTTCTTTCTTTCTTGTTCTTTCGAGGCTATGACGTGGTTTTACATTGTGCCATCTTCAACTTTCATGACTATTTAACAAATATCAAAACCATTTTTGCTAGTATCTCAACCAGGAGCCCAATGCAGCGAAGCGTGCTAACCAAATTATGGCGGTTGGTGAAGTGAACTATGAAAATAGGATTTCTTTACCCGCCTCCCCCTGTACCCCGACAGTACCAGGTGAGGTGGATTATGAAGATTATCAAGGAATTGATACGAAGACGGAGTAATTATACGTTCTATTATTTAATTTATTTTTATTTCTTGGTATGGAACTAGTAACGATTTTTTTTCGTGTCCAGAGGGGTACCCACGTACTTATTCTTAATCCATGCAGTTCATTTTAAGGCCTTAAACTGAACGGCCTAGATTGGCACCACACACTCATAAATGACAGAAGTGACGTGACCTCACTCAAAAATAGACTGCAGAGAATGAGAGTGAAAGATAATGAGGTGGAGCTATAAAAACTCCCATAAATACAAACAAATTGTTACGATCTCTTTGGATATGTCTCTGGTCGACTTATGAACGCTGAGCGATATTGGTGGTGACAGTTAGCAGGGCAATTCAGTTTAAGGGCTTAAACTGGATGGATTCAACTGTTCGTGGTGACCCCCCAGACATTTAAATTACCGAGGTTTTGCTAGTCTGTTGTCTTAAATTCAAATAGGCTTCTAAGGAAAAATCCGTGCCCAGCAGTGGGCCAATATGGGTTGATGATGATGAAGATGGTGTTCAGTTTTTACCTATCTACCTACCTAGCTTGTAAACCTCATCCTTTTCTTCTTACACAGCGCAATAGAACCGACAGGCTTAATACAACCAAAAGCTTTAATAGTTTCGATAAAAAACGATGTTCACAAACCAAACACTTGTTCGTTACAAACAATAGTAGCAGATTACACAAACCAACCATAACCGTTGCGCAAGCGCATAAGCTCACAAAGAGGCCGAAAACACCATCACAGAGTATAAAATATACTAAAGGTAGATCTGATGTGCCGAAAGCCGACAAAGGGAACGTTTTACAATTCGCATGCTTTGCTTTGTTACTGATAGTTTTGCGGCAAATTTTTTGATTAAATATGTTTGGGCATGTTCCATCCTGTGACTAGCTGCACCCCGCGGTTTTCCCGTAAAGTCTCCGCATTTCCCCAAGATAAGATTGCCTATATCACACAGGGATAATAAAGCTTCCTATTTAGTAAATAATTTCTAGTAAAATTAGTCCTAGTTCCGGAGATTACTTTTTTTTATTTCAATGAGTGACGTGACGAGCAAAGTCGTTGACCTGATGGTAAGCGCTACGCCTGCCGATAGCAGTGGCAGTGCCATCCAGAATTTTGCATTGCATAATCTTGCCGGGCACCGCACTGCGCTCGTCACACTGAGGAATCGACTCTAAGGTCTCATAATTATGCTCAGTAATTTCGCTGGAAACAGTGCCCTTTGCTGGAAACAAAGTAATAAACTGACAAGTTCTACCTCTTTATTATATTAGTACTTACAAATACAGATAAAGTAGAGTGTGGTGGTAGCCTAGTGGGAGAACGTCCGCCTTCCAAGGAAAGGGTCGTGAGGTCAAATTACAGTGCAGGTACGTATCCTTATGATTCTGTAAAACACATGTACGTAATTATCACTCGCTTTTCGGTGAAGGAAAGTACCGTGAGGAAATCCACATACCTACCCGAGAATTGTTTCGGAGGTATGTTAGCCACCAATCCGGACCGGACCCCGTGGTCGATTATGGCCTTACCCTACACCTTAAGTATCTATGTACCAAATTTTATCAAAACCCGTTCAGCTGACTCGGCGTGAAGAGAGGACAAGCACACAAACTTTCGTATTTACTTATAATATTAGTGAGATTAGTAAGAAGTGAGATGTTAGCAATATATGTATTTAAATAAGGCACCATCTTGTAGGAAGTGGCGAAACCTTTTCCAGATAATGTTTTTCCTTTTCTGAAACCTTTTGAAGCAATGGTTTCGAAAGCTGTATTTAAACTGGAATTTATTATAAAAGAAACGGACAGTCAGCGTTGACACCACCCTTTTGAACCCTTCGGGTAGAAAACCATAAAAATTCCAAAATTGTAATACACTTTATGGTAAGTTTTTTTAAAATTGAATACCTAAATCACAAAAAACAGAAGATTATGGACGCTTTTTGGAATTAATAAATTGATACTTTAACTTGTACTTTAGCTTAAGGTCATCTAGCATTCTTCCAGATTGATAGTTTTGATGTGTTATGGAACGAAAGGATAACTGAACACTCAATGTACACTTTATTCTTTAGTGCCATCTCGCGGGAGGTAGCGAAACGTTACCTCAACCCTCCGTGACATTATATAAAATCGCAATAGAGGGTGACCCTCTTTACCAAAGAAGTGCTGATCAAGAACTAATATACGTATAGATGTCGCTAGGAGTCCGAAAAAAATCAAATAAAAGAGCAGAGATATTTTTGATAAAGGCAGGTTTTTGATTAAATAACAGTTATATTTATAAAAAAATAATGTATCTGTAAATGTAAAGGTGAATATTATTATCACAATGATTTTAACTGGTATAATTTTTAGTTTTTCAGAATAACGCAGATTACAGGTGTACCTAGTTGATCTTATTTAGGTATTTGACCACTATGTTTTAACTATAGATAGATAGATAGATAGATAAACTCTTTATTGAAACACCACAGAACAAAGAAAACTTAAAACTAGAACAAAACAAATTTTACAATTAGTGTCACAATGGGCGGTCTTATCGCTACCTAATGATCGCCACCCATTATAAAGTTTTGCTGCATTTCAGTTCAGATTGAAAGGTTTACAGTTTGATTGTATATTTTTTCATGTTATTCTCTCTGTCTCAGCGATTACTGAACCGTTTTGAATGTATTTTTTTTGGATAGGTAAACTTCTTATGTTTTGCTTGCCAAACTTAATTATTGATTAAAAAAAGCGGGGTTTTAATCTGTTTCTATAGTGAAGTTTGCCCTCCTTCCCTGGGATAACGAAAGGTAATTGAATTTTTGAAAATGTAGTCTTCCAGGTTTGTTCTATCATGAAAATTAGTTCAGCACTTTCTTAGTACTTACTTAAAATCGATTTTTCCTTTAACACTTTTGACTGCTGAGCCGTTTTGCTTGTCTAGCCACGGGTGCGGCTGCACGCTCCATAGTGTTTTCCCATACAACAAACACAACAGTTGTGTTTTCCCGCACTCGCGGCAAGTTGTGAAAAACACGACAGTTGTGTTCTCAGCACTGAACGTGTTAAAAAATATCAATGGCAATTTCAAACAATCCGGTTTAACTCTCCATCGTCATTACGGCACAATTATAACATGCGATCCAAATAAAAATAAAACGATACGCACAATAAATAGCTCTTCTTGGGGTTGGACCCCTTACAGAAATAGGGCTGGGACACGCACGCTCGACTGCCGACTGTCGATGAAGCGAGCAAGCGCGCAATCTTGAACTTTATGGGTTGGCTTCGAGCTATTTTTATTAAAAGCTACATCTGCCTCATGGTTATCTCCTAGTGTTTTTTTAATTGTGAAACGAGGTGAGCAAGTCGTTCTCCTGATGGTGAGCGTTACGCCTGCTCATAACAGGTTCAGTGCTACCTAGAACTGTGCCTTGCTTATTCTAGCGCGGAACTGCACTGCGCTCGTCACCTGAGACATTGGTTCTAAAATCTCATGCCCAGTAATTTCGCTGGAAAAAGTGGCATTCAAACCGGAACACAGTTTTGTTTGCACTCTACTGCTTGGCGGATGAATATTTGGCAAAGTAAATAAATAAGAGGGCGCAATAACCCAAAAGCCTAGTAGTGGCCTCCGATAATAAGATCAGCTACTTTAGTTTGTCATGCGCCACCTCCTTCGCGCCAGTCCTTCCCTACTTCATCTATCCAGAGGTACAATAGTGTCGATTTATCTAGGCCATCGTGAAATTAGCCGCAGAAAGCGTCAAAGTATTCGAATTTTGGAAGCAAGTTAGGATTTGGACAGTTAGGGTTGGTCGCCCGGCATTTCCCACTATTTCCCACCTACTGGGAAAAAGGTAAGGCACACTAAAACATTTCTTCGTGACTGTGCATGCGCAAACTTTCCGAAGGCCTGTGTTCACGTTGGCCTAGATCCATCGACACTACTGTACCTGGGACTGCCGACCGGACTTCCGGTCCTGAGCTAAGCGAATTCATTGTCTTCTCGCCACCTTGAAGATCGTTTTTTGACTATCGAGTAGATTTTCTCTATCTCTGTCCTTGTAGTTTACCTAGAACAAAATTCTTCAAAAGTAATTGTTTTGGAACTATTAATAGTTTTCCCAAATTTTTATATTTTGGTCTCATTGTAATACGTTCTTGAATTTTAAGTTGGGTTATAGAATAGAATAGAAAACTCTTTATTGTACACCAGAAACAAAAATAAACACAGTACAGAAGAATTACAATAGGTAAACAAGGGTAGTACAATGGGCGGTCTTATCGCTAAAAGCGATGATTATATGGTTTTTTTTGTATCAAAATTGGGATTCTTAAATGTAATAAGAATCTGATTATGATAACCCTAGTTATGGGAGTTACGAAAGTGGTTCGGCTCTTCAAAAAATACTAAAAAGATATAAAAGTAAATTTAAGAAAACCCCTATTTAAACACAGAAGATTTGAATCTCTTTGTTAGTTCTTAACTTAAGAATTTTTCAGGCGAGCTTTATTTTAAGATTTTTCGGTGTAAACAAAAATTTCTCGGTAGGTAACCTACCTATTCAAGAAATGATGACGCGGCGGCGGCGACGATGCGTGACAGTTTCAAAGTAAAAAATCTGAAATAACAATAGCAACTATTTCAATGTGATGATAATCCTAATTTAGACTAGACAAAATCTACGCAGGTGCGAGTTCCCCAAATCTTAGCCTGGCTTTTAAAATTTTGACAATAGGGTTCAATTTCGCTTGCGCGTTCCCGAAAAAATATCGACACTGTCCCCTCACTTGGTCGTCGGGTCGATCCGATCCCGATACAATTACATTCTGTGTGCAGACTCGTTACTGCACAATCTTCTCAACGCCGCCGAACAATACCCTTTAATATGCACCCTAACTACATTAAATAAGGTTGCTTTCAGGGTGGCAATACACCCCCGAACTTTCACCTCTTTCAATACCAGTTTAAACCTAAATACCTTGCGTAGGAAAGCTTTCACTTTTCAGGAATTATTTTAGATCCGCACGTTTATAGTTATGTACTTAAATTGGGTAAATTTAAGGTTGAATTTTGCGTGGGCAGGAATGTTTTTCCGAAGGCGGTAGGCTTAAAACTCTCGAAAGCAATTCTCGAGGGCCCGGAGGTTTAAAGCGTCCAAACAATAGATGGTGGGATTCGATATTCAGCCGATTATGAGCCTTCACGGTAATGCTCTTAGCTAGGTGTGATTTTTGTTCCGAGTCCATAGAAATTTCCAAATGTTGTTAGGGGAAAATAGATTTTAGGGTTGTTTAGTTGGGAAAAGTTTGAGTTGAGTTTTCAATTTACAGCTAACGAACTTAGGACAACTTGAGCTTCTGAAGGGTTTACAATGATTTCATATTTCAAAGTGTTATTTGGTACTTATCTGCTTATATTTTAAAATACTTGAGAAAGGCGCAAGTAAAATCTAGAAACTATGGTGTTTGGGAGTCAATCTAAGCCGTGGGGAGCAGCTAGTACATTCTAATTACGAAAGTTTGTATGTATGTATGTAATTGTACATACATAACAACCAGCACCGACGCCGACATGCCCTTGAAAGCTCTCAGAATTTACACCACTAAACGGTCACCCATACAATAGTCAGCCGCTGGGAACGTTCCTTAACTTGATGATCAGTTAAGAGCTTAATCATTCTCAACTATATAGTGAACAAATTTGATAGAATATCTATAGGTATATTATTATGTACCATAACCTTAATCATCGACCATAATCTATGCCTAGTAACCTAATAAAGTATAAAGTATCATGCGAGTATAAAAAAAAGAACTAATTTTCAGCTACACCGAACAAAGTTGCCGGAAAAAGATATCATCACAATGTATAGAAAAAAGGATTCTTTTAGCAAGTGTAGAGAACATGAACATGTGAGCAGTTTTAAAATAAGACTACATTAAGTACACGTCTGTTCTCGTCGCGTTGCTCTATGTGCATATGCGCACGATGCGAGTGGACGCGTTGGCAGATCGCATGAGGCAGTAATGGCTGCGTCGTTTGAACGCAGCCTTATTTATCAATTGTGGTAAGTACATTTTTACGATTGTGTTTTTTTTTGTTTTGTTTTGGCTTCGCACGATTAGTGCATTTAGCCAGTGTCAGGTTAATAAATATTTTCAAGATTTTTTAGATTTTCCGTAGTTAATAGTAAAAAGATCATGTCTCAATCATTACTGTGTTCCGGTTTGAAGGGCACTGTTTGGGCGAAATTACTGGGTATATGAGACTTTAGAGCCGATGTCTCAGGGTGACGAGCGCAGTGCAGTGCCGCGCAGGATTATGCAATGCAAAGTTCTGGGTGGCACTGTATCTGTTATGGGCAGGCGTAGCGCTTACCACCAGGTGAACGACACGATCACTCAGTCAAATAAAAAATAAACAGTAGGTAGTCTAGTCAAAGTCACGATTCAGTAAAGTGATGGGTGCTTTACTGAAACTTCTTGGGCATTTTGGAGGGAACACGAAAAGGCACGTTTTTTGGGTTTGTGTTTGCCCACACTCCTACACGTTAACGAATACTTAATGGCTAATACGCCACCAATATTACACATTAACACACGAAGAAACGCAAGTTTGAGAAAAAAAAAACACAAGAACGTCACATTTTCGGTTTCCCCCCACAATAGTTAATGGTATAAGTCCAGGCTATAAGTCCAATATCCAAATTAACATTACGCACACAAAACAAAAATTTGCTAAACAGTAAGTTGAAAATATTCAGTAACTTTTGTTGCTGTCTGTACCATTAAGCTCTATAGGTGGCGAATCATGGCATTTTTGACAATGGGTTAAGGTTAGGGATGTCAAAAGTCAATTTATTAACGGGATTAGGCTGAATTAACAAGGTAACTTCAATTAGAAAACGTCAAAAAATATTATTTGATTGCTTCAATGTTTAAAAATAATTGAAACTATTTATAACATATGTGAGGTACTTGCATACAGTGTAGATAAAAATAATTGATTTACAAATTAAATGTATCTAGGCACCACTTACTAGACTTGCGGGTCCACATATTAAGTTGTTAAAACTTAAGTCAAAATTTTTAAGATGGAATATAAATATTTTTTTTACTTAAAACTTGAAATTTTCCGACAGTAAGATAACAAGTAAGTATTTATTGAAACAAATCAATGTTAAGAAATGACTTCTGTTCATTTTTACTATCAATATCCTATCACAAGTACTTTGCCCGCCAGAGAAAACAGTTCTAATTTTTTTTAAACATTATTCAAGGGATGGTGTACAAAGCATTCTCAGTTTCTTTTCTTTTTATTAAAATTGCAATCACTATCCGGCCACAGACAAAGAAATCTCAGAACAAAAACTTTAATCGTTCCCACAGACTGAAATATGGAAAAAATATCTCAAGTATTACATTGAACATAGCATAACATAAAACATTACTTTTTCATATGCGGAAGGAAGACCGACGGCGGCGTATTTTCGATTTTGGAACGCGGGCCGGCGGGAAAATGCCGACGGTAGGTTGCCGACGGCTCTGGAAGTCTTCTCTCCCCTCTACCAATCACACAACAGTATCCGCCCCATGCGAGAACGAGACGGAGCTGTACGGAAAAGCGGAACGCGAGACAGAGACGGAGCGCACGCATGTGTTTACACGTATACGAGGGAAATATGATGCATCGTGTTGTTTTAGTATCGCTTTCTGTTCGATTTATTTATGTATTTACGTTTTTTGCTAAAGATAAAGACTGAGGAGTGGATTAACTTGAAATCATGTACCCACTTTATTACAACAAAGTACTGATATTATTGAAATATCAGGTTACCAATGAAAAAATAAAATTAATTTTCTTCGGTAACTTTGTTCAGAAATATGTCAGGATATAAGTTTCAAAGTGTAAAGAGCTCAAATAGTATAGCGGGTCGTAAATAGTTTGTACGCACAAGACTTACGTTACGATGTATCAAAATGTAAGTCATTCACGCCTGTGTGAGTAGGAAGAGGAGAGCTTCTTTGTGTGCGTGAGTTTTCCCACTGAAGGGGAAAGCCCGCCATACGCACTGATATCGGCACATTTTGAAAATGGAATGCCCTTTTTAACTTTTTCAATATACTGATGGCGCGATTTAGAACGCTTGCTTTTATTTTTAAAATTTTTAACAGAGTTGCTGTGGCACCTCGTATGCATTTATGAATTTAAAAACTCGAAGACTATTAGGTGTACGAACAGAAGAATATTATTGCCAAGAAAGAAATAGCTGATATTTTTTCATTTTCCATTTGAAATTAATATTTACCTAGGTAGTACTTAATTCATTGTTTTGATTATTTGAATGAAGACCTTGTAGGTACTGGTGGATTTCAAAGCCATGACCTTGAAATTGGAGTTTTTTTGAATGCCGTTTTTTTTTAAATTGAATTCATATGATTTGTGCATTCATCCAGAGTCAAATAAGGTTTCATATTTTTAGTTAGTTAAAATTAACGTTAGTAAGCTTTTATTTTCATAATTCATGCCTAATATTTATATTAATTGAGTACCTAGGCAACAATTAAAATGTAATGTTAATATCTATTAGCCTGTGGTAACCACATAAGTACAAATTTGAATTATTTTTGTTTACCGACCTCTTTTTAAAGGTGCTGCCAGAAAAAAAAAAACGTTTTACTCTATGTAACAACCAAAATGTTTATTCATAAAGGTCTTGAGGCGATCTCATAACGACCCTTTCCATAATTACACAGATGCAACATGATTGTAAATTCGTATTTATTTATTTATTTATGGATTCATCGTTGAAATGGAGGGTACATCTCATTATTCCAACGTTAATGGAGTCTGTCTCGAATTAATATCGACACAGTTGTGTCTTGTGAATTGAAAATCCTTCTAATATAATAAATCAAAAAGTTTGTGTGTTTATTTCTCAATCACGCAAAAACGGCTGAACGGATTTGGATAAAATTTGACACACAGATAGTTTATTACCTGGATTAATATATTTGATACTTTTTCCCCGTAAAAATAACGGTTCACTAGTCAACGTGGGCAAAAACGCGGTGCGCAAGAAAAATCAAATATTTTCCTTAATTTTTTTAATTACGGCATACAGTTGTGACTCTTAACTAAAACTCCTTGTAATTAGGGAATCAAGAACTACGAAGACCATAGGCATACAACACCCAGACTTAGAGCAAATACCTGTGGTTCACAAAAATGATTGCCCCGTGCGGGAATCGAACCTGGCGACGCCGAGTTCGATCCTCAGCCCCGCAACATTGACTTCTCTTAAGTGGGTTCCCGTCCTCCGTGCTTCGGAAGGCACGTTAAGCCATCGGTCCCGGATGTTATCGATTGATAGCAGTCCTTAAGCCACGCCAGAGGCCCTGGGGCGGCCTGACAGACTCTGACACCAGAATCTGACATTACTACATTTGACAAACAAACATAAACAGATAAATTGCTAGATAAATCTCAGTTAAAAATCGTCTTCTTCTTTCGACGTCCTATTGGCAAAGAGTTGTAACTCAAAACCGCAGAAAACGCGCCGGTTTGCGGAAGACGCTCGCGTCAAATTGGCTGCGTCCCTTCTAATCTGTAAACTATCGCTGAAAGGGATTCGCTCTTTTTTTAATTCAATGTTGTGGCCCAAGTTATGAGAGAGAGCGGGAGTATCGAAAATTTGTGTGTTTGTCTTCTCTTCACGCTCCAACGACGGAACGGATTTTGACGAAATTAAGTATATATAGATACTTCAGATCCTGGAATAGAACAGGATACTTTTTAACTATTATAATTGACGCAACAAGAGCAAAGCTCTTAAATAAGAAGGAAGAACAACTTTTTATTTTATTCATAGTAATTAGTTCAATTGGAGAACAATTAAAAATTTAAAGACTTATTGTAAAAGTTTCATAAAAGTTAAACTAAAAAAGCGATTTTTCTTTCACTTACACCAGGCCATCTAATCTATCGGCACGCACAAAGCGTTCGTTACTTCCCGCGTGCGTCGCCACTGATGCATGTAAGGTACCGCAGCTGACACGGGAGCCCTAACGCATGGTGGCTGCAGAAATATGCTTTAGTGTGGGTAATTATTTGAATGAATGGGTTTTGTTTACTATAAAAAATGAGAATTCCAGTAAGGCTTAGATCTTAGTTAAAGTTCTAGCGTGTGTAGTTGACAAATATATTTTCAACTAGCTGTACCCCGCCACGCTTCGCTGTGGCACATTCGCACATTCGCTGATATGTCACTGACGAAAAAAATAGATAAAAACAATCCTTGATGCGGATTATATATCATGCAAAAATTTCAGCTCGATCGGTGCTGAACTTTTTGAGTTTTTGAAGCGTACACAAACCAACACAACATTTTTATATATATAGATTGTTATCTGACTGGATCATTGATCAGGCTCTGTGACGTTTACTAGGAGACGTCTACGTCGAGCAGTGGACGAAAATAGACTGATGATGATGATAATGAGCATCATTGAAAAAACTAATCATACGATAACTTTGGTTCGTGGGTTGAATTTGCTATAAAATGTAACGTTATTGTCTTCTAGCATAATCAATGCTTAAGATACCTTTTCCCAAATGATTCAATCGAGCAGATGTAAGATGGAGTTCTAAATCGTACTATGATACGGCGCCTAGAGCTACAAAATATACTCTATAATAAGCAAGATGGCCTCGCCAAGATTGTTTTATACCAGAATCAATCACAGACCACTGAATCTAAAAGCCCGTTAAAATAAATAAGCCTCTTGATATTTTGCACAATGGCGTCACAGCGTTCCATACGCAATGTTACAAAACGCGCACCAAGAACAATCCCTTACAAATGCGAAACTACAGAGCGGATCTATCGGTGCGTAAATTAAGGATCCGCCGCTATTCACCCGAGGTATAAGACCAAATCAAAAAAAAATGTAATAAAAAATGTTTTAGCCCCGCGTATCTAGATGCCCCGCTGTGGTACCCCACATTGTTCTTAGACAAACACTTTCTTCACCAAGAACTCTATTTATGTTTGAGTAAATCGGTCGCGAACGCTATTGTTGACGGCATTTTTGATGGTTGAATTAATTTCATTGTAAGCTCTACCCGACGCCGCTTTGTGATGCCAGACAGGAAAAATCTAACGTTTGACCTTTACGAAAAAAAGCTCGAATGTAACAACTCAATCAGAGATTTGGAGTAAGCAGGCGTATCGAATACCGTGACATGGCATCGCGAAATCTCACAATAACTAAGAGCGAGCATGAAATTAGGCCGGAATAAATGAGGGCTAACTCATTCTTGGGATGAACGGCGTGACGACGCCGCGTGTCGTCCATTGTTGAGCCTCTGTGGCGGCGGCGTGCGAAACCGTTTTGTTGATTTTGGGAGTTACACATTCTGCCACCCGCCCGTCGATGATGCTATGACAATTTCATACTTAATTAATCGCGTGTGTGACACAAGTTGTGTCATTGTGTCAGATATGTTTGTTTTTGTGTGTAATGTACGAGTAGTCGGCGTTGGATGAATGCGTCATTTCACGGTGTTGAGCTAATCTGTGACTGCTGACCAAGTGGGAATTATTTTTTGACTTGTTATTAATGTTTTTTTAGTTATTTTCGTGGGAAATAATTGTCATTGCATGAATTGCTGAATAGTCAATTTGCATTGCATAATATGTCCGCCTTCCCAAGAAAGGGCCGTGAGGTCACATCCCAGTGCTGGCAAACCATATGTGCGTAATGATCACTCGCTTTTCGGTGAAGGAAAATATCGTGAGGAAACCTAAATACCTACCTGAGAATTATAACGTTATCCACCAATCCAGACCGGGGCCCCGTGGTGGATCAAGGACTAATCGTAGTGGGCTGATATAGATTGATGAAGATGATGATGATGGTGAATCATTATGCGCTACGTATAATATCGTCGTCTCAAGGGAATAAGTTACTTCTAGGTAAGCGTGCACCATCGTAGACCGCATCACCAATTAACACCAGAGGAGTTAGGGTTCAAACGCGAACCTATTTATGAATAAAAAAATCGAGGTCATATTCTGGAAACCTTGACAGTGAGTGACTTATGAAACAGAAATATAGTGGGCCTTTGCCAAAGAATCCTAAGTAATACGAAAAAAAAAAATGCAAATATGAGTTTGTTCGTTTCATTTTTATGCTTTCACGCCTAAACCACTACACCGATTTTAATAATTCTTTCACCAATGAAAAGCTACATTATCAGCGAGTAACATAAGCTATATTAAATTTTTATCCCCGTATTTTCCGAAACTATGCGGGTCAAACCGCGGGGCGCAGCCAGTAAAAAATAAAACCCGTTTCATAATAAGGATAGCGCACCTACATACGTCGTAGTCTACAGAAGTACCCTTAATTTTACAACCCTTCCTGCTTACCCGCCAAGTCATTACAATACCTATGATATTGGACATAAAACCCGCTTGGGGGTAGTAAAATATTTTATTCCCAGTTTATGACCAACATCCTTCAATGCCAGAAAAAGTTCCTATCTATCATTATGCTTTATATACTAGAAATGGTATGTAACATAGAATTTGCATATTTATGATGTAGCCTATCATAGGATGTAACTCATACATAACACATAATGCTATGACTTAGAATTTATACTTTGAGAGCGAGAGACAGAGTGCGAGCGAAGTGTTTTTCTGGGACTCTATGAACGAAATTATATCGAAATCTGCTCAGCCGTTACGCAGCTAAGTGGTAACAGACACATCCCTAATATGTAGATACTATAGCATTTATATATATTATTTTTACTATTATTGTTGGGTTAGGACAGATGGTAAGGCTAAGTACAGATTAAAAGCAGTGCATAATTGAATCACTTTTTTGATTTGGCATTAGCTTAGATAATTCATCATCATGAACAACCCATAACGTCCCACTGCTGGGCGCGGGTCTCCCCTCACTTTCGTGAGGAGGATTAGGCCATAATCCACCGCAGGGGCCAGATCTGGATTGGTGGATCACAGACCTACCTCCGAAATAATTCTCGGGTGGGTATGTGGGTTCTTAGATAATTAATGTATTCAAAATATTGCAGTTGCACGATCTTATAACAAATATATACTTTTAAACTACGGACCCAACTGATTATATTTATGAGCATTGAATAGTTTTATGAAGAGATAATAAGAATATTTTTATGGTTTATAATATTAAACTTTATTGCCTTCATAAAAAAATAACACAGAATAAGGGATCATCTAAAAAAACAATGGCTAGCACACGATATGGCCAGATCATAATACTTTTAGTAATTTAACTTATAAAAAGTATTTAAAATATAATAAAATTTACAGACCTACCATTTATCATCATCAACCCATAACGTCCCACTGCTGGGCACGGGTCTCTCCTCACGAAAGTGAGGAGGGTTAGGCCATATTCCACCACGGGGGCCAGGTCCGGATTGGTGGATAACATATCTACCTCCGAAATAATTCTCGGATAGGTATGTGGGTTTCCTCACGATGTTTTCCCTCACCGAAAAGCGAGTGATAATGACGTACATATGTTTTACAGAAACACATTGGTACGTGCCCGCACTGGGATTTGAACTCACGACCTTCTGATTGAAAGGCGGACGTGCTCCCACTAGGCTACCACCGCTACTAAAACCATTACTACAATTACCAAACTACCATTTATAAAAAACTGTAATATGTACATTTTAAAATGTATTTCAACCTAAAATGACCAACCTACAGGTTGAATGATAAAAAATAAAAAAAAAATACGATTATTACTCTACTCTTAAACCGAAAAGAAATTAAAAAAAAAAAAACTATCACTACAATTTCACCAACACCAGAGCATCAGCGAAACAAAACATTGCCGCAGAATCTAAGAGCGGCATCTAGCGCGCGGCTCGACTGCCGTGCGAATGTAGGCGTCCGGTTCAATGTGGTTGTACTTGTACACCCAGCCAGCATCGGAACACCCCGCTTTGTGTGTGGTAGTGAGCCCGTGTCTGTGTGCGTCACCCACCCCAGGGTGAACTCACCCAAGCCCCGCCCCGTCATGCTCACACGGCTGACTTGGAATCAGATGGCTTGGCCAGTCGTTAGCCAGCCGTGTCATCGTGAACGGATCGCAGCTTCCAAGCGTCCCTCAATACACCATTCGATGATTACGCGCTACACTGACCACCGAAACTTGTCAAATTAAAGAATTCCGGTTTGCAACGTCGCGTGATTTAGACTCTTGGACTGTGAATTTAATTTAGTTTATTTTTTTTTGGTTGATGTGATTTTTTGGTGATACGGACTTGTGGTGTTTCGTGTGCGTGCCTACGATTTTTAATAGGTAGGTGGTTTTGCTTATTGTTAGGTTGCAAAAAGTCGCATTGGGTTAAATTAATTATTTACATTGGGTGCTACGATAAGGCGCTACGAAATTCCTGTTGTACGAAAGTGGGATTGCTACGAAAACTATGCCAACGAATTTGTAGGCCTAAATCGTTGACGATCGTCGATCGAGAACCGAGTATTCTCAACGTAAAACAATTAAAATTTACAAAAATTTAAACAGGTCTCACAGTGTTATTATTTTATAGCTTAAAAACATTTTTATTGTTAACTAATGACAAAGTCATTTAAATGCTTCGTAGCTTTATAGTTATTTTTCGTAATAACCTAAATGCGGGTGCAACGAATAAAAATATTTATCAATGTTAATAGACAACATGAAAAAACCTAACTAAAGTACATCAAATAAATAAATGCATTTTTTTAAATGTAATATTTGACAGTTAATAGATCATAAAATACATATAAAAAGTAAATGATAACGAAAGTGTCTACCTGTATCTCACATAACATTCTGACAAAGGTCTTCTTAAAAATGTAATTTGATATTTTTGTTGGCCTCACATATCCTGCGGCATTTTTTAAATGTAATTGAATCATTTAATATCTTTTGTTAAAGATAATTCGTAATAGTAAACATTTGGCCTCATTGTTCGCTTTTTGCAATGTAACTTGATAGGTTTGGCCTTTTGAAATTGCGCCTAGTTCAGCTTAATAAAATTATTAGGAAGATAAATGTTTCGCTTTAAGTTTTGATCCATACATTTTATTTCAAATAATAATTAAGCGGTATGTTAATTGAAACAATGATAAGTGAAATTGACTAATAAATTACACCGTTTATATTAAATTTTACCCCAAAAAGATTTTTAATACTTAGAAAAATAGTAGTTTATAAAATATTGTTTTTATTACAAAAGATTAATTAATACTTATTTGATTTGAAGTAATATTTCTTACTTATTTTATACATATTTCTATCAATAAAATATTAAAATTACCTTACAAAAATGTATTACGAGATTATGTTTAGTTATATTTCGTTTTTAGTTTGTTTAACTATAATTATTTATATTGTTATGATTTTGAATAAAATTCCTATACCCTGGATGGTACTTACATTAGTCATTTTATTCAGAATAAAGGAAACTCCCAATGCGAACAAAATCGAAAGCATTTCATCTTTGAAGTTGCCGTCTAACAAATAGCGCTGGGTCCCCATTGTGCTTTGCATGGCTCGGTTGCAATCTCGTAATTTTGTTAAATAGAGATAGGACCGTTGTATTGTGTGCGGCAGATAATTTTTGCGGTGAGCGTACTCTTGAGGTCTAATCGATGACAGTGACGTGGATCGGGGCTTGTAATAATGTGGATTTTGGAGATAGGTACCTTTGCACAGAGCTTATTCAAAATTATTCTCTACTTTTAACACAATGTAGTTGATATTTTCGGCAATTTGTACAAAAAATTGATTAGAGTCAAATGAAGTGTATTTTTTTTTATTAAATATGAGCTAATATCCACAAAATTAATTATTTGTTTATTTGGATAAGTGATAAACTTACCTTCAATTTAAAAAAAATCGCTTTCAATAAGTGGTGCACACTGGACGATATTTAAAAATAACTATTACTTACTACTTCTACGATTACAAATTAAAATTTTGTTTGATATAAATATTGAAATTATGTACCAGTACATTTTAATTGTGACACTAACATAGCCCTAGACAAATAGGGATTTGTCCCTACTTAAATATATGGATCATTGTTATTATGTAATAATGATAACAGAAATTAACTAAGTACCCAAAACAATCGCATCTAAATTTAGAATTTAATTACCCTAAATTTAACTGTCATATAAATTATTTACTTAATAGAACTAAAAAAATAACGACTTTAAACTCTTAAATAAGCACCCTCAAAATAATTGTGTTACTCTTGTCAGCAAGACTGTCAAATTTCAGCGCACTGTCAAAAAAGTCACCGTACTGCCAATAAAAAAACTCACTTAGAAATGTCGATAAATACCGAAGTCAGTTCAAGCGTGCCGACAAAGTACTGCAAGAGAGTATCCCTATGGTGACATTGAGACATGCTATTGTATCATTATTTACACTCTATAGCCATCATTTCGAGTGTTGACATGGCTATTATGAAACAACTCCCAGGGGTGTCTCGCTCACTTTGACATTTTTTCTACTATTAATGACATATTTTTTGACAATAGACATAACTATTGACGGCGTACAGATATTTCTCACCAAGAAAAAAACCATGTCGTTACACGGTTTGTAATCGATTTGCTACTTTAGTTTTGGACTATTCTGGCTTTTAGTTGACTCTTTGATATCTTTATTGCTACCAACCTTATTTTTGAAAGCGATATTTTAGACAAAAAAAAAATCATTGATTGTCCTTTTACAAACCGATAAATCAATGTTTTATTGATAAACTGGTAGAAAAGGCTCTTAGCATGAGTCCGCCATTTGTACTAGCTTTTTAATCTGTGCAATATAGTATTAAGTAAATAAATAAAAAAATAAAAACTGAACGAGCCATCTTGAAATTCATTTGAGAAAAAAAAAACTCATTTAAATCAGCTAGATACTATATTAGTTAGAATGTTTTTAAAAGATAAAATGGTGCCGGTAGAGTTCCCCGAATATACAATTGAAATACTTATAGGACCTTAATTTAATTCTAAAATATAAAAAAGAGTTAAAAGTTAAGAGGCCCTACATTTTGAAATCCTATTCTAATTTTAAAACTAACAAAATGTCAGATCAGTAGCTCTTAAACCTGAATATAAACACTCTTAAACGTAATATTTTTCTTAAATATCATAATCTTCTTACATTTGATCCTATATCGACTCCCAGTGTTACGAAAAACTAAACTTCCTTGGCCAAACATAAAATTAAAAAAAAAACCTGAAAAAATAATCTTAAAAATTAAAATAAAATAATCTGAGACGAGCTCAAAATAACACCTCTTTGGTCTCAATAGCCTCACCCTTCCGACGATGAGGCTTAATAAGGATTAAGATATAGGTTTTTTTAAAGTAAAAAGCTTTCGGTGTTTCTCAGTTATACCCTTTTTATTTTTTCCATCCGATTTGAATGAGGTTATAGTCTTTTAAAAGAATTTAAATTTTAAAGTGCAAGTTTTAAAACTATAAGCTTAATTCAGGGAATTAAATGTGAAATAATGGAGCCTTCGCAAAGAATGAATGAGACTAAAAAAATAGGTATTTTGCATATTTTTTTAGGCTTTCAGTTCTTGTGGTCACTTTACCCAACCCGGTTCAGGTTAGGATCTTTAGATTTAAAAAGAGCGTATAATAAACTTATAACATTATTATACCGTTCATAGGAATACTATATAAAAAAATACAAAGTATATAACCACAGTGTAAACTCTTAAGAAGCTGTGGTTTTACAGATTATAACTGGCGGTCTTTAGGCTAATGAGACATCTTTGCGATGGAGATAAATTATAAAAATCTAATATAAGTACCATGATCCGCACCCACCTATTGTAATAATCAAATTGAAGTGTTTGATTTACAAATAAATGCCGAAATTTCAGTAAAAACTGCCGTTTATACGATACCTTATCATAAATCTAATCATTTGTATTCACAGTTTAAGCAATAAATATGATTATGATTCTGATTCTGATAAATAAATGAATAATACTTCGAATTTTTGTTTGTTTGTCTGTAAATTTGTCTCGAATAGGCTCCAAAACGGTTCACCGGATTACAATTAAAAAATATTAAAAAAGAGTGATTGACTTAAATTTTCACGTGTTTCATATAAATATCTTTATGTTTTATGTTACTGAGAAACGAGACGAGCAAGTCGTTCACCTGATGGCAAGCGCCTGCCCTTAACAGCTACAGTGTCTCCTAAAACTTTCGATTAGGTACAAAATTTTGCGCGCCACTGCGCTCTTGTAGGGTTTAGAACATAAAGAATATAGCACGAACGAAGCCGCAGATACAGTTAGCTACATTAAAAAATAATAGAGCCGTAATGGGCACAGCTATTTCTTTTAAATTACTTTTTTTCCATCATCAAAGATAAAACCAAACATACGAAGTGAACGAGTGCACTCGGTTTTAAAGTTGCACAGTCAAAGGCGAACCTCTTCCTTTTGACTACGTTATAAAATACAGGCACGGGATGCTTTCAAAACTCTGTGTGGATATAATTAACAGAGACGTCACAGGTTTTTAGATTAAATGAACGCAATCCTGAGTGCGGCCCTTTGACGTTTGAAGTGTCATCGTACGTGCGTCGGTTTTTATGAAATTCGGCTTTGGTGGATAGAAATGTTTGGTGGCAATCCTGTTTGTGTAATATTGGAATGCATTTGCAGAGTGAAAATAATTGTTATTCGGAATTTAAAGCTTGGTATTTATCATAAACGGTTTGTTTTTAAATTATGAATCACGTTATTGATAAAAGTACCGCTTATTTTACTCGTAAGTTGGGAAATAAAAATTTAATTTTTCAAAAAAAGAGTGTGGTGTAAATGATCGAATGCGGCCGTTGGTACGAGGCTGAGATTCCGAACCCGATATCGTTAAATTGCAAAGCGTATAGATTACCAAACACCAATTGGGGCCATACTTACTGTCACATCATTTTGTCACACCAGTGTGACATTCAACCCAAGTAAATTTCATGCCGATTTTCTAACACTACATAATGATATCCCTCATTTTCTACAATAACGTGTTATCTCCTCAACACAACACGTTCGAATATGCTTTTCATACACATGCATCGTACCATACAGCCATGCCATACATCAGTTCCATACAATAACTCATCTACGCCAGCTACCGAATATTGCCTAAAGGAGCCGACTCCATTTCGGTACTGTCAGAACCAAAAATAAATTACGACCTCGCCACAATATAACTAGCAGTACCAACAGCCTCCTGTACAGTCAGCACAAAGAACGGCCGATTTGTTACATTGATTTAAAACTGACGCGTACGGTCAGCAAAAAAAAATAAATAACGTGTCACGATCATATACATAGATCCTGACCCCTAAGTAGGATTCCCTGTAAATATGAACTACGAGGACCACGATAATAAGTGATGTTTCAACTTCCACCAAAATCTTAGCGTTGTGCTTTCGAAACTATTAACCAGGTTAACTCTATCGCTATCTTGTCCAGCACTAAGCTAACGATAAAGACAGCAATAGACAACCTGTTGTTAAAGTTAACACGCGTAGACAGTCGCCGTAAGTGGTTCTCTATTGCTATCTGTACTGTTTGATCCCATAGCTCGCATAGCCACGGCATCTGTGTCGGAGCGATAAATCAATCCGCTATTGTGGCAGGATCCCGCATCTTCACCATTGCACAGTGCACTGCCTACAGTGTTACAAATAGAGAAAAAGAAATAAAAGTTTAATAAACATGACTTCCACGGAGAAGGGCGTGAGTTCAAATCCCAGTGCGGGCTCGTATCGATGTGTTTCTGTAAAGCATATGTACGTAATTATCATTCGCTTTTCGGTGAAGGAAAACATCGTGAGGAAACCCACATACCTACCCGAGAATTATTTCGGAGGTAGGTATGTTATCCACCAATCCGGACCGGACCCACCATTTCCCCCGTGGTATATAACCTAACCTCCTTACAAAAATGAGGGGAGACCCATCTGTAAATCATTCTTTTGTATTATCTGTACAAATTATAAGAAGTGGATTTATCGGCTTTTGCTTCAGATCTTCTCAAACAACAATTTGGTAAAAGTCTAAGTAAAACAGTTTACGCGACGTTCACTGCTGAAAACACAGGCGTCTGTGTATATATATTTTTTTTATAATTTTATGGCAAGCGATAACAAGCCTGGCGTGCGAAGCCGCACTGCTGTGCTGTCAATTTTATCACACCAGTTGTGTGCGTCCGCCCAGCTGATTGAGTTTAGTTACGACACAACGCCAGTTAACAGTAAACACTAAACTTTGAAGATTCGTAAAAGAGCCAAAGAAAGTGAAACAGTTCAGCACTGAACGTGTTAAATTGCGAATTTATCCTCGTCCCTACCTCCCACAAACAAACTCAATCGTTTACATCTCTACCTAAGCAGTAAGAAAAACCTAGTAAACGATTAGAATCAATTCGTTCGCAAACGGCGCATTAGGCGACCGGTAAATCAAAGTGGGACTAATGAGATGTGGCGCGATCCGATCCTTGAAGAATCTGAGGAAGAGCTAGGAATCTATGGATAAGGGAGAATTTTTTTTGAAGTTAAACTTCTTTACGCACGCTTGACTTGGGGAGTAAACTGGTCAATGCGTGACTGTTACGAAAAGTGAAGTCAGGCGAGGCGCATATTTCTTTTTGAATATTTTTTTATTTGAAGTTATCTGAAGTTTTTCTACTTACTATGTGTCCCAGCACACATTTCGATGTTTTCTATGTTGTTGCTAGTAACGAGACGAGCACATCATTCACCTGATGGTAAGTGCCACATCTGCCCACAAAAGCTACAGAGATTATGAACTTTCTATTTCTTAGATTACGCACTGCACTGCGCTCGTCACCCTAGAGAGGTTCTATGGTCTCATATGTCCAGTAATTTAGCTAGGGTGCACGTTTATAAGGTTTATACGGTCTATGTTTATTTTTTTAGTTATTTCATAAATAGCTAAGAATAACTCTTAGTCAAGGCTTTAAATGTACCTTTCATAGAGGCAATTCTATTCACTACTAGCTGCGCCTACACTCGCGTAAACTAATATGTCCCACAGGAACCATTGATTTTCACAAAAGGTATTATTTTTTCTTTTCCAAGACTTAAAGTATCCGTACGCCAAATTTTAACAAAATCCGTTGAGCCGTTGCGGCGTGAAGAGAAAACTAGAATAGAAAACTCCTTATTGTACACCAAACCAACACAAAAAGTAAAAAAAAAACACCAAAAATCAAATCAAACAAATCAGCTTATAATATTTATAGTATGATAAAAATATTATAGTGAGATCAAGAAATTAAACAAAACCTTAAACGAAAAATTACCGCTCCGTAGAGTTTCTTGGCGCTACCTTTTCTAACGGACGTTTATCCGAAGCACCGGCAAAGGAAATACTTGTAACTGTGAGTCATTCAGCTATGTAACTACATAGCCGGTTGACACGGGCAGAGAAGATGATATCCACGGTGCAAATAACTCACTTCGTTATAAGTATCATACCAATATTAAACATATCGTGTTCACGTCGCAGAACTAAACCAAAAGTACTTCCAGAAAGTAACACTCATTGACAATGTCGCCGTCTAGAATAAGGATAGAAATTCAAATCGTTGCCGGCTTTACCTCGTTTAGAGTGCTTTGCATGCACCGACTCTCCTTTGACGCACCCAGACTGCCACTTACAACGAAAACTGTGTTTTTTTTACATTCCGGTTAGTGTCCGACCGAAGCTTCGTTTTCGTTTTCGGCAAAAAAAACATGATTCGGCAATATTTTCGCGTTCGGCCTGAAGCTCCGGCAAAGCTGAAAATCAGAAGGTTGTGAATTGGCCTGCTTAGTAACTCGGCAATATCAGGTGACGTTCGGCTAATTTAGAATTTAATGTAATTGTAGAGTTATTTTTTAAGACTATTATTTGCTCTTTCTCTTCCTAGGTGTAAAAAAAAAACAAACAAAATTTCAGTGTACAGCGGTTTTTTTAATGTCTACATCATTTTCGTTTTCGGTCGAAGAGAAGACTTAAGCCGAAGCGTCTTTTTGGTTTTCGTTTTCGGCTGAAAATCCATTTTCGGTCGGACACTAATTTCCGTACTATTTTCTCAACATTTAGGTATTTTTTCCCAACATTTAAGTACTTTTCCCCAACATTTAAGTACTTTTTCCCGAAATTTAGGTACTTTTTCTGATATTCAAAAGTGCTCGTGTCTGCGGAGTTGCGAATGGGATTTTGCGGTTTGTTATTACTTTAAATGCATGCTCGTTCGGGAAAGTTTGTTGGGGATCGCAGTTGTAAAATTTTATCCTTTGAAAAATGTTATTATAGGGTAGACATATAAAACAGTCGGACGTTTCTTTTAAGAGAAAACTTTAATCCGAAGGACGTTAGAATGATAACGTTATGTAGGTACCTATCTAGTACCTACCGGCTTGAGAACGTGTTTTTATTAGTAAACAATAATTTTCGTCAATTTCTAAATGGTTCTGATTTTCAGTTACAAAAAAATATTTAAGGTTTCTAGTCTGGAAATTGAGTTTCATTTTGAGTCTAAAAAAAGTAAGTATGAATTTTTTGAGCTTTTTCCGTAATTATTATATAAATTGCGCCACATAATAAATACACGATTATGAATCTATGCATATAGATCCAAAATATCTAACAAAACCAAGCACACTGGCCTCATTTCCGCTTTGAATACATACCATTAATACATGTTTAGTTTTACGTTTTTTAGCTTTTTATTTTTTATTACGAGTTTTGCTTATCTACTGCATACCGTCACTAGCTAGTAACCAAAACGCGAAACAAATGACCAAACGTCCCATATTAATTATGAGAATATTGAACATAATTCATTTAAATCTCAATCCTTAACCAGCTCCAAAGATGCACTAATTATCATAATTAGAAACAAGTTTTCGACAGTAACTGGACACCGAGATAAAGGAGCCTATACACAGAGTGATCCGCCGCGCCGATAAGGAAACCGCCCGATGGATCATATTTGTTTCGTTGTAAATGTCGGTCTGGGCATGGGAAAAGAGCTTTATCTTATACCCGACTGCCCAAAGGAGAGTTATGTTCTTTTGACACATGCTACAGTCTAAACTTCGACGACGGCCTCCGTGGCGTAAGTGGGTGATGAGCCGACTGCGAAGCGTGAGGTTGCGGGTTCGATTCCCGCGCAGGGAACACAAATACAAAAAAAAATGCAAAATATGTGTGAACCACTAATATTTGCTCTGACTCTGGGTGTTTTAAGGACCATGGTCCTCGTAGTTTCTGATGCCCTGGATACAGGGAATCCTAGTTAGGGGCCAGGATTTAAGTATGTGATCCGTAAAAAAAAAAAACTCCTTGGTGAATTTGGGGGCGGGGATACAGTGAAAGCTAATATCAATGTATTCTACAGACAAGTAAGTTAATCTGTAACCCCTAAAATATTGCTCATCATCATCATCATCAACCCATAACGTCCCACTGCTGGGCACGGGTCTCTCCTCACTTTCGTGAGGAGGATCAGGTCATAATCCACCACGGGGGCCCAGTCCGGATTGGTGGATAACATACCTACCTCCGAAATAATTCTCGGGTAGATATGTGGGTTTCCTCACGATGTTTTCCTTCACCGAAAAGCGAAAATATTGCTATAAAAAACAAATGTATGTATGTATGTATGTATGTATGTATGTATGTGTCTTGCATGTCTTGGAGTGCAATAAAGAGTTGTTATCTTATAAATAACAAAAACACCCCCAAGATAAGGACGTAGCTTTAACTCCTAAAATCAAACCTCATTAAGCGGCCTCTCGATCGGTGACCGCACGTCACGCGACTTTCGCGTCAGTGTGTACTCCACTTTAGCCCTTTGACTACTTTGAGAGACTTTGACTAGGCTCAAAGACTCAAAATACTCGTGAGTCAAATACTCAATTTAACTACCCTCAAGTCAGGGCATTGTGTCTGTACGTAGGGGAAATATATCAAAGTGAAACCGTTCGATCGGGACTCCAAAAGATCAAATGCGTACACGAGTACCTGTGACTTTTGTGATGCGATTCCGAATGCTGAATAGGTATGGAATGTTTTGTATATGCTTGGAAATGTGGAGACCATTCAGAAAGAAAAAGTATTTTTTTTTATAATTCAGTTAGCGAAGCTAATTTACTAGTTGATCAATGCAATTGAATCAAACCCCGTGGTGGATTATGGCCTAACCCTCCTCACGAAAGTTAGGGGAGACCCGTGCCCAGCAGTGGGATGATGTAGGTTGATGATAGAAACAAATAATTATACTTACCATTTTACCAAGAAATAATGTTTTATCTAACATTGTTTTCTAGAGATTGTGGGACATTTTTTTGCAGTAAGCTCATTAATAAATCCAAAGTTAAGTAAGACAAAAATTCATATCAATGTCAATTCTGGAAACGTAACAGCGTCGATCAATTAGGAACTTCATTTCGATGCGATCTCTTTTAATATCGATGCAGGAAAGTGTTATATACAGAAGCAGAACTATCCTATCCCACTATAATATTAAAAATGTGAAACTGTGTGAGGATGGATGGATGGATGGATATTTGTTACTCTTTCACGCAAAAACTACTAAACGGATTTGGATGAAATTTCGAACACAGATAGTTTGTTACCTGGATTAACATATCGGATTCTATTTATCCCGTAAAAATTAACGGTTCCTGTGGGATAATACTTATCGCGGGTGAAACCGCGGAGCGCTGCTCGTGTTAATATAAACTTCAGTGCTATATCGTTCGCTAACATTGTATTATAAGCCTCATCAGAGCAAAGCGTTACGTAAAACCCAGCTACTTCAAAGTGAACGTTCAACCACGCTTGACCTAATCACCCGCTCTCAGCGTCTCAGACAAACAATAAAAAAATCAAACAAAACGGACAGATTCGACTACCGTTCCGCCTTGGGTGGTACCGCCGTACGTAACTCATCCCACTTCATTACAACCATCGATCATTATCGACTCACGATCCCGCGCCGCTATTTCTACTATGCAACAATAGATGGCGCTCACAACAATTCAGCACCATCATCTACCAATTAGTATCACTAGTTTCTGTCTCTTTCTTTCAATTAGTGCGCGAATGAGAGGGAAGCCAGTGGACTCTCCGAACCTTGATTGTAATTGATGATGCGATTGTCTATGAGGTATTGGGGTCAATAAATTTCTTTAACGTGAATTTCTTTCTTTGCAGGTCACGACGCGGATGCTGAGTTTTGAACGGACGCGGATTTGGTCAAAGATTAGGAACGTAGAGAAGAGACACTTGTGCCATAGAGTTGAGACTACTAGTCATAGATTAAGAAGATAGAAGGGACAGTTTTTTTGTCATAGACCAAAATAGTTTTAGTGGGGTAAAGTTGTTGTTGTTGGGAGTATTTGGTGGGAGTGGGGGTAGGTAGATAGGGTGGCTTTGCACGGGGGGTGGGGGCGGCCGGCGCCGGCGCCCGCGCACGCCGCCACCACGCTGGTTGGCGGGCTGGTGGCGCCGCCGCGGGAACCCACCACGGCGGCGGAGGCCTTCTGGAAGATGCCTCACAAAGGTATGTTACTAAACTGTATTGTGTCTGACATGTGGTACCTCTGCACGTTCGGCGATCACAGACGAATAAAATTACAAGAATAATGCCATTTATTGCTTTACGATAAGAATGAAATTCGAAGCTCGTATTCGCCGTTATTCGTCCATGATCAGCGGATGTATGAAGGTACCATGAGAGCCATGCCTAGTTCTTAGTGCAAAATTCGCGTTAGATCCTGGCTGCACTGAAGTTAGCAAAGAAATTAAATTAAACCGTGAGCTTACAGTTTCAGTCATTAAACTTCTAGTTCATGGATCACGTTTCATGCGTAACTTTAGAGAGTGTGTATTCATTCAGGAGGCCAAGATTGATTACGCGTAGGTACTTTATTTTTTGTATTTTTAACTTTACCTTATCTTTTGAACTATTGTACTACCTATTATTACGCACTGGCACACGAAAAAACCCGAGTTTGAGAAAAAAAAATAAAAAACAAACATCTTCACATTTTCACTTTCCCACCAAAACAAACGTCAGTTTGTGTCTGAAAACTGAAACGTCAAATCAGTTAGTTGTATGGAGTATCCAGGGTGTGACAGTTGTCTAAAGCTCAAGCTGGCAGAGTATAAAAAAAAAATCCCGCGTCAATATTGTGATTAAAAAAAAGTTGTTTAATGAGGTTTGACGTCCTGTGATAACCTCACTGGGATCTAACAAGGGAAGCGACTTGGCCACTTGTTTACAACTACACAAATGTTGCAAGTTTACGAGTTACAACACGAGAGAGTTCCCAGCTTCCTGGCTATAGGACTTGGCTTCAAATTTGGTTTTCATAGTGACAACTGCGGGAACTCGAACGGTAATTGCGAGTGATCTCGATTCGAGTTTTGCTTTCAGTAGGGCATTTTTTGTACACTATCGCAGGAAAAAGAATCCAGTATCTTATAAAACAATTGATGATAAATTAATGTCAAAGAAGATTGATGAAAATGTTTTTAGCAATAATAATAATAATAATAATGTTTACCAATTAACATAATTGGAAACTATGATAGAGCATACTTCTTTAAAATATATCGCAGTAATTTACTATGCTTAGGCTTTATACACTTACCTATATAATAACTATGAGTTAAAAAATGAGAAATTTTTTTGGAACTACTAATTTTACTGAATCCGACATAAGGAACCAACATGATCATATTCTGGTTTACTAAGCTCGTTTCAGTAAAAAATGTACTTTAAAAAAGAACATTCCATTTTTTTAATTGTCGTACTGTCGTCGGCCCTCAAGACGTGTGCAAAATTTCAAGTTACTCTGACGTCTTGAAGTTTGTGAAATTTACGTTGAAAGATTCAGTTACATACATATATAGATACAGGTAAAGCTAATAGAAGCGTGATAAAAACATTCTAATACCTAGAATGTTCAAATTTAAAAAAAAGTATCAGGCATCTTTCGTAACTGTCACCGTTTTCTACAATTGACTATAAATCCCACCCAAAACACAAATTAAATTTAAAAAAAAGTAAAAAATACGGACGAATTGATAACCTCCTCCTTTTTTGAAGTCGTTTAAAAATTATACAAGTCCGTTCGAGAACCAATGGTACCGCCACTGGCCTCTCATAAAAGCATTGCCCAAGTTGGAACGAGCGGTCCCTAAGCAACCGACACACTTGTCCCAGAACTTACACACTAACTTAACAATCTGGCTTTGCTTGGTTTAAGCGTGTGGAATATGCCTATTTGAAAACATTAAAAAAATGTAATTTACATAATAATTATGAATATGTGGGCAGATGTAGTCTCTGCCTATCCCAAAAGGAAAAAAAGGCGTGACTGTATGTACGTATGAAGAATATGACAAAAAAAGTACAAAAAAAAACATTAAAAAAATACTTGTAGTTGTCGGGTTTAGTTCCAGCTGCAGTCTCAGTGTTGTATCGAATGTTTTTATTTCTTTATTTGACTGGGCGACCAGACGAACAAGTCGTTCATCTGATGGTAAGTGCTACGCCTGCCCATAACATTTACAGTTCCAACCAGAACTTTGCATTGCATAATCTTGCGCGGCACTGCACTGCGCTCGTCACCCTGAGTCATCGGCTCTATGTGACAAGCAATAAAAAAAACCAGTTGTAAAATATATCTAAGGCTTTCATTCCGTTTCACCTCAATTGTGATATTCTAAACCAAACCTACCCAACTTTGTTCATCATCACTCGGTGCTCTCTAAAATGTTGACAACAAACCGTAAACAAAACACAAGTTACCCGGAAAACATAGAATACCTATATATATATATTCCCGAAAGCTTCAGTTTACTCCTTGAATACCTACAGCAAGTCAACAAAGTTAGTGTTGCCAGGCGGTTACATTGAAATTTCCAAACTTTACTGATATTGTTCTGAATTTCCACAACTTGTAGTAGGTATGGCAATGAATTTGAACAATTAGGGTTCCGTACCTCGTAAGGAAAAAATAACCCTTAGAGGATCACTTTGTTGTCTGTCCGTTTGTCCGTCCGTCTTTCTGATTTTCCGGTCCCAAAATACTAGATATATATAATGTACACAAATATAGTCATCATCTTCATCAACCCATATCGTTCCATTGCTGAGCACGGGCCTCCCCTCACTTTCATTAGGAGGGCTAGGCCATAATCCACCACGGGTGCCCGGTCCGGATTGGTGGATAACATACCCACCTCTGAAATAATTCTCGGATAGGTATGTGGGTTTCCTCACGATGTTTTCCTTTAGCGAAAAGCGAGTGAAAACCGCTACCACCGCTTAGAATATTACTTTTAAAATATATAACAAGTTCCTATAGTATTTTTAACATAATGTTAATTGCCTAAAGTGCGTACTGTGCATGTACTTGTAAAAATTTTCACCCAAACTAAACAAACACCACAAAAAAAAAATCAAATCTATAACATTTGCAATGGGATTATGATAACTCAAGAGCGTTGAACGCTTAACGCAACAGTGCTTTCATACCCCCTCCATAGTCGCGTTAAACGTTTAACGCAACCTTGTTGGAAATCGCATTAGAAGTTTCACTTCAAAAAATTTAGTTCCAAAACATACCTTATTTTCAACTAAATCCGCAAACATGGCTACACCGGAGCGCAAGGCCGCAAGTAAATTTATTTGTCCAGAGGTCAGTTAACTTTAACGAGTTGCAAACTTGACCGTTTTGTAAATAGCTATGGAATATGGACGCTTCAGGAAAAGTTTACGTTTTCAGATAATTTTAGTAGCTAACCCTATTATAATGAGAGTCATTTCTAAATAGCGCAGCGCATTAAGAACAGTAACGTAAACACATAAAACAAAATAATAAATTGTTCCACCTTTTTAAAGAGAAACTTAGCAAAGATTGTTTGGCTCAAGGCATACACAAAATATAATTACGCCAAACGAGAAGCCAAGCAAACCGAGCATGCGACAATTGTGTCACATTAAGCGACAGATAAAGACAAATAGACCGGAAAAACAGTTGTTCGAGAGAGATAAATAGTGTTTTCTTTGTTGCACGACTAAAGGAATTGTAATGATTGAGTGCTAGAGGCTAGCTAGGACGGTGTCTCGACGAAGTTTGAAATGAGAATAGTGTTTTCTTAATTTTATATTGTTTTCGACCTGTGTTAGGTACATTTCGGTATACGTTTAACCGACTGCCAAAAAGGAGTGTTATGTTTTAATATTAGCGATTGCCATGTGCTTATGAAAATAAAAATGTTTGCATTACTTTGATTGACTAAAATGTCAATACTAGCGTCGTCCCACGGTTTTCACGATAAAAATATTCTATGTTCTATTCGAACTATCTATAGACCAAATGTCAGCAAAAGTTGTTCAGCCAACATCAAAATCCGTTCAGCTGAAAAGAACGCGAGTTGTAACAAAATTAAATGCACTTATTATAATTATTATAAGTACTTACTTACATAATTTCGCAATAATAATATTTTTTTTTAGGAAACTAGATAGAAGAATTATTATATTATTATAAATCATACTAAAGTACGTACCCCATCGACATGTTTGAAACGTTTAGCGAAAGTTTACAAATCGTCAAAAAAGTTAAAAAAAAACAATAACAACTCCAAAAGATTCTACGAGTGATTTTTTTACAGACATCCATTAAGGGGCGTGGTTGGCTATAATAACTATAAATTATGTCACTCCAAGGATCGGCCTTTGTCAATGAAATATCGTAAAATGTTTTGCAATAATAAAAGTTTATTTTTATAGACTAGTCTAATATGTAACGGATATTTAGTTTAATAAACTTTCAGGAATTAGATACATTCTGAATAATTATTTCAGTTAGACAAATTCATTTTAATTTCAAGTTAAATACGCTACTTTAAATCTGCATATTCCTAAATGAAGAATCTAAGTTCATGGCCGCTTTTCAGTCTAATTGGCAGTCAGGCTTTTCTTTTTTAATAACTTATTATGTATTCTCCGAAATAAGTTGACTCTTAATACTGTTTCCAGCGAAATTACTGGGCATATGCGACCTTAGAGCTGATGTCTCAGGGTGACGAGCACAGTGCAGTGCCGCGCAAGATTATGCAATGCAAAGTTCTGGGTGGCACTGTAACTGTTATGGGCGAGCGTAGCACTTACCATCAGATGGACGACTTGCTTGTCTCGTCAGTTAGTGACATTAAAAAACTAATAAATTTTTTAATTAAATCGTCAATTAAACACCAAATGCTGTTCAATGTAGGTACAAAGGACAATGCCCATATTCCCGGACCATCCCAAACAGGATTGACGCATCCAAAATGGCGTTTACCGTACGATTAAACCACCCCTGGATTAAGCAATTCAAAAACAGATACAAAATAATAATAAGAGGGGTTCTAAGGGGGGTAGCGCCAGGTGTGTCTGTCGGGGTGACGACCCTTATGTAACAAGGGTGTATATAGATAATTCAATGTTTGATGAATGTCGCGTTGACAGTTGGTATGATAAAACTTCTTTTTTGTTTTGTCACAATTAGTTTAGGCAGTTTATTCCGTTAGCGACAGATAAACTGGGGCTAATTAAGTTGAATATTAATGACGTGACATCGTCTAATAATTCGATGAACGCCGCCTGCATGCACGAAAAAGTTGACACATTGTCCCATAATGCTCATTGTCCCGTTACGCTCATTGTACTCCGCATCTATCTCTCTTCTGTTCTTGACAGGTTAATTATTATTCTTGCATTTGAAAAATCTGATTACTAGTATAATTTCAAGTATATTAATTCTTTTATTTTAAAAAATGATTAAATTTTATTTACAAAAGTATGGAATCATTTCTTCGATGTTTTGTTATGGAGTTGTCACGTTAAAATATCGTCCGTAAACCAACTTTACACGCAACCAATTTTTTAAATTAACATCTCAATGCGCAATCTCAATGTTAATTAATTGCGGTGGTAGCCTAGTGGGAGAACGTCCGCCTTCCAATCAGGTCGTGAGTTCAAATCCCAGTGCGGGCACGTACCAATGTGTTTCTTTAAAAACATATGTACGTAATTATCACTCGCTTTTCGGTGAAGGAAAACATCGTGAGGAAACCCACATACCTACCCGAGAATTATTTCGGAGGTAGGTATGCTATCCACCAATCCGGACTGGGCCCCCATGGCCTAACCCTCCTCACGAAAGTGAGGAGAGACCCGTGCCCAGCAGTGGGACGTTATGGGTTCATGATGACGATGATCTCAATGAGGATTTCGAGCTCAGAATAAGTTAACCTATTAATAACAGAAAAACAAAAGTTTGTGTGTGTTGGAATCTGTTTCACATCGCAGCCGCTTGTTTTCATATTATTTAGTAGATTCGCGTTTGACCTGACGTTAAGTGATTCCTGGCCTGAGTCTGTGTTTCCCGATAGTTACAACCTGAGAGTCTTCAAGGCACGAGTCAATAGGTTACTTCTAGGTAAGCATGCGCCGTCTTAGACCGCATAGTCACTTACCATCAGGCGAGATAGTGATATAACGCATACCTATTTATTAATAAAAAATAGCGGTCTACGATGGTACTTGCTTATCTAGAAGCAACCTATACTAAGCATCAGTCGTGCCTTGAAGAGTCCCAGGCCATCGGGAAACAGACTCCGGCAAGGAGTTCCACTCCTTTTCGATATGCGTAATGAATGTGGAGACAAACCGCTTCGTGCGTGCCCACCATGAATTTTGATAAATTCTGGTATATGGACACTTTAGGTCCTGGAATAGAACATAGGACACTTTCTATCCCGAACAGTAACGGTTCCTGTATTTGAAACATCATGGGAAATAATTAATCAGATGGAATACGATGAGGTTACCCGCCTAATAAGCCCAATCATTAGTCGGAGTTTTTCAAGATCAAATAGCAGGCCATGAATTTAATTTCTTTTTTAATATTATAATACCATGCTTCATAAATGTTACATAAACCTTACATTTTGGTGCAATTCATAGTCTTTAAAGTCGAAATAATTTGATAGTTAGCACCACAAACTCTTTGATCTAATTCTATAAAAAAGAAACGAAATAATTATAGCAAATAGTATAGGTTTCATTGCAAAATTTTAGGTAGACTTACGTAAACGACGAACTTAGACGAGACTACGAAACTTGCGGTCCATGAGGTCACAGTACGTAAAAAATTCAGACAATTCATTCTTCGTTTAATCGATGCCACCGGTGACAAGAGAGCTCATTTCCCGCACAGTAATAGCTATTGCTATTCAATGTGGAAATGCAGCCAGTGTTCTTGGCACCATGCCTCGTGGACATATTTTAGTTAGCTTTAAATTTTATCTAATTATCGTTTTCTATAACAATTTGACTTCATATCAACCATAAGCACCTAAAGCTCATAATAAATAACTACTAAAGTAAAGTAAAGTACTAAAACTATAAACAACGAAAACTAAAAATATAACTACATGTGCAAATGGAATTTATAGCACGGCATAAAAACGGGGATTAAAAATAAATCGCTTGAATAAATTGCGCCTCTGAAATTAAAACGACACGCGTGGTGGGGTGCGGCTGCGAGGCGTTAGCGGGCGGGGAGCGTGAGCGGGAGCGAGTAAAGATGAAAAGTTCTGAAAACTGTTTAATAAAAACTAGACTATTACTAGACTACACGCTACATTACTACTACTACTTTCTCGTATTGTAGATTCAGAGTAACCACAAAATTATATTCGAATACTCCGATAGAAATGTAGATACCGAACTGAACCAATGTTCCAAAGTGACGAGCGCAGTGCAGTGCAGGATTATGCAATTCAAAGTTCTGGGTGGCCCTGGAACTGTTGTAGGCAGGCGAAGCGCTTACCATCAGTTGAACGACTTGCTCATCTCATTAGTCAGTCAAAAAACGATTCTAAAATAATTAGTTATTTCTGAATGCGTAAGCCGTTAGTTGAAACATTTATCACGTGACTTTATCGCTCACAGCTTGGGCACTCCCGCACTAGTGTCGGGGGTACTACCCCGATTGTCCATTGTTCTTTTAACAGCCTCACGCTTGTTAGTCGCTCGAGACGCCCACGCACCGAGAGGTGTGATTACCGAGTTCGAGGTGAGAACCGGTGGTACCCCTCGAAACGTCAATTAATTGGCGACGCGACCTGAGTGCTGTTTTTTGCTTGTAAGTGCATGTCGTTAATGGGGAAGTGAGAATTTAAATCGAATATTCGTTTCTCTTCGAATTAACTATAGTTAGAGGTAGGTAGGTACAAACATACAACACACATACAAACGACAGCTAATTGAACGTACCTTGAATCAATGTATGTTTCTTTAAAAAATATTTTAAAATTATGAGTATAATTCTACAACATTTAAAATATATATCGACACCTAATCAAAGAATCCAATCCACCAAAATTGCAAACCAACTTCAAAAACAAAGAACTAATCTGCACATTTGGATTCTCGACACGATCTCGCGGAATTATACCGACCACAGAAAAAGGGACGAAAAAGGGCCAAAAACAATGACTGGCCCTCCCGCCCTGGGTGTAATCAAGGGCCTGCCCTACATTCACCCACAAATTGCAACCAATTGTTCACTTTTTACCGCGAGTTTGCTAGGGTCGGTAAAAAGGGAAGATACGCCAACGGGTGTGTGCATGCGATCTAATGCCGTCCTATTCAGAACTATTGGCCCGAAAGCTTGGCGGTTATAATTGGAGATAACATGTTGAAGGCTGCAATTACAAGGAATAAAGGGTTCATTTCGATAACACCAAGACCAACTGACTAATTTTTTCCTGACCACAGGATTGAACTAATTTTATCTAGTTTTTTGACCGGTAAGTATACAAGTCCGGGTCTTTCTATTGATTTATCGATGACTTGGTGGAATTAGTGTCAAAGTTGTGGACAGTTAAAGGACAAGGTTCACCTTTAATCTGCGGTTAATTTACGGTTTAGCCTACCAGATAACTTATTCCTACGGTAATAACTGAAAATTATTCAGGTTAACCCTTGTTTAGCCACCGTTAAAATGTTTATGAAATAAAAAGTGTCACCTACTCACTCACTTAAGCATAAAATTATTAAAATTAGAAACTTCTTTACAGTTCTTTATAACAATATAATACTTTGTTACTCAATATTTAAAGATTTGCCTATTCGTTACTTATATTTGTTCAATCGAGTAATTCAAATTTTTTGTGACTTTGAAACAGCTTTTCAATTTTTAAACGATATTGAAGAAGGACTTAACGGCCCATCTCAACAATAATGAATTAGGAATTTATTTGAAGATATCAGAATCTCTTTTAAAAAGATGATATAAAAAATTGCGGTTTTCTGTCGTGCACCGCGAATCCTTTCTGTTAGAAGATCCCTTTTATTTTCGCTAAGCGGATTATTTTTTAAAGGGGTTAGATTTTTTAAAAGTTTTTGCTAAAGATGCACCGATCTATTTTCTATAGCAGAAGATAGTGGTTAAGGAGATATTATCGAAGGGAATTCTTTTCAATTTTTACAAGTTTTAAGGACAATAACTACTCCAGCGTGAAATTGCGGAAGCGGAATAAAATAGACAGATGTGGTTTTTTATATAGAAGCAATTATTAACTGGCCATATTTGGCGTACCTTTGGTAAACTGGAAAATGCTCTCGGTTTGCAGTTCGAAATTCTTTTGTAAGAATGAAAAGACTTTCTGCATTGAGTCCACTCTAATTATTTAAAATATTGTTGTTAGCAATTCAATTAAGAATTTCATTATCAATGTAAAAGCTCATAGCGCAGCCTGTAGCCAACAAAATTAAAAAAAAACTTTCCTACAGGTTATAAAGGACTTTCTAGCCAGAATAAAAGGGGTATTAGAAAATGCATAAATCAAGCTAAATTTAGCTTTGACCACATCGTAAAAAGGATATCACATACTATAGTAAATAGACGGGTAGATAGATGAAGTAGGAAAGGACTTACCCGAGTTTCAGACGGAGGACTGTCAGTAGGTGGTACAGGACAGGCCCAAGTGGCGGCTCCACTTATAGGAGGCCAAGAGTCAGTTTGGGCCATTGCACCCTCCTAGTTAGCTTAGGTAGGAAGTCCCCCCCTTATCTTTAAGAAATCGCCCAACGATCTCACTCCTAGCTACACACCGACCAAAAATGAGATCTGGTGGGCGCGAACATCGACCTTACGGTTTCTCAGATCATTTCGTCTTTGTCTCAGATGAGCTGATGCACAGCGCGGCGATGGGCGGTGGAGCCCTATTCGGGTGCTCCTCCGCCGGCCACAGTGGGATCAACCAGCTTGGAGGGGTTTACGTCAACGGGAGGCCGCTGCCGGACTCCACGCGGCAGAAGATCGTGGAGCTGGCGCACTCGGGGGCGCGGCCCTGCGACATCAGCCGCATCCTGCAGGTCTCCAACGGGTGCGTGTCCAAGATCCTCGGCAGGTCAGTAACTATAAAGCCTAGTACCTATTACCTGCTTTCTTAGTCTTCAGTATATTGTCTTCGATCAGATATGCTTTAACTCACACCGTGTGCATGTCTGTAAAGTATTGCGCTTTGTTATGAGCTCGCTCTCCGCATTTCCTTGTGGAGTTAACATCTTCAAATAACTACCTATATCTGATCGAAGTTGGTATATTATTATGTTCATAATGCAAAGCTCTATCGCAGGGGTAGTGGCGGTGGCCATGCAATTCTGTTTTTTCTTTATCTTTTTGTAATGCTTATTCATAGTAGATCATATTTTGCGTCTGCGCCACCATCGCTGCCTTGGTATGTTTGCACCTGTAGTGTATTTTGAAAAGCCATCCAAGGATGACCTTTCGAATTCAAGCCTAAATAGTTTTTATATTATTCCTTATGCTTCCCTACTCGAAATAATATTTTTTCTTTATTATATTAACTTAGATTATTCCATTGTCAACACATTTTGTACAAAATTCTCTCAATACTTTGAAAAGAAGAAAGAAGCTGTTAGTAACCCACATTTTCTTACAAACAATCCGCACCCATAACAATTAAATCGAGTACTATTACATCACAGCACGAATAAAATAAACGAATTATTTAGCACAAAACCTTTGTGGAAGAAGAATCGAATCGCCTAGAGCCGACTCGATTCGACGCCACGCGAGCAAATTGACAGAATTCCCATAGCACCGCCCAAGACGCCGCACAATGGACTGACACAATAAAAGTCGTGGACAAAATTAAAGAAAATTTCAATGACTTAATCAATACAATAGTAAGAATAGTAAGTGCTGACATTCCCATAGAGCATTGTTTTTGGCGACGTGTGCTCTGCGGGCGATGGGGTGGGAATCGACAGCGGGTGCAATGGGGCACCCCATTATTCCATGGCGGTAATTTCCGCGCTGAGTTTATTGCTTGATTGCGATTTTATCGGCAGATCAAGGAGGATTTGATCCCTCTCGATTAGGACGCGGAGGATTGGAAGGAGTGCTTAGTGAAATAGGCTGACTGTACTGTACACAACAATAGGCTTTTCTGTTATCTAAAGCGGTTTTAAATGACATGCTTTGATGAAAAAATAAAGCTCTCCTTTCTCTCTAACCTGCTTTAGTTTTATTTCCTGTGCTAAATATTTTTCTTATTTTCTTAAAATATTAATGCTTTGTACTTGCCTAGAATCCGTAGACATTTTTATTCGTTCATTCATATGGGAGAAGCCAATGACTTCTGAAACACAGGTTATACTAGTTCGGCGACCTACGAATTCAAAAATCTGCAGTAAAATCGCTTTATGTCAATAAATCAATTTTCACTTGTTGTTAATACACGAATTTAGAAATATCTCGTTATGAAATGAATAGGTAGGTACAAAATAAAATACTCATTAATAAAAATTATCTCGTTTCAACTACTTCGGTGCAATAAGGTGCTGATTGACAAAATAATAGGGTCATGAGAACAGAAATGTCAAAATCAAACAAAGAAAATGCAAAAGACGTCAATCAAAGACTCCACTATTTTAATACAGGGTGTACCTTTCAAGGCAGTCCCACGACCGCCCTAAAATAAAAATTAAAATACAACATTATTTTCTAGTAATTGGCACCCCTGCAGCGGAGACCGCTTGACGCCACTTGAGTAGATCTTATAGGAAAATATATTTGGCCGGGAACCCTACAGTGCGACCCTCTGGGCATGTGTTATTATTTTGTAATGTTTCGCTTGTTAGGTTATTGGCGAAACAAGTAGTAGTAACACTCGTGTTTGATAGTTTCTTTTTCATCAATTTCTTTTGTAGTTTGTGAACCTGATGTGAAATGCGTCACACTATCGATTAGGTCAGTGTTGTCAGGATTACGTCTCGCTAGAAACAAGGTTGTTTAGTTAGAGAATTGTTTCGAAAGTATGTGATTTATCGATCCGGATCGGGCCCCCGTGGTGGATTATGGCCTGAACCTCCTCACGAAAGTGAGGAGAGACCCGTGCTCAGCAGTGGGGCGATATGGGTTGATAATGATGATAGAAACAATGTGAATATTGATGCAAATCTATGGTAGGTACGATTACTCTTACGATTTTTCGTATTTTGTAAAGCGACGTCCTCACTACGATTGCGTCCTTTGGTCCGTAGCTGATATGCTCATACCATATCATTGTACTGTTTGGATGTTCAGCGAAATATCAAAAATAATTCACTGAACAGATAAAAAATTATATGTCACTGAACAGGCCCTAACTTCTAATTTACTACTGAAATGTTGCGTTAATTAGACCATGCGCAAATTAGATGAAAACGTTTTTTTTTACCAAAACCTATTGAATTCGTTTTTGGTCAATGAAAGTGAAAGACACGTGCTTAGCGGGCGGATATAGGTCGATGACGATGATGATGAGAAGGAAGAAAATTTGGAAATGTTCAGCGTTTGGCAGTATTGGCTATGTAAAGGGTTACCACCCATGGATCGGAATGTTTCTCTCTCCGCTTGCCGGCTGCAAGTGCGAGTCGTTTCCCACACCCTGACATTCTTATCGTGCCAATTACCGAGGAAGGGGTCCGTAAGAGTTCCTTAGGGCTTATAATAAAGGGCAAGCGTGGCAGGACTCCTAATTAAGGAGGACCCCCGCTGGTGAGCTTGTGTTTGATTCCGACTTTTAGTGTTCTTGAAGATTTGGGAGTAAGTTTGTGTTAAAACGCTGGAGGTTAAATTAATCTAGATGAAAGAAGAAGAAAACATTTATTCTAACACAACAAACACGCAAACATCGAAAAAGCAACACAAGAAAGTGACACACAATAAAATAATAGTGAACGCAGATGGCCGGCGCGTAGTGATGTCAGATGCGTCGCGTGGTTACGTACGTAATTCTCGTTTACCAGAAAGACTCTGTTTTTTTTCTGGGGAAAAACGCATGAAATCATATTGTTTCTTTAAGACAAACTTTATTAACATTGCTTACAATTCACATTGATTCAATTGATCGCATCTTTTAATTATCATTTTCGAGTGGGGAAATGTCGAAATCTATAACATTTCCAATGAGATTATGATTACTACAGTAAGATACGAAATGTTTGAGTTCTATTTTTTCAATATTTCTTGCAAAAACTGCATCAAATAATATAAAATACAATCTAAAAATCAAATTGTAATTGTATTGTATAATACGTGCATGCGTTCGAGCGCCGCGCATTCACTCTCGCTCTGTCTCTTTCTACCCCCCCTCCCCAGGAGCGTTAAACGTTTAACGCAACCTTGTTGAAAGTCGCATTAGAAGTTTCACATTAAAAATATTGATAGCTACAGAAGAACAAGTATCCTACGTTTACAGCCTCCTTCCAAACCTCTTTACGCGATTTCCGAGCGTCACCAAGTGCAGTAACTCAGTTACATTTAAATAACCACTTCAAACACAATCTCAGATAAGAGCCATCGAGATTGCCCCCGGAAAATATCGCATCTTTAATCTTTGACCCCCCGAGGTTGTGATAGGATCGCGTTTAGCAACTTTCATCGCTTGATAATCACGAGAAGGGATGCCGATTTTTCACAACTAATCGATGTTTTAATCGGAAGTATAGCAATAGAATAATTAAAATTAGTTTATGGAGAATAAAAATAGTTGACCGAAACAGGCGTTACTTTGCAGAAATCTATACGTTGAAAAAACAATGCTCTTACTCCGCCAAAATTAGTCACTGTTGATTAATTACTTTGGTGGAATTATAAACCTACAAGTTTTCATCAGCATTTAAAAACTTCAATATCGATAAATTGTAAAATTAATTCCTACTACGTTAAAGGGTTGACTATGTTAAAGATAATTGTAACTGATAGTGAAATTGAATAATAGTTAAAATGCTTGAAATATTTAATCGATTTTCCATTTATTCGATATCAGATCGCATCCTTGGCCTATTGTCACAGGGCTGAGGAGGGAATGAATGCAAAACAATCATTAAGCGACGGTTAGACGGTTGGCGCAGTGGGCATCGTGTTTTCGATTGAACGAAACTGATTTCGATCAATTCGTTATTGTTTGATCCAGTAAATGGTCGGTTTCTACAAATTGTTTGCTACTTCTGTTGCATTTGCGGCTTAATTTAGTTATCTGAATGATTAGCTTTGGTATTACGACACTAATAGCCTTAACTAGTTTTAGTTTGGTAATGTTTTCTGTGTTTTGTGTAGTTTGAAGCATTGATTGCTCGAATTTATGTCGAATGCATCTTAAGTCGTGAGTTAAAAACAAACGAATCGAAATTATTTTGAGCTTCCAATGAAGAAAGATTTCGTTAAGGTTTTAAAGTAATATGGTCACTAAAATACACACAACATGGTACATATGTATCTAGTTCCCAATGAAAATATTAAATATCGTAAACTTAATATCAGTGGCGCTTTATTCGCCTGGTGGTTAATCTATCGCCACTTTCGAGATGTTCCTGTAGTAGTAACGGTCGAAGCATAGCTTGTTCACCATTTTCGACCACGCCACCACTTAACACTAGCAGAGAAAGTGGTCAATCGCTAGCCTTAACACAAAAAATAGAGTTAACAATGGCTGAAGTACTGTCTATTTTTCTATTATCATTTAATATGTGATAATCGTTTTTAATGGTAATACTAATATCATTAACCAAGTTATTTTAAAATCTTATGTATATTTTTATTGCTTATAGACTTATGCCATATCACAGCCTTAAATGAACTCGCACTTAAAACTCAAATCATTCATTGCAAGTAAACATAACGTGGGAGAACGTCCGCCTTCCAATCAGAAGATCCTGAGTTCAAATCCCAATGCGGGCACGTACCAATGTGTTTCTGTAAAAACATATGTACGTAATTATCACTCGCTTTTCGGTGAAGGAAAACATCGTGAGGAAACCTACATACCTACCCGAGAATTATTTCGGAGGTTGGTATGTTATCCACCAATCCGGACTGGGCCCCCGTGGTGGATTATGGCCTAACCCTCACGAAAGTGAAGAGAGACCCGTGCCCAGCAGTGGGACGTTATGGGTTGATGATGATGAAGTAAACATAAATAAAGCACCTTAACAAGGCTAACACCTAAGTCTCATATACATAGAGTAAACTAAAAAATAAATCAAAAATTATCAACTAAACTAATGAGTAACGGATTAGGTTTGAGATTGAAGAAGTAAATTTCCCTTTCAAGTGGTGATTCATGGCTGAATCACGCACAGGAAAAGAACACTCGTAGTTACACCCTCACGAATCTCGCTTCAGGCGAAACTATTACGATTTGCTCGAGGCAGTTAGTAGGCCCCTAACCGATAATAACTTTATAAACGACCGAGTGAGTTTAGATAAACAACTATTCAATGACAATGGCCGACTGTTTGTCGTAGGGTTGGCGTAGTTTTCCGGAATTGTTCGGATTTTGTTACGGTTTGAGATTACGACCTGTTGGAAGGATAACATTAAAGTTTCTAGTTGACGTAACGGTTTATTTAAGACATCACTAATTTAATGGAGATTTCTGAAATCTCATCATGTCATCATCGTCAACCCATATCGTCCCACTGCTCACCCTCACTATCTAACGAAAGTAAATAAGTTAGATAAGAAAAACAAGCGATGGTAGCCTAGTGGAAGAACGTCCGCCTTCCTATCTGAAGGTCGTGAGTTCAAATCCCAGTGCAGGCACGTACCAATGTGTTTCTGTAAAACATATGTACATAATTATCACTCGCTTTTCGGTGAAGGAAAACATCGTGAGGAAACCCACATACCTACCCGAGAATTATTTCGGAGGTAGGTAGGTGATCCACCAATCCGGATCTGGCCCCCGTGGTGGATTATGGCCTAACCCTCCTCACGAAAGTGAGGGGAGTCCCGTGCCCAGCAGTGGGACGTTATGGGTTGATGATGATGATGAAGAAATACAAAAAATTTGGTTTATTTCCTTCATCATAATAATATAGTAAAGAAAAGTTTGTAGAGATTTTTAATTACTAGATATCGATGTTTACAAGAGAAGCCATTGCATAACTTTTTTTTAGATTTTGGCTTCGCACATTTTGAGCATGTGTATTTCTAGTATTATTAGTAAAATTTAGTGTTTTGAGCAGTATTTAGTTAAAATAGTTCGAAATTGAGTCTTAATCAATCGGGTTACCAGTAGTCTAGTTAAGTTGCAGTCAAAGTCACAATTACAATTCATTATACTTATAGTGGGTCAGTGTTCTTAGGAGTTTTAGAAAGAACACGAATTGTCATGATTTTTGATTTGTATCATTTGCACATACTTGTGACCTTTGAGGAACCTACACATAAACAATTTAGCACAAGAAACGCTGACTCAAAAAAAAAACATAAAAAAACATATTTCAGAAAAGATATTTTAAAAAATATACGAAACTTAACTCTCTCTCTCTCTTTCTATCTTTACTAACTTATATCGCCCTCTCAACATCCGTTCGCCTCGCCCGATCACTTTTTTCGTAACGCATTCACCAGCTTACTCCCCAAGTCAAGCGTGCGTAAAGAAGTTTTACATAAAAAACAATAAAGTCACATATTCGGTTTCCCGCCAAAGCTTTCTCAATCACAAGCCCAGCTCTGCAACTGCGTTCAAAAACTGCAAACGCTCGCCAAAATTCCTAATTCAAACACATTGCAACCTCTATTATCTCCAGAGACATATCGACAATCGTATTGCCTGTATCAAGCATCGATTGTCGCCCTAAATATCGACACATGTCGATCTTGCAACAATAGACTCAACTCGAGTACATCCTGTATCTATACCAACATAACCCCCCGTCTTTGGCCAAATCACTCAACCCTTATCCCCTTCAAAATAAGGTAAACTTTCACATCAAAACTTTCCCAATGACGGTAAATCTAAGTTTGTACCGATTCTCGACTGGCTCACCCTGATTCTTATGTCAACTGATTAGGGTGCACTTTGCTGTAAATTTAGCTGCTTGGATGTAGAGGAAGGTACTTCAAGTTAAGGGGATAGTTTCAGAGATTACATTTGTAATTGTGTTTTAATACTTTTCAAGTGGGTAGGGAAGCATTTTGTCTGAAGATCGTTACATTGTAGGAACTTTTCGTTTAACATCGAATAGAGGTAGACTACTATTCATAAACATCTGTTTCAAAATTACTATCGATTCGATCTACATATCGATTTTTTACTAACTAATTATAACTTGGTACTTGATATTCCAACTAATTTCTATTTTCGATAATTACTTAATTGTTTTTTTGTTTATTGCCAGATCTTAATTATATTCTCGATTATTCTATGACTAATGCCTAAATTTAAAAGACGAAGTTAAGACCCAATTGAAAATGGATAGATTTCTGTCCCTTTACTTTAGTTGCCTGTGTTTTATTTTTTATTATACCTAATTTACTAATTAACCTGTTAGAGGCCTGTTAAAAAAAGTATATACCTAGAGTCGAACATGGGACCCCCTCATTTTTAGAAGTCAGTTAATAATTGAGATTATTTTTATAATCTGGTAGAAACAATTTTCATATGCTTTTTTTTTTTTTTTTTTCATTTTTTTTCTGTTATATTTCCCTGTGTACGCTTTCGTCACTTTCCAAAATCCAAACTAAGTTCAGATTTGCGCACAGATATTACGAGACGGGGTCCATAAAGCCGCGTGCCATCGGAGGGTCGAAGCCCCGGGTCGCCACGACCCCTGTAGTCCAGAAGATAGCCGACTACAAGCGGGAGTGTCCCTCGATCTTCGCCTGGGAGATCCGGGACCGCCTGCTCAGCGAAAACGTGTGCAATAATGACAACATACCTAGTGTGAGTATCATTTCTGTCTCTTTGCTTTAGATTCTGGCGCTTACCATTAGGCGGACGACCTGCTCGCGTTGTTTGGAAAGAATAATGTGACCAAATCGTGTATCGCGATACAGGATTTGAATGTGTCACTCTGTGAAATTGAATTCGATTGACATTTTGAACAACTGAACATGCCATAAGCATACAACTTTTAAAGAGACGAGCAGGTCATTCTTCTGATGGTAAGCGGCACACCTGCCTGTATCAGTTGGACTTCGCTATGTTACACAGATTTCGGGTAAAAATCACCCAGCGTGACTGCAATGATGCAGTCTATTTATTCATTGACATCGCTATTAAGTCGCAGCTCAGGGGACCTTCAATTTTGCTCCTCGTTTTCCAGTAGTTTATAGAGTTTCGTTTTTGTACCAACTTTTTATAAGCACCTTTATTTTGATACGCGCAGAGGTCAATGTATAGTGCTACCGAATTTTTACTCGCTGTCTTAATTTGTTGTGTTGCTAGATTACTTATTTCACACGTCAATCAAAACGAGTACCATTGACATTCAAGCTACGAATAACTCAAACACAAAAGCCAAATGTCAAAATACTTTCAAACACCGGACGAATTTGAAAACGACAAACATGCAGCCGCCCAGTGAGACACCCATCAAAATAAGCTGGACACAATTCGGAATCCGTCGTTAATCCAATTTTGGAAATTTCATACTAGCGTATGTTACGGTTAACGCGGGACCATTGTCCGAGCAGGCCCTTTCAAGATGGACCGTTCAACATAATGCAATGGACTCCATTCTGCGAACATAATTGATGACGGCTTATAAAATTTTCGGCGGACCGTCTGATGGCACCGTTTTATTAGGTTTTTGTCGTTTTCTATACAAATATCAGTCTATTATTGCGAGTCCATAAATTTTGGTATTCGACGATGCTAATACGCTGTCGTTTGCAATTTTATGAAAGCACTTTGAAATGTTTTAATGCAGTTCAATGTTTGCAGACGAGAGTGGTCAATTGTAGTTGCGATTGCGTCTACTCTGATCTGATTCAGATCTGGTCTGATTACTCTGATTGCGTCTTAGACATAAGTGAAACACCCGCTAGACTCTGGTCGACACCAATTAGAATTAGATACCCTTGATATCCTGTATATACGGAATCAGTTGGCCTCACAAACAACCAGAGTCAGAGGCCAGTGCAAATACTAGCCCTTTGCGGGAATCGATCGGCAACCACACGGTTAGCAGTCGAGTCATCGCCAAACTAACTTACCTACACCACGGAGGCCGTCAGCTGTTAACAAACTTGATGGGCTAAGTACAACCAAAATATAGTTAAGTATTCCAGCATTCGTCTACTTACAAGTCTCGTGACAGACGCAATATTTCTCACAGTTTAATGAGACGAGTAAAAAGTAAAAATACAAACCGCGGCTCCAATGAAAAGTATCTCGTACAAGATACGAGTATTAAAAATAAAGCTGCAACGGAATTGACACCGCCAGTAATCGAAGCAGACGTTCCGAAGCGACATCTGCGCGGTCGACGCACGCAAAAAATAACAAAGCAAAAATTGTAAATTCTATCCATTGATCGGGCCAATTTTTCTGTTAATAATGTCACAACTCGAAAATCATGTTTTGTGATTCCGCCAGCGCATGGCACAATGTAAACACTTGGCGCCACAATAGAAACCGCTCCGGTGAAAAAATGTTTTGTACTTCGAGTGTCGAAAGTTGGTTTTGTGTATGTTATCTTCGAGACATGTTACAGATTTAAATGAAACTTCGCTTTTGAACCTTCTTTCGTGAACGAAAAAGAAGTCATAGACAGCATTCGCAATACATAGTGCCTCCAATTTCACCGAGTCGGAATCCCAAATGGAACCCGTCGATACGCAGACAAAAACACCTATAACCATAAGCAATCATAAACATAGGTACCTCCGCCCACCCTCCGTAACAAGAGAGAACAAAATCGAAATACTGAGAGCCCCTAGAAGATTCGGCGCCAAAGGGGCTATTTTTATGACTGTCGTACGTACGCACTCGGCCCACTGGGCAAATAGGTGAGCGGTACGGTGTTATGGACTAACACACGTGATAGAAAGAGATAGGTATTTATCGTGCGTTCCGCTGCCTAGTCATAACGGTCGAATGGGCGTGATGTTTCTTACCGACTGAAAGCGGACAAAAATACGTGGAACAATCGATTGTTGCTCGGCGAGGCAAGGGCGTAAGCGACGCGAGCGGCGCGGCTGAGGCAAAGGCAGGCTCGGGGTTCCAGTTTCTGAAAGTTATACATCTATACAGGCCTTTTTGGTATTATAACAAAAGTCTTGCATGAAAAAGTGGATGAAAACTCCAAATGTTTATCAAAAAAATTTACATTACATTACAAAAAATTCAAGGGCATAGTCAACTTCCTAAGTGTCTTATACCTATTCATTATTATTAGAGCATAATTCTCGCGTTTTTAATTACGAATAACTAATTAAAATGTCATTCAGATAAGTTTACATGACATTTACATTACACTTGACACTTCACATTACATAAACTATTATTACGACTTTACTTTACATTTGACGTTTGAATGGCAATTTCTTGACAGATATCTTTGAAACTTTAAAGTAAGATAACATTCCTACACTACTTTTAAATGTTACAATAAAAATGTTTTACAAAAATAGTTTTTTGATTATAAATATATATTTTTTATCAATATCATTCTCCAAAGTTTTAAATTGTAAGTATAAAATATCCAATTTATCAGCAAACGCCTGACAAGATCACTTACGTCCTTCTTATTCCGGCCCTCCATACTATAATTCCACGTTTTACGCGTGAGTGAACAGAACATTTGCCATCGCATTCATGCCTACTGTAACTCCATAAGAATCTGCATTGAGTCATATCTCCCTCCTTGTCTAACGGATTAACGTCATGCTTATGACGGCATTGACGATTTTGACGGTTTTAAGTTCAAAGGCATTTGGGGGATGCGAGGGTATTTTTGGGAACGGAAATTATACGAAAGTTTCAGATTAAAGTAGCTTTGCATGGGCGGGGGATCGACGCCGTCTGTAATTTGACCCTTAAAATGTTTTCTTTGACCACTGGTCAAGGACTTTTTATTACATATCCACTGACGTACAAGGTTGACATTGACAGCCGTCTAATCCAAACTTTTTTACTTTTGAGCGATGAGACGAGCAGGTCATGCGCACGATGGAAAGCGCCACGCACCACAGTGCTCATAAAACTGCAATACTAAATGTGCCTCTAGATACAGTGCCCTTCAAGTTAATTCTTTAATGGTTTCGATGTGACGCTAAAATTAAATTATTTTTTTTAGGCGCCGCACTATAAGTGCATTTAGTCAGGATCTGGTATTAAAAAATATCAAGTTTTTTTTAGAAATGTAGTCAAAATCTTAAGTCCAGTCAGCAGGTAGTCTAGTCAAAGTCATGATTCAGTAAAAGACCCACGTCCTTTACTGAATCTTTTTGTAAGTTTTGTAGAGAATACGAAGTGGCACGTTTTTTTACTTTGTATCATTTGTGTATAAAGTTCCACCATTATTATTAGTGCATCAGGTTTATTTACAGAACATAATCAATAATCTGAACTAATATATAACGCTGAAGAGTGTGTTTGTTTGAACGCTACAATCTCAGGAACTACTGATTCGAATTGAACAATTCTTTTTGTGTTGGATAGTCCATTTATCGAGGAAGGCTATAGGCTAGATTTTATCTCCGTATTCCCAAAGGAACGGGAACTACGTGAGTAAAACCGTGGGGCGCAGCTAGTTAAATATAAAACGAATACAGACTAAAACTAATCTTTAAAAATGTAACAGAAGTGAATGTAATTTGAAGTCTGTTTTTAGGTTCAAAATACAGTTCGAAAACTTACTGTTTTTCACGAATTTGTTCAAGGGGGATTTTTTTTCATTTTTTTAGTCTATCTAATCGTATGCAAAAATTAATATTATGTATGTAAATGGTATGTCCGGTATCTCTAACTTATTTTAAGTCGTGTTGGCGGACAGAAAGACTATTTCAAAAAGTATAATAAATTACTTGTTTAGCTTATCATAGGTACAGGCTATTTCTCCTTGTTGCTTTGTTAGAATAAAGTTTAAATTGTCCAAAAAACAGCTTTAACACGAGAGATCTAATTCAAATTTGAAATTCAAGGCGCGATCGAGCGTGGAGACACCCGACACCGGCCGAAAGCTACCGTGCCGCATTTCGGAGGCTTCCCCGTAAACTGTATTATGTAGCCCTATGTAGGTTTCGATTTCGTTTACACGCAAAAATTTGTAACTGGAGAGGTGGACGCTTATGTAGACCGGTCCGAGAGTTTGGTGGGGAGCTAGGGCTTATTAAGTCCTGACTCGACGTTCTGCTGATGATGGTCATGAGCTATGGAACCGTGCGGACGCGGTCAGTACGTTGCTAAATGCACGCACGGTTTTCGTAGCGATAGCTAAGGTCGACCGACGTCAGTGCTGACCGTCAGGATAAGAAAAAATACGGCTAAGATCACTCTCGTGTCCGTCCATCCGTCTGTTCATCATCATCTTCATCCCATATCATCCCACTGCTGAGCACAGGTCTCCCCTCAGTTTCGTGAGGAGGGTTAGGCCATAATCCACCACGGGGGCCCGACCCAGATTGGTGGCTAATAGACCTACCTAACAAATAATTATCGGTAGATTTATGGGTTTCCTCACGATATTTTCCTTCACCGAAAACCGAGTGATAATTACGTCTGTTAGGGCCATACTACACGGGCGGTTCTCCCGCCGCGGGAATCTACTCCTGAACCGCACTAGATATAATTTGATATAAAATTTGTGTACAGCGGGAGAACCGCCCGTGTAGTATGGCCTTAAAATACGGATGGACAGACAAGACAGTGATAAAAATGTAATAAATTTTTGATAGAAATATACTTTTCCAGACAAGCTTTTATAAAATACGTATTCGGGACTTCATGCTGATCAAAATTGAGTCCAAACACCATCAGTCTACTGTTAGTCGCTGAGGAGTTCCGTGTCTACCTTCCATCTCTATCATCAGATCAGCTCGCCACCATAAAAATGTATTGTCATTGGAACTTAACAGGCATGCAAAATTTCAACTCAATAAAATAATTGGAACTGGGTCAAAACTGACTTGCAAAATTCCAGGACGTACAAGTGAAGTTAAATAAAGGCGATATTTCATAGGAATTATTTTTATAGCGAGATGATCAGGCTCATTAACACGCAATTCATTGGAAGTTACGCACAATAGGTAACCGCTTGCGATGACTCTCCACTTTGACCGCCCTCCGTCACGCGACGTCACTCTCACTCACCAAGGGAGGGACATATTCGTTACTTTAACAGCCAGAGGCCCTTGAAAACGTTAATTGAGGGGTAGAGAGAGTAACTGTTGATCGTAGTGCGTAAAATGGGCTTTGATGTGTAGATGTCCTTGCGTTTTCGATCTTTCACAGTTTTTCTTTTAATTTAAGGTAGGACTTTTTTCAGTTTTTTTTTATTCGTTTTTTTCGTTTTTCTTTTTAGGTATGATATATAAGAAATAAAATTTAAAGAAGCAAGTTAAGTGAGTTTTCTTTAGCAATGAAATTAAGGTAAACTTTTGTTCGTACTTGGCTAACAACTTTGCGGTATTTGAACTTACAGGCACTAACATAATTATGCACTAATATTTTTCTATGGCTTGATATTGTTCGATTTTACTAACTGTACCAGTGATATCTCTCCAACTCAAGTACGAACGTAAGCTCAGGGAACGTATTGTGTATCAATAGATAGATAAACTATTTATTGAAACACCACGTAACAAAGAAAACTCAAAACAAAACAAATACATATGAATTTAAAAAAAAAACTCGCTTCGAGGTATTTGCATCTTTAGATATAAAACTTGCTTTTTTATCTATTCGCTGCTCTATATTAAGGTACATAGGTACGAGCAGATAATCACTTCAAACTTTAATAAGTTCTTTTAAAATCTGCTTGGGAACATCAGTTATAAAAAGAACCTTATCATAACAGACTTAATCATCATTTTCCAACCGACATCGAACCCAATCACCGACAATTTAACATCCATAATGAACTTAGGCAACGCTTCATAAGAATCAGAAGCAAACTATGCTATGCAATCTCAGCCCCCAAGAGGCGCGCAAAAAATCCCCTCTGACCGCCCTAACCGCTTTCACCGGGGGATGCGAGGTCTCACTGGGGGATGCGAGATCCCACCGGGGGATGCGCGAATGCGCGGTTTCACCGGGTCTCCGCGGGTTAAGCGCACACGTTAAAATGTTTATAGATTATGTAGGTAATAGTAATTCTAATTCGGGGGCCGACCCCATGGCATTGGTGGAATTTGTATTCATCCTAATGGCTTTGTGCGGATATCTAAAGGTATCGGAGCTTGGTACTCTCGCGTATTCTTTGTTAGTTGAAAGGGCATGGAAAAGTTTAGCTGGATAATACTTTAGGGATTTTCTTTGAAAGTTGTTGAGGTTTTGCTGGTTTTTGGGTAAATTTGTAAGTGTTTTATGATTGACGAAGGACTAAGCACTGGGATTTTAATAGAGACTTGATTGTTTGATTACGAAGAAGAATTTTTAATTTCTCTGATTGATGATATTTGAAATTTCGGAAAACAATCGCCTGCTTGAAACTTTTTTTTGAAAGTTATTGGGTTTATAGTTGGATATAGATGATCAACTGTTTAACTAATGAACTGCTGAAAAATCACTTGAAAAATTATTGCATTTTTTGGAATTATATTTAAAAAAAGGGGTTATTACGCCCATTCTTTCGAGATCGAACATCAGAAAATTGGCCGTCGCACATTTATATTAAAAATCCCAAAAATCTAAACGCAATTTTGTCAAACGAACCTTCTCCATGCTCCATCAATATGCGATCATCGATCAAACCCAATAACGATAACAAATTTGTTAAACGTCCGTTTACATCCAACGGTTTTTTCAAAGACCACCAACGTAATGGATCCCTAACACTATCGTTGGCTAGATGCATCGCGATACGTCGCCCCTAGGGTTGCCACGTTTATTAAAACGAGTACCTACGAAGGCTGACTTTCACTAGGTACTACGAAGTGGTTTAAAAGGAAACCTTCTAAAATTATCAAGGAAAACACAGTTCTTTTTTAAGAACGCGCCGTGCAAGATACATATTTTTACTTACTTTAGAGTTCTCAGTAACTTGTCCACGTAAATAGACTTTCATTGAACAACCTGAATACTTCTTTTGTAAAAATATATTATAATATATCTACACAAGTGTCTCCAGCGAAATTACTGGGCGTATGAGACTTTTGAGCTGATGTCTCAGGGTGATGAGTGCAGTGCAGTGCCGCAGAGGATTATGCAATGCAAAGTTCTGGGTGGCACTGTAACTGTTATGGGCAGGTGTCGCGCTTACCACCAGGTGAACGACTTGCTCGTCTCTTCACTCAGTAAAATAAAAATAAAAGTATTTCAGTATCTTTCATATAATCAGATTGCAGCAGTGAAAATAATTATTATTAAAAGTATGGAACTGGTTCATAAGACACTTCCAATTATTCATCTCGTGCGAACCCTACTCTCGTCCAATGAGATGCGTTCGCACAGCGCAATGACACCTGTCAACTGTCACTGTGACGTTAGAACGCCCGCGCGTCCGAGTATCGAGAATGATCTACGAGCGGGCGGTCGCGAAACATGATCTAATTATGTTCAGCTTTAATTAGACGTTGTCGGAGATGTGATATTATCGCGCTTTTTGACAGCCAGGGAAGCGATGAACATTTTAGTACCTATGAATAATATAATATTTCCTATTGGGTACCTTAGTATCTACAAACCATATCTCTTATTAGTAGGACTTAGGTTTATATTTGTTACTTTTTTTTATTTGATTGAATGACGAATCGAGCAAGTCGTTCACCTGATGGTAAGCGCTACGCCTCACCGTAACAGTTACAGTGCCACCCAGAATTTTGCATTGCATCATCCTGCGCGGCACTGCAATGCGCTCGTCACCCTGAGACATCCATCGGCTCTAAAATCTCATATGCCCAGTAATTTCGCTGGAAACAGTGCCCTTCAAACCGGAATACGTAATGTTATGTTATTTAATTTTACTAGGCGAGTGTTTGACCGCAATCTCACCTGATGAGAAGCGACGAAATCTTTGGTTGGAGGTACGCGTTATAGTAAAAGGTGACTAGAGATCTAAATTTCGCAATTTGAAATTATAATATTTTAAGATGCAAGATTACCAAGATTATTTTATTTTAAAACATTATTAGGGTATCAATTTACCTCGTCCTGTGGAAGATTGGCGCACGCGCACGCAACTCTGGAGTCCGCGTGAGAGCGGTGTAGCGTATCTAATGTCAGTAGAAACGCGCACAGTTAGTACGGCGTATTTCCGAAGCACTGGGTTTCCTTTTCCTGTGCGCAATTTAGCATGAATCACCACTTGAAAGGGAAATTTCCTTTTTCAAACTCAAACTATAAATGTAGTGTCGGTTTTTTAGGCAGTGTTTAATTTTCATTTTCATTTCAGTTTAGTAGATCACTTTTGATTTATTTTTCTCTATGTATATCAGACATATGTGATTTGTTAAAGTGCACTACTTACAATAAATGATTTGAGTTTTGAATCCTGGGAATTTTAAAGAGAATCCAATGTTTACTGTATTACGGGTATAGATTAATCCAATTCAGGTTTAATTATATTATCTTCAATGATACTCTGAACCACTTTGCCGTGAACCACGTACAGCTCAAATATTCGCGAAAAACCATTTTCCAGGACACATTTTTCCAACACGCGGAGTGTTCCAGGGGTTCAGGAGGGGAGGAAATTTAGCATGTTCAAAGGAGGCATGAGATGAACCGATCCCAGTGGAAAAATTAAATTCCCTATTTAAAACAAAAGTAGCTGACGCTTTGCTTTTTGGCTTGTTTTCTTTTTCTATACTACCAGTATAATTATCGTCGCGTTTTATGGGAAAAGGGGATAGCCTGGTGATTATTTCGAGCGCAGTCCAAGATTTTTTCCAAAAACTAAACCCACCTATTCATGAACTAACGAGTACAATCTAAGCCAATTCGGGTTCGCACTTAAAAGCTCTATTTTTTTTTTAAATCTGTTCTAAAGCCCCTCTCTACACGCCGACACGCACCCGGTGGCGACCAAAGTTTTAGACCCTTTACACACATCGCTGCCCACTAATTCGGATTGCGCCGAAGTGAAAGGGCGTAAGTGACGCTTTAAAAATATATTTAGTTAAGTTTATTTTAAGTTTAATTATTCTTCTCTTTAAAATTCATTTTTTGTTCCATAAAAACACTACACTTTAGAAAATATTAAAGAAAATACACTTTTTTCAATTATACTAACTTCTACTTTTAAGTACTCGCTTTTCGGTGAAGGAAAACATCGTGAGGAAACCCACATACCTACCCGAGAATTATTTCGGAGGTAGGTATGTTATCCACCAATCCGGACTAGGCCCCCGTGGTGGATTACGGCCTAACCCTCCTCACGAAAGTGAGGAGAGACCCGTGCCCAGCAGTGGGACGTTATGGGTTGATGATGATGATGATACTTTTAAGTTAATAATTACTTTTAATAGGAACAATTTTTTTACAATGTTCTTCAGTCTTTGTGTCTTGATAAAGCAATGCCTAAATAGTTTTTTGATAAAATTAGATGAAAAACATGTGAAATAAAAAAAAAATACTAGACACAATTATGTAAAATGTTCACCAAACACACAAGCCATTGTCTTCGTAAAAGTAACGTTAAAAAGTTTAAAAACAAATTGTACAAAACTGATACACGCAAACAAAAAGTCGGCAGCTGCGTCCACTGTTGCGTGCTAATGTGAAAGAACTCGATTATCTACCCGATTTTTTTCACATAATGACATCTGAATAAATACAGAGATCGATTAAAAAGTGAGTTAACCTCTTTTTGTTGAATAAGGCCACGTGCTATTTTTTTTTTATTTGTTTTTGTGTGAATCTCGGTTAGGTTTAAAAACTATTCATCGTTTTGTAAATGAAATTGTATTTTGTTTTTGGACGAAAACACTGTATTTTTCTTTTCTTACTTCAACAAATTGTAAATATAATAACAAAAAAATATTATTGAATAATAAATTGTAATTGTTGTATGGCATTGTATGTCTTTGAGTGCAATATCATATTTTATCTTATAACATCAGAGAAGTACTTCGTTCTCATATCTACGATAAAATTCGTACGATTCGTTCAATTGCAGAAACATTTACCAAAAATTATAATATTCTCTAACAATAATATTATTTTTTCATTTCCATTCAAATCAATCTAGCATTTATTAAAATAAATAATATTTCAGAATAAATGTTAATAAAAGGTAGGAATATGATAATTTTCTGTCAAAACCAAAAAGACACCCTAGATAGATACCCATTGACTGTCCATGACAACTTCAAAATCAGAATACTATAAAAAACCCTTTAAAATTCTAATAGGAACGTGTACTCTTTAATCTTTCGTACGTATCTGATTGGTCGGGTCGCTGTCAGAAACAGAGCGCGCTTTGAATGCACCTCTCTTATTGGCTGAATTCGTGTTCCAAATTTAAAAATGTTTTTGCAATAGAGAGGGCTTTTTGTTGTTAAATCTGATTGGATATTTGAATTTAGTAATTGGTTTTTTAAATAACAAGATTGTTAACTTTGACAATCCAATAAGACCTTGACTTTATATGTTTAGGTTTTTTCAGATGTTTTTGTAAAAAAATAATCTAAACTCAAATTAAGTAACCATTTTATTTTTATTTATGGAACAGTTAAGTACATGCTTGCGTAGTGTAATGAACTTAAGTCTTAGACATAACAAATCAAATAATAATTTCACTACAAGTAAAACGATTATAATTTATTATGGAATTTAAAAAACAATAATTAGATAAAATTAAATAAAAAACTAAAACTTAATAAATCTCTTATAACCAAAGGGGGTGTCCATGAGGCACGATGAAGAACTTTGACTGCATTAAACAAGTTATAAAATCTATATGGTGAATGAAAAATAGTATTTTGAACTGTTTTATGTAGAAATTAGTTGATTTTATTTTGTAATAGTTATTTTTAGTTACTGAAGGCTTAATAAAAACGTTTCTAAATCAATCAGAACACAAGTTGAAATGTTAAAACTACGTCATAGAACGTAAAGTAACGTGAACGCGTACGTTGCTAAACGTATTACACGTAACGCCACCTGTTCCCGACGTATCCCACATTATCTTCCATTAGCGGAACACAGGATTAAATCAGATAGGTAACTTTGTACAGTCAGCCGCAGAATTTAGTTGAAAGATTGTAATAACCAATAGGAATTACTTTGAGGTAATTATTAGGTAGATATAAACACATACAAATACATATTTATTATATTAGTTTCAGACCAAATTTTTAAAAGTTTGATGATTTTTCACGGTTTATGCAAGAGGCAATCTGCTTAAATTAATCCCTACTTATATTATAAATGCGAAAGTAACTGTCTGTCTGTCTGTTGCTCTTTCACGCATAAACTACTGAACCGATTGAAATGAAATTTGGTACAAAGATAGTCTAGAGCCTAAGAAAGGACATAGGGTACTTTTAATACGAAAAAAGCATTGCAAAGGTTTGAAATAGGGGATCAAAGTTTGTATGGAAGTTTCGTCATTTTTTGAAGCTAGAAGCTTGAAATTTATTTTTTAGGCTTTTGATTGGATATAAATAAATTTGGCATTCAAAGTTTATAAAAATTTAGCTTGAGGGGGTAAAATAAATATAGGGGATGAAAGTATGTATGGAAATATGTAAGGTTTGGGCTAAACCACTGCACCGATTTAAAAAAATATTTCACTAATGGAAAGCTACATTGACAGCGAGTAACATGGGATATATTTTATCCCCATATTCCCGCGGGAACAGAAACTACGCGGGTGAAACCGCGGGGCGTAGCTAGTAATAAATAAGAAAAAAATGGATTGGTGGATGACATCATCCACCAATCCGGACCGGGCCCCCGTGGTGGATTATGGCCTAACCCTCCTCACGAAGTGAGGGGAGACCCGTGCTCAGCAATCGGACGTTATGGGTTGATGATGAAGATAACACATTTTGTTATGACTTTATCACGCATTGTATTGATATAAAAAGTGAAACCAATTAAAATTAAGTTATATCTTGTTGGAATTCAAAACACGTAACATAATGTAGGACTCTTATAAGACAGGCGTAATGAAGTTGTATTAAGTAACTAATTTTCGTTGCTGAGTGTACGTTCCGTGATACTTACCTTTTTGCGTTGCGGCTCGATGGTTTTATTCACTTACCTACGTGCAAAGGTTTATAACAAAGTGAAAATAGAGTGTTTTCCTATTTGTGTATCTAATAGTTACATAGTTATTAGTTATGTATGTGTGAATGAGTGTTTCCTAAAAATCCTAATTCCTACTAATATTATAAATGCGAAAGTTTGTGAGAATGGATGGATGGATGTTTGTTCCTCTTTCACGCAAAAAGTACCGAACGGATTCGAATGAAATTTGGAACACAGATAGTTTATAACCAGGATTGAGTAATAGGGTACTTTCTTTCCCGGTAGTAGGTTCCCATGGGACAAAACGGGAATTACGCGGGTAAAACCGCGGGACGCAGCTAGTACATTCTAATACTATGATAAGTAGTCGCTAGGAGGGGCTTAAGCAGTTTCATTCCATGCATTGTCATTAATATAGTCATTAATTGTTATAATACGCCTTTTTTACTTAAATTACTTTTTACTATAGCTTTAAGTCTTTAATAAAGAATTTGACACTAGAATTTAACAGTGGATATCAATTCACGCCGCCGGTGAATGAAAATGAAATGATCATGAATGAAATGGTTTATGGTGCCGGCACCATAACCCATTCCAGAATACGGGTCTTACTGTACAAGCTGGGTTGTTTGTGCCTTAACGATGGCAACAGAAATAATCTCCATTCCACGGAAAATCAAAACGTCAAATGTGGAACGGAAAGCGAAGCGAAATACTGTTTTCACTGGACTCGACGCCTCTGTGTCTATTATTTAATCTGTGACGCCCGCACCATGGTCGACCGCTCAGGGGAAAATGCGTTCCTATTTTCGACTGAAGTAGAAAGATATTATATGATAGTTAGAGCCAATTTTTCATTCCTCAGATAAAGTTCAGACAAAGATTCCATTGGAAGTTCGATTTTGAATTTTTCAACAGTCAACCTCTACCTGAGGAATTAATTTATCTGCCTCTTCTTGCCTCAAATAAGTTTATCTGTGAATAATCTGTGTGTGTTAATCTGTTGTGTGTGTGTGTGTATGTCTGTGTGTGTGTTAATCTGTGTGTGTGTGTGTGTTAGACCGCCCATTGTGACACTAATTGTAAAATTTGTTTTGTTCTAGTTTTTAAGTTTTCTTTGTTCTGTGGTGTTTCAATAAAGAGTTTATCTATCTAAATATAGTTTTTGATGTTTGTTTACTAAAAAGTTTAAATATGTTATTGACACTGGCTGAAATAAAAATAAAACCTGTATCCATATCTGTCTTCCTCGAACTTATAAAGTAACCTATTTGTGTCCTGTTTACGCTTAAATCAGCACGAACTGGTTATGGAATAAAACTTCATATAAATATCTGCCTGCTATCAGCTGGATAAAAAAATTGACACAAACTGTTCAACTCATAAAAAACCTTAATAACTTATTCGTTCAATAGTTATTGAATCTTTTGTCTTAGCAATGAAAATTGGGCCCTTCCTGTAAGTCTCTGGGAAAACACGCCAAGTGAAAACTGACGAAGAAAATACGGTGTTTCTTTTTTTTTGGATAGCAGACGAGGCGAGCAAATCGTTTACCTGATGGTAAACGCTACGCTACGTTCCTGCACGGCGCACTGCGCTCGTCACCCCGAGACATCGGCACTAAAGTCTCATATGCCCAGTAATTTCGCTGGAAACAATGCCCTTCAAACCGAAACACAGTAATGTTTGAACACTACTGCTTGGCGGATGAATATCTGGCAAAGGTGTGGTACTTCCCCAGGCGGTCTCTTGCAGAATAGGCCTCCCACTATATCTTCATATATGAAGTCGCTTCAAAACCATCTAAATTAGATATTTATTCACCAAACAGACGCTAAAAGGATAGGCATAGGAAAAGTCTGATAGACACCAGTAAAATTTCCCATTGAACGGGTTAAAATAATCGTACACACAAATTTTGTATTCGTGCGCGTCACATTACGCATGCGTGGTTTTGAACGAAAGTACATAATATATTGGGGTTTTTAGGCCCTCAAGGGTGGGTGGGACGAAGGGAGAGATGCCCTAATCTGCCCCTTTGAGGCCCCGATTGGAATTTAGTAATCATATTAGATTTTAAATTACACGTGTTGTAAGTTGAAAGGGACGTAATTTGTTTCCTATTAGATATAAATATAGTTGTATCTATCGAATAGGATTTCGGGTCACTTGATTTTAAACTTTGGGATTATGGGAATTGTGTATTAATTTGAGAGCCTAAAGAGTTTTTAGTCAAAATTTGAACTATTTGAAATCATTTTGAAAATTAATACGAAATGCTCCTCACTATCTTTAAATAACAAAAGAAATGTAGGTAAGTACATAAAACGATCAAATAACCCAGAACTGAACATAGGGTTCTGCAAGTTTAAAAAATAGGCGTTTTTTGGATGTTTTCAAATAAGAAAATATTGCAAAAGTTTGAAAAAACAATTAGCCAGAATCTTATCCAACCTTCCCCCCAGGTTTCTTCAATAAACCGAGTACTCCGAAACCTGGCATCGCAGAAGGAGCAAGCGGCGTCTGCGCAGAACGACAGCGTCTACGAGAAGCTGAGGATGTTCAATGGCCAGGCGGCGACGGGCTGGTGGTACCCGGGGCTCCCGACCGCGCCGGCGGCTCCGGCGATACCCGCGCCTTTGCCCCCTCAGCTCAATAGAACACCGGAGGAGCATAAACGAGGTAGGTTACATTAATTGTTGTTAATTGAAGGATTATACTTTTTGCTTTTCTTTTTGAAGTGAATCTTCTTTACGCACGCCTACCCTACCCATAACAGTTACAGTGCCACCCAGAACTTTGCATTGAATAATCTTGCGCGGCATTGCACTGCTCTCGTCACCCTGAGAAATCGGCTCTAAAGCCTCAAATGCCCAGTAATTTCACTAGAAAGAGTGCCCTTCAAACCGGAACACAGTAATGTTTTCCCACTACTGCTTGGCGGATGAATATCTGGCAAAGGTGGTACTTCCCCAGGTGGCAAATAAACATTCCGATATTTACAGTGAATCACTTAAGGCCTTGTAGAATTGGATTCAATACCTAAATCATTTTACTACTTTAAATCCAAACCCAATCCTCTTACACAACTACAAACGCAGTTAATACATACATACATACACACAAAATAACAAAAGCAGGCATATAATCTCCGCTGGAGGTGTTCGTAAGAAGTCGGCAACAACGGCCTCCCACACCCCACTCCGGCCACCCTGAAGGCGCGGGCAGGGTTACTCGCCCGGTAAAAACGTATGACGAAAATATTAAAATTACTCTATGTATACTGCCAATACTGGAAAAGTACCTACTGTTTCTAGAAATACAGGTTTTTTTAAGTCTAGCTTCGTACACAACAGTTCATGGCACAATTCATCTTCCACAGCCTGTAATTATAAGAAAATGTTTATTGTTCGGAACACTGACTTGTGTTGCTATACAAATAAAGACTTTATCATTATCTATATATATAAAAATGTTATGTTGGTTTGTGTACGCTTCAAAAACTCAAAAAGTTGTGCACCGATCGAGCTGAAATTTTAGCATGATATATAATCCGCATCAAGGATTGTTTTTATCTATTTTTTTCATCAGTGACATATCAGCGAATGTGCGAATGTGCCACAGCGAAGCGTGGCAGGTTACAGCTAGTATTTTTATAATTCTGAAGAGATTGTGGGATCTCTATGTTTAAATTCGATTTAATAAGATATCCATCAAAATCTGGGTTTCATCTGCAGCTTTAACTTTATTAGATAAGATAGTCACCATTTTATTACGATCACATAATTATTCGTCTGTGCGAATTAGACAACCATCCATATTTCGAGCAAATAATTACAACTATCCATATTTCAAGGGAATACCCGTTATAATTCGAAATCCGCATCTATATGATTAAATAAGTCATTGGTCATTGGAAGTTCTAACTGTCGAACCGAGTTGGAAGGGGCTATGCACATTATTTATTTATATAATTAAAACGGTTTATACCAATGACATTAATTATTTACATATAATAGTAAAATACAGTACACAATTTTACACAATCATTCATTCTTCTCACAATAATCCAAACACTCCGACAAAATACTTATCACATGTTATCACTTCTACATACCATCGCTTAATCATTGATGAATTTCAATATAAATAAATTAATATTGTACTGTAGTACTGTAGAAACTTTTCACAGGCTATAAGGTGTAGCATTAACTCTACGACCTCTCTACTCTAGGATTTCTATAAGGCCCTACGACCTACGCCATGTGTAAAGATCTACATCTTTACACATGGCGTATGTTCGCCACTTGATGTGATTAACGTGCAACACAATAAATTAGATATGCAACTGACTTAAAACACAACAATGGTCGCATTACTACGGTTCTTTATTCACATCCCAAAGAAGGCCCTTGAATGGTTCGGAGGGCACGTTAAGCCATCGGTTGTTATCGATTGATAGCAGCCACGCCAGAGGCCCTTAAGTGACCTGACGAAATTTGAAACCATAAGCCGCCGCTACCTCGAAATCGATCGTTCAAATGTCTATTAAATTAATAGATGTTCCAATTTTCGTTACATTGTATATTATATTATTTATTTCATGCAGCATCCCTGATTACAACTTTAACAAGACGTTAAGTACCCTTCAAAAACTAGACAAGTGTCAACCCTAGCGGGCCGTCACGTACCCAAAGACGTCGCGTCGCATCAAAGTGAAATAGGAAAGAACATCCACCACCCGCTGTAGTCATGTATACTTATCTACATAGGTAGGCACGTATAGAACGATTTAAGTCTTAATATAGGTGTAAATGTAGGTACAGTTAGCAACAAAAATAATTGAATTTAACCAAAATCAATTTACTACACCATGCAACAATTTTGATAAATTGGAAATCAGAGCTGTTCAGCAACTTTGGTTGCTGACTGTACACTGATATAGTAAACTACAAAAAATATGCAATTAATTGGTCTGGGTGGCACTGTGGCTGCTATAGGCAGGCGCTTACCATCAGGTGATGAATTGCTCGTCTCGTCACTCAGTCAAATCAAAAAAAAGGTTAATCACGAGGTCCTGTCCAGATAGGTAAATCACATACCTCTGAACTCTCGGACAAGCGAGTTTCGTCCCAATGTTTTCCTTCACCGAAAAACGAGTATAGCATACCAGCAACTCATTGAGTATGCATCCCTTAAGCGACGAAATAAGCCAGTTCTAAAGGCTGTGGAGTCAAGTGTAATGCGGTTGACCTCTGGTCTCGGCTCTCACTTGATCTTGGGGTCGCTTTCGGGAACTCACACTTGGCTGCGTGCGACCTTGGCGCAGTCCGTAGGATACATTTTGACACGACCTGTGGATATCAAGTCACTGTGGTGTGAGCTTGTTTTATAAGTTTTTTTTGCCGAATGCGGTAGTGCCTAGTTTTTTAATTAATAAACGTGTATTCATAAATTTGAGCTAATTTGCAGCGCATTTTCAATGATGTGATGGTGAGATGATCGTAAAAAGAAACCGAAAAATCAGCAGAATATGAATGAAATATTGATATTTAATTATTATCTAGCAGATTTATTTAATCTATAATAAACTAAAAAAAACTATTCCAAACATTACCACGATATTTAGATTTTCCGGAATTACTATTATACTACGTATTCCTATAATAATTCATTCTCATAACAACCAGTTGCCAACGTATTTACGTAATACCGCAACTGATGTAGGCGTTATGCTTACGCGTGACCTGAATGCTCAGTTTCAGAAAAAGTAGAGCTTCCTTCATCCGCCATCTTTTCTCGGAAGTTTCTCAACATTCGTAACTGAAGTTGAGCGCTGAAAGTTTAGCCATGTTATTTTTATTGAGTTTCAAAAGGGATGAAAGCTCTACGGTTAATACAAGAAGACAGTTTAAGGGTTAGCTATATTTTAACTTAAAGGTGGGTGTTTGAGTTTTAATACACACAGAAACAGATATTGTAAGGTATCCTAGTTAGAGGTCAATTATAATCATTAAAATTAATTTAAAAACATAAACTCGGCACATCTAACTCATTAATCCTGACCCAAAAAAAAAAAAAAACTGAATATGTACACAAAATTTAATGTAATGTCTGTGTAACTGTAAACACATAGTAGAAGTAAAACTTCAACAGAAAAATATTAAAAAAATATATTTTGAAATTGTGGTGAACAAAAACCTACAAGGCGTTGTTCTACATGTTTCTAATTAAACAACATTTCTACTACAAAAACTTTATTCCAGATTCATTTTGGACAGAACCAATTTATTTTTATGTCTGCCGCTAGGGTAGGTAGGTACGCCCACGCATTTTTAATATCGACGCAGTGTCAACCTCACGGGTCGATGCACACGCCCAATGTTTCGGAAGTATACAAAAACGGACAAAAAATAACAAAATGGCCGATATATTTCGTACAAAAAGTTAACCCGTGTGATTGACGGGAAAGTTGCGTATTGTGCACAGTGGTCGGATGGCGGGAGCTTATGGTGAAAATCTTTTGTTTGAAATTGATCAAAACGTGTTTGATATTTACGTGTTGTTTTAATTAAACATGGTATAGTTTTATTATGATACACGTCAATTGTTATTAATATTAATGTTGTCATGTTACACAGAAGTATCGATAAAGTGGCCAACAGAATCGATTTGATAATTTTTTTAACTGACTTCAAAAAAGGAGGAGGTTCTAAATTCGACTGTATTTTTTAAATGTTTGTTACCTCAGAACTTTCTCCGTATAATTATTCAACAAAATACAAATCTTTCATGCAGCATACCGCTATAGTTTTAAGCAATTTCTTATTTTAATGGACCAGGAAAACTGTGTATTTACCTTTTAAAATGCAAAAAAAAAACATTTTGAATTGTTTTTTTCAAAATGGGGTGGTTATTGTTTAATTCGAACCTAAACTGTTTATAAAGTCATTTGAATATATCCTGAATACATTTCACGGAAAACCAATATTGTCGATATTGGACCATACCGCGAACTAACCTCGACAAACAAAATTACCTAATATTTGCGTCGGGACCGCGGCAACAATAATTGTGCAATTTAGAGTTGTTACGGATATCCATATCCGTAACCGAAAATATCGGATATAGAAAATATTCGGAATATAAATACGTATCCGTAACTCCAGCTGAAAAAGTTTTGAATAACAAGCGGTCTCAGAAACGTGCTCAGCATTTTTCATATAAAACCTCGTCAATTATTGTTGTAGTTACTTTTATATTATACACTAGCCGTGCCCCGCGGTTGCAACCGCGGTAGCTATTACCCTACAGGAACCTTAAATTTTTACGGAATTTAAAATACCCTATGTTATATTACTAAATTTCATCAAAATCCGTTCAGACATTTCGGCATGAAGAGAGGACAAACACACTAACACAAAAACTTTCGTGTTTATAATATCTATAAGTGAGATACGAGTAAATTTGTTAAAGGCCTATCAAACACACAGAACTATCCGTATTTAACCGTAACTATATCCAAAACTACCGCAGTACAAATTATTTGAGCACACTGAGCTATAAGCATTGTGAATAAACATGGAATTCGATGTTAGCGGTAAAAGCTAATGACACATTGATTAACTTACGAATTGTTGGTCAAATAAATAACTAGAATTGTCATCAAACGTTTGCGTAATGAATTAGACCGACAAATATTGTTTAATGTACATAAAATAACTCGGTAAAGTGTCCATTTGGGCACACCTACCTGAATAGTTATGTAAAACTTAAAATACAGTAAAATAATTGAGGGAATTTTCCTTTTTTTTTTATTTGTCTAAGCGACGAGACGAGCAAGTCGTTCACCTGATGGTAAGCGCCACGCCTGCCCATCAGATAAAGTGCCACCCACAACTTTGCACTGCATAATCCTGCGCGGCACTGCACTGCGCTCGTCACCCTGAGACAGCGGCTCTAAAGTCTCATATGCCCAGTAATTTCGCTGGAAACAGTGCCCTTCAAACCGGAACACATTAATGTTTGCACACTACTGCTTGGCTGATGAATATCTGGCAAAGGTGTGGTACTTCCCCAGGCGGTGTCTTGCAGAAGACGCCTCCCACTAATATTACGTGATTTGATTTTCAAAATGTTGCTAACATTCTATTACTTTGTTCATTACTGTTTTATTCTCAGAAACCTAATTATTGCATCAAATTGAAATATTTTAATGTAGTATTAATATTAATTATGCTCTCCAATTGTTTAATTTGTCGAGTAACGATCAGAAAATTCATATTTCATTCAAAAAATTGTCTTCAATCAAAAACTATACAAACATGTTGCTTAGTCTCAAGGAAACCAAATTTTTGGATTTCTAATTATATAAACTAACAAGCTATATGTTTAGAAAAAAGTTTAGAAAAATTTTCTTCCTGGCGTTTACCTTAATAAAAATGTTGAGATCCAGCGGTCCCTTTTTCATATCAAATAGACTACGTTCCTATGGAACTAATAATAAAGGTAAAAAAAACAATTCGCTTCATTCGAGGAGGTTAATCTCCGCAACCACAAATTCTGAAAATTCTTTCACTAGTATGAAGCTAGATTATTCTTGAGTGCTATAGACTATGCTTTACCTCAGAGATGCAGAGTTTCTGTGGAAAAACGGGAACTATGCGGGGTGCAGTATTTTTAAAAGTGTAAATAAATTATCTAAAATCCATAAAGCGTACTACCTATAGTTTGCATTATTTTTGGTTGCTTTTTGATGTACAATAAAGAGTTTTTTAATCTATTCAATTCTGTACTATAATTCTACATAATAACAGGCATTCCCAGTGGTAAGTCCACAAGCTGGCGCGTCCACACGAACGATTTGACCGACCTCGCCGCGTCACTGCCTCGCCGCTGAAGCAAACATTGACCCATTGTTTCTACTAACGTTCCTTGTTTACGCTGTTAAATTGTTTATGACATTTATTAGGCCACACACACATTTTGTATGAGAGGATACACACATACACACGATGACTCTATAGCGAAATTACTGGGCATATGAGACTTTAGAACCGATGTCTCAGGGTGACGGGCGCAGTGCAGTGCCGCGTAGGATTATGCAATCCAGGGTCCTGCGGGGTGGTGACTCTTATGGGCAGGCGTAGAGACTTACCATCAGGTGAACGATTCGCTCGTCTCGTCACTCAGTCAAAAAAAATGGGAAGAAATTTTCAAAGATGATCTTTTAGAAATTTTCGTCAAGAAATTTTTGTTAAGCGACTCTTTAGAAAGCACTTGTGATCCTTTATTTTACTTCACCTGTGTTGTGTCTGCAAGGTTTTCTTTTATTTCAACTGTGCGTGCGACATTCAAGTGATTGTTAAGTAGAAACTAGGTAAAACTACATGAGACTCTGAAACTGCAATAAATATTTATTAGGATAAAAGTGAAGTCGAAACCATTAAGTGGAGCAATCTATAAAACGTTTAATAAGCTTTACAAAACACCTCCAGGTGTCGTCACTGAAACAATACAAATTAAGCTCTTGACATTAGTCCTCTCGACTCACTATCGATTACAAACCCCAGCACTTTGTCGAGTCGAGGAACAAAGCTTTTTTACCGACAAGTGGTTTCATTTCGCCTGCAATTGTTTTTGAAACGAATCACACTCGATGGCAAACGGCGCGCGTGCTAACCCCGGTTAAATGCAATTACTTATTTTGTATTACTTTTTTTAATTTCTTATAATTGGCATTTCATGGGGGATCGTTAAAAAAATGCACACAAGAAAATTATTACCAATTTTGATTGTGCAAGATGGATATTTATGTTTTTTGGCGTTATTTATGTGGGTTACTATAAAGCTGGCACCTACAAAAAAATCGATTAATTTCTAATTTATCCGAATCAACTTTGTTTTTTTTTTATTTGACTGACTGACGAGACAAGCAAGTCGTTCGCCTGATAGTAAGCGCTACGCCTGCCTATAACAGTTACAGTGCCACTCAGAAATTTTCAATGCATAATCTTGCGCGGCACTGCACTGCGCTCGTCACCCTGATTCGTAGATCGTAAACTAAACAAATGAATCGCACTTCTTGGCACCAACAAATAGACCGCCCCAAAACAGAAATAAATGAGACAACCGTGGAAGTCCAAAAATTCATAAATCCTGAAGATAAGAAGTAACACACACAAAAGAAGAAATAGGATAGAGAACCTCTTTCTATTTAAAGTGGGCTCAAAACAACTTGCAACTTGCATTCTCTTCAAAGAAACTAAAGTTATTGCGTATCAACAAACAAGTACACGCTCTCAATCTCCTCCCCCCGAGATAGACCATTAGTAGACAATTGGTCCAATTGGCCCTCGCAGTCACAATAATAAAAACTTAACCTTATCTACCCCAAGTATCCCAGCACTAAGTAATTCAGACGGCCCTGTATGGGACGTTAAGTGAACGGTTGATTACGACCAATTTGTCGTGACCCCTAGGAAGTCAGGACCAAGTCCCAGGACAGTCGTAAAGTATATTAACCGATGTCTGTATGAGGTCTTGTTTAAGTGGTGTGGTCATTATTAGGGCGGGTGGAAGTAGTTGAGTAATCATTGAATTCTCGGGTTGCCCTTTTTTGCATTCACAAGGTAGGGAATTGTTTTAATCTTTACAAATTCTTATACAATATTATGATTGTATTTTAAATAAGACATACATTTTATTTGACAATACAGTTAAACTAGAAACTTTCTGCTACTTTTCTTTGAAGATTTTAACTCTTGCTACTTACATTTCTTTGAGTTTTCCTTTTCCTTGTATAATATGGGCAGCATCTCACAAACTATAATTGTCATTACTTTAAAGCTATTATGGACCTAGAAGACTATGAAACAATCTTGCTTAGGAGACGCTAAGACTACAGTGTAAATATATAGTAATTAGCTAGACGACGTATATATGCCTAGTAGATACTAAATCGTCTGTAAATAGAAGATGCCGACTGGTTTTGTTCCCACTTTCCAGCACACATATCCCAATTTTTCCTACAGTTGAAGATAACTTTTTTGTTTATACTTTCCCAAAACGCTAGTGGTTAGACGCGAGCGTTTAGACAGGCGTGTCGAATTAGCCGGATCGCGCCTTGTCCGGCCACAGCGGCCGTGTTCTTGGCTTTGTATGCTGCGGTGCACGTACAAGCGACAAGCGATTTAATCTTTACTTTTAAATGTGCTATTACGCTTCAATTCAACACGCTTCTAGGCCAGCGTTATAGCTTGTACTATCTTTCTTGGAGAAGAGGTTAGTTTCTTTATCATAGCCGATGATGATACTGAAAATTTTGGCGCTATATAATTGCTAATGCTAATTTGAAAGGATAATAAGATATATGACAGTTTACTAGAACATGAAAGTTTACTAGAACTGAATGGATGAAATCAATTCATCGTGTAATTTCTTGTAGTTATAACAACAAAACTCTTCCAGCCTGAGTTTACTTACTTTTGTAGTTAGGTCAATTAAGACAATGATACGTCAGTAAGATTTTTCGTAGCTAATTGTTCCCGACTCTTGATACCTAAATTTAACTTTTTTTTTCTCCTTCATTCATTTGCTCACTGCTGAGCGTTTTGTTGTATCTGAAAAACTTTTACCTGCACGATCCGTCGCCATATAACATAGGTCTCTGTGTTCCATTGCTTGGAAACTTGTTCAGACCATGTAAGACTTCGATCTTTTTGGTACTTTTTTTAAACTAGATTATATTCCGTTCGCCCGCTACCGCTTATGACTCCCGACTGCTCGTTTGAGTGACAGTATCGATCTCACATAATCGCGCGCTGGCAGAACGCCCCCACCTCGCCGTGTTTCGCCCCGATAGCTCGCAATTCCGCTCTATCTCCCCAACTCACGACTTTCTTGTCCCCTTTGTGCTTATTTTCTCCAATTTTTTCCCCACTTTTATTCCGTTCCTTTTATTTTCCTACTACTATTATTTTCTCTTATGTATTTTTCGTGTTTCATCCCCTTGGAGGAAGTTTTTTCCTTCAATCATTCCGTCGGCCGCTATTGGTGGAAACGCGGCTAAGTGCCGCGGTCTATCGAATTGGTTTTTTATAATGAATTCCTTTATGTTCGCCGGGATGACGAATAATGAAGGAATGTCGATGGCAAATAATGAAATATTCCTGGCTAGCTGGTAGATATCAGACTAACAAAGGATTCCAATTGGCACTATGCCTCTTAAGTACTTTGTATGTACTTTTGAGTCTAAAGCACCTCGTTAATTGCACTATCAAAATGCATAAAAGAAATAAGGAAACAAAAATACTAGTGCAGAGCCATCTGCAAATCGATTAGATCTAATCGATTTTACACACGTGCTTCCCAACAAACATCGCAACAGAACCGTTTAAACGGCGATCTCATTACAATTCGTGCCGCTAAGGGCGCGTGCACACTCCGTGGCGATCAATCAAAATTGTCAACCGATTGGAAAGTCCGCCGTGACACATCAATCATGAGCTCTTGAGTTCCCATCGATGGCGCGTCTAATTTTTGGAGTTTGAATGTGTGGTTACGTTCTATTAGGTCATTGATATTTAGGCTGGTGTTTCACACATTTGAAATACTAGCTGCGTCCCGCGGTTTCACTGTTAGTGAGCAAACATTATTGTGTTCCGGTTTGAAGGGCATTGTTTCCAGCGAAATTACTGGACATTTGAGACCTTAAAGCCGATGTCTTAGGGTGCGGGTCTTTGGGTTGACTGGAAGAGATCGCTTTAAGCGATAAGTCCGCCCATAATGCTATATATTTCATTATGTCGCTACTGTATTTCTGGTGTTCAATAAAGTATTTTCTATTCTATTCTGAACAATATAACATTTGAAAATCCTGTCCGTCTTTGTCTGAATTGAACTGCCACTGAGCTTGCCATCGCTGTGATTTGTTCGACCTAAAACTTCTGTTATATGGGGCTGTCGCATCTTCAGAATCGCCAGACAAAATATGACAAACCTCCATTACGTAATGAGCTCAAACCCCTGACAGTTAAAAAAAAGCGACAGATTGCGTAACAGTCCTCCTTTTCATCAGAGTCAGCTAGCCGTGCCGTCATTACCGGGAATCGAACCCCGACTCGAGTGGTGGCCATAAAGCAAATTAATCAATTAGCTGGAGGCATGTCGACAACATTACAAGCAACGTTTAACTCTGCCATCCGAGGGGTTTAAGCAACCACTATAGCTTGAGCCCTCGCAGCCAACATCCCATTTGGTACGAGAGCTCTCCCACCCTCACTTTCGGGTATTCAACAGCCAATGTAACATGAACTCTTTTGTCTGCGGATTCGTTTCGTTTGGAGGGTCTAGCAAGCGGGTGATTTTTGTCTGTAATGCTGGGGACGTTACTTGTGCAATGTGCTGACGCATTTGCTTGATCGTCAAGTGCGTTTTGTTCGAGTAATGTGTTGATAGTTTATGATGGAGAGGTTGAATTTGAACAGCCCCTGTGGAGGATACTTTTGTCGTGTAATGGAGCTGACAGTCGGCGTAGGTTTTTACTGGCGCGTTGTAGCAACTGAATATAGTTTACTGGCTGCGCCCCGCGGTTTTGTGTTATTCCACAGAACCTGTTAATTTTATGGGACAAAAAGTATTCTATGTGTTAATCCAGATAATAAACTATCTGTGTGACAAATTTCATTCAAATCCGTTCAGTAGTTTTTGCGTGATAGAGTAACAGACATCCATCCATCTGTCCATCACATTTATTATGTTAGAAACGGTGGCTCTTAGGAAAAAAGTATATAGACATTTTTTATAGGTAATTATCTGATCTACAATTTTTGCCTGAAATAATTTTATAATAAAACTGTTTTGCTGAAAATCGCGAAAAACACGTTTTTATGATATTTGACGCCGAGTAAATTTTTTTCCAGGTATCGGATCCATGAGGATCTTTTAGATTTCATTTATGATGGCGTTTTGAACAATCCTACCAACTTTGAGTTGGGTGCGAATTTTTGTACCCTCGGAAGTCTAAATTGCCCGAACTATCAGTCTCTCGAACTTTATGTTTTAACTCTGTATAACTACTATTGGCTGTTACGCTTTTGCACATTAGTAAGTACTTACTATAAAGCATTTTCTCTTTATCCCAGCAGAGACCCTCCAATCGGAAGCCGGTTCAGATGGGAACAGCGAGCACGCGTCATCAGGAGACGAAGACTCGCAGATGCGGTTGCGGCTGAAAAGGAAGCTGCAGAGGAATCGGACATCCTTCACGAACGACCAGATTGATAGCCTTGAGAAAGGTGAGATTTCATAGTTGGACTCATAGATAGATAAACACTATAGAATAAAGAAAAACTAGGAAGGAAAAACGAGGAAGGCTTTATATATTTTTATTTTGTCATATCACACTGTTCCATTAGTGGAAATAAATAAGCTAAAATAACTAAGGATGGAACAATCGATTATAGACTATGATTAACACTCTGTGCTATTACTATATAATAACTTAACTCATCTAAATAAAAATAGCTTCAAAATTCTGTTTTAATTTATTAACGTATCTAGAAGTACGTTTGATTGCTAAGTTACCTGATGGTACATGACAATGGTCTTAAAATCACGCGGTTTTAAAACAAACTTCCCTTTCACAAATTCCGAAATCATCATATTGGACCATCGAGAGAAATCAAACACTCCACAGACATATGAAGTCGCATAAGCGTTCCCCGGAGTCCTCATAAGCCCATTTCTTGTCCCAGTTGTTTACTGCCAAGTTATTAGTAAATACACAGGCCGGAGTTATTAGTAAACAAATAAATATTGTCCCCCAATATTTGGGCAGCTCTCTGATCGTGGCACTGGGCCCAATTATGGGACGGCGCTAATCCCAGTTTTTGTTTGTTGTCCCGAGTATTGGAGGCGGTCGAGACGAAATATTGCTTATTTGTGTGTACTTTCCATTTCTTTTACCTTATTGGTTGAGAAATTGATTTTGTTGATGAATGTGAAATAGATCAGGGTTTGCATTTTTACAATTATAATTTGAAATCGATGTAAAATTTATTCATATTTTCATTATTTACACATAAGAATTTGTATCGATACGATATCGATAGACTGATTAGAATACCGCTCTTGCGACGTGGAAAATATTAAAATAGTATTAGGTGGGGTGAGGGATATTGATCTTACTTCTATATATATAAAAATGTTATGTTGGTTTGTGTACGCTTCAAAAACTCAAAAATTTCTGCACCGATCGAGCTGAAATTTTAGCATGATATATAATCCGCATCAAGGATTGTTTTTATCTATTTTTTTCATCAGTGACATATCAGCGAATGTGCCACAGCGAAGCGTGGCAGGGTACAGCTAGTATTCCATAAAAATTTATGGTTCTTGTAGGATAATAGTAGGCGCAGATGAATCGCGGGGCGGGGGATCAGTTTTCAAATAACCTTCACCATATATTTGTCCTACACGATGCAAGATCAACATCTTGCAGAAATATAATTTGACATTTCCACTTCCTGTATCGTATACCAATCACTGCTGGCTACTTCCTCCCTCTTTCCACGTATCTTGCTTAACAAAATCGCTTAACAAATTCACTGCTGAAAACACAGCTGTTGTGTTTTTTATAACTTGCCGCGATTACGGGAAAACACAACTGTAGTGTTAGCGGTATGGGAAAACGCAACGGTGTGTTCAGATCCGTAACCGTGGCTAGACAAGAAAATCGGCCCAGCAGTCAGTGTTAAAACATCATCTCGATATACGTCTACATTCAACTCGATAGTTAAATCGATTAATTACTCGATAATCGTATTAATAATTCCAATTTTGTTCCCAGAATTCGAGCGGACGCATTACCCCGACGTGTTCGCGCGAGAACGACTGGCCGAAAAGATAGGATTGCCTGAGGCACGTATCCAGGTAAAATAAAATCCAGTTTGTCCCGCGGTAAGGCCGTATCGATAAAAAACGGAAATAACCATGTTAATCGGATGATTTCACCTACTAACGGTGGGATGGATTTAGGGTTAACATTAACAAGTGTTTTGAAATTTACCATAATTATTCTAACAACTTAAAATCTGTAGAAAATCTTAGCTTTCTGTTTCGGTGCTACGGATCATGGTAGCTAGAATTCGTAGTTTTTTTTATCTTTACTATGTAGGTGCATAGTTGACTACTCGTACACGATACTGTATCGCTGTTGCATTTTTAAAATAATTATTCTACTTTTAATAAAATATATGATTTGGCTTATTTTTTCTTTGAATTAGCAATTCCAGAATTAGGATACTAATTTGTATAAGTTCCTAGGATACAGTTTTCCTTCGACCAATCTGCAATGAATCTTTAATTCGTAGCGTACTCTCCCAAGAGCTTTCGTAGCACGCCGTAGCATGTTTACAAAATTGAAATTGTACAGAAAAATATGAGATCATTAAAAAATGTACTGACCGATTACGTAACTCCACTTGCTATCGATTCAATGGCCGATATCTATGAGTTGCGATTGTAATTGATGAAGCCGCAAATTTTTCAGTGTTTGTCATAAACGTTTCACATCAATATTAAACGTAAAACTGCCGTAAACGTCCACAAAACACACACATTAATGCATGCAGATTAATTTATTTTTTATATAAATCTGCTAAAACAAAGGTCTTTATTAAAAGCGAGCGCGGATGCGCCCATAAGGGCCTGTTTACACTGTCTGTTTGCGTAGGCACGGGCCCCATGTAGATGCGTCTTTAGCAAACACGTTGAAAAAACATGGGGTTTATTATTATGGAGCTGAGCGCTTCGCAAATAATACATAATGTATGGTAATATACTTATTATATAGATTATGTAAATATTCCAGTTGCTTGGGAACTTGGCTGTTGGTTTTTCGGCCACGTTAAATTTGCTGTTAATTGGTTGTGTTGTAAAATTGTGGTTTGTAAGTTAAATCTGGTTATAAAATATATTTCATCTCGAACATTATTAACGTCAAAACTTAAATTATTTATTGCAGGCAAAAATAATGCACTTTTACAAGTCATGCACTTAAGTTGAGTTTGAGTTTGAAAGGGAAATTTCCTTATCAAGTGGTGACTCATGCCTGAATCTCGCACAGGAAAAGGAAACTCCATTAACTCTACCAGTGCAAAGTTTGTTTATTTTGTACCTCCTTTACCAAATTAGTTTGAAGTGATTAAGATTAAATAGATAAATATAATAATATAATAGCCATAGAACATTACCAGTGTACAAAACATTTTATATAAAAAAGTGGCAACAAAAAGTCTTCCGTCATCATTGTCATTAAATTTCGAATTTCGTAATGGTGTGACGTGATTTGCGCTGTTAACTTTTAAATTTAAAACGTTGCACATTTCGCTAATGTCTAGATAATTTAATTTGTTGAGTGCCTTTTACTAGAGTCGTAATGTTCCCCTGTTATAAATTATAATTCAGGAGTCTTTGCCGCGTAAGTGACAAGAGATCGAGTGAATATAATTTGAGATAAAATAAAATAAAATAACCCTTTATTGACACCATAATAACAGTTACAACACAAAATATAATTTAAAAAAAGTATGTTCTACAATGAGCGGAGTTATTTATCGCTCAAAGCAATTTCTTACGGGCAACCTTTGGATGGACAGGAACTAAATAATAAATATCAAAGTTTAGTTAGTTGGTCAGTGTTTATTGACTTTTTGGAAACCTATTAGACGGATTTTCCTTTTTTTTTTGTAGTTTGACCTTTTGTGCTCCGATTGTGCATAGATTCTGATTTGAGTTCTGTCCCTATACTACTATTCCTACTACCTACAAAGTGGTTGATCAAGAAACAGGTTTTACAATAATAATCTTCTCATTAAAAAAAATAAGTAGGTACATATTTAACAAAAGTTTTTCTAACTTTTTCCTCGTATTCTTCAAGACTAATAACTACAAAATAAACTGGCACCATTAACACTTACCACGAAAACTTAGTACCAACATGACAAGCACGAAACTTCGCTCGAGTTTTCTTGTTCGCGCCAAGAAAAAAGAAAATGGCCGCAACATTGTCCCAGCGAAAGGACTAAGCTTCGACATTAACCTCGTGTCGCCGGGCCGTAGTTAATATTCAGAGGCGAGCGTCTACGTGCATTCAAACTTTGTGTGAAAAGGAGAAAGGAAAGAGTAAAAACCAGACCTTAGTGACATACCTACGCTATTAACTAAATAGTTTTTATTTTCGCGCCATTTTATTTTTCTTAAACGAACTTTCACAAATGAAGCACAGGTACTAAGCTACATACAGCCTAGTTTGTTCTTTAAAGGTTTTCTTTTTAAATGGTAGGCACTATACAAAAGGATGCAACCAACAAAAGGTACCTTATTAATATCGCTGACAGAAAACCAATTTTAGAATAATGAAAAAGCTCTTTAAATAGAAACAGATTTCGAGTAAACCATTAGCTGAAAACAAGCAACATCCGAAATATCGACATTTATAATTAAGAGGCGCATCTCTAGAAAGAAACTCTTGTGTATTCTTTGTCCTGAAGTTTCAGGGTGAAGTTAAAAGCCGCAGTGAGCTTTAACAGTGGAGTGTAGAGCTCAATGTTGCTTGCTTAGCCGGGTGGTTAGGCTTCCAAGGAGGGGTATGATTCGTTCGGAGGGACTTCACCACGTGTTGCCCTCGGGTTCAAGGCTGCGAGGAGGTGGTGTAGCCATGAATTTGTCGTTAAGAGGATTTTTGCAGGTCATTGGTATAGTTGCTTGATTGACTTACTGTAAAATTGAAACTGACAGACAGCTATTTCAAGGAATTTAAGGAGAAATCACACTACTTGTTGTCCATCCGCCAAGCAGTAGAGTGCAAACAATACTGTGTTCCGGTTTGAAGGGCACTGCATCCAGCGAAATTACTGGGCATTTGAGACCAAAGAACCGATGTCTCAGGGTGACGAGCGCAGTGCAGTGCCGCGCAAGATTATACAACGCAATGTTCTGGGTGGCAATGTAACTATTAGGGGCGGACGTGGCGCTTACCATCGGGTGAACAATTTGCTCGAATATTTACTCTAAAACGTAAAAAAAAAAATTATCCTTTATTTGAGAGATATCGTATTTCTTCATAATTAACCCAAACAACATCAATAATTTATTGTTATTTCCTGAGGAGTTTGGCTGTCTACCTTCCTACTCTATAATATCCGATTTTCATTGGAGTTATAAAATACAACTGCATCTCAAGTCGTTGTAATATTGTAAGGTTATTGAAACTTGACAGGCATGCATAATTTCAACTCAATAAAACTGAAATCAGGTTTTTTTTATTTGACTGCGTGACGAGACGAGCAAGTCGTTCACATGATGGTAAGCGCTACGCTTGCCCATAACAGTGACATTGCCACCTATAACTGGCCATTGCATAATCCTGTGTGGCGATGCACTGCGCTCGTCACCCTGGACATCGGCTCTAAAGTCTCATATGCCCAGTAATTTCGCGGGAAACAATGCACTTCAAATCAGAGCACAGAAACAAGAACTTGCAATCTTAACTTCTCAAAGGTCAATATTAAGAGAAATACATTTTTTTTTTGTCCCAACATCACCCTTGGTCATCGTCACCACATCAGGGGTGTGTTATCGATCCCCGAGCCTACCGGAAGCGGGGCGCGTTTCCGCTCAGGGGGAGGTGTTTTGAAAAATTGGCACCTACAAATATTTCTACCCCGAAACAAACGAGACACAACTTTACGTCTAATACATTTAGAGTCTCATTTCCCTCGTTAGTTGGCAGAGATTACTGGTGCCCAGATTTCCCTTGTTTTTATGCCTTTGATTAATATACGTTTTTGTGTAAGATAATGATATATTTCTCCGCTGGTGTAAATAGGCGGCCTTAATGATAGCCAATAGGGGGGAAATGCCAAACTGAATGAAGATCAGGGTTATTTTAGTAGCGTCTATTTTTACATCAGTTTCCTGTAAATACGACAACACGTATATTGTGAGAAGACTAAAAAGGAAAAAACCTTTCGAGTTAGTGTAGTGATGTGACAGTCAAGTGTAGTTTAGGTAAATCTATTAGTAAAGAACATTTTAACAAAGTGTCTCCGCCTTAATAGAGACAGTAAGAAAATGGACACAATCTTAGAAATAACTCTACTTTGCAATTTATGTTAAATGCGAATTACTCATTAGTCAGGCTAGATCGTAATTTTAATGATGTAATTATCGACAAGATGCATCATTACAAAAAAAAAAGTTTCTTGTAAGTAATGGTTTCTCTGCCAGCTAACTGGACGAAGTTACTAGCTCTACCGGCCACAGTTTACAAACTTTATAGGTACCTATTATGTCATCGAAAACTAAAAAAAATTAATTGTAATGTGTATCTTTTTACGTTGCTCTTTTATCTAATTTGGAAAAGTGTACTGTGCTTTCGGAAAATAATCATTAAAAAGTAAATAAGGCTAAATTTTTTTATATAAAATTCGAAAAAACAAATTGGCTTCGCATAGCATTTTTTTTAAAGTTGCTAGGAACCATTTAATTTGGACAGTGCGCTTTTTCGAAAAACCTTTATCCAAATATAAACTAAAAAAGGATCAATGAGTGTTGTTGACAATGTTTTAAGAACCTAAGTGTGCGTAACGACTAAGCTACAACATTTCAATTGAGTAAACATTGCACGAAAACATTTCGAAATGCTGAAACTCTGCATACAACTTCATGATAACTTTGCCCACACAATATTAAAATATTCGTCCATTCGTACGTTACACCTCATGGAATATAATTACTAATGAGCTAACTTTACAACGATTCCAAAACAACAAATAACTGCACTTTGTTATTCAAACTGAAACACGAAAATAAACCGTAACAACTTAATAATTAAAAATATTAGAAACAAAATACAGAATGATTATATTATAATAATAGACTTAGGTACTTGCTTAATTAATTTTTTTGTTTAAATTTTTCACAATTGGTGCATTTAACCCTTTAATAATTTTGAAGTTTTATATTTTTTTTAAATAGTCAAAATGTCGAGGCCTAGTCTAGTCAGTCATGATTGAGTAAAGTGGTGGGTGCTTTACTGAAACTTCCTGGGAGTTTCGGAGGGAACACGAAATGGTACGTTTTATCGGTTTGTATCGTTTGCTCACACTCGTACACGTTAACGAACGCTTAATGGATAATATTCCACCATTATATTACACATGAACACAAGTTTGAGAATACAAAAACAACAATTTTCGGTTTCCCGCCAAACTCCCAATAATATATTATTATGCATTACACAGACAGAAGACAATTAGGGTCCCACAACTCGTTTATTTAATAAAATTATGGGAAAATCCCATTTTGATGGGACCCTCTAACTCTATTTGGTCGTTACTAGGGTTGGCGCACGATTTATAAAAGGCCAGTGAAAATGGCTGAGAGGCGGGAAGAGGCCTGTCATGGCTGTCATAGACAACATCTAGACATCTATAGACGCGGGAAAATGGGACGGATGTCATATCATATTTTATTTAGCGTGGCGTATGACATTAAGCTTGGACACATGTATGAATGGATACGTAATACTTACGTAATAGTACGTAATATTGTGCGTAGTGCGTGGTTAAAGGCAACGTGTATACCTGCTACATAGGAGTTAAAGGGGGCACGCAACTCACGAAAAAATTAACTTTAGAGCCAAATAATTCGTAAAGGCGAATTAATTAAAAAAAATGACATATAATATTATTTTCTCGAGTTAAAAATGTCGAAACTACGATCGCTGAGACTTTCAGCCAAAATAAAAGACAACCATCATATTTTGAAAATGTCCGGAACCCGTTAGGTTCTGCTTTTAACATTTTATATGCTGAGGATAGCACATGCAATAGTTTTGAGACTCAAATCATATAATTTTACTACATTACTTGATAAAATAACATTCAATTCAGTATTTCAATTTATTTATCATATTTTTACCGGTTACGTTTGTAGTCATCATGATCACCAGTGTATTACGTTTTTAATGTGCACCAGGCTTAAATAAGTAAACAATATTTTTTCTAAAAATTAAATTAAGAGTTTTTTATAGCAAGAAATAAAATATAAAACCAATTTTACGGATTTCCCTCTGCCACGAGCACAACTTTACGACCCTTTGCGTAGTTCTCTGCGAGGGTTGGGTAAAAATATTGTCGGTAACATTCTACCGAATTTGTTGGAGGCCGAAGCAATAATATTATGACATATTGCCTTATGCGAAACCTCTTTGAACGCGCCACCGTTTCCGGAGTTTCCTTATGGACGAATATTTCTTTGCGTTGTATAAGTAGGTAGGTAATACATAAATGAAGCTGAAAAGGTCACTCATTACTGTGAACGTTCTTTTCGATGCTTCTTTTAAAGAGTACGTGCTTACGTAAATAATATGTTGTGTGCACTTAGACCCTTTATTTACTTATAAGTGTCATAATTTAATTATATACATTGACGTAAAAATGTAAGCATATTGTGTACAGTTACACAATAACTGTTATCTAAACATTCTAGACAACGTTGGGCTAATAGGTTAATTTTATTTCAAAGAATTTTCAAAGACCTTTGTAATGAATAACATAAAATATGAACAAAGATCTAACGGCTGAAATCTCGGAAAAGGACGTTCCACAGCAACGCGCAGCTAGAACCTGGGTGTTACTATATTCGCAGGCTGAATTCCGGTGGCATAAACAAAGCGCGGGAAAGCGGCGCCATATTGTCGTCGCCATGACTCCCGGCGGCGGAAGTGACGCGCACGTGAGGGCTACTTCCGGCCCGCGTTCCGTTCCACGCAGTTCAATGTCACAATATTGTGTCCACGCTTGGATTGGTAGCGTTGAAGAAGTTTTTGAATTGAGGAAAGATTACATTTTCATGAATTGGTTTACGAAAGTTCTTTGTAAATAGATAGGTAGGTACTAGTTGAAGATTATAGGGTTGTAGGTGTATTCAAGCTGTTAATATAATAGGATAATTATGTGAAGCTGTCCTACACGACAACGCTAATGGTGTGATAAAACTACTGTACTGTAATGTACTTATCTACTTTTAAACCTTACTAACAGGTTAATGGCAACAAAGAACCTTCTAGCACAAAATTATGTGGTTTTAGATTGCATCAACCATAAATAGTCTTCTTGAATCTAATTGACAAAACAATTAATATAATAAATAGGTCAAAACATAACTAAGTCAGGTAGCAATATTTTTTGTCATGGGATTCTTAAAAGCTAATGCGCTTTCTAGCTTATAACAATAACCATCACTCGCTTATTACCGTAAATTACATAGTTAGCAACCAAAATAAAACTATTTTTGGCCAAACTATGAATACTGTTGACCTGTTACCAACATAACATCCAGGTACAAACGAGATAATATTTATACACATAAATCTCATCAAAAACGATCTTTCCAACAGGTATGGTTCTCAAACCGTCGAGCGAAATGGCGGCGGGAGGAGAAGCTCCGGAGCCAACGGCGGGACGCCCCCGCGGCGTCACCCCCCGCACCCCCTGCGCCCCGGCTGCCGCTAAATGGGGGCTTCAACTCCATGTACAGCCCCATACCTCAGCCCATCGCTACTATGAGCGACACTTATAGGTAAGAAAACATTTATAAAAAATAGAATAATGCACCTACTTCATAGTGCTACTATAATTGTTGATTTTCGTGTAAAAATTGTCTGGTAGAGATTATTAAGCTATGATGTCGTAGGTACTCGTACTGTTTTGTTTTACTGTTAAACTTTTTTATCACTTGATTCAAATAGGTGGCAACGAACCAACTAAAGGGAAATTAGAACTGTTTATTTGTAGGCCTCAACTGATGTTAGCGTTTGTCAGGGAACTCAAGGGTCTTTTTTAAACGCTTTTTAAGTACTGTTATTAACGAATCGTATAACAACCACATTAAACTTATTTGTATTTTTTCCAAGTCACGAACAACACTCTTCGAGTAAAAAACCAGGACTTCCAACTTTCATTGTAAAATATAAACATAAGCTTAATTTTTCTTTTCCCCCTAAAAACCAATAAAAAATTTAATTAGAGAAAACAGGAACGTAATCTATCCTACAATATTTAGTAACGCCATCTATCATCGAGCAGCGACACTAATTGAATTGCGCGCGAAATCGAGCGGCAAAGGTCGCCTCCTTCCCTTGTTTTCCCGCCATTGCACCGACTCTAGACGCTCAAGTTCCCGAAGGTCGACCGCCTTTCCACTTGAATTGATTTTTAATAGTGAACTACGAGTTTTAGCTTTTGTCGTCGAGCAAATTAACTTAGTGAGATGAGAAGTTCCTCTTTGGTTGCGCCTTGGGGCGTTTGTAGTTTCTGTTATGAATTTTAATTTTTGCGTGGTTTTGAATTCTCTTTTTATGTATCCAGTAAATTATTATTATAGTAGTGTAACGTTACACCCCTTTACCAATTTTGGCAAAAGAGTGTAAAGTACACGTTATCAAGGGCTACCTCCCTATTCCTATGAGAAGGACCCAAAAGGAGGAAAAACAAAGGAGACAGCTTAAAATATATATATTAAAATAAGAAATTAAAATTAAGGATTAAAGTCTTTGAAGATAGAAAGAGAAAATGTGGTCACACGCGATAATCAACTGGAAGATAAGTCTTTAGAAATAAATGGTTAGAAATAGTCGGTCTAGAATGAAGCACTGTTTAAGACGGTAAATACGTAATTGTTCTTCATGAAGATACTTATGAAGAGTGACCCCAGGCTAGGGCAGGCGAGGACTGCGGCAGAAAGCTGGTGTCCAAAGGCGGGGAGGCGCTCGTGGAGAGCGGCCTTCACCGGAGGGTTATAGGGCTCCGATGTTTTAAGCTTCAAGACTTCTTCAGGACTATAACAATTAAGTAAAGATTTAAAAGTGCTTGAGGACTTCTTCTTGCAATTTTCAAGGTTTTAGAGGCTCAGACCAAAGCCAAACAAGAACTCGAACTCGACTGTCCGCCGTTTTTCCAGGCATCACTTCCAAAACTGTCAATAAGTAATTCTGCAATTTGAATATTTGAAAAATTAAGAAAGATAAGGTTAAAAGCTGCCTGATACAATAAGATAAATTAAAACTAAAACTGTATACAAAATTATTGAATTGTACGAGAATACAACAGAATTTAGAAATAAGATTATAAATGACATTAGTAAAATTAGACATCTTTCAGTAATGTTTACAAACAATGTAAAAATAGAGACATAAGAATTTAGAATTAATAAACGAATAAAAGTAAAGAATAAGAAATAAATAGTGGCACGCAAGGACTCGAGTAAAAGAGATCAAGGGTTAAGAAACAGAAAGATATGAAAAAGTATACAGAAAATAGAAAACCTTACAGTAGTAGCAATTAATAGCCCATCACATTTATATCTTATTACTATTACAAGTAGTATTAAAAAGAACTAAAATTACCGGAAGTAATCAACCACAGACAATTTTTTCTTTTTCTATGTATCATTTTTATTTATTACCAGCCAGTATTGTTATAACGTTTTAATTGTTATTTATCGTTTTTTGCGGTATTGACAGTCCGCTTTCTTACAGTTCAATGTCAGGTGGGCTCTCGTCGTCATGTCTGCAGCAGAGAGAAAGTGGTTATCCCTACATGTTTGGCGACGTGCTGGGTAGCGGCGGATACTCCCGGGCGCCGGCCGCGCACCAACAGCACCCGGCGTATACGCAACCGCAGGCAGCTGCGAGTACTGGTGAGTTTTTAATAATTATCACATACATTCAACTCATTCGGTATATATATTTTTTTAAATTTCTGAGTAACGAGACAAGTCATTCACCTGATGGTAAGCGGTACGCCTGCCCATAAAAGTTACAGTGCCACCCAGAAGTTTACATTGCATAATGTTGAGCGACACTGCACTGCGCTCTTCACCCTTCACCCTTCACATTGGTTCTAAAGTCTCATATGCAGTTATAATATCCATTGGTATTCATTGGTAGTGGTGGCCAAGCTCAGAGGTAAGCGGTTTCTCTTAATTTTAGTTTCGCATATCGTTTTGGAAATGTCTCCAATGTCTTAAATATCAAGTACAATATTTATTTGAGATTAAGTAAGAAATACCAAATATATACATTCTTAACAAGTAGATAGGTTTATAATAAGCTATGTTCAAACGTAGACCGTAAGACACAAAATCCTTTAAACTTTACCTAATTATTGTAAACGGAATAATTAACAAGCGCATGCTGTTTAAAGTCACTTAACTTGAGAAAACAGTAAGCGAGTAAAACGTAATGTAAATAAAAATATTACAGCATCAACGAAATCAAAATGAGCGCTCGTGGAAAATATTTACCAACTCCGTAATAAAATGTAAAAAAACGCTGACTCAAGAGCAGGGGGCGTCTGGCTCACAAGACCGCGACATGACGGGGAAAACAAAAAACGTCGGGGAAAGGGAAAATAGGAGTTCATGCCCCGATTGGATTTGCTGTTGTCTGTTCCTTACAAATGGCTTTTAAATTGATTTCGAATATCCAATGCTTTTGTTAGCAAATAGTACGAGCGACGAGACATCGCCGTTCGTATTCTAGTTAGATTTCAATGATGGGATGTTTAGAGTACAGACATTTTTCAAAGCATAAGCAGAAAATATTATTCAGAGAGAAATGCGAGGCGGTGCCGCAGCCATTGTTTTAAAAAGCCGTAACTTTTCCATTTGATATTATATATCACGCGGCGGACATTTTTAGCCGTAGGTGGCGGAAAGCGGTATGAATTATTGTTGTTTGGGGCGTTTCGCGGCATTGTTCGACGCCGAGTTTCCACCACGGACCGCGAACAAAAGACTTTTTCACAATTCAAAATGCACGCTCTCGTTTCATTTACTCTTTTGCGCTCTTTCGACGGGCGCATTTCCAGCTTCGTGGTATTAAATAATGCGGATTTGTTCTACTTTTCACTTTTTGGCTCGCGGATCTTTTGCGAATTCTCGGAGTTCGTAGAATTATTCATTTTTCATAATACCTGAAGATTAACATTTTGGATAAAACCTTCTTAACATACATTACTACCCACTTCTGATAAAAATCAAAACTATGTTCTTTATACGTTCAAACTAAGCTTTTGATGTATCTATCTATACATAATAGAATAATTAATTAATCAAATGGTTCTATTTATCAATTTCTATAAGACAAATTCACTTAAACTATATAAAGTACATAAACCCAATTTAAAACCAGCTCGCCATAAACAAGCGACGACACAGACGATTGACTAAACGAGTCTCGCAAGAGCTGTTTAGCGGCGATAATAACGCATAATGAATGTAAACGTTGTTACGGCGTTAGCTGCTACCCCTAGCGTCGAGGTGAATTACGATCTTTCGATCAGTACCTTAGCTTGCGGGGTTTTTATTTTAGCTTACGGCGGAACATTGTTCCGTTTCGACAGTAATAACTAATTGATAAAGGAGATGCTCACAACTTACGTGTATCACTTCCGACATAGATGAACACGTCTTAGACTTGATGCAAACATCCATATCATATTTTAGTCACCATTCTTAAAATTTATAGTCTCTGTCATTTATGACGCATACGCTTGCTTAACAAAAAGAAACTTAGTTTTTTTTCGTGTGCTCTGTACCTTTTATTTTTACTCATCGCGTTTGATAATATCGATACGTAGCAGCTAAAATGGATAACAGACACTTCACAAGCTTTACAGGGGAGTCATTGAAAGTTCGAAATAAACAATAAAACATAATTACATAGCTTTTAATTTTTTTTTATGTGGCAGTTTGTACCTATATTACTACCTCGTTCCCGGCCGATGTTTCGAAAAAAAATAAGCGACATGCGCGGTAAACTGGTTAACTTACAGAAATTTAGGCAGAATGTGAAAAGCCCCAGTACTGTTTTACAGTACACCCCTAGTGACGAAGCCGCGGTGGAACGAGTGTTATCGCGCGGCCGCACGCTAGGGGCGCGTATTGGAAAAGGGTTAATATCGAGGCGATGTGCTAAGTATCGCTAATCGCTATTGCGACCATATTGTAGCCTCCTATTGTTATTATTTGATGACGAGAATTTGTGGTTTATGGTCTGTGTTATTATAAGCAAGATCAACTTAAATAAATACAAAAACCATTATGCCTTTGCCAATAAACCTGCAATAAGAATCACAATATTTGTAAATTCCAATTGGGTTCTCACAGTTTTAAGAATGTAGAATTTCTACAGCAGCGAGTTACAAAGGTGTTGAAAAAACTTGTACAATTTTTTTAAAACTTTGTTAAGACCTGAATATACGCATTTTGTTAGAAAGCCCCCGCCGGGGCTCCATGGTGGATTATGGCCTAATCCACCTCACGGCAGTAAGGGAAGACCTGTGCTCAGCAGTGGGCCGATATGGGTTGATGATGTGTTAGTAAGAATAGAATAAAGAAGAGAAGTATCTAATATTCAATAGACACGACAACGCTACAAGCCCTCCATAATGCTGTCTCTGCGGCACAGAATACATTATCTATAGTATGCAGTAGTATAGACTACGGGTACAAAATGAAATATCAGACTAGACACTGTATCGAATATTACCATGTATGCCACATAATAGTTAGGCGGCGCTGTAGCAACTATTGTAATAACCGCTGGCAGGCCCCATCACAGCCGTGACGGCTTCGTGACGGCATCGAACGGCAGATAACGCGATTGTGTGTAACGGAACGCAATCCGAATCCCATTAGACATATGAGTGGCCCGATACCGATACAGGACGGATACAGGCGTAATAGGTTTCCCGTTATCGCGTTAACGTGCTGCAAACGTTTGATTGACTGACCCTATGTGTGGATAGATGTGTAGACGGAATCAATTTAGAGATAGCATATTGTCTACACAATGGGAATGCCATGTAGCTGTTAGGTGTGATGAGACTCATGCTAAACCTCTTATTTAACCTTATACCTCTACTTTTGCAACGTTGCATTATCGTGCGATACTAGGTACAAACTTGACATTTGGTAAATATTTTTTAGTGTATATTAAAATAAAGACATTTTTAATAAAAAATATTGATCCTAGCAATTATTGAAACAATTCTCTCAGTCGAAAAATGTGACCCTTACAAAATAATGAACATCGGCAAACACAAATAGACGTGCCCCAACAAATCTGAGAGGATAAAGAAGTAATAATGTGCAATTTTCATTGACATCCCTTTTGTTCATAGGTGTAATATCGGCGGGCGTGAGCGTGCCAGTGCAAATACCTTCCCAGGGGCCGGACCTCGCATCGAACTACTGGGGGAGGCTTCAGTGATCTCAGCTCTTCGGGTTCCCGCATCGACTTCTGTCGATGGAGAATCCGAATTCCGGACTACCGGAGCCATCTAGCGGAGACCTCGCGCACAACTACGCCGACGGTCACTTGTCTATGAGCGCCATCAACATGACGGCCGGACATGACGCCGTTTTGGCGGGAGAAATGCAGGAGCAAAACAATTCGTAAACTCAGTGACATGTAACAGTGAAGTTATTTTTGTCTGTGTGACGATATTTTAAGGCAACTGATGATGTTCAAACCTAGCGGTAAGTGACCGTACACGATGATAATGTACGCCGCTATAAAATGTATAATTTGCTTGTAAATTATTTTAAGACATGTTTCATTGTGTGTGGTCAATAGAATTAGAAAAATTTTACAAGGCGTACTTGTAAATATAGGTACTACTGGCGCCATCTATTGTTGAGTAGCGGAAGCTCGAGAGCCTTTTGTGGCGGGAAAACGAAAGATGTAAATTGTTTGTGCCAACATTTGTAATAATCGAGTGGTATTCACCCTACGACTTTATTTTACCCTTTCATTCCTTTGATGTATGCAGTAGGGGTGCGAAAATATTAATCTACACAGAAAAAAAGCGTCAATGAGCTTCGTTACGGCTATTTGTGGACACCCCTGCGTTGCTCACAAGTTGTCACACAGTTTAATCATGTTTGTATTGATACGATATGATTCTTGTATTATATTACACTAGATGTTGTATACGTGTTGACTCCTACATTAATAGCGCACTAAACGAATTAATTTATCTTATTTATTAAATTACTTAATAAGAACGTCAGTAACGCTGTGATTAGTAGTAAATAGATTTATTTTTACCACAAAAATGTAATCTGGAATTTGTCAAAATTTTTTTTTGGGTAATAGCAACTTTATACTGTTTATGTTATGTACAAAAATGTAAGTATAAATAGAAATAATAGTAAACAATTGTATTTCTTTGTATAAATATTTTGTTAACTATAAAATGGTGCTTGTATGGCACAAGTTATCACAACAATAAGTATAAATAACACTACATTATAATTATATACACATACCCACATATTATTTTATTTTTCATATTATGAAGAAACAAATGCAATACGATCGTGGTATAGGAGTTAAATAATTGTACTTTATGTAATTTAGTTTGGATTTTATGTGTATTGTAAATTATTACTCGATTATAAGCATAGAGTGAGGAGATTACAGTGAAATTTAATAAATATTACATTAATCATTCGAACGTATTTTAATTGGCAACCCTAGACATTTAAAACTCGAATAAGCATAGTTTTAACTGCCAACTGTTAACAGATGCAATAAAAACAGCTAAAATCCTACCTTATTTGTGAGAAGTGTTGCCACAAATAAAAACGTTTCCCCAACTGAGGAAATTATCCTGTTAACTATATTTGGGCGGTACATATTAATTCTATGTTGGACAGAGCTACCCTAATGCGTTGCACCCTAATACACCCTTATAAAAGGGAGGGCTGAACAAAAGGATGGGATTAACCGTGTTGCAGGCATTATAGTGATCTAAATTTCGTCGAATGTTCTGCCATTTAGATACAGGGTGTTTTGTTTCAGAATTTTGCCAATAGCAATCCCTTGAGTGACGCACTATCTCAACTGGTTGCAAAACAAAAATAATCACACATGTGTATTGTTTCCACTGCAGATTTTTTCAGGTAACTATAAGGCGCATCATACACTACGTTACTCCCATACGACTAGTATCCTATGTGTCTCAAGTGGGGATGTGTGGGAATCAGCGTACAAAATACACATGTATGTGTGATGCTCCTCAGCGAATCTCTGGTGAGTAACGTTCGCTGAGCGAGTATAGCAGTGACTTTAACCGAACGAGCGTTACATAGGCGAGCATGACGGCTCAGTCTCATGCAATAACCACAAAAATAGTGCTCAGCGCACCAAAATAAGTTTTCACTTAATAAAAACACACGCTGTATAAACTACAGCGGAATTCTATCACAAACACGCTACAGTGCCCTCTGCCGTCTTTCAACACAACAATAGCGTTCCACAGAATAACTAACAGTTAGTGCTACAGAAGGGAGATTATCTACGCTCATAATTGGTTTAGGTTTGTCTGTCGGTTAGCCTTATTTCGATTGCCATTGCATTTGATTTGGTTTAATCATTGCGAACAATGAACGGTTTGTAGTTCTTTTTACCAAACACGGGGAAACTAAATTTATCAAAATCTATTGAAACAATTTTGATGTGGTCTCTGCTTTAGTTTTCTTTTTTTGTGGTAGATTTAAATGATACTGCGTATACGTCGTATGTGTATAAGTGTTTACTATAAAGTCGTATTTACAAATACCTTCAAACAATCTTAAAACTATTCTAAATAATTAATTATGTAATAAAACTTTATTATTATATTTATATCAAAATTTTATTACGTAAAAAAAACAACATAATCTGTTTTATATAAAGTACGGTCGATTACAGCTAAAGCAGTCTTATGAATATCTAAAATCAAGGCTTTAAGTAGGAATCATCACATAAAAATGTTTTTTTTTTTAATAATTTTTAAAGCGTGATTTTTATTTATAACAATTTAAAGGACTTTCTAAACAGACTATGAAGAATAAATATCAAACTTCACAAATGCGATAATACATGCATTATTCAGTAATAACTTAATAAGATTGTGCTCGTGCCTAATATTATAAGCCTAAGCCTAATATTATAATTAAAAACGTAACGATATAAAACGTTAAAAAAAAAAAAAAACTTTCTTTGGCACATTTCCAAAGGTATTTTTCTCTAATTAAAGCACCTTCACATCTATACTTAATTTAAGCCTAAGCTAATCTTTGTATGATATGAAAAATCTCAAAATTCACAAACCTTTGGTTAAAGATTAGAAACCATGACACTATTATAGCATTGGGTGACTCTGAGGTGTTAAGACAACAGATGATATCCAAAGTTTATTGTAATTCATCATCAACAACCCATAACGTCCCACTGCTGGGCACGGGTCTCCCCTCACTATCGTGAGGATTAGGCCATAATCCACCACGGGAGCCAGATCCAGATTGGTGGGTCACATACTTACCTCCGAAATAATTCTCGGGTAGGTATGTGGGTTTCCTCACGATGTTTTCCTTCACCGAAAAGCGACTGATAATTACGTACAGATGTTTTACAAGAAACACATTGGTACGTGCCTGCACTGGGATTTGAACTCACGACCTTCTGCTTGGAAGGCGGACGTTCTCCCACTAGGTTATAGTAAATATAAAGTAAAAATCAAAATTGGCTATAATATTTTTCCACTTTTAGATCAGCTTGCTTGAGCGGCTGGCAGACAGCACCAATGTGATACTAATTGTTAAATTTGTTTTGTGACGTTTCAATACAGAGTTTATCTATATATCTTGCTATTAAAGCGTGTTTTCTAGTTTTTGGTTACTATAATTTATTTTAAGGTAAAATACGTTGCTACATTCCAAACCATATTGTAAAAGTTTAAACAACGAAAGTAAAGGAACGGGACAACAAAAATAGTTTTGTGTTTGTTTGTAAATAGCACGTAAATTGATAGCATCTTTTTTATGTTAGGGACCATCCATAATGTACGTCACACGTCGAGGGAGGGAAGGGGTCGACGAAGTGTGACAATATGTGACAAAGGGTGGGAGGGGTCCTAAGTTTCGTGACGTCACATTTCAAAATCTAATACATCTAAGTGTTAAGATGCCAATTAGAAAACAAAAAAAAAGTCTGCATTAAAAAAAATGACAAAATATGTGAGGTCACACTAGGGAGGGTGGGCCTCACATATGTGATCAAGTGTGACAAGGACGAGGAGGGGTCAAAAAATCACGAAATTAGTGTGAAATACTTTATGGATGACCCCTTATAATGAGACAAGCAAGTCTGCTTAGTATTTATGGATTAATGAATAATAGTTAACGGCACCGTACCTATAACTTATTGTTTGACTATGACAAGATACTATAGTGAGCCATAGTACAGTCGGCAACATAAATAGTTCTTGTTATATTGTTGTTTGTTTAGGCTCCGCACGATTTGCGCAGTTAGCCAGTGTCATGTACTATTGTATAATTTTCAAGTTTTTTTTTAATAAAGTTAGTCAAAATGTCAAGTCCCAGTGAGTTAAGTAGTCACGATTCACTAAAGTGGTGGATGCTTTACTGAACCTTTCTGAGTTTTTGGGGAGAAAACGACGTGGCGAGTTTTTGGGTTTGTATTGTTGAAAATTGATTAAACCTTGGGTATTACGCATGCGGAGAGTTAACTTTTGTTGCTGACTGTACCAGTCTGAGTTAGTATGACTCAGTTTTAGTTTAAAAGTGGTGTTCGTTCATCGGTATAAATCGAATGCTCCGTCGGATGGTACGGATTCCTGTAAATAAGGAAAAAGGTAAATTAGTATCTATTAATAGGTGTTGTATTTCGTATTATGTACCTACTCTTCAAATAAAGCAGTTAATGTTTTTTTTTATGAACCAATCTGATCCCACAGCTGGGCTAAGGTCTCTTTCCCATCTCCTTCCACTCATATCTCTCTATTTTATCTGAGTGCGTGGAGCATGCGTGTGTGTGTGGAACTCAATAATGTATATAAATATTTATTCGTATTTATATTTATTTAAAAAACCAAAAGTAACTATTTTAACCAAATAATAAAAAAAAAACAAATATCACATGTCAGTGTAAGTATGTTCGTTGCCACCAGCTCCCTAACGGCTGAACTGGTTTTGATGAAATTCACATACTCACAGATACCTATATTAGGTTCGGATATTAATATAACAATTAGGAAAATTTCATTCACATTTGTAGTGTTAATACATACCTGGAAAATCGACTGGGTTCAATCATTGTCGGTTCGGCTGGATCTTCCGGGACCGCCCGAACGCTCCGTGGAGGCGGTGGGAATGGAGATCTACCCTTGTTATAGTCGTATTGGTAATAGAATCCAGTGGCTGCTAACGCTAACCACGTCAGGCATAACAACGAATCTGGAACGCACACAATTTGACGTAAGTAAAGAAAGAAAAGAATAACTCAAACTCAAATCATTTGTAAGTAGGCAATAAGATAGAACTTTTACATTAAAATGTGACTTAAGTTATTTACAAAAAGCAAACAATGTTTGTTTGTTTGTTTGTTATGGATAATCTCTGAAACTACTGATCTGAATCTGATAATTGTTTCACTGACAGCAAGGTACTTTATGGCATAATTACATAGGTTATGATTTATTCCGGGCAAATGCAGAGCTTGTGAGAAAAAACGGGAATTCCGCGGGTGAAAAGGTAATCTTCGAAACTGCTTATCCAATTTTGATAACTCCTTCACTGCTATAAAACTGCAGTATTCCTTAGTATACTTGTATGACAGTCATACAAACACTGAAATATTCTCACCTTTCCACTGAAATGTTGGTATGATGGCGGCTTTATTAAAACCATGGACGGTGGCCCTCCTTATTGTATTATTCAAAATATATTTCAAATTGGACCCAATGTAGTAGTCGATAGGGTATATAGCCGTGTAAGCACCTATCACGGCGCAGCAGACTATATTCGCGATATAGCTCAGTGAAACGAGGCATATCGTGATGATGAGCATTATTAGGATAAACAGGGACCAGAAGTTGAAGTCTACTTGAAGATATGACACTAGTACTGAAAAAAAAATGAAGGTGAGTACTCAGAATGAGAAGAACCTAGAAGGTAATGAAGTTAGGAAGATAAGCTAGGAAGATTAAAGGCAATAGCTGTCTCACAGCTCTCTTGTTCACATCTAGTAATACAGCACACACAAGAGTGTGTGAAACAAAATCTTCTCAAGGTTCTTATTATTCTTGGTCAGGTTTGCCTTGGAGTTGTCTATTTGCCCTGGTCAGAAGAATAACAATACATATTATATATGTCAATATATTATTCATGTCAATAAATGTAAAAATTTTTCCTTCCTTCCTTATTTCTTTCTCCTACTGTTAGGTATATACCTCCGCATAAACATTTCTAATTATCAAATAAAAATCTAAAAAAAAAAAAACATAAAAAAAATTTCAAATTATTATTTATTTTTTTTCAATTTTTTTTTTTATATTATGTAGATATTTACTATGGACAAAAATATTATAAATTGTTCAACAAAGAGCTCGACACTGTAATTACACTAGGTACTTGATTTTTCAAACTTAATAATAAGATACGTAGATAATTATTGATAACAACTTTTTTCTTACCAGGCGTAGAATAATAGAAGACAGAAGCAACTAAGAATCCAACATCAGCTGAAGACAACACGATAACAAAGACGGGTATTCCATAGAGCCACCAACATACTAACCTGACTGCGCCTACGCACAATCCTGATAATGCCGAGGCGACGAGGATAGCTACAAACATAAAAGTACCTGCTCAAATCCAATACAAATATATCCACCAAGCAGTAGTGTGCAAACGTTACTGTGTTCCGGTTTGAAGAGCACTGTTTCCAGCGAAATTACTGGGCATAATATGAGACTTTAGAACCGATGTTTCAAGGTGAAGAGCGTACTGCAGTGCCGCACAAGACTTTGCAAACAACGTTCTAGGTGGCCCTTACCATCAGACTAACAACCTGTCAGTCTCGTCCCATTCAGTTTTATACAAAAAAATACAAACATTTTCTATCAGACGGTCGCTACGAAAACTTTTACTTAGGGAGTTTCGCAAGGACCTACCCTGGTTCCTGTATTATTGAAACTAGTCACCAGAATTACTTACCAGGACCGCCAGTCTCAAACATAAGTGATAGGATAATGTAGGTCACAACAGATCCGCTAAGAAATCCTATAGTGAGAATTTGTGTTTTGAAGAAATGGTGCCCAAAATAACACATGAATATACCAAGGAAGAAAATTAACGCACTTAGGATCATGGTAAGGATGTCTTCTGCAACAAAAAAAAATTTGTTTGTTAATAAATCCTATTAATATTATAAATGCGAAAGCTTGTGCGAATCGATGGATGTTTGTTCCTCTTTCACGCAAAAACTACTGAACAGATTCGAATGAAATTTGGAACACAGATAGTTTATAACCAGGATTGAGTAAGGTAATTTTTATCCCGTTTGATGACAACATACAACATAGATGAACTAGAGTTAAGTCCTGCCAAGCATTTGAGGTCTGTTAAAGATGCCATTGATCAAAAATCTCCTATTATGTTTATTGAATAGAGTAAACTTACCCATTAATTCACAATCTTCGTCTATCAAAGGCGAGCAAGCGTAACTATGAGCAGGTACATAGATAGAATAGCTTGAGAAATTTGTGGGTGTCCCAATGTAAGAAACGGCGACGTAAATGGCTCCAGTGCCTGGGTAGGCACTGATCATCCGACGCATATTCCAATACTTTACTGAACTTAATGGAATCTGTGAAATTAAGCTTTACTTGATTTTCTTCTTAAAACATATTATGATTCCATACAAGTACATAGATATATTGTAGGATTTCCTGCATCTATAGAATCAAGATCTACGAAGACCATGGTTTCATAAACACGCGGACTTAAATACCTGTGGTTCACACAAATATTTACTCTGTACTGGAATCGAAACCCTCCTTTTGTTAGTTAATATGATTGTCCACCATCTCACCTGGTGTTAAGTGACGAAGAGAGTAACGCCTAGGATAGAACTCTTTCAAGACAGAAGGTTGTAAGGGAGTACTACTTGGACCTGAACTACTTGAACTACTTGGTACTGCGAGAGATAACAGAACAGTCCGATAAGAGTTTGGTGACCGACTTTTGTGAATTGTGACTGTAGTTAGGTGTAGACTAGGCAGAATTTTCACTACCAAGGCTTTATAAAGATATTTTCCTACGTAAGTTCATAGTAATTTTGCACAGTATTTGATGGTTTCACACCCATGACTTGTAGCGACGAAATAAGTTGGAACACATCATAAATAGCATTATCTAAAGAAATGGTAGTCAAAAATTCAACACAAATTCGAAATCAGTACTGAAAAATAACAATATCAAAATTGGTTCATCCGTTCGGGGGCTACGATGCCACCCACAGACAGACACACAGGCACGTCAAACTTATAACAACCCGTCGTTTTAGCGACGGGGGTTAAAAGAGAGTAACAAATAGAAGACTCACTATTCTCGCATAAATTCGATTATTTTTAAGAGTAGCTATGTTTCTAATAGATTCGAAGTAAACATCAGCATCATAGTTGCGTTCCGGGAGATACATCATAAAGAAATCTGTGTTCAAGCTTGTATTATCAAGTCCTAAGCAATTTGGGTCCTTTGTGATTTGAGGAGGTGCAGCCTCGAGTATGACGTAGGTTTTGTTAAATGACGTGGCTTTCATGAACGGAGATATCTTTATAGAGGACTCCATGTTGCAGCCACCGGGGATTGGATCTGAAATCAGCTGTCAATAAGTATTGAAACTATGGATATACCAACAGCTAACTTAAATAGTTTACTGAAGTTTCAATTATCCTTTCGGCTCCGCCGGCACGGACCAGCAAAACCACAATTGAAAATCTATTATTTCTGTAAATGCCGTACGCCAGAGATTAAAATTGTACAAAGTTAACATATCTTACATCCATTTTCAAGGTGGCAACCTTGATATATCTATTTGAACTGGATGTCAATACTGATAAAATGAGTACATTAAAGTCTTAATTTGATCCGGGATAAATAAACCGGATGAATTCAATGAATAACATTAAAAAAATTAATTTTATATTCTTAGAAGGGCATATCACAAGAGGGAAAATATGAGTACATTGGGATATCCCTAATATAAAATCATAGGGAAAATATATAAGTATACATACCCGTTTCCTTATACCCATAGACACCAATGAATATTTGGAGATCCACAGAGTCACTAGGATTTTGAATGTAGAATGTATCCAGGCTCCCACTGATAGCGCTATAAAGTCCTAAATTCATTCCGCTTACAAGATTCTCTTTGATATTCTCATTTATGTACAACGTTATTGGGTAAAGATGGCTGTGTGCTTGGAATATGATGAAGGACAAACTTTTGGCGACATTGCTGAAGTTTACTTGTAGTGTAGATGACCGATTTAAGTAAATAATGTCCGCATACAACTCCTTGTTGTCAAATGTTAGGGTTTTGTTCAAGGATATGGTTTTGTATGTATCTGAAAACATTATAAGGTTTAAACTAATCTATTTCAAATGGAGTGGGTGGGCTATCAAACTTTATAATAAACCATTAGTACCTCGATATACAATTTAATATTTTTGCTATGTCAGGAGGTAAATTAAACGAAATAGGTAGGTTTTGAATTAAAGATAACTAGCTAAGAAAATAAAGCCGGTGTCAATCAAATAAGCAATAATTAATAGGGGTAGAGATTCGTTTACTTACTTTGTGTAGACACTAATGTAGCGCACAACACAAGCACCAAGCAATACAAATGATACATATTAGAGAGCATTTTAACGCTTTCTATTACCTTACAACACAATTGTTACTAGGAAAACAATACTTTAATCACATTTGCAGGTCATTTATTTCATTTTGGTAATAAACAGGCAGCGCTAGGGCTGCAACTGGCTGCAAGGTTTCACGATAACAGTACCTACGCGATAAAAATTATTTAGTCTTCTGAAAAAATTGGAAACATTATCATGCAGCACAATGAACTTCGTTCCTGATAAACAAACCAGACAAATTCAATTCATGTAAGTAGGTATGTAGTTCTTATCATTGTCGCAGTCCAGCTGACAGATGACATATGACAGCTGTGAACGAACTATGGAATTTAAAATTACACAAATGAAGGTAGAATTACGAATAAAAATTGGGCTTTTCGAAGCTCAAAAGAACCGAGTGATTGACGGCTCGTTTTTAGGGTTCCGTATTTAATATTAATTATAATTTGTATTTTTTCTACGCTGCACATAATCCCGTTCCTCAATTTATGGTGCAAATACAGTTTTGCGTGTTATTTGGGAACATTTGGGTAAAAGCTCTTAGCGCTTGGGGACTAGGACAAAATTAATGCAGGCTTAAGTTAGAGTTATAGGTTAGGATATATAAGTAGGTACTCTAGCCATACTTAAATCGTTATAAGTACCTAATGAAGTATTTTACAATAATTCTCAATAAAAATTTAATATTTTTTGTTCGTATTACTTGAAGGGCATTGTTTCCAGTGCAGTTTCCTATGCAGATTTCTGGGTAGTGCTGCGTGGTAAGGGCAGGCGTAGCGCTTAACATCAGGTGAACGACACGCTCGTCTCGTCACTCAGTCAAATAAAAAAAAAATGTAATGTAATAATTATAATGTCTGCTATAATTATTGTACTTTTATTATTATATTGTTTTTTCTGCTTCACCGGAGTGCTACCATCTCATGCGAGTTGGTTGAGAGTATGTTATTATAATATTGTGTTAATAACAAAATGTAAAATGTCTTTATAATACTACTATAGCATAGTTAATAACTTAAATTATACATTTACTTATAACCTACCTACATGGGAATCCAAGAGTTGAATAAAGTTTTATTCCAGATTCCCTGATTAAAACGGAGTGAGGGGCACTCCCATGGATTTGGCACTCCGATCTCCGTAAAACGATTCTTTTGTAGCCGCTAGTAGCGCAGTCGAGCGAATTAAAACGCACAAGATCTGTGGGATATTATGACGATACGCCACGTTCACTCACAGTAAACGGTTCATTCGATTCACTCATTCACATCACATCTGTCAAATCACAAAAATGGCGCCGCGATCAATGAAGTTGTAATGTGTAGTGTGAAGTCTAGTGTAAAAATTCTAATTAAAATGTTTGAAGTTCAGTGTTGTTTTTGTGAGTGGTAAAATTATTGACGGGCCATGGGGAGAGGCCAGGAATTATTAGACGCTGCCCGCGAAGGCGACCGCAGAACTGTCGAGAAAATAGTCAGCCAAATAACTAAAAGGAGTGGTCCTTTTCCGAGGTAAGTTCCCTGGTGATGTTTTTAGATAAAACTCCACTTTTATGCAAGAACTAGGCAATTCTGTTCAATGACCATATTCCTATGATAACATTTCGTGTTAGCGCAGTGTAAGGGTTTGTAGGTATGGTGTTATCAGTTATCAACAAAGGTATATTATTAGCGATGATTTTTAGTATATTTACTTGCTTGTCGTGATCAATGTGAACCTTTGTTTCTATTTAGCAGCACGGTGCATAGAAACATGGTTACAGTCCGTTTAGAATAACCAGTAGTGAGTACAGAAGGCTAGATTAATAGGTATACATACCTTTTGATAGGTTCCTAGAACTTAGGTCTGTTTCTCGGTATGTAATTATCGAGAACCTCTAAAGAAACCACTTTATAAATAACTTTACTTTAAATCTCTAAACGCCAAACTATAAGGTTACTGTTAAATACTACCAAAACAAAGAATCATTAGCAATAGGTCAGTACTTGTAACAACTTTTGGACGTAATAAATATATGTTTTATAGCAATTATAAGCACCCATTGTATTATTTACACATCACAAAATTTTACCTTCTCTGTAAACTTATTATATCAATTAAGTAATCTTTTTCAGAAACACATAATTAGTTTGGTCCCAGTTACTCTTGACATAACTGTAAGCACTGCAATTAAATTCAAATTGCTTCACAGTTAACTGTATTTTGCATTGTTTTAGATTTGGTTTGGTGTCTAGACTAGAGGTTCACAAACTTTATTGTCTCGTAGACCACTTGACATGTTTTTTACTTTTGGGTAGACCCTACATGGAATAGTTGATTTGACATTAAAGTCAGAAGCTTCCTCAATAAAACCATAGCTATTTTTGTTTGTCTATATTTATTTATCCACCAATCCAGACGGGCCACTATGGTGTATAATTCTTATGGAACTGAGAGGACGCCTGTGCTCAGCTGTGGGCCGATTTTGGTTGATGATGATTATGATGATGATGATATTATTTATTTGTTTTATTTTATTATACTTTGAGCTATTGCCTACAATGGAGATGACTTGAAAAATTTAAGAAAGCCATTTACAGGCCATGTACATGCATTTGCATGTTTTTATAAGGTAGACTAGCTGTATCCCGCAACTTTGTTCAAGCGGGACTTTAAGAAATATATGTTTGTATAATATACATACGGGAGAGTCCATTAATTACGTGAAGTATTTCCCTAAACACCCTGGACCCCTGGTCCAGCCAGGAAGAGGAAGAGGGGGGTTCTCGGCATATATTATATCAGGTAATTTTTTTCCCACCAGAGACAGTGAAACTACATCAAAACTGGCTTAAAATAAGTAAAAAATGTTTTAAATAAATCTAACGATATCAACTCCAGATTAATGTATTTTCGTTAAAAATACTAATTTTTTAAATGTCATGGGGGAGCAAAAATCTCACCACGGGATCATTTTATCGAATAAATAAAAACTTTCAATATGAATGTGGAAAGCCCACCGACAATCTCATACAATTGGCGATGAGCCAACTGCAAAATGTGAGGTGGTGGGTTCGATTCCCAGACAGGGCAAATATTTCCATATATATATATTCTTGTTCTATTCTAATATTATGATTTTCTGTAAAAACATGCTTTGAGGAATTCCCCCCTGGGTAAAACCATACATTAACATAATCTTTGCTATGATTCAATGTATTATTAATATTAATAATTCATCCTCTGTTATTTTAAATGGTTAGATAATGTATTTAATAGACTTTTACCATCTATCCAAAATGAATACTGCTCAGTTATATTGTAGAGACAGTATTTATAAATTATAAAAACCAATTAGTTTTAATAACATATTAGAAACCAGTAGAGGGTGTCAAACAGTTGGTGTACATACTGCTTTCCGCTGGGATTGTAGGATCTGGGAAGACATAGTCTCTGCCTATTCCAACAGGAGGAAGGTGTGACTGTGTGTATGTGACATGTGTACGATTTGCAAGTTTCTTACAGCGGGTGAGCTATCAGGGTGTAGGGATGGTAGGTAAGTTAAAAATCAGTCTAATTAAAAAAAAATAAAAATCTCAGGCAAGTGCTTCTTCATTTATAATAACAAAGAGTTCTATTATTATATAATAAAAAAATAGGTATGAGGAAGACCTTCCATACTTAGGTAGGTATTTATTTTATTACCTACCTAATTTGATTTAATCTCACCTTCCTGATTATTAAATAGGCATTCTATTTAAATCTTCCTCATTTTTTAATTTTAAATCAACAATATGAAAGACAAAGCAAATTGCTATCAAATGTGAGAGTATTTGTACCAAAGTCATTAAAACTTTCTACAAATTATAATAAGTAATACCTAACTAGATTTGTTTTTAACCGGTTCTGTCCCACTGCTGGGCAAAGGTCGCATTAATAGTTACTGTACACATTTTTAAAACACAATTATTGGTATTTCTAGACTTTCTTCGACCAATATAGGTCTGGCTTCGAATAATTTTCATTTTACCGTTGTTTGGCGACGCGGCGTCCAATTGTTAATGGAATCAAGGTTAACTCGAAAACTATAGATTCCACATAATTCACATAATTGAGACACACGCCAGGTTGAATATTTCAACCGTTTGAGTTATTCAACAAGTGTTTAATAACAAAACGTAAACCTTAAAAGAGACAATGCCGAAAGGCCCATGAATAAACATATCATCTGAACGTACCTAATCTATTTAAGGAAGTGGGTAGGTAGGATAAGTTAAACCATTAAAGTGGAGTGTTTGGCGGCTGGCCAGAAGCCAATATCGATGTCAGTGGACGTTGAACTGTTGTCTGACTGTCTGTAGGCAGCTACCAATATGTACCTACTACGTACCGTAAGCGAGTAGTACACCAGACTCTTTGGAACATCTGAAAGTTGAGATGTGATTGAATGGGATATTATAGCCCCGCCCCTTTGATTATGTAAGGATTTCGGCTGCTTTTTTTTTTGACTAAGCAACAAGATGGGCTAGTCGTTCACTTGATGGCAAGCGCCACGCCTGAACTTTAAAAAGTCTTGCACTGCGCTCGTCACCCTGAGACATCGGTTCTAAAGTCTCATACGCCCAGTAATTTCGTTGGAAACAGCTCCCTTCAAAGCGGAACACAGTATTGTTTTCACACTATTGCTTGGCGGTGTGGTACTTCCCTAGGTGGTCTCTTGGAGAAGAGGCCTACCACTACATGTCTTGCTACGATCTCATAGCCGGCTATCGACATATTTTGAAAGTAATTTGTTTCCATCTATTGCACTCCTGTCGCTAATGAATCAGTATCTATGGCTATACAGCATTTAGCAACAGGCGGACAAAAGGCTGACGATCGGTTTCCGATAACATGATTTCTAGTGACATTTTGTGACTGACCGCGTAAGAGATTGCTGTCGCTTTGCTGCTGTTAAGTTTTACGTGAACAGGCAGTCTACCGGGTCGATGAGTTTTGTCCACGGATTCGACCGATCGTAATCCTTGATTGTTTGGCACCGATCAAGCTTGTGGAAGTAAATAATATATATATATTATTTAAATATAGTCAATTATTCAGACCAGTACACCAAACCGAATTCATTAGCAACTTAATTAACCTAGTAAATGGATTTACTTAGATGTTACGCATTAGTGACGTAAAGAAACCCCCGTGTCGTCATAGAGGAAATAACTATGGTGACGTTGTTAACGTCATTGCGGATGAGGTGATCTTTTCCTTTTGACTTATTTTCCTATCATCTATAAGTTTAGTCGAAACAATGACGCGAGCTGCCACTGCTCTTGGCTCGACATTATACCCTTTATAATATAATGTTCTAAGAACTCGTTGCATACACCTATCTACTTCGTTTAACGTTCAGCGCCAAGTCGCAATTTACAAATCATTTTAGAAGACGCTATCCAAAATTCCAAATCACTAAAGAACTTTGTTGCGCTTTTTCTGTTATTAATCCTCATTTTTTGAACAAAATGCTTATGATAAGTTTTATCTTTAGAAAACCCGTCGTGGGGTATAAAGTTTTATACAAAAAGATCCACTTAAGAATTATGGTAGACGAGAACCGTTCCTTATGCTTAAACCCAATGGCTTCGCCGCCGGATCTGACTCCATCTAAGTGTTCCTCTGATAACCCCAATTTCATCATCATCACAGCCCATATTGACTCACAGCTGAGCACGGGTTTCCCCTCACTTTCGTGAGGCGGGTTAGGTCAAAATCCACCACCGATGCCCGGTCCGGATGACCAAAATGACCCCAATTTTACTGAAGAAATGACCTTCAGATTGTTTTTTTTTTAATTTTCTACTTTAAAATTTTGTACTTTACTCAAATAATTATCAAAACACACTTGGGATACAACACTTGGGACTTTGGGATCCCAAATAGCGATCGCGTGCCGCGAGCAATTTAGATTCTGCACCTACGTTTATTAATGTACTGCGCCTCAATAAAGCTTCAAGGCGGTTTGTTAATCTGATAATGGGCTTATCAACTCAGCCTTGTTTCGACGTGTTCAGGAGCCGGCAATATTTATGGTGACAGCGAGCTGATCTGATGAAAGAGATGGAAGGTAGACGAAGGAACTTCCATTGACTAACAGCAGATAGATGGTCTTAAAGGACGACGATAGAAGTGACCTATTTACTCGTGACTGCAAGACACACTATCACTGTGACTATCGAGAAACACAGACAAATAGATTATTTTCTTTGCTGTACGCATAATACATTTAGAAGCAAATAGGTCCGTGCTTGAAAATGGAATGTCCACCATGAAACGGTGGCGTATCGCCGTGCGTCCGTGGTGATGGAAGAAGTCTCTTGATCGAGAGACTTCTTGGAACATCAAGGATGAGACAGAAAAGATTTCTCACACATGTAAGATTTTTTTGTGGCAAAGACCATGTGGTATAATAACTATTTCTATGCTCTTTCATTTGTCACAATCGAAGAGAATTGGAGAGGGACTCCATCGAAAGCCTTTGATTTATAAATAAATTATTCGCAATTAAATTAATTTATGTGTCATACTGTGACTGAAAAAGTAATAGGTACCTACTTAGTCAATTAAACAGCTAAAAGTCACACGTCACATAGTAAATTCCATATTTCCCGATTCATAGCAGGACAATTTAGTTCATATTTGCGCCAGTGTTATTCAGTTTCACTCGGTTTTTATGCCAATATAGTTACTAAAATAAGCGCACATCCTTTTCGATTTATTAAACGAAATGTGGTTTTCAATCTTATTTGCCTGACGCGTCTTTGATAAGCTATTATATCATAGTTATCAGATAAGCTGGGCGCTAAGTTAGGCATAGTGCAAATAAAATTATTAAAGAATACGCTACTGCAGCACAATGCCTCGCGGGGAAAATACATCGCTATGGATATGGAAGATAAACCTGTGGTGACTATATTATTCATTTTGTTATTCAACACGAGTTCTGGTCTTTGCGCTAACGACAAACATTCGTTCAATATTACTGAGTTCCAGTTTGAAGGGCACTGTTTCCAGCGAAATTACAGGCACATGAGACTTTAGAGCCGATGTCTCAGGGTGACGAGCCCAGTGCGGTGCCGCGCAAGATTATGCATTGCACAGTTCTGAGTGGCATTATAAGTGTTATGGGCAGGCGTAGCGCTTACCATCAAGTGAACCTCTCGCTCCTATCGTTACTCAGTAAAAAAAAAACCCTATCGTTTTTTTTTCTCTTTGACTTCTCATTCAGAACCGACCGCGATAATCGCACTAAGCATCTATTGCACGGTTAGGCAGATTCGCGACCTAATTAGGAGAGCTGCCTACCCCGAAACAGTTAGTCTGTAAAATACCGCAATAAAAAGTTCTAAGTGAAGCGACCTGGCCGGTCCTATGATTCATGCAACGCTCTCCGATGCCGCTTAGTCACATACCGCGACTTGACCGAGCACTTCGCTTTCTTGTTAATATTTTAAAATCAATATTTGAATAGAGACCGAACGTGGAGCATGTACCGATAACGCTCGTGAAACTAATCTATTGACGGCATTAGACGGCGCCGTTTCTAATTGTGAACTATTGTTACGCTAATGCTGTTCACAGTGGTGATGTTTTGATTGTGAATAGACGAGTTGTTTTGAAAATGAAGCTGCTGATACCGTGTCTTGACGACAGTAGCGTGTTTAGGAAGATGAAAAGGAGATTTAGGTTTGTTTTTGTTGTTTGTTTTCGGGATGTTCGATACTGTGTTGTGTGTGGTTTCGTAACCGATTTCCCTTTGTTACGTGCCCCTATTGCATACAACATCGGTATTTTACAGTTGTTGCTAGGTATTTAGAATAAATTAATGCCCAATACCTTTACCTTTTATGAGTTAATTTGACAAATTCTATGTATAATTGAACACAACACAATCATGTTTGTTTCACGTGTTTATTATTTGTAATTTAACCCGTCTATTTAGTTATATATTTTAGTATTTATCTATTTGGTTGATATCGAAAATTGAAGTTAAGCTGTGATCTGAATTGGTAGTTAACAAACACTGCCTGCATCAAAATCTGACGACTCAAAACCGAGCTATTGATAAAAAATAGGCGGCACGGTACTTACCAGCGGGCTTTGATAAGAAACTCTGCTAATATCGATCAAAAGTATATTACCGTGAACAAGCCTCTGGTAACAGCTAGTCGTATTATAATGGAATGTTTTGTATTTCTGTTGTTTAAACTGCACGCGTTACTCAGGAGTTACGTTACTCAGTTACACTTCAACATGTTTACAACAATCTGCAATTGCCATCGCGAATTAGCCATCAGCCATACCTAACCGTACTCCATAAAAATAAGACGCTAAAGGAAGCGGCATGGTGTTCATGGCGATTCTAAGAAAAACAAGGATCGTTTTATCATTTGAATATTTGTCTTTTAAACGCAGATATACAGATAAAGCATAAATTCGTGGAATAAATGGAATAATTGTTAACCTAAACTGTATACTTCAACACCAAAAATTAAATCCACTCATTTATGTTAAAGAATGAGATTCCCGGATGTAACAGTTTCAAAAACCTGAATGCAAAATTTTCTAATCTTTACATTTCCAATTCTTATTCAAGTGCATATCTTGTAATCCTAGAACACCCGGTTATACTGAATTATTAATAGTCATATCATGTGTCTTGTCAGTTGTGGTCCATTTGAAATTGTTATGGAAAAACCGTGTCAATGATGCCTACGCTCAATCAAGACCATTGGGCGGAATAGCGGATAATGCTTCTGATGACCTAGAAGTGCGTGATCTTTTTGTATAGAATAATGACTATCCTGCTTAAAACAATGCTTCATCTTTTCTCATAGCTGCCAACAATGCTAACGCTTTCGAAATAACTGTTAATATAGTCCTCGAGCGAGAAAAACAAGTCATTGATAATGTAGTCGAAGGAAAACGACAAACGCGAATCGGTATTACGCGTGAGTGTTATGGTAGGTTTCCATCGTTTATAGATATTTTGAAAGCTACAAAACAAAGACCTACCTCTGTACAAAGAAATTAGAGTAAAAACCTTCACATAAACAACGTTAACTTTCAATTTTATGGTTTTGAAATACTTTCTCCATGTCAAGTCATTCATTCAGTAAAGCATTAGAATAGAATACTATTTGTTTCTTCATGACATGTCCTGCCTCTTTAGCCGTGTTAATATGTTTGCCTTCACGTATTGCTAATGCGTATTGCGTTTGTTTTGCATTTCCTTGGTCCAATTCGGATATCTTATCAACCCTGTGAATATCTTATCTTGGGTGGGGTATTGTAGCAATACTGTGTCTTGCCTCTCACTCTGTTCATGTACACTTCTCTTGTCGTACGTTTGAACAGTAGTTATTCTGCACTCGTTCATTACTATTTTTCGACTTTGCTTCAGTTGATGCTGTCCTCGCATACGTTTTCGGAATCGTGTTCTCTACAATGACTCACGTTTGGGTTAGTTGTGTTTGAACTTTCCACGGTGAAGGTTCTAATATAATCTTTACGTATTAGTAAATATGATTAACAGTAAGAAAACTGTGTCGTGTTGTGGTGGCAGTGATTTCGATTTGAACTTGAGCGATGTCAGATACAGTTTTCAACGGAGCTGGGTTAAGGCTAAAAAGTTAAGGAATAAAGTTCTTGTCAAAGATAGGTGAGTATTCTATTAATTCAATTGAAATATATCTACTTACCGCCCATTGTACTACCCTTGTTTACCTATTGTAATTCTTCTGTACTGTGTTTATTTTTGTTTCTGGTGTACAATAAAGAGTTTTTCTATTCTATTCTACTTAAGGCTTCTGCTTTTTCTTGATGAGCGTTATTGAATTCTTCAGTTTCAAATGTTTCATATAAGGGTCCAATTAGGGAAACGAGGCATCATTTTTACAATACATATTCATTGTTGCGAAACAAACATTACATTTTCCTGTTCGGAGCCATGCTGCCATGCGTACGAGTATTACCATTATTTATACAAAAAAAATATCTAGACCAAGCTATTGAGTGAAGCGGTGTAGGAGGTATTGTTAGATCCTATTAAATAAATGAGATAGTGAAAGTAACACATGTGTCAAGGGTTTTTTTTTGCCTTAATAATATACAAGTGACTTACTTTGACTCGGTATAAGTAAATTATCATATAACAAGAGGTTGTTAACATATTTTATGTATGTCATTAATGTATCCTTCACTCTTTAAACTTTGACAATTAAATAATAGAGGTTTGGCAAAACAATTTTGGCTAACTGATTATTAGTTGACCTGTTGGTTTAAAATAATACCAAATTACATCAAAATACATTCAGCTATTATGGAGTTGAGTGGCAACAACCACAATCATAATACCTGTATATATACATATATATACAATCGTCTATTAATAGATAAAACTTGATAGACTAGCATTTATAATTCTACTAACTGCGCCCCTCGGTTTCACCCGCGTTAAGTATTACTACACAAAAATCGTTAATTTTTTACAGTAAAATAAGTATCCTATGTTGTAATCCAGGTAATAATCTATCTATGTGCCAAATTTTATCTAAATTCGTTCGGCCGTTTTTGCTGGATGAAAATCAAACAAACAAACTTTCACATTAATAATATTAGTAGGATTATTAATTGAGATTATGTGAATCATCATCAACCCATAGCGTCCCACTGCTGGGCACGGGTCTCTCCTCACTTTCGTGAGGAGGGTTAGGCCATAACCCACCACGAAGGCCCAGTTCGGATTGGTGGATAACATACCTACCTCCGAAATAATTCTCGGGTAGATATGTGGGTTTCCTCACGATGTTTTCCTTCACCGAAACGCGAGTGATAATTACGTACATGTGTTTTACAGAAACACATTGGTACACCTGCACTGGGATTTGAACTCACGACCTTCTGATTGGAAGGCGGACGTTCTCCCACTAGGCTACCACCGCTCACTACCTTATGTGAATAGTGAAGCCAATAATTATAACAGGAAAACTGTAGATGCCACTGGGCAAACCGCTACTGAAATAAGCTCGCAGATTTGCCTATTTCAAACAAAATGTCAAAACCGGAGTCATTGGTTCTCCATGTGGATTTTCCATAAACCGGTTCTTAATTCTGTCTTTATATCGTCCCACAGAATAAATAGATATTCTATGATGAGCTGATTTGACAACTCACACATGAATGACGTTTGTATGCGCGCCAAGTACTCAAAGGTACTTTACGACCATGACAAAAGACAACCCGCCAATATTAACACTTTGACTCGAGCCGACTTTCTTGTCTAGCCACGGGTGCGGCTCTGCGCGCGCCATAGTGTTTTCCCACAAACAAACACAACAGTTGTGTTTTGGCGTACTCGTGGCAAGTTATGAAAAACACAACAGCTGTGTTTTCAGCAGCGTGTTAAAGTTCATGCTGACCCGCTTATCTATTTTCATTTGGGTGATTTGGGTGTGCAATATTGACTGACCTCCCGATTGCCCTCCTGATTGCAGGAGAGTGGATCTAGGGGCTGGAGAGTCCATTCTGTATGGAGTTTTATGTTAATTCTGTGATTGAACACTATCTGAGAGGTCATTCAATTGCTAGCAGGTAAACTTAAACTTGGTTGTCTCGCTCCAAATTAAACAAAAATCGTATAAAACTTACCATCCGCGACGGCCTTCCTCGAAACGTCCGTTGGAACTACATGCCAGTGCTCTTATACAGGGTGTTTCGAACCAATGGTCCGTTGGAAATGTGTGCTCATCGTAACATAAATGTTTGTATCTAAAAATAAGAAAAAGCTTAAATCAATATAAATTGGTTGGGTTTTTTCTAACGTCAAGGGCGACGAATCTAAAAATCGTGTCTGATAGTGGGGTAATCCCCTATTCCCACAGAGGCCACAGTCTCACTATGCTGTGGCAATTAATAAAATACCTAACGGAAAACCCATTTGGAAACGAATTCCTTGAGCTTGGACAGGACAATAACATTAAAAAAAAGTAGGGTAAGTGGACCAAGTCTTATCCGTAGTATTTAGAGTAACTCACGCTCCAGTACAAACTGATTTGGTAGCAGATAGTTGATAGAACCAGGTTACATGGTGGAAATTCCGCCACTACGCACAAAGCGACTTGCTTCCAAATTCATTATGCGTACCGCGAAGGACTGGAACTCCTTGGCGGAGTCTGAGTCTCCCGATAGTTACATCCTGGGAGTCTTCAAGTCACAAGTGAATAGGTTACTTCTAGGTAAGCGTGCACCATCGTAGAACGCATCACATGACAATGAAGTTGGTTAAAAAGAGGCCTTACTTTGTGGAGATCCATATTCAAAATATCGAAGAACATTTTGATTGGTATCATCCTGTACACTCAGCCACCTTTGCCGCTCTGTCCGGCACACGTAATTTCCGTTTCTCAGAATAGTCAGTTAACGATCATAACATAAGTTGGCCCTCATACTATAATTCCAAATTAGCATATAGACGCATTAGTCACGATTAGCGATTCAGTTTTTACGTCGGCCTTGACATTGTTAATCTTGATGACATGTATCTTCGGCCGTTTAAGATAATGTTAAGTCAGATATGGCTTGTCTCTTTCACGTAACTGGTTTTAAAAAATAGTACCTGAATGACCGAGCTTTGCTCGGTATTTTTTTTTTTTTATGACATTTTCTAAAAATGATTCCTAGCTAGATCGATTTATCGCCCCCGAAACCCCCTATATACTAAATTTCATGAAAATCGTTGGAGCGGATTCCGAGATTCCAATTATTATATATATACAAGAATTGCTCATTTAAAGATATAAGATAAACTATAAAGTTTCTGTGAGAGTTTGGATCTGTAACTCGCCAAGTTTCTTTAGGGGATTTCCAGCAACAGTCCTTGAGAGCCAGTCCTATTTTAGGCTTAGTGTGTTTACCATCTTCGACCACATCGTCACTCTAGATGAGATCAATCGAGGTAGCGTAGGTTGAGATAGTTTCGCCTTGTGATTCCCAAGAGAATTTTTTTTTTGTAAATTTTCCTGTTCAATTTAATGAGTCTCTCTAATTATACATTTTCATTTTAATCAATATAGTACTATTTTGCCAAATGCAAAAGTACTGCTTCTATTTGATGAGTCAAATTCGATTCCTATCACCAGCATCAAGATAAAATCAAAATAATACGAAGTGACAGTTGATTATCGTTTTCGCACTATTATTTCCTTTTCTAGCGAATGATCACTCTATTCGTAGATAGCTTAGTCTAAGATTTGATCTATCTATAAACAAAGTGAAAGAATCCACCATCATCACCATCCATTGCATAATGCCAATCAAATTTTAATAATGGTTGAGTTAATTGGCCATCGTCAAGATTTGCATTGGGTTCTTCTTTTTTATTGAATAGGATCGCGTTTGAACACTATCTCACCTGATGTTAACCCACAATGCGGTCGACGTAGGTACACGCTTACCCCGGAACCTTTTCACTCGTAGCTTGAAGACTCCCAGGTTATAATTATCGGGAACCGCATACTCCAGTAAAGAGTCCCATTCTATTGCGGTATGGATAGTGAATCTAAGATGAGCTGTGATTAAAACATCGTGGTGGCTGCATTAGCTGCTAGTCTAGACTTTACTATAGTCTAGCTGCCCAGGGTCCGCTGGTTCCTTTAGAATTGGATCCTTAGATTGGATAGATTGGTTTACATGCTGGGTGAATGAATTTCTATCTTCGCCTCCTCAGTTCCTTGCCATTAGCTTTCAATTCATCCAAGGTTCCACTCGTACCCTGCAGCTTTTTCTTTATATTAGCATTGTGTTGTCCGTTTTCAGGCTATTGGGCAAGTTAACACTATTAGTGGTTCTAACTAGACCAACAGGGTCGCTATTAGTTCATTGATCAAGCTATTTCACATTCTTATCTGATTCCATCCGATCCCTTTATAAAAAAAACGGTTTAAAACTATTTTCCTAAGACAGTTTTTCGAAGCATTACTAGGTATTCAATCCAAGACCAAACAGCTTGTTTATAGCACTTGAGATGCGAATAAATAATTCAACACTATGTTCCTTCCATATTTAACCACTTCACAGGTGATTTCGTATTTCTATGACATACGGAAACATTTGAAAACAGAAAATATTTTGGCAATTATCTAAGGATTTGACAGCATACAAATTAAATTAACTAAAACTAATTTTCGCCCGACGCGGACGTTCCAATGAAAATCGGTAGCAAAAGAATGTTTAAATTTTAATGTTATTTATATGTTAAACCTACATCGTTATTCCATGCGTGCTAAATTTTCTTTTGCCTCATCAATTCATCACCTAATCTTACGCTTGAAGCCAATTTTGGAAGATTATGTTGCTAATCCGTATTTGTGGCTAATTTCATTAGTGTCTTATACTAATAGCATATATTGATGTGTATCTACATACACCAGTATACTCTGCGTTGTAGTACTCGCCTACCAGTAGTTTCAAAAGAGCTGACCTACATACACACTTACTCATCATCATCTCAGGCCGTATCAACCCACTGTAGGGTATAGGCCTCCTCTCCTCCACGCCACTTATTCCGGTCCTGTGCGAGACGTATACACTGCTTTCCGACTAACTTGACAAGGTCGTCCGACCAGCGGGCTGGTGGTCTGCCTACCGGTCTGCACCCTTCTCTCGGCCACTATTCACACTTACTATATGACTATTATTATATATTTAATAGTCGTATAGTAGTTGGGGTAACATGTGATTAGTTGATTTTCTCGTTTAAGTCAGCTTTTCCGGTTCTGTGCAAGTCTCATCAATTGGCCTGTAGGTACTGTGCTTTACAAGTCTTCAAAACCGTCTGACCACAAGGATTGGGCTGGTCTAGTCTTCTCCATAGCCAAAGCCCAACAACATCTTGCCAAAATGCCTTGTTCACTTTCATTTAGCTCAACAATTAACACAACCCACATTTTTGACTATAACAAACTTAACCTTTTTACTGTCTTAAACGGTTGGCATTACGTTTCATTCAATAAGACTAGGTCACTGTCTTTCCACACTTCTAAATTATCTCAGCACATACGTAATCAAGCGTCTACCTATCTATAGTCAGATAGGAATCTATATCTAACAATTCCATGAATGTAATTGTGTATTCGGAACAATAACGGTTGACCTGTATATTACGAAATGTATGTCAAAGTTTCGTACATAAATGGGTATTGTTGATACAGTTGCTCATGTCACGTCAGTGTAGGAAGTGTTGGCTCGATTCGCAGGTTGCTCGATGAATGGTTGGTCTTGGTTCGTTGACCGAAATCATCCAAATCTGACGAGTCAAGGCCGGCTGCCTTACAACGGATCTCACGACTGGCTTGCAACAGACGTAAATCTCGCGGTCATCGCTGTCAAACGTCACTTTTCCTAAATGACAAACCAAATTTGTTTCCACCTATTACAGTCCTGTCGCTAGTGGGGCTAGTATCTATGGCCAAAGTGTATTCTGCGACAGGCGGGGGATCGGTTTCCGAAATAGGATTTTTAGTGACATTTTGCGACCGATGGCGTACTTATTGCTGTCGTTTGCTACTGCAAAGTTTACGTAATCAGACAGCGGTCCTGCGCTAAGGAAGATGGGGTTTCCCCAGTAACTTGTTTCAAATTTGATTATGAAATTTCATATGGTAACACTGGGTTTTATATTTTAATGACAAACCGGTTGTATTCGCGAATGCATGTGTCTATATCATTTTGGACTATCATCTCGTTATATCAGTTTTCTCGCAACCGTGGTCAATACAACCTGATCGAAACATCGGCATTGATAAAACCAAATGGTTCTTGTATTATATTATAACGATTAATCAGTGAATATCAGTGCACCAATAGATTTAGTTCTATCTGATAAACATGACCTTATTTCGTGAACATTTGTGGAGTTCTATTAACGCAATTTCTTATTAGTAAGTACTGACACTACCTCATTCGCCAAACAAAAACAAACAACATTAGTATTAAGTAGGTTTTATCTGTTCATAATTAACTAAAAAGTCAATGGACTCATTGAAAATGCTAGATGTGATGACTGTGTGATGTTAGAAGAAATTTTAAGAAGACGAAGTATAGGAGTATTAATAGATTATTGTCAACATTCTTAGTCCGTTTACAGTTTCCGCAATCTAAAATTTTGTAGGTTTCCGACAGGCCGTTTCGACCCTTCTCGTGTAAGGCAGTCGTGGCCGAGCGGTTAAGGCGTCTGACTAGAAATCAGATTCCCTCTGGGAGCGTAGGTTCGAATCCTACCGACTGCGAATACTTTTTGTACTAAATTATTATATTTATTTTGTTATAGTTTACGACGTGGCGCCGGCGTGAACGTCCAAGATGATAGTGGTTATACGCCGTTACATCACGCATGTTTGCAAAGTCACAAGTAAGTGTCTAATTATAATCAAAAGTTTTGAGAGAGGCTCAAAATTAACACGAATGTGGAATTCCAACATTTGATTAATTAAATAGATATAGAACACGCCTAACGGTGGACGTGACAGCGAGCTGATCTGATGATAGAGTCGGATGGTACACAGCAGAACTCCACGGTAACTAACAGTAGAATGATTGTATTTGGACTCATTATGATCAGCATGCCTTACCGAATACGTTATTTACAAATGCTGGCTAGGACACAAATATTTTTCAATTCAACCAAAAACTAAATTTACTCTATTTTAAGCCTGACCTTTTGACTCATGGTCACTCGAGGCCACTCTCGTTATCTGGTCTGTAATCTATCTAGGCGGCCGAATTTCATACTGTCTTATGTTATTGCTCTTATCGCGTCTGCCTAGTTCGTCTAATCAGTAATCTATGCCATATTTTTTAAGTAGGCATCGATTTCAATATGAGGAGTGTTTGAAGGTCTTACACCGATTTTTTTGTTGCTTTGGGTTCAAGTCTGTGTTTTCCTAAACTTCGAGAATAGTGTCGTTTCCTATCCGTGAAACAATTTTCAGAATCGTATCAGTAGTTTCAGAGATTGGCCACACCACACAAACAAACAAAAAAAAAAACATCAAACTATGCCTCATAAAATATTAGTGTAAATTACAGGATAGGCAAAAACTACACAACTTCCTGTAATGAATGTTCATATGATATATTAATTTTAGACAAAATGAATCATTGTATTCTTCGTAAAGTATAGGGATACTGCAAAAAAATTACATACCATCACGTAGCCCAGAAGATATTAATTCTACATTCAGAATGGACACTCCACCCCCCGCGATCCGCTTCCCCTCACCTCTACCCGCAAGCGGGAGGGCAATCGGGAGGTCAGTCAATATGACACGCCCAAATGACAATAGGAACGGGTTAGTATGAATTTTCACACTAACAGGTTGTTTTTGTGTTGGTCGCGTAATATCTTTGAGTGATTTTTATATTATACACGCATTTGGCGGAACAAATACGGCAAATTTGGCGGTCTTTTATACGTGTGAGATGTCAAATAAGTTATTTGTATGGCGTGTCCGGGGTGTGCTAGGATTCTAGTGGCTTCCCAGAAGTGCATTTGACGATCCAATAGCATATATACTTACCTAAATAATTGAGGTTGTCAGCAAAGCATACTGACCACTATGATGCCTGTGGTTAAAGTCCTGAAAATAAATATGTTCTCTTTGTCGGGCCCCGAATCAGAATCAGAATATTTTTTGTCTAGTAAATTGTGTACATGAGTCGTTATTACAATTAAAAGTTTTAACATTTTCCATTATTCCTTTGCCAGTTCGGTGAGTCAGACCAGAGGCTTATGTCGATATCATGCGCCCAGTCATTGGCAGTAGAGGCATACCTTTTTCCTTGAAATTAGGAGAGCTTTACCTACTGGCATTAAGGGGTCTTGTACACGGTGCTTGCAAAATGGGAAAGTAAAGGCGCATGCTACATGCGCAGACAGTATGATTTTTTTAGTGCATTTTTTTAAATTTTCTAATGCTGTTTTAGTTTTGACTCCTTTGAGCATTTTCAGCTATTCCCTCTAGTTACTTGGTACTTCAGAATTTCGCCATATATGCTATGTCCAGTTGAAAAATTAACCCTATTTATACCCGAATATTTTTTTCCTTCTTCCAGTTGTTAGCTATTGATGGCAGTGGTGAGCCACATCAGAAGGACTTTTGTCGATACCACTTATCGTCAGTTGGGCCGCATGCTTGTCACCAATATTGTAAAAAAAAAATCACAGCAGTGGGTGACACAAACAAGAATCGTTTCAAAACTTTTACTAACATCTCTTTACCTCTCCAGGGATGTCGTCCAGTTGCTGCTCTCGGCAAACGCTTCTCCAAGTATCGCGGACAAGAGGGGTGCCACGCCTCTTCACTTGTCGGCCTTCAAGGGTTTCTCGGAGGGGGTCAAGATGCTCCTCGCCCACAACAATCCCCCCGTCAACATCGATCAGGTGGTAAGTTATGGAAGCTTCTGGGAGGTCCAACATATTGGTTCGACGAATTCATTCCCGATTCGAAGCATTCGAAAAGGAACTTTCTGATAGAAATGGTGATTGACGTTTTTCGAAGTGAATTCGAAATAAACACAACTGGAAACGAATTTAACTAATTCGGAAACAATCTTATTAAAAATCTGTCGCCGTCAAGCCCATTTGTTGGGCACGGAATGTGGAAAGTGTCATTCGGTGAACATTAAATGCGTTTGCCGTGGGTAGGCGGTTGTAATCGGACCTAGGACCGGTCTATGGGCGTTACGGGGTCGATGCCATTTTATGCAATGCGAGCCTCGGTGGTATGCACTGACCTTAGGTCCTGGAAATATTTTATTGGAGATAGTGGCTTAGGTGGCTTTTTAACCCAACGATTCCGGCTTCGATCCTGGGGCCCGCATCTATGACTTATTCTCGTTAGTTATGCGCGGATTGTCTTTCATATAAGCTGCAGAGGGCATGTTTAGCCATCGGTCCTGATTATTATCGAAGGATAGCACGGCAGAGCTTCTAACAAATTGCGTCAGGGGCCGGCTCTTCTTCATATGGCTATATAAAAACAAAGTCTGTATTTCAGTCATTTTCATACATTAGTATTGAATTAAGAATTTACTTGTTATTTTTTTCCACTTGAATGTTTATAAGTATTATTTTCTGTCCAGACGAACGCTCAAGAATCGGCGTTGCTCATAGCCACTCAGTTTGGCCATGTCGACATTATAAAGCAGTTGATGGCGCGCGATGCAGACGTGACCATCAGAAACATCAACGATGAGAGCGCATTGGATCTCGCCGCTCAATCAGGCAGGTAAGAAAATGTAGCAAGCGACGCAGGTACTAAGTAGCCGTAGGTTGTAGCAATCAACGCGGTTATGTGGCAAGTTGTAGCAAGCAACGCGATAACGTAGCAGATTGTAGCGAGCAATGGGTTTTGCATTAATCACCACAATATCCCTCTCTCCAAGTGGTTACGTCGTAGCTTGTAGCAAGCAACGCGGTTACCCGATTCGTAGCTTTTAGCAAGCAACACGGTTACGCTGTAGCTGAGTAGTATTACATACATAGATGTATTAGCTCAAACAGTTTTTAAAACAATATTCCAAACGATAACATTGCCTAGTTATGTGGTTTAGTTAAGTAGCGAACTATTCGCTACTTTCACATAACTTTACGTGGTTAGTTGTCAAAATTAATAGCAAACATGATAAGTCCATAAAGCTCTCCAAAGTTTTGTGAAGCATCTCATTAGTTAGTTTTGAGGAGCTCCTCGACCGCGGTTACAAACTTAGATTTTATTACTTTGTGACAGTTCAGTTTCGAGTTTTCTCGCTAAGTTAATAATCTCGCTTGTAACTTGAGAGTTATGTTAGGAAACTGAAACGGTTCATCACACAACTGCAAAACTGTGGTTGTGTGGTTTTAGTTCAACAAAGAAGTTCAGTGTGCAGTTGTGTCAGAATAAATGTATCTCATTCTTTCTTTAAGGCCTCAGTTTACGGTTGAGGATGTTGTCATAATATTTATGCATAGATTTGTTTTGTTTTTTGTACAGGGTAGACGTACTCAAGCTATTGCTCAACTACCGGCCGCAGTTAGTGGATCCCTACCGAGCGTCGCCGATGCACTTGAGTCGAAGCAATACGCCGCTGCATCGCGCCGCCAAGCACGGAAAAAGGTAAGTCATATTACAATACAATAATTCTTTATTGAACACCATAAGCTTAGTAGATAAGATTACGTTTTGTTTGTTTTTGTTTGAAAACAAATCTAGGAATACAGTTTTTGTACATTTTTGGGTGTTAGGAAATTGGTAAGTATTCAACCCGTAAGCAGGTGTAAATTCTTTTTTCAATGTAAATTTAACGTAGCTTTATTTAAAATTAATAGCAACTCCTGTTTTGCTTATTGCGCAAAATTGTACGTACCGTTCGCATATTGTCACGCTGTCGCATTACGCCCTATTCGCAAAATGTCCCTTGCAAAATAGGACGCCATGTGCCCAAACTTCTTTTAATATTTTTACTGCATTCTTTAAAGAGTTGTTTTTGTTGTTAGTTTATAATACCTCATGATAATTATTCTTTTCCCAGTGAAACTCTGCATAATATCTCAAATTCATACGTCTCCGGGAAAACGTTTAAAATTTAGTGCCGCGATGATTACAATCCAAGTTATAAGTAGCATTAGGTATATTTAAAATGAGATTTTGATATGGAGGAAAATTATACATGAAATATTAATATTGTATAGAATTGTGTATGGAAAAGGTTACGTAAAAGCTCCATTTGTTAAATATTATAACGACGCAGTAACAAGGCGACGAGCGTTTGGTTTGTGGTCCAATGAAAAAAGGTTTTGATCAGAATCAGCAGGGTGGCCGCAGATATATATATCGTAATGTTTTCCCTTAGTATAAACGTCAAATGAAGACGTTTACCAATACTATGTGGATGAGCAGTCTACGAACAGACCCCCTTAGACAACCGACGTTTTCGTCGATTTCCGCGATACTTTCCTTCGCCGAGAACGGAGTTCAAGCGCGTGCTTCCTCGCCTCGTCCGCATATATAACGCAGTGACAAGCACTTGCAAGCAGGGTCATAAAATCTTCTTCTTTATTTTATTTTATTGGCGTAGCCTATCTTCACAAAAAAAACTTAAGATAACTCAACAAATCAAAGTCAAAAATCTATATTCACATGGGCTCACTTACGAAAGTTCACCGACGCAGTGACAGGCACTTGCAAGCAAGTTCATACAATGTTCTTGTTCATTTTATTTCATTGGCACAGCTATCTTTCCTCAAGGCTAAGAGAACTCTAATAAGTCAAACTCAAAAATCTTAATGGCCCCCAGATGTAATGAAAGTTCACCGAGACTGCCACTGGAATCCTCTTCATGTACCGTCTAAATCGCTTTCTCTTGCAACTTAGTGCTACCTTGTCAACAAACGCAGGCGAAGGCGGGCGCCGCACGCCACCGTCACCAATTTAACCCTTCGACGGGAAAATTGACACATAGAAGGTGGCACGGAGGTTAGAAGTGATCCTTTGGTGGATACGGCAGTTGTTTACTGCAAGAGTAACTCGATCGATCAATCTGTGTGTTTATTTCAAAGCTTTATGGAGGGTACAAAACTTGGAAAATAATCGTGGAATCCGAAATTAACGAGTATTATTTTTTGTATACAATTTATCAATCTTTTTTTTTATATAAAAAAAAACAGTCATTTATTTTTTGTGTATGATGTAGTGATGATATTGATCATAGTGGAAATACCATACTTTTGCATACCTCTATGAATATAATTGTAGAGGTATGCATCTTCTGTAAGAGACCGCCAAGCCGTACTGTGCGAACATTACTGTGTTCCGGTTTGTAGGGCACTGTTTCCAGCGGAGTAACTGGGCAGTGCAGTGCCGCTCAAGACTTTGTAATGGAAAGTTCTGGGTGCCACTGCAGCTGTTATAGGCAGGCGTTGCGCTTATAATTAGCTGAACGATTTGCTTATCTGGTAACATAAAAACTTAGAAAAAAAAAAAAAAAAAAGATTCAATCTATATTTACCACATCCAAAGCAAATCTTTCCTCGCTGAAAGTGAACATAAATTCACGAGCAGAAAAGCTATCGGTGCGTTATAACGAACGAATGAATATGAATATGAAGCGATAGTCGCCCGTTGTGTACGCGCCTTTACATTAACATAAATTAATGGTGACAAGCAAATAGTTGGGGGTTGGAAGGTAACGAGTAACGAGGGTTGTTTATTTCGGGTTGAAATAAAAAGTTATTAATTCCATCCCTCGTGTGATTTATATTGACGGCTTCGGCTAAAATGGGCCGAAGCGCCCAAGAATTAACCGAAAAAAACGAAAATTAACCAATTTTTACGAATAAGTGAAAGCGCGATGGACGCGCGTGTACGGTGTAGTGTAGCCAATCTTGAATTGAATTTCTTAGCCTTAGGCTTTGGCTTGTGGCGATAGCCGGCTTAAAATGGCTTCATATAAAAATTAGAAATGTCGCACAAAATAATTATGAATCACAAATTATGAATGTGAACAGCGCAGCGCTCGTCACCCATTCCAAAAATTGTTTCTGTTCTACCAATCAGTGTTTCAAATCTCCATCCATTTGCATGCTCCAATACATTAACATTTTTCACTCAACACGTTATACAGTAGTCATGCAAAAAGCAAACATGCGATGACGATTGTCCACCGTTCGTTAGTGCTGCTATATCCATGAATATGTATGGTATTGATTTACATACAACCGTCAATATGGTACGTCTGTACAGTTTACATGGTAGGGATCTTCTCCTTAGCTGAGGTACCATTATATCATAACTAGATTGTGCCAGCAATTACGTCCGCGCGAGAAACTTTGGATGGATAAACTCTTTATTGAAACACCAGAGAATAAAAAGGGTGTGTTTAATGGTGTACACACGTAAGTTGTATACCTTCCATCTCCATCATCAGATCCGCTCGCTGTGACCATAATATTGTATTGTCATGAGCACTTGACAGGCAAGCAAAATTTCATCTCAATCGGTTGAGGATAACTACTGCTTTAAAATTTTGTTGCAAGATTTGATCCGATGCTACATAATTATATACATAAATGCGTACATACAAACATTGCAAGTAAAATAAAAGGTTGTGGCTGTGCGGCGAAACACAGACGTGTGTGTTTAACGCGGCGCTACTACAGTGCGGCTCACACAGACGGCACGCCATTGCCGGAAGACACACACGGTCCGTAACGGTGCCTAAATGTAAAAACCGGTTCTGCAGTTTGGTTATTAGTTCGCTAACACAATTTCCTTGTCCGTAGGGATGCGGTAGAATTGCTGATAGAAGCCGGTGTCGACCCCAACATCCAGACCGACAACGGCACCGCACTACACGAGGCGGTCTCCTTTGCGAGAGCTGACGTCGTGAAGGTGCTGCTCGAGAGAGGAGCAGACCTGAGAGCCAGGAACAGTGCTGACAAAACTGTCAACGATCTTATCCCGGAGTACCACGAGAAATTTACGAGAGAAGTCCGTATGGTTATTGAAGGTATGGCACAAGATAATAATCACCATCAACCATCGGCCCCCACTGCTGAGTACAGTGTCTCCCCTCAGTTTTGTGAGGACATTTAGGCCATAATCCACCACTGGGGCCGCTCCAGATCAGTGGATTCTATACCTCCGAAAATAAAAACACAATAATAAAATATATATATCGCTCATTTGCGAAAAGAACGTATTGTCTACTCAATATATTGTTAAGGAGATAACCCGTTCAATTATTATTTTAAAATAAAAGCGGTGGAGCCTAGTGGGAGAACGTCCGCCTTCCAAAGAGAGATCCGTGAGTTAGAATTCCAGTGCGGGCACGCACCCATGTGTTTCTTGTAAAACATATGTACGTAATTATCACTCGCTTTTGGTGGAGGAAAACATCGTGAGGAAACCCACATTCCTACCCGAATATTATTTCGAAAGTAGGTATGTTATTCACCAATCCGGACCACGGGGGCGTGGTGGATTATGGCCTAATCCGTCTCAGGAAAGTGAGGGGGGACCCGTGCTCAGCAGTGGGCGGACTAGGTTGATGACGAAGTTGATAATTGAAAAATATTATCGAGTTTGATAAATTGCAATCTCTTCTTTAGAATTCATCAACAACAGGAGCTCAAACCACAGTGAGGAGGATTTACCACGGTTCCCGGTTCACCCCGTCGATTACAGTCCCACCGCCCCTGTGTAAGTTCTAACCTCTATTTTTATATGAGTAAGGTTGTAATTGGATTGAAATGTCGCAACTGTTACAGTCAGCTGAGGAAAACTAGAAATGAAACATTATAATAATTCGAATAATTACACATTTTTATGAAGTAAATAGTACAGATTTGTTGTTCTATTTTTTTCAGCTTTCTGTTCAATTTCGATACAAAATTATAAAAGAAAAAAAATGTTAAATTGAATATATTGTTACCAAGTGCTTTTTGGAAAGAATAAGAAAGCTAGTCCCAATGAATTGTTTCAGTAATCGATATATTTTTAATAATTATCTATAACAAAACTTCAACCATCAACATAGGTATAATACTAAAAAACAAGATATTCGCTTTCCGACAGGCACTGAGTGTAAAACTTTCTATAGAATAGAACATCTCATCAAACTTCCATTTATCATGGCGCGGGGCCTATCTTCCTATTCTATAAGTCGGGTTTCAATAACATACTAACATTGCATGCATTTACTTCAAACAACCGAAGGGTCGCATAAACGTCTTTGTGGTGTCTGAAATACTCTAAAAGCTGCCATTCAAAGAGAAGGGACGTTCCTACCTGTAATTACTCAAAGATTCCACGGAAAAGGGCTGTAAACATTTAGGTTTAATTGGAGCGCGTTTCAACCAACCCCGTCACCTTTGAACTACTCTGATTGCTGTCTCGGATGCCCTCTTTTTTAGCTTTTTTTCTTTTATTCAGTTCTGTCCTTTTTGTTTTGTTTCTATATGAACGCCCTTCAAGCGCTAAATACGATTATATATGTATTTCACATTCTCTCGTCTCTCTAATAGTAATGTTTTCTATAAAATCACGCACAGTTAAATTCACATGAGACGAAGCATCCATTTCCTTTAAACGAAAACCGTCTCCATCTCTGCTTCTGAATAATGGATGAAAAACAAAAAAATAAAAATAAAACGATGAAAACACGTTCAATGGTTGTGCCTCATTAAAATGTTCCGTGTCTTTGATTTTGTCTGAAAACGGCCAACGGAGATGTCTGTAATGTTAGGAAGAGATTCCCCCTTTGATGGGCAAAGGTTCTAGTTAAAACGAGGACTTTCACAAATAAAGAGACACGCAGACGCCTTCGAAAAGATAAACCGTATACATTAATCAAACGAAGTCCTACGAAAGTGGAAGTTTATTAAAGTAAAACTTGATCTGATCAATTAAGTAGTTTAATTAAAAACAATAATTGTTCAAATTGTAATTACAATACTAATCTAAATTTCATAGTTTACTTGTGTTTTCTTAGATTTCATGTTTCAATTTACAGGTCTTTGGTTAAATCATCTTCTAGTTTCTCGCATGGCACTATGACTAATAAAAATGCTTGTTTGCAAGACTTAAAGACATTGTTTCGCGAAAAAGATGCGACTAACGTTAATAATAAAATAACATTAGCTAAAAGGGTATCTCCAAAATATGCGAGTAATGACTCTCTTGACTCTGAACTTATCGTACGAACAGATAGCTTTCTCACAAAACAGAAATTCATTCAAAAAATCGCACTAGAAACAGATGCGCGTGACGGCGAGATATTAAAATCAAAAGTGTTTGTTGAACATTGCAAAGTACTCTCAGAGCTTCAAGCCCTGCACTCGACTGTAGTCAAAGATAAAAAACCATCTTCTAACAGCAAACAAATTGTAAACTCTAGCGTGTTCAAAAAAATTTCGAATATATGGCCTGGCTTAGACCCTGAATACAACACTAGGTCCAACAGACTGGATAGTATGGATAAAAAGAAACCACCTGTACCCCTACCGAAACCAGTTAAAGCAACAGATATTGAATGCGATGAAGTTGATAAAGTTAAATCCAACAAAACTGTACGTTTGAGTTGGTCTTTAGAACAGCATTCAACTCGAGGCATCGATTTTGATGAATCCATATATGAAAATGTCGAACCGCAACAAATATATGAAAATATGTCAAATCTTAAAGATAATCTTGAGCCAATATATAATAATTTGGCTAAGATAAATGTGCCAGATGACGTTAAAGCTTACAATATGTCCACTGATGATAATATTTATGCGTCTATGACAGGTGGGGAGCTAAATAAAGATCTTTTAGCAGTACCAAGTAATAAGCCAGAAGATATTTATTTAGAAATGACACCACGACCACCACGCAAAAGACTGCCATCCGTTTTGTTACCTACCAGAGTATCCGTCAGAAGACGTAGTGTGTCCGTCGATTACGTCAATTATGACGAGACGTTGGAACTACGTTGTAGTAAAAATAAAAGGATGAATAATAAAATAAAATCCATACCCGACTGTTTCCATTTTGGAAAAGATTTAAATCCACCGTACAACATGCACATAAGAGGTATTTCTGGATGTCTGTTTGAAAGTAGAGAAGAAGAATATATTAATATTTACGAAGTAAATCAAAGGACTTTTAATGAAGATGTGCCTCCATTTATAAAGAAACAACTGAAGGAATCAAAAATGCCTTGTTATTGCAAAGACTTATCAAACGATCATTCAGAAGACAGTGAATATCTGCATTATTATAGTTGTGACCCAGTTAACGAGGACGAGTCGCAATACTCTTCCTTGCCAGACTTTAAAAGTCCATTAAAAACTCACAAATTCAAAGGCGATGTCAGCGACTATGTTGCTTTCAAAAAAATGGAAAGTAGCGATATATCCACCGATCAGGCAGATACGAGTGAGAAAAAAAATCCAGGCATATTAAAGAAAAAAATTACCCAATTGGTACAACTTGTTGTCGAATGGTAGAACATAATAATTATATAATATAATATCTTAAGTGCATTTATTTTACTCATATTATATTGTTACTAACGTTCCATGATATGTTTTTTGGTGCTGGTGTATAATTTTCTATTTTCGTTTATTAACAAGCTTATTTCATGATATCATTATTTGTCATTTTAATTTATTTTATGATTTGTTTTTCATTTTGCTGCTCTATGTGTTTTACAGGACAGCCCCAGAGACCCCGAAAATACCTAACAAAAATTACAGCTTATTATCATCACCACCACAATCGTCTCTAACAAAAAGTCATCCAAAGAGTTTTGTTCAAAAGATTGCTTCTAAATGCTTGGGCCTCAAGGCGAAGTTTAATTCGGCTCCTAACATATCCAACGACATAGGCACAGAATCGGAGGTCGATGTTACATCTAGGTCGGCAAAGCAAAAGACCAACACTAACACCTTGCTTATAGGCAATAGCAAATTCTTCAATATACTGTCGAAAAAAGAGGAATCTGGTGAAATAGTTTGCAATGATGAATTCGATACCATATCACTAGACAGGTTAGGTACTCTAAACAGAGATTCCGTTGTTAATAGGAGCAACAGGAGCTGTCCAGGATTTAAAACATCTTTACCTAATATATCAGAAAATAATGAACTTAGCGATCACGAATCTATTGCGGAGTCCGTAATTATTACTGATTTAGACTGTGATACGTTCGAGAAAAATGCAAATAGTTTAAATGAAGCCATTAACTACAATCCACTCAATATATTTGAGCCCAGAGAACGAAATACTATTATCTCGAATGTGCCATCTGGTTCAACTCATTTAATTAATGACTACTATGAGTCGTATGAATTTAATAATTCAGAAGGCGTCTTAAAGATTAATTCTTTCCCGCGTCCTGTTCCTAGACCTATGGCTACAAACAGAAATAACAATGACGACATGATTTATGAAAATGTGATGAGCCTTAGGCCCAAACCGACTCCGGCAGCTAGAACACATATTCCTGTGAAATTACCTCTAGACGAAGTTGAGAAGAAAGTTTTATATGAAAACGTTAATGTTTTAAAAAAACCAGAACCGCCCAAGAGAACCTTTTTAACTTCACAATCAAGTGGCTTAGAAGGAGATAATTCACGTAGTGTTAGCAGGTCATCAACGCTGTCTTCTGACTCAATGCTTGATGAAACCAATTTGGAAGATATTTTCCTGTCACAGAAATCTAAATCTTTTAAGCACGGGCAAGTACCACCATATAATTTGGGTTCTTATAAACCTGATCTGCGCCGAACTCAGTCTATTGCATCTGATTCTTCAGATGCAACAGATGCTAGTGCTATAGAAAATGTCGATTGTAGTGATGTCGCGGAACTAACGAATTTGAACGCCTTGTATATGTCCATGACTGGCACCTTACCTAATAAGAAAACTAATAATGAAAAGAAAAAGGTACTTTTTAGGCATAAAACGTTTACTAACATAGAAGTAGATAGAAATTCTGTTAAAGTCAAAGATTTACCTCAGTGGAATAACGAATTCCTAAAAGAGACTCTGGCGCATTATCACATCAGAGGCACAGGACATTGCATTTATAATGCACCCTCCGTTAAAGAGTTTTTGTACATTTTCAATAGAGATACACTGTACAAAGACGTACCTCCTTTTACTAAAGTGCCGAACGACAAAAGAGACAGTTACTTTGAAACTGCTATTTGCTTTTGTAGACCGAGACCGCCTAAACATCACAATAGTGCTGAAGACTTATTAATGGAAAGGCCTCCACAAGACGTAGAGGAAAAAGTTTCCATAGACGTCGACGTTTTGCAAAATAGAAGAGAAATTTTCGCTACGTCGTTCAAATGCTTTTGTGATTCGGGAACATGCACCTTTCATTCGACTCGTCGCGAATCACTTAATGATCTAGTTGTCAAGTTTTCGGCAATAAAAAAGAGCATTTCAACTCCAGATATCACCTTGGCTCCTTTGTTTTCGACTATTTCTAGGCCTAAAACAAGTTTACCAAAATATACTGCGCCTCTCGAAGAACCTTACGCTGTTGTTAGTGTTGAAGATATTTTACTCAGAAACAAACCCGATAACCAAAATGACGGTGAAACTTATTCTATAATGACACAATCTACGTTGTCTTCGTCAGGATCTCGCATGTATTCGATAAAAGACATCGCAGAAGTGATCTCGTTGAACAAATCATCATCGACCGCCTCGACTCTGTCTAATGCCTCCGATCTGCATTTGCCTGTTAAAAAGTCAAGCTCCTCGGAATACTCCGGTCATTGGTCCTTGCAGTCGTGCAATTCGGACGTAACAATCAAATCTGACGCATCCTTCAAGTCATGTCACGCGGACTCTTCGGATGAAAGTTCCGACGGCACCTTGCACTCCGACGACGAATCCGATATGGAAACTATTAAATCCGACATTAGTACGGCTAAAAGGCCGTGGGTACACAGTGACTCTTTCAGGTTCGGGAATAACACAAGGCCTGAAATAGCCACTATTGTCGAGGAGGGTCATAGTTCTTTTGAAGAGAATGTTGAATCGATATCATCGAAGTTTGAGAGCGGGATAAGCGTTGAGGGATCGGAAAGTTCGTCGTCGGGGGGCGAGGACGATAGCGGTGTTCCGAGGGGTGATGTGTCGCTTGGCGCTTCGCTTGAGCGGGGTTCGGTGTCGGGGGGTGTTCGCAGCGGGTCAGGCCGTCGGCGTTGGGACGAGTTGGAAGGCACGAGCGAAGGCGACGCGCTCAGCCTTTCTAGCGCTGCCTCCAGCTGCGCGCCGCTGCATCTGGCGCATCACCACGACTACAGCAAAGTCTCGGTGAGTTATTATCCTTAATTCATTTGATAGCGTAAGTAAATTAACAAAAGTTACTGTTCTTTAATTATGATCGAGAGACGGCATGCCGTCTCTTAATTCACCGATCCAAAGCAGATAGCATTAATATTAAGTAGCGGCTTTACCTTATTTAAAAAGTTTAAAGGCATGTTATCGTTAGTAAGAGTTAAACAATGCTGTGAATAAAATGACTAATGCTATTGAAATACCCCTTAATTTCATTACATTGCTGTTCCCATATTAAGAATCGACAGACCGTCACTTATCAATTAGGAGAAATTATAAACAGATATCGTGCTGCAAGCTGCCATTATTTGCTATATTTATTGCGTGGAACCCTTTGTCATTGAGAAGCCGATCCCCAAGCCAATTGCTTGTGGGAATAATACTTTTAATTAACAGCAATCAACTTCACTTAGAATTAACATTCAGCTGTGACAATGCAATTGTTTTTGTGGCGGACTGCAGAAACATTAACTCCAGTTAAAGTAGTTAAAGCTCTGTTCTATTGATGTTCATTTTAAGGTTGCATCTATTCGTAAAAGTATTTTGTTGTTTTTTTTTTCTTAAAAGAGAACACATAAGGACAATTATTATGACAGGAGTAGCCACAGAAGTCAAAATAATTGTCCTTGTGTGCGTGCATGCTGTATGCGTCCGTACAGGCGGACACGACATACAAGTCCTATTTGGTTACGTTCTATGATGATATAATAACTTGGGATTATAATATCATTCTCTATTTCTACTATGAATATGATGCAGCAATCTAATTTCATATGATTTTTTTAATTTTTTTTTCCCTATTCTTAGTATATTTATTGACAGATCAAATAGTTATTGTATCTGTCCGATTGGTTAACAAAAGGGAAGCTTGTTTCAACTATTGTATTAAACATAGTTGTAAACATTATGATGCTGTAACAATTATTATACACTATACAGCTTGTTTAAGTTATTTGAAATGCAAAATATGTTTCATAAGTCGTGTTATATCTACTTTGTTATCTATCCTTTATTTTCTTTGAAACGTTAAATTTATTAGTGAGACTTTGGCATAACTTGCTGATATACATTTGTAAAATTATCCATGACACAAAGAAATGAACGTTTTCTATTATTGGAAGTCAAAATACTGTTACTTATATTAATGAATGGACTGAATATAAAAATGTTTCGCCCAGTGATCTATTGGGCGGCCTATCAGTGACCCGGTCACGCAATGTCGCCCTTGATCTTACTTAATTAGTACCTAACATGTTATTCATACATTCTAGTCACGGAACGGTGTACATGCTATGCTTTAGGATCTGTCTGGGCCTTGTTATTCCACGCTATCAACACTAATAAGTATAAAGAAGTAAACTTACTTGTAAGTATGTCTGTGACGGTTAATCTCTGAAACTACTGATTTGACTCTGAGAATTAAGCGGGCGAAACCGCGAAATGCAGTCAGTATAATGTAAGATTCAATTAGTCTGTTAAACGAATGAATGAAACGAGCTTTGTTTGGTTCGTTTTTGTCGTGCGTTATTGATCGATATGTTTAAAATGTTCCAAGGTAACTAAGTTACTTCGTTTCGTTCATTCTTTCGTTTACGCAACTTTATCGTGTCTTTAACTTATGAACTGTCTCTAAACTGACAGAATTCTTCCAAATTGGATTGCCAACGCCTGTTTACATTGAGTGTTCTAAACTAAATATCTAGATTCTAGATACTAATGAATTAAGAAATGGCCAATTACATTTAATTTTAGCCTTGTTTAGATCGCTTGTTTTATACTCGTTTTTGAACACTTAATGTTAGGCTTTGTCAAGAGTGAACGATTGAATGTGTTTCTTCAGCCTCATCTGTGAACTGTGAACGAACCCTTTACAATTATTACTTTATTAATTTTTTTCATCTATCTATCTTTATGCAGGGGATTGGGCATTATTCTTACGTACATAGTACTGTGCTTTATCGAAATGCTTCGTTACGTCTGGGGCTAGTAAGGTTCAAAATGCTAATTAAATATTGAGATATAGGTACATATATTGATAAAAAATTGGTAAATTTTATTGACCTTAGTAATGTAATGAGTAATAACCGATATCAATTTGACGCGTCGCCAGTACTGCGTACCTATAATAAACAAGATTTTTACCTGGAAAACCTTCGACACCAAACAATGGCGTCGTATGCTGATAATGAAGATGAACGATCAGTAAATTTCTTTCACGATCAAGAGATTTATGAACTCGAAGTAAAACTTTTATTTCCTAATTAATTTCTTTTGCATTAATATCGTTCTACACTTAATCAACATCAAAGCTTATAAAACATGTGCGTAAGAGAAAGTGTGGAGAATGACGTGCGTTGAAATTCCACGATTAATAAAAATCGTGAGAAATGTTGTTAACATCATTGGACTAATTCTTCCCACGTGGTAGCGGTTAAAATAATTTTATTCTAGTTAATAACTTGCTTCTACGTGAATATATAAGACTAGCTGTCTGCCCTGCCACGCTTCGCTGTTGCACATTCGCACATTCGCTGATATGTCACTGATGAAAAAAATAGATAAAAACAATCCTTGATGCGGATTATATATCATGCTAAAATTTCAGCTCGATCGGTGCACAACTTTTTGAGTTTTTGAAGCGTACACTAACCAATGTAACATATATATAGATAGATAGATAGATTACAAGTACCTACAGACATTTTTAGACTTAAAAAATTTGATAAAAATATTGGGTAATTGAAATTATGAGTTTAGTATAATGATGGCCTCCGTGTCGTAGTGGGTGATGAGCTGACTGCCAAGTGTGAGGTTGCGGGTTCTATTTCAGCACAGGGTGTGGTCCACAGGCATTTGCACTGAGTTTTGACTTTTTGTTTGACTATGGTCCTCGTAGTTTCTCATTCCCTAGAGGTCAGGGTCTGTGTATGTGATTGTGCCGCGTTGTTTACTAATTTTAACAACGCTTCGGCTTTTGATTTGTCACAAGGCACACCTGTATTGGTTATGGACGAATTTGGCGCTCCCTACCACTCCCGTATTGACCTATTTAGCTACCAACGGAAGCGTCTTATTCTGAAAATACTCCTGGCATTGTCTTTATCAGATAGGCTGTGTACGCTTTTTCATTATCATTTAAGGCAAAAAGAATAGAATAGAAAATACTTTATTGTAAACCAGTTCAGAAATACACAAGGTACATAAAGAATAGAACTTATTGCAATAAATATAGTACAATGGGCGGACTAAGCTAGAAGCTAGAAGTTGTTTTTAATCTTCATCTGTGATCATTTAATCTTGATCAAGCAATTTAGAAATATCGGAAACTCCGATGCTTAAATAAATATTCATGGTTCTAACGGGGTATTTTGTTTGACGTTAAATGTTATGAATATGTATTTATTCTCAAAGCTTAAAATTTATCGTATCATTTAATTCCTGATACTCACGTTTAATTTAGAAATCACCGGTTATTATGTTAGATATTTCACGCAGCGCATTTGTTAGGTATTGGAAAATTGAAAAGACTTCATTCAATATATGTTACATTTCATCATAATTATCATCAACATCATAGGCCCATATTAATTATTTTCTATAGTTATTATTGAAGTTATGCGGACGATGTCACTTGCCGAAATCCCTACTTATATTATAAATGCGAAAGTAACTCTGTCTGTTGCTCTTTCACGCCTAAACTACCGAACCGATTGAAATGAAATTTGGTGCAGAGATAGTTTAGAGCCTAGAAAAGGACATAGGGTACTTTTTATTGCGAAAAAAGCATTCTAAGGGTTTGAAATAGGGGATGAAAGTTTGTATGGAAGTTTCGTCATTTTTGAAACTAGAAGCTTGATTTTTATTTTTTAGGCTTTTGATTAGATATAAATAAATTTGGCATTCAAAGTTTGTAAAAATTTACCCTTGAGGGGGTATAATAAATGTAGGGGATGAAAGTATGTATGGAAATATGTAAGGTTTCGGCTAAACCACTGCACCGATTTAAAAAAATATTTCACTAATGGAAAGCTATATTGACAGCGAGTAACATGGGCTATATGTTATCCCCATATTCCCGCGGGAACAGGAACTACGCGGGTGAAACCGCGGGGCGCAGCTAGTATACCATATTTATACAATTAACTTCTCAGTTATATACCAAGTACTCCGCATTATATCAAGATCCTTAATCCATCAACAATGGCGTCTCTATTTTTAGTTTATATTGTTACACTTGTACTCAGTTTCTCATCCCACATGTTAGCAACGCATCGCGCGAGTAACTCGCGAAGAAATTGGGCGGTCAGTCGTTTCGTCGCGTATGCGATCGACGCCTGCGTCTGTCGCGAGTTTAATCGATAAATAATCGAGATCGTTATCGATTACCCGCATCGAATCGATAATTAGGTGAAAGTGGTGTGTGTGATGTGATTGTGTTGTGGAGTTTTGAAAAGTGTTGTGCTTTTGTATGTAAGTATCGATAATGATAGTGGTGGATGAATGTGTGAATTTGAGTTATAATGATAAATGATTCAGTAGTTTAAATATAGGACATGGACTGGAATCGTAATGTCATGTGATGAAATCGGATAATAGGTAGTGAAACATCCTGTAGTAGGTTCATGGTTATCTAACTTTCCTCACCTTTTAGTACAATTTATAATACGTCCTTTTTTCTGACCTATTGTATTGTGCCCATTGTCAAAGTGATAATGTGAGAAAATCTCAATATGATGTCAAAATTATAAAAGCTTGTGTCAAGGGCCCTATAACCCAGTTCCAGCGTTTCGTAAATTCACATCTATAAATACATCGAAGAATTGTGTAGCGGAGTTCTCGAGACACTGTTTCCTTAATTTATAAATAAAACAAACATGTGCTTCGGTAACCCGAATTACATTGTTGTTGATAGATTTGAACTATCCATTATGATAATCATGATTGATTCTCCACTTATCTCCTAATTGGTGTTTATGTTTGGCAGCTTTCTCTGTCGGATTTTAATTTTTAACCTTAGCGTAGTTTACACGTATGTTACATTTTTTTTGTTTAACTGAGTGACGAGACGAGCAAGTCGTTCGCCTGATGGTAAGCGCTACCCTTGCCCACAACAGTTACAGTGCCACCCAGAACTTTGCGTTGCATAATCTTGCGCGGCACTGCACTGCGCTCGCCACCCTGAGACATCGGCTCTAAAGTCTCGTATGACCTGTAATTTGGTTGGAAATAGTTCTTCAAACTGGAACACAGTAATAGTAGCACATACTGCTTGACGGGTGAATATCTGGCGGTCTCTTGCAGAAGAGGCCTACCACTACAAACTACGTTATTTGATTCAACCTCGATCGATCGATTTGGAAAATGGTAAACAGATTACGGCAAAGGAAAACTTAGACAAGAAACCGGCACTAACGAAGTACCTATACATTACCAACGGAATATATACCATTGATATATGCAAGAGACTGGCTCTTAATTCAAGCGTATTGTGAAATCTACCATATTCGCCAGCATAAACGTTTCTAATTCATATTATGAGTCCCAACAATGGGAAAATGGGATGTTGCGCTGTTATCCAAAACCATCACTTTGCGTTTATTACAATTCGTTTTTAACACGATATTTATTATTCGTTTCAATTTATTTTTTCTATTCAAACAATCTCCGATTGAACAATCGGAGAATCTAGAATGTTTTCTGAGTAGCAGCGAGTGAATAAACGCAATTGTTTAACTCGAGAAAATGAACTGACATTGAGATATTTAATTGTGGAATCCCATTGTACATTAACTAAGCTATCAAATGCTCAACACAGGTCAGCGACACATGGTGACCCATAAACACTTGCCAACTTGCTTAGAGTTTAAAATATTGCAAGTAGTCTCTCCAAATTGTTGTAAACACCTTTACACTTATAGTTTCCCTTATTGTTTATACGATTTAGATCATTTGACGTAATTTCTAATAATTCTTAGGTCGGCATTTTCTCGTTCACGTTTTGATATGTCGAAAATCCAGGATTTACGGAAATAGCGAAACGTCTGGTGTTTGGCCGAACGCCAGTACATATGGACCTATATGTTTGCATGAGAAGCTAGTAGTTTACTCGATGTAATGCGGTTTTTTAACGTCTTTAATGCCAAAGGTTAGGACACGAAATTTTTGTCAAGGTTATATTTTTCAGACCGTTTCATGACTGCTTTGGAATCTTTTAATCTTCTGTTGTTATTGTTATCATCGTTATTTTTCTGTTTTGTTATTTTCTGGTTGATGTCTGTGTTGCCAGTATCTTACGATTTCAGATTTTCATAGTTATTGACCTGTTTCCGTTCTTTGAAGAGCATTTAGTATGATGCAACTGTGTAAGCGTGGAATGGTATCATTTGTCTTTCACATCATCAGATGGACCATGACATCATTCCTGAACAAAACGACCATAATTACATTCCAAGAAACCATATACGATATCGCTTCCCAAAATATGCTTTGGTGCAAAATGAATATGTTTAACTCTATTCCCATTATTACAATTTGTATTGCAAAGAGGTATTTAGTTCTTTACTCAACCATAGCTATAGTTACTGAATAAGCTCAATGAATTGATGAATAACGTGTAAAATTATTAAAAATACCCTATCTAAGCCATGTGCTAACGATTGCAACACAGACGGACATGTGGCCAGCAGCAGATGCGCATACCGCGTATTGTAAACTGTGCGTTTCACTATTAACTATATCGATTTCGTCACATACATCTGGGTTAGCGGGACTAGCTGAAATGAGTGAAATATTGACTTAAATGTTAGCTGTAGATTTAACGTGTTCAGTAGTATTGATAGATCGTATAGGTACATACCTGTCTAGGACAACTGAAATTGACAGAATGGGCTCAGTTTTAATACATCTAATAGTTTCGGTATGTATAATAGACAAATTTATTTCTGGAACCCCTGAAACTTTATCAAAATCAACTAAGTTTTGGCCAAAACATTCTTCTTATACATCTTTTATTTCGGGTACGACAGTCGACACCAGCCCCTGTTTCAAGAGGGTTTTAGACCTAACCCCTTTCATAACTTTATCAGCCTCATGTTCATTCCCTGCTGAAGAATCCTTTCAATTAATGTTAGAGATCCATCGTTTTGTCTTAAGCAGTTAGTGGAAGCTATCCATCGATAGTCATCGCTTCAACTATTCCCTGCTCTTCGTCAATAGCGACCATTCCTTTTTAAGCTTGTTTATCCTACTTGTGACTTTAGTGAGGGTACTGAATTATTCTTATCATTTGTATAATACTATCTAAGATCTTGGTAGTACCATTAGTTTCGTTCAATTTTTTATACACCACACAAGTTACAGCAGAAAAAGCGTTTTAGTTTACGTATGGAGCACTTTGTTTAAACAAAACGTCTACTCTTAATGCTTATCGATCTTCTGCTTTTCAACGGTCTCATATAAAATTATTTCTTAGAAATCTAAAATGATTTACACCATTGCTGTCCACATCAAACCCCAGATGAAATTAACCCAATCTGTCACGGTCAATGTTCATATTCCTCATTTACCCATATCAATCCAGTTCCATCCGCGTTGGCGCCGTATTAATGTGTCATGATATACAAAGCAACTGTAGACCAGTAAACAATGTTCAGAAGTTTCCAGTTTTCTACTGAACAATACACAGTACTCTTGGGTGCGGTAATGTGTGTGTGTGTGTGATTGTGCTTAAGCAATTAGCTGTGGCGCCTATTTTGCAATACACACACTTAAGAATACTCGTAGTCATTGACTGGATACCTGTCATGACAGATTTCAATGTATGTTATAATATTAGGCTTATGATGATTACGATGTTTAATTCTATAACTAGTCTCTTAGTACAGACACGACTTTTAAAAACCATGCATTTTTACAATTCAAACGCTTACGTCTCATATTCATAGAGAGACATGCAAAATAAATCAAATATGATTAAGAAAACTAATGAGTAACTGATTATGGTTTGAGTTTGAGAAGGAAATTTCTCGAGCTTCTTATTAAGACAGGCGCATTAATAAGTACGAAGACTCCTTACTGGTTTATTCTCTTGATCTTAATGCGCCATGAGGGCTGTGCTCGCGCACGAAAATTTATATCTTGGCCCTTTGATGTAGAAAGGTACTTATGATTGGTTGTTTTCGTAGAAATACTGCCTTTGTAGTTTGCCTGTTAATTTGTTTATTGAAAATTACGGTCATACTGTTCATGAACATTGACGTAAAATTACGATGAAAATAAATCGCTTTCAATTATATAATGAAACTAGCTGAACCCTGCCACGCTTCGCTCTGGCACATTAGCACATTCGCTGATATGTCACTGATGAAAAAAATTGATAAAAACAATCCTTGATGCGGATTATATATCATGCAAAATTTTCAGCTCGATCGGTGCAGAACTTTTTGAGTTTTTGAAGCGTACACAAACCTACATAACATTTTTATATATATAGATTGTTATTCAGAGGTTGCAATATCATATCCTACTAATATTATAAATGCGAAAGTTTGTGAGGATGGATGGATGGATGTTTGTTACTCTTTCGCGCAAAAACTACTGAACGGATTTGGATGAAATTTGGCACACAGATATTATTACCTAGATTTCCACATAGAATTATTTTTAACCCGGAAAAATTAACAGTTTCTGTTGGATGATACTCATTGCGGATGAAACCACGGGGCGTAGCTAGTATAGTCTAAATGAGTTACTTTGATTCCGAAGCGTTGCATTTACTACATTTACTGTTAATTAATTTATCCTGTTTAGATCCTCGTAACCCATATGTTGTTAAATTACGTGTGTTTACTTGTTTTGGAATCTGTTGTATACGTCAATGGTATTTTCAATTGCTTTATGCGGTTTGACTAACTTTTTACTTACAAAATGTTGATCCCATGTACGTGATCAGTTTCTGAATAGATATGTACCTACCTATGTGATACCTGGGGTTTGAGAGTAGCACTGAACGGTATCGACTCACAATAGACACAATAGTCCAGCCTAGATAGTTAAAAGTGTGGAACTAAGAGCCGATTGTCTCTACCATAGTTATAATGCATATAGTATTTTACAGCTTATCTTTGACTCTGTAATCGAATTTGTTTCTAATGCCTAAGCTGAGGTCGTAATAAAATAAACTTTTAACTGAGACAAAGTGATTGTTTTATGGCTTTGATCAATGATCATTCGTATGCCGATAACCCAAAAACATTACTTCGTGTAAGAAAACACAAGTTAAATACTTTACGTACCTATTGTGTTCATAATTTGAGTTTTTGAAAGTGAATTGAGGATCGATGAAATCATCGATGGTCCACGCAGAAATGGAAATTCACATATTCGTCATTATTCTTGATACAGAATAGGAAGAGAAAAGGATTATCTATCTTCTTTAACGTAATAGCCATTAAAATGGTCCATTCAGTGACCGGCTGTGACCAATTTAAGCCTCATCCGCGACTTAGTATTGAATTACTTGAACCACTTGGGCCGTATAACGCTGTCCTAGTCATAGGCGGCAGCGGGAAAGTCCAAGAGAGTACGCTTTGAAGTTTTTAGCACGTTCACTGTTGAAAACACAACGGTGTGTGCGGATCCGTAACCGTGGCTAGACAAAAAAATCGGCTCAGCAGTCAGTGTTAAAACATCATCTCGATATACCTCTACAGTCAACTCGAGAGTTAAATCGATTAATTACTCGATAATCGTATTAATAATTCCATTTTTTTTTTCAAGTCAAAGTGTTAAACATTCGCGAACTGAATTCATATTTACTAGATACAAACGAGTCTTATTCATGCACAGATTAGTATCAAGGTATTATTTTGACAATCCTCGACGTTTCGATCAAGTTACATTGACCGTAGTCACGAGAAGACTGGGAAATGTCACCATCGAGAGCTTCAACCAGAGTTTCCAACTGCCCCCGCTTGCAAAACATAACTGTCACGATACACCACACTAACAGTATCCGACGTCACACTCGAAGATAAATCGCGCGCGAATAAGAGCCGTCTGGTAATATAAATATTGGCCTTGAATATCGGTATTTGTAGGACCATGGCTCTGACAGGGAATCATAGGGCTTAGGATCTATGTGTGCGATTATGACGCGTTATTATTATCTGGTGGTCGTTTTTTTTTTTTTATTTGACTGAGAGACGAGACGAGCAAGTATTACTACTACTTACTATTTATCTACAAAAATTCTAAAATCTAGACACATAAATGTAAACAGCAGCCCTTAATGTGTTCTGATTTCCGGCCATCGTAAAATATGATGGTAATTCTTAGAATCACTGGCCAAAGTAAAATAAGTAATACTGGCCATAGTAATAAATGACAAAAATGTTGACATTGTTGAGAATCAAGAGTAAAAAAAATACAAGCTCAGAAAAAGTCCACGAAGTAGTCATCCAAAAGCTTGTGACTTGGACCCTCCGCAGTACCTACCTACTGATTCAAATAAGCTATTACTCAATTGTGGCATTTATCCCGCTCCTGCGATGACAACGAGACGCAACACGAATAGATAGGCTATTTACGTCGATCACAAATTGGTCATTAGGATAAGAAATTGATTTGCACAAAAAGTAGGCTTAGGCTAACTACATATTTGCGCTTTGTCTCACAACGGTTTGACGTAAAAACGTTTAGATTCTAAATAGTAAGTGGCATGATCCTGGACCCAGAAAAACCGCTACGTATATCAAATTAATTACACACGGATTAATAGCTCGATTTGATCTAATGTTTCTAAAACCTAACACGAATAGTGTCAGATCACCGATGCATAAGGGAAATCAAATTATGACCCAAAATCTACAGAAACAATACCGTTCACCTTAAAGTATTCTACAAAGGCAATAAGTTCACAAAAACACCGATGCGGCTGATGGACAATGTTCACTCGCTGGCCCCAAAGCCAGACCAAGTCCAAAGCCAAGACCAGGCTTCTGACTGCCATGTGACCTTGCAGCCCACTCCGCCCAAGAAGCCGCCTCGACGGAATCTCTCGGTTTCTCCCACTCACGCCAACTCGCCTTCCTCTGGCTACAGCTACGAGCTGAGGGTTCACGCGAGGAGTCAAGACGATTTGGATGATATACAGGTAAACTGTCTTGGTTAGACCAGGTCGGGACAGGTTTGGGACGTGATAGAGATATTGAAACTGTTTATCAGTAAATTAACTTACGGCATTACTATTGAGCAGGCATGTTATTAGTGTAACACGTTACAAAGGACTCCACACCAAAGCAGTTTGTGTGATGGTGATCAATGCTGGTGATCTCGACAGCGTCGAATAGTTCGTCGGGTATAAGGCTTAAGTGTGTGCTTGTAATGAAAGTTGAAAGCGTGAGAGGACGGCTGATGTTTGCAACGTCTGCTTCTTCGATAAGTTTTCTAATCGCAACTATCTTTGTTACAGGGTGCCAAACACTACCTCAAACACGGCCGCTCGGTCGATCACTACGTCGACAGCAAACTCTCCTACTCAGAGTACGAAGAGAATCACAACTCCCCTCGAGTGGTCCCCATCCCCAACCCTCGACCCAGCCTGAAGCAACGCTCGCAACCCGTGGCCATCACGGCTATGTACGAAAACGTAGTCATAAAAGAACAGAACCCCAGACGGAAACTTCGTAGAAATAACTTCAACGACAGCTATGATCCGAGAATGACAGCGCGGAAGTATTCCCACCAAGAGAAATCTTCCCTTGAGAGTCTATTAGACGATCAGTCGATGAATAGTCCGAGCGATTGTGAGCGGTACTACGACGGGCCGAGGGCTGGTATTCCCCTATCTCCGACGCATTACGAACAGCCTCCCACGCCTGACCATCCGCCGCCGTCGGCGCGGCAGGCCGAGAATAGCATACACGAAAGGATCAGACCTTTGAGTCAGGTTAGTCCTGATTGTAGCTAGTTTTAGGCCACGAAGCACTTAGCTTGTTAAGATTAGTTGGTCTATTGATTTAACTCCAATTTGATTCGTACAGTGCTTGGCAGTGAATATAGCACGCTTGAAAACCGCAATGTTTCTTTAGTGCCATCACCAATAGGCGATGTTTTTACACAAGCAACTTATTGTTTGATATTATTATGTATCCTATTTTTATATTAAAAATAGAGTTTTATAAATAAATGTGGAGTTAAATCTTGAGACTTGAGAAACAGTGGAAAGTATTCTAAACGCAAATAAAATATTATTCTGATCACAATAATACTTATATTGCACAAATTTTTATCCATTGTTTCTACACAATAATAAAAATGTACTTTAAAGTTCACGATCTATTTGTATTTGCTAACCAATTGCCGTACATTTTGTTTTATTCACTTGCATGAGCATGCTAATAGCATCCACTTCTTTATTTTTTCTTTATAATTTATAATATTTTGAACATTTCAGCTTATAATGGAAGTTGTAGAAGAAATAAGAATTAGAAAAAAGTCGCAGGGTGACATAACGAATACCTGATTTAATTATTATTTTGGAAGTAACAATCCCTGCCAAGAAACACGACAATGTTAATAAGAACATAAAAAAAAAAACCGTACTTACATATTAAACAGTGTGCAACAAAATTATTGAACTAATTATTATAATAATTGGTTATGAACTTTTGGCTCTTGTTTTATAATAATATTATCGATGTGTCATTTTTCTTGGCGTCAACTGTACACCCTAGTCTTATGTTTTGTTCTTATGGTGCTGCGTAGAATTAGTTACAAAATTATATCGATATTTCCTGTAAAAAAGTTTTATGTTATCTTTGTTAATTGGACGTACTTAAGTGAAAGGGATCCCCAATCTACATAAAATCATTTTTGAGATATTATCATTTAAAGTTTAAAACGTATTATCGTGCCCAGTACCCCGATTCCGACGAATTCATTCCCGATCCGACGCATTTGAAAAACGACGTTCTGATAGTAATTGTGAATCACGTTTTTTGAATGCGTCGAATCGGGAATGAATTTGTCGGAATCAGATTCGAAAGCTTTTCGACTCTTATGAATATGAGTGCAGATGTGGGTTTGTTCTGATGAAAAACAGCGGTTTTTTAACACGTTGACTGCTAAAAACTAACGTTTTTTTATAATGTTACACGAGAGCGGGAAAACACACCTCTTGTGTTAGCGCAGATCACGTGCCGGCTGTGCGGCGAAACACAGACGTGTGTGTTTAACGAGGCGCTACTACAGTGCGGCTCACACAGACGGCACGCCAGTGCTACAAAACACACGGTTCGTAACGGTGCCCAAATGTAAAAACCGGTTCAGCAGTCAACGTGTTAACTGACCGATAATATCGATATATCTAGCATGAGCTTGGTGCACCAATTTACAATGTTGTGGGTTGGACCCTTTTCGCTTAACTACGTCCAATTAAGGTGCTAAAACTTACGTCTCGGTGCTTAATTAAGTCGTAAGAAAATATATATCCTTATATTTAATTAGCATAAGGTAAAGAAAAAGTATTTTTAATTTTATTGAATAATACAATTACTTTTCATTACGTTAAGTTTTCTTCGTAAAGTAACCTCATTTCATTGTTTCTACTTTGGATCTAGTAATTAGTAAAACCATCAGTTGAAAACAGAATTTTTATTGTTATTCAACGAATTTGTATTAAAAAGTTACCTAATATAATATAATAGTTTATTCCTATTGGAACTATTTTACTTTTCAACGGTTTATTTCGATGCATTTTTTTGTCACAATGTAATTTTAGCATTGTTTAAAAATAAAAATAAAAACATTTGATTTTTAGTTTACTTATAGGTTTAAGTAAATAACTTTGTATGGTATACATTTTATTCGAGAAAAAAATATGGATTGAAAAGAAAAAACAACCCTGTTTTGAACAGCCGGGTAGTAAGTGACCTTTTTTAGATTGGTTTAGATCCAATAAATTATTACCTATCTAACTTGCGGATAAATGTATGTGATAACAAAACAATGAATTCGGAGAATCGATTTATAACATTCGATGATCTAATTTGGAATTTAGATGTGTCACAAAAATAAATGTACATAATTATTTACCTACATGACAGTATCTTCCTAAAGTAGTTAGGTATTATATTGTTTACATTAAAATGTTATATTGTAATTAACTATAGTTAATTTACCACGTCATTTAACACCTTCAGTGCTGATAACTGTCGTGTTTTTCCATAACTTGCCGCGAGTGCGGGAAAACACAACTGTTGTGTTTGTTGTGTGGGAAAACACTATGGAGTGTGCAGAGCCGCAGCCGTGGCTAGACAAGCAAATCGGCTCAGCAGTCAAATTGTTAACATTAACACCTAGTGAGTAAATGGTCAAACGCGAGTTTAAATTAAAAGAAATACGGATTTTCAACAAATTTTCTGAATGTTACAGCATAATTTTTAATTCGTAGATTGGCAACATTGCTGTATTAAAAAGTAGGTTGTTTTGTAATTCCAAATCTACTAAATTACGATGATTAGACTGATATACAAAACAAAATATTCCCAATTGAATTTAAAGTATTTTTAAGTTTTAATTTTATGTCTTGTTAAGTTAATATTGATTTAGAGTTATGTATTATTTTCCATATTATTTACCTTATAATAAATTTCTTTTTTTTTATATATGTGTTTGTTATTTTTTCTTATTATGATTTTTATGCACTTTTTTAGCTTGCCTGTAGCTGTAGCAAGGACTTTTTAGATCGTTTTAGACCTGTAGGTATGTACCTAGTTGTATAACCCTTATATGCACCATGATGCTGTTAATACATCATTGAAACATTTTTATTACTATATTTTCCGTAATCCTAATTTATTTTGCTGATAATTTCAATGTTTTGTTTAAATTGTATATTATAAAATCATACATTTCAAATTAAAACAATAGGATTTGATCATAAAAATAGCAAGGTTGATGAAAATTACCCTCTTTTTTGATGCGAATTCATAAATGATGTCTTATGAAATCTCATAATAGCAGGATGGCTCCTACATTGAATCGAATTCGTTCTCAAGAAATAAATTCTCGCATTAAGTGCAGCTAACGACAAAGATTACTGAACATGTTCTAATTTCCAATTTAGTTTCACTCACGGAAAATACTAAAATCTTGAGGAAAAAAGTAAATTCAAAGTTTGACAAAAACATTTGAAAATCATCTTAGGTTTGGCATAATTTTTTTTCCAATTTTAATGATTATTTATACCATTTAACTCATCAACTAATTCTTCTGACATAAACTAACGCCTAGGTTATCAACTTATCACACAGAAGAATAACATGTTATTAATATTATTTCAATGGTTATCAGTTCGAAGTATAGGGAATTGCTATCAATTTAGTTTCCATTGGTTGGAAAGTGACAAGTTGACTTTATATCGTTTGACAGAACTCAACCAAAATCTAGACTAGTTTGTAGAATTGTTGCTGCTCGCGCGGATGCATACAAAACGCTCCGACGCGCGGGCGTCTTTTCTATAAAACTGCACGGGTATCCGCGTAACTCGGTTTTTGCCCTCAGACATTCTAGACTCGGCCTAGTGCCTAGGTAAACATATCGTCAAGCGCCTTACAAAATCGTATTGCAAGCTTGTTTCATGAAGGTGAAAGTTTTACAGCGCCTGTGTACAAATGTATTGCAAAGCAAGAAGTCACCTGAGTAGTATTTTGTTTTTAGTAGGGTAAATAATAAAAGTATGTAACTGAAGGACTCGGTGCGTGGTGAATCATATCGTTCAGGAATAACAATCGAACGCATTTTATAGTCGGTCTAAACGACTAGGTTGCTAATTCTACATAATAAAGGGTCCAGGTTCGATTCCTGCGCCGGACAAATGGTTGTGTTAGTAAACCACTGAACCACAGTTATTTGCTCTGATTTGGTTGGTTTGGAGGACCCTCTCGTAGTTCCTGATTTCCTAGATATCCTTATAATTAGAGGTGGGGGATTTGTATTTGAGATCATGATGCTTCATCTTGCATAATTGCTACGGACGAAGTTACTTGGCTTCGTTCAAAATAAGTGCCTGCTGACACATCTATTGGTACGTAACTAAGTACAACTCTATTGGCAGTGTGGATTATAGGCACTGTCAGTGTCTCAAATCGCTGCACGTTTCCAACATTGCAATTTACACATCTGCGTAAAGTTCTAGTCTTTACCCGACTGCCCATAACGGGCTTACTTTTTAACAAACTTAAAAAAAGGAGAGGTCGTCAATTGTGTTGTATTTTTTATGTTAGTTACATTAGAACTGTAATTTTTAAACTGATTTGGAAAATGTTTTATTTATTTGAAAGGATATACTTTCAAATTGGTCCCATAGAAATTTCATCAAATCGGCTTAGTACTTTGATTTATTAAATCAAAATAAAGTCGGGTTTTTGGTTCTAAGAATTATTAGCATTCTTAAAGTTAGGGGGCCTCTCTACTGTACCTTAGACCTGTTTTACCCTATTCATGTTCATCATCGATCCATTTTGCCGGCTAACCAATCTCACCATTGACTTTGGCACCAAGTACCAACATGTAACATTCGCCCATTGCTAACCACGGGCCTCACCTCCCTTTCGTGAGGAGGATAAGGCCTTAATCCATCACGGGGGCCTGCCCGGATTGGACATGCCACATACTTATATCCATATAACTTTTCTAACAGGAATACAAGCGGAGGTCCCAACTTCGCGACAGCTACACGGAAACCGAAGTGAATTTACTTCGGGCCGCTTCTGCGGCTTCCGTCGCCAGTGGTGCCACTGACAGAAGTGGAAACACTGATAACTGCGTCGAGGAGTACGTGTGTGATGTCCCTTTTGCTGGTGAGTTTAGATTCTATCTATGCCAGTCTATGTTAATCCAATGTTGGATACGGGCCACCTCAAGGCTGGTGCCCATTTGTAGAGCTGTAAAACATGGACAGACCTACTTTTCAGGCTTGTTTTTTTTATTTGAGAGGAAGCCAATGGAAATTTTACTATAATTGTGTTTAATCTTTTGTCTTGATCCCAAGACTTTCAACTGGATGATTCTGCGGTTGAAAATACCTTTAGCCTTTCCTCAGAGCTTTTATGTTATGTAAGTATCTTTTACAAAACAGATTGCCAGAATAGCTAGATTGTGTATTCAAAGATTATAGCTACGTGTTCTATGCCTATGAGCAAAATTCTGAATATTTTACTACAACAAAAAACTTTTCATGTTGGGACATTGGATTATTTGAATAGTGCTTTGTGTATACATACGAAGCTTATCACAAAAGCTTAGTACAACCAAAGAACGCACATTACAATTTCTGACGAGCGTCAACACTATTGGAAATCCGATTCAGTTAAATTGTGGCCTATTTGCGGCAATCGCGGTTTTCCCGATTTTTCCTGGTATTTATCCAGCAAATATGGCAACACGACACGCTCCGCTGGGTTGCCAGACGGCAAACAAACACCGCATTGTTTCCAACCGAAAATCCCGCAATGGAATATTTTACCAAATATTTGTTAAGTTCGACGGCAGTTTTATATTTTTTGGCGGTTCACGCGGACTTTTAACATGAAGTTTGGGTATTTTGAGTTTCATTCCACGACATTTTCTTGGTAGTGTTTTCAACTACTTTAACTTTTCCCTCGGGAAATAAAGAACTGTCTAAGTTTTGGTATTACTTCCAGTATACCTTCTACTTATGTAAATATCTATCCCCTACTCGTATTTTATTGAAAATGTGACATCATTATTTTATTCAAAATCTGCGTACTCCAAAGATATCTTGGCTTTTTCACAGCACACTAATAATAATTATCCACTTAAGTACCTACTTACCAGCACGTAAATAATGAACACTCCTAGATAATTACGTATCCAATTACTATTTTGTCATTTCTGACACCACACAAAGTTAATTTACGCTCGGGTTCACGACCATCTATTTAATATATTATTCAAGCCCTTTCGAAACCAAATAGGTAATCATAATCTTAACTTTGCTTAATTCATTACCATTCCCACTTTATGCATAAGAATAAATGATAGCAGAGTATCTACTTAAGAGTTCAAATTATGCGCAATATAAACAAAACTTCAGTAGCTCAACTGCATTCAATCAATCAATTTTTTTTAACGCACTGTGGCTTTTATGTGTATGATCCGACATTACACTTCTAAACGCTTTTAAATGCCATTAACATGATAACGCGATAAATTTTCTGTTTTTATTCAAAAAAAAAGATTTAGGGTGACCTTTCTTTCCGAATCTCAAATTCAGAAATACGAATGTAACTTACATACTGTTCGTATAATTTATGAACACATGCGTTTAAAGAAAACCATAGACGTAAGTACTAGTTCTTAAGTGCCTTTGCACACGGCAATATTTTATAGTGCCGTTGTCGCACGTTTTCCTTTAGCAACGCGCGTGTTAAACGCGCTTACATTATGTTTGTTGAATGGATTTATTCAATACCCGATGGACGATAGTGCAATTAAACTTTATAAAATTCCCCAGATGGAGTTCATGTCTAAAGATAAAAGTGGGTGTGATCGCGCACAGATTAATAAGAGTATCAAAATTATAATATGTTTCCGAAAAGTGGTCACTATTTTCCTTCCGGTGTGTTAGCTTAGGACCGTTTTTCATAATCGTACTGATCTCATTTTGAAAAAATTTCAAAAACACCTAATATTTAGTAATTACAGATTTTCTTATTTTTTTATTTTTTATTTGATGAATCTCCGAAATAAAACTGACAAATGGGTGTACAGTCAGTCACACTTTATTAGAAAATCTTTTAATATACTTCTACTAAGCAGGGTACAGCCGTTGAATAAACGCACTTTAAAAGCGCTCTAAACAACCGCAGTGTGGAACGACTCTTATTTTAATCACTGTTTAGTAAGATAGGAAGCCTGTTAGTTTTTTATGCGCCAATCAATCTCCATCAACATGCACACCGGGATTTGTAATAACTTAGTTTAATAAGTTGCGGGCTTGCGTAACTTAGTTGCTTCGTTAAGTATTTAGATATTTAATGGAAATAGGCGGTTGGAAATGCTGTAACGTCGGTAACTGCTGCAGTTTGATTTTATGTATAACCATCTGTTTCTAATTTCGAATATTAGGCTCATTTATGTTACAATGAGTCAATGATTATCATCCGCCAAGCAGTAGTGTGCAAACATTACTGTGTTCCGGTTTGAAGGGCATTGTTTCCAGCGAAATTACTGGGCATTCGAGTGTTTAGAACCGATGTATCCGGATGACGAGAGCAGTGCAGTGCCGCAACAGATTTTGGGTGGTACTGTAGCTGTTAGGGGCAGGCGCGGCGCTTACCACCAGGTAAACGACTTGCTCGTTTCGTTACGAGTAAGATTTAAAAAAAAAAAATATTAATATGATACCATCGGAAATTGGAACTCAAATCTTCCAAAAGGCGGAGTAGAAAAATCAAATTAAGTTACTAATCTTGATTGTTTCGGAGAATTCACATAAAGCAATAAGACAGACCTACTTGCATACGTACTTTTGTTATTTTATAACAAAAAAAGGAAGAAAAATCCTATAATCCTTGTTAGGGGTCAAAATCTATGTATGTGATTATGATGCGATATTATTATAATATAATTGTACTTAACTTATTTTCTTTTATAATTCTATATTAAAATTCGGATACGGATCTCAGAAATTGTAATGTTCAAATCTAAGTAAGCATATTCTATTTGCTGTATCAATCATCATCACCACATAAGAAATCGTGATCAGAACATTAAGTCGATCCGAGATTGATCACACTACAACTTATTCTGTAATAGAACCGGCGCCGGACCATCCGCGGGTAATGAATTGATCTATTGTTGAATTCTTTTCCGGTGATTTAATTTGAAAAAAGTTTGTTATAAATCAAATGTTATATCTTCGTAAAAGTGCAGTACCAATCGGAATCGTATAGCTCGACTATTTCACACGATAAAAGCTAAGGAGCTTTTATCGGAACCCTTCGTGCGCGAGGCCGACTCGCACTTGGCCAGTTTTTTTGATTAGGTGTCATATGAATAAATAGCAGTTTTCATTTATATTTTGGCTATAATCTTTAAAATGTCAGACAGAAACTTCAATTTTATTATGGTTATAGAGCTATATTCTCGTGTTCACCTCTCATTAGATATGCCATGGTGGTCAGTAGGTAGGTATATTGCACCATGGCATGGCTGATTGCCGTTTCTACGGTACTCGTGTCTCGTGACCGCTATCGGGTGTATGGTAATTGTATGGTTTGTTTTGATCATGTTACTAGGTCCATGTTGGACATGAACCTATAGATTTTCTTAGAACATTTTACTACAGATTTTCTTAGACTTTTATGTCGTTGTATAAAAGTCCTGTGCTTCGTAGAAGAATCAGGTTTTTTTATCCGCCACTGAAACCCACTCCTACTTATATTATAAATGCGAAAGTTTGTAAGAACGGATGGATGGATCGATGTTTGTTCCTCTTTCACGCAAAATCTATTGAATGGATTCGAATGAAATTTGGAACACAGATAGTATAAAACCAGGATTGAGGAATAGGGTACTTTATATCCCAATTGTATGTTCCCGTGAGACAATACGGGAACTACCCGTGTGAAACCGCGGGGCGCAGCTAGTAATTTATAAATCGACCTTAATTTATAAGTCTAGGCATGAGTAAGTGTTCTGTACTCTGCTGTCAAAGCTTGTCAGGCTCCAAGATGAGGGCTTTATGCAACCTCCAAAGCACGTAGCGATGTACATCCACACAGAACTTACGAAATTTAGACATGAGTGCGAGTTTCAAACCCAGTGCCGTAGGGTTGCAAAGCGCAGAGATTACCGCTCGGCCACCACCTTACTAATTAAAACCTAACAACCGATCGCCATCACCGCAAGCCACAAGTTTCCTCATGCCTCTCAAACTTGATTTGATCACGTTAAACAGCATTTGTGGTCACCACTGGCGGTAAAAGTTCATGTTACAATTTGTATTCATCTAAAGTTATTATACCGGCGCGGTGATGAAACTTGTAGAATTAGCTCTAGAATTGCGAATAAACCGGTGACCCATCTAAATTGAGAAAGGGGAGAAACCAACGGACCGCTACTTCCTTGCATCCATCTTAAAACGGTGGAAAAATTGACAATACAGCAGTGCGGGTTCGCACACCACGCGTGTTTTCGCTTGCCGTAAAATTATAAAAACACAGACGTGTGCGTTTTCAGCAGCGAACGTGTTAACAGCTGCACCCGCATAATATATATTACCCGGATAATATATATAGCCTGATAATGTAGCCTCCTAATAGTAAAATAATTTTCAGAATTGGTTCAGTAGTTACCTACTTACCTACTACAAAGAACCAAACTGGCAAACCTTATCTCTTTATAAATTTCATATAGATATTATATAAAATAGAGGTAGGTAAATAGAGAAGGGCTTATTGCCTTATTCTTGCCGTAGATTGTCTTAAAAATAGATGCAAGCCTTATAAAGAAAAATATACGTCTAGACGAGATGGCAATTAGTATTTACAAGACCTATCCTTAGTTTCTCTCTTTTTGTGCACTTTACTGCACGCAGTTCCCTTGTGAAGGCGCAAAAAGTGCAACAAGGCATGCGCAAGCGCCGCACTGCGTCGTCCACCATTTTTCATCCTTTTTATTTGTTTCTTTTTAATTTTGCTTTCGCTTAACGTTTATGCGCGAAACGATATATTGTTATGCGGACTTTTAACGCGTAAACGTAACCTGGACGTTGGTTTTACTTTTAATTTACATGAATTTATTGGTTGCATTGCCATGCAAGTGGGTAAATGATATGTCCAATGATATTGCCAGTTTATTTAGTTTCGAAGGGTTGACAGAATGTGCTTAATGGATTTGTTTATTCGAATTAGCTTCGTTGTGTTTGATCGATATTACACCAGTATCATTAAAAGCCACTTTTGAAACTTCGAGGCTAATTTTCTTATAGAGAAAAAAGTGCAGTACTCGAGTTTGAATATGTGTCTACATCTTTAGTAACTTTTTAATTCGATAAAGGTTTACGAATCTCACGATGAGGTCGAAGGTGATAAACACACTCAGGTGATAAAGACACTCCAAAAATGGAGCTGGCGATAGCTTTAATATTTGAGAGTGGAAGCTAACCAAGCGTAACTCTTCGTAAGTCACATTTCCAAGCAATAGATTTTTAAACTTGTCTGGCAGGATCCTTGTCAAAACGTACGCTTATTTTGTGAAATAAGCTGGTTCGCATATAGATATGTTACAACCAACATCGTGGCACAAGCAAGCATCGCTACCAACTAGGTTTGAGTAATTTCAGTAGCTCCCATGTACCTGTAACACTTCCGCTGTCAGCAGTTAAAGCTAAGACAACGATCGTCAATTATTTAGCAGCTTTCTACCTTCAAGATTAGACAACCGCTATCAATTTGTTTTGAATGGAACAGTTGTGGTGAGTACAGTGATTGCTTTTGTGCTCTGAGGTCAGTCAATGTGTGAGGAATCTAGAAGCTTGCTGACGGTTTCGACATTAGCATTTTACGATTGAGGTTTTAGGATTTGTTTTGTAAGATTCTGTTGCCATTGAAAGTGGTATGAGATTGTTGGATTTGTCGAGGCTGGTTGATGTGTCTTGTGAGCCTTATAAATCAATGTCTTAGGGTGTTGAGTGCAGAGCAATGTCGCCTAAAATATTAGGATTGAAAGTTTTAAGTGGCACTACTATTGATTTGGGTATGCCTGAGCCTTACCACCAAGCAAACGACGTGCTTGTCTCATCACTCAGTCCTATATAAAGCAGCGCAGAGGACTGGTGTATTCATTCAAAATTTTAGGGTTTTTAATCAATGAAATGACGTAATTCTAATAGCTCTTTCGCTACCGTAAGATGTATAAATATTCAAAAAATAACATATAAATCTATCTTTATATATAAAAATGTTATGTTGGTTTGTGTACGCTTCAAAAACTCAAAAAGTTCTGCACCGATCGAGCTGAAATTTTAGCATGATATATAATCCGCGTCAAGGATTGTTTTTATATTTTTTTTTCATCAGTGACATATCAGCGAATGTGCGAATGTGCCACAGCGAAGCGTGGCAGGGTACAGCTAGTTTTCTTATAAAAATGCGTTTGCACCTAACGATTACACGTGACGTGAAACTTTACAACGTTTGTGGAAGGAAACGCACATTCAAAAACGTCTAGGTGAAGATTGTAAAATTACATGTTATTTCCATAATTAAACTCACAGCACAAATCCCGTAGGTCAAAGGTTGCTGATCCGGTCTCAAGATGAGCGCGTGATAGGACAGCCTGCACTGTTGTGTTCAAGAATAAAAGGCGTCTATGGAGTTAACACAGGGGTAAAATTTTAAGTTCAAACAATGGGAGTTTTTAATAAAAGATTTATGTTTCCGGACAAGCCGTTTTTAAATGGCATTCGGTAGTGCAAGCTGATCAAATCGAGCCGTCAACTTTTATGTATATACTTACGTAGTAAATGTGTCAGACAGATCACATAGATTGCACATAATAATATAGTTCTTACAACGATGCCTACAAAAAATTAAATATATAAAAAGCAATCTCTGTAACTTGGGTGACAGATTTTTTCCAGTTATTTTAATTTAAAAACCAAACAACTAAACTAAATTAGATGATTTTTTTACGGGATCGATCTTAGTATAATTTCAAATAAAAAACATCCAAATCGGTTGATAAACGACGAAGTTCTGAGGTAATAAGCAGTCGAAATTTGTAACATGATACGGAAAATAGAGACCACTGTTTGAAAATATCGTGCCACATTACGAAGTGTATGCTTACTTGATTATTATAATATTTAAGCATATTTTCCTCTGTCCTTGTAGCATCAGATTTTGTCCGACGCTAATAATAAATATTATACGTGCGCTGAACATCTCAATTTTACTTCGTTAATTTATATCGCCCAATTTGGAGGTATTAAATTAAAATAATGTCAGAATTTAATTGAAAATGTTCCGCGAATCAAGCTGTCGGATATAAGAGTTATAATTATTTACCATGAAGGTGTTAACATTACTGTTACAACGTAGTCTTTTTGGAAAAGCAGCGAAAACTGACCACAATCACAGTACATACTTATTGTTATCTACTAAGAAATACTGACAGATCCGGATGACGGAAAATTTACTTGCTGGGAACTGATTTATGTTATTGGGTACCGTGGAGTATTATATAAAAAAATATTAATATTTCCGCAGAGCAATATAAAATTGGCCCAACAAAGCGTCGAATCGGAATAACGAGATGTCAGATTACCGATATGTCAGTACATATTCGTATACGTCGGTATGTCGGAGTGACAGCAACACGCGCGATGAAAACTGCAATTAAAATAAATAAACACCAGATGAATTAATTATACGACCGACAGACACGACATGTAGCCATATCGTAAACACACCTCTGCTGGTGTCGAAAGATTATAGTTATTAATATACCTGCTTATTATTTAAGTGTTATTTTGAGATTCTGAGTAAAGGCGTTTACAGATGCAAGGCATTGTTTGCGAGACTGGAACATACCAGTTATAAATGGCCTGCTTTTGAGGACTCGAGATATCGAGTACCTGGAAACGTGGTTAAAGAGAAAATATGACACTTCGCCAAGGTACCAGAAAAGATAATGAATTGTAAAAAGTATACATACTCCTTATCTGCAGAATTACCTTTTTTAAAAGTACTTGAGACGAGTGTTTTTAGATCTCTACTCGCAGATATAAATCCTTGACAATTGCATGCAAAAACGCTGGCATTAATCTGATTACATCAAAAATAAATCGATATAGAAACCGTTGCATATCGATAAGATAAATTTTAATTCATTTGAAAGGCCGAAGCATAAATAAACCGAAAAGACGTAGTCGAAAATAAACTGAACGACTTGACCTAGCGCAACGAATCATGACTTTGTCGCCTTACTGTCGCGCCACCGTCTGCGGACAAAACAAACTTAAGATTTCGAACGAAACAACACCAAATGTCGACCCTATATCGGTGTACTATAAGGTTCGGTTAAATGAGTTTCGCGGCTGTATCCTTTCCGTCTACGGCCACATATGGAAAAGTCAGTAAGTGCAATGAATTGATATTGGTGCTACAATATGCATTCCATATGTCGTTCTGTATATATTACGTTATATTAGGCTACTGATGGACGATATTAGTAGTTGTATGGGCCATTTAATGCGACCATTGTTTTATTAAATAATTAAAGGTCTTGAATATCTTGGATGTGATTTAATAGGTGCTTAGTACCCGTAAAGCGTTCCAGAATTGGCGTAATATTACTAATTATTCAGTGATTGGTAACATACTTCTACGATGTGTTAATTATACACTTAACTTGGCTAAGGATATAATGTATGTATATTCGTATTTTGAATCCAAAATTCAGAATTAAATCAGTATAGTGCTTAGCATCATTTGTAGGAAATTTGTTTTAAGACTCCGACGAATCTTCTAAAGCTGATGAGAACTTATTTCGTAGACTGGTCACAGTTTCACGCGTGTGTTTTTAATCTCACTTTTGTGAAATTGACTTCTCAAACGTATGACTACTTAAATGAAGCTTCAACTGCATAATACTTTAAGTCTTTGGCCGATCTGAAAGACGGATGACGTGTCGAAGGTGCCGTGCCGGCGTCTCCAGTCTACACGTCAAGTCGACGCCGCAGCAGTTTCTGGGTCGCTTCCTCGTCTCACTGACTCACGGGTTTTATTTACGGTTTGGAGATTTAGAGACCGATTGTGGCCATTAAACTCCTTTGAATCAGCCGGTAGGCTGAAAGAAAAGAGTTTGTAAATGATTTACATTTTATATGAGCGGGTTAATTGTAAATTATACGGATTTTGTGTTTGGGGATACAATATCTACTAATTCGTCTTCTACTAAACTTACTAGCCTACATAGAGGGACTCTCCGTAGTTGATTCTTTATTCTTCACCATGAGCGAGGAGGTGAGATGCTGAAAAAGTTGGAACTTTACCAGCGTCACCATATGAAAAATCATCATCAGAATTGGGCCTATTGCTTTCCTTTCAGCTGGTCTGACCATTCGGTATTTAGTATGGTATCATAAAAGTTCTCAAACCCTTTTAATGTAATCGTAGTTGTTTTGTTTGACCTCATTTATTCAAAAATGTTTTGATAACTCAGGAAATATGAAGCTATTCTAACACTATTGGAATGCTTTCTGACCATCGCATTAATGATTTACGAACACTTATCGACCGTTTTCCTTCAACATTTACTCGTATATTGTGATCAGGGCTTTAGTATTGTAGCCATTATGATAGCCATACTTCCATCACCATGTGAATCTTCGCTAGAAATTCAATGACGCCAAAATGAAAAGTTAAAGACCGGTCCTTGATCTCTGCCCTTTTAACCTCAAAACCCTGCTTCTCGCCAAATTCTTGAACCCAAATACCTACTAAAAATAAAACTGAAGATTCAACTTTGTAAATAAACTTCACCCAATTTAGTTCATTGATTTTTGCTATTTCAAGCATTTGTTTTCGTTATTTCATTCATCAAAACGTGGAATATGCTCACACTATTGGCCTAAATATTGTTTTATTTTTATTGCTAACTGTTTATTTTTACGAAATACTCTTTACAATTGAACAAAACACTCAAAAGGGTTTTAAAAAGTACATAAATGTAACACAGGGTCCAAGTAACTCTGATATTAAAAACCGGTCAAGAAACAATGCAATAAATTGCGAGAAAAAATATATATATTGTGCCATAGTTATGTCACTAAATGAACTGATAAATGCCAAGGGCCCTAGAAGTAAGTCGCAGAATGTTTATTGATTTCACTCATTACGGTGCTCCTGTTTAAACTGTTATAGCCGATTTCGTCCATATATTTAAAACGTTAACCACGGGTAAAGAATTACCTATTTCAGCCTCCCTATTACACGTTTTGCTTTCTACAGCCGCTAGCGAGTATTGCAAAACATTTGTTTTTCGTAATAGGTGTACAGCTTATGTTTCAGAACATATTTGAACATGAAACTTCTCGTTACTCCTATCCATGTATGGTTGCCTGGGCGGCAATCTCTCAGATCGATAAGACCACGCATTGTGACACATATTGTTAATTAGGTGTTCTTTGTTCCATGGTCTTAATAAATATTTCATCTACCTATCTATAGTTTTAAAGTAATGTTTGCAAGTGTATTAACCACGCGAGATGAGACGTATATTAATATTGTTATTTAGAGTGCCTAAGTAAGCGTTAATCATTTGATTCATGAGAGTCAGTGACTCAGAAAATTCTTCATTGCGCTAGAAGTCTAGATTTAAGAATTAGAAATTGGCTGAGTGCCGTAAAGGTCATTCATTATCAAGCCTGTTGTGCACATTATTCTTACATCCTCCATTCTTTCTTATTCTTCTTTTTCTTCTTTCTCGATTTTTTATTCTAATTTATTCTTATTCATATTCTTTCTTTTTTCATTATATTTTCTTATTACTTCTTCTTTTCTTCTTACAGTAACGCACTACTACACACGCAGTAACTATTTAATCAGTGGTATTACTGTTTCAATCTCGAACACGGGCTACATAGTTATAAGGGTGATTTACTATTGCCTATCGTTCTACCCAACTTCGTTATATTTTCTTCATTTATATCACACTTATCTATCTCTATGTCGTCCACTGAGATTTCGTATCTTCTCTAATGTTATCCTATTTAAATGCCGTATCAAATATGTGCAGCGTAACTAAGGCCACTGGTCACCTTTGTCCAGCCAAGTTTACCATATCTGGTTTAAAGATCGAATGCAGTACTGGCCGCATACACTCCTCGTTATTTCGAATTCGAAATCGCTGCTAGTAGCACAGAAGACATATAGTATGTAACACTACATACAGAACTGCCACTCTACCCCTCGCAATCCGCTTCCCTGCATCTCTACCCGTAATCGGGTGGACAATTGGGAGGACAGTCAATGTTACATGCCCAAATGCAATAGACAAACGACTTGTGTGAAACTTCGTGCGGGTTGACTTTTGTTTTACGCACAAATTTGGCGCACGTCATTTATCCTATCAATATCGCTGGAAACAGTGCCCTTCAAATCGAAACAGTAATTTTTGCATATTGCTATTGCTTGGCGGATGAATATCTGGTACTTCCCCAGGCGGTCTCTTGCAGAAGAAGACTACAAAATGTATATCCTACTGTCCTACTAATATTATAAATGCGAAAGTTTGTGAAATGGATGGATGTTTGTTCCTGTTTCACGTAAAAACTACTGAACGGATTTGAATGAAATTTGGAACACAAATAGTTTATAACCTGGATTGAGTGATAGGCTACTTTTAAAGCGAAAAAGGGTTGTAAGGGGTTAATAGGGGATGAATGTTTGAATGGAAATTTTCTCATTTTTGTAGCTAGAAGCTTGAATTTTTTTTTTTGGCTTTTGATTAGATATTAATAAATATGTCATTAAACATTTTACCCTTAAGGGGCTGAAATAAAAATAGGGGATGAAAGTTTGCGGGCACCAGTCATAGGCTATCTTCTATCCCCGTATTCCCACGGGAACGAGAACTATGCGGGTGAAACCGCAGGGCGCAGCTAGTGTAATATAATTATGTGAGTTGCCAAACTTGCTTATTTGTACGGAGTGTCCGGGGTTTGCTAGTAGTCCTGCCACATGCGCAGGAGTGCGTTGACACCGGCCCAGTGTTCCATGTTATTGGTCCAAATCGATCTGTGGATATACGAGTAGACCGTAGTATTGGGCACACATCCGATTTTAACTGCCGGTCGAATTGAGGCCCTGTTTGGTATTCTGGCGTTGCTGTAATGATCCTTAATAGATCGAGGTTGGATCGGTAGAAACTATTCTTTTGATCTTGATCTGACTAAATCGGCAGCGTAGATAGTTTTGTTGGTATATCGTTCTTGTATAACTAGGCTCAAACCTATACGAATTACAGAGACCGCAGCCGGAGGATGCAAAGAAAACCCAAATGTACTAAAATTAGGTTTATTATTATTATTATAGTAGTTAAAAATTAGATATATAAAGCCTAGATACACATGAATGTTTGCCGTGCCAAAAATAACACTACGGAATTTGACAGCTCTGCCATTAAATTTCACACGGAATAAGTCGATACGTTTCGTTTACAACTGAAACAAAAAAAAATTTAAAAAAAAATTACAATCAATCAATAGTATAACTTATGCAATAACACATCTTTCAAATTACTTACAAGTAAAGGTTACACACGTGGAGATATCATGAACGCTGATATACCCAAGTTAAGCACTAAGTAAGGTGTACAAGTAGGTACAGATAAGAGTAAATTATTAGACCTATCTATTCAAATCAGCTCAAGTTACGTATGCATTATTGCAGACATCCAGTTCTAGAGCAGACAAGCATTGTTATCAAGACAGATATTACATAATCATTATTACTTAGACAAATACGAAGTCTTAACGATATCAGGCGGTTCTTTAAAAGCGAGACGAAAACAAATGAAATGGGGGCTAATTGAATTCGGGATTTGGAAAACCGAACAATGTATTATTTTCCTGAAAGTTTCTACAAATAGGTACTCAGAAAAGTCTTAAAGAATAGGAACTGTAATGGACATTATAACACGAAAGATATTTCAAAGTTTGAGTCTGAGGTTTTGGTAGGACCATGGTCCTCGTAGTTCATAATTTCCTAGATACAGGGAAACCTATTTAGGGGTCAGGGGGTATGTGATCGTGACAAAAAAAAGTACCGAACACAGACAAACTAATTCTTCTTGATTGAGTAGTAAATTAAAGTAAGAAAAACTTATCTAATTCAAGAAATGCTCATAATAAACCATAGTCAGTGAGCAGAGCGTGTATTTTATCCTAGGTTCTTATTTCGACGTTAAATACTTGATATGGCAACTTACAGACACATACGAGTACGATAATTTTCTCTACAATTTATTTACCACAATATGTTCCCTTCGTTATTCGACTTTTAGACAGGAGCCCTTGGCCCTATAGAAGTTATTACCTGCTTCGCCGTATCTACTAAAAATACATTAGTTTCACGGCGAATAAACATACAAACAAGTAACAACCGACCTGTATAAATGTACACCAACTTGGATCCAGAGTTTGAAAATTAAGGTCTTTTAAACTTGGTCGCTTTAACATGCGCAGGCGCATGCCCTGGCGATACCAGTTGTCAGTAGCTCTCGATCGATCGAAGCGGACACCCGCGTCTTCCCTTCTCGAATTTATTGATCGGTTAAAGAGATCCCTTTTGTGATTCAGTGACACTAGTTCTTTCAGTGATTTTGTTGAAACAGTGGATTTTCTTTGTGCTCCGAAATTTCACCTTTAATCTTTGGTACGTATGTTTCTGTCATCTATTTTGAGTTATTATCTAAGGAGCATTTAATTTAATGCAGATAAGAGTGATAGTGGTTTGGTTAACGCTTCTGGTTGTAAATCGATTTCTCATTCTTCAAACTCATCATCTGCTACCGGTTTGTTATTGAAATTGCTATTAAAAATCAAGTCGGTACCCGTGATATCATCGAAAACAAACAATTTGAGTCATCGAGTCATGAATGAAGAGCAACTGATAATTAAAACAACATTGACAACATCACACCTAACACCTACTACGTGTACGCACTTACAGTAATCATTGTCCACATCATTATCACCGTTAACGTGGTAATTAACAGCGGTCTATGTAGAGTCGAGTAAAATTAATCTGCTAATATAGAGGTCACTCGTTTGATTAATTTGAAAACGGGTCCTGTTTGCTTGTATCATTAAATGGTGGATTGGACAATTCATTAGTTTCGGTTGTAACATCGAATTTATTTGAAATAATCCTAAAATATAGTTAAAGCGATTTTAGTGAAATCTGGTACATAAGTAGACAGCATCGAGGATTGTAATATAGGTTATAGAAGAAAATCGCTGATTGAACCACGGGGCGGAGCCAGTCATAAATAAAGCTTCCTTTTTGTTTGACCTATTCTTCACTGTCTGGTTTTCTTTCATGTTATAAAATGCAATTCTACGGATTGTGAATGGTTTAGGTTCTACAGGTTGTGAATATTCGTAATAATCTCTATCGTATGTGAGAATTTTATATAACAGATAAGAAATAAGTTACTGTAAGTCTCCTTAATTCTTTTATAGATATAGTTTAAGGACAGAGATAAAATATTTAGAAAATATAAAGTTAGGACAACCATGCAACACTTGCAACACCATGGAAAAATGATTTATATTTATGTATCCTTAGGGTTTATATTTTATAATGCTTTATTACTTATGTCCTATATCTAAGAATTAACGTATTGTGAATACAATTTAGAATCTGATAAACCGTTACGAATAGACAACGCTTCAGCATTGCTTGGCTCTAGCTTCAATAAATTTAAAAATATCCAAAGCAACAAATTTATATTCAAAGCCACTTTGCATTTTACTATTAATCAGATATTAAGTCACGGTGTGAGGAAAATTTAATAACCAATAATGGAGATACTGGTACGAAGTCCAAATGACTAAAGTTCACACGTAATTCTTGACCTTATAAGAAATCTCAGAAGCTTATGAATATTCATACATTTCCAACGCTACTATAGAGTTCGGAATACTCTGACGCTATTATGTTACATAATGTTTGTTTATAAGCATGCACGCATAAGGCACAAACAAGGTCAAATCCAAAGATTATATTGAAAAGAAACATAATAAGTACAAAATCTAAATAAACCCATAAGAAACCTAAAGCTTTTAAACTAATTTTAACTTTTTAATACTAAGGCAACATAACCTTTATTCATGGATATTAAGTACTATACATCTACGGTATGGACATGGTCAAGAAGACGTGATAATAATTTGTAGACCTTAAGTATCTATGTAGCAAATTTCATCAAAATCCGTTTAGCCGTTACGGAGATGACTGAGTGCTAACAAACACATACTCTTGCATTTATAATATTGGTATACAGCTGGTTTCTTTTATCATATATATATATATATATATAATTCGCTATTCACTATTATATATATTATATATCTATATATATATATAAATTCTTAGATCATCATAGAATCATACAAAATGGAACCCTGGTGGGCACTACAGCAGTTTTAATGATTATGATTTTTGACGGGAGAAAGGCGTGACTGGATGTTTGTCTATGATTTTTGATTGATATTTTGATGTTTTTTTATATAAATATCCCGTTTCCAATGTTAATAATACTAACGAATCGTATATTCGCAGATTTAAATAATCCTACTTTCATTGCAAACTTGAATTTAGCTTCAACAAAATCAATATTACCATTACATAACAAATAATAAATAAATAACACGTAAAGTTTTAAAAGTTGGGTTAGTTGATGAATCATTATTGATTTTGGCTGTTTAGTGTTTTGGTAGGCATGCGGCGTGTGTTTTCTTTACAAACATTTGTTTAACCTGAGATAGCCACGCGGCACCTAAGGTCACGATCGTGGACGGCCGTAATCTTATTTATTTTGAAATAGAAATGTTAATGCCCTTTCTATTCAGCTGCTGCTACTTTGATTATAGGATTCCTTAATATTTGACACATTACAATAACTTTTCCTACACTAACTGAGCATGACTTGGGTTTCTCTTGTATTGTCTGTCACTGGTCTCTTGCTTCTTTAGATCTATATCTGCCCTGATATCACCAACTCTACCTTATTTTAATTAATAATTTAAAGTACCTAAGTATGTTAAGGAGGTGATGATTATATTACCTAGCGATCTCATGACATATCGCTTATTTGCTACAAAAACGTGTTAACTCCTTAACACGTTGAACGTGAGATAGCACGGTATTGTCGTAAATGAGTGATATGATGATTATTTGTATTTTATGCAATGTTCTGTAGTTACTTCAAATCATAAAATAACGATAGCAGCTATGGGTTAGATTTTAATAGCATCACATTTCAGAGCAACGAACACGGTTCAGATTTAAAGCGTGTAATTTAGTAAAAGTTGCAGCTTACGGTAGACCGCTCATTTAGCACCACATAAATAATGTCTTTAACCTAAACCTGCGTTGTAAAATTGACTTTCTCGAAGAAGGAAATAATAATTTTAATCATGGTAAAAGTGAAGTTTCGGTTCCACCATCCTATTTAGAACAAGCAAAGGTAAAAGTAAAAGCGTCTCTAAAGAATGCCATTATTCAAAGCTAGATCTAATTTATATCTGACACAGCAGGCACGAGTGATATAATTCACAAGACAACAAAATAAAAATCAAGAATCATTGTGCCGAGAACTTGATCCGAGCAAAAACCCACGGCAAGACATTTCAAGTTTTTGCCGACGTGACAAGTTGGGCTACTGCACAAACTTCCATGTCATGATATATTTTTGTAGGTCTCTTGAGTTGGTGTTTAAGGATTTGTCTGCGTTAGGTTGATAGTTCTGATAGGCGTTAAAATAATAACTTTCTTCATTTTTGTACAACGTGATGTAATACATCTAAAACTAATGCTCATCGAATCAATTAAACTTTCGATTTTTATAGAGATTGTTCAAGTAGGTCGTCATATCTGTAATTATGATTTTATGCCTAGATTTATGAACACATGTACCTCTTTATCGCACGCTTTCTTTTAATTCGCCAAGAATATAAATTCACCTATGTTTATCTATTATAAGTTTCAAGTTGCTCTTTCATAGGAATACGTTCAGCACTTACAGCAGTATCTCTTGAAGTGTTACCAATGACAAACATTTTCAGATCTTAGATAACCTAATGAATATCATTATTCAATCATTATTATACGCCTAATGTTAAAAAACATCAGTACTTTAGTTATATTTAGCGATATCAACTCTCCCACGTTTACTTGTCATCTGTTCTCGATTCTCTGATGAATGATCCCTTGAGAAAGGTTTTTTTTACCAAATCGTACCAGCTTCCGGTACTGGAGTGCTACCGGATGCTGGCGATTAATTATGGAGTTCGGAACAGACCCGCTAGGTGGCATGTGGTGAGATGAATTTAACTTCTATCAAATCATTCGTTTGTGATATACCTGACTTTAAAGCTACTTTGATAATTGCATTATTAGAAGTTTTAGCAGTATTAGAAGTCTCAGGAAAAGTATTAGTAGATTTGACGCAGAGAGTTGTAACATCTTCAAAAAGATCGTCTAAAGTAATTATTACAGTTCATTTAGTTGATTATACCTCGAAGCCTGTAATCCTTTTCCATCATTGTTCCATCATAACAATGAAACTCCCAGTATAGTTTTCAAATATTTTTACTTTGTTCACCGACTTAACTGTAAACTGGATAGTTTAATTTCCGCTATAGTTTTAGTTTCACCAGTTCAAGTTCAAAGCAGTTCTGAATGTCTCCCAGCAACTTCACATATACTCTCTACTTCCTACATAATATCAAGCTGTAAACGTTTTATGATAACTTGAATTACCACAACAAAAAACAAGTTTTCGAAAATCGGTTTTCGATCAACAGCAATCACGAATTTTATGGTGACAGATACGGCTGGAGAAATGCTCCGTGAATTGATTGAGCCGTTTTCTTTTTAATTGATATGGCAAGTGCATTAAAGGTAGTGGAAAACTGGATGACAAATTGGATTTTCATGTTTCTATACGGTTGGTACTGGTAGATAAGGAATTTCTGCTGTAAATGCAATACCTACTGTACATTATTTGTTTGTAACACCTTACCAGAGAGCATAAGAAAAATATTAACTCCTAGCTACGTTTCGCGGTTTCACCCACGAGAATCACAATTCAACTGAATATAAACAACTAGAAATCGTGAAAAAACAAGAGTAAAACAAATTTATGTCAATTCGCATAATTATTATGGTCTTGAATTCATACAAAAATCCCAAAGAAACATTGTAATTTTGGATTTGTAATTGAATATTATAATTTTGGACTAAAATATCTTTGACTAAACTTATGCAGCAATGTAATAGCATAATTACGAAGTACCTAATGTGTAGTTTGGAACCAAAAAGGAAATATAAATCGACGAAGTAAAAGAAAGCCTAGAAAGAGATTAATTATAGAGATAAGTAACGCAAGCTGCTATACATAACGACCGCAGCGTGTTTGGGTCCGAGATAAGAGACGATAAATGACCACGTGCATAAGTGAAATAATGTGTAAGAGGTGGACTATTACTCTTTTAGTTGACTATTTTAATTATAAGTGTATCTTTCTTGTTCGTATAAATAGTTGGTAATTTAACTAGATTGAATGTGAAATTAGGATTAATATTATTACCATCATCGTCGTCCTTATTCTTATTGGTAGCATTTTCACATTGTATAGCAATTAAAAGTTATACCTATCTAGAATCTATTTCAGGGAACTGTAATATTTCAATTAACATGTTGTCATAAAGTTATAAACAAATAGAACCTTTCGATGTTGCTTCCACATGTTTTATCACATTCTTAGCACACACATGCGTAGTTATATGCAACTCATTTCATAACTAACTTTCCATATTGCAGTACAATGCCACTCGTGGGGCAATGGTTATCAGTTTCATAATTTGTAGCTACAGTGTTGATACCTTTGTATTTTATTGTTTTAATTTCGGAGGTTTATGTAAAGCTTGATTATTTTAACCTCGCCTCAGGTACTTGTTAGGTTTTTTACAAAATTTAGTTCTTGTGTTAACCTCGTCTTATGTCTTTTTGTTCTATTTCTTTGTAAAGATTTTCGCTTATCTTATGTTGATTATTTTCGTGCATTCTCTCTTACCTAACTATAGTTATAAAACAAATGTCTTGCAGAATAGTTACGCATTGCTTACCTAGTTTCTTATCGCATTTTCCATACAACACTATCTAATAGGTTTTAAAAATAATTTCATCACAGACTATTCAGACTTTATTGCTAAGCTACTTGTATGAGATGACACAACCGTTATCAGTTTCGCTAGCGGATGCAATGCCAGGTAGAAAGATGGTGTCAGGGATTGCTTAGTCAATGTTGATATTAGAGAATCTAAGTATGTTGATAACGGTGTTTTTAAAAGGTACATATTTTGTGTTAGTTTCTTCTTGAACTATTTATTTGAACGAATGCGCTTATCTCTGATAAAATGTTTGTCTTATATTTTCTCTAATATTTATAATGTTCAGAATTGATAATATTTTGTTGTTTTTGTAAAGTAATGCTGATATTATAAATTTTATCGCTACTATTGATATCATAAACATTGATAAACTTTATAAGAGAACAGTAATTGTAATTAAGTATTTCGGTAAGTACTTATTTTTGCTGTTATCTATTATAGAATAGGATATATTCTAACAGTTTTGTTTCAAATATTCTCTTGCATTATATATCATAGTGGCAAATCTAGAGCCATTGTGTAAAACGGCAATTGTGAATCCATTGTTACCATAAACCATGGTGCAAGTCGAAAGCATGACGAACTGTACCGTCGTCCTAATTACAACGCAATTCGTCACGTTCACTGCACACAACAAACATAGTATTGTTCGTCTGTCCGTCAGAATCATGACATCCACATTTATTACCACGATGATTCAAGTTGCATCACCGGCTAAAGTTGACCTGCCTTGCTTTCTCTACCTTTATTTAATCTTGTACTTCCCAAGGCTTTTCAATTACTTGCTAGGGCTCTTTAGAATCTGGTCGTAGCTTAACCTCCATATGAACCCCGTTGATATCATCTATGCAGGTCGTGACCTTCGAATATACTCCAGATAGTTGTGGGAATTTAATATCACGTTGACACGGAATTTAATTTAACACGGCAATTGTCGAAGAATTTTTGGGTGGTAAGGTCAGTGATTTAGCTGTAGTTGTAAATTTACCATTTACTACGTGGCTACATAGTATATTTTAAATTATTGTTATTTTGCCTTTTACTCTGTGTCAGAACTTAACGATTTCTATTCCAATACTTTTGGTAGGTACATTGAATTATCTTTTCTTTATTTCAATAGCTTTTGAAACTAGAAATTCTTTACTTTTGTGTCAAAGATTAATTGTCAAAGTTCGTCTTTCACGACAGTTTAGTGTCAAGCCGTTAGAGTAAAGCCATTTTTTTGTGACCATAAAGGCTACCGGAACCAGGCAGATCTCAGATAACAAACAAACTTAACTATGTATCTTTGTCCACTATTTTACCATTTTAAGCTGCTTAAAAAACTATTTAAGGCCCATTAAACTTAAAATGGTCATTGTCTCCCTCCCTTTTAACTAGTTAAGTATTTACACCATTATTTTAGACTCGTATGGCTTAGTCGCTGTGCCATTCTGAGCTTTATTCTTCGCGTTATAAGTTTCGTCTTTGATTGTCTTTGTAAAGTCTATTATCATTGTTAATTTCAGCGATGTAATCGTCCCGACAATTGCTTGATTACTACAATTAATTGCAATTGAACGGAATTTGTACAGTTTCCTACTTGATGTTGGGAAATTTATGATCGCTGACATGTCAATTAAAATTATAAGAATGTCTCGTAAAGTTTACTTCACAATCAGGTTTTTTCCAACCACCAGACACTAATAATGTTTAATTACTGTAATTAACAGTTTATCATTGTTGATTTTGTTATAGTTTTGCTTTGTTGATTGCCCTTCTCTTGCTTGAATTCTATCTGAATTTTCACTATTTATATTGTTCATTTGCATAACTAATTGCCTGGCAAATATTATGTTTTTTACGTTAATTCTGTCCAAATTAATCATCATCGTCATCATTGCTCAAACTTAACCATTTTCAACGTTATTTTCCTCTTTGCATGCAAACACACTAATCTAAATTCACAGCCGAACTCCACTAGCGTTTGTTTCTCCGAATGAACAGGAAGCGTGCACTATATGAACAGTTTTGTACAGTTTCGTTCGTTCATTACAATCACGATTGCACTCTAAAAGTAGATCGGATTTTGATGCTCGGATAACGGATGTGTTAAAGGTATTTAGGTTGGCGATGCATTATGATGGCCCTATTGATACAATTGTTTTTCTAATCGTGATAGGATTGCGTATTACCATCATTGCTACTTATGTTGGTCAAAGATTACGATAAAGTCACACGTTTGTTTACTTTATCTACTTACTAGTTGAGTTTGTTCACATTCGTTCTTTTACTTACTAAACTTAGATTTCTGATGGTTTACTTCATAGATCTTTTTCTCTCAGTACTTATTTATTTTCAACATCTTCTTTTTGTTTTATGAAGATGGCTACTGACGTTCCCACTATTTATATACCTTGAAATTGCTGGCCATAGGATTTTAATTAGTAAATTGCTACTTTTGGAGTAGTATTACTCACCGTGATTGCATAGGCGACTTCCTGCGTTTAGAAATTGGAATGGCGGTTCACGATGACGAACATTGCACGTTTAATACTAAACTCTCATATTGATGACTGTTATTTCTTCTTCAATGAAAGCAACAGCCTTTTCTTCTGCTACCGTTTACAATAATTTATAACTGTTACTGCTGGCTTCATCTAAGAGTGACATTTCTTCAGTAGCTATCCTATCGATCATCTTATCTTTATTCTTCTTTATCGATGTTTCAACCACTGTGCTCTGACATAAGATTTCAGCTTCAGTACGATGATACAGTTTAGCTGCTATTATGTTTAAATTAGAATAATTAATATCGACATTGGTTTGACAGTTATGGTCATGGTCCATGTCTAAATATATATCCATCCATAGTCATTTAAAATTATCTCGTTAGGTATTATTCAATGTCAGAAAAAGGCAGGCGGTTATTATGCAAATGGATGTAGAAGTGCGAACGGACACACGTGCATAATAGGTGCATACGTAATGTGGTGTGAGCGCGCTCAGTGACTTCGGAAAGTTAATGGTTCATTAGGCGCCAGTTTTTGGCAAGTAGCTAAATGTATTAATTGCCAAAGAATTTCTAGTTTCACTGAGTAGTTACGGAACAAATCATTTTCATGTTCTTCGGGAGCTATCAGTTCAGGTTACGGTTGTTATGGACTTGCTATATTAGTAACCCCCAACCATTTATCGATATTCGTTGCTTTCGGTTGCGTTTTAGTTGAAATATGAATATGTGGTGATTAGACGTAACACACACCAAGTACATTTTTATTATCATCACACATTCCTTCCTCTCTTTACATTTTATGATGCTTGATATCCAAGTCTACATAAGTGCTACTCCCAAGCTTGGACGTGTTATTATGTTCCATTAGATGGTACTTTTTTTTTACTTTCAATAATAGGTATTTACTTATAATTGGCTCTGAGGAAACCCCTCTAGATAATATTAACGTTGTCTGCGGCTCTGACGTTGACATCTACGCGAGTCGTAGCCACGTCTTCGCTACTCATAGGTTTGGAATGTACATAGTTCTCACTTCTGATAATTACAGATCAAAGCCATTGTAGAGAAGTGCAGGTACTTTGTTTATCATCTTGCGTCACTTCTTTGCGGCACGTAGAGTTTGGCACGTGATTCTCCACCCGCTTTATTAGTTTTGGATTGGGAGTTTTGAGTTACTCATCAATGGTTTCATTAAAAATTGTGACATCTTTTAATTTTGGCGTTACTACGTTTATTAACTATCTGACTAGGTGCTTGGGAAAGTCTCGTCTTAGTCCAGAGTCTACCTATGTGACGTGTGACCTGACCGAAAATGTTTGCGTGTAACTTGGTCTTGTCTTGTCTTTGGTCAACTTTCATAACAAAGGTGACTACGGTCGTGACTATGTGGTGCCTTATTAACTCCTTCAGTGCTGAAAACACAACTGTCGTGTTTTTCATAACTTGCTGCGAGTACGGGAAAACACAACTGTTGTGTTTGTTGTTTGGGAAAACGCTATGGAGCGTGCAGAGCCGCACCCGTGGCTAGACAAGAAAATCGGCTCAGCAGTGAAAGTGTTAAGGATATTTAGTGACTGACATGAAACGCTTACCTGTACATAATAATGGATACACACAGCGAATCCACATGTTTACCTACTCAAGTTTAATTACGGTTTACTAAGCTTGAAAAAGTTATAAACTTAATAGAGTCAAGTACAGAGTTCATGTCACACGTAACACTTTCCAAAACCAAGATCATAAAACTTGATATATCTTTTTATATAAAAAACAAGTTAGTAGTTCGGATGCAAAGTTAAACTTCTTAAAATAAACGCGGTCGTAAAATATGTCAAAGTTATTATAGTAAACAAAACATGGGATAGGGGACATAAAGCCGGGTATGAACTATTACTTATTCTATGGGACATCCAGCCATGTGATGTAGGATACTTTGAATGCTCACAAAAACTGTAACAAAAACCCAACAGTTGTTTGTTTTGTTGTAACATAACATAAATCAGAGATAACGTGAGAAAGGTCAGTTCTCGTTTAGTTAACATATATTTGAAAATTTTAATAATCTTAAACAAATAACGATTACTGTTATCATGGGGATGATAAAAATCGATAACTGGATAACCTTTGTTATTCGGGTTTCGTTAACGGGCGCGAGTGGGGGCAAATGACACCCAAAAATGTGGACTTCGCATTCCCTCCAAAACTCTCATTAAGTTTCAGTACAGCATACACCGCTTTATTGAATCGCGACGTTCATTGCTAGTCTACTGACCGACTGGGACTCGAAATTTTGACAATTTTAACGATTGACTAATAATATAATAACACTAGACCTGACTAAACGCATAAATCACGCGAAACCAAAAATGTATTATAAAAAAAAAGAAATCACCTATTTACTAATTTTCGTTTTTTAATGTGACATGGAAAATCGATTCTAAGCAGACAATCGCCACGGAACTAATTACCTATTAAGTTTTGTCTATTATATTTTATGCTGTGGTTTTGTCTGAAGATTCTTGACCTATCAAACAAAGCCATATTTTTTTACTAGTGGGCGCTTTAAAAACCCAAGCTAACCAGACAAGCATCCATTAAACCTACACCTGCTCATATTTTGTATGAAAACATCTCGATGTCTATGCCCCGGTGGTCGCGCTGATCCTGCCTACGTAACTCTGCTTAGTGTAAACAACGAGCCAAGTGATAATCTATGCGCTTTAGAACTCAGCGACACTGGGTTCTAAATCTCAGTCCTGCACCAATGACTAAATTTCATAGGTTAAGCGAAAACTATAGAATACCTTTACATTCACTATTAAAATATTAACCTTTAACATGGCCTAGCACGAGTCCACTTTTTTTTATGTAACTGAGTGACGAGACTAGCAAGTCATTCACCTGATGGTAAGCGCTACGCCCATAACAGAAATAAATCACGTAAAAGTGCGATTTTGTCACTAAGGAAGTTACAATCGCCTCCGAATTCCCAAAACAAGAATAAAGGAGGTGGTCGGGCTCGGGCCCGTTACCCTTTAATTGGAAGGACCTTTAACGGGACCAGACCACGAGTTGCCGCGCATGCATTCGCCACGCTTGGATTCATGTTTTCGTGCAGGGAATGTGTGTATGTGATTGTGTGTATGTTTGTGTGTATGTGTGTCCTGTTAGCAGATCGTACGGAATACAAGTTGTGCGCTTTTGGTAGTGTTTTTGATAAATTTTTTAGCAGCTGATGTATTTTGCCCGGGTTAGTTCTTTGTACTCATGTTATTTTGAAATAACATTAGGTCATTAGGTTTGCCAGATATTCATCCGCAGAGCAATAGTGTGTTGCGGTTTGAAAGGCACTGCTTCCAGCAAATTTATTGGGCATATGCGACTTTAGAGCCTCTAGAGCCGCAGTGCAGTGCCGCGCAGGATTTTATAATGCAGGGTTCTGAGTGGCGCTGTGATTCTTATGGGCAGCCGTAGCGTTTACCATTAGGTGAACGACTTGCTCGTCTCGTCACTCATTCATGTAAAAACTATTATTTTCTCACTATAGAAACTCAGGACCGTATTTCTATTGATAGTTAATAGTTAATCCCAGATAGCCAGTCTGGATTCGATGACATTATTGTCATATATCTTAATTTTTTTGCGGATCTCCTAAAAAGTTTAGATCTATAATAGTGATTGGAGTTAAGTCAGTCATGTCCCTATATTCTTAAGATTCAAATTTCTTTTTAATTTTACTTGCTGTTGTGATAATAGTGGGGTTCCATTTATGCTGGTTTCTTCATTTTGTTCTTCGCCATCGCGGGCGATTAGTCAGTACCTACCTATTATGATATATTCCATGAAACCTCTAGAAACGTTGTCGAAGCGTTGCATTTTATGCATGTAAGTATGTCAAACTCTAGAACGTTAACTAGTTCGTCTTAAATTAATGTTTTCTTAAAGTATTTTCAAAGATACATTAACATTGATTAACTTAGCCTCTTAAAAACCTCATCAGCACAAGATATATTCAGAAGAAATATGGCTTTCGGAAGACATCCTCACTTCCAAATATAGCTGCAAACGACACCTTGACATCCTGACGATTGCACAAACCGTAAGAAGCTTATTTCTTCACCAATTTTAGACAAACACACCCAGCCAACTCAGACCCCTATATTCATCGCAGCATTCTGAGCAGAAAGATCTTTGTTCCGTGGTTTCTAGATAGAACCACCAATTTCAGAAGACCTTCTCACAAATGTGATTTCATTCAATAGATAGGCCTCTGTGCGTTGGTTCAAAGGTAGAGGTAAGATTTAGAAAACCAATTTGTCTGTCTGTCAACAGGATAAGGGAAATTTAGTGCCCTTCGTGCTTCAACGCAAGATTGGGAGTCATTCAGTTAGGGCTATATTTGAACCTAATTACTGTGAAAAATAAGTTTATTTCAGTACGATTGAGCCCTCAGTCAATTTGAGAAATCATTTACCCTCTAACTAGGGATATATGTATAAAATACGTCCATAAGACGAACGAGACGTGCTCATTCCATCACTCAGTTGTGAACAAAATTGAACGAAAAGTTACTAGGTGTAGCAGAGATTTATAAGCCTAGTACCTAGACCGAGACGAATTGGATCAAGGGTTAATCGGATGACCAGTAAAAACTGCGCTCATATTCCAAAATCAGCAGCTAACTAAATGAAACCAATCAGTGCAACACATTGCTTCAATCCACTTGGACGCGCCGAGAATGATTTAGCTTGACATAACCTCACGCGTCAGTCTGGGTGACGCTTCCCAGAGAACCATTCTTTTCGTGTGTGTCCAATCAAAAGTTATCCGAATCGCCCCGGTCTACTATACCTACTATAAGGTTCGTAAGTATACACCTAGTACATAAACCTTGATTGATTTTTTACAAACTACATGATAGATCCGGTGGATAGTAAATTATTAACCAGTTTTAAAATTATGTTTTTGCTATCAATGACCAAGAAACCTGGACGTGGAAACCAAGACGCAATAACTAGCATCTACGTATTGTAAAGTAAATGAACACTGTTCAATATGGATCTCTTCAATAAAAACACCCACGCCCCCATCGATACCAAGGCTGAGATAATTGTATTGTATTGAAGATTCAACAGTACCTACATTTCATTAAAATAGATTCCCTTCTGTTTATTTTACCATTATTATGTTTACTGTTGAGTTTATTATAACTTCACTGGCCGAATTCGTGCGCTCCTTGCCAGATGTTACGTCTCCATAAAAAAGTTGCTTTTTTCTTTTTAAATTCATCCGTTGACGGAGGACTCATCCGACCTTGAACGTGACAAAATGTCAGGATTCGAAATTTAAAAATAATTCAGATTTAGAACGCGAGTTCCCGCGGCGCTTCTCAACGGCCCGTTTAAATTTAGAACGTGTTCTATTCTGGAACACTGAACTCCCGGCCGATGGCTTCTTATTGTTTTTGCTGCCATTTGTGGGGGCATTAAAGAAGTTTTATTGGATAGTGATTAGTTGTTTTCGGTCAAAAACGCTACAACTATTTTTGGTAGCAAATTATTCCAATCTTTTATAGTAACGAGTGAATGAATCAACACGTGGTGCGTATAACAAAGGGACGTTACACCCGAAGAACGTTCACCGATGTTTTTTTTATTGACCATTGTCCTTGATTCTTTTGTTGTTTGTTTTTTTTACAATAGTCGAATCATGGAGAACTCTGTCATTTACATTATGTGACCAAATTTAGTTTAAACCGCAACCCGGAAATGACTGTTGTATAAAGAACGTGTGCATAGACAATAGTATTGTTCAAAAAGGGTTTAGGGAAGACAGACTGACATTGACTTGTACGAGAGAGAGTAGGACAGGGGTCTTGTAAGATAAAAACAGAAGCCTCCACCAACGCACGTCCCTTAAAAAGAGATCAACTCGAAATTCTGGTATATTCACAACTGGCCCACCAGTGGGGACGCTGAGAATTTCCCAGCGTACCCATTAGACGGGGAAGCTGGGAAAAAGTAATGCCCAGCGTTCACATTAAACTCACACTAAACTGACATTATTAGGTCAATTACCGTCAAAAAATTAATAAGACGAATTAACTTTAAAGAGCCAAATATTAAATAATACTGCTCTGAATTATACTAGGGTAGCTTTAACTCTATGACCTATCGTTTAAGTTTCTAAACAGCAGCGTGTGAATAGAATTAACAAATTCAACAAGACTAGCGCACAGGAAATATTTAGTTTCAAAGAGTAGGAATGTAGTAGACAATGTAATATGGAAGCATAAAGAACATCAAGTGACAGATTGAAGTAGGCACGCGGTCATTAGGGCCATTACAATTAGTGACAAGTCTAGGAAGTCAGCCTAGGGGCAGTGGCACAATATGACGAGGTTAGAAGTTCTATAGAGTTCACAGTTTTAGCATAGGGTTTTAGTCTAAATAATCCAGCATGTAGAGAGTTTAGGCGAGAAACTGAGAAGGTGACATCGTTGTATTTGTATCTTTGTGAATAGGATATGAATCATTTTCGTCAACGTGCACAAGTGTGACTGGGCAAATGATACAAACCAAAAACTTGTCATTTTGTGTTCTCTCCAAAACTCCCAAGAAGTTTCAGTAAACCATGCGCCAGTCGTGATGTTGACAATATTTCATATAATTTAAGACTACTGACTACCACATTGACAAGTAGAAATATAAAATACTTGATATTATATTTTATTACTTGACACTGGCTAAGTGCACTAATCGTAGAAAGCCAAAACACAAAATAAAAGTCTGTAGTCCTATGGTCACAGAATAGATAGCTATGGTGCCGTACTTATAGTTAAACTAAAATATGCTAATTGCAAAAATATATATAAAAAACATTAAACAAAAGAAAGCTGTGTTTAGGACACAGAAAATATTTGACAAGGGACGTAGAAAATATTTGAGGTGTCGGATGTCCCATCATATTGCATGACACCATCTAAACATAGTCGGTGTTTATGTAAGCGATACTTAATAAAAACACTATGAGACGCCGTTCTGACATCCTGATGGCTACCAAATGCGGGCTGGGGAGGAGTCTCCCGGGTATTATAACATTAGTAAATGCCTGATAATAATGGCTTAAATAATATGTGCATAGAAGAATAGGTTCTCAATTTATTTGACTTTATAGCGTTGTCAAGTTTTACGCTCGCATATTTTGATATTTTAAAGATATGACTAAGAGAAGATACTAAAAACTTTTTAAATTATTTTTTAATATGTATTATTATTAATTCTTTTTTTTTTAATTTTATGGTTCCATACTTATATATATACTAAAAAGTCTATCGACTTGAAACCATTAAACCCACAAACATTTTAAACAATTTCTTTTAAATATATTTAATCTACGGAGAAAAATGGTAGACTTTACCAACCATACGTTTGGATCCGAAATAAAAAATCGGTACCTAGCTGGAAAAATGCAAAATCGTAATTTCGTCCCATTATAGAACTCTTTTAGCGTCAATAAATAAGCCTAAACGCCAATCACGGCCCAAATTGGTTAATTAGTTCCATTACGAATACGGCCCATTTTTAGCAATTTTTGTACTTAGTAGTAATTTGTGTGAATCATAGCATTGTTTTGGTGATTTCGGTCAAGGTAAAACAAGAAGCGTTCTCAAAACAGCATTTTAAATATATACATTGAAAACTACCCGTTTGTACTTGTTTGTTATAGATTTACTTGACTTATATTAGAAAAAAATAATTATAGTTATATACTTTTAGAATGTAATCTTTAACATCATCTATATATGTGATCGTAACGCTTCATAATAATTATAATTTATTTAAAAAAAAACCTGTCGATCATTCGGGTAAAAGAGGTAAGTATTAATAAAGGAAATTTATACTTTTAAAAAGCAATAATTAATGTTGACCAAACCACTATCTCGTATACACAATTACACATACATGCTTACTTTTAATTTGTATAATTAAAAATAAAATTTTATTTTTCTTTTTAAAGGTACCTAACTAAAGTCAATAAGGCAATGAGTTCAAGTGAAAAGTGATAGTGACGGATAATGTCCGGAGATTTTATATGAAAGACGTGTGTTACCAGCCTTTAAAATTCCGGACTACGTCCCTACTGAGGTGCAGATGGGTATGTTTGTTTATCTTTTTCAACCAAACTTTTCAAAATGAAATCAGAAACTTACCATAATATTAAAAATATATATCACTTCATGATATTTTTTAAATTATGGTAATAATACAATTTAGAAAAAAACATTATTATTTCTGATGTATTCATTTGTACTTAGGTACCTACTTATCACATTCAATTTCTTTGAATGCTTAAGTTAATTTAATTTTCTTTAAAAAATTTACAGTCCCATTGTTAAAGATAACAAACGGTACCAAATTAAAAAAAAAATCACTCAATTAAATCTACACAAAATTGGATGGACCTTTTCCAAGACCCTTGGTCTGACACGTAACATTGTATGACTATTGTTACTCTCACAAAAATAATACAACCTTAAAGAAACCTTAAAACTACAACCATAAGCTCAAAATTCAGTTGCGCAAGAGTTTTCCTGTTCCAAAATTTATCTTATACAAAATTGGATGCTACCCAAATGAAATTAAAGCGCCTTTTACGTCTGACATGTCAAATACACAGTGTCATTTATTTCTTGGGTTGATAAAGTTTGCTTCTTAAGTTAAGCCTTAATTGTATGGGGAAAAGGTAGAGATTTCGTTTCAATAAGGTTTTAATAAAGATTTTTATGAAAAAAAAAAACGGGGTTGCATTGTGTCTTCCAGATACAATACATCTGCAGTAGTTTATTTAAACAGATAATAAAACTAGAGAACTTTTATTCAAAGACAGATGAACACGTGGATACTAGAGTAGAATTTTTGTAAGCATTTTATTGTAAGTCATGTCAAAAATATTGTAAAAAAAAACAGAATTCTTCTAGTTTCAAACTCTCAACTGAAAATTCATTCAGTTTTATTTTTTCAAACTCGCTTAAGATCAGACGTATCCTTGCCAATAAATTTAAATTCATTCATATTAAGAATTGTTTTACAATGTTAGTCAAGCCATAGGTTTTTAACTTCCTAAATTTTCCTATTAATCACAAAATTTTAATATAATTCCGTTCACTGATTGAATTAGTTTTGTACAAATAAGGCCATTAACCACAATTCTACATTTTCCTTGAAATTGGACTTACTTAAATGGGTACCACGAGCGATGTGACGTCCAGGTGATTATACGTCATGGCTTACAAGAACTTTTGACTCGGTACATGTGTATATACAATTACAAATGTGTCACAATAAAGTACCCCATTGTCCTTTGTGAATACTAACCTATAAAGAAAAAAAAATTAAAAAGGTTCGACTACAAGAAGGTCACACACGGACACATCACACAGAAGCTGAACGACATGCTCGTCTCACCACTCAGTCAAATAAAAAAAAAGCTGATTTGATTTGGAGTGTCCATTCTGTGTTTAGTAATATAACATGTATTCTATGGTAAAGTTAGCCTAACCAGCGGAAACCGAGCTTAATTCTATAGACAACAAAAATTGTTTTGAACACGACCAATAATTAATAACTTATGAAATGTCCCTTCACCATGCGTGTTCCGACGCGCACTCGGCCAGGTTTTTTTCCTAATTTGGTGCGTCAACGATGCTTCTGCTCCAAAAAGTCACATTCACGTCTATTGTGTTCGCAGTTACAGTATCGGTGCACGTGAGTCGAATACTCTTATTACCCATTTCGTAAAGAAAAGTGTTTTTGTGCGCACACGGATGGCACTTGTCGAACAAAACGATTACTGGCGGTATTATGGCTCTTATGAGAGCTTTTATTTTATCTTATACTCCCTGGCTAGTGTTTTGTTGGGAATAAAAAAAAAAAAAAAACTACAAAACGAACTAAAATTAAAAAAAAAGAAAGCTTAAAAACCAGTACAAAACAATTTGCGTCACAATGCCGTCTTATCGTTAAGAGCGCTCTTCTAGAGAACCATGTATGGAGAGGAAGAATAAGATATATTGTGGACTGTGGTAAAAGATAAAAAAAAAAGATACAGGGTTAAGTTCAGATACATATATTATTACAATGATCATTTATTGCAAAAGTTGGAACATTTCATCTAAGCAAACACTTATCCATTCCATAGTAACTAAAAAGTTTGCGAAAACATTACGTCCAACTTACGTCGTTTTAGTTAGGGGTGATTCCCATAGATCCATAATCCGTTCTCCTCGAAAACAATCTTCATTATTTTAATGTTGTGGATATCCGGGGAACGAATGTATGAAAGTTTTTTCCTGACAACAATGCACTATGGAGCTATGAATATGACAAATTTAAATTCAATTCTATTTAAAAAATAATTAATCTAATACACGCTATCATAATTAATCTAAAACTAAATAGAATAGAAATTTAAAAAATACTTTTACAGGTCAAAAATAGTACTTAAATAATGGTGCTTAATAAAATTTAAAGTACAAAACAGTGATAAATAAATGAATATAAATCCATCCATCCAAAGACATATTCAAGCGGCTCATCCGTAAACACTTTTTAAGAGATTTGTCATCTATATAGCTATCACTTAAATGAGATTTATTATTGTACGATAGTTACCATTGATTTTATTTATTATATTATTTTATTATTTTATATAATATTATATTATATTCATGTTGTTTTGGTATTAAGCTTTATTATTTTCCTTTATTTTTTATTCTTATTTTTTTCTTAATGAGATATTTTGATGCACGCCTACACCGTCTCTCCTTCACTATGGGTGGTTGACTGGTAGAAAATGCTCTTAGCGTTAAGTCCGCCATTTGTACTAGTTAGTTAATCTGTGCAATAAAGTATTAAATAAATAAATAAACAGTAGTGCAATATACTGTACTTTGTACTTGTATTTTTTTTTTTGATTGTTACTTTAATATTTTTTTGTAATTTTTCTGTACTGTGTTTATTTTTGTTTTTGGTGTACAATAAAGAGTTTTTCTATTCTATTCTATTCTATTCTATACTGTATCATAAATGTCGTGCGTGCAAACGAATCTATCTACCAAGCTATTTATCAAAATCATTTGAAGTATTGGCAGTACTTATCGGTCATTGGCATGATATTCCCACACTGCTAGCAAAAATACCTCTTGATCCTGTTTTTTAACTAGTCAGTAATGACTTAATGAGACTAGCAGGTCGTTCGCCTGATGGCGAGTCCCACGCCTGGGAAGGCGTGTGGGTGCCACGGCAGACTATGCAGAGTATACCTTAAGATTGAAACGCTTGAACTAAAAGGATAAGTACTTACGTCCTATTTCGCACTTCTGGTATGGAAATTCTTTATAACAATATAACAAACACCAGTCTAGGCTACTACCATTACTAAGGCCACGGTTGACGCGAGCAACGTAAGTTATGAATCATCCGAAGAATAGGGCATTAGAAAGTACAGACAAACCGTCAGACAGTCGACAAACCAAGTGGAAGTATTGTCTACAAACCTAAAAACCGGAAAGGGCTCCCGGTGTACTTCCGGCCGGAATCGACCTTCCGGCCTATTGAACCCTTTATGGCCGTTCCAACTTGAATTAATAGATTTTTATTGCCGTCTGAATTCACCAGTGTTCTATACCTTTTGGTACCTGGGGATCTGTTTGTCACATACATATTTTTTATGTTATTTGTTAACGAGACGAGCTTGTCGTTCACCTGATGGTGAGCGCCACGCCTGCCTATAACAGTTCAAGGGCCACCCAGAACTTTCAATTGCAAAATCTTGCGCGGCACTGCATTGCGCTCGTCACCCTAACTTCCCTAGGCGAACTCTTGCAGAAAAGGCTCCAGTATATAATTCTTCTTTATGAAAAAGTTGGGCTGGAACCTTTAACGTGACGAGCAGGTGATAAGATTAATGGTAAGCGCTATGTTTGATGCCGTCCAGAACTTCGGATTACTATATAATGCGCTAGACGAGTCTCAGAGTGAAAGGCACACAACACAATGCTAAACTATTACAGTTGCCTATTTTTAGTTTAGGTAGTCTAGATTATGAATAGAAGGCGTGAATCGACGCCAATTCATATTTTGCACGCAAGTAAGCCTAGGGAACCAATACTTATGGTGCGATGATGTAAAAAGTTGATCTATATTTCAACTATAATGCAGGAAAAATCGCCTACTCTATCGATATATAGATTGTTAGCTTCTATTATTGAGCCAAGAAACGGAATTTTCGATTTTATTCACATGTGGTTTAGCATTTGTATACGGAAAAAGTCTACGTGGTTTTTCAGGACAAATGTTTATATTTTTTTTATTTTGACTGATTGACGAGACGAGTAAGTCGTTCACCTGATGGTAAGCGCTACGCCTGCCCATAACAGTTATAGTGCTGCCACCCAGAACTTTGCATTGCATAATCCTGCGCGGCACCGCACTGCGCTCGTCACCCTGAGACATCGGCTCTAAAGTCTTATATGCCCAGTCATTTCGTTGGAAACTGTACCCTTCAAACCGAAACACAGGAATATTTGCACTACTGCTTGTTTTATAAGTATCTGATTCCATAGATGCAGTGGATATTAATGTAATCTATGCGCTTTGTATTCTAACCGACTTAAGAAATAGGAGCTTTTGAATTGTCTCTTTTGTGTATGTTATCTTACCATTTCGGTATTTCACCGAGTCGATATGGATGATGCTTTTCATTTGAAAAGCTATTCCCATATAAATATCATGTGATTTGTTCTGTACTTTTGTTAGCACATCTATCTGAATTCATTTTTTTGGTTTACAGAATAACTTTAATAATCAAATCACCATTCATTTTTAAGGTCTTGAATTAACAGCTGGAACTGCTATAGGTACGTACGCATCAATCAATACATAACTTTCCATTTGCGCAAGAATGTCACACTGCTGCCAATTTGAAGCCAGAAATATGCCTCAAGTGAATTTGGTTATTATCAACATTGTATGGCTCCTTATGATGACCTTTTACTATAGGTATGTGTTTACGTTCTGTCACAGAATATATAATAGTATGGACTACGTACAGAAGAGACATTCGGGAGGTAGTCAATATTACACACACAAAATGTACTAGATAAACGGGCTAGTATAATCCTTCATGCAAGCGAATTGTCTTTTATTTTGGTCGCGTAGTACGTTTGAACTTACACGCGCGTTTAGCGCGTGTACAAACGTTCACGTGTGAGTTGTTAACACTCCCACATATAAAAATGATGTTTTTATACCCGCCAAATGTGTGTACGCAAACATATTACGCGACCGCAACAAAAGACAACCCGCTAGTATGTAATTTCATAGAAACTGCTTGCCTATTACATTTGGGCATGTTATTGGCAGACCCGCTGACTGTCCCTGTGATTGCGGGACGCGGATTGCGCGGCGTGGAGTGTCCATTCTGTATTTAGTACTATATATTTATTCTGTGATGTTGGTTGTGTTTGGAAAGTGTTTAGCGGCGCACGCGCCGGTCGTACTTGAGGTGAGGTGAGGCCCTTCGTGTTAGTTGTTAACACCTTCTCCGCAAGTGGGTCGTGTCTATACGACAAGGTTACATTGGGCTTATACAAATATGTACATAGTTGTTTATGAAATTACGTACTTTATTCTAATGTACCTTTCTATCGCGTAGTAACAAATTTAACCTAAACATAGGAATATACAGTCAGCGACCAAAGTCGTTGAACATGTTCTCACTTCCAACAGCTTAACGCCCGTTCGTATAAAACAAAATTTTGCGAGATATAGTATTGATGTAGTAAATTTTAGTATGTTGTGAACCAAATAAATATAAGCGTAGCGGGCCCCGTGGTGGGTTATGGCCTAATCCTCCTTACGACAGTGAGGTGAGACCGAAGCTCAACAGTGGATGATAATTTAGGTGGACAGTTAAAACATATAATAATATCTACCCTATTAGTGTATTTGTTTGGAATCAGAGTAAATCTATATGCAAGGATAGTTTTTACAATAAAATTTAATTAGACGAGATGACGACGACAAACGACTCCGATATTTTCGTGTTTTTGTTTTCAAAATTAATTTTATACAAATACTAATACTTTATATAAATTTGTAAAATTCACAAAAGTATTACAAAACAAACACAATGAACCCTTCTAAGCCCTTTTCTGACAAAGACGTACTTAAGCAAACTTGTATAACAAAAGGTGCTATTTCACAAGATCCAGATAAGCGAACCTTCTTATTAAAGAACTATTTGAAAAATTCTTGAGAAATAACGGCCAAAGCGAAGCTTTTGTTTACGAAATTGTTTCGGTCCCTTTCTTTGCCGATCTGTACTTTAAAGCTGTGAGTAAGCATATTTTTGGGTTCAGATGAGATCTTTACGAAGTTTGTAATAGGGCCTAATGTAATTGTAATTGTGCTGTATTTATTTCGGCCTTATAATAATACCGTAATAATTCTTACAAGGGTTTCAGGATTACGGTATTCACTTCAATCAGTTCTGCGGTTTTCTCTGCTGCCGTTTTTAAGATTATGCTTTATAATGAAAGTGCTCATAATCTTTATAGCTATTTAGAATTTTAAAGTAGTTTTTCAACTGTATGTTTATATATTTCTTTAGCACGCTCTGTAGCCCCAAAGGCTTGATCGATTCAAACTTGAGAGGTGTCGTTAGATTCGTCTTAATTTTGAGAGTGATACTGGATATACATCTAAACTATTATAATATAAAAATAAATGGCGGATTAATGGTGCCAAATTCAAGTTATATATATGCTTATATATGTTTAAATGTAATTTTGAATGAGAATTACTTAAAGAGGTAGAAAAACTGCCAACTAAAGTAAATCCGTCGTAGGCATTGGAGTCCAAAATTGAAATGAAATGGTAATGCCTCCGACTGCATTTCCCAATTTTATTTTGTTCGCAGTAGGGTTTATTATTTTATTATACATACTTTTATCATTTAAGTAAATGAAGATCTTAGGTTTATGGAGAAATCTAATAAATAAGGCGAATGGACTGGGTGCAAGGTCAGCGGGTGCTGGTAGGGTCAGTGCATCGACTCGATCGTGCGGCTCCACTGTCTGAGAGCATACGACACGGGACCGTTACTGTAAACACAAAATAAACGATCAAAAATATTTGATTTGTCATTGGATGGTGGTTATTATAATTACATCAGTTAAAAGGGTTTCACGACATATTTTATGTTTAAGAAGAACAGCCTTCCAGAAGGATACGAGTATCCTTCAAATCGAATCAAATCGAATCAAAATGTATTTATTTACATAGGCTCCAAAAGGGCACTTATGAAGGTTACACAATTATGCTTTTACATAACTTACATTATATTTATGTAATTATACAATAAAACTTACAATTTGTAACTTAATATTACAATATATAATCACTGTACCTAGCTGTTTCTCTAGGCTTAATACTAAGGAAAAAACTTGCTAAGTAGTGCTTACTAAAATAGCTATTTAAGTCTGGAGTTTCTGTTAACATAGGTGTTATTTTAAACTCAAGTGAAAATAACGACAAACTGCCTCATTAACGACCCTCAGCTCTCTTAGCTTTGTGTGGCTTCGTGATTATGGGTTTAACCGTGAACCAAGAAGCGTTTTATCGTTTGTTCTTCAACAATGGAACCACGCATAACTGGAGTCATCGAACTGGCTTTATCCACCCTTTATGGTGGTAATATTTTCATGGCAAGGTTAACCTTATTAGTTGGATATTCTATCGCGAAATTGAACAAACACCCAAATTTGGATACAAATAATTTATTCATAAAAATCATTTTCTTATTTTCAGACCGATTTTTTTATATGGTACCTTGTGCTTTATTGTTGTAATACCAATTTTCTTGGCATAACTCAGCATTTTTACGAGAGTCACTCTAAATCGTGTTTTTTTTTAATAAGGTCTAGTATTTTTTTTACGCGACATGGTCACACTTAGATCCAGACCCTTAACTAGATTCCCTGTTTCTAGAGAATACACGATTCACACGATTTTTCGTCCTGTGCGGGAGTCGAAATACGCAGCAACTACGCTACGCAGTCGACTCATCACCCACTTACGCCACGAAGGCCATGCGACCATAATTGCGCGGTGGGAAGTGACAATGCTGTCGCAGGTGGTAAAGACGTTACTAGAATTAATGAAATAGGAACTATAAATGTCATTTTTTTTATTTTTATTCATTACCTTCGCAATGAATCAAATATTTATGAATGCTCTACAATGCCACTAATATTATGAATTTAATAGTTTGTGAGGATGGATGGACGGATGTTTATTACTCTTTCACGCAAAAACTACTGAACGGATTTGAATGAAATTTGGCACACAGATTTATTACCTGGTTTATTACCTGGATTACCACATAAGATACTTTTATTCCCGTAAAACTGAACGGTTCCCATGGGATTAATACTCAACGCGGCTGAAACCGCGCGGTGCATTTAGTAGAAAATATCTTACTTACCTTCTGCGTCAACCTAAAGCGTGTTTTTATTATGCAAACACTAATAAAAGTCGAGCATAATATTTTAATGCAAATTATGTATTTCTAAGAAAAAGCTGTATGATCTCGAGTTCTAAGAAAATTATTTCGTTATTGTTATTTTATGCTAGGTCTGGTAATAAAGTATACCTTGCATATTGTTACTCTAAAAGGTAAACAGTGTTACCTTTTTATTTCAAAGAAAATAAAGGTTTTATGAAAAAATTATAAATATAGGTACTGCAGTTGATAAGCCATAGTTACCTTTTCTTAATAAGCGCAGTTTTCTTTTATACAGGGTGTCTGGTAATGAGAGGGTAACTGGGTAATCTGGAGAGGTCAAGGCCGAGTAGTTTTTTTTTTAGCAAAAACGTTCCTGACTATTAACACTATATTTGCATCAATTAAATACATAAACAACTCATAAAACACATGTTCTAATATACCTACACATTAGTACATACTTATCAAATTCTATTATCACAAACTTTACGCGCAGTATCAAGGTCGAATTCCATACAATGCTGAGAGCAGTTATCAAATATTTAACGTTTTACCGTGTATGAGTAATGTATGAGTCATCTCAGTTGTGTTTATGTATGAGTCAAGGGAAGTTCTATGATGCGGTTTCCTTGGTAGAGGCAATTTCATGGTAGACGGCGTAGTGAGACGGCTTCGGTTTTAACTATCACTGTACTAAATAAGACCTCACCTTGTATTATTCTCAAGAATTCCAAAGAATTAGAAACACTTTTCATCTTTAATAATTTTTTTTTTTTCATCTTTTTTTTTTTTTTCTTTTCATTTTTTTTTCCTGTAATGGTCGAATGTTTCCTATTTTTATTTATTTGACTGAGGGAAGAGACGAGCTCGTCGTTCACCCGATGATAAGCACTACGCCTGCCCATAACAGTCACAGCACCACCCAGAACCCTGCATTCCATAATCTTGGCACTGCACTGCGCTCGTCACCCTGAGACATCGGCTCTAAAGTCTCATATGCCCAGTAATTTCGCTGGAAACAATGTCCTTCAAGCCGTACACAGAAGGAAGGTTATATTGTGTTTATTTAGAAAAAAAAAATACATATGTATTTGGAATAGATGCGGTAAGAAATCTTTTTAAATAAGGTCACATAATTCCTCGTATTTTTAATGTTTATTGCAAGAAAAAACACTACTTTCTGTCTAATTGTAAAGAAAATAAAAACGACTTCTCAGAAGAAGTTTTTTTTTATTGCATAATAGTCAAGCATTTGACCGCGGTCTCACCTGTTGGTAAGTGACGACACGGTCGATGATGGGGCAAGCTTGCCTAGAAGATACCTATTCTCTTCTCTCTTCTCTGGGTTCTTTTGGGAAATTGCATGGCCCAAATGGCTTGATGGATTTTTATAAACGAAGTGACATAAATTCTTCTAATTCTACAAATAAACATCGTAAAACGATTCATATACTTACAGCATTATTTATGTAAATTATATCAACTTATCACTTACCGCTTATCACCTACACTATTAATGTATGATTGCAAACAGTAGCAAGCTGATAAAAAATAAACATAATTATTTATATCATAACAATTTTGTCACATTGATGTCATGTAAATGCTATATTTACTTGGTACTGCGTCATAATGCATTATAGCTAAAACAGGATGCATCACTAGAACATTTCCAAAATTACATTTTTTCCTTTAAATTTGTACCTATTCATGATTTCATACGTCAGTTCTGGTTAACTAAGTACAGTGAAATTACCGGGCATGTGAGACTTTAGAGCCGGTGTCTCGGGGTGACAAGCGCAGTGCGGTGCCGTGCAGGATTATGCAATGCAAAGTTCTGGGTTGCACAGTACTGTTACTGCTTCTGTATTGAAGATATGGGTCTTAAATCCTTAATTCATTATCTATAATATGATATTTGAGGCATAGAGAGGATTTGTTAACGGTTAAAAATTGTTAATTATTTGAATTGATATTTTCATATTATCCCAATTATTCAAAAATAGAGCAGTCAAGATTGCATTCTCGTCGTCTTTTAATAAAAAAGCTTTAACCTCACAGGAACTATCAAGTTTCTTAGTTTCAAGCTGTTGTCTAAGTTTCTTCTTCACACCTTCATTCCATTTTGATATTTAAACTATACGTTTTAAAGTTTAAAATGATGGATTACTTGGAGATGCATTTGTTCGGTGGCTTCGTAACAGTTTTTGACGTTTGGTGAGATATTCCCCGGATTGAGTTACTGTGGGCTTCGTTTTTATGGAGGCTATCTTTGGAACTGTTTTTTGTTAAATTGTGTTTATAGGGTTTCTTTGACTTGGGAAAATATGGTTGCTTTCGTGGTATTATTACCACAGAACGTAAAATAAATATTAGTAATAGAAGATAGTAGTTCTACTGGCGTATAAAAAAATAGAAGCATTGGATTTGTTTTTTTAACTCTGTAATTTTTAATCATTACTTGATTTTTATCTTTCTCCGGTATGTGTCATCTCAAGCTCACCAGGTGAGAATGCGGTCAAAACTATGCTGCAATAAAAAAAAAGCTTCTGATACTGTTCCATATTCGAATGGATTTTTCTCAGATTTGTTTATTTTTTTCTATGTGTAAAATTTCGTATTATTTAGATTATCCTACATTTAAACATTTATCATACGTACTTACTATTTAATTATTTATATATATATATATATATATATATATATATATATATATATATATTATTTATATTTATATTTATATATATAAATGTTATGTTGGTTCGTGTACGGTTCAAAAACTCAAAAAGTTCTGCACCGATCGAGCTGAAATTTTAGCACGATTTATAATCCGCATCAAGGATTGTTCTTATCTATTTTTTTCATCAGTGACAGTGGTACAGCTAGTTTTTAAATACATACCTTTGCCGTCATTCGTTATGACCACCTAGACTCTTACCGCCCTATTTTTGAACTGTCAAAATAGCGTGCGAGAAGATAGCGCAATAGCGAAGTCTTAAGGTTCAAAATAAGTTTAAAGCGCGTTGTGACGTCGCGTTTTCGGCAAGGAATCTTATGTGGCACAGCGTATAAATGCCCCGATATTAATTACAATAATTACAAGCGCTATACTGATAAGGTAATCCAAAGAAATTAATTTCTAATTAATTGTAGTTGTTATCACTTGACTGAATGAATATGACCTTGGTTAACCCAGCACACATGTAACTCTAACAGTAACCAAAACATTATTGATAACACGTGCAGCGTTTGCTACGTTATGAGCAAAGAGTTAGTACAACAAGCTGTAGGTATCCCGCAGTTTTTTCAGTTTTCCCGCAAAAACTACGTTTTGTCGGGATAAAACATTGCCAAGCACTCAAAGATAATGTGGCTTCTTATTAGAGAAAGTATTTCTAGAATCGGATCAGTAGTTTCGAAGATTACTACAAAGAAACTAAGAAACTTTATCTTTTTATAATATTAGTATAAGTTAACATAGTCACTGCTGAAAACACAACTGTTGTGTTAGCGGTACGATATAACACGACGGTGAATCCAGATCCGTAATAGTGGCTAGACAAGAAAATAGGCTCAGCAGTCAAAATGTTAAAAGATATATAGCTATATAGAATATTACTACACAGGTTTCGATCCCTGGTACACTTAAACTAAATTTGACAGTTCTAGAAATTTTATTAACCGTGTTTAAAAGATTGTTCATAAAACTTTGATCTAAACGATTTATAAAATATCCCCCGCGGCGACAAATTATGATAATAGTAAAATAAACTTAATGCTATCAATAAAAGAGATAATAAATCGAACGGGTTTCCGAACGCACGAAACAAATGTGAGAGTTCACCGAAAATTATTATCAACAATACTTAAAAGATATCTAAGAATATATAGATGACCATCAGAGACGCTATAAAATTAAAAAGAACACATTAACAAGTCGTATTATTCAGACTTGGTCGTTGATTAATGATAATCATAACTATCTCCCTATTTCATATGTAAATCTGAAAACCAGTTATGCAACAGAACGGCTCTTTGATATCTTTAATGCCGACATAAAATACAATGTTGTCGTACTTTAAACAGATGCAGAGCTAACAGATGAGGAAAAGTAACGCAACGATGAGGAAATTGAAATAACGTAACTGTGGATTACATCAAAATTATCAAGTAAATCGGAACATGACACTCCTGATGATAATGCGTTCGCAGAACCATCGTGCCTATTTTTGTCCCGAAATGTTTCCTTATCTGAAGCACTTAAGGTTTGGTCTTTATCAACGAAACCTCTGTCCAAGATACGATAGTGCATTCCTTTCATTCGGAACATCGTTTGTAAACCTCGGCAGTACATTTCATGGTTTGGTCCCCCTTCTGATCAAAGGTCTGTCCAATGCCCCATCTCCAAACCTCGGTGACAGATTCGTCCAATTGTCCTCATGAATAAATTGATGCAGATTAATAAAGTGGCCGATAAGTGACGTCGGCTCGCACGGTCTTATCAATAATGTTTCACTTGCAACTCGCTTCGGCAGTTCCTTCGCGGCCGGCTCTTCGTGCGACCGCATTCTATCGGACATCGATATTTTATTATTTATCACATTAAATAACGTTAAAAGATATCCCACGAGAGCGATTCAACGTCATCCATCAACGGATAGAAGTGACACTTCGGAGTTTTATAGTTTATTTGGCCTAAACGTGATGTGAATTACGGAAAAGCCGCGTGAAAGAATTTGTGAATAGAAAAATAAGGTGTTTCTCAAAATAAATCTGACTAATGCCGAGATGACGGTATACGAGTCTTATGGAGTATTTAATGTTCATCACACTGATGGGAAACTGTAAGTAGAGACATTTTTTTGTATTAATACACTTGTTTAAACAAGTATGGCTGTTTGTTTTAGCCATTCGCGTATCAGTAGCAAAGGCTATGTTAACTAGATGTATAAATATAACGTATTGCATTTCCTTGTAAGGCGTAAACGATGAGGCTATAATAATGTCATAATAATGTGTCACGATGATTTATTACAAAAATAAGCACGATTTTTTTTTTAACAATCAGAAAGCTGTAAAACGCGGTATGTTGACAATATTGTGTAAACAACTTTAATTAGTAAAGCGAGTATCTCTTTTGTTTATCTAGCGGGCTTTTAAGGCATTTGCATTTTAGGGTGAGTGCGTCATAAAATTCATCTATAAGCAAATCACATAGAGCTTCATTCAAATTGCAGTAAATATAGGGTACGTGTGACGAAAAAGCATCATAAAAATTACTGTTGCGGCACTATTTCTTGATTGTAAGGTTTAATTTATCAGTACCTGGATGACCGTGCTTTGCTCGGTATTTTTTTTTTTTTTTATGACATTTTCTAAAAATGATTCCTAGCTAGATCGATTTATCGACCCCGAAACCCCCTATATACTAAATTTCATGAAAATTTGGAGCCGATTCCGAGATTCCAATTATATATATATATATATACAAGAATTGCTCATTTAAAGATATAAGATAATAGTATTGTATGGTATTTTTGAAGTGAAACTTTTTCATCGACATATTATTATGAGAGAAATATAGCAGTCGTCACACTTTTCTGTTACGCTCAAGAATCATGTAAGAGTTCACACTTTGACATGAAGGTATGGTGAATTAGAAGTATTTCACGAAAGTTTTTTATGCTTTCATAATACCTTAAAAAGGCCTCGAAATAGAACATCGATGGGTCGGAATGACGAATAAGAAGGAATAGTTTCACTTCTTACGTGTGTACACTATCACACACACTCTTTTCCCCAGCGGATTGCGACGGATATAATATAATAAGTAGATATCACTTATATCTTTGGTTGTCTGGAAGAAATCGCTTTCAGCGATAAGACCGCCCATTGTACTACCCTTGTTTACCTATTGTAATTTTTCTGTACTGTGTTTAATTTTGTTTCTGGTGTACAATAAAGAGTTTTCTATTCTATTCTATTCTATCTTTAAATGAGCAATTCTTGTATATATATATATATAATTGGAATCTCGGAATCGGCTCCAACGATTTTCATGAAATTTAGTATATAGGGGGTTTCGGGGGCGATAAATCGATCTAGCTAGGAATCATTTTTAGAAAATGTCATTTTATTCGTGTTATATCAAATTAAACATAAACTTGGAAGCGTTTGAGTAGTCCAAATTTATACTGAAAAATATGACTCTTCCTGACTAAGAAAATTAATTGTTTATTTATATTATTTGTGTTTTCTTAACGTGTTCACTTAAAAATGCCTAAACGATCTTAGAAAAAAACGCTTATAAAAAATCTACCGAGCAAAGCTCGGTCATCCAGGTACTTATTATTTAAATGTTCAGAAAGTACAAAATAAATCAGCTGCTATGATTGCGCGTGAAATTAAGTACAATTTATATTTATTATGTTTTTATGGCTATTTGCTTGTAGACGTTAGGTATCTATTCAAGGTTTGATATATTGCTATCCAAATCAAATTATTATTCAGTGCGTGAAGAGTGATAAGGTCATTGTCAAGTTACAGTAGGCATAGTATCTAAATTTCATAGCATATTGATATAATTAAAGCCTGCAAGCGCACCGTAAGTTACATACTTGTTTTTGTATCACCAAGCCGGCGAGGGTCACAATGGAGCATTGTTCGAGCATTGTTTATGGTACCATGGTCCTACTGTCACTTTCATTATTATCAACATAGAATCATTATTGTGTGTGGCAAACCGCTATCTTGATTTGTCGAGGTTTAGGGAATACCGGATCATCTGGTTTTAGATATAGATCCGTGTTGTTGTTTTGGGCTGTTTTTTTGGAAATATCGTGTTGAGTATGTAAATTTTAAACGGGTGTAAAAGGTTTATTTCATAAGCTACGTTTTTTTTTGTTTCTCTTGTTTTATTAAAATTAACATGAATGTGCTTTCTATCCTGTTTGAAATAATTTTTCTTTAAGGGTTTTTTTGAAGAATAGCTTAAAGTTTTTCATATAAAATTATTTTTAATCATGATGAGTGGTTTAAAAGTAAGGAGGAACAGATGAACATACATACAGATTAGTCAAAAACTTAACCCTCTTTTTTGCTTCGCCGTAGTTGGATAAACATAGATAAAATCAGGTTATGATCATTTATTGGATTTTTTTTTGTTACCCATAAGCTTTTAAAAACGTCTGTTTTAGTAATTGTACATTTGGCAACGGCTGTTAGCAATGGTCATAAAGTGTTGACTCCACGTGGCCGCGCCAATTGAACTGAATTGTGTGGTATGCGCATGCGACGGAAGCATGCAAATATTTTGTCTGGCCTGGTAGACAATTATAATTAAATTTAGCTTTTATTATAATTACGTGTACGTTCAAAATCGACAAATCCACGTTTGCACGTAAAATTCGCTGTTATCAAGACCATCGGTTGTTTTTTTTTTTATTGTGAATAGACAAGCATTTGACCGCAGTGTCACCTGATGGTAAGCGACGACGCGGTCGATGATGGAACACGCTTGCCTAGAAGATACCTATTCACTCTCGACTTGAAGACTTCAATGTATTTATTTATTTAATACTTTATTGCACAGATTAACTAACTAGTACAAATGGCGGACTTAACGCTAAGAGTATTTTCTACCAGTCAACCACCCAGAGTGAAGGAGAGACGGTGTAGGCGTGCATCAAAATATCTCATTAAGAAAAATAAAAAAAATAATAATTATAATCAATAATGGAAAATAATACAGCTTAATACAAAAACAACATGAATGTAATATAAGAAAATAAGATAATGTAGAAATATATAGTTTTAATTCCGCCTAAGTTGTCTGACGAATGTATGATAGGACTTTGTTGGATGACGTAACCCCTTTGACAAATCTATCCGTTTAAACGTTTCGTCAGACAACTTAGGCGGAATTAAAACTATATATTTCTACATTATCTTATTGATTATGGATTTCCGCAAAATAACGCCTGATTCTATTAACTATCTGAATGTAATATAATAAAATATAAAATAATATAATAATATATATAATAAATAATAATATAATATAATAAATAGAATCAATGGTAACTATCATACAATAATAATATAATGTATAAGGCTTATTAGCTCTAAAATCATTTACTAACGGCCTTCTTAGACCTACAATAGCAATATATACCAAGACCTACAAAGCAATCTTCAATATTAACCAGCAACTATCAAAAGCACTGCACAATACGCAATATTGTACAATATTATTGTGGGTAAGACCGGGGCAGTAATGCAAACCGCTTTTATGAAATATATTTATATCATTACAATCAACCATAAGTTATCTTTCGTAGAGTCACGTAGAGTTCTAACAGTAGCTCTTCTTGTACAAAACACATTCTTTGAAACCGGTTTAGATATTTGATATTCCTTGTTTATCTTGTTCTGATACGGACTATCGCTTGAATCGATTAGATTATCTTTGTTTCCTATTGATAATCGATGATCACTTTCAATTTATAACCTTTCTTGTAGCTGTCTCTTAATATCGATACAAACGAATAAAATAAAGATCGATGAAAAATCGATAGAAAAATAAAAAAATCACCGGTGCATGTGAATATACTAGCTGAAAACACTCTCAATCAAGTCAACTTTCAAATAAATAGAAAATATATCGAAATCGGTCTATCCGTTTGGAAGTTACGATGCAACAGACACAGATACATACGTTAAACTAATAAGACCCTTATTTTGCATCGGTTGGTTAAAAATATCACTGGAAACTAAGTCCCAAATAACAGCTAGCGATGAATTCAAATTGTTAACTTGTTTAAATATATTATGTGAAGTAGAGTAAGGTTTCCCGTTATCTCTACCTAGCTTCAACAACTCTACCTACTCAAGTCTAGCGCTTTGTCCATGATCCAAATGTAGAGTCGCAGAACTCGTAGAGTATCGATTAGCATTTCATTTTATACTTGCTTGTTGTGATAACTCTATCGCACAGACCTTGGCACGGAGTCTTTTCACTTTTCTTTTTTTTAACGGTTTTGTGAAGGTTATTGATTAGTCACGTTTGTTGATTTGATGGCTGGTTTGGTTGGTTATTCGTCACGGTTCGGGTTTTAGACCATGTAATGGGGTTTGTGAAATTTATATAGGGATTTATTTGGAGTTCCGGTAAAAAAGAATAGAATAGAATAGAAAAGAAAATACTGTATTGTACACCAGTTCAGATATACACAAGGTACATATAGAAATTATTATAATTGTATACAATGTGTTTTTTTTTTTAATTGCAATAACATAGATTATGTCATCAACGAATTAAACCGTCATATTAAGTTATGTATATTATTTAAGGAAATATCAGATCTCAATCTACAAAGCAGCTAAAATTAAAAACCCGGGGACGTCCCAAACTAAAAAAACACTAACAATTACTGACTATGTTATTAAATTGTCGTTTTGTGGATTATGGCCTAATTCTCCTCACGAACGTGATGGGAGACCCGTGCTCAGCAGTGGGACGACATGGGTTGATGATGATGGTGATGATGATTGTTTTGTCATCGGCACTTAGCATATTATGAGGCAAATTTAAACATGTAATAGAATAGAATAGAAAACTCTTTATTTTTCACCAAAAAACACAATACAAGAATACTTACAACAGTAACTATAAAATAAAATAAAAGTGGTTTTTTAATTCAGGTGTGTCAAAGTGGGCGAAAATTGAATTGAGAGATATTTATTCTCACACACATTTACAGGTAAAGCTTATTTTATTATGAAAAGGTCAATAATGATAATAAATACTGTGCGACCGGTATAGAGGCCAATTAGTATGTCTCGCTTAGTTTATGACACGAACGACATAATAATAAATGTCCATCATAATTATTAGGTTTACTGATACCGGTCCTTTGTCGCCGGCGAAGTGGGTCGTGCGTAAGCATTGTAATTTCTAGTTAACCTTTCCCGATAAAAGCTAGAAAACATTCTTGTATATTCGGGTCCTTCCCGTTTTTTTTATTTGACTGAGTGACGAGACGAGCTTGTTGTTGACCTGATGGTAAGCGCTACGCCTGCCCATAACAGTTACAGTGCCACCCAGAACTTTGCATTGCATAATCCTGCGCGGCACTGTACTGCGCTCGTTGCCCTGAGACATCGGCTCTAAAGTCTCATATGACCAGTTATTTTGAACAATTTATTTTTATATTAGAACTAGCTGCGCTCCACGGTTTCACCGTGTAATTCCAGTGTCAAAAATCACATAGATAAAGAGCATGATCAGATTTTACCAAATTTTTGGTGCAACTTCCTTAATTTTTTCTTTCGTAAAAACCTTCTCCTGACAATTCATCATCATCATCAACCCATATTATTCCCACTGCTGGGCACGAGTCTCCCCTCACTTTCGTGAGGCCTTAATCCACCACGAGGGCCCGGTCCGGATTGGTTAATAATATATCTACCTCTAAAATAATTATCGCAATTGCACCTGACAATTACAAGCATAAAAAAAGAATGTGATGCCGTGACCAAGGGAAATAGGGATACATTTTGTTATACTACATATATATGTTTATATATTGTTATTTGATTTTCCTTAGTTAATATAATATTTCCTTGTCCACAGGCCTTTTCAAAGGCTCCACGACCACGCTAGACGGTATCGGACTGCGGCCGATGCCAGCCGAACGTCCCAAGACGCTGCGCAAGCTCAAGTCCGTCTACGACTCGTCCCCCACTGAGCCCCCCCACAATGTCTCCAATGGGGTTGAGAGGAACGTCAACGGGGTCGAAGAGGAAGTCCGAAGAAGAAGCAATACAACCAGCTCGAACCATAGCGGGGACAAGTCACTGTCGATACTCAGCCCGTTTGATGAGCAGGTGAGATTTTTTTCACTACTGAATCTCTTCTCATATTTTCAATGGAGTCGAAAATGTCAACAGGATCGAAGAGGAAGTCTATTGTCGAGGGACTACCTTTTTGACCCCGTTGAATTTTCTCTATTGCTAACATTACTCCTATTACCCTGTAATATTAAGAATGTATTATGTGTGTGTGTGTTTTTGGATGTAACACCGGCAAGGGAGTATAAAAGAATGTCATTGAAGGGTTTAATTCAATGTAAACTTGTTTCACAAGTATCTCAGTCACTCATTTGATGTAAAGTTATGATGCTGTAAAGATATAAAACAGTTGCCTAGAGGGTTAAATTAATTTTAGTAGAAGAAAAAGTATCAAGGTGGCTCATTGTTTGCTCGGGGGGTAGTCGGGAGTCGTTGGCCTGCCCATAAATCAGCTGGCTGAAGTCTGACGTGTACTTACACTAAGTAATCACTTTGAGATCCAGTTATGGGTCAGACCAACACGCCCGCTAACGTGCGAAACTCAGTCCCCCAAGACGTTGAGGAGGCAATTCCAAGAAAAAATTTAAGCGTAAATTATAATATTTCCGCCATTTAATATTGGTGGGAAGGAAGATGATGTGCATTGCAAATGAGTCCTCGAAAGTCAAACGTCCGCGCGTGACACATCCGTGCTTCTAACAACAAGCAAACTTATTATTAGGTGCATAATGACAAAGGCAGGAAACGAAATTATCTTTTCAGTGTTGTACAACTGATGTTCTTGTGTTTGTGGATATCTGCAGTGTTTCTTTAATATTTCCATATCCACGTCTAAAAATAAAGAGTTGCCTCGCAATAAAGAGTTGTCTTGTACACACAAATGCGTGTCACAGAATGTAATTGGATATCTTGGACTATCATTTGTTCAGTGCCGTCATAAATTATCTATATTTCCGTTTTCTAGTTGGTCACTTTTGTCTTTATTTTACTTTAATTGCTGTGTTGTATCTTAGGTTGTAAATTTCCTATTTTCTATTCCTCAATTCCTCTATTTTCAGACTTTTCTATTCCTTGCAGTCCTGTGCTATTGCTTGCCAATTATTATTGTGGGTGTCAAGCTCGTCCCACCATCTCTTGTCACTTTAATTAGAATGTCAACTTATTTAGCACCCATCTACTGAGCAAAACACTTCTTACTTATTGGATTTCCATATTTCTTGCTTCATAATAATCAAGGACAATATTTACAGTGCGAGTGATAAAAAATGTCACGGTACGCTTGATTTGCCCACTGATAAAAACGAGTTCAAGATAAAATAGAATTGGAAACTAGAGTTGGCCGGTTCTTAATGTTTCTCAGTCGAGATCAAAGTTTTAGGCCTAAAATCTTACATTGTAAATAATACATCGTGAACTATAAACTATTTGCTTCTATCATAAATCGATCAGTCTCTCTCACGGATCTTTGATATTATTCCGTAAAAAGAAACAGTCGTGGCTACATTATCAAAAATACTGGTGGAGCCGCTTCCTTATAACTTTTTTACATATTTTTATGCACTCATATATTTTTGTGTGATAAACTCGAATGTCGCGATGCAGGTCGGCAGGTGTGTGATGGCAGATGTATTTAATGGTAAACAGCCTTCGCTGTAACACGAAAGCTAACGGAAGCGATAAGTCATTCGGCGATTGGGTTTTTGCCTTATTTTACTTGTGATAAAGGAGTCGATAGAAGCGTAATTATGCAATTCAAACGCGTCATAAATAATAATGGAAGTCATTTTAAAAATAGTTGGCGTTGAATTTAACTTTAATGTTTATGAGATTGAAAGCGCAAAAATGATCAGATTCTATACACTTTATTTATTATGTTTTATTACCTATTAAATATTATAAATTAAATCGACATGTTTTACAAAGTGGGTCAGCAAACTGTAAAAACTGATCTATCGACATTTCAAGGCCAAGCTTATCAGTTAAATGTTCAGGTATGGGTTTTCTACCTTTTGAGTTCACCTTTATGTGTTCAGTATTTTCGTCAGGGCTATACCAGATATACAAGCACAAAATACGTGTACTTTCTAGCCAAAATTGACAAGGAAGTTTCAGGAAAGCATCCGTCACTTTACTGAATCGTGACGTTGACTGCGGCGTTCAAGTTAAACCTACTCGGTATTATGATATCTGATGCTTCTGTTCTTACTTTATTATAACGCAAAGCCTGAGGTGGTAGACACATGAGAGATTTAAGAATTACAATTTTAGAACTTCTTTCCTTTATGCAAATCACCTTCCTAAACTAGTGTTAGTGTGTGTGATCTAGAATAATACACATTATAATAGTTTTATATTTTTTGTCCAATAGGAGGAATGGGCTAAGATCTCCGAGATAATGGCCTCGTTCGGAAGCAAACTGGTCCGCGAGTCCGTCTTCGTTTCTGAACTGGAGCAAGAGTTCACCTCCAGACTTGGTCTGAGCTGTTCCGAGTCCAGCCTCAGTCCTTCCGTGGCTTCCAATTTGGGGCTATGGCTGTCTTCTATGGGGCTCCATGACTATGAGAGTTTGTTCCTGGAAAGTGGATATGATGATATTGATTTTATTGTAAGTATTATTTTTAATAAATTTTAGCTTTGGTTAAGGTGTGGCTTGATTTTCTTTGTAACGGTTATGGGCAGGCGTGACATTTAACATCAGGTAAATGATCTGTTTTTCCCAATACTCAATATAAAAAAGTAGAAACGTGTAACAGGCGATTTTTTGAAAAGCGTCACAATCTAGATTTTAATTCAAAATTTTTGTTGCAGAACGGCATCTTAGATGAGAATGACTTACGCGAAATGGGGATAGAAGAAAACGATAGACACAAAATAATTGAGTCATCGAAACAATTACCTCTTAAAATAACGGAAATAAGTAATAACCACAACAATAATAATTTAAGTAACAAAAACCAAAACGAATCTGTAGACGAATGGTTAAGGCATATAAACTTAGAACAATATAGTGATACGTTTAGGAAACATTTGTATGTTGATATGGATAGAGTAAAAAGAATTTGGGAGGTGGAACTGACTGCTGTGCTAGAAATTCAGAAGGCTGGACATCGGAAAAGAATACTGGCATCTGTTTCTGGAGAGCATAATGGACCTGCCAACCATGCGGAGGAAATCAACGCTGATCTCAATACCCTGGTAAGTTCTTTGTTATCTTAATAAGAACATTTCTATCAAAGAGTAGGTTACTATTATACTCCATAGCAGCAGAAATAATAGAAAACGAATGTGAGACAAATCAAACAATTCTATTGTTGTTGAACCTATAATTTTTTGTTCGTCTCACATTCACACAGCAGTATCCGGATTAGAATTGATTATTGTTTCATCATCTTGAATGGTAATCGATTTTATTCCTTACATAAGTTGAAGAATTTCCATACGTCACCTTTACTTGTTGATGCATTTTTCACGTTAGTTTGACAATACTATCACGTATTTATTCACCATTGAAATTGCACAATGCACGTCTTCCTTATTTTTCGCATAATCTTCCTATACAAAGGTCTACAGACCACACATGTTTTCCATACATAAATTGAAATAAATACCTATTTATTTCAACGTTTACTAACCAAATTGCCAACTGAAACTATCCGTTACTGTATTCGCCTCTGTTATGATCAAATTGATGTCTACAGAATTTAAATAAGCATTCAACAGAGTCACACTTCGTATTCCATAAGCTCTTGTTGCTAAAGATTTCGATTCACGCATATTAAACCATGATCTGCCATTGTGAACGTCTTAGGTTTCATCAATTGTAGCGAAAACTATTTGAATCTGCTTATTTATGGAGTCCCGCAAGGTTCAGTATTGAGACCTAATTGTTAAAACTGGTATTTAATTCCTAGATCAAGTTCTGCATAGTTATTTAAAATTATGAATAAACTCCTTTAAAAGTTTTTTTAGAAGATAGCATGTATCGATTTGAAACAGATCTCTCTTAGAATATAAGACTAAATAAATTTACTGCTAAATTATTATTCACACTAAAAAGCTCGACGAACGCTGCAAATCACCAAGATATTATCAACGCAATAAACTGAGCAATCTCAATCAAAACGCTGTAAAAAGGATATCCTGCGACGCTTGAGAGCGAGCAATTACCGTGATATAGGGAGTTGCTATGACAGTCCCGAGATTTAGAGTCAATGAATGCAGGAGGGTGGTGATGTGTGATATTGATCACGCCCCCTTGACAGATTGCGCTTTATCTAATAGTTTATTACATCGTATTATGTTCTGTCATAATGTAAGTGGTGTAGTTTTTTTCACTTTGAACAAATTTTAAACGTTGCTTTCAACCAGCGGTAAAAGTTGATGTCACCCCATCAAATTCGCATATGAAATGTAAATACAATAAATTGCAGTCTTAAATCAGCTGTTGAAATTATTAAAACGTTATTATCACCCACACATTATTAACATTCATATCAAGAAAAGGATATTTAAATATTCATGATCAATATAAAATATATTACCAATTCCAGGTGCTCACTGGTTTTGCTTTATACGCATTTGTACGACCGCTGAATATATTATAAGAAGGATCTTTTACCATACTTGGCATAAGAGTCAATATATTGTGGATTAATTTAATAGCAATTTTACAGTATATAGCTTTATATTTATACAATAGCTTTTATATTCACTGCGAAGATTTGAATTTAATGCAGTAACTTTCTTGGATTAACGAAGAAATATGCCATTTTATATTTTACGGTCCTGCAGATATAGATCTTGAATAATTTACAATATTGCCTTCAATAAACTATTTGCAATGTCTGGACATTTTGTAAAAGCTGAAATACGTTATTTTATAATCATTTGGTCATATTGCGGTATTCGAGAACTTTCTTATGAATTCTTATTTTATTCGAGAACATTCTTATGAATTCTCGTTATTAGCTCTAATAACATTGATACATAAAATCACACCAAATCCAATTTACTGTAATATAATGTGCAGTCCTTGGTTAAATTGTTTAAAGCTCTGAAACAAACCTTCGAACCCTTCAATCAAATCAAATCCCAAGAAGACTCTTCCACATTCATCACTATTTAGTAATAGCTATTAAATAACCATTTCATATCCAATTACCACCACTTCCTCTTCGCCATATTTACCGATGTCACCTGCTGGGGCGTTGCCTGGCTACCCACCACCCATCGCACGTGCGTGTTGGTAATTACTGCTAGATGAGCAATTTGCCCAAGATTAGCCATTTTAATCTCGTCACAGATTTTAGGGTGATAAAGACGCGACGTGCAATTTTGTAGGTACTTAAAACGTGTAAATTGATAAAATATGAAGGAGTTTTTAATCATATTGGAAATGCTAGGACTGTGTGCTTCTAAGTATCTTTTTAACGACATAAAATGATAAAAAAAGTATTATAGACCTATAGTAGGCATTATGTATTATATAGGTATATTGGTTACCCTCCTCACGAAAGTGAGGAGAGACCCGTGCCCAGCAGTGGGACGTTATGGGTTGATGATGATGATGATGATTGGTACTCATTCTTAACATACCAACATCGTTGTGTTAAGTTTATTTTTTTAATTTTACATAGTGTAGCATCTAATTACTTCGTTATATACTATAATAAATACGTTTATCCTGAAATGGGTCTGACTGTCAAGGGCTGTTGCCGCATAGTCCTCAAGGGGTATGGCGACAGATTTATTAGCTTTAAGGTGGTAGCTAGTGCTCATTTGTTTTTTATATATGCTTACTTTTAAGCTTATTTTGTATTGGTTGGTGGCGACCAAAATCCAACCAATAATCGTTTCAATGTACTTCAGTTTATCCATTTATATCCTTAGCAAATACACCCTAGATACAACTCAAATATTCAGCAACAGCGGCAATAGGTAATGTACATATATTACCTTTAGCAGGTACCATGTATATACCACTGGAACTCGACTGTAAGCACCGCATTCATCCAGTTGCAGGCATTTTTTTTTAATTTCACACGTCGCCAACTCTGTATAGGTAATTAGAGCTCAATTCGACGTCTATTCACGTCGTTCGTACGAGTGAGGCACTCTGCGGTTCTGAAACGTGGGTACCAAATGGTGAACGCCCGTACTACGGATTTTGATGTGCAATTTGAAAAAAAAAAGAGACGTAAAATAGAATTTGTTTTTTTTTTTTGGTAGTCTGCCTATACCATCGGGACATAGGCGTGACTGTCTGTATTTATGTGAAAATGGAATTTGTAGTTAGAGAAAATAAAACTAGATCAATAAAGTTTGATCTCAAATTGAATTAGCATTGGAATTTATATTCTAAATACTTATTTCGCAATCGTAGGACCACATCGTGGTAGGTAGTAAAAAAAAAGAATCTTACCTACCCTTGAATAAGCCTTCTCTCCTTCATTGTTTCTAACGTAGATAAACAATAATCTGCAAGTCACTCGAACTTCGAAAACCGATGGTAATAGTGAAACTAAAATCTTGTACCTACGTTAGCCCCCCATATCTCCCCTACCATTCGAATGCATTCTGCCATGATATCATTCCATTCACTAACCCCTGAATACATCTCTCATCTCTCTATTCTATTTTTTATTAATATGAAATGACACTCGTCAAATTAGATGGTTCACGCTGACTATTTCCCTTTTGTAAAGTTAGTGTTCTAATTAAAATTTTCCGCTCTCCTGTCCCTGGGTTTATTTTTGCATTGGATCATTACTTTTGTTTCCCACCTCTGAGGTGTGAACCAGTGTTCGAGAGGCTTTTTTTTCCTCTCCGTTTTTATTGTTAGCTTTGTTTGTAACCCCTTTTCTGATTTAATTAGTCCTTTTTTGTATTCAGCTGTTTTATTCATTTGTGTTTGGTATTTTGTAGTGTTGCTCTGTTTCAGTTGACAGTACTTGTTAACTAAAAAAAAACTCAATAACTGTTTCTTTATAAGACTTGGAGATAGTATTCAATCTAGAATTCAAACCACGAAGAATTTAGGTAGCTACCTATCAAATCGGCACTTACTGACGTCATCATAATCATCAACAACCCATATCGTTCCACTGCTGAGAAGGGGTCTCCCCTCACTTTTCATGAGGAGAATTAGGCTATAATCCACCATGGGGGCCAGATCCGGATTGATGACTTACTATCAGTAAAATAATTATACTTACGTTGCAACTTTTCTAGGATAAAAACTGACAACTTTGATCACATGATTAATTGTCCTTTTTATTTCTTTTAGAAAAGCAACATACAGCAGCTAAAAGAAGAAATCAAAGAAAAACTTCCTATATCGGAAAACCTGAAACCCGTTCCGCCTCCCGTGGTTCCTACGCTAATGCCCCCTGGTGGGGAAACCTTGAAGCGCAGCAAGAAGAATAGGCCTGCTCCTCAGCCACCTAGACCTTCAGATCTGGAGATCAGAGCACCGTCAGAACTGCTGGTAGGCGTGCCAGGAGCGCTGAAGACACAGTGGAAGCATCAGCCGTTCGTGCTGGTTACCGGTGCTGTGACGTATGTAGCTAATGTAAGTTCTCCTGGAAGTTATATCTGATTAGGTTTCTCTTGTTTTAAGTCACTATTTTAATATTCCTGTATTTTAATGTCAATAATAGTTTATGTCGACTAGCAACACTACTCATCTGAAATCAAAGGTTTATTTTTATTTATCTTGCGTGGGTTTTCTATTTGAATAAGTTGTTAAAAAGCAAGTTAAAGTATCTAACGTGAATTTTATAATTTTCGCAGATTATCAAATCAATCGTAGTATTTACCAATAATATTATGAAACACGATAAAATGTTTTTTTTTGTAACAGTATTTAGGGTCAACAGTTGTCAAAGAACTTCGAGGAACGGAATCCACAAAGAAGTCAATACAGAAGCTGAAGAAAACCACCAAAGAACCGCGGGACTCCCCCGATATCATCCTATCCATCAGCTACAGGGGTGTCAAGTTCCTCAATACTATTACTAGGGTGAGTTTAATTACTACTTTTAACAAAAAAAGCTAAAAATAGGTGCAATAAGTTAAACGTGTGTACCTATGTATCTGAGTGTAAGTCCTTGGAGGACTTGGAGGACCTTGGAGGTCCTAGTTGGATGAACCAATTTTGAACTCATTTTTTGTTTGTAAAGTTACTGAACGTGAACGTTTTATCCATAGTTTAGGGATTATAGTAATTATTCCCAGTCCTACAGGGTTTTTGGGTTGGATCGTGAGAAATAGTAATGTTTTGTTGCGGTTTATGTTTTAGTACCCTTTTTATCAAACAAATAATCAAGGACAACCTAATTAAAGAAATGACTTAAAAATACCGCAGAACCAATATCACACGTCAATCAGAAGTGATTATTGAATATTTTAATAATTGTTATTGTGATTATGAAAATTACCTTGTAGTAAAAATGCAATGCCATCTAATTGAATTTCTAAAAGCTTCATTGAAAATGCCATTAAAATCCTTATCTAAATAACACAGTCTTATGAAAATGACATCTCAAATCTCAAACTGTTTCCTTCCAAAGTTAACAACGAAGGTCATTTTAATAAACTACCTCTATACAGCGATACTCTTTGAAGATCAACCAAGTGTGCGAAGGGCAAACATCCTTGGGTCATAGACAAAGGACTTCACTAAACAAAACCCCCGACTTTTCCCGCTTGATTTTTAATTACGGATCATCGTTCACCCTTGATCGGATCAGTGACCAATCTTGCCTTTGTGTTTCTTACAGAAAAAGACTGTTATTTCTCTCCCCTTTTTATAAATTTATTTTTTGTTATCCTTTCACGGTTAGTTAGATGGGATAATTAGTGTTTTTGGCTGTCTTAATTTTTTTTCTGATATTAAAAATGTTGTTTTGTTATTTAAGAAAATGGTCTTTTGTTTATCATGATCGATTTGTTCCGATCGAAAGAAAAGAATAAGGCCTGTTCTTTTACTACACGCAAAAAAGCAATTATTTGGTTTCATTTCACGGTTCCATATCAATTCAAGGTATTTATTTCAAAACAAAAATCTGTCTGTGAATGACTTTTAAAGGAATACGTAGCTAGGTATATTAATTACAAAGTAATCCCTACTTATAATGCACTCGTACACAAAAGTGACACATAATGTTTTTTTCTTTATCAGTTTATCACACAACCAAACAATGACACATATTCATAAAATCATTCATTTAGTGAACCGATGTGTTTGTTAAAATTTAGTACAAAGATAATATAAACTTTAAAAATCTATAATTGAAAGACTACTTTTGCACCCATGGGAAAGTTAAAGATTTGCAGATGCAGGATGAACCTAGTGATATATTTAATGTCATTTAGAATACCCATTTAAACCCTCGGCATATTGTAAAATTTAACAACTCCTTTCTTATATTTGATTGGCTTGACCTATAATTATTACCTAGTGTGTCATGTAAAGATATATGCTCAGCCTAGAGTGTCTTCTCTTTTATAACTTCAATCGTTTTCATTAGGAGCTGGTTTGCGAACACGAGATCCGGAATATCCACTGCGCCTGCCAGGACGCGGACGACCTCACTCACTTCGCGTACATCACAAAGGATCACGCCACAAGGAGTCATTACTGTCATGTCTTCCGAGTCGCTACTATGGTGAGATGCCTTCTTTTATGGAACTCAGACACATTTATCCCCCCACTAAGATATTATTATAACCTGGTTGTCTTTAAAATAACATTATAAATAGATCGCTTCGTTTAGTACGTCCTTATGAATTTTATAATTTTTACACTATTTCTATTTTTATTATTACAGGATCAAGCGACCGAAGTCATCCTAACATTGGGCGAGGCGTTTGAAGTTGCTTACCAAATGGCTCTGCGAGAACAATCTAATAGAACCCGAGTGACCCAATCCTTGGCCAAAACCCCAACTCATGACCCCATGACCACTAGTAATAAGGAGAAACCTAACGTAAACCACGGGAGATCACATTCCATAACCGAGATCAAACTCAATGGACATCAACTAAAGATAGCTCCGTTACCGGCTTCTCTGTCTAACGAAGACTTTCAAGCTACAGCGAGAAATTCTGATGGGTCCAGAAGCCCAAGGACTCCACTCCTGAAAGCTCCTATAGCATCTACTGAAGAATTGTAAAAGGTAATGTTCACTAGATAAGCATAACTTGTGCTACGAGTAATGACGTCGTCGAGGTGAAAAGATAATAAAAGTTGTATATTGATTTGAAATTATGACGAAATATGGATTAAATGTAATAAAAAATGTGTTTCAAGTCAAAGTTTAATTGCAAAGACAAAGTAACAGGCCTATGTAGCCGTAAGTCTTCCTACAAGAAGCGATACTTCCATTCACGGATTTGTGTGAATCCTTATTTAAGGTCAAAATTGGTAAAGTTTTAATGTTTTTCTCGAATCTTTTAAAATCGAATGACGATATGTAATCTGTATTGAAGTATAGTTCTGAGTGTTAGTGTTACGCCGTTTATATAGGCCAGGTAACCATATCGCTGGCCTACTATAATTATAATGTTATTGACTATTATCATAGAGATTTCGACACTGCTTTTTGAAACCATGAACCTAATTTATATGAATTTATGATATTAGATAAATCAACAGTTTTACTATTGAATAGTAAAATTTTAGGGGCTGTTATATTTATAGTAGGTTCTAATAATTGTATATTTTTGTTTATTTTTAGTGTTTTGTTAAGAGTTATTTACAATCATGAAATCGAAAATCAAATAAGAAATAATTGTTTGGGTGGCTATATGCCCGTTTTTACATACACTTTTATGTGTCAAAATAGTAAAATGAAATAGAAAACAACTGTGTTGATGTTGTGTTATTGTATCTATGTGGAACTCAATTACATATACAGTTATATTATATAAATCAACGCAGCTATAATTACGATCCAAATAAATACGTCATTGTTTTATAATTAAGGGACTATTTAAAAACGTATTGCTTCAAACGTATTACAATAATATTGGTAATTAGCTATGCTTTTTATTATTTTACGCGTTTAAACATCATAATATTGATATTTGAATAGGCCTAAAATAATAATAATATGATAATCGCGATATTAGATATTAGGTGATTACAATAAAATGCGTTACCAGTTTTTCGGTGTCGTGTGTGAATATTGGATTGTAAATAGTAATTGTTTCAGTGAAGTACATAGACGGTTATAATTATTATGCATCGGTTAAGCAAATATCTTATGACGAAACAAGGCAAATGCATCTTTAACTTATAGTACATAAAACATATCAAACAATGTTAAAACAAAAATATGTTATTGGCTAAGCTAACCTTCTCTTGATCAGTTTCAAACATAAACTTTTTATTAGAAAAGAGGTCTTGAAAAGTTGGTCAAAGTAAAATAGGAAGGTAATTTTAAAAATTATATGTGAGCTTCCGATGTTAATTTTGCATTAGTGTATTGGAAATAATAATTTTGTCTTGGACAAGAACAATATTTTGAAAATATTCGGGTGTTTTCTTCAATTATGGCAACTGTTTGCTCAAGCCAGTGGCGTTTTACTGTTTTTCAAAATTATTGTTCAATATCATTGTGTATGTCATTTATTATTGTAATCGGCCTTATGTTTTCATGTGTAACATTTTTTGAAGTCTGATTTAATTAATTGAGATTTCTTGTAATCCTTGTGATATAATTTGGAAAGTAAAAATATTCAAATCATTTTTTGTTTCTTTCATTTGTCATGTTTTCCTGGTTGCTTGTGCTTATATATTTTATGTAAGTTTATAAGTATTTCTCAGCTTTTTATATAAAATGTTACTGTTAAAACGAGCTAGTAATATAAATTAAGGTTAATATGTATATCAATAAAAATGTTTGTCCTTAGAAGTGAAATAAAATATGAATAAATTACAGTTATAATAATTGGATTGTGCCAAAATGCAATAATACAGGAAATAGACGCCAACACTCAAACCCCAAAATGATAGATTTGATATTGCTCACTAAACACCAAATTTAGTTGTTTTTATACAATTAGATCAAGATATTATTAGGCGTCCATTTTTTACGTACTTAGAATACAATGTAGCATTTTTTGAAATTAGGTACGCAATTTTGCTCAGTAAATTAAAACTACCTTCATTTTGAAATAAAATAAAATATCAATTGGAAATTCCGGTATAATAAGGGGAGCACGATCACATGAAAAAAAACTCCTTTGCTTTCTAAGATCTTATAATCTTGATTGCATAGAACAATTCTTATAAATTCCAGACGCAAATAGAATAAAGATAAGGTGCAATCTTTAGAAGGGCGCACAAATATAAAATGCGCTAGTTATTACAGAAAAAGTGAAGCCGATAAAATATCATAATTAGGTATTTATCTTTTATACAATCATAAAAATAGCGGGATCGAATTAACGGTAGTTGACAAAGATAATCACTGAACGTATACCAAAGATACTGCATACTATTAATATGTTAGGTATAATGAAATATTAGCAACATAATAGTTAGATAATATTTATATACTGCAAAATAAATATCGGTTGCTTCAGAAAATATTACTTTGAGCCGGAATTAGAACGATTTCGAAACTTTAAGACCACAGAAATCCAGCTTTTAAGGTGGTACGTTCCGCTTATGGCGGAACATTAAATGTTCTAGCAGTTTTTTCGTTTTTCTGCTTAACCGGGTTACTAATATAAATGGAATTGGAATTCGCAACATTCGTAAATATTTTTTTTACGTTATTTTGCATAGATATTAACACTATTGCACAGGATTGCTCCACAAGTCAATTAACTGACAAATAATGACATAAGTGTTTAGTAACTTATTTGAGTAATCAGATGCATTAGTGTTAAAGATTTTTACAAAATAACGTGAAAAGTGATTTAGGAATATCGGTAATTCCATTATTATTTAAAAAAGTTACTCCGTTCCGCTCCAAAAATGAAAACACTGTCTGAAAATTTAACAATTTTAGGTGAGGAGCGTAGTGGAGCGCCGCGCAGGATTATGCTACGCAAAGTTCTGGGTGGCACTGTAACTGTTATGGGCAGGCGTAGCGCTTACCACCAGGAGAACGACTTGCTCGTCTTGTCACTCAGTTAAATAAAAAAAACAACACCTGGTAAAAATATCAGAAAAAAGGTGATACAGAAAGAAATACATTGTGGACTTTGTCATAATTTCTGAAGCTTACGGTTATTAGATAAAATAATAAGAGCATTTCTATATAGCATATTATATTAGAAGGTATGAATTTAATGATAATCACTGCCGTCAAAAACGAAATGTTTTATATACTTTTATAATTATGTTTTTATACATTTCATTTATTTTCGTATATAACACTATTTTTGAGTTATATAATATGCTTCTTTATATAATTATCTACAAATAATAGGTTATCAATTAATTCTAACGACGTATCTTCCTATGCTTTAATAAATCTTATCTACATAATATATTATAATTATTATTATTAAAGAATATTCTGCTATATATGAAATCATACAATTTATATTTTATGATTCTGCTAATGTATATTAATATAAATAAAAAAAAGTTATATAATCCATAAAAATGTATATGGAAAAATCACGTTTCAAAATCTATTATTTTTATTTAAGTTATCACTAGAATGTTTCAACCAAAACAGCCTAATAGTGGTTGAAACATTGATCCAAAGAAGAGTTAGAACATAGATAGATAGATAAACTCTTTATTGAAACACCACAGAACAAAGAAAACTTAAAACTAGAACAAAACAAATTTAACATAATGCAAAACTACTAAAAAAACGAATTATAAGATTTTAAAACATAAACATATAGCTATGTTATCTACCCCTGTTATAATATACATAGCAGAATCAAACTATATAATTATATTTCTATATCAGTAGAAAATATCGGTTGTGTACCTACCTATCTTTATTTACATGTAGTATAAATGACATATTATATTAATATTGTAGCTGAGAATATTCATATAATTATTGATTGTAAATACCTATCCATAATTATATTATATTAAATTCAGATTTCAATAAACAGTGACATATATTTCTTGCTGTGTTATTTATTTATAGAAAGAGACGGTGCCTTGTCTAAATAATAATATGCCATTCCTATCCTTGCTTATCCCTTCCTTTCTTCACCTAACCTTAAATAAGAATACAAAGATCTATAGGTATCTAGAGCATATTAAGATAATAATGCCTTAGCTGAAATAGCATGTATTAACACGTTCAGTGCTGAGAACACAACTGTCGTGTTTTTCACAACTTGCCGCGAGTGCGGCAAAATAACTGTTGTGTTTGTTGTTTGGGAAAACACTAAGGAGCGTGCAGGGCCGCACCCGTGGCTAGACAGGCAAAACTGCTCAGCAGTCAAAGTGTTAAAATACAGTGGCATACAAGAAAACAAGAGAGAGAAACGTCAAACACTATATAAAACGCGTGGTAAGTTGGTAAGTATATCTACTAATCAAAGCAATGTTAGTATTAAAGAGACAGAGAGAGAGAGCAAAGAAATGATAATTGCAAATTAATAGTAATTACAAACTAATTTTCAAAGCTGGAAACAAAGGTCCTATTCCGAACCATTCGACTCGTCACGATAGTCGATCGATATTTATAATCAAGCCAGTTTCACATAAAGTACTTACCAATAGTAACCTCATAGATAGTTAATTAATTCCAGTTAACGCAACTGCACGATTATATGAAAAATTTAAAAACAGCATTGGCCAAAAATCATCACAAAAATAGTAAGTAATTGAAACAGCCTGATAAAAAGGCAATGGCAATACACTTCTCCCTTCAGAGTAATTATTAATTTTCTGAATTCACAGTGCCAACAAGCAAGTGCCACAATTTTTTTTTCATTATTGATTGTGCAAAGAAAATGTAGGAATTCAATGATGATGATGGCCTCCTTGTTGTATCCGACAACGGCGACCTTTTTGTTACCTCCTAGCGAGTGCCTTCATATGGCTCGCTAGACCGAACTCAGTTTTAAATGTGCGATCACACTTGGCACAGTAGAGCTGACCAGCACTGTTGTACGTGTAATCGTAGAAGGGCTTGGGTCGAACCTTTCGGCTTAGGCGCTATGCGTTAAGTGCCTACGTGGAGGAATTCAATAGTGCGATCCCCTCACACTCCGAAATGTACCTAGCTATTACCTAAATACTAAGTATCGTGTAGAGTAGAAGAAGGAATGGCTGAAGGAAGCTGTGAAAGGGCTTTATAAAATTTACGATGGTGTTCAGGACTTTTGGTAAGCAAGCAGTATCTTAACTGCTAAGACGTAAGAACCAGATCATCGGTGCCGAGTTAACACTGCAAATTCAACTGTCATGACGGCCTAGTAGAGGAACCACTTGGTGGCAGTAATAATCAGCCAATTACCATAACTCATTCGCAAGCTACCAACAAAATCCAATAATAAATTCCTCTGCACATTAGGCGCCATAAAAAAGGCGTCTAATTACGTAAGGGCCATTAGCTTGGCCGAAAAAAGGCTAAATTTTAAGCGTCATTTATTAATCTCGGTTTTGCACGCTAGATTAGACGTAAAGGATGGATCGACGCTGATCCGGGTAGCGAGGATACTTTAGATTCGAGATAAATAGAGTTAGGTTTAGTGATTAGCTTGCGAGAACCTGTAGGTTAGATAATAAGTAGGAGCGATTACGTAAAGGAGTTATGTCCTTATCCCGGTCTCCGTGGAGTATCGATGAGCAGATTGCTAATCGTGTGGTTCAGTTCCTGCACAGGGAAAATATTTGTTTGAACTATAGGTCATCTTATCTGCTTTGAGTTTGGGTGTTGGTGCGATCATGGCTCTTGTGATTTTGGATTTTCTAGATGCATGGAATCCTAGTAAAGGGTCAAGATAGATGACTCTTTTTGACACTTACAAGTACAGAACAAAGGTAAATAATAGGGCTGTATTATCGCTTAAAACCATCTCTACTAGACAACGTTTGGTTGGACAAGGTAGAGAGCAGAAATTGGGTTAGGTCGGTTGAAATCAGTGTCAAAATATCAATTCATATCTACATACTAAAAATCACACAAATAAGGCTTTTTATAATAAACATCGATGAATTTTTGGGAAAAAATAGAGATAAATCGATTTCTAAAATGATATAGACTTAAATCATGTTACTTTATTGTCTCTATAAATGCAGAAACTTTTAAAAAGAACCCATAATATTAATTGACTGTTCATTGTAGTGTATAAATTAAAGTCAATGAACGGTTTCAATTTCACCCGCAACTGCATTGAAGTGTAAACAAGCGATTACACTCGTATTCCTTTCAACAATCCCAATTACAATCGAGAGGGACATAACAATATGATCGCCACTTGTCACAAGTGCGCATTATTGAACAAATGTTATAATTTTGACCACATGTTAATTTTGATTGAGTGGTTGAAGTAGACGAGAAAAGCAGCGGAGTCAATGTTATAAGGTTCCCCTTGTACTTAGCTGAATTTCAAAGAAAATATGTATAGATTCCTCTTCATCATTATCATCATCATCATCAGCATTATCAAACGCAGCTCATCCTAGTTATAAAAAAAATAACCTCTATAATAACCTTCTTACTTTTACGCCATTCATACCGACATGAAAATTACAGCCATTGGCTGTTAAGTGTGATGTTCCGGGTTCGATTCCCGCGTAGCGTAAATATTTGTGAGTGTTCGTAGAAATATCATTCTCTTTGTTCAGGAACTATAAAGATTAGTAATCATGTTTACTAGACACAGGGAATTCTAGTCAGAACCTATGTTTGCAATCTTGATGCGTACAAAAATATATTTTTGACGTGACATCGTCTAATAAATCGATGAACGCCGACTGCATGCACGAAAATGATGACACATTGTCCCGTTACGCTCATTGTACGCTTGCGCCGCATCTATCTCTCTTGCATTCGATTGGCGCGTCCAAGGAGAAGAAAGGCAGCGTTAGCACAACTTACATCTACACGTGAACTGTTTCGTCGACTGTTCATAAAGTGAAGTGAAAAGTTCATGTGGTTTTCATTGCTTATTACAACAACAATTTCGGAAATAAAGGTTAATTTATCTTGTATTAAAAAATCTGATTACTAGTATAATTTCAAGTATTTATTCTTTTATTGCAATATACTACTAATTGAAGCAACCACAATTCCAACTCTTACTTTACGTAGCTAGATACACAGTTACCGATACCGACCGACCGATATCTCTGCCAATCTGCACATCGCGTAACTTCATAAAATCAAACCATCAGCTGTGCAATTACGTTGCACCGGGCGGTGCCATCACACGAGCGCGCTGCGATGCTTTGCCGATGATGAGAAATTTGCCGCTTTGCCTTGCGGAAATATTGCGACACATCGGCCCCAGAGGTTATTGGAAATTAGGAATCTGGATTTTATAGATTAGATGATGGGGAACAGAATAACTAAGAGTAACTGTGTACGGTCGGGCGATGTAGATTTGAAATTAAACTACGTTCAAGTTTACGTTTTACACAAAAGAAAACAAACGAAAAATTTCGCATGGCAAATTTTCAAAACGTTTGTTAACTTTTCTTTTGTTTTTATAGGTATCTTATAGCGATAGTTAAATAATATTAAATATAAAAGTAAAAGTAAACCTTAAAAATCTAACAAAAGTGGATGTTCGTGAGCCTTGGTGCTAAGGACACTGCGTTTCCACGTTGAATAACAATAGTTTTTCTCTGTGCAAGAAATGAGGTAGCCTTCTAGGTATTACTACTTTTCTTGAAAGCATATTTGAAAGTAAACAGCTAAAATAAATTAAAAAAAATACCTATAGACCAGAGTAACTCATTAAAACGAATGATGTGGGAAGCCCCTAACAATCAGAGGACCGATAAAGCTCATATTCGAACTAAAAATAGTATCTACACGAACTAGATGATACCTGCTAACCTACAAAATACAATACAAGCCAAAAAACCATACATATCGGATCTTCAATCAAAATAATAATAATCATAAGCAAAATACTTCAATAAAAACCTATCCCCAAGATTCAAGTTGAAAATAGTGGCACTCCAGTCACCGAGCGTTCACGGGAACGTGTGTTAATTTGGCACGCGCGCGCGATTCGTGTAATTAGCACGTAATTACGCCGCTACGGTGTGTATGATGATTATATTCTATGTTAGTATGTTGGCAAGTCATAGGTTGGTACTTATTTACTAAATGAAAACTCCTCGGGAAAAACAGTGAATGCCAAGACATTTTTAGTAAGAGGAAAAACAAGAACCGCTGCCTCTGCCTCTGCTCTCTAAGAAAGACTTTTTTCTATAAAATATATAGGTACTAGCTGTGCCCCACGTAGTTCCCTTTTTGTCCGACGGAAACATACTATCGGGATAAAAAGTGCCCGATTACTCAATCCTAGTTATAAACTATGTGTGTTCCAAATTCCATTCGAATCCGTTCAGTAGTGTTTGCGTAAAAGAGGAACAAATATCCATCCATTCTAACAAACTTTCGCATTTATAATATTAGTAAGATAGTTTCTTGAAATATAGGATCCGTTCAGCTGTTACGAAATGAGAAATAAGACACATTCAAACTTTTACATATTTTTTGTGTCAAAACGTGCAAGTGCCACCTACTATTAAAATCTTGACGGCACACTACTGCTTGGCGGCCAATATCGCAGTCAAAAGTGTGGTATCTACTTCCCCCAGCTGAATTTTGCAGAAGAGACCTACCATTTTTATTCTACTGCCAGTGCTACGTAATTCTTAACAAACATTAAAAATATTCCGCTATATTAATTAAAACCCAATTAACTTTAGTAAAAAAATCACATTAAAATCCGAACTGACGAGCACCCTACATCATAACGGCACGTATTGGGGTCGCATTAACGTAATTAAGTTTATTGCGACACCGCGGGGTGGCAGGGGGTGGTTAGGGGGCGACTCTTTGACTTTACATCTTGAAAATTATATTACCCACTTAGGGTTTGATATAAATTTTATTAAAGCGATTGCGGCTCCGCTCTGTTTTGCGTGTTTTAATTTTATTGTGCTTTCACATTCAGTGAATGCCGTCGTAACTCGTAAACACTTTGACAATATTAAATACCACGTGCCTATTTTTCAACACGTGTTTTGTCTCTCCACGATACAGGGCCTCACCACGAACAGTTAAATCCATCGAGTTTAAGGCCTTAATCTGAACTGCCCTGCCAAATGTCACTACCAATATTGCCAAGCGTTTATAAGTCGACCAAAGACAAAAACCAAATGAGAAATAAAAAGTGAACGCGTTTTTTTTTATCTGACTTGGTAGACGAGTTAATAATTCATATGATAGTAAGCACCATGCCTGTCCTTAACAGTTGTAGTGCCACTCAGAACTTTGGATTGCAAAATGTTGCGCGGCACTACAAAGATAAAATTGAGAATTTATTGATTGTTGATTTTGTTTCAATTATAATGAACTCATCCTTTCAATCAATGTGGAAGTGGCTAGGCAAGTAGGCACCCAGAGTAAGTGATAGCACTATCGTCTACAATATACCGATCTTCACCAAACTTTTACCGGTTTTACCGCAAAACCTTTGTCCCGTTTACGCGACCTGCCCCCCAATGCGGCTATTGTGTGCGGATTAAATTATATTTCTAAGCGAATATACTGAGATCCTGTCGCCGAGGAAATTGTTTCCGTGATCGCAGAGTATTTCGAGTAAGCAATTTTTCTCTGAAAACAAAAAAATACGACACGTTAGTCTGACGTCTAGTTCAAATCCCAGTTCAGTTCAGTTCAGTTCGAAGTTCAGTGAGTTCAAATCCCAGTGCAGGCACGTACCAATGTGTTTCTTGTAAAACATATGTACGTAATTATCACTCGCTTTTCGGTGAAGGAAAACATCGTGAGGAAACCCACATACCTACCCGAGAATTATTTCGGAGGTAGGTATGTGATCCCCCGTGGTGAATTATGGCCTAATCCTCCTCACGAAAGTGAGGAGAGACCCGTGCCCAGCAGTGGGACGTTATGGGTTGTTGATGATGTAGTCTGACGTTGACATCCGTTCACTCAACCAAACATCATTTACTTTATATCTGTCATTCAGGTGGTGTCATTAATTTCTCATAAAATTTACATATCTATATGAAAAAAAAAAAACAATTTAAGGAGTTTTTTTTTTAATTGACTGAGTGACGAGACGAGCATGTCGTTCACCTGCTGGTAAGTGTTATGCCTGCCCATAACAGCTACAGTGCCACCCAGAACACTGCATTGCACAATCCTGTGCGGCACTGCGCTGCGCTCGTCACCCTGAGACATCGGCTCTAAAGTCTCATATGCCCAGTAATTTCGCTGGAAACAGTGCCCTTTAAACTGGAACACAAATGTTTGCTTACTACTGCTTGGCGGATGAATATCTGGTAAAGGTATGGTACTACCCCAAGCAGTCTCTTGCAGAAAAGGCCGCACGCTACACTAAAATTCCAATAATACGATTGATTTCGCAGTAGGTCTCAGCTCCACAGCTTTCGTAGTTTTGTAGGAAGGGCTGGTTAGGAAGAAATGAGGTTCTGATTTTGTGTGGATGCTTGATTTGATCTCAATTCTCTTCTGCCACAATGATTATTATTTCTTCCACGTAGTACGCATTATAAGCCTTGGATTAGATTTAGTTTTGGAAATATTTCGGAAATGGATTTGGTCTTATATATTTCTAACAATGGACTCCAATATGTCTTTTCAATATGTGAGAAGAAAAGAGCCATTTTGGGTAATTCTGTTTTCTTTTTATTTATATTGTATTGATCAAAAGTAATAGTTTAAACAAACTAAACTTTTAATTAAAATTTGAATTAAGTTTAGTTTAGTTTTTTTTAAATAAATATAAGTTAATAATAGAGTAAATAAGATTTTTTTTTTCAATCGTATTTTTCCAATGATTATAACTAACACCACAATAAGTTTCTTAATTAAACCATTTTTTATTGTAAGTGCATAACTATGGCAGTCTCATATTAATAAATAACGCATTACGATCACAAACCTAGATCCTGACCCCTAATTTGGATTTCCTGTATCTAGGGAACCAGGGACTACAAGGACCATGGTTCTGCAAACACCTAGACTCCGGGCAAATGTTTGTGGATCACACAAATCTTTACCCTGTGTAATCTAACCCGCAACTTCACGCTTCGCAGTCAGCTCATCACGCACTTACTCCACGAAGGTCATCCAGGTACACGGGGGGTACTTTCGCTAGTAAGCGAAATTGTCCTAGCAAATCTAGTAATAGTATAGGTTTGCCAGATATTCACCCACCAAGCAGTAGTGTGCAAACATTACGTGTTTCGGTTTGAAGGGCACTGTTTCCAGCGAAATTACTGGGCATATGAGACTTTAGAGCCGATGTCTCAGGGTGACAAGCGCAGTGCGGTGCCGCGCACGATCATGAAATGCAAAGTTTTGTTGGCACTGTAACTATTATGGGCAGGCGTAGCGCTTACCATCCAGGTGAACGACTTGCTCGTCTTGTCATTCAGTCAAATAAAAAAAGAGGTGCAAATTTCATTCGTACATTAAAAAAAAACATAAACAAAAGTTTCCTTAAGTTTCTATCAATACAAGTTATCTCAATACGGAGTGAATCGAAATGGCAAGCGTGTAACCCGCCCCAGGCCCGTCCCGTGCGGAAGACGTCACGTTCGCGCCTCGCCGCCGCCTCGCTGCACTCACACGATTTGATTCCAGACTTATCTGTATGGAGCTGATAAAACCACTTGCCACATTTTAAATAGCTAAGTTAAATTATAATTTTTTGTTGCTGGTTTGAAGGGCACTGTTTCCAGCGAAATTACTGGGTGTATGAGGTTTTAGAACCAATGTCTCTGGGTGACGAGCGCAGTGCAGTGCCGTCCTAGATTATGCAATACCAAATTCTGAGTGGCACTGTGACCGTTATGGGCAGCCATAGCGTTTGCCATCAGATTAACGATTTACATCGATTTACAACGATCAACATCAACATCAACAACCCATAACGTCCCACTGCTGGGCACGGGTCTCCCCTCACTTTCGTGAGAAGGATTAGGCCATAATCCACCACGGGGGCCAGATCCGGATTGGTGGATCACATACCTACCTCAGAAATAATTCTCGGGTAGGTATGTGGGTTTCCTCACGATGTTTTCCTTGACTGAAAAGCGATTGATAATTACGTACATATGTTTTTACAAGAAGCACATTGGTACGTGCCCGTACGGGGATTTGAACTCACGACCTTCTGCTTGGAAGGCGGACGTTCTCCTAATAGGCTACCACCGCTTTTACTTAGCTCGCTCGTTACTTAGTGAAATAGAAAGGCCCTTCACAAATAATGTAGAAAATAAACTTTACCATATAAATAATTCTGAAATATCACTCGAATACAGCTTGTATACTGATACACACTAAGATCCTGACCTCTGTGGTTTGCCTGCCGTAGCTGGGGAAGAACTATAAAGCCATCGTCTCACAAATCCCAAAAAATAACAAGTAACTTTAATAAAACACAATTATTCTCTTCATGTCCCAACTTTGTACCGTCTATGGTATCAAAAATAAGAGAACAGTACCTATATTTGGTAAAAAAAAAGTAAATTTTCCTTTACTTGGAATTTTAAGGTTTAGTTTTACATTTACATTTAATACACATACACAACACATTTTTACATATTTTTTTTACAGTTTTAATTTGGTGACAATAAAGAGTTATCTATCTATCCACATTGAATTTTATCTTATTACTATTTTCGTTATAGAATAGAATAGAATAGAAAACTCTTTATTGTACACCAGAAAAAAAATGTAAAAAAAAATGATGAAAAAAAAAAATATGTTATGTTGTCAAATGTATGTAATTATCGAAAATGTACCAATGTGTTTCTTGTAAAAACATATGTACGTAATTATCACTCGCTTTTCGGTGAAGGAAAACATTGTGAGGAAACCCACATACCTACCCGAGAATTATTTCGGAGGTAGGTAGGTGATCCACCAATCCGGATCTGGCCCCCGTGGTGGATTATGGCCTAACCCTCCTCACGAAAGTGAGGGGAGACCCGTGCTCAGCAGTGGGACGTTATGGGTTGATGATGATGATGATTGTTTTAGATATCAAATACATTAATAATATTCAGAAATAATATAAAGGCTACAATTATATGTTTGTTTTCATATTTGTGTTAATTTCACTTCAGCTTTAAATTATTCATAGAGTAAGTCAGAGACTTGTATCATCTCTGTACAATTATTTATAAGGTATTCTACATACGGAGGTATCAAACGCGCGTCAGTCAGGATCAGGCCAGGATGCCTCCGCATCGGCGAACCCTGCGGTCTCAGGCCACGCTCCAACTGGCTCAGGGCGCCAGTTCAACATCTTACTTAACTCTGTTTATTACTTCCTTGGATTTGCGTCCATGTTTGTTGCGGAAATGAGATTAGTTTTCGAGTTTCTTGATAGTGAGGGTTAATTTTGTGAAAAAAATAAGTGTGAAAAAAATCTTGGATGAACTTTTTGAGCTGTTTGGTGTTCGTTTGGAATTGTGGCGACTAAGATTTCGTCATGTTTACTAAATTATATCATGCCACTAACTTAGATTCGCTTTATCTAGAGAATCAGGAACTACGAGGGTCTTGGTCCCGATTTGCATTAAAAGCCATCCAAACAATGTCTGAAGAATATATTTTATTAATATTATTATCTGTCACAGTTCATAAAACAGTTGACAAAGTCGGAGCAGCCAACAAAAAGTCACAGAGCGCTTGAAGCTTCCGCGGAATCCTCGCAATCCTTTAACAAATCTTCATAATTCGATCAACGCACGCGCAGTGAAGCGTGCCATCGCAGCACACTGCACTGCAGCTATTAACAGTATGGGTTCTACGTTAAACTGGGCCCAGATATTTAGTGTTAGGCCTCTTCTGCAAGAGACCGCCTGGGGAATCATCACATTTGCCATATATTCATCTGCCAAGCGTGAAAGTGCTAAACGTAGTGTGAAAATAATACTATGTTCCGGTTTGAAGGACTCTGTTTTTAGTGAAATTACTGGGCGTATGAGACTTTAGAACCAATATTTTATGGTGACGAGCGCAGTGTCAGTGCCGCGTAAGATTATGCAATCCAAAGTTCCGGATGGCATTGTAACTATTATAGACAGCGCTTACCGTCAAAGGAATGACATGCTGGTTTCGTTACTCAATCAAATAAAAAAAAAGATCAGGGCACTTATTCGCTATGTCACACGATACTCCTTGCCGAAAACGCGTGATATCATAACGCGCTTTAAACTTATTTTGAACGTCAAAGCTTCTCGAAACATTTTTCAACGAATAGTGTTTCCAAAATTTTTCATATAGTTTAATATTTTTAAATATTTGTAGAAATAATGCGACTATCCATACTACATTTGTTTGTACTGTGCACGTTGCGTCTTTGTGCGCCGTATCTGCTACGCCAACCGAGAAACTGCAAAATACGTAGCGTCTCGTAGCCGTGATCGTAGATGCGTAGCAACGTAGCGATGCTTTATGTCGAGATTCTACTACGTTCTTTTATTATTAGCTTGTCAGTTACAGCTTAGCCTTTATTCGTTATGCCACATGTGATTCCTTGTCAAAAACGCGTGATGTCATAGAATAGAATAGAATAGCTCATCAATAATGCATAATCATATGTCATAATGCGCTTTAAACTTATTTTGAACCTTAAAACTTCTCGATAAGCGCTAGTTTCTGGCACGCTATTTTGACAGTTCAATTGACAGTTCAAAAATAGCGCGTTTCGAGTCTAGGTGGACATACATTTATATTAGTATTGTGTGCGTCGCTGTTACTTTGATAAACAGTTTATTTGAAGAATATATCGCTTTTTCATATAAACTGTATGTGTTACATTATGCAGCGCGCCACACCTCTCTAGTGTGGCTTGCCGCTAAGCGGGCATCTTTCTTGTCTTATTGTCTCTCTTATTCTATTCTTATTTTATAACATTAGAGTATGCTAAGTTGTCTCTTATTCAGTTAATTCCTTCCAACTTGGCCCGACGAGATTGGGTCGGAACCGTTGGAATAATTAGAATTTCAGATTGGAATTTCGAATTTTCCATGTTCGTTGTAATATGCCCCGTTAATGAAATTTAAATATTGTTTTATTAATTTGACTGTTTAAGGATTTGTTTTGAAAGGGTTCTTGGGGTGGGTACTGTTGATTTTAATATTAAGGTCTGAAGAGTACTTGCAGTCAATGTTTTTGATGAATATATTCCGCAAAGAGTTCAAAGCTGCCGACTTATTTTTCTGTGCTAAATAAATATCAGATATCTTGATTGGTACTTTTAATTTATTTCATTAGGAAGATGTAACAGACTGAAATGGTTACATCAAAAGTAAGTACTTAGAAACTTATACGTGTGGTAGATTACTCATATATATATACTCGTATAAAAATATTATGTTGGTTTGTGTACGCTTCAAAAACTCCAAAAGTTCTGCACGGATCGAGCTGAAATTTTAGCATGATATATAATCCGCATCAAGGTTTTTTTTTTTTTTTTCATCAGTGTCATATCAGTCACAGCGAAGCGTGGCAGGGTACAGCTAGTTAATTATAAAATAACTAAAGTAAATTTATAGTGTTCCAGTACCAAAACTATATGAAACATTTATTTCTTCGGCTAGGTAGCCCTCGTGGTAGATTATGGTCTAATACTCATTACGAAAACACCCGTGCTCAAGAGTGGGATGACATAGGTTGATGATGAATGATGAACGAGGTATAAATTAATACGCATTGTATTTGTTACGTATACCATACAATAAATTACTCATCAATATGCAGATAGCAGCCTAAAAATCAATTGCTTCTGACAGACAATGGCTGCGATGCCGTGAAAACATCCTGTTTGATGGAATCGGGCTGCTCCTGATAGACGTTGATTAATGTCTAGCTGGCGGATTAAAAAAAAGTTTGTGTTTCAGTAGAGGCTTCGGACAGGGGTGGGGTAGAGAGGCTTGGTGGAAAAGTGTTTGATTGGACGCGTTGACTATGATACAGTATACATGGATAATGCTCGAAAGTTATTTAATTGACGTGTATTATGCCAAGAAAGACAAAATTATAATATATTATAGATAATAATGATTGATGATAATGATTTATTAGTCTATTATAACGTTATATATTTAATTGTATTATAATAAAATATTCTATCACTAAATATCTTTTAAATATACTTTTCTCTGCTCTCTCGTTTTGCCACACCACCACCATTTCAGTTACACCTCCAGGATGACTGGTAGAAAATGCTACTTAGCATTAAGTACTCCTTGTACTCCATTTGTGTGCTAAAGCATAAATAAATAAATAAATAATAATGAAAAAAAAAAACAAACATACAATCACAGTTAGATAGGGTAGGTTAAAATAATAGATTAAAATTTATAAAATTAATTAATCTTAACTACCTAGGATGGCGCTAGTACCCAAAATGAGTCTTAATATCGGGTTCAGTCTTGGTCTTACGTCTATATAATATTAATGTAAAACAAAAAAAAATGGGGTCATAATTTGACGATCCGCTATGAACCTGAGCAGACAAACATTATTCACACACAAACTCCGTATCAAACACGTAACACCCCCTTTTTTATCAAGATCGGCGTATTAAAAAAAGTTCAGTTGACATACTTTTTTAGAGCCATCTCCACATATTTCTGTTCGAGCGACATTTGATTTCAGTGACATCTGGCGGAAGTAATGGATTTTTTCAGTTAACTGAAGGTGAAAATTTAATCCACGATGATAAGTGAAGACCGAAAAAGATTTAACCGACATTCTTTATGCTTGAATTTGCGTTATTCGTTTAACACATTTTTGTTCCGCTTTCTGAGAATCTTCACACAAACAATCACTTCTGGTATACCTCGGACACGCCATTCAAGATGTACTATTTACAATAGTCGTCTATGCTTTTGGTTAGTCAGTTTTTGGCTTATTATTGTCTCAAGAACTACGTACATAAGTAATCAGTTGTGCTGTGTTAAGACAGTTCATCATCATCAACAACCCACTGCTGAGCACGGATGTCCTCACTGAGGAGTGAGGAGTTTTTTATTTTTATTTAACTAAGCTTTCACCTGATAGTAAGCGCTACGCCTGCCCATAACAGTCACAGCACCATCCAGAACACTGCATTGCATAATCCTGCGCGGCACTGCACTGAGAAATCGGCTCTAAAGTCTCATATGCCTAGTAATTTCGCTAGAAACAGTGCCCTTCAAACCGGAACACAGTAAAGTTTGCACACTACTGCTTGGCGGATGAATATCTAGCAAAAGTGTGCTACTTCCCCTGGCGCTCTCTTGCAAAAGAGGCCTTCCACTACAAAAAAGATATCCAAGATATAAAGATATCAAATCATAATGCATTAATAAATTAAAATTTCAGAAAACGAAAAAATAACACAAATTTAATCTTAGGTCTTCTTTCAAAAATTCAGGTTAAATTGCGTTCAGGCAACCAGCACCATAGGAGACGCGAAAAAAAACAAACTACAAAATAAACCTGCAAAGTTCTACCCGCCTCCGTTCGATTCTCGGCAAGGCTCCGCCATAAAGTCTTAACTGTTTAAGTATTCCCAAACTGCTGTTTGATGACTCGCTGCCTTTAGTTTTAAAAAGTTGAGTATAAATAGTGTTAGCGCGGCAGCTAAGCTGTATAGGCTGAGCGCGCCTCCAATGGCGGGGGAAGGATGGCTGGTAGAAGAGTAGTACAAAGGAACTTGGCGACTAACCTGGTCTCCATGCAACTGCAATCACCTCGGTTCGGGTCCGTCTCCAAGCTGCTTGTTCCTTCAGGATGTTATGACGTTCGATGTAGTGGACTGTATTTTTGGCGGTTGGTGCGTGTCGGCAAGGAGCGTTTACGCGGCGGGTTTATAGCGGGTTTTGTTTATATTTGCGCGTCGAATTCACGTGGACCACTACAGAGGAGCAGCAGATCCAGTACTTTGGATTCGGCGAGAGCGGCAGCCGCGAAGGACGAGGGTCGATCGCAGACTACTTGCGGCGGCAAGCAGTTTTCTCGTGGATACCACGATATGAGCGACAGAGATAGTCGCCAAGAAATGATAGGAATAGGAAGGTAGGAAGGTATTATGAGTGCCAATGTAAGTGGCGCGAACATTTGCCCCCGGCCTAAAAACCATTGGTTTTTAAAAGAAAGCGGGAAATAAAAAAATATAAAAATAAGAGTTAAACTCTTAAGCCGTCAACGGGTTAAATATAACATAGCGGTTGACCGGGGAGCAAGGGGTTAAATTATTGGGTAGGTAAGATACATAAACGGACGACGGGTCTCTGGTAGACGCCGGTCGCCGTTTTTACTGACGCTACTCGACAGATGCCATCGCCGCCGACATGAGTGGCCACGACGACGCCGAGAGGCCACGATAGCGGGGGAATATTATCAGTGATAATAAGAACAATAGAACCTATTGTAATGGGATTCGAAGGTGTATTCCATTTTCCTCTAGATTGAAGTAAGTGAAGATATTCCAACTTCCACCGTTTGGAAAATGATTGTACCATTTGATCCAATAAAGCGTACCGTTTCAATAAGTGTCCAGGTTCATCGGGAACCGTGCAAGCGGGTAAATGCTTCAGCGGTGCGGTCATTAAGAAATGTGAAGCACTCAGCGCGGTCGGCTCAGACGGATCTTCGCTCAATAACGTTACAGGACGAGAATTGATAACGCATTCTATCTGTGTGAGTACGGTTAACATTTCCTCATACGTGAGTAACTGTGAACCGATCGTCTTATGAAGATGACTTTTAAACGCTTTCACATATATTTCATAATTCCCCCCGAAGTGAGGACTTCGCGGTGGATTGAATTTCCAGTGTATGCGATTAGCTGATAACTCATCTGAGATAGACTTATTATATTCGTCGGAATTTAAAAGATCCGTTAACGCATTTTTCGCATTTTTAACGCATTCCGTTAACGCAGAGACGGGAAGGGAGTCAAGGAGCGCGGGTGAGTTACTAGCCCATTTGACGAGATCGAAGCCCCCGGCCTTGAGCAACTCGCAGAGATCGTCTCTGAGTTGTAAACAAGCAGACAGAGTAGGCATGGAGTAGCACACGTCGTCCATGTATGTGTTGTCGCTGATAAGAGATGCTGCGAGCGGGAAGTGGGCACCGTCGGCGGCGCACAGCTGTCGCAACACTCGCATTGCAAGGAACGGACTGCTACGTAGACCAAAACAAACGCGGTTGAATTGGTAGGTATCAAGCGGAAAAACGGGATCGAATCGATACAGGAATTTTTGATATTTGCGGTGGTCCTTATTTATCAAAATTTGTAGGTACATCTGTTTAATATCGGATGTAAAAGCGATTGGGTAGTGGCGGAAATCCAAGAGGATTGTAAAAAGATCGTTTTGTAAATTATCCCCGGTATATAAAACTTGATTCAAGGAGAGGCCTGAGTCAGTTTCAGCACCGGCGTCCATCACCATACGCCATCGAGTTGTTGTTTTTTGTAGTCTCGCAATGGCGTGGTGTGGCACGTAATATCCAGTAAAAGGACTATCATTGTCGATCAGTGAAATGTAACCCTTCTGAATGTACTCTTTGATTATAGCATCGTACTCTAAGCGCAGAGCAGGTGTCGCGGCGAGCTTACGTTCGAGATACATGAAGCGTTTTTTAGCGATAGGGTAAGAATTACCCAGAGAGGTCGCGGGATCGCGGGAGAAAGGTGACGCTACAGAATAGCGTCCCGTAGGATCGCGGGAAACGTTATTTGTAAAAATGCGTTCACATTCTATAGCGTCTGGGCTCAAAGTCGGCGTGCATTGCACCTCTTCAAGCTGCCAGAAGCGTTGGACAAGATTATCTAAACGTGGTCCTTCCGTAAAGGTACAGAGGGAAATATGAGAGCGGCATCTATCTTCAACCAAGGGGTCAGTGATAGAAACAACGGTTTCAATATGAGCGGGCGTAACATGAGCGAGAGTAACGGGAGCGGTCCCGATTACGATAAAACCAAAAATGGTTTCAAAAGCGGTTGGAGTACCAGGCGGACCAGCGGCGCGGCCTGATAGCAATACTTCAGAAAAGAGCGGCGCGCCTATAAGTATGTCGATCTCGGAAGGCGAAGCGAAACTGTCGTCTGCCAGAGGCAGGCAGTTCAGGTATGAAAGGCAGGATACGTCAATTTTCACTGCCGGTAAATTGTCTGTTATGCGGTCGATAACATAGGCGTCAATTGCAATAAAATTATCATTTAGGCGGGAAGACAAAGTAGCAGAAACTGCTCCCTTGATTGGGTTAGATGCGGAACCTATCCCTTTAACAACGGTGTTCGTCACCTTATTGCATTTTAAATTTAATTTAGCGCAACATTTTGAAGTTAAAAAGTTACTTTGGGAAGCCGAATCAATTAAGGCGCGTACTACATGGCGGCGACCATTTAAATCCGTAGCATAAACTTGTACGGTTCCCAGTAAACAAGTAGTGTCATTAGGCTGCGAAGCGGGGCGTATATTACACAGCGACACCTGTTGTTGTGATGACTGATAAGCAGTTGTAGGTAAGTTCGTCAGCTGAGCGCTAGCGGAGCCCGCGTAGGGCGGCGGCGATGCCGAAGGCGGCATGTGATCCCCGGCGGCGGAGAAGTTGCCAGTTCGCGCGCGCGGAGGCGGCGCGTGCGCCTGTGACGGAGCGCTAGGGTACGGGCGATTGTCTTCACGGGAAGATGATACTTTGCGGCATAACATAGAATGATGTTTACATCCACAATAACGGCAATTAAATTTAGAATTGCAAGCAGTATTTATATGCGTAGTGCTTAGACAATTAGTGCAACCTTTGCTTTGTTTTACAAAAGTGTACCTGTCGTCGATAGAAAGCTTATCAAATGCAGGGCATCTATATAAGTTAGCGTGATCGGCTTGTTTGCAAAGCGGACAGTGAGTGACGCATGATGCTGCAAAAGCCTGCGTAGACCTTGCAGTACGCGGCCTGTTATCACTGCGGCTAAGAGAATCGGTCGTAGTGCGTTCCAATATTTTGCTTTGTTCGCGGATGAATTTTAAAAGTTCATTGTATGTAGGCATAGATTTACCTCGCATGTGCATTTCAAACGACCGTGCAGTACTTGAATCTATTTTCTTCAAAGCGAGCGATAGTAAAATAAAATCAGACATGTTATCGAGCTTGAGAGACTTCAAACTTGACACAGCCGTGCAGAATTTATCTAGGAATAATTCTAAGTTTTTATTCGTCGCGGTGTTAAAAGATTTAAAATCAAGCATTTGATCAAGATAAGCGGAGGCTAGGTTACGTTTGTCGTTATACTTATCGACGAGCGTCTGCCATATGATCGGATAATTATCACCGTTAGGTACGATACCAGAACAAACTGCAAGGGCCCGGCCTGACAATTTATTAATTAAATATTGGACGCGTTCGTGATCAGTGAGATCGGGATTTTCGTGAATCGTGCGTTTGAATGACTCATAAAATATCCTCCAGGTCATCGGATCTCCATTGAAGACCATCAAATCGAGTTCAGGAATTCTGATGGATTTACGTTGCGGGGCAACATTGAAATCAGCGGTTTTTAAAGGCGGGTTAAGTTTATTATAAACAAACTGACAACGGCAAAACATATCTTCGAAGACGTTTATAGATTGGTAGTTTACCGTGTACGAAGCGTTGAGACTCAACTCGGTGACATTTAATTTGTTCACAATTTCATTGAAATCGGAGCGTAAACGGTCTAACGAGATCATTCCACATAGAAATAAATCTTTCTCAGTATCATCAGTGAAAGCCTTTAAAGATCGGTTAAAAATATCTTGTAAGCGAGAAAATATAATGTCGCGTTTACCTATCAAGGTCAAACGTTCGATCTGTAACGTATCGAGCGCTTTTGCGTCCTCGTATACTTCACTATCTTTGTCTTTTGAACGAGTAGCCATAGCCATCTTAACAAAGTATAAAAAACTAGATAAAGTATGAAATTCCTAATTTACTGCAACTGCCTACAGCATTTACCTGTCGCGCGCGCGGCGTATTGAATACCCATGTGGAGACGCACGGGCGGTCGTTAGGAATACCTTCACTTTTTAATAAAAATTAAGAATTACGGAAAAATCGTTATTTTTACTATTTAGGAATGCGGAATACACGAAATAAGTATATAAGAGCGTAATAGGATAGTACAGGGTACTATCTGAACTGTAATTGCGGGCGGGAACACGATAATTATAGGAAATTATCGTTGGTAAAAATACCAATATAAAATTGCGGGCGGTTATAAAGAGGACTATATGAGGCCTAAGAGGGGCCAGAGAATAGCGGGAGGACCAGAGAAGATCCGGCGGCGGAGGACCAACAATATGTTAGCGCGGCAGCTAAGCTGTATAGGCTGAGCGCGCCTCCAATGGCGGGGGAAGGATGGCTGGTAGAAGAGTAGTACAAAGGAACTTGGCGACTAACCTGGTCTCCATGCAACTGCAATCACCTCGGTTCGGGTCCGTCTCCAAGCTGCTTGTTCCTTCAGGATGTTATGACGTTCGATGTAGTGGACTGTATTTTTGGCGGTTGGTGCGTGTCGGCAAGGAGCGTTTACGCGGCGGGTTTATAGCGGGTTTTGTTTATATTTGCGCGTCGAATTCACGTGGACCACTACAGAGGAGCAGCAGATCCAGTACTTTGGATTCGGCGAGAGCGGCAGCCGCGAAGGACGAGGGTCGATCGCAGACTACTTGCGGCGGCAAGCAGTTTTCTCGTGGATACCACGATATGAGCGACAGAGATAGTCGCCAAGAAATGATAGGAATAGGAAGGTAGGAAGGTATTATGAGTGCCAATGTAAGTGGCGCGAACAAATAGCTATTTCTTTATGTTTTGTTGTTTTTGTTTGTCGTTTGTTCTTGTGCGGCAAATGATGACAATAGTATTTTAATCTATATACTATTATATAAAGCTGAAGAGTTTGTTTGTTTGTTTGAACGCTAGGATCTCAGGAACTACTGGTTGGAATTGAAAAATTATTTTTGTGTTGAAAAGTCCATTTATCGAGGAAAGTTATAGGCTATCGCTTTTAAGAGAGTTATTGCGGGAAATCTTGAATTATGCGGGCGAAACCGCGAGGTGCAGTTAGTCAACTATATTGGCAAATGTAAAAAAGCGTTGAGTTCTACAATCTATGCATGTACGAGTAAGTAGGCGAAGTCCCTAGTAGTCAGGTACTCTTAATTGTGTAGGTTAGCTACATACTTAGATAATCATAATTAATTATTTTTCAGAATAATATCGTTAAATATGTCAGAGGCCCTTGGGCGGCTGTACAAACTCTGACATAAGAGGCTGATCCTACCTAATTCAACAAAAAGACATGATAAATGGCTGTCAATCATTTAAATCTGATCATCAGCAATGGATCATGTCTTTGGGTGGCCTGAAAATCTCAGACATCAGTCTATATTCATCCACTGCTCGACGCAGGCCTCTCTGAGCGAACGCTACTGAGCCTGATCTTCATCTCTCATCCAGTTCTCTCCAGAGCCTCTCCTCATCCAGTCTTTGCCTAAACGCGGTCTCCACTTAAGAACACTTTTACTAGACATTCGTTATCGGAACTACCTTAATCGATAAACAAGACCCGATTTCCATAAAAGCTCAGTGTTCAACAATAGGTTACAATCAATGATAAAACATTAAACTCAGTGTTTGCTCTTTACACTCCCATTCATGTGTTCAACGGCTGACTACACCCGCAATCTCATTCAACTCATGCGCACACGTAGTTTTCAGGTTGACTGATGTTTCGGCTTCAGCGCAAATCAGACCCTTCGAGTCGGTATAAAAGGGAGACGTGGGGAAGTTCGAATCAGTAAGGTTTTGCGATTTCGTGACGTGTGTTTCAACTTAAGTTGTGTGGAGTGCTTTAGGGATTTCTCTGAAAATGTTCACTAAATAAAATTTCTGAAATTTTGCTATTACTGTAACATATGGAAACATACCAATCGTTAGACAGATAATAGAACACAATAGAAAACTATTTATTGTACATCAGAAAAAAAAACACACTGAGGTAAGTTGTGAAGGAAAATATTGGAGAAACCCAAGTGCCCGAAAATTATTTCGGAGCTATGTGATCCACCAATTCGGATCGGGCCCCCGTGGTGGATTATCCCCTTATCCTCCTCACGAAAGTGAGATGAAAGCCGTGCTTAGTAGTGGATATGGATTGATGATGATGGAAGGTAAAGTATATTTTGAACACCTCCCGCAAACTCTATAAAGGTAGATCTCTAAACATAGACCACAATCAACATTAAAAGTTTTATCTGAATTACATTTGCAATATTCTCTGTAACATACATAGAAATAACTATACGCCTACATTTTACCTATTCACGTATAGAGTATAGAGCAGGACAGATGTAGAGCTATTCATTTTGCAGAAGTCACGTAGGGTAATGTATATTCTAATATATTTGCCGGGAACGACTTTTCGTGTGTACCGGCCCGTGCGGTCTGCGGCCGGCTGGGTAGTGATGTGGTACCATCGGCATCTGCACTGTTTAACTCGATAATAATTAGCCGGGATTTTTTTTTCGGGGAGCTGCTATATGCTAACAGCTAGCAATCGCTCGTTGTGGCGTTCTATGGGGGAGGCCGAGGTTCAGCAGTGGACATCTTTTGGCTGATGATGATGATTCCTTAGTGCCTGGTTAAGGACGGTCGAAAAAGATTTGGGAGAAGGTCAGCTCGACGCCGACTCGGGATAACATCGTGTTCAGTCGAGAAAAAGGACAAGAAAGGCCAAAGGAAAAATGTTTGCGTTGTTATTACAATAATAATAACAGGTATTTTTAGAACTTTATTAGCATAAAATAAATTAGTTAAATAATCGAGCTTATGGGGTGTTTCAAATAAATATAATTTCAATAACCTCAAAAATTCTAAACTCAAATAACTTATCGGAAGTAGGCATAACATATTGCACTTTTACAAGTAAAAATAAACCAAGAATGATCAAAACATTATACAGATTCAATATAACTATATCGATATATAAAACGGTATGTCCCACCCCTCTCTGACCCCGTATTTACTCTGCACCTCGCCAGTTCATCTTCATTTTTTATCTCTTTCACCGGAAAAGGGCAAAAAAAACCCGGAAACCGCTCCCGTAATGAGTGTAAAAAAATATGCGAAAGATATCTTTCCCGTTTGTAAACCCTGCCTTCCCTTTTGCTCTACAAAATGCCAGATTATATGCGTTTCAAAGGTAATATTACTTGGAAGTAGACTTATTTTCTTACTTATTTGGTTTTGTGTTTAACTCAAATTAAAAGTATGGGTTTTTGACCAATGCATCGCTATCATTAGATAATTGTTCGCTGTTCCCACAGTCACATTTCACGTAAGTACATTCAGGGTGCTTAGGAAATTGGCATATCGTCACATAATGTCATACCAAATATTTCCTCACTCGGTTTTAATTAGATTAACGTTAGATTTAATTATTAATCAAATTTTAGTTAAATATTCTTTTAACAAGATACAGTTTTACAAAAAAATCATTTTTTTTGTTTGCATGACATCCAAAATACACCAAAGTGTACAAAGCGTCCAAGCGTGTGTCCTCTATCAATTTACGTCCAACTTGACCCAAAATCTACTCTAGAATATTAATATCACACAACTGTATGTAACAAAACAATATTGTAAGATATAATTAATTAAATATTATCAGTTTTAATTTTCTTTTTAATTTTATCTTTTTATGTTTCGTTAATATAAACTTATTTTCTCTTAAATAATACATAAGATAAACACATATTTTACGCAAACCGAAATAAAGCATCCATTAGATGATAAACAATTGTCCAATAAGAGACAACCCGAATTCGTCCTCAGATCGGCACCCCCTCTTAGCGAATACCTTGCAAATTGGAGAAGGGTCTTAACCCTGCGGCCCTTAATTTGATTTAAATGTCGAGACATATTGTGTTTGAGGTATTTCTTTTATGAAAATCGACGTGTGTGCGTTCGTTTAAAATATTAACGTCACATTTAAAGATTTTATGTACATACATTCATAAATAAGATACCACATAACCCGAACAAAGGAATCTTAAAATAAGAAATAAAACAAACTTAACAATTATTGTCACAATGGATGGTAATCGCTCAGAGTAATATCTATATAAGTATTTGCATTAGTAAAACATCGCTACTGCTGTCTTATACGAGTTAATTCTATATACTTGGAAGTTCTGGCAACAAAAAACAACAAATTGGCCGATTCAATAAAGTGGGTGATATTTCTCAAATTAAAGGTTGTATTTTTCCTGAAATATTCATCATAAACCCATAACGTCCCACTGCTGGGCACAGGTCTCTCCTCACTTTCGTGAGGAGGGTTAGGCCATATTCCACCACGGGGGCCCAGTCCGGAAATATAACTGAATAATATCATCCACTTTAATGAATAGACCAGTTTCTTGTTTTTTGTTCCGAAACCGCCAAGAATAAGAAATTTACACATATGGTTGAAAAGGTAGTGACTAAAATAGAGAAAGGGGTGCTTAGATAATTTGGACATTTACAGAGAATGGATGACGGAAGGTTGACGAAATAGATTTATTGATCTAGTATGAATGGACTAGCCGATAGAGCTAACAACGCAACGACAACGACAACGACAACAACGCAACGACGCTGGAGCAACGTAGGCGAACGTGCCGAGATCAATACGAGGATGTTCTAAACAAAGGCCAAGTCAAAAGCACCTGTAACCGGCCAGTATTTATGAAGGGACGACTGGTAGAAAATGCTACTTAGCATTAAGTACTCTTTGTACTCCATTTGTGTGCTAAAGAATAAATAAATAAATAAGGGACTCATGAAAGTAGAAAAAGCGAAAGAGGTATGTCAGGATCGTACCATGTGGAAAGATGTAGTCTCTGGCTACTCCAACGGGGAAAAGTCTTGACTGTATGTATATAGGGCAGGCGTAGCGCTTACCATCAGGCGAACGACTTGCTCGTCTCGTCATTTAGTCAAATAAAAAAAAAACCTGAAATATATGTGACGTTTTAGTCGTTTCATAAATGAAGAAAGAAAATGTTATGGAGCTGACGTCGGGATATTAACCAAATATACAGATATTTTAAAGACTTGATAATTTATAGAGATAGAAATGGAAGAAGAAAACCTACTCTGCCGAACGCTAGTTTCTTCAAAGGTTCGGAATCCCACATCAACTTAATTACAAATCCGCATTCATACCACAATCAGTTACAAAGAGACAGTCGTATCACATTCGATATTAATCGTAAGCGTCGACTTCGCTAGGTATTTCCATTGCGACACATACGTCACATACGTGTGCTGGCGTGTGTCGTCACGCGTGTTCCTGTCGCAGTATATCCTCACGGCCTGTTAGTTGGTTTAATTAATTCTCAAATACACAGAACTGGGTGTTCGTTACGTAGAGGAACGATTTCGAACGGTTACGTTTCGTTCGGAATCAAAATTGAGAGTACGGTTTGCTTATGTTATAACTAGCTGCGCCCCGCGGTTTCACCCGCATAATTCAAGTTTTCCCGCAATAGCTATCATAAAAGCAATATATTTTCCCCGTTTTTGCCACATTCTTCATTGATGCTCCGCTCCTATAGGTTGTAGCGTGATGTTATTTAGCCTATAACCTTCCTCGTTCAATGGACTATTCAACACAAAAAGAAGTGTCCAATTCGGACCAGTAGTTCCTGAGATCCTAGCGTTCAAACAAACAAACTCTTCAGCTTTATATATTAGTATAGATGAGCCGATATAGCTGAAGTCTTTTCGTAGATATTGACTAGAAATGTGCCACGATTCACGGTATCCTATAGTTAAGTCGAAAACACAAGCGAGCCTTACAGTACCTAGTCGTTTATGATGTGTAAACATCTGACACCTTGGTAATAAGCAATATTTACATTAAATTCAGAAAAAAAAAAACTGCTATTATTTGCAGGTAATTCATAATTAAATACACGTACCTTTTCTATTCAGTAACACAGAATTTTTACAATTTTAGTTATGACTTTGACAGTTTAATGAATAGAGTAATACCAAGCGCTTAATGATTAAAACAGCTGTCAAAATTCATGGTTGTCACTTCTCCTAACATTCTACTTTCATATTACATGTTACATTATCTACTATACAATCGTATTACACAACATAAAGTACAAACTACCCCACAGGGTAGGGCAGGCAAATCGCGCCTGCAACCAACGGCAAGACATTCGGCCATGATTTATAGCGACGCTGTTATCGACACGGCACAGCCCTGCGCACCCTTCCTGACGGTATCGGAACAGGACCGTGGAGTAGGCGGTACGCATGTATGCGATGTAAGAATTGTACTTATAAAATCGCATGTCTCTAGCTAGGACTTGCGCGAGCTCCAGGCGGAGGACTGGCAGGAGATTGCGCAAAACAAACCAAAGTAATGGACCTTATTATCGAATGCCAAGACTCATTTTGGGTCATAAGTTAGTTTATGTCTCAAGCTAAAGCAAGCTTATGAGAGATTACTGTTAACTCAATTAGTGGCTTGGAGAGTTATTTCTAGGCATGGATGTCCATTTAATTAAGAACAACGAGCTGTTGATTGATCAAACATAGTGGTAACCTAAAAATGGGTCGTTTAATAATAACTTCTCATTACGAGTGTATGATGTTTCAAAAACGGCTTTCAACGCATAATATTGTATGAGCCAACGTGAACTATAAAAAAAAACGTGTTTTTTTCTTTAGAACACATAGGAAATTACTACGTAGTCAAATGACAGTGGGCTGTGTGTGATAATTAAACGATCTAATAAAAAAAAATGTATAATACGTTCTTGGTGTAAAACAACACTTGACTACCTAGTAATTTCGTATGTTTTCTTGAGAAAGGAACATGATATTAAGAATGTACGCGTTAGCTCATACAACAAACCAACAGACGACAAGCCAAATCTCGTCACTATTAACAAATTCAACTCAATCCATTACCGAAAACGCGTGATATCATAACGCACTTTAAACCTCAAAACTTTTCGAAACGCGCTAGCTTCTCGCTTGTCATTTTGACAGTTCAAAACGAGCCGGTAACGTGTCTGGGTGGTCATAGCAAATAACGGTCAAGTTAGTTTTGAAATTTGTCCTCTCCATCCCATTCCTGTGCTATGCGGCCGAGCTCCACTAGCGCGTGAACATCGGGCCTCGCGATTTTTTGTAAGATTTTCCGCGAGAGTGCGCGCGCGCACGCACCACATTGATTAATCGACTATTGATTGCTGACGACAGGAGGGATAGTTTAGGATGTCTTATAGCTTACGGGTTTCCTATTTGGAAGGCTTCAAATCTTCTTCTGGGGTGGCAAAACTGCCGAAAATTGGGCTGTTTATTTGAAGTCTTATTTTGTTGGCACAATTTAAACTAAAACTTAATTTAACAGCTTTACAATTATTACCATCCTTTTCGTTTTAATACGGATGAAAAGGGACAACACGAGTAAATTAAAATTTGTTTGTTTCAACAGAATTGTAACAGTATCGATACGATGAAGAATATCCGACTAAAATAAAAAAAACAACATGCATTGACATTTTAATATTTCATGAAACCTATAAATTTTTTTAAAAAATCCAGTGTCTGCCCAGTGACGTCACAGATTTAAAGATTGATTCCTAGTAAAATTAAGGTCAATTAAAATTTGTCATAAGAATTAGGCTTCATAATAGCCTAGCCTAAAGATTTATTAGGCTGTGGTAATGGTCACTACTTTAGCCAATTATCCTTCATTTCCCACCATTCAAACACAACTCGAAATTCAAAACTGAAATCCCGAGAGCGCGCTCGAAAACCTGCCCAGTGGTGCGTGTCTGCCGTCATGTCAACTGCATGATGTCAAACGCATCTATCGCTGTTTTGGACGCATCTCCACTAATTAAGGGGTTGATGTAACGTTTAGGGATGTTTTGTAAATAAGGGTGGTTTGGTAAATATAGACGTAGATTGCAACAATGTAGCTGTCTCATTTTTAATCGCAATAAATACAATTTTTAGTGGTATATTTGAAGGTAATTTTCTCACGTGTAACTAGCAGTGAAGATATGTACGTAAAAAATACTTTCAGCACACACATTTTTCGCGGCAAAGCTTCCTCCTTTTTGGCGGCAAACTGAACTGTCAACTGTCAGCCGCATCTAGCGTCACCACAGAGTAACGAATCACAACAGGCACGGCGAATCGATAATCGCCGGTAACAGAACATACAAACTTTTACTTTTCTTATATTAGTCGGATATCCACAATTGTCTCCTAAATAACACATTACATCAAATAATCGGTAGGTAGTACGTACCACGTCGTCGCGGCCGCAAACCGCCAATTTGTACCTGCGATGTATGATCAAAGATGGCGGCTCGGCAATTTGCTCCACCTGCCAATATTTAGCGGGGGGAGGCCGGTTATACAATAGTATTCATCAGAGATATTATCAACGTTAAAGTTAACCTGAGGACCATCGCGTTTTTTTTAATATTTTGGGGTATTGTGTTATTGTTTATTGGGTTTCCCCCACACCTGATCTTGATTGCATTTAATGAGGGTAGGACGTATATGAACAGCTGGATTATGTCATTGGTAGTCTAGTCATGGTTGTCTGGAAGAAATCGCTTAGAGCAATAACACCGCGCATTGTGACACTAATTGTTAAATTTTGTTTTGTCTATCTTTTGTTTTGTGATGTTTCAATAAAGGGTTTATCTAAATATCTAATCTTAAATTGATTCTTATATAAATTGCACATATATAAAAAGCACAATTTACTTAGCCATTAAAACTCAGAAACAATATGAAAAATCAAGTGTCGTCCACTGAATTAAAATTATTTTGATAAATAATTATGAATTTATTATTATATTATCTTATAATTCACACTGGAGTCTCCACACACGACGAACTAAAGTATAGTGAGCTATCAGCCAATCATTTAGTCATAAAACAATCGTAAGATAGTTCAGTTGAGTTTTAACCAGTGTTAAGCGGAGATCTGATCGGTGCGTGGTGTAAGCCGGCCCTTCTAACGAAGATATTCCGCCGAGAATGCGGTAATGCAAAGTTCACGTCAATATTACTTGTAGTTTACATATTCATCAGCTTTATAGTAAGCTTCCGAAACATAGGTATTCTATTCATAAAGTAACTTATTACGTACAAGTAAAGATTAGGTGCCTGCTTACTACTCGAAGGTCGTAATATTCTGTTCATTTGAAAATGGCTTTGATATTGCCATATATGTTAGAATTTACCTGGAGATTATTAATGTGTGTTTGCTCTAAAACATATATTTTAATAAGCTTGAAACTAAACAAATATAATTATTATTTTGTGGATTATAATCTGTGAGTGTGTCTGATGGAATGGCATTCAATCAATAATACCATAATCATAATTATACCTCTATTCATTTATTGTGCTGTTTCCAAAGGTACCTACATTGTCGAGTCCTAAAAAAGTTAAAAACCATACAACACGGAACCCTAGTGGGCACTGTAGATTTTTTACAGGGGACACAATTAATATTTTTTTTTTTTTAATTGGATATAGTTGAATAATGATAATAATTGATAATACTCAGTTATCATAGACTAGGTTGGTACTATGGCCATTCCCCTATTGACTAAAAGTCCCATTTTAACTGCACATTAGAAATTACCATTCTTATAATAGTCAAAATATTTCAATATACATAATATTAAGATAAGATAAAATAGCAACTCTTTATTGCACTCCAAGACCACCTACCACAGCCTAATTAATAACCTACATCTAACTGAGTGTGTGAGTGTGTGAAAGTGTGTGAGTGTGTATTTGAGTGTGTGGGTGAATGTGTATGTGTGTGCACCTAAACAACGATACAACGAGATAATCTCATCGCTACAACCTACAACTCCTATAGGCAGCTATGTAGGTACGTGCCAATGCTAGACCAATGCACTAATCCCTAGGAGTGGCACTAGACTCAATGACCACTAGCATCCAATTAAGGAAATGCTGAGCTCAAATACCTTGGTAATAGACATTTGATTGGATTGAGAAATACATATACCCACTTACTCACATGTTGAGTGACTATGTACCTGCGTAGTACATTCTATAATCGATTTAGTTGAATTATAATACTGAAAGTATGCATACATAGAAATTATTTCTATCATTTAGCATTACGAAATAGAACGGAAATTGTGTAGAAAAACCGAAGGAAAATGACACAATTTTCCATCCATATTTTTGCGCTGGTTTTTATTAAATATGGTAATTACTTATTAGATAGTAATATAAACATGTACGCAAAAAGTAATATAACCATAAATAGGTTAAATTGGCAGTTTTCAGCGATCTCTCAGTCCAGGAAAATTGCTGTATTAAAAAAGAAAATAAAAAAACAATGTTGGGTAGCATTTAAAAAAATAATTATTACTCTTCCTCTTCACACACACTAAACGAAAAAGCAGATCGAAGTATGCACTTCTATGTATAGTAGAAAGTATGTACCTATGTATGTACCTTAGCTATAGCTTCCATATTTCACAAAGCCAACACCCACAATAGTGGAATACCGAAATCCGTAAACAAGAATATCAAGTAGCCCCCTGTCTGCACAACGCAAACCTCTTGTGAACGCAGTGGTACAGAATACGCGTCCCGTGGTCACTGGGTGGTTGCAGACTGAAGAAGCGGATAGAGTTGGAAGGATATTGTTTTCCTATCTTCTTCATCTTTCTTTCTCTGATGAGGCTCGTGCGTGACTCCGTGAACGCCGTTGCCACTTCTATTGGTGGTGGGTTTTTAAACGACCTCAAAAAAGGAGGAGGTTATCAATTCGAGTGTATTTTTTTTGTATGAAGGGATCTTTCATTAGTACAGTAGGTAAGGATGTGGCGTTTCTACGGCATACTCTTGGATATTGGACCGATTAGTTGCAACGCTTTTACGCTTACACAGCGCTTTAAAGCGCAGCTTTTTCTGCTTATGACAATTTTTTTTTATTTTTTTTTATTATATATATTTATAGTTATAGTTCCACCTAGAACTTTGCATTGAACAATCTGTGCGGCACTAAACTGCGCATGTCCCCCTGAAACATCGGCTCTAGAGTCTCACATGCCCAGTAATTTCGCTGAAACAGTGCCCTTCAAACCGGAACACAGTAATTTTTGCACATTACTGCTTGGTGGATGAATACCTAGCAAAGGTGTGGTACTTCCCCGATGGTCTCTTGCAGAAGAGGTTTCCCCCTACACTAGTAAGTGTGACATCACTATCGCTTCGGTATTCGGCCCCTTCTTTTGCTTACGACTCATAGTAACTAGATATATGTATGTAGAAAACTTAGATCGACACGTTGGTTAAATTTTTGGTTTAAAGAATTCATAATGTATTGGATGAAATTAAGTTTGTCTGTCTGAACTTTTCAAGTCTACACAGTAGCGGTGCAGTGATTCACTTTGTAGGCATAGCACGTCGATGCTAGCAGACGTCACGGGCAAGCACTAGTGCTTTTATATAGCAGTACCTACTTCTGATATGGAGATGTTTTGTATGGAGATTTCAGTGGTAATTCTAACTTTGATCTTATCAAAACTACACTACGAAACTAGAAGTATAGAAATATTTTTTGTCGGTTAATATTACGATGAATGAATGATCTATATATTTTATAACATATTAATATAATTAAAAAGAAAACCAGCGACAGACTAACAAATATCTTTTATACCTTACGCCATCAAAATATGGAATGAGTTTCCATTGCGTATATACTGTAGTGTATTGTGTGTTTTTACTGCAGAGATACGGTGCTGTTCAAAAGAAGGTTGAAAAGAGTTTCACATCCATAAGTAATATTGTCCGGAGAGACATTAACCAAAAATATTATCAAAGATAGTTACGAAATGAGTAAATTTTAATTTTTAATAATAATTATTTGGATTGCATAAATGTTTCTAAACCGATGCGATTTCTCCGTTAGAGTTACCAACTAGAAAGTTCTGGGTGACACTGTAACTGTTATGGGCAGTCGTGGCACTTACCATCAGGTAACAGCCATTTGCTTCCCAAAAACATGCAATATAATTACAAATTTCAAAACATAATTTCGAATTCCACTATTCGAAAATTTTAAAAATTTCTAGTGTCCAGTAAAATGCAACTGCTAGAGTATAACTTTTACTATTTTTGATGTAGGCACAGTGGTCCGCCGGTCCCGGGTAGGCATGATTTTCACGCTACCGTGACTCGCCCAGCGGGGTAGAATTTTATACGTACACCATTTTATTTTTGCTGGGCATAAGCGAGAAAATATTTTTAAACGCGAGCTTTCTATTGTTGCGAACGTAGTTTGATTTTTCAATTTTAAAATTTTGTTTTTCGAAGAAATTTCAGGTGAAATTCGGTTTTAATTTAAAGTGAACTTTTAGGTTTTGTAGTTTGGCAAAAATGAAGTATTTTGTTAGACCAGAATACATTTTATTGCTTAAATATTATTAAATGTAAAAAAAGAGACTTCATATGTCCTCAGAGGTCTTAATAAAATAAAATCTCAACAGTAGTTCATTATGGACGTACAAAAATTGACGAACAAATATTCAATTTACATTTTAATTATAATATTAAATAAATAATTACGTAGAAGTTCACTTGAGTACCTACTTTCCTCATCAGAATCATCAAATGAGCTCTCAGTCGCCTTAATTTTGTGTTGCCATGAACCTTTACAGAGATGAACTAAACGTACTTAATAAGTAAAAAAAAATATAGAAATAAATAGTTTTAATTCCGCCTAAGTTGTCAGATGAAGGTATGATAGCACTTCGTTGGATGACCTAACCCCTATGGTAAATCTATCCGTTTGAATATCGAAAGCCCTAAGCAACCCTTTATTTATCACAGGTACACAGATAGCACTATAAAAGCCTATGAATGGCGTAAATTTCAGCAAGTAGGTAAATAATTACACCCAATTTTCCTAACCAGTTAACACTACCGAAATTATGTCTAATGGAAATATTTTTTGTAGACTGAGTGACGAGACGAGCAAGTCATTCACCTGATGGTAAACGCTACGCCTGCAAAACCCTGCATTGCATAATCCTGCGCGGCGCTGCACTGCACTCGTCACCCCGAGACATCGAGTCTAAAGTCTCATATGTCCAGTAATTTCGGTGGAAACAATGCCCTTCAAATCGGAACACAGTAATGTTTGAACACTACTGCTTGGCGGATGAATATCTGGCAAAGGTGTGTTACTTCCCCAGGCGGTCTCTTGCCGAAAAGGTCTCCCACTACTGTAACTACTCCGTAAAAATCATAACCCGATTGCAATAGAATCCCGCATCGCAGGGCGATGTGAATTCACTCGTGAACATGGATATAATTTGGATCTCCGCCAGTTATTGGATACGTGAGGAAACTCAATTTCATGTAGTTGTTATCAAAATAACCTATACGATTGCATACTAATATTGCTCTAACACTTAGCCCCTTAATTGAGATCCGTGTAATAGAATAGAATAGAATAGAAAAACTCTTTATTGTACACCAGAAACAAAATTAAACACAGGACAGAAAAAAAAAATAATAAAAAAAGACAATAAAAAGTGTAATATAAAAAGAGTTACCTAAATGAAGTTACTAACAAGTCTTACATCCCCCTAATTGATTTGACGCCTTAATAAATTACTGCCTAAAATATTTACTTAAAAGAAAAAAAAAGCTTGCGTAAAACGTTAAAACAGAGAACACTAAATACCTACTTACCTTGGAGCCTTGTTTCCAGCTAAGTTACTGGGCATATGAGACTTTAGTGGCAATGTCTCAGGGTGACGAGCGCATTGCAGTGCCGCGCAGGATTATGCAATGCACTGTTCGGGTGGTGCTGTGTCTGTTATGGGCAGGCGTAGCGCTTACCATCAGGTGAACGACTTGCTCGACTCGTCACTCAGTCAAATATAAAAATAAAACATAAATGTTTCCTGAACAACTTCTCACCAAAAGAGCTTAAAGTAAATATTAAACAACTGTTTATACTAGAGCTAAAATTTACTTACTAATAATAATTAGTTTCTTTAGTAAATATCTGCTATTTTATGGGCCACATACTAAACGTTACCTTGGTCCTATTTACGTCTATGTTTAGAGGGCATTTTCTGTGCTGAAAATGTTTCCTTCCAATTCTCTACAAAGTCTCAATTTGAAGCAATCTCCGTCCTACCCACAACAATACCAAATTACACCGCATACAAAATGTATGAGCCTCTTTAATTGCCTATTCTCTAGTCCGGCGAAATTATACATTCACGCCCCGAGCGGGCCGCGGTCGGCATAACTAGTGCAGCTTGATACAAAGCAAACATTAGTCCGGCCATGCATTATTGTCAAGCACAGAGCACGACCTGGCTCGCATATACGCACCTACAATTTAAAACAACCCTAGCAAATCTAAACTTTAAGCCCGACGCCTGTAGGTTTGAAATAGCAATGCAGTTGAAAAGAGCATTGTTAGCACACTAGGCGCTTTTGTACATGCATCGAGTTGGCAAGTCCAACACGCGTCGATGGTTAGAGTCGACTGACAAAGATTGGAGGCAGCCACGGTTGGCTTTATTAATAACAGTGAGTTTTCCGGTCGTGTGAGCCGGGCTGTTGGAAATTGCGACGTTGTCAGTGGCTTTGATTTGGATGACGAGCGCTGATGGGTGCCGGCGTTTGGTTTGGTAGTTTGTGTAGGTGTGGTACAGATGTAAACTTGTACACATAGCTAACAATGCAGCTATTGAAAATGATTGAAAAAATACAAGTGAATTGAGAAGCATTCCTTCTTCTGCGATTAAGTAGTGGCCACTTGTAGGAATGTGGTGGCGGTGCTCAGGATTATTACTACTATCTATGTATGACAACAAATTTATATAATTTTCTAGTTTTAGTTTTATGTGTTACTTGATCTGTGGTATTTAAAATACTGATAAAATTTAGAATCTATTCTTTGTGCGCCTATGCTATGCCGTTGCAGGAGCAATTTTTTTTCTGATTACAACAAACTTTTTTCTACAAGGCTTACCGAAATCACTACGAAGCAAACAGCTCAAATAACTTCCACTCTCTAAACCTATGAATCATAAATATATAGGCTCATACTTAAATACACAATAAGTCATAGTTAGGATACGCCCATTTTACGGCACCGTCCTGGTCAGTTTAACGGCTCAAAAACTTCCAGTCTATAAAAAAACTAAAAACCTGTATTAAAATCGATACTTCCATAGATAAATATACAGTTTGGATACTTGCGCCTATTTTTACGGTGGCTTCCTGGACATTTTCCCAGCCGATGATCAATTACACGCCAGGTAAGCATACTTATGGCCCTTGTAGGCCGGTGCAGGCTGTGGTCACTCGCTCGTCATGTTTTGCACCTTCCGCCAATTAGGCCTAGGTAAGCGGACCCTTTGAGCGGCCGTTGACTCGGACGGGGTATATTTATATTGGCTTAAAATGTCACTGTGTGTAAACAGTGTTAGAAAGTACTCGTTAGAGACTAATTGCGATAATTAAAGTTAAAGTTTGGAAGATACTTTCAATATAATGGTATTTATTTCTGAGATAGTCGCGATATCCGTAGAGAGTTGGTTTTCCTTTTGATTTTCATTGTTAGATATGGATAATACAGACTGCTTGAGCAGATGGGGACGATCCTAGACTACTTACCTTTACCTATTCATATAAAAAGGCAAATAAAAACCTTTTTTAGGGAAACCCTTCTTAAAATACCAGTTCCTGTATTTTTTTTAATAACCCATGGTCATTATCCCATGTGATTAGCGTCACACAAAAGCCACTATAAAATGTTATTGCCGTGGCATTTATCATACATGACTTTTTTAAATTTATTTTCATTTCTCATGAACCCAGATTTACCTAATACAAAACACTACCAATACAAATAAAATAAAAAATAATAATGACCTGAAAATGTTAAAGATTTGTCTCATACATATCTTGAAGAAAAATACAACGCAAGTACATTTTTAAGTATAGTATACTAACACGCATACCTATAGTTCACAACAACAGCTGCAACAAACAAATCAGCCAACAACCTCGACAATAACTTGTACATTTCAAGCTTACAAACTAAGCCCTTGCATTTTGCATTTCAAGCTAATCCGAAATTGAAATCCATCGGAATATTGCCAACAGCACGCTCCGCCGTCGACGAGCAAATCCAATCAGTGGGCCGAAGAGACGGCACCGATGGACTATCTACCTAGACTGACTACGTGTGTTGCTCGCATGCCGAATGCATTGATGCATCGAAGCAACAGGGCTGGCAGCATGCCTGTTAATATTTAGACTTTACATTACAGACGGTACCGATGTGGTTACGTATTTAGATTGACCTCGTTTGTAGCTGGCATGGTGCATGCATAACGCTCCGATAATCCTTAGCCCAGAGTGTCGCTAGCCCTCTGTCTCTAGCTTAGAGACAGAGAGTCAACGCCTAGATATACCCTGAAGAAGCTTATTCCACCATCGAGATTCTACCACTATAGACGTCTACGTCGCTAAAAAACTCAACCACATGGTGGATTTGTGGAAATCCCGTACTGTCCGCTTCTCGCGATGTTTTCCTGCTGAATGTGGAAGGAGGTACCATCAGACGTTTTTCCGCAGAACTATAAGGCTCTTCAAGAGAAGGGTAAGAAGAGTTCTACAGAGAAAGCAACGCATTGACAACGCGTCGAGCATTGCAGGTGTCCAAAGGGGACGGCAATCGTTCACAATCAACCGGATCGTCAGCTTCTATGCCACTCTATCATATAAAAAAAAATAGGCATTAGGGTTGCCAACATGCAATATTGTAATTTATTTAGACTGTACTGTACTGTAATTGTACTAGACTATGTGAGTTGCTTGTATACCGAATGCATTGATGCATCGAGGCAACAGGGCTCTGAGGAAACGTATGACAATTAAACTATGAGACAAACCAATTATTTGCTTAATACATCATGAATACCACCTAACTAGGTTCAGAAGTAAGAAAAAATGTATACTTAGAGCAGATAACTGCCGCTGAAAGTGTATGTATCTTTCAGTATATGAATATGAAAATTGGTCGCATGGCAACCCTAAAGAAGAGCGAGGCAGAGCCGTGGCGAAGTCATTAGCAGTAATAGCTGATCCACTCCGCACGTCAGGTTTAGTGCGGTTGTCCGTATGCACGGTACAAACTGCTGTTTCTATTCATGTACTGCCTCTTAATGGTCATGTACAAAGATAAATATACATTTATGTATGCCAGGAAACCCTAATACTTACCCCCTTATTCATAAAATAGTTATATAAAGCTTAATGACATTGCGCTCTATGATATATTGTACTCCGCAGTAGTAAGTGACGTTCGATAACTTTTTAAGAATACGATTAAAGCCTGTAGAATAAAGTTCGTAAAATACTAGTAGATATTAGTCTAAACTTTAGACAGATTAAAAAAAGAATTTCAAATTTTCCATACAGTAAAACAATAATTGGCCCACTATTTCTGCTTATATTATTTTCGACTTTATTGACTACCAGTTCGCAAAAATAGATGAAAAATAAACTTATGTACTTTTAAAAAAAAAAACTTCAGTCTTTTGATCGATTAGGGCGAAATAGTTTAGTCTAAATTGCGAATTACTCTATAGATTAATTTAAATGTATCTTTGAATGTCCATAAAAGGGATTATGTAAGTCAATTAATAATTATCATTAAGATAATGTATCACGTAGGTAGATACACTTTACCTATGTTAGGTTCTAGAATAGAATATAATAGAATAGAAAACTCTTTATTGTACACCAGAAACAAAAATAAAGACAGTACAGAACAATTACAATAGGTAAACAAGGGTAGTACAATGGGCGGTCTTATCGCTGAAAGCCATTGTTTCCAGACAACCTTTGGATGGACAGTAAAAAACATTCTAGGTTTTTTTTAAATAATAAGTCTTTATAGAAAACAAGAACACCTATTTTACCAGCCTGCCACAGCCAGCCAATGCGTATAAAAGAGCAGAGGTGGAGGGAATAGGCTGAATACAACAGATCAATCTCAGTAATGGCGCTCCGTGGCACGCAGCGGTATAGTCAGGTACAAAAGTTGTAGCAAATATATTTTTCTTCTTTTAACTTCGTTATTACGATAAGTATAGAAGAAAAAACAATTTTTGAAGACTTATTTAAGATTTAACATCCGCCATTTTTTATAATTTTGATATGCTCACGCTTAGTATGACGAATCTAACGACAGCTCTCAAGCTAAACTCCATGACGCTGTTGGGGCTACACGGCGGCGGGGCGTGCCATAGATATTACATACATACGTCACATACACTCGAAAACCATAACCCTCCTTCTGGAGCAGTCAGGTAAAAATAATTTAAAACAATGGGACCTAAGACATCGGTTCTAAAGTCTCATATTATGTTCAGATATTTCGCTGGAAACAGTGGGTGCCCTTCAAACCGGAATGTGAGCACACTACTGCTTGGCGGATGAATATCTGGTAAAAATTTACTGTTTTAGACGAGACAAAAATCACTAGTCAATAAATTCAGATGCAGTAGTTTGCACGCTCATCATTGTAAGCCTCACAACTACTTTACTGTGTTCCGGTTTGAAGGGCACTGTTGCCAGAGAAATTACTGGGCATATGAGACTTTACGCCGATGTCTCAGGGCGACGAGCACAGTGCAGTGCCGCGCAAGATTATGCAATGCAAAGTTCTGGGTGGCACTGTAACTGTTATGGTCAGGCGTAGCGCTTACCATCAGGTGAATGACTTGCTCGTCCCGTCACTCACTCAAATAAAAAAAAAATTAAATGTGTACTGGGACACATAGTAGAAGTAAAACTTCAACTAAAAAATATTCCGAAAAATATTAAAAAAAGAAATCATAAGATATAAAAAAAAATATACGAAACGTAACTCTCTCTATTTCTATCTTCACTCACTTATATCACCCTCTCAACTTTCATCGCCTCGCCCGATCACATTTTCGTAACGCATTTGCCAGCTTACTAATCAAGTCAAGCGTGCATATAGAAGTTTTACTTTAAAAAAAATTTGACTAGAAATTTCAGTTAGAAATAATGTTACTGTGGCTGACTGTACATTCAGGTCGCATTGTACAGCTGAATACGACCTCATTACCGATAATGGCTGCAACGCAGTTCTGTCCTCAACTGTACAACATAGTGGTAGTTGGTACTTATGCAGATTGTGTTATGTTAAAAGCTTGTGGTAAATCAGTAATGGCATTTGAAGTTAATTAGTTTGCTGAATGCGATTTTAGAATAGCAATAATTTGATTACTTCATGTCAACTTTCAGTGAAGGAAAACATCCCAGGAAATCCAATTACCGAGAATTATTTCGGAGGAATGTGATCCACAAATCCGCAACGGGCCCAGTGGTGGATTATGGTCTAATCCTCCTCATGAAAGTAAGGGGAGACCCGTGCTCAGCAGTGGGCCAATATGGGTCAATGATGACGATGATGGTGTCAACGCTTAGGTAGGTAAATATTGAATTGGTCATTATATTATATTTTACTAGCTGTACCCTGCCACGCTTCGCTGTGGCACATTCGCACATTCCCTGATATGTCACTGATGAAAAAAATAGATAAAAACAATCCTTGATGCGGATTATATATCATGCTAAAATTTCAGCTCGATCGGTGCAGAACTTTTTGAGTTTTTGAAGCGTACACAAGCCAACATAACATTTATATATATATAGATTGGCCAATATTGAATTAAACTATTCACTACAATACAATAATAATCATTAAATGGAGAAACATTTAATTCTGTATAGTTAGGTTTATAAACAATATCGAGTAGGTAAAGGGAAATTCAAAGCTATGCCGAAAACAATGATACCTTAGACATGGTAAATATCTAGTTTTTCGTGATAACACTAATATTAGTGTCCATATTCCTTTCACACTAATTCAATTATAGCGATAAGACCGCCCAGTTTAACCCTCATTAAGTTTTCAGAAATGTTAACGTCTACAAACTTAGTTTTAAACAAATTAGTGGTTATGCCGGGAAAAATTTTCCTTGTAGAAGAAGCCAACCAGTAAGAAGGTAACTAAAAATTGAAAAGAATAGATAAGAAGCCAACTAAGACAGTAACTAAGAATGTAAAAGAAGGTTAGTATGAATTGAAAAGAATAGAAAACCCTTTAGGTAGATATGATAACGATTTGTACTTATCTTTCATACATATTATGGTACTAGAATTTTATTTTATTCTAGTCTGAATTGATGCCAGAGCAGTTTTAATACCGTAGGTATACCATATTCAAAACAATACGGTTTAAGAGGGTTAAATCTCCATACGATCCCTTCATAACTGCTTAGGGGAGAGTTGGGCAACTGCGGCCATAACCGTATTTCACCCGCGTCATAAAAACTAAGAAACATTGTGCCGCAAAAGTATTATAATAAGACTTTTAAGGAGCACCGTTTCTTGGGATAATGTTTTAGGAATACAATTTTGGCAAACGAGTTTTTCATGGAGTTAGGTAAGTATAAGTTTGGTGTTTTGTTCTGGGCAGGCGTAGCGCTTACCATCAGGTGAACGACTTGCTCGTCTCGTCACTCAGGCAAATAAAAAAAAATTGTATTAAAGACCTTTCGAACTATGATGATACAAATTGATAAGTTTTTTTTATATGTTTATATTATTGTGATTCTGGGTTTTTGATTAGTATAGTTCATCAGCTATAGGAAAACCAGTGAACTAACGATATTTCCACTGCCTTTAATTTTTCGCAACTTTTTTTTCCTCTTACGGACTTTTTACACACCCTTATTCCTATGAAGCATCATCTTGACAAGAGCTTGTTGTAGTATAAGTTGGTTATAGCAAGTCCTGATAAACAACACAAAAAACTTGTTGTGTTTCTATTGATTTAACATTTTCTCCTGAAATAAATACTATTTGTATGCGATCGACGCCCAGCAATAAATAACCGTCAGTACACCTTTACACCCAAAATAGTTGGAAATATTCACTTAATCTCCCGGCTCCCTCCCACATGCAAATCGACCGCACCCCTGTTCACCCCAGCCTCCCCTTTACGGTCGTTATAAAGAATGTGAGACGGATTTCTTGTGAGGATAGTTTCTAAGTTAGTAGGCAGTATTTTTAAGATGTTTCTTTTTCATATTATTTTCATGCTAGATGTGACGATAACATAAAAATTATTCATTTGAACTATTCTACCGACTAGACACCATCCATTGTACGTAATTAGCTATGTTTTTTTCTATTGCATAGATCTTGGTGTCATATAGTTATCTATCTGTCTATTCTTTTTTCTCTTAACGTATTGGAGTTCAATAAAGAGTTGTTATCTTATCTCATCTTATTTTTTTTATGACTTTTTTGTTGCATAGTACTTTTTTTTGCCTTTTCACGTTTTTTACCACTAGCTAGTGCCGTCTTATATATCAAGTTTTGAATTAAAATAGTGTAAATATCGAGCTTTAGTGCATCAGGTAGCCAATGGTTTGGTCGACTCCCAGTCAAAATCGCGTTTGAGCAATGTAATGGATGCTTTACTGAAACTTCCTTCTTGGAAGACATCAGCTTATACCGTAAAAAAACATTTCCCCGAACCCTTCGCTCGTTGCGCTAAACTTTCCAGATATTTCTATTCGCGACATCAATTTCTGCACAACCAATCATAAATAACCATCTGATTTACATAACAACACATTGTTAGCTCCGATTCCTTATATATCCTGAGATTGTCATATTGTATATACTGCCAACTATCTTAAAGAAAAGTCACTGCCGTCCTGCTCTAATTCGTATATCCCTTCTTTTCTAACTCGCCTCGAAATCTACCCAAGCGGTCCGATGGGCGGAGCTTGTAACAGAACCAGTTACGCTGGACCTGGGAAAATTTATACAATTCCTCGTAGTAGTTCAGATTTTGCTTGGTAGAGATTTGAGAGGTGGGTCTAGGCGAGTGGTCGGTCTATATATCGCCTGAATGCACATTGGCTGAATTAGACCACGCCTCCCTGGAAAATGCATTTTCAAGATTGCTATGCAGATGGCATTCAGTAAGAATGGGCTCTGGAAAGTTTCCCCGGGTTTGGCGGAGTCGCAGTGCCTCTTTTTAGGCTAATGGCACTTCTTGCTTGGGACTTTTCAATGGGAATTGAGATGCAGTCTTTAGGGGAATGAACTTGGTGTAGAGGTATTATAATTAACTAGTAGTCTTGAGTTGCACGAGACCTTAAACTAACGGTGTTTTAAACCTGTCTCTTGCTCAACCAAGACAGACTTATTGTGGCCTTATCTATTATACTTTTTGGTAACTTAACATTATTGGAAGAGGCACATTTTTCAGTAGACCTTTGCTTCTACATAATTATACTGCTGGAATAAGTTATCAATATTTGTAGATTATCAGTGAATTTGATCAAATTGTCCTTGTAATTGTGGCTAGTAATTACTGACAGTGTTAGTTCAAATTTATTAAAAATTTTGTTTGTAAATAGGTTTTTTTTAACGTTCTTTGATAATGAGTCATAATTATTAATGAATTTACCACACTAGAAAATTAATGAAAACCTTTAATTTTTCTTTTTATTATGGCGTGACGGTTTCCCGCCATATTTCCGTTTAGATAGGTATTTTCGTTCACTTATGCTACTGATAAGAGATAATTGTTTGACCTCTGATCCGGGCATGTTCTCACTTCGTTGTCTATTTATAATTATAGTACGAACATGCTGATACTTGTTTTCTTTCTTTATAAGGAACTAGCTGCGTTCCCCGGTTTTACTTTAATGTGTATCTTGCAAAACATATGAGCCACGTAATTGTCGCTCGCTTTTCGGTGAAGGAAAACATCGTGAAGAAACCGACATACCTACCCGAGAATTATTTCGGAGGTACGTGTGTTATCCACCAAACCCGACTGGGCCCCCGTGGTGGGTTAAGCGAGAGGAGGTCCGTGCTCAGCTGTGGGACAATATGGGTTGATGATGATGATATAAATATGCCATCACAGTTTTTCCTTTTTCTTTACCTTCGTTTGCATTTTTCCTATTCTATTCCGTACCCTGAAAAAGAAATGCAATGCAATTTAAGCGCATGCATCAGCCATCAACATAATGTACACACAGATTGGACAATACCACAGAATATAAATTGTAGTACAATACTTTGGCATATCGATAAGGGGCTTGTTGGCGTGCGTAGCGAAGTGTAACAGCAAATCGCGTTAGTGCATTGTACTGTGGCGCGCATCTGTCTGGCTTATGAACTTAATGTGGTCGACCTATATGTTGTGTGTAATATGGAAATGAAGCAAAATGTGGCCATTATGCTCTGGTTATATTTTGATGGTAGAAATATAAATAAATTATTCGGTTAGGTTCGTGTAAAATAAAAATTCTTCCGACATTCGATTCAGATGACTTGTTAAAATTTATCGATGTCATCATAAATAATGTGAAGTAGTTAGCTCTATTTGTTTGTTCGTGTTGTTATTTTGTATTTTAATTTTAATTAAATTTGTATTTTCAGCTCTTCAGCATTGTCAGCTGAAACAAATCGATTTTTTTGATTTTCGTAACACCTGGTTACCCTACTTTTGGGTAGTCGGGTAAATATACACCGTTACATTTGAGGTTTTTCGTCAAATAATCCAAACACATCTCGCCTATCGATTGTTATGTGGTTATTATAAAAAACCAGAAAATTTTAACCCATTATCAGGGGAAGTTCCCCAACAAACGATTTTTTCAAACGTAGTTATTACGTAGTAATAAACGTAGTTTAGTATGGAGATAGTTTGAATTTCGGGGAAGAACATACCTATGTTCTTTTTCTTCCTATGTTTTTGCGATAAAAAGTAACTACTTTTTTTCGCAAAAAACTGTAATCTGTGCGGACGGAGTCACGGCCGACAGTTAGTACAATTTTTTTTTGTGGTACATTAGTTTCTTTTCTAAAGAAATAAAATAATAGAAATCCAAGCGTAACGTATCTTATATCAGTTCAAAACCTTTCATTTCACACTCCATACTGCAACGGATCTATTTCAAACAACAAGCCCAAGATTAATCTTAGAGAAAAAAAAATGGCCAAGAAATCTTTTCATTTCCCCACAATGCGCGGGTGAATGAGGGTAAAACGGGCAATGGGAGATGGGATTGAAGTTCAACGGAGCGAGCGAAGCCGCGTGATGAGCGCTGTATAGGTATTGTATGTATTGTTATTGAGATTACGACATGAAGGAGTGAGTGGATACGTAAAATTAAGGTCTAGAGGAAATTAGGGTAATATGGAAAGATAATAAGTTTTATTGTAATTTTACCTGCTAGGCTGAGTATACCCGAAATTGCAGAGAGACTTGGTAGATATAAATTTATCAAAGAACTTTCAAAATTTTGTAATATCAAAGAACCAATCAACTAAAATACATTATATTAGAAAAAAAAATGAATGTTCTTGAAATTAAAATGATAGTCTAAAATCTATACATGTGGGGTATCTTATAAATTGCGTTCCTTATACTATTATAAGATAAAACGCTTTGGGAAACTATTTTCCCAAAGCGTTTTATTGTGGAGTTAATAAAATAAATTATTGTGGAGTAAAAAATTGCTGAATACTTTTATAAGTTACTGTCACAGTTTGGGTAGAATATATATTTTTACTTAAATTTCCTTTTTATTTAAATATCGTTTACAAATTTACTAATTGGCTAACAAATAGAATTGACCGTATATCAAAAATACAATTTATGTGTGTTTCTGAAAGAAAACTAACAATTAAACACATTAACATTTCAATTAAATTCTATTATAGAGTATAAACTGTACTTTTAAAAATTATTGTCTAAGTAAAAACTGTTAACATAATTAAAGTATAGTAATATAATATGTTGTTTTTTTAATAATATGTTATATTTAAAATAAGACCAGCTAACAACTATTTATTGCACCTCAAGACGTACAAGTACAATACAAAAAAAAAAAGGTACACTGGGCGTATGCAATGGCAATATGCTTGGTCATCTCCTGCTAAATAGAAATAAGGCCGTATATAACCACTATATTTCTATATGTATATCATTCTTCGACTCTACAGTCCATATTTCAATCTCTACAATGGCATATTCGCAGATGTAGAATCCGATAGGCGTGTAATAGATTGCGTCCGTTCATTTCCGAAGGGCGCGTGCCGCTAGCGTAGACTCGTATTATAAAATGGAATCGCTGGGAGAGTTCCAACATTGTATTTAAACTCTGATATTGGAAATCTAGCAATTGAGTAGAAGGTATCTATCTAGATAGATAGATAAACTCTTTATTGAAACACCACAGAACAAAGAAAACTTAAAAAACGACGAACGAAGGTACTACTTAACGAGAACTTTTTCATGTTTAACTGTATTTTTCGCGTCGGTTATAATTTTTATTTTTATTTTAACAGAGTATATAATCATTCAGCTGCGAGTTATGGCAAGAAATCGAAATGTGACGTTGTTTATTATTGTTTTTCAAACTTGTGTGTCTTCGTTCGTTAGTGTGTATTGGTGGAATATAATCCACTAAGTGCTCGTTAACGTGTACTAGTGTGGGCAAATGAAACAATAGTTCTCTCCAAAATTCCCAAGAAATTTCAGCAAAGCTTCCACCACTTTACTGAATCGTGACTTTGAATAGACTACCTACACACTGAGACTTGCCATTTTAACTCATATTTGCTGACAATCTAAACAACTTGATTTTTTTGAACACTGGCTAAATGCATTTACCGTGCGGAGTAACAAGGAAAAAGAACATTCCCCTGATTGACTTATATTCGTAGATAAATTAATTGTCCGCCAAGCAGTAGTGTGCAAACGTTACTGTGTTCCGGTTTGAAGGGCATTGTTTCCAGCGAAATTACTGGGCATATAAGACTTTAGAGCTGATGTCTTAGGGTGACGAGAGCATTGCAGTGTCGCACAGGGTTATGCAATGCAGTGTTCTGGGCGGTGCTGTGACTGTTATGGGCAGGCGTAGCGTTTACCATCAGGAGAACGTCTTGCTCGTCTCGTCACTCAGTCAAATATTATAATAATAAAAGAAAAAGTTGAAAATACATTAAAAAAAAAGCCCAGACAACTATTTATTCGATGCTCCCATCAATTTCACCACCGGAAACCCATCACCGTATAAACCCCACATTTCACCCCCCTCCAAATTTTAAAGTCCGCTACGAGACTGAACCCCCACCATTGTCATTCAAATCACCGGCGGCAGACAGCCATGGGCGATTTAAATAATAATTGTAGTAAATATTGTAATTTTGGGCTTATGTATGTTTTCGTTTCGGCTACGGAAGTTACTTGCATTTTTTTTTATTGTCAGCATTTGACCACTGTTTTACCTGGTGATAAGTGTCGACGCGGGCGATTGTTGAGCATGCTTACCTATTCAGTTCTGCGTGACCACTTCCAAATTATAGTTATCTAGAAACAAAGCCGGTAAAGTGTTCCAGTCCTATCCTGGAGGCCTACCATGACGTCTTATAGCGATTCAGTTCAGGACCTAAACTGAACCGCGTTGCATAATCGTACCGTGACGTATTCTTTTTTATGTTGCTGCCATTTTCAACCTAAACTGGATATAGGTTAGGTTGAAAATGGCTTATTAGCGACTCAATTTAGGTTGCTACCTTAACTGGATCCAGTTTAGGTTGAAAATGGCAGCAACATAAAAAATAAGACGTCACGGTACGATTATGCGACGCGGCTCAGTTTAGGTCCTGAACTGAATCGCTATAAGACGTCATGGTAGGCCTCCTGATCTAATTATAAATGTAGGTGCAAACCGTTTTGTGCGCATTGGAGGAATGTCTACCATATACGGATGCCGTGTTTCCGTACGTCTTGTTGTCCGATGGTGGAAAGGAGATGGAGGAATCAAGTTGTGTTATTCCATCGCACACTCTCCGAAATGTATCTTATAGACAACTGATAAATTGGCAACCTTGCGGCGATGCTGAAGGCTTGGAAGTTTAGTTTTCACTAGTTGTCTATGGAGTCTAAGGCTTCGAGCTGCAAGGGTTGTCATCATCAGTATCATGAGAGATGGTGGCTGGGCGGTTACTTCTGTGACTTAGAACCCGGTGACACCGTTCCATCTTTAGTCTCACCAACTTTTTTTAATATATGTGCAGAGGTTTTCTCTGCACTGTGCTTCGTTGTCGGATAACGGCAGTCGTTCAGCCATGTTAGAGGCTCTTGGCCAGTCGACCTGTGTGGCGCTTACCATCAGGTGGACGACTTGCTCGTCTCGTCGCTCAATCAAATAAAAAAAAGGCTGACAAACTCTGACACCAGGATCGGCAGTACCTCATTCGACAAACAAGCGTCACCGTCAGCAATTTACGGCACCACTGCTGGGATAGAGGTTAATAAAGAGCGAAGATGGGCTATAGCAAAGGCTGGCTCAATACGCAAAAGTAAACATTTTATTTTTATGAAATTACCATTTTAAACTAACAGCCATCAACACTACATAATCTCGTAGTGAGCCATGAATATTTATTGCGCTTTAAAAAATAATAAAACGTTGTAACAAAACGGACCCCATTGTTAACTTGTAATATAATAGCACAATAATTCAAAATATGTATTTTATATCAATATGAATGATATGACACTTTGAAGGCGTTACGAATTATTTTACTGCAAAATACCATAACAATTTTAACCACAACTGACAGAAACTTACAACAATGGTCTTTATTTTCTTAGTAATAGAGGGTAGTCCGAAATGGATAAATTTTTGTCAATAGTAAAATATTTTTGGTCGCGTGTATTATATCTTATTGTGTTTTTAACACTTCGCCCTCGTTGAAGTGTAGGGTGTAGGTAGGGGTAGTTGGCACCCTCACTGATTAGCGTTCTAATCTATGGGGGAGCTTAGAATGTTGTTATACAAGAGATAGACAAGGCTCTATTTAATCAAAACACATTAAAGGTCTAAAACATTAATTATTTTGCTATTAACTGTCTATTTCATTCCCACTCATAAAAAGAGAGAGAGAGGGAGAGATAATAAATATACTTAAAAAAAACTAAAATACCTGGACGAAAGAAAATTATATTTAGAATGCTGGGGCTGCATTGCCATCCCGCTGGAAATGTTGATTTTTTAGCTAAAATAAGAGCCAGCATTGTGGTCTCAGTCATCCTTCATTAGACATTAATTTCTGCGTTGGTTTTATATATTTCAATGTATCAAAACACTAGTTCGACGAAAAGTAGACTAATCTAAAGTAAATGTGTAAGTAAGTACTACATTACTTCACGCCTATTTATAAGCTGATTAACTGTGCCTACGTTGCAATATATATTTTGAATAACATACGCATTTTTTTTTTGTGTTACTTAGATTGTTTTGCACTAAACACCCTCGTGGGCTTCCAAAGTCTTATCCCAATTCGATCAATGATTTAGTAACTCATATAGGGCATAAACAAAAATTCATTTTAATTTATTTACTATTTAATAAATGTCCAATACTGCATAACACCATCCGGTTATTCAATAATATTTCGTATGTTTATTTAACATCTTAAACAGTTGCCTAATGAACAGCCGCGGGGCAAACATAAGCTTGTTTGCTGATGTGTTCAGCTTATTATGTCACTATTGAACAACTTTTGAACAACTTGGAACATGTGTAAGTCATAAGGTAAATAAACCGGCCAATACGATGCGATGGTACCAAATGGATAGGACGGTCTCTTTGTTATTTTAAATACGCAGGAAAATAGCTTAAGCATATTACTTAATTTCTGCTGAAGTTTTACTAACTTTAATGTATTAGAATTAAGAAAAGATTTTTATAAAAAAAGTAGACATCGAATATCTTGCCAGTTCATCTTGAATGGATATATGTCAAATCCAGTCGTTTTTTTATTTGACGAAGTGACGAAACAAGCAAGTCGTACACCTCATGGTAAGCGCTACCCATAACTGTTACAGTGCCACCCAGAACTTTGCAATGCATAATCCTGCGCGGCACTGCACTGCGCTCGTCACCCTGAGACATCGGCTCTAAAGTCTCACATGCCCAGTAATTCCCTGGAAACAGTGCCCTTCAAACCGGAACACAGTAATGTTTGCACACTTGTTTGTAAAGTTTCTTCTATACTTAGATAAACACAATGTACATTACAATTTTTCTGTACAGTGTTTATTTTTGTTTCTGGTGTACATTAAAGAGTTTTCTATTCTATTCTATTATAATACCCATACTTGGAACATGTAAAGTATAAGCTCACCTACTTCCTAGTCATCATCATCATCATCATCAAACCATATCAACCCACTGCTGAGGGGGGCTCCCCCCATAGTAACGTGGTAACTTAGTAACGTTTGCGAATACGGGGGTGTCATTAAAAGCTCGCAAATGCTCTTGTTGTCTTGTTGCGCAGGAAGTTTAGATGATCACAAAAGGCACGTGTCTATTGTGACGTAAGAACTAAACATCCTATGCGCACGTAACCGCAATATTTTCCAAATTCGCGTCAAATCGCGTTCGGATGTGCACGCGACGTTAGGCGGGCGGCGCGCGCCGGATGTGGCCGCCATTCATTGTAGGCGGCGGGGTACTTCCGGCTTGAGACTAGGTGGATTTGGAGATGTGTGTTTCGGTGGCGATGTTAACTAATTTGGAAATTTCACAGTCATACACACATCCAAATTCACAGGTTAAATGCTTTTTGGAGACTGTGTGTTATAATATTTTTTTTATCCAAGACTAATCAAATGACAGTTCGTCGAAATATTAAAAAAAAACTTTTTTTGTAAACATTTAGGTACAGACGCATTATTCTTGAAATAGAAAAACAGAGGTATTCTCACCAATCCTATCCTATCCTACTAATATAATACATAGAAGAAGGCACCGTCCGATGTCTTAATTACTCCTCTCCGTGCATGGTTGTCTGGAAGAGATCGCTCTGAGCGATAAGACCGCCCATTGTGACACTAATTGTAAAATTTGTTTTGTTCTAGTTTTAAGTTTTCTTTGTTCTGTGGTGTTTCAATAAAGAGTTTATCTATCTATCTATCTATAGAAGTGAAAGTTTGTGAGAATGGATGGATGGATGTGTGTTACTCTTTTATGCAAAAACCACTGAACGAATTTAGATGAAATTTGGCACACCGATAGTCGATTATCTGAATTAACAAAAAAAACACATAGGATGCTTTTTATCCTGTAACAAATTAACGGTTCCTATGGGATAGTACTATGAATAGAAGAACGTATACTAAAAATTGTCCGTATTACAATAATTTTTCCACCATATAAAAATCATTATAGTGAAACTAACAATTCATTAAGAGTAATATTAACAAGTCATCATTCCTGTAACAATTGCCATTGATCACATACATAACTATCCAGTAACCACAACAATGCGATCTCGACTCAATTCGATACGGCCAAAGAAATTCGCTTCATGGTTGGAAAATGTAAAAACCACATATTCGATACGCACCGATCGCGTCGCACCCACGACTTGAACAAGTGCTAAAATTACGTCATTATTTAACCAATTTATTTTGAGTAAAGTATTCCTTAAAATTGAGGGATAGAGTCTAAAATTATGTGACAATGAAATTGGTTAGAGTACGGTGTATGAATTTAAAAATAATATCACGTCATCGCCGTCCCTCTGTCTTTTTGATGTAGCGTTGCGTGTTGCACGTTACGGTCGTATGTTGATTTTGATGGTTTGTTTCCATTGTTGGAGAAAGTACGACTTGTTTTTTTTTTTTGGAAAAATGGATTGAAAAACACGCTTAATTTAAGTAATATGTGAGAAATTTTAAATTATGAATTCACCAATAGGCAGCTTTAACTTTCAGAATATTATACAATTTCACAACATTTTGAATATTTGATAAATAAAATAAATCATGAATTTAACAAAAACAGCTCTCTACCCGCATAAAATAAGGATTTTCGTCAATCTTTTTTAAGGGATAATGTTATTATAAGTCCATATTGCTTTAGTTATAGACCTAATAATAAAAAAAATCACTTGTCAAACAATGAGAACACACCCAAAAACACGCCGGCCATATCCACGCGTGAATTTAAACCTCGCCCCGGGTGTTAGGAAACTGTGATTTGTGGTTATTTACCGCGGTTGTTAACTTTCCATTTTCGACGGCCACTCGTGCGGAATCCGCGACGATTTCGATTCGAATTGCGTTTTTAATTTACAGAATACGTACGTGGGTCTAAACGGTGCAACAATAGGGCTTATTGTGATGAATTCAGGTTTGCCCCTGTGGAAGTAATGTGGAAATTCGTTATTTTACATTGTTTAGCATTTGAGCCTATTCAGTTGTTAAAAGGTGTAGTAGGATTTGAAGCTTGAAATTAGAATTTCATTTATGACTGGCTGAATCACATTCATCATCATCATCTACAACCCATAACGTCCCACTGCTGGGCACGGGTCTCCCCTCACTTTCGTGAGGAGGGTTGGGCCATAATCACATTACATTTACACAAATAACAGAATCGACCAAGATTACTTGACCTTTTCATGATAAAATCTAAAAAGAACAATCTACTCACATGTTGTTTATACGAGTAAAACAAGAAAAATATATCAAACTAGCTGTACCCTGCCACGCTTCGCTGTGGCACATTCGAACATTCGCTGATATGTCCCTGATGAAAAAAATAGATAAAAACAATCCTTGATGCGGATTATATATCATGCTAAAATTTCAGCTCGATCGGTGCAGAACTTTTTGAGTTTTTGAAGCGTACACAAACCAATATAACATTTTTATATATATATAGATAATAGTTTTATGTGTTTTATTGAAAAATGTAAGTAACTAAATATTAAGGTAACAATGAATGTTTCATACAGCCTACCTAGTTTCTTTCTTCGGTAAATGTCACCTAAGTCAAGATACAGAAGTGTGGTGTTAGGTGTTATTCATTTACTAGCATTTTTCCACAGGAAATCAGAATCTCATCAAAATCCGTTCAGCCGTTTCAGCGTGAAAAGAGCACAAACATACAAACATTTATTATATTAGTAAGATGTGTTTTGTCTGTGTTGCTTGAAGAACACTTCCAGTGCAATTACTGGGCATATGAGACGAGCTCTATATGTCTCAGAGTGACGAGCGCAGTGCAGTGCCGCGCCATATTCTGCAATGCATAGTTCTGGGTGGGACTGTAACTGTTATGGGTGAACGTGGCACTTACCATCGAGTGAACGACTTGCTCGTCTCGTAGCTCAGTCAAAAAATAAAGAAAAGAAAATCTTTGTAATAGGTATCTAAAGGGTGTTCGGGATGGCCCTATAAGTACTCAGCAGGTTTGTTTCAATCAAGCATGTGAATTTTTTTACGTGCGCAAAGGTTGAAAACATCGTATTTCAAATTCCCATACAAAAATATAATTATGTTTGTCTTAGAAAATTGCGACGTTCCTAAATATTTGTTTACCTAGGTACTATCGCACAACACCTAAAAGTGGGTAGGTATGAATATCTAACCAAGTCTGTCGGACAGACGTGCACCGGAAATACCCGAATACCCTGCCCCCGTTCTTTATAGGGTATTATGTGACGCCCTGTATATAGTATCTTGTTATAGGATGATGGTGAAATCTGCTAACAAACTTGCGAAAGTAATATTTATGTAAAATCCCAACCCTTCCCACTTCAACTCAATTAACAAATTCGCCAAAACGCTTAACGCGATCTCGAAAACTAATTCCGAAATTGAATAATCCAATCAAGAACTCTGAGTTTTCGTATTTAGAGCAAGAAATCGGAAGGATTTGTGAGCAAAAAACCCTTTTGTCCAAATAAAGCGAGGCGAGCGAATGTCACGGGTGAAGCCGGCTGTGACATCCTCATTGGGAATTCTGCTCCGGCGACTGGCGGGTAACTCACTGGGAATATGAAACGTCGAGTTTCTTTGCATACCATAGGCATTCTCTTAAATTACGATGCTGAATGCATAATATCTACCTAGTTACCCGTACCTCTAGTCAATGTGTGTTTTAGTGTGGGAGGCCTCTTCTGCAAGAGACCGCCTGTTCATCCGACAAGCAGTAGAGTGCAAACATTACTGTGCTCCAATTTGAAGGCCACTGTTTCCAGCGAAATTAGTAGGCATATGAGACTTTAGAGCCGATGTCGGGTGACGAGCGCAGTGCACTGCCGCGCAAGATTATGCAATGCAAAGTTCTGGGTGGCCCCGTAACTGTTATGGATAGATGTAGCGCTTACCATCAGGTAAACGACTTGCTTGTCTCGTCGCTCAGTCAAATAAAAAAAGTCATTGGTAGCGATGGGCGACTCTGAGTGATTTTGACCATCGAATGATTCGACTATGTTGTAAAATTACCATCGATAGTTCGGTCGTCGTAGTCGTTAAGTCAGCTTTGTCAAAGTCAACTTTATCAAAGTTGACTTAAATGTCACGACTTGAAGTCGACTGCAAGAGACAATGAGAAATAAAATCGATACCATCCAGTTATTTGGATAATCGAATCATAATTCGACTTGGCCCATCACTAGTCATTGGTACAGTATGCAGTCACTTCATCTGTCACAGTCGAAAATGCAATTTTTGGTAAATTACGAATTAGAACCATAGATACACCTGATAGTAATAGATAGAATAGAATAGAATAGAAAAACTCTTAATTGTACACCAGAAACAAAAATAAACACAGTACAGAAAAATTACAATAGGTAAACAAGGGTAGTACAATGGGCGGTCTTATCGGTCTTAGATAACCCTCTAAAAATGAAAATGACCTCCAAAAAGCCATTCATTTCTTTCACTAGGTGTTGACGAAATAGAGTCATGTTTATCCTTTCTGGAAACTGTGAAAACTGTAATAACATTCTCACTAGTAATGGATTTTTGACGGGAAAATCGTTGACAGAATATGAAAACGTTATGTAAAAACTCCAGCTAAAAGTACTCATTAAGATGTTAGAAAATGTATCAGAAACTCGTTTTAAATTTCACTGTTCACGAATATACCCACAAAAGCTTTTCACCCCGTGGCTCGCACCTAATTTGCTGATGGACATGGCTTCTCAAAAACTCAGCGATTATTCAACCTAGTGGGTATAAATCTACAGAAGTAAAATTTGCATAGCGTACCCCAAGAACTCGGCAGAGACTTTAAATCTAGTAAATTTACTAAATCTAGGCTTGAACTGGTTGAACGTTGGTCCCAGACAGCATCCGCGGCCAAAGAATAAAAGCAAAGAGAGGACTAGAGTTACATCAACGTCTTTTGTATTAAGAGCTTTTAAATATGAGGGACTGAATAAAGTTTTGATAAAAGACATTTGTACATCTCAAAGATTTATTAGTCTACATAGACTCACATATTTGATGGTTACAACACTACAGAAATAACAAGTAATGTTTCTGTGATTCTTTTATATTATAGAAGTACATTATGAACTCATAAGTATTTTTTTAACAAAAAAATGGTCTCAGACCGACGATCGCAGTTTAGAACGGCGTATATGGATGCGATTTTCCTTTACAATACGTGCATTTTACAACTGTTAAGAGCAGGCGCTTACGTTCAAATGACGACCGGCCCTTCTCCTTACTCTGTTCGAAAAGGCAAACTATGGAGAATTGTAACATCTGTCTGAATATACTATTCTTTGTCAAGCTCCAAAGCATTTTACCTGAATATTTGTTCTGTTGAGGCGGTAGACAAATTGATTCGAGAATTCGATTTATATTTGACGAGCTAAGTCGACGTATCTCGTTATGGAAGTAGTTACTTTTCCAGTGTATTTTACTGTATTGAATATGGAAATACCTCTACTTACCTAAATGCAGTAGTTAGACAAAGTAATGTAGTAATTTTCAGTTGATAAGTATTGTGATGCCAAATTGTATTTATAGTCCAGTCATATTGGGGGTTTCAGTTCGGAAATGTAGAAAATCAGCTATAAACTTGTATAAACCTTTATTTTGACACCCTTAAACTTGTCCCAAAACCTACATACCGTAGGGTGTTCGCTGCTACAGATATCTTTCATCGTCTTCATCGTCGTCTTCTATACGCTGTATGTTAAAATTTCAAATTCCTCTTCGTTATCGTCTTCAACGACATTCGAATCATTTCATTTCGAATTGTATTCCAGGCGGGTGAAACCGTAGGGCGCAGCTAGTTAATTTTATAGATTACCCACATACCTACCCGAGAATTATTTCGGAGGTAGGTATGTTATCCACCAATCCGGACCGGGTCCCCGTGGTGGATTATGGCCTAACCCTCCTCACGAAAGTGAGGGGAGACCCGTGCTCAGCAGTGGGTCGATATGGGTTGATGATGATGTAAGACGGAGATTTGTTCATAAAAATGTAATTATTACAAAAGCCAGGAGCAGTTTATTATTCCATAACGAACTATGAAGATAATAAAGTTACATCAAATCCCCAAAATAATAAAAGTTAGCCAGCTCGGAGCCCACAATCAGACGTACAAATGGGATCAAACTAGAAATCAAATTATATCGTTGCATAGGGACTAAGGGATGGTAAGGGTCCAACCCTTCGCTATACGGCCCCATTTATTATAATCGCTTGTAAGGATATCTGTAGAGAATTATTGATATTCTAGAATTTTACATGTGTTAATGTGATTTGTATTGCTAATAGTAAGTTCTACTGGCATTGGGAATTTGTTTTGTATTTTGAGTGTTTTTGTTGCATGAGGTTGCGGGTTCGATTCCCGCACAGGGCAAAGATTTGTGCGAACCACAGGTATTTGCTCTGAGTCTAAAGTGTTTGCGTACACATTTTTATGCCCAAGCAGCGCTGTTTTTCATCTTACCCCTGTTCCCGGACTTTGGTCTAATTGAATGCTTCTCATCTTCGATGTACCAAAACTATATCTTGTATGTTTAGTTTAAATAAACATACCACTGAACATATAATTGTCTATTTTTAACTTTTTAAAACTTAAGTTAATATTAAACTTATTTTATTCATATTTTATTTGTGAAATTTTAATTAATCACTCCATTCATCGTAATGAATGGAGAAATGAATCATACGGCACCGCAGCCGCAGTGAAATTGAGTTACCAAAGGCACATGCCGCTCGGGCCATTCGAATATAATGAATTTATATAGAAATCTGCCGGTTTGCGGGCGAGCCCCGGATATAGAGATCCTAAAACCAATAGCTAACTATAAAATTTAAAAAAACAAGTGCGAGTCGGACTCGCCCACGAAGGGTTCCGTACTTTGTTGTATGGGAGCCCCTCTTAATTATGAATTTTATTATTATTTAATTATGTATTTTTATAGTGAATAATATAACTCAATATTTTGTGAATTTTTCAAGCGTCCTGTTACCGTTGTCAATATCAAGCAAAAACGAGAAAAATATCATGTTTGTTGTATGGGAGTCCCCGTAAATATTTATGTTTTTGATGTTATAGCGACAACAGAAATACATTATCTGTGAAAATTTCAACTCTCTTACTGTCACGGTTCAGGAGATACAGCCTGGTGACAGACGGACAGACAGACAGGGGAGTCAGTAAATCAGTAAATATATATTTTAACTCCAAAGCTTAGCGCTTCCAGCAAAATCAACCCTGCACAAGTCCACCGCCCCTGGGGGTGGCAAAGACAATGTGGAACTAGCGGTTGTAATCAGGTTAGCGAACAATTTGCCTCTCTGCCCATGCGTGGTATATGCCCCGTAATGCCAACAGCGCCCACAATTGATTTTTTGTGCTACAGTTGTAATGAAATTGCTTCGATTGCTTTGTTATTGTTGCATGTTTTAATGGGAATTTTAAACGATGTCGTGTCTTTGGAACTGGGGACAGCGGGGCTATGCAGCACGGTGTGGATCAGCTCGAGTTCGTTTCATTTTGACGTTTAGTTGCCACTGGACTCGTTATTAGTATTGAAATGACTAGTCCCGTGGCAATCAAACGCTGGTCGCCCCGCTGGTCGTTTCAACCTAGAATGGTTGAACGGTTTGTACAACCAAGTTAGAGTGGAGAATTGACTGAAGAGCTTTTAAGAAGAGCTTCTATGAGTTTTCAGTTTCAGGCTTTACACGGTTAATTCAAATATGTATACAATGAATGTCGTTATTGGCCGAAGCGCCATTACCAGCTGTTTTTTTTTTAATAAGCATGATACTTAGAAGTTCATCATCAACCCATAACGTCCCACTGCTGGGCACGGGTCTCTCCAGACTTTCGTGAGGAGGGTTAGGTCATAATCCACCACGGGGGCCCAGTCCGGATTGGTGGCTAACATACCTACCTCCGAAATAATTCTCGGGTAGGTATGTGGGTTTCCTCACGATGTTTTCCTTCACCGAAAAGCGAGTGATAATTACGCACATATGTTTTTACAGAAACACATTGGTACGTGCCCGCACTGGGATTTGAACTCACGACCTTCTGATTGGAAGGCGGACGTTCTCCCATTAGGCTACCACCGCTTCACTTAGAAGTTAAAATTTGATATTTTTGTCTTTTTCCAATAGACAGAAATAAGTTTACATGAAATTATAACAATACATTATGTATCTTTGGGGTCTACAGTCTACACTATATCAATATTATAAGGCGATACTAGACATTGTTTTCCTTTAATTTATTTTATTTGACTGATTAACAAGACGAGCAAGTCCTGATGATAAGCGCTATGCCTGCCCATAGCATTTACAGCGCCACCCAGAACTATGCATTGCATAATCTCGCGCGACACTGCACTCAAATATCGTGATCCAAATCTAAATCTATACTGATATATATAGCTGAAGAGTTTGTGTGTTTGTTTGAACGCTAGGATCTCAGGAACTACTGGTTGAAAAAATATTTTTGTGTTGAATAGTCCATTTATCGAGGAAGGTTATAGGCTATATTACATCACGCTACGACCAATAGGAGCGGAGCAAAATGAAGATGAAGAATGTGGCAATAATGGGGAAAATATATTGCTTTTAAGAGAGTTATTGCGGGAAAACTTGAATTATGCGGGTGAAACCGCAGGGCGCAGCTAGTATTGATATAATTGCGGTGTCGCAATTAATTATTACCTCGATAATTGTATTGATGACAATATCACGATATCTGGTCGTAAATTATATTAATAGTGTAATATGGGCCTTTTTTTATTTAGACTCTTTTTTTTATTTACTTGTTGTCGCTTTAGAACCTTTATTTGCAGGGTTACCAGGAAACCATGATCATACTCCACGTTGAAAATATATTATTGCCACGTGATCCAAGCAAACATATTATTCACTGTGAACAAATTACCCTTTAAAATAATTGTATCAGACAGCACAATAAAAAGGCAATGTCATACCTCATTACCGTCAAAGAAGTGCGACAAATCCTCCGCGATTGAGCCGTACAACTGCGTGGCTGCGACCAATCGCACTGATCCGCGACGCGTGGCCGCCACGTGTCGCGACGTCGCACGTCTGCCGTCGACGGTTGAGCATCGTTAATTATGAAACTTAATGAGTTTGTATTTCTGTGCATTTTGGGTAAAGTTGAGGATAGTGACCTCTCTTGTTCTTACATATGAGGGAGTACAGTTACAGTAAACATATTACTGTGGTACAGCGATAGTGATGCGTTACCATTTGTGATCTTGTGACGGTGATGATGTTTAAGTTATTTTAAAATTAGCCAATTATTTTTCACGTTCACATACATAGTTCCTGACCCCTAACTAGGATTGCCTGTATCTCGGGCCTGTACCCTGGTCCTACAAGCACTTACGACTCAGAGCAAATATTTGTGGGTCCATAAATATTTGTTATTGTCGGGAATCGAAATTGCAGCTCGCTTCGCCGTCGGCTCATCTCCCACTTAAGGGAGGCCTTCTTTAGCCACGAAGGTAATTAGTATGACCGTTTGCTCTTATGGTCTCCATATAATTTTAAATAAACCTGGAGTCGCTTTGTTACATCTGAGCCACCACTCAACTGTGTTTCATCCAATATAGCTCATCTCATAGCACTACTCCTTGAAATATTGACACTAAAGAAGACTTTAATGGTTATCTATTCATCAGAGTAATTATAAAATCCAAAATACAGAGTTGAGTGTACCCTAGAGCTTAGACTTTAGAGTCTGCTGATCAAGTAAGTTATTCTGGGTGTACCCTATTACTCATCATCAACCCACATCGGCCCACTGCTGAGCACGGGTCTCTCCTCACTTTCATGAGGAGGATAAGGTCAAAATCCACCTCCCGATCCAGAATTGTGGATCACATGCCGAAATAATTCTCGGGTATGTCGGTTTGTGGGTTTCCTCACGATGTTTTCCTTCACCGAAAAGCGAGTGATACTTACATACATATGTCTTACAAGAAACACATTGGTACGAGCCCGCACTAGGATAGGAAATCGCGGCCTTCTCCTTGGAAGGCGGACGTTCTCCCACTGCTTCCGAGTTACCGGCTGACTGTGATTAAATCGAATTAAAGGCTTAGTTGGTGCAAATGAAGTTTTATTCTGAGACGTAACTTTGCTATTGGGCAATGGTTATGGGAATTTTGACAAAAATGTAAACCAACCGTCTCTCAGTTATTTTCCAAAATAATTTCCCTACGGCCCATTCTAAGCGCAATCACAACAATTTCTCTCATAAAAAACTAACACTCACACACAATAGTTTTATTATACGTATGAAATATTATATTCCGTCGGCACGCGACTCTTAATGGGTTAATATGTGTATTAACTGACAAAAGATATAAAAAGTCCGGGGTATTTTTATACTGGACATAAAATCCCGGGGTGTTTGTGTCAATGGGTGGGTGACGTTGATATCATAATCAAAATATGAAATTATATTTCTGGGGGTGCAATGTACCCTTGAAAGGGATTAACATTCGCCCCTGTTTGTTTTTAATGATTTTATGGAATTGATAGTTTATTGTTTATGTTAGTTTGAGGATTAGGACGAGTTTAAATATAAGTTTATTAGATTGCAATGAATATTACTTCATAAATGAATTTGCTGCTATTGTAAAAAGAAAAACGTTTGCCAATATTATAATACCTACTTATATAGCCACTTAATACATTTAAATTATGTTTAAACAATAAGTTACTAACTTAAATGTAATTTAGTTAATCATTTAGATTTCGTATATGTGGCAACTACTGGCAAATTAACATGAGAAAAGTTAATTAAAGTTAAAATCTTCGGTAAAAAGTGTAGAATGAGTTGGTACTATTAAGTTCTGGGCTATTAAGTTTATTTTCAAGAGCTACGAAATCAGTTTAAGCTTTAAATCAAACACAATATTATTAGTTACCAAAAATCCCAATTCTCCCACAATAACGGCCAGCCATTGTGCGGCCAAGTCGCCACCAGACGCCACTTCTGTTCGCACGCCGAAATAAAAATTCGATAAAAAACGCAGCTCTAACACGTGCCGACGCATTATTCGATAACCGTCGGGGGCGGTATTAAACTATTGAGGGCAACCTTAATTTTATAATCGCATAAACTTTGCTAAACTCAACCCAAACACATTGTAACAAGAACTAAATTCAAACGCACGTGACATATAAAATCGCCGCTAACTGAGACACTTTAATTTATAATTTATTTACTCTGCTATAGTGTTCAAATTCGTATAGAGCTCTGTGTAAGCCTTGCAAAACAGGGTTGTCAAGACTATTTATTGGTGGGAAAAGACGCGTGTCAGATCTAACACTAGTTTTAATATTTCGTGTCACGTGCGTGACACGCGCACTCCTTTGGTAAAAAACTGGACGAGCGTAATTCGCGTTTTATTGCGACATTCTTCTTGTTAAATGTTATGGCGATTTTTTGTGGCGAGTCTGCGGTCGCGTGGTCTAGACACGTGCTTGTCTGTCATTAGCTGTAATAATTGGTGCTCAACTGATGATTAACCAAAGTATTGTCTTAATTAAGTCAACATTGTAATAAAGCTAAAAATATTGTGCCTACTATTTATTGAAGATATACCTACAACGAGTGTTTACTGTTTATAGTACAGGTTACGGAACAATATGATGATAAAAAATGCTTTACCTTCTGCTTTTTTTTTATTACGACGTACATCATGATTACATTAACTAGGTTACCTACCTACATTTATAACCTTTTTACTTCAAATTTTGTCTAAAATAGATTACTCTCTAGCGATAAGACCGTTAATGTAGGAACTGTGGGAAGTTTCATAAAGTAGAAGTTAAAAGTTGTCTGTTTATAAAAAAACGTCTTCTATGGAAGTATTATATTTAATTAAATTTAGATTTATCCACTACAAATATGTAGAAATCCGTTGAAAAATTATAAAAATATACTTTTAAGGAATAGTTATATAAGAAATGAATTATAATTGGATATAAAAAAAAACTCATAGAATAACGTTTACAAAAGGTATATAACTACTAGCGCCATCTGTTGATGGGTAGCATTCAGACTTAACCGATAGTACGATATGTATTTAATTTATTAGCATATTACCACAGCTTAACAAATCCTCTAATATTATTCAAGAATGAAAAGCTTCGTAAATATCGTTACTGTTGGTTGCTAATCGAACTTGTACCCATTCTTAATCATGCAAATTATAATCACCTACTCCTGAACAGTCTCACCTTATATTTTTTCAATTATTGTGTTATTGTCTATTCTGAACACGTTTTTCAACAAAATTTCAAATATTCCGGTAGCAGTGGGTGAAAATTTTATTGATAACGATTCACGCTTAACCTGAGCCGTAACTAGGATTCCCTGTATCTTGGGAATCAAAAACTACGAGGACCATGGTCCTACAAACACCCAGCCTACAACAAAACAGACATTTGTAGTAGAGCTGAATAAGGTTCTATAGTTAAAAAAACGAAATGTGCGCTGGAATACATAGTAGAAGTAAAATTTGAACTAAAAATTATAAAAAAAAAAAAAATTAAAAAAAATATACGAAACGTAACTCTCTCTTTCTATCTTCACTAACTTATATCCCCATATCAACTAACTCTCGCCTCTCCCGATCACAATTTTCGTAACGCATTCACCAGCTTACTCCCCAATTCAAAAGTGCATAAAATTTACTTCAAAAATAAAAATAAAAAACAAGTATAACTTTGCATTTCGAGATTAGTTACTCCTACCGCCATCTAGTGTCGATTTAGCGCCGCTCACGAGGCTCCAACCCCTACCAGCAGCTAAAGGGGCTATTTCCGTCCACGTGCCGACAACAATACGATACGGGACGATATCGGAACTGTATAACGCACGTCATCGCGACGTCATAATAGCCATTATTTACGATGAACACAGGAAATTGCCTTTTTGCGATTATGATATTGGCATTGTTACTTTTTAGGGAATTACTGTAAAAAATGAGATAAATCTAAGATCAAGTAGATTTAGCAATGTTATTCACATAATTTTTTCAAAGTAATTTTTTTGTCAGAAATAAGTAACATTAAAAAAAATTATGTAATTTTTTTTATTTTCTTTGATAATCGGTTTTCAAATTAATATGATTGTTATGAGATTTACTTGGTTGGTAACAATAATACTCAAATTAAGTTGTAAAAATTTATTCACATAACAGTCGCACTGTGTAAACTTAAAATAATTTTCGCTTAAAGCTAAATCAAATAACTTCATTCTCATGACTGACTGATGTAAAAAAAAAAAAACAAAATAAAAAAAAAAACATTGTTTAATCCGAATCGGAGAGCTGGATACTTTCCTGAAATAAAAAAAAATAATGACTTTTAATAAAATGTAAGTAGGCTAAAAGTTTCAAATGTAATTTTATATTTGCTGAAAAAATACTCTTTTATACCTTAACCAAGGACATTTTTAGAATTTTATTTTTGAAATGAAGAATAGAATAGAATAGAATAGAAAACTCTTTGTTGTACACCAGAAACAAAAATAAACACAGTACAGAAAAAGGTACCCATGGGTAGGGTAGGGTGGGGTGGGTAGGGTGTAGGTTATCTATGAGCCTATAATGATTTGCAAGTTGTCCAACTATTGTAGGTATAATATTAGTTAATTAGTGTTAATTCTTAGACATAAGATAGACATTACCTCAAATTGTCCAATAAAGATATCAGAGTCATCCGAGGAAGGGGGTTGGTCTATGTTAACAACTGCCGTGATTTGAGGTCCTGGAAACCAAACAATTAAAAGTAAGCACATAAAAAAATTAATTCAAGAAGGCGGCCAACAAACCTGGAGTGAAATATTATGTTTTCTTTATTCAATTTTTTCGAGAGCTTCAAAATAATGCAGCTTTATCTTAAAACAATTCAGCCTTATTTTTGAAAATAGCTTAAAATTGTGGAAAATAACGCCGCGCCGTTTATAAAATAACAATTTGTACAACGATTCTTAGCGAAACATAAATTGGAAAGTACCAGGAAAATGGGAAAAAATTGGAAAAACCTGAGTCTTTTCTATGGGATTTTTGTATACACGGACGATTCGAACGATCGGTAAGCGATTGACATTTGTTTTCCTTTTGTTTTATTTGCAATCTTCACTTGTTTTTAACCTGAGAAATGCAGGAAAACTGGAACGACGCCGACGCGAGCGGACACAGGTTATAAAAGGTACCTCTCACCTAAGGGCATGCACTCCATAGGTTCAAACAGGTCCATGGGAATCAGGTCCAAGGGTGGCGACGGCGACGGCGGCGGCGGAGGGAGCGCACCACTCGATCCACTACAACCTACAGAAAGTTTGCTAGTTTTACTTCTCGCACCTACTGAAAATCGTCATGGTGGCTACTAAGCCAAGCGGTAACTTCTGCGTTTTGTAGCCTAAAATACTATAGGTTTAATCCTCAGCCTCACACCAATACCTTTCGTGTGTTTGTGCGGCTTTTGATAGTATAGTCACCAGCCTGACAGAACTCTGACACTAATTACGGGTAACATCTTATTTGACATACGAACAAGCTGGAGATAGCTTTTTTATTGCCAATAGACAAGCATTTGACCGCAGTCTCACCTGATGGTAAGCGACGACGCGGCCGAAGGTGGAGCACGCTTGCCTAGAAGATACCTATTCACTCTCGACTTGAAGACTTCCAGATTATAGCTCTCGGGGAACAAAGACGCTGAGAGGGTGTTCCATTTAATCGCAGTTCAAATTATAAAAGTCGATTCGAATCGCTCTGTGCGAATAAGAGGAATATAAACCGTATACGGATTCCGTGTTTCCGCACGTCTTGTTGTCTGATGGTGGAAAGGAGATAAAGGATGGGTGGATGGGGATGAGGATGGCTGTGGGTGTTTGTGTCAACACGTACCAGGTAAGGAAAAGTTTTTGGCATGGTTGGTGTTCAGCTCGATAAAGCGGGACTCTGGCGGTCGAGCGGACGAGGGCGGACCTGGGCGGGAGAGGCTGCGCAGTGGCTTTAGGGAACATGGCTCCACGTTCACTTCCCTAACTAGAAACATAAGAAAAGATATACAAACCAATAATAAAATTGAAGTATCTATCTGTGATTTGCAAATAAATGCCACAGCTTAAGTGCAATGCCTGCTTTTTATACGATGCCCAATCATAAATGATTGCTTATAAACTTTTTCCTATCTGTCTGAAAGATTGTCTCAAATAGGCTCCGACACGCCTGATCAGATTTTAATCAAAATTTAAGAGATTAAAAGGAGAACTTTGACTTACGCTTTCGCTTTAAGCGATAAGACCTACCCACTGCACCTATTATTAAGTTATGTTTTAATCCCTCTGTTTTTTTAACAATTTGGTGTCAATAAAGAGCTATCTATCTATATATCTAAATTTTCGTGTATGTTTAATTTTGATGTCTTCTAAAACATATTGATGCAAGTACCGCGGGAACGAAATCGTGGGTAGTAAAATATAAAAATACTAAATTTTACCTGTGACTTCATATTTCGGAAATTTAAATGGTATCCTATGCCCTTCGAAAAATGCGGTTGTGTGCCATGCGGTCCAACCGTACTATTGCCACTTACAGTCAGCAGATAACGCAGTGTGGTAAGCGCGATGCGGCTCCTCAATAGACAGATGCAGTCTGCCACCAGGTTTGATCCTGGGCACCACAGTAGCTACTACCGGTACTCCGATCTGGATGGCACCTTCCACGTCTACATCAGGATCTTCGCCATCCTGTCATTTACATTAGCCATCGAAAAAGTTATGAACATGACTAAGAATCAATTTATTCAGCAGAGGTTTGTATCCAATTGTGACATTTCGTATTGAATCCGATTAGAAAACGGCACAAATCTAACACCAATATAATATTATTTTGTTCAATAGTTCACAGAGTTAGCCAAGGTTCAATATTTGAAGACATTACTTAAGCAATACAATAGGAAGAAAAGAGAGCAGTTCTAAATTTTTTTCAAACAAGGATCCTGCAAACACATGGTGCAGATACTTTCAAAACCATGTGCACTCTAGAACAAGCGCATACTATAGACTTTTTGGACCTCCTGAATGGTTTTAAAATCGGAGTAGAGAAGACATAACTTTCCCTTGACAGGAAATAGGTTCCTGAATTACATAGCTGTGAAAAATTATTTATTAACCTGGTTGTCATTGTGGTCCTCGTCCTTTTTAACAACTATTTTCCCCCCGGTCCTTAAATCTTCTGCTGTTGCTGGCACCAGCATCTACAGTAAGCGAATATATTATAAAAACGGGTGGAACTATGTTTTAGCGTACCCGAAGATCTGATTTAGTTTCAGATGTTAGGAGAGGCCTACGTCCTTCAGCTAAAGAGATGCAAGACTGGATCTTCTTGTAGTGGCGTTATTTCTCAAACTTTATAAATTTAAAAACGTCCGATACCACATTATGTTATTACAGTTTAGTAGCCATACTGTTTCCACGTTGTTTTTATCAGTATCTCTCGACCGCATTGTCACATTTCATCTGATGCTGCAGAAATACGTTCCTGCTAAGAACAATTTGATTATGATACTACATTCATTCTGAGTATCCACAATATTCTACATTTACAAGCCTTCTCAGGGCCTGCAGTGTGTAGGGTCCTTTACTAATTCTTCTTTACAAAAATCTTAGTTTTTTTTTAAATTACGATATCCACAAACCTGTTTCCCTCCTGGCAGAGAAGTATCAACCACCTTCACGAGCACAGGGGCTCCATCATCAGGTTTCAGCAGCGCAAAGGGAGTCTGCTTCGTTGCGATCGCCACTTCCATGTGGTAAGTCTTTATGGCGTCCACTATGACCCCACTAATCAGGTTCCAGGGCTCCGTAGAGGATTCAGGGGAAATATTGGGGAGTTCCCAGGAAGAAGCTTTGTGCCAAGATGGGCTGGATCCATCTTTGGGTGGGAGGTAGGGACCTACGGATGAGGATACCTCGCATTGCTCTGCTGGTGGCCTGGTAATCATCATCGACATTAATTGTTATGCTCCTACTACTGTGGAAGTGTCTTCCCCTTAGACAGAGAAATGGGACAATTCACTGTCTCGAACGTACAAGATTATTTTTAGTTTGAAAAGACTAGTAATATGGTTATTCTTGATCAAAATATTGAAGGTCTCAATCGGAATCGTATGAGAATTTCGTTTCAAGAATAAACTCCCAGTAATTTTTTGTAGTGTCAGTAGACGCTGTTTTCAATAGAGGCAGCCCTCTTCTGCAAGAGACCGCCTGGGGAAGTACCACACCTTTCCCAGATATTCATCCACCAAGCAGTAGTGTGCAAACATTACTGTGTTCTGGTTCGAGGGGCACTGTTTCCAGTGAAATTACTGGGCACATGAGACTTTAGAACCGATGTCTCAGGGTGACGAGCACAGTGCAGTGCCCGCACAGGATATTGTAATAAGAAGTTCTGGGTGGCACTGTAATTATCATGGCGGGCGTGGCGCTTACCATCAGGTAAACGACTTGCTCCTCTAGTTACTAAGTAAAATGAAAAACAATAAAAAGTTAGTTAGTATCAGCATCAACTGTGATATGAATCATAAATAAGTAACCTGTAATGTACGAGGGTGAATCAAAAAATTCTTGGAATCAATATTAAAAAATGCAAAGATTTAAATAATAATATTTTATTTTTCTACATAATCTCCCTCCAATGCAATGCATTTAGAATAACGCGTTTCTAACTTCCTTATTCCTTGTGAAAAAAAATTATTTTCTTGACTCTCGAAAAAGTCCTCTACGGCAGCTATAACCGCGTCATTATCGTGAAATTTTGTTCCACGAATTTCCTCTTTTAATTTTGGAAATAAGTGAAAATCACTTGGGGCTAAGTCCGGAGAATATGGTGGGTGGTCAAGGAGATTGAAGCCAGCACAGCGGATTGCGTTGAGCGCAACTTCCGATCGATGAGCAGGAGCGTTATCTTGAAGGAACAACACGCCCAACGACAGTTTTCCACGACGTTTTTCTTTAATCGCTTCACGCACTTTCGGGATTAAATTTGCATAATAGGGTCCAGTAATCGTCTGGCCTTTTGGCATGTAATCAATAAAAAGGATTCCTTCACTATCCCAGAACACAGAGGCCATAACTTTGCCAGCGGTAGGAGCAACTCGAAATTTCTTAATGGATGGAGAGGATGGTCGTTTCCAAGACATGCTTTGTCTTTTAGTTTCAGGATCAAAATGGTGGACCCACGTTTCATCCATGGTGACAAGACGACGGCAAAAATTATCCGAATCACGCTGGAACATTTCGAGATTACGCTTGGAAATTTCCAAACGTCACTTTTTGTTTTCGTCGGTTAACATTCGTGGCACCCATCTTGCAGACACTTTTTTGAACCCCAGTGAATCAATTAAAATGGATTGAACGCTACCAAAAGATATCTTTAGGATCTCAGCTATATGTTTTATAGTCATTCTTCTGTCTTTCAAAACCAGATTCTCAACCTTTTTGACATTTTCTTCTGTAACGGAGGTTGAAGGCCGCCCAGAACGCGGGTCATCTTTACAGCTTGATCTACCTCTTTTAAATTCAGCCACCCAGTACGCAACCGTAGAATAGGGTACAGCATCACCCCCTAATGTCTGCTGAATGTCCAAAAAAATTTCCTTCGTAGACATTTTTTTCAAACTGAGATATTTTATCACCGCACGTAACTCACTTTTATCCATAATTTTGATTTTTTGCAACTCGTTGCACAAAAAAATTTATTACATGCGAACGAACTGACAAAAACAAGTGACAGTCTGCATAAATATAGTGTGATAGACACTCTTTAATTTGAATATCGAACTTGATCCAAAAAGGTTTCATATATATGCACTTCTAAGAACTTTTTGATTCACCCTCGTATATCGAAATTTGTGATAAATAAGTATGCCTCTATTTCAAATGCAACTAGCATATTATAATTATGACAAATGAGGTTCACTCGTAACTTGATGTTTGGTTGATGAATAGTTGATGAAGCACTGCTTAATAATACATTAGATGGTACCTTGAATCTTCCGGTTTGGGGTCAGAAGCAGAACTCCCCATGCGAGGTAAGATGCTTCCAGTAACGTTACTTCGGACCTCGCTACCGCTGCCATCTCCAGGATGTGTCTGGAAGGCGACACACTACCGACTCATATAAGCATGTTTTAATCGTCTTGCCAACGCCTTGATACGAGCAGGTTGCCTCAGGCAAAGTTGGCCACCCCATGCTAAGCCAGTGGTTAAAAAAATACAAGCAAAGTCGCAGATAACAACTAGTTATTATTACCTTATTTTTATGACAGACAAGGTTGGACTGCTGATTGAACCCTTTGAAGCAGACGTTGCAGCGGTACGGACGCTCGTTGGTGTGGGTGAAGAGGTGGTTACGTAAATTGCCTAGAAAATGGGTTGAAATTGTGTTTTGCGACGAGACATAAATAGAACACATTCAATGATAAAGATTAAGTTGTAATGTGCTGGTCAGTGGTCTAGAATGGATTGGAAAACGTATAGTATAGAAGTACAGTGTAAAGAACTAGAAGCTCACTTGCTACATGGACAGTATTTGAATGAGGAGAGCTAAAATTGTGCTTAGTTGTGTTGTGTAGGCTTCGTATGAAGCAAAGCACTAGTCCTGTGTAGGATGTTGACGATAATGATGATAAAAGGAAACATCCCAAAGTGTTATTGCAAGAATCACATGTAAGTAAAGGAAAGTACAAAAACAGAAAGGAAATAGACAATTGAAACCTTTCTGATGGAACCCCTTAGGACAGATGTGGCACCTGTAAGGTTTCTCGTCGGAGTGGGTCTTGCGATGGGAGATCAGCGTGGAGACGCGGTTAAAGGTTTTGTTGCACACCTAGATGAGAAGGAATGAGGATTGGTCGTTAAGGAGACGTTACACGTTCAATCTGGCATCAATTCAATCAGTAATGCTGACAGTCAAACTTTCTTTAATGATGTTGTTTTCTTCGTAGAATTTTGGGAATAACGAAAGAAAAATTGATCAGAATGGTATTTTATATTGACTACGATTTTTTTTTCTTTGACCCGTTTGGGTAACGATAACTTGACATTCAGCTTTCGTAAGAACTTTTTGGTAATCTGTGACGCCGCTCCTAAACTGATACCCTAACAAAATACAAACCTCACAAGAATAAGGTCGTTCAGCTGAATGGATGGCCTTGTGCTGGCTCAAGGTGGACAGCTGCCTGAAGCTCTTGCCACACGCCGTGCAGTGGAAGTTCCTCTCGTCAGTGTGCGTGGGGAGGTGACGCATCAGGGTGTATTGGTGTTGGAATTCACGACCACCTGAAAATGGTTGGCTCTTGTCTGATGGAATAGTCGCATTAATACATTTTTTGACATAACTAAGGGGTGAAATATTGTAATATAAGTAATTGATGTGATGACGGAACAATGGTTTGACGAATGGATGGGCGACGGAAATGATTGATGGATGGACCCATGGCATGTCGATCTGATGGTATTCGGTTACAAAATTTCGGCCTCATGACAATAATATAAATGGACGGCCAGATTTTGATGCATTCTCTCAAAAATTATGGAAGAAAATAATTATCGTGTGGTTTCCGACACGAACTTATTAAACTGCAAAGACGTAGCGTGGTCTTTCCTCGACGTTGGTCCTTTGGCTCTCTGAGTATGTGATGTAAGCCATGTAGTTAGTTTTAAGAATACTCCATCACTGGTCCCTTTTCTGTGGAATCTAAAGGCTATGGGCTTTACTCATATTTATTTCTTCTCGTGTGACTTTTTGCTTTCAACAGAGAACAGCTAGATTAGAACTGCTATGATTGTTTTAATACAGAGCTATAAAACCATAGTTGATAGCTGCATACATTAGATGTATGCAATGTAAGTATACTTACAAATACCACACTCCCAGAGCTTGACGGTTCTCCCGTGCCTCTTCACATATTTAACGAAGTGGAACCTGGTGCGTGGGTCTGCTTTATCAACTTTGCAGGCACCTTGAGGTGTTTTGGATTTGTCTAAAACTAGAGCAAATAATAATTCCATATAAAATCAAGACAAAAAATGGAATCATTAGGTTATGGTTGGTTTTTTTTTCAGACTTCTTGCTATATCTACAACGAATTTACGGAGAATTGAAAATGGCCTGGATGGCTTCGAGAAAAAGATGGTACGGCTGTTGTTTGCTCGACTTAGCGGGAGTACTGCCGTGCCCCCAGTTTAATATCATGACAGGACCATAGCTCTCGTAGTTTCAGACATACAATTTATAATGTCATGGATCATGTCTTTTCCAAGCCTGATCTATAACTTTTTTGTACTGGACGGTCGCTTCTGCAAGAATCTATCAAGAGGTAGTTGTTTGAAGAGCACTGTTCCTAGCGATGTCTCGGGGTGAGGAGCGCTATGCAGTGTCACGTAAGACTTTATTATGAAGAGTTTTATGTGCCCTTGCAACTGATATGAGCAGGCGTGGAACTTATCATCGGATGATCAGTCCAATAGTAGGAAAAAAAACTGCATAAAATATGTTTAAGTCTACGATACCCGATTTAGAATTTCCGGAAGAAGTTGAAGAAACGAGCTGGGAATCTCCATAGGATTGGTTGCGGTTCGTAGGCTGGAGCACAGAGCTTGATGTGTCAGCTTCCTACAATGGAAAATACTTGGTTTTGGATCAAAGAACAGTCTCAGGGTAGCCTGGTCTCAAATTTTAAAGTTCATGATGAATGGGAGAGAATGTCAGCGAGGGTGCAGATCTAGCCAGCCTTTCCAGTATATCCCTTTAAAAAGAAATAGATAGCAGCCTAAAATACAACAATAAACATACCTTCATCTCGCTTTTCAAAGCTGAATCGATCTGCTTCCCGAAGGTTGTTTGTCCTGTAGTCCCGAACCCTGGCTCGGAGACGAGAGATGCGATATTGCCGTCTTCCTCTGTCCATGCAAACCTGGCCTGCTGCTCCAGGCCTTCAGGGAAGAAGCCATCGCGAAAGAGGGAGCGACATACGTCCAGCTGTAGAATAAAAATGGTAGATTCAGTGTGGAAGGGAAGAATACTTTGAACTGGCTTGAAGCTCCATCGTCTTCATAATTTTCTTTAGTGGCTGGTTGTACCTGGCTGGAATAATGGCAAGGCCATTAATCATCAGCATAAACCCATATCGATCCACTGCTGAGCATGGATCTCCCCCCACTTTCGTGAGGAGGATTAGACCTGAATTCACCACGGGACCCGGTCCGGATTGATGGATAACATACTTAGCTCCGAAATAATTCTCGGGCAGGTATGTGAGTTTCATCACGAAGGCAAAGTAAATTGCAAAAAGTCCATTGAAAGTATCCAAAAAAAAAGAAGTCCTCAATTCTGATAGCTCATGATATCACTTCAAATTGCTGTCAAAACACACTGATTTTGACAGTTTTCTTACACATAAACTGTCAACAATAGCTTCAATAGCTAAACCCCAAATGCAATAATTTCTACCTATAACGTATGGCCCTGCTCATCTCGGTGTACAATTAGGTATTATTAATAAAACATCGGTCTATATTAGTAATAGCACGACGGGAAATTTCAACAAAGGTCCGTCTTATCAATACAAAATCCTAGTTAGTCAATTACTGATAGGTACTTGATTGATAGGTACTTGTATACTCCATGGTTTCACTGTACAATACTGTAGATCGTCTAAGAATTTTAAGTATAGTTTTTATCAAGGTAAAAAGTACAGTAACAGCTGAACTCACGTCATTTTTACTCGAACCTGGCAGCAAGTGTAATCCCAATTCTTTCCTGTCAAATTTGTCACTCAAACACACTTCCCGAATGCTGAAACAATTAAACATTGTTAAACTTTTGTTTCCAATAAAACACGAACGAACAAAATCGACATGGCCACGCTTCAAGCGATCACTTCTTTCCAAATAAGCGAAGATTGGTCACCTTATAATCTCATCTCCAGGCCTCATGAAGCTGCCTTCCGGTATTTCTTTTATTTCCTCATCGGAAAACATTGTTTATTTTCAATTATTTTTTGAACAAAAAAACGTCAGTCCCCCTTTTAGCTTGTTTTTTCAGCGACGTCTCTTGTTATTTTTGTTTCTATGACAATTTCATGTTCCGATTTTGAAAATAGTTTATTTTTTAAACTGTGAAAGACAACTGAACAGTCAGTGATACATTAGAAAGAAGTTGTATTACGACCTCTTTTGAACTGTTGGTCAATGAACTTTTTGGCGCGTAATTTGATGTGACTTTTTTGATGTCGTAGCGTAGTGCACACTTACTTAAAAAAAAAAATTTTCCGTTCTCCATCACTTTGTAATCGTATACTAATATAAAAAATAAATCCAAGACGCGTCTTTTAGTTCTGTTGATTGTCCTGTGTTGTACCTACCTACTACCGAGAAGAAAAATTCAACTACTTAAGTAAGTATATCTTATATCTTTAAATGAGTAATTCTTGTATATATATAATTGGAATCTCGGAATCGGCTCCAATGATTTTCATGAAATTTAGTATATAGGGGGTTTCGGGGGCGATAAATCGATCTAGCTAGGAATCATTTATAGAAAATGTCATAAAAAAAAAAATACCGATTAAAGCTCGGATATCCAGGTACTGAATTATTGTTCTCTTAATGGTGGCTCAATGCAAAAATTTTGCAAAACCAAAACCATTTTTAATTAAAAGTTTCATCACTGCCCTTGCGAATTCTAGAAAGCGAGCAAAATAAAACATTTTCTTACAAAAGCAAATAAAAATATCATTCTGAAAATTCTTTCTAGTGGTTTGTTACGTCTAAGTAGTCTGCTCATTTTGTTGTTGAGTCTTTTCAAGGGCCAACTTGAGGACGCACTCAGACTTTGCCGATGTTGGAGGAATATCTCTAAGTATTATCTTTTTTTTATAGACCCTTACCTAACGTTATTATTGAGGAGATGTTATTTTTTTTAAAGAAATGAAGTAATATTGGGGCAATGAACACAAAGTGATAATAGGTACATTAAAAAAACGTAAGTACATAGTTAAAATATCACCTCCTCCTCCTTTGAAGTCGGTTAAAAAGTGTCACACAATATAAATTATAACTTGACTGCGTATAATGGTATATGGGCATATATATACCAAAGTGCTAAATGATTAATTACTTAAAATGCCTATACTTATACCTACAATTCCTATTTTCCTATTGTAATTCTTCTGTACTGTGTTTATTTTTGTTTCTGGTGTACAATAAAGAGTTTTTCTATTCTATTCTATTCTATTCTATTCTACAAAATATAATCTTAGCAAAAATCTCTTCGCGTAGGTAAGTTTGTAATATTATTCATATCAGTAGTAAGTAAAAGAGGTTGGCGCTATTTTTGTAAGGATTAGTTAGATAAAAATGCTGGTTTCTCTCTCACTCTTTTTCTGTGTAGGAATGGCACTTGGAAAAAACTTGCACCTACTTATATAGTACTATTATTGCAATAAAAAATTAGAAAAGAAGAAACGAAAATATACCCACAGACTCCCGTTCAACACCTATTAAATATTGACTATAAACTGAACCTAGTCGTACTATGGAAAGACGTGCACCACATTTCTGTCTAATAAAGGACTCGACATTTACGCCCCAAGAAATCGAACCTTGGAATGTCTTTGATTAGAGAGCATGTGATTTAATTGAAATACCTTCGTCTGTCACATATTAAACGTAAGTGCCTTGAAATACGCCACCAAACACACCCTACATACTCACCCTTCCGCCATCCACTTTTCACCCTGCAAAAATAAGTTATCTTAGCGCCACCTATGAAAACTATACAGAACTAAGTAGTAATGTATTTTAGCGCCATCTATACAAAATTTACAGAACTAAATAACAAAATTGGGATACTAGTTAACTATATTTGAGTTTAGCGACATCTACTGGATTACGTAACAACTTTTATGAAATCTAGCTTTCACCATTGCAATGTTGCTGTGAATATGATTTTAGTTCACGATGTTTTTACTAGATGGCAGTTTATAAAATAAACCTGCAGAAAATACAATTCTTTGAATTTTCATACCTAAATAATTCAGTTGAGGTGAAATTTTGCATGCCTGTCTAATTTCAATGACAAAAATGTACATGGAAACTTCTCCGTGACTAACTACCTCGACCTACGATGACCTACCTCGCAGGCTCATATCCTCCGATTTAAAAAAATCACACCGTGTCAGATACATAATGGTTGTTTATAAAAAAACATATTATTACTTTAGAAAAAACTACTATTGTTAGCTAATTTTAAAATAAATAATGACCCAACTAACATACATAACTAGGTATACTTTTAAATTTCTTTTTCTACGGCTTGCTTAGAAATCCAAGGATGTAGAGAAGATAAAGCTGTGTTCACAGGCTACATACTTATTAAAGCCTCCTCTAGACAGCACTCGATCTTAGTCTATATGACAGGACCGCATCCAATAGATAAGGTGTCTGTTTTAGATCCCCTTCCGAGATAATAATATTGCAGATTCATACAATATTTGCATTTGAATAGCGTTTATTGTGCTGTTATTATTAGTGAGAATTTAAATGTCATGTTCATTTGTACTAATGTCAGATGTTTATTAGAATACCTACTTATAAGTTACGTAATCTATTAGGTTTATGTTTGTCTGTGTCCTTTTGTAACTCAATCAATGATTGCTGGCGTAGAATTTAGACTAGGTAGGTACCTAAGTATTTTGAGATCCTGGTCTTAGTTTGGAGTAATAGAGTATTTATCTACCTACCCACGTACCTAAGAACCTATCGCTTCATTATTCCACAAATTATGATAGGATCCCAATTAAGAAAGAATATTTTTTTATGAAATAGACTAGCTGTACCCTGCCACGCTTCGCTGTGGCACATTCGCACATTCGCTGATATGTCACTGACGAAGAAAATAGATAAAAACAATCCTTGATGCGGATTATATATCATGATAGATAGATAGATAGATAAACTCTTTATTGAAACACCACAGAACAAAGAAAACTTAAAACTAGAACAAACAAATTTTACAATTAGTGTCACAATGGGCGGTCTTATCGCTCAGAGCGATCTCTTCCAGACAACCATGCACGGAGAGGAGTAATTAGTACATCGGACGGTGGCTTTCCTTATATACATAGAATAAAATAAATAAATAAATAGATACATATTATACACAAAATAAACTAAAATAAGTGCTAAAATTTCAGCTCGATCGGTGCAGAACTTTTTGAGTTTTTGAAGCGTACACAAACCAACATAACATTTTTATATATATAGATTTAGTTAGGGCTTAGTTAGCGTAAGGTGATTCACATTAACAGTCGCGGGTAACCACTAGTTTTACAAGAGTACAGTTTATGCCAACATAAAGGTTCTACACTTAGTGCTGTATCACGCACGCAACACTATAGACCTAGGTCATCCATTTAGACTCGACAGAATAGATCCGTGAGTAGTTAATTTATCCAATGATTTGTTTAGATAATAGTATAATATTATAGATAGGCAGGTATGATTCTGAACCGAGATAATCACACATGCACATCATTATTATCATCGTCAACCTATACTGGAGGCCTACCATGACATCTTATAGCGATCCAATTGAAGACCTAAACTGAACCGCGTCGTATAATCGTACCGTGACGTCTTATTTTTTTATGAAAATGGCAGCAACCTAAAATGAGTCGCTAATAAGCCATTTTCAACCTTAACTGTATCCGGTTTAGGTTGAAAATGGCCGCAACATAAAAAATATGACGTCACGGTACGATTATGCGACGTGGTTCAGTTTAGGTCTTCAATTGAATCGCTATAATATGTCATGGTAGGCCTCCAGTCTTTCGTCATTTTCAGCTACTGCGTTATAGGTCGGCGACAGGGTCGGCGTCGGCGCCTAGGAAGGCGTCAGCGTCAACATCGGAGTCTGCGACATCGTTGACGTTAGCTCCGACGATTTTCAACGAAGAAAAGATTATTATTACAGTTTGATCTAACAGCATGGGTGAAAATTTACTTACGCAGTATTTCTTCCTAAGGACGAATGTGTCGTAGGAAGATCTATCGTAAGGGTAGGGAGGAAGACATGGACGAGGTTAACATTAATGATAGCAAACCATTTCAACAGCGAAAGGAGGTCTTTATCACATAAGGTTAATAATATACCCAGCAGTGGGTAGAGCCAACCTCCAAATGTTGGTAATGAATAGGGGGTTGCCATCCGTCCGGTTTTCCTCGGATTTTTCCTAGTTTAGAGGCCATCCGGGGAGCGTCCGAGAGGGGATTCAATTGTAGACCGAGTTTAAAAAATAAAAAGGTGATTTATGTCATTTTTTATAACTGGCTCTTTTTAATAAAACCTGTTGAAATTTCCGGGTTCTGGGCTCTAAAACCCGAAGTTTTCACGCGTCTTGTCCTGGTTGCCAAATTATAGACATGGCAACCCTCGTACTGAATGATGAAAGGAAACCATGACATTAACAGAAAACTCAGGAATATGACTTAGGGTAATCTACCTACTTATTGATAAATGGGATTCGTAATACTTTCATATCCAGCAGAATATTCCCAATGGAATTTCTCCCATACTTTACGAGACGCTTGACAAATGACGCCCGGCTCGATGTCCGCAACTGATGACGTCACGCAACGATAATGCCTGTGATTGGGTCGCACGTGACATTCGGTTTCGCGTGTGTAGTGTGGTGCAATCATATTGGAATCATTTGGACTTTATTTAACCCCCGACGCAAAAAGAGGTGTTATGACTGTGACGTTTGTATCAGGCGAACCGATTTTGATTTAGTTACTGTTACTGTTTAGTCTGTAACTGTTATGGGCAGGCGTAGCGCTTACCATTAGGCGAACGAATTGCTCGTCTCGACACTCTGTTTAAAACAAAAAGTTTTATTTTTTTACATTTTTAAGATTCTCATACTAAATAAAAAAATTAGACTTATTTATTTTCGAGACACATTTATCATTGGCTCCTGATTGACATGGCTTATTTTAGCTTCTGTTATACATACCAATTAAGTTTCTGGCTTTATATAAAACACAATACCTTGTTTTGCGTAAAGCGTTCCTTTTATATTGCCACTTCTTACAACCTAGTTTTATTCAGCCACCTAATTCATGGCTCATTGGTTCAAATAAAAAAGAAATAAGCTGATATAAATAATGTGCTTTTTCGCACTACTCTGGGCATTACAGTGCAGGCCATAGAATGGCTGCAGGCAACGAGAAAGCGTCACATCCATCCCATTATACTTATCCGACAATAATTCCATTTCTATCACACGCGGAACAATTTTACTGGATTTGTCTCCGCTTGTTGCGATGGATGGTGCTATGCAGAAGACAGCCAGTTATCTTTATTATTGTATTTTTACAAACTTCTATTTAATTTAATAGAAAAAAATAATAGTTTTAGTTTACTAATTAATTTAATACAATTATTGTTTTTCAAGTTCTTTCTGTAAATTTAATTCTGTAAATAAATTTAATATTGATAACTCTTTATTGACGCCAAAATGTATAAAACACAGAGAGAAAGAAGATAGGTATAACTTAATAATAGGTGCAATATCGCTTATGAAATAATAGGACGTAGTTAAGCAAAAAGGATTCTATCCACACAAAATCACTTTTGAGACATTGAAATTTGAAGTTCGTACCGAATACAATGAAAAACAGTTGTTTTAACGTCGGTCTTACTAAATGACCGATAATATTAATATCTAGCATTAACTTGGAGTACTTAAGTTATATACAATGATGTAGGTTAAACTTTGGATTATTTTGTTCCAACTATATCCAATTTTACCCCAGTCTCCGTTATTTAATTGAGTTGACATTTTGTATGCCTGTCAAGTTCTGATGATAAAACAATATTATGGTGACAACAAACTGATTATGGTCAAGGGCAATACACATATAAAGCCAAATATTGAAGTAATTAAAAAAAAACATTATTATTTAAAAAAAAAACCATATAAAATATTTCATAATAGACATTTAAAAAAATATACGAAATTAAACTCTCTTTCTATCTTCCCTCTCAACTTTCGTTGGCCTCATCCGGTTAAACTTTTCGTAACGCTCTCGTAACGCATTCACCAGCTTACTCCCCAAGTCAAGCGTGCGTAAAGAAGTTTTACTTCAAAAGATTATAATATTAAAATCTTGGTTCCTTTCCAAATAACACCATCCACATATCAATAGCAATCCAATCTTGTTACGAATGTGATTGTCACACAATTACCCCTCATTTGGTCCCACTATCCCATGTTTTGTCTCACCCACACTCACTGCTTAACTCTTACGTAGAGTAGTGCGGTATTTCGCAGATAATGTCCTATTGCACATCATTATAGAAATAGCGACAATCAGAGGAATTGAGCTGACATGGCGGCGTGAGTGATTTTGTAACGTAAATTGTTTACCTCATAATCTCTCTCAGGAATTGCTTTCAACCTAATAGGTATGTCTAGGTATTTTACTAAGCGGCTTAATACTAAGCATCGTATATAGAGGTGCAGCTTCTATTATCTTACTAAAGTTACTTCCTACTAATATTATAAACATGAAGGTTTGTGAGGATGGATTGATGTTTGTTAATCTTTCATACAAAAACAACTGAACGGATTTGGATAAAATTTGGCAAACAGATAGTTTACTACCTGAATTAACACTTTAGATACTTTTTATTTCGTTATAATTAACCACCAGAACTTTCCAAAGTTTCATATTACGCTCAGTAATTTTGCACACTACTGCTTGGCGGATGTATATATGGCCAAAGTGTGGTACTTTCGCAGACAGGCGGACTCTTACAGAAGAGGCTTACCACTACTAAAGCTATACTTAACACTTTCACTGCTGAGCCGATTTTCTTGTCTAGCCACGGGTGCGGCTCTGCACACTCCATAGTGTTTTCCCATACAACAAACACAACAGTTATGTTTTCAGCAAGGTGAAGGTGTTAACTAATGAAAACGACAGACCACGATAATGTCATTTGTGTAGAGTCTGTTCACAAGATAAGACATCATGTCAAACTAAAGAACCTCCAACCTCCTTCTTACAAGACGCGTTAAGAATCAAACAATAGTCATAATAAGTAATCATTTATTTTCAAATATAAGGATCCAAAAAACAAAACAAAACAAAAATACAAATTACGAAATACAATTAAATGTCCAAAAATTAAATTACAAATTATACCTAACTACAATTTCCCCCATCAGCGTCCTCATCCATTTGTTCTGTATGGGACAGTCTTGACGCGATACAACCATCTGCAAAAGAGATTCCAAAGAGGTTGATGAACTACTTTTCGAGTGGGCATGCTAACACAAATTCATGCATATCTATTTCCAATAGGCCCAAACAAAAACAAACGTTCGCCGCATTATTAATTCTATTTGTTCTAACCCGTCCAATCAGAATAAGCATACAATTACAAATCAGCCTCCCATGGCACAAGTTATTAAACATTACGTTCTAAGCGCAAGTTTTACTGACAATTTAGTAGAACAAATTATAACCCGGTGGTGCATGTTAGGAGATATGAGCGGGAGAAAGTTCGTGCACAAAATGCTTAATTCTCTAAATGCCAAAATGGAATCTCAAAATGACTAATTCTCTTAACACGTTCACTGCTGAGCAGGTTTTTATATTTAGGCACCGTTACGGACCGTGTGTGTTTTCCAGCAATTGCGTGCCGTCTGTGTGAGCCGTGTTAAACACACGTGTTTTGCCACAGAGCAGGCACGTAAGCTGCGCTAAGACAGGTGTGTTTTCCCGTACTCGCGGAAAGTTATAAAACCAGTTATGTTTTCAGCAGTGAACGTGCTAAAATAGACTATACAATAGAAATATATTCTAAAAGGGACTAATTCTCTAAACTTCCCGCTTTCCGCCTATCCATCACACCAGCCCACCACACGAAGCGCGTACGAAAACTCAGCGGGGCGCGATCTCTGACGGTAACTGACACACGGTTAACCTTTGGATTGAGACGTGAACCATCCTATAATGGCGGAGAGAGTATGTAATAACTTTGTATGGGAACACTACACCGTGACAATGGTGTTATGCTTCCATCAGGTCGGACATCTTAATCTAAGAGCTAGGGCGATTCAAGCTAAAAGTTCATGTCTAAAAGGCTGAGGCGAAGATGGATATCACTAAAATGCTAATAAAAGTCGGTACTTATTATCATTCTAAATGCAGCTATGCCATAAATCTTGGAATACATTTTTGGAGTCATAATTTAGACGTCTAGGATAACCTGCTGCATGACTTCTGGTTGATTATAATTGATTGGTTTGAATATCCAAACCAGATCTAAGCTTATGTTTTATTGTTCAACCTTAATTATTTTTAAGTATTTTTAGTTAATGTGCTATCACAAAAGTCAGATTTCTACCAAGGTGCTTTCTTACTTCTCCATAGATGACAATTCTGATAGAGTTGTGATTTGGAAAATGACGCGCCGTGCCTCTTTAGTGTGTAGCTTGTCGCTTAAAGGTCCTTGGGTGGCTTCAAAAACTGTGAAACCAGAGGCCGAGAGATTACATTCTAAACCCCTTTTAATGAGAATTTGTGACAAAAAGCTTCTTCTTCTTGCGATGCTTCTCCAGTACTAGAGGTTGGCCCTCAGCTTCACATGTCTCTATTTTTCGCCAGACGTACCAACTCCTTGGCGATTCCAGTCCTTGCTTGAATTAAAGCTTGATTACCTCTATTATAAGCCCTGCGTTTAATTCCTGACTATCAAGTCTCGCTACCCACAAGACAGTGATTCAAACCGCAGATCTCAAGTCTCTACAATGGCGATTCGAATGGCCAATCGGATCGCCGTTTATAAATCGTATCTGCACATTCCGGGCTTTAAATTAACACCACCTGCTGATTTAATGCTTATACTGTAGTGCTGGAAGCAAGGCGATACTATAAAAATAACTATATGGCGCATCTACAAAAAAGTCTACATTTTTTTTTTCAAATGTGCCCATAAAGGTTTATTGACTACCGCCACAGTGTCTAACCCTATTTCTAGAAAATAATTATTATTTACTGACAGTTAGAAACTGAGGAACGTACGTAAAGGTTGACTGGGAGAGATCGCTTTTAGGGATAAGTCCGCCCATTGTACAATATTTATTTCAATAAGTTCTATTCCTTGTACCTTGTGCATTTCCGAACTAATGTACAATAAAGAATTTTCTATTCTATTCTATTCTACATTATATGCGCTCTTTTTCCCGTTGCGGTAGGTAGAAACAAAATATTTCTACATGCTACAATCCTGACAAACCTCTTTCGCTTCTTCCACTTTGATGAAGACACGTGGAGGAAGACATGTATAAACATGTTCACCGGTCATAGGTAATTTTGATTAGGCCTTTTTTAAACTGTGGAAGCAGATATCAAGAATGTATGAATGTTGGTCTCCTATAAAAAAAGTTGCAACTTCCTCAAGCAGTCCTAGTTCCTTCTGATTTAGCAGTAGAAGGAAGATACACAAGGTCAATTTGTAAATCATTAGTATAGCATAGCTTAGCCACTGGATCAAATCGGATCTGACCACCCGATTGTGTAGCTTCATAAATATTTTTCGAAAGATGATTTATTCTTCGAGCCGGTCTAATTATTTGGGTCATACCTTTGAGTTCGGCTTTTTCTCTTTTCTCAGACAACGAACCAACCTGACCGAGTGGCTGAATGTTATCAATTAGTCAATTCTATTTGCAAGAAGACTACTTGTATGACGATTTCTTTTTTATTTGACTGAGTAAAGAGATAATTTAGGTTCAGTGCCACCTAGAACTTTGCATTGAATACTCTTGCGCGGCACTGCATTGCGCTCGTCACCCTTTCGATCGGACGACAACGCTTTGATTTCGATTAATATCCAAATCTCCCAAATTAAATCAAATCATTTATTTGTAAGAATACAGTTGTTGTACATTTTTGAGTGATCCAGCAATCCGGATCTGGCCCCCGTTGTGGATGATGGCCTAACCCTCCTAACGAAAGTGAGGGGAGACCCGTGCTCAGCAGTGGGACGTTATGGGTCGATGATGATGACATTTTCGAGTGTTAGAAAATAGGTAAGCCATTTGGCACAGATTTTGCCTAGATACATAGAACCCTAGGCTCAGGATCTATTAAACTAACGTCAAACGTACATCTGGAGGCCTACCATGACGTCTTATGATCTTATGATCCAGTTTAGGTTGAAAATGGCAGGAACATAAAAAATAAGACGTCACGGTACGGTTATGCGACGCGGTTCAGTTTAGGTCTTCAATTGAATCGCTATAAGACGTCATGGTAGGCCTCCTGATATATTTCATTTTTAACTTCCGAAGCAAAAACGACCGGGTGTAATAAGTTTGATGTGCCTGTGTGTGTGTCTGTCTGTGGCATCGTAACTCCCGAATGGAAGCACTTATTTTGATTTTGTTTTTTGTTTAAAAGGTGAATTATTGTAAAATCATAGACGTAGCCGAGGCCGTGCACGGCTATGTGTGGACGGCTTGACGTGTTAATTTGTTTTTGCTTTGACGCGTAACTTTTCTCTACTTCGCAGTCGCGCTACTCGTGTAGGTATTGCATTCCGGAACTGCACCGATCGTGTCTTATTGTTTGCGTGCTGCTTTATTTTAAAAACCCGTTTGTTGTGTGGCCCAATTTAGTGCCTCTGTTTTAAGGAATTGCCAATTATAAGACCGTTATTTTGAGAACATTGTTGGAAATTACAGGTTGTGGTACTGCTGCAGGCCCTTAATGGTGAGAAAATAAGTGCAAAGTTATTCGTGAACGGTTAACCTGATTAATATAGAGAATTTGGAAAGAACATTCCACCACTACAGACAGAATGGTATCCTATTAATAATTAATCCTAATGTGTAAGACCTTAGTATTTTCAGCGAAGTTACTGGGCATATGAGACTTTAGTGCTGATCTCTCAGGGTGACGAGCGCAGTGCAGTGCCGCGCAGGATTATGCAATGCAGTGTTCTGGGTGGTGCTGTGACTGTTATGGGCAGGCGTGGCGTTTGCCATCAGGTGAACGACTTACTGGTCTCCAATTCTATTGGATTTGAAGTCACGACCTTCTTCTTGGAAGGCATTCGTTCTCCCAGAAGGCTGCCACCGCTCCCTTGGACATGGATTCCTCTTAAAAATAAAAATAGGTTTTGTTTCGCGAGATCTGTGCACTTAAACTAAAACAGTTGAACTGTGGAACTCAATGGCTTTTCCTCAGGTTATAAACATCATTTTAATTGTTTATGAAAAAAAAGAACAAATGAACCTTCAAGCAACAAAGGGAGAAGGATTTGTGAGCGCCGTATTTGTCGTAAGTTTCTTTCTGCCATTCATTTGCATACAACGCGTTGGTACGTAGATCTACAAACATTTAGAGCTTACCCTTTTATTCATTAAACCGTAGTTGTAAGTTAAGCGTGCCTTGTGTGCATTCATGACAGCTGGAGGTGTGCGAGATACACGTGAGAAATAGGATAATTTGATCAAAATTTTTATATGTCCTTATGGATTCAACTTTCAGCTAGATATCTATAGGTTTTAGTGCTAGGCATCTTCCGCGAGAGATCGCCTGGGGAAGTACCACACCTTTGCCAAATACTCATTTGGGTGCAAATATTAGTGTGTTCCGGTACAAAAGGCACTGTTTCCAACAAAATTACTGGCCATATGAGACTTTAAAGCCGATGTCTCAGGGTGACGAGTGCAGCGCCGCGAAAGATTAGGCAATGCAAAGTTCTGAGTGACACTGTAACTGTTATGGGCAGGCGTAGCGCTTACCATCAGGTAAACGACTTTCTCGTCTCGTCACTGAGACAAATTTAAATAAAAACTTTTTCCAGGGACTGTACCGTGCAAAGGAAATGTCGTAACTGTGCTGCTGTATCTTGTTTCTTTGTCGAATGAGGTCGTGTTAATCAGGCCGCCCAAGGGCCTCTTTCGTGGCTTAATGTTGCCGTGTCTAAAACTTCATAGCCCCTTCCAATGTTGATTTAGGTAGGGTGTGAGCTGACAACACTGGTGTTGTAATTTTGACTTGTTGCCATCCTTGTTACTGTAGTTTATAACTGGTAAAACAAACACAAGTGTGATGAAAAGTTTATGAGTGGTCAGGAACGGTTTTCGATTTTTAATTTTATTTTTTTCGTGTCCGTTTCTGTGTTTTTTATCAATTTTAATTGGGAGAGGTTTTATGACAAGATAAAATATTGTCTTTAGAGTATTTTCGTTTCGTACCTTAGTGCTCTGAATATTATCTCTTTGGTCTAACTAATTGGTATAATTAATTGTTTTTGATTGGGGTCTTATATAGGCCAGTTATATAAAGAAAAAAAGAGCATTTATTATTTATTTATGATAAATATATAGATTCTAGAGAATCAGTGAGATCGTTGTTCCACAAACACTCAAAGATAAAGCAAATAACTATGTTTCACACAAATATTAGCAATGCGCGGAAATCAAACCTGCAACCAATAACAAAGTTTATATAACTGTACTCTACTCGTATTATTATATTTAATTTAATATCATTAGTTAAGTAGATCATAATTATTTTGACTTATTTTTTATTTTTCTCTATGTTTACGAGACTTATGTGTTTGATTTGTAAAAGTGCAATATTTTTGCCTACTTGCAATAAATGATTTGAGTTTTGACAATTAAGGTGGTTCGTTTGTTTTTTAGCGGGAAATTTAAATTTCCCACCATAACAGAAACGATCCACCTTAAGAATTCTGTGAACGTAGGTAAGTTGGTTTTGACCGGCATTAGTTATTCCAAAACTATCCACGTTAATCTAGATTCAGCGCATTAATTTCCTCTCAACAAATTCCATTTGTCACAAAATTAATGTTTATCGACCATTTGGTGTAATCTAGTTATTTGTGGTACTAATAAATGTCTTGTTAAGTGTTAAAGAGGTTAGCTGTAATATATTTATAATGGTAGTTATGCACTACATTAATAATTATTGTTAGACCTGTGGTCGGGGGGCATTGTATAGTGCTTGAAAATATTGTATGGCGCTGCAATTTTTACAGCCTGGTTTTGTTTGTTTCTTTTCTTAGATTCATAAAAAAACTACTTTAATATAAATAGATAAAAATAATAATTAACTGTGCTCAAAAGTCTGATTCTGGATTTGGCGAATAGGAATACTATTTCACGGTTAAAATGTTTGTAGACGTTTAATTTTTTATAAATTGTTATATTTTATTATCTAATCAAATTATTCAAATAAAGTATTATTAAATTTAATACAACTGCGCACTGCAATATTGAACTGCGCAGGACTACGTAACGTTAAATAATGTTTTTTTATGATTAAAGCCCTAATTCCACCATTACGAGCAAAGACACCAGACACAGAAGTGCGCAACCACCTTAAATGCGTGATTTCTGTGAATGAATCACGATTCATAGCATATCTAGACATTTTGTACAACAGGTGTAACGGATTTAAGCCAATGAATCATAGATATCACCTAGATCCAGCTCTAAGTGTTTGTTCGAGCAGCTGTAGGTTCCAGTTAGATTCATTTAAATTGACCTGGGTTAAATTGGCTGTTAATTGTAATTCTATATAGCTTTATATACAGGAACTAAGTGAGACCGAACTCGGGGTGTACCAGCGTGACTTATCGGAAGATGCGCGAGTTCGCCGATCAATCGAGGTGCTTAGGTTTGTGGTTTTTTTAAGGCTTCGCAGTTCACATATTACATTGTCAACACAAACGTCTTCGCAAAAACAGTGGCCACAAAGGGCTTAGTTAGTGCTGTTCCATTATATAAGTACCTCTAGTACCTCTTTTCAGAGTTATTCTACCTCAAAGTGAAGCCTCGTTAACTATTTACCAAAGCACTAAAGTAAAGTGTCCAATGTTAGCCGTTTTGTTACTTATTATTGTTTAAGCAACAAAGTTTGCATTTTGCTCAGCTTTTTATCGTCGATCTAAAATGGAAAGGCTGGTTGAAGTGTGAAATTTTAAATCTGTGTACTTTTATGAGGATGAACTTGGATAGTTTTTGTAAGGGGAAAGGTTTCCAATCACAATGAAACTCAGTTTAGAAGTGGGTTATCGTAGCGTTACGGATCACGAGTATGGATCGTACCAAACTGCAAACAGGCCAATAAAAGAATTGCCTAAAATAAACGTATAGATTTGTTGCCTATTTGCTTTTTTGTCCAATAATATGTGTACTATCTTGGGAATCTTTTGAAATCATTGCTACCTATGATTGAGATTGGGATTGGGATTGGAATTTGATCGGTGTCAAGTCCAGCTGGTCAGAGTGGTCGTGATTTTGCAGAGGTTGTAGATATTATATCGCTATTTCTGCTGTATCGTACATTATCTTTCTAATGTCTTCTCTTCTCTCTCACACTCCCTGAAACCACATAATTCGCCAACCCACCCCTAGCCCGCAACCCTAAATACCTCAATTGTGACGCGAGTGCCAATCTGACACATTTCCGTTCGCCGCCACAATCAACTGAGCCATTTGCTCCTATTGAGGAATTTCCTGCAATACTCCTGTTGTAGCTGATTGACAGGAGAATTCAAAACGGATTTTGGGAGAGATCTTCTAATTAGTTAACAACAGACAACTAGGAGATTTTATCAGAAATCTGAAAGAATACAAAGCTTTATACTGTATGGGATTTTTGAAGTAAAACTTCTTTACGCGCGCTTGACTTGGGGAGTAAGCTGGTGAATGCGTTACGAAAAACGTGATTGGGCGAGGCGAATGGAATTTGGAAGATAAATAATAAATAAAACTAATTAAATGATAAGTGATAAACTGTTAATTAGTGATTCGTTTTTTTTTCTGTGGTAACAGACAACTAGGAGATTTTATCAGAAATCTGAAAGAATACAAAGCTTTATACTGTATGGGATTTTTGAAGTAAAACTTCTTTACGCGCGCTTGACTTGGGGAGTAAGCTGGTGAATGCGTTACGAAAAACGTGATTGGGCGAGGCGAATGGAATTTGGAAGATAAATAATAAATAAAACTAATTAAATGATAAGTGATAAACTGTTAATTAGTGATTCGTTTTTTTTTCTGTGGTAAATGGTAAGTGGTAAGGTAAAGGGTAAGTGGTAAGTGGTAAGGTAAAGGGTAAGTGGTAAGTGGTCAGTGGTACGTGAAAAGTGCTAATTGGTAAGTGGTAATTCGTATATGGTAAGTGGTAATTGGTAAATGGTAGCTGGTATGTGGTAGGTGGTAACTGGTTACCGGACACCTGACACCTGACACCGGATGTTAGACATCTGACACCTGAAACTGGATGTCAGACACCTGACACCGGCTGTTAGTCACCTGACACTGGATGTAATACACCTAAAACCGAATATCAGACACCTGACACCGGATATCAGACATCTGATACCGAACATTAGACACCGGTTGTCAGTCACCTGACAGCACCTGACACCTGTTACTGGATACCAGACACCTGATACTTGATACCGAATACCGGAAACCGGGTACCAGAAACATGATACCCGAACCTGGATACCGGATACCAGACATCCGACACCGGATGCCATACACCTAACCCCGGATGTCAGACATGGATACCGGATACCAGACATCTGACACCGGATGTCAGACACCTTTTAACACGGATACCAAATTCCGGAAATCATATACCGGATACTAGATATCGGAACCCGGATACCCGATACCAGATGCCGGAAAACGGAAACCGGATACCGGAAACTGGTTACCGGACACCTGACGCCTGTCATCTGACACAGGACCCTGGACCCCAGACGCCAGACACCTGATACTGGATACCGGATACCGGAAATTGGATACTGGACACCGGAGACCTGACACCGTACAAACCGGACAAACCGAACCGAACCTAGAAAAAATCTGGGAACCTCTGTTCTAGACAATACCATAGAAATAATAATATGTAACTCATCTCAGTCACTTAACGGTGAACGGTTGGTGAATTTGTTTTATAAAATGATATCGTGGTTATCTGATCCAGGTTTACCTATTAACATGTTATTTTTAAATAGCTTTAGACTTCAGTCTTCATCATTGTGCTTCCCATTCATTAGCATTCACACGAGTTAAGTAATAATAAGCCAGCACCACACCGCCTGAGGCCCGGATAAATCAGCAGGACTGGTTGTCGATGGACTAACGGCAAATGGACTACTGGGGCGCGTTTACTCTAGGCGAGTTACTAAACTATAATTTAACTTGATCAAGTGATCTAAACTCGACGTGGAACTTGAATAAGAATTGAAGGGTGGTCGATCAGTCATTGCGGAGCCATATGTAAAGGATATAAGAAGGTTTGTTCTGTTGTTTCAGGATTGCTTTGGTCTACTTTTTTTTTGTTTAACCAAATAGCGGAACGAGTAAGTTGTTCACTTGATTGTAAGCGCCACGCCTGCCCATAACAGCTACAGTGCCACCCAGAATCTGTTGCGGCACTGCACTGTGCTCGTCAACATTAGACATAGGTTCTAAAGTCTCATATGCCCAGTAAATTTGCGGGAAACAGTGCCCTTTAAGCCGGAACACAGTAATGTTTGCATATTACTGCTTTGCGGATGAATATCTGGCCAAAGTGTGGTACTCCCCCAGGCGGCCTCTTGCAGAAGAGGCCGCCCACTACAAGCATGGCATAACGTAGTCGTTAAGTCATAAGTCTTTGTACATTATTATTATTTACTGAGGCACAACAGCTGTGTGTACGACTTGGTCTCTTCTACGAGCTCCTTCCATGTATATATCATTGCATGTCTAGATTCTAGCTACTTGCTTTCAACTCTCCTTCGAACTGTGTTCAGCTGAACAAGGCATAGCATAAGTAGCAGGTAAGCCGTTGATGATGAGCAGTGCTTGAGTCATTGTGGCAGCGCGTGTCCTGGTTGTTAAGCCTCTTACGTATTGTTGCTTCCCGTATTGTCTGGGATTTTAACCTGTTGAGGCAACAGGTTCCGCAAACGTATTTATGACTGTTCAGTTGTATCTGAAAGCAATATTTTATATTACTGATTCAAGTATTTGCTCTGAGTCTGGGTGTTTGTGGGACAATGATTTTCTTACTTCCCGATTCCTTAGATACAGGGAGTCTTAGTTAGGAGTCAGGCAGGATCTATGTTTGATATAGTGACGCGTTTTTTGTTTATTTTAAAAATGATTTTTTTGTAAATTACAGAGTAATGAAACGATCAAGTTGGTTAACTGATGGTTAGCGCCATGTCTGCTCATGACAGTGGCAGTGGCACTCAGTACTATCATGCAAAAAGGCGTCCTGGATGAGACATTGTGTATGAGTTATTTTGGCACTTGGCGGTAGAGTTACGCTTTTTTTAGGTGGAATAACAATATATTATCTTAGTAGTTTGGTAGTAAGAGCGATATCCTATTTGAAAATATAGTTTTTTTATAATCTATCACTGTTATGAAAATGTTGACATTAATTGACTGCGGAAACCGTGAGAACTACAACAATTTTCACATATTAAAGTCACTAGATAGTTAGATAGATAGATGGATAGATAGATAGATAAATATATAGATAGATAGATAACTCTTTATTCACCACAAAATGTATAAAGAACAGAGAAAAAAAGAAAACATAACATAAAAATCGGTACAATGGGCGGTCTTATCGCTTAAAGCACTCGTCACTGTTGACTGACAGTCTAATTTTCCTTGTCACCTTTACAAATTGGCATTTCGACACATTTTGTATCAACAATCGATTTCCTTTATTTCCGAAACAGAATTGCTGCCCCAGAGAGGGGAAAAGGTAATTGACAATATTTTGTATGGGAGACCTTTTCGTTCGGTAACGAATTTATTGACAAAGCGTATTTGAAGGCATGTTATGTTCTGATGGGCGGAGCCAGACCTTTTAGAATTCAATTTGACAGCTCTGAAATTATTCCTGTCCATAATAAACCTTTTAATACTGACAGGACACAGACTACAAAATATTTAACAGCAGTACTAAAATAAAAAAAAATACTCATTCCGACCATATACATAGATCTTGACGCCTAACTAGCATTCCCTGGGTATTAGGAACTACGAGGACCATGGTCCTGCAAACACCCAGACTCAGAGCAAATATGCGTGCGTCACACAAACGTTGCCCTGTGCGGGAAAAGAATCCGGAATACAAAGATCACAATCATCTACAATTAGTCACTGAGGAGTTCCATTACCTTTATCAACTAATAGGTAAACTCGCTGTCATCATAATATAGAAAAATCCTAATAAATTTACAAGCACGCAAAATCCTACTAATATTATAAATGCGAAAGTTTGTGACAATGGATGGATGGATGTTTGTTCCTCTTTCACGCAAACACCACTCAACGGATTCGAATGAAATTTGGAATACAGATAGTTTATAACCAGTATCAAGTAATAGGGTACTTTTTATCTCGATAGTATGTTCCCGTGGGACAAAGCGGGAACTACGCGGGTGAAACCGCGGGGCGCAGCTAGTTTCAAATAATTCCAACAACTGAAACTGAGTCAAAATTGAGTAATTATCAAGATTTGTTCCAACTATCAAATAAAGTTAAAATACAACTTTTAATTAAAATTTATAACTGTTTAGCGATTGTCGCGCAGACATTCCCGTTTTAACAATGATTTGTAAGCATTTTACTAACAATGATTTTGACTTCATTGGAATTGCCAGGTAATTGTTCAAAAATAATCTATAGGCTGTATGTCAAGCTCACTGTCGCGTTAAAGAATATCCAGTAAACCTGTAGTTATTTATCAATGGCAGCTATTGATGGGTGTACAGTCGCGTTCATTAATATTCGCGTGCTGGAAACAAAAACAAAATGGCGCGACGTCTCGGTGGCGACTTTTAATAGGGTTGTCTCATTAATCTATTGAGTACAATAATTTCGATAAATGTCACAGAAAATCCCGGAATAACCGATAGTAACTAGTATAATCAAAACGTAGTTGAATTAAAGAGCAGTGTGTCAGTTACACATGAGTCTACGTTTGGTTCAATAATAAAATAAATCATCCACCATTGAGTAGACTGTCGTTTTGATTGAAGACTTTAAGAGCATTAATGACATCAAAATTTTTTTATATGACTGAGTGACGCCTGAGCACCTGAGCGCGCCTGCCCATAACAGTCACAGCACCACCCAGAACCCTGCATTGCATAATCCTGCGCGGCACTGCACTGCGCTCGTCACAAACAATGCCCTTCAAACCGGAACCGCAGAATAGATAGTACTGGAACACAGTAATGTTTGCACACTACTTGTAAAACATTAGGGTCCAAGTGGTTTCTTGATAAAAAGAAAATACTTTTTTTTTTCCATTAATAGTGTCTGTATAATGTACTAGAAAAAAAAATTTTTTTTCTTTTAAGTTGTGATATAGGAATAAATGTTTTGTTCAACCCTACATTACAGAGAGCAGCAATTAAAACGAGTTTAAAATCTCGTTTAACTGACAAATTGCAATAAATAAGAATACTTAAATCTAAGCTGTGTGCGATTTAGTCACGGTGCTTTCTGCTAACCAGCTTTTACATGATAAAATATTATTGTAGACCCTCTAGAATCAGACGTGCGAGGCAAGTTTGTGTTAATTTTGTCGTATTTTTCTTATTCCGGTTGCTACTGATTGAAATCAGTAAGGGAAAAAGACGTGACTGTATGTATGTATGTATGTGTGTGTGTATGTAGTCAGAGCTATTTTATAATTTTCGCAGTGCCCATATACTTGGATGATTTGAATGGGCCTCCTCTAATAGGGTTGCAATGGCCAAATATTGGGCTGAAAATATCTAAAATTTTCCCCATACATGTATTTTTTAGCCATCGCATCGATACGACGTAGAAGTAGAAGTCAGGAAAGGCCCTAGGGTGGGCTGATTAGTTCCAACACAAAAGACCTATACAACCTCATTCGATAAATAAACAAATGAATTCAAGGACTGAAAAAAGTCGCTGAACGCCGGTGTTAAAAAAATCGTGTGCACTTAGAAAGTCATCGCTATAATGAACAAAATTCGCTGAACATATGCCAACCTTTAACTTACAACGCGTTATTTTTTTTTAATTAGCGTACTTAATACTACTTGGTAATAAAATAGGCAGTTTTAAGGTTAGGACATTATCAAAGACTTTTGTCACTGACTGTAGCACTAGAAAACAAAAATTCCAAAAGCTTGTTTCATACAGAATGTATTATAGATAATCATAGTGTTTCCTAATAATAGGGTTCAGCTGTAAATAAACTCATCAAGAACACCTTCTCGCCTCAATTATAGCAACAGTTAAATTGATATACTTTTAGTTTATTTCTTACTATTATCAAACCTTTTGAACATAAAATGACTGGAAGTGTTGAAGATTGCATACACGCCATTAAAACATGGAAGCTTGTTCAGATGTAATTAAAAGTGTAAATAATGACTAGATAACGAATGATATAAATATAAAAAAGGGTAAATGACAGGTTCAACGCAACACCTGCAAAGTGAGCTACTTTTAGAAGCTTTTATTATGTTTCATTTTCTATTAGTTGTTCAGTTCAAATTTCACAAGTAAATATTAAAATATAGGTTGAAAAAAGTAAGTGGTTTTTCTTCAACTAAATTTACAACTGAACTCAAATTAAGTGGTGCGTGCCTGTCGAATTCCAATGACTATATAATACTATGGTAACAGCGAGCTGGTGTGATGGTAGAAGATGGTCAACAGGACTCATTGAAATTGAAGGTGGTTGGGCTGTTTTTGATCGTCCGGTTCATCATCCACTTAGGCCACGAAGGCGGTAAAAAGAATCCAAAATTCAGCGAAGTCACGCAATGTTCTATTAGAAAGCTGAGTAATTTCCACATAGAGGCGGGAAGGCAATAATTTATTCATAGAATTTCCAGTATACTAGTTACCGCTGTAGTTTGAAGTTTACGGAATAAAGGAGACCGGCAGCTTCCCATACAACCGTTGGTCTGAGATGTAAACCTGTGGGATATGGCGTTTTAAAATGAGGATTACCATATTTAAAACTTTTGATTAAACTTTTTTCCTTGATCTTTTGATTATGGAGATATATTGATATCAAGAGAGGAAAAATATTCTAACATTGTCAACATAAAAATCGATTTTCATGTTCAAATAAGGGAGATATGTATAAATTAGAGTCAGATTGAAAAAGAAAACGTTGAAAATATGAAACCCTTGAATTATGTTAATAGATGACACTGAATGCACAAATCAGGACGTCTCCTTTATGTTGTCAGTATCTATCGAATATTTATTATAAAAACTCACTTCTGGAACTCTTTTCACGATATCGCAATATTTCTTACGCCTTCTCGTCGCCTAAAAATCAAGTTTTTTCTTAAGTGTAGAGTCGAAAAAGAAAAACTTCACTCCTGTTCTAAGCTTTTATGCTCATAAATGGGATAGTAACCATGTCAAACCATAGGTATTGTATGAGTCATGAAATACTAATTATTTTAATAGGACATAGGGCAAGTATTTCATAATTATCATAGCTTAATAATTATTTTATTTATTATCTTATTATTATTCTAATGGTGTGTGTGTTTTTCTATGCCATTTTATCCGTAGAGTTGAACTACCGACACTGCTCTAAACTCTCTACTCTCCCAAGTGTCGCTATTGCATGTTTATCATAGCAGAATATTATTAAATCGTTCACTAGTGTGTGTGCCAGCTTTTCCATAGAGTTCAGTCACTGTCTGACACTGCTCTAACTATTAGACCCTAGACTCCCCAGTGTCGTAGTTGCTCTAGGCAGCTATCCTGCTACCTATTACGTCATGACACGTCCAGATGTATGATTTGTATGGAATTTTAATAAAGCATTATGTATGTCTCGGTAGTTACCGTATCGATGTATCAGACAAGTCGAGCTAGTTGAGAATTGAGGTAAGTTCGTTTTGATTGAAAGTAAAGATTTTGAATGGTATTATGTAATTTTTTAAACAGTGACGGTGAATCAAAACTAATTGATTCATAAAAGAGTGCAATCAATAGTTAAGTTCAATATGCAATAAATTAGTAAAAAATACAACTTCGCTTAACTTAATAACCTTTTTTGTAACTTAGTAGAGTTTATTTACAGAACTCCAAACATAGTTATTAGATAAAATTAATATAGAAATAAAATTGAACCTTAAAAATCTAACAAAAGTGTTTAAGAGGCATGATGCCAATAATTTGGGCTGCATTTCCAATTTTGAATATCAACAAACAATTCAATTTTAATGTTTTAGATATAAACTCCTTATTCATAAAAAGTTATGTGACGTTTCATAAAATCGCGCACTACAATTTTGTGGTGCGCAGTACTAAGTGAATTTCGATAACTTTTTATGAATAAGAGGGAGAAAATATCGGTTTATTCCAATTAAAATGAAAAATTGCAATCCTTACACCTTTTGAAGTCTGTTAGCACTTGGTTATTCTTAAAGAAGAGTATTGTATACTCTTTTTTCTACTTACCGGAAAATTAGACAAAATAGACTTACGCCATGAGGCTTCAGACGACAACACGTCATGTTCGCAACCAGTTTTCTGTATCAATCATGTCACGTCACAATATTACGGGATATTGAATATTGTTGAACAGTGTAGTCCAAGAAGTTGTTATCGGAAAATGGAATCTGTAAATATATGGTATTAAAAAACAAAAGTAAAACAAAACCCTCCTTTGGACAGTCAGGTAAAAATATATATATATAGACATAAAGGGCTTAAAGACGTATCTTTCTGATGATCGCTGTCGAGTTTACCACAAGTATCTAAACCTCATAGATGGCATTGCAGTTGCTTTCAAGAGTAGCAGTGACGTTTCCTAGCATGTAACTACAATGCTCATAAAAACTAAAAGGTTTCTTTCACAAAAACTTATCACATCGCGTTTCTGCGGACACACTCTCTTTTCGGTGAAGGAAAACATCATGAGGAAATCCACATACCGGACCAATCCGGGCCCCCGTGGTGGATTATGGCCTAACCCTCCTCACGAAAGTGAGGGGAGACCCGTGCTCAGCAGTGGGACGATATGGGTTGATGATGACGATGTGTGACAAAAGATTTAACGTACACAGGCAATTTTAAAGGCAAAAATAAGAGTATTTCTCGTTTCTTTCTCCATAGCGTTGAGAGACTGGCTTCTAAGTATTTCAGTACTGGTTTCGCCCTTCCCCCACCACTTCAACGCTTGATTAACCTCATTGTCTCCATAATAACAATATGGTCACGACACCAATAACCCTCTCCCTCATCAATTCACGTCCAAAACAAAAAGTGGACGCGCGGAACTGTATCAAACCAAAAATAAATCAAATCGACCCAAAAATCTGCGCTTTCGGCAAATTTCGACCATTATCGGATCGGCGGCGGTGCAAAAAGAACAATTTGGGCCACTATAATAGGGTTGTCAATTATAAGCTTCTTTATGGTAAACGTGCACTTATTTCAAAATAACTATTTCTGGCTTTTCTCGATTTTGTATAATTATATTATTGTTTAACCGTGACCTGAAAATATTGTAAAGAATTTTCACAGGTTTTCTATTAAATGAAATCTACAAAAGGTGTTTACGAAATTACAAGGGCTGACTATATATATATTTTTCTCTGATTTAGTTATTTTATCTGCGCTTATTCTGACCTATGAAGATAAACTATGAATCAGACATATTTTATTTGACGCGTATAATATTCTCTATTTATTTTGTATTGGTTATAAGGTGTTTTTCACAAAATAGTGTAATAGTTTTCATGGCATTCAGGTCATAGTTTAACAACATTTAGGTAGGTTTAAAAGTAGTGAATTTTTTTACAGGAAATTCTCGCTTAAATTCCTCTCCTATAATATGTGTGCCAACCCTAACACCAGCTCAACGTATTTTTTCCCCAAGTCCCGTAAGGCGGTACTTGTTGATTGTAATTGTTGCATTCATTGTTCTCGTGGAAGATAAAGCCGCAACAAGCTTTTGTGTTTAATTAAAATTTTGCTCAGTTCATGAGAATTCTTCGAGGGTAATGATATAGGAAAGTACTTTTAAAAATGTTGAGAGAAATGCGACGCGGTGTGAGGTTAATGTTGGTGAACTTTTGGTGCACGATTGTTGGAAATGAGGTGAGAAACATGTTAAAAACGAGAAACGTAAGTGTGTAAATAACAATGGAAGAGAGCCTTGTTCATTATTATAACCCAGTTTAATCAGGGAGTTTTGGCGGAAAACCGAAAATGTGAAGTTGGTGTATTTTTATTTTTTTCTGAATCTTGTGTGTCTTCTGTAATGCGTAATATTAACCATTGTGTTCGTTAACGTGTAAGCGAATGATACAAATCCAAAAAGCATGCCATTTCATGTTAGACGACGCCGACATCGACGCCGACACCGACACCGACACCGACACCGACGCCGATGCCGACAACGACGTCGACACGGATTGAGTAAATTATCCCGATAGTATGTTCAAGTGGGACAAAACAGGAACTACGCGGGTGGAACCGCGGGGCGCAGCTAGTAGTCTATAGTTATAATAGCCGTTAGTTACTCGCCTACCAGACCACAGCAATTGTTATTAATTGTCTACTAATTTGAACACCGTGTGTGGTTCAAAAGCCTTTCCCAATACACCCACCTTCATTAGCGTCATTCAAAACTAATTTACTAATACGATAATGAGACATTACAAATCATTTTATCTATTTGTATAAAATGGTTTATACGTCGTCGGTAGCGGCTGAAGTCGCCGAAGGCACTCGGTAATTGTCGGGAACACCCGAGCGCGCCCGAACTTGCCCGAGGCAGGCTCGAGATTTGATAGACGTTAATTATTCCCAAGGTATAAAAGACAAAGTAATTATATTGTGTTAGGCTTGTTGGCATTATGGTGATGTGAAAACGTCCTAAGGTTGCAAATTAGTTTTACGAAAAAGGCTCCTTATTATCCATCTTGTAGTGGTAGGCCACTTCTGCAAGAGACTGCCTGGGAAATACCACACTATCGCCAGATATTCATCCGCCAAACAGTAGTGTGCAGACATTACTGTGTTCCAGGTTAACATTTTCAGTGCTGAGAACAGGACTGTCGTGTCTTTCACAACTTGCCACGAGTACGGGAAAACACAAATGTTGTGTTTGTTGTATGGAAAAAAAAAAAATGGAGCGTGCAGAGCCGCACCCGTGGCTAGACAAGCAAAACGGCTCAGCAGTCAAAATGTAGTGTCAAAGGGCACTGTTTCTAGCGAAATAACTGTATGAGACTTTAAAACCAAAGTCTGAGTGTGACAAGCCCAGTGTAGTGTCGCGCAAGATTATCGAATGCAAAGTTCTAGGTGACAATGTAACTGTTACGTGCAGGCGTAGCGCTTACCATCAGGTGAACGACTTGCTCATCTAGTTACTCAATAAAATAATAATAAACATTTTTAACATAATGACGTCTTGAAAAGCAACGACATCTACTAATTCAATAATACATCTTAATGCGATGTGTAAAGTTTAATCTCTCTAAAAAGATTAACAATTAAATATTGAACTCTAGTTCCTCAGATACTAATCTTATATAAAAGCTAGACTCGTAAAGGCAAGAATAAGCATCGAGAATAGAAAACTAACGATAAAAATACAGTTCCAATAAAATTATACAATGTGGACACACTTGCAAGCAAGGACGCGCACAAGTTCTGCAAGTAGTGAAGCGCCGCCAATAAAAACAGTTTTTTTTAGAATAACATTCGACACTTGGTGTTTAGTAACGGTGTCGTCGAAAGTGGTAAACATGCTAAGTCTAAAATAGGACTGGCTTTCGACAACCATTTGCGGACATATACAGAAAGGAGCTTGACGAACTGTTGTGTTATGGTTTTCTTTTGGGCTGTTGTAGGTAAACCTGAAAGTCTAGCTTGGCTCTTAGCAAGTGACAATAAATTCATATTCAGTAATTTATTTCATCATACATGTAATAATATTATTCCATAGCTCAACCTTCAGAAGAATGATAATTTTAAATAGATCAACAATACCGCCGTTGCTTCAGCATAATATCAATTAATGAATCAGAATCAGAATCAGAATATATTTATTGTATAAATTGTGTACATTATGCTGTTGTTATTACAATAAGAAGTTTCAACAATAATCAATGTTAATCTTTTGCTAAATCTGAAGCTAGAATATTATTTTTCTATAACTCGGGTGTATTACAGTTTAAAAAATGTTGGTATGTGGGTATTGTACTACCCTTGTTTACCTATTGTAATTCTTCTGTACTGTGTTTATTTTTGTTTCTGGTGTACAATAAAGAGTTTTTCTATTCTATTCTATTCTATGTTGGATTTCTCCTCACAAATGTGAGGGGAGACCCTTGCTCAGCAGAGGGCTGATATGGGTTGGCGGTTATGTTGAGATTGGGATTGAGAGGCTTGTAAATTAAATGCACGCTATCAGAAGTAAGACAGTTTACGTCCATTAGTTCGTCGCCAATTTAAAGAACCGTATGTCACAACCTCGCCGACAGACGATGGTGTAAAAACCTTATTTTATTTGTCCTCCAGTCAGTTATACCTTTCATAGGACGATTAAAGCTGAGCAGCACTCCAAGGCACCGCCTCGCAGCCCTATTTTTAGCATAACACTGACAGGAGTTGCTGCGCTTTACTTTCGATTCTTATATTGTGTCCTTCAAATTGCCACAATCCTTTTTGTATACTTGCAACAATGTCAGCTTAATAATTTGCTGCCAAAATAAAAAATAAGTATTAAATTTCATAGTTGTCTGGAAGAGATCGCTCTGAGCGATAAGACCGCCCATTGTGACACTAATTGTAAAACTTGTTTTGTTCTAGTTTTAAGTTTTCTTTGTTCTGTGGTGTTTCAATAAAGAGTTTATCTATCTATCTATCTAAGTTTCAGACAAATTGAAATGGAGGCTCTCATTACCGGAGGCAAAGACCCATTTAATTCCCAGCATTCGTCTCATTCGCACAAAGAACATCAATCCGTCTTTTACTCATCATGTCGCATTCTTCCTCAATCTTATTTTTCACGCCTCCTCCACATTCATCGTAGCAAAGTGGCTTTCTATAGCCAACTCTTCGCCTCTTCAAAACCACCACAAAATATATCTAATTATATATTATCACAGAATTATCTAATACCTCTAAGTATCTACTAATTATCGATTAAAATGGCTTCTCTAGTAGTGACAAAAGTCCACTAGCTTTTATGTCCTGACCTAAGTACTCATAAGTTTTACGATGTCCATAGAACTAAAAGTTTCAACTATTAATATTAAATTAAATATTGATTATGATTATAATATGTTTCCAACTCGTTCAGTTACGACGATCATTAAAAACCGTTATAAAATAAGTAATAGTGTTAAAATTAATGAATATGATATTATTTTTCGAATTATTTTTAATCGGCAGAGAAATGGGAGATCAATATAGTTCTTATTACTGTATAAAGACAATAAAAAAGTTAATGTTTACATTTTTAGTGTAAACAAAGGTATAGACAATCTAAATTCTCACAAATCATCATTTATTTTTAATTTTAATTATATTGTATTAATGGTAAAATTATTAAATGGCAGTAAAAGTAGATTACCTAAGTACATTATTATCTATTAATTTTAGCAAAGGGAAAACATGCTCCAGCTTCTGATAAGAACGTTTGATATTAAAAGTGAATAAGAACTACGAAATAAGAACAGTTTTAAAGCAAGCCAACACATTTGAATCTCTCATTCCAGCCGCACCATTAAACTTTAAAAGCTAATTCTAAGAATTCCTCACAATTTTTTCTGACAAAAGGGTAAACACAACGTATGCGGCAAACCTGTAAGCTTAGCCATACATTTTTCAAAATGACACATCACATCCATCGTTTGGTTAAAACAAACAATGAAATATTGTCGAGAATTACCGGCGATTGTCGGTGAGGCCAGTGAACAGAGGAATTTTATCTGAGAGTTGATAACAGGGTAAATTAATTGTTTGTGACCATGTTCTTAATTGGATGAGGTAGCTGGTATGGTCTTGGCGCAAATCTGAGATGCCTCAAAGTTCAGACGATTTATTTTGTTTACAAAAGAAAGTAGATGAGTAAGAAATGAAGTGCTTCTTTGGGATAGCGATTTATTTCGTTAGTGGTGGTTTCTTTGATCCGGCTCCGTTTGTCCACCTGCAGCATTTGACAAAAAAAAAGTAACGAAAAAAAAATTAAAAAGTTCTTAAATAAATGTGACCTCATCGGAAATTAGACTAAACATTTATATTATCATTCATATAATATATTCAATATAATTATGTTTAACACTTCACGATGCATGCAAATACATCATACCTACTATGAAACCTGCGTAGGCCATGTGTTGTTTTCCTCCGAACAAAAATAGCTTATAAAATTGGATTAGCAGATAATAGTGATTCCACGAAACCATTAAGCTAAGCTGACCTCAAATACAAAATGTTAGTCTAAAATTTTCCCACTCAAATCAAAAGAAAAACACTTTTCACTCATCAATCAATCACAAAGTAAAGAAGATCGGACCACAACAAGAAAATCAAGTCGACATTACCGCATTCTAACCCCGACGACACCTGGACACTCCATAAAAGAAGCTTATTTGACAACTCACATATACAAAAGATCGTTAGGCAGACGCCAAATGTGTGTGTGAATAAAGAAGCATACTACGCGATCAAAACAAAAGACAACCCGCTTGTATGAAGGTTTATACAAATCGTTTTTCCAATAAATTTTATTGTGGATGTTTCAGTATCGATTGGGAGCGCGTAACACGGCATCCCTCGATATATCAGTCCCGCCAATCGTCCTGCCGATTGCGGGTAGAGGTGAGGCGACGCGAATTGCGCGGCGTGGAGACCTGGAGAGTGTCCAGTCTTTATGTATTACTACATTTATTCTGTGCCACGACACGGAACCGACCGCGACAACGGTTAACCAGCCTACCTGCCCGACCACAATGGCATCTAGCATCGTATAAAAATATCGAGTCGCTTCACTGAGCCTTATATGCAGTACAATGGTCGACGTGCTTTGCGGGACAGGGGATGTAGGACGTAACGGGCTAGGCTTTCGCTGATTGAAGAGACTGACGAGCTTCAAAACTGTCATTAGGGTTTTTTTCCATGCGAGGCAGCTTGCTTATCAGCGTAGTACTGTCGCCGTAATAATCGTAGTAGTCACCCTCGTCAATTATATCGCTAATTTTGACAGCAATAACGTCGTTCAATAGCTAACATACTTGAGGTTCTTAATACTTCGACTGCGGAGCCGATTTTCTTGTCTAGCTACGGTTACGGATCTGCACACACCGTTGTTTTCCTGGACCGCTAACACAATTGTTGTGTTTTCCCTTACTCGCGCCAAGTTATAAAAAACAGAACCGTTGAGTTTTCAACAGCGAACGTGTTAAAGAGCTTTACGTCAAGGCCCTCCCCACCGCTTTTCTTAATAATGAAAGGAAGGGCAAAAAAAATTGGCTTTTCTATATTTGAGGCCCAGCTGTCACCGTCATTGCAAGTTTTGCAACTTACGCGAAGCTCACCAAGTTACGTCCTCGGGCATTGCGTGTTGCGCTGAGAAACGCGAAAATCACTATTTATTGTCTAAGTGACGAGCCATAAATCGACAGACAACCTGACTGTGCCCATTGTCCGCCATCTTGCTTTTATTGGTTGCAGTATATTGAATACCGCCTTTGCAATTGTTGAGTAAATGCGTTTGCATGACGTTACTACATATTTAAAATTCAATTTGTTCGTGTAGTATGTTTGCTTGAAAGGAGTGGAGGATTGTCGTTTGAGTGTTAACATCTTTTTTACGAGATTTTGATAACTCTGTTACTTGTGGGTAGGAATTAGATAGGAATGTATCCATACGGTCTGGCTGTTAACAGTTCGTAATACTCAATGAGGAATTCTGATGAGAAACCCAGCCGAAAAGTTTTTCATTTCTGGAGCTTGAGTTTCTTCGTGGATTAACAAATAGCAAATTATCAACACGAACAAAATGATATTATAGCACACGAAACGTGTCATATCGTGTTCTATTAAAAACAAATGAATGAAGTTCAGAAAGCAACCATCATTTTAATGAATCGTGACGTTGCTTGTGGCTTGATTAGACTGCTGATGACCTTACTCGACATTTTTATCATTGTTAACAAAACTTGAAATATTGTACTAAAACTAAAGGACTTTGGATTTACTAGAACCGTGGTCTCAGAATAACCTGGACTTCAGCTTTATAGTTCAGAATCAAGCTTTACAGTTAATTGGCTCATCACTGACTTATCCACGAAGGCTATTTAAAGAAGGACTAATGCTGGAGGTCTCTTACCAATTTTGTCAGTGTAAAAAGCGCTTTGTCAAAATGTAATTGTGTAAATGTGTACCTAAGATCTCTAAGAAGGCATGCACAAGGATTTGTCTCACCTCTATTACTTCCAAACCCAGTGTTATATGTTATTCTCCAATTCAAATGTAAATGATATTTCGTAACTAAAGCCGATGGTAAGTGCACCTTCACGTTAAACTGCAAAACACATTGTTGCGAAATCCCAAGTTATGTAAATTCTATGTATCTAGGTTTATAATAGGTATTGTGTTTGCAAATGAAACTTGAATGGGACATTATGTTCAGGGGCGTAATGAGGACCCATTTTGGAGGGAGGAATGGGGGCGGGGATCTCTTAACTTAACTCAGCTTATTTATTACAAGTAGGCAAAAAAACAACAACACACACAAGTAAAGGACTTAAGTGTTCTACATAAAGAAAAATAAAACATAAATCAGATAATATTATTATGATCTACTAAAGTTATGTTAACGGATTATGATGGTTTGAAAAAGGAAACCTCGCTTTTAAGTGGTGTTTCATGCCTGAATCTCGCCTAGGAAAAGGAAACTCCATCAACTCCACCAGTGCTTCAAAATAAGAAAACTCGAATCGTCATTTCTCCACGCCGAGATGCTTTTGCTGCTAATGAAAATTTGGTTTTGTTTGAAGTTTTGATTGTATAGAAGCAACATTTTTATGCTGTATCACTTGTTTTAAGTGAAGGCAGTAAGGTTGGTATTGTGTTATATGTGGAGTAAATAGCCCCCAATACTCTCTACCTTGAATACACTCATGTCTTTTCGCTAAGAGGCGCTTTATCGTCGATATCTACATAATAATCAGTCGTTGTTTTTATAGCTGATCCGTGTTCGCATTCTCATCTCAAGTTCTCAATACTATCTTTTATGAGGATTAATCCAGAAATAACGGTGCTATGTATTGAGAAGGATTACATAAATAACACACCAATTACCTATTGCACCACTGTTGGGTATTCTTACTTTACACCGTAGATTATTTATTTTTTATTTGACTGAGTGACGAGACGAACAAGACGTTCATCTGATGGTAAGTGCGACTTATATTAGTAACTGAAAGAGCTCGTGTGTGTTCACATGGATGTCTAACAGAAGAGATATATATAGAGAGAGAGAGAGATGAGCATTATAGTATAATCCCATTTAATTCAATACATATTAACCAAACTGGAGACTGGATTTAGATCATTTTGGACACAAAATGAGCCTACCGATGTCGCAAGATTCCGAACTATTTATTTAATAATATGTTTATGAACACGTGGAAACATAAACATTAAATGAAGGGGGGTTAACGTTCAAGCATACTACATTATCTTAGGAACATACAATTTTGGGCTAGTTCCAAAAACTAAGGCGTTATAAATAAATGTGTGCGATTCATTGCTGAACAAGGCCCTATAACCCCTGACAAAGGGGTCCGGGCAAAAACAAAGGGCCATAGTTAGGGCAGCAAGGGCAGAGCAATATGGCTGAACAATGGCCAATTAACGCTGGCCACAATTAAATCAGACGGGATGTGGAGGCTGCCTTGGAATCTATAGAGATGATAATACCAACTATTAACTATTATCAGAACAGTTTTTAATCAACTATGATGAATGATTTTCAAAGAGATCTGCAATGAAACATCTATTGTGAAAGATTCTTAGATGGCTGCAAATTTTTGTATCTGTCAATCGCCAAAAGAGATAAGCAACGTCGACAACACTACAGATCAACCAACTCATTTTTAGAGTTGAAAACATGGAACTCTGAGAGCTAAACTTAATGCTTAATTATTTCACTTACGTTTCTCAGATTGTTAGCGTATTAACTTGGATGCATCATTTCACGATTCGGTTATCCCAACTCTATACAGTTCCCATAATAGCCCGATACTATCCGACTCCCACACGTATCCCCGAAGTATTGTTCCGCTCAATCGAGCCAACTTATTATTACAGATAATACCTTATTTATTAACAACAAGCTCGACAACGGACAATGTACTTGGACGTTAATGAAATTTACCTCATTGTCTTAGCTTGATCACAGAATAAGTAATAGGTACAGCCAAGGAAGTTTTACTAAAGTAAATAGAATCCATGCAAAATTGGCAACTGGTCACTTCACTTGTTTTTTTATTTATTTATTCATAAACAACCACAACATCCTTACAGTATCTAAGCACCAATGCCATGTTATGGTTTTATACACCTAACCGTCCTTAAAGCTTTCGAGCCATGATATTACTTAGTAGCATTAGACAACTCCAAAGACAAGCTGATCACCTATCTCGTGGACCATACTTGAAATAATAAAAACCACGGCAAGTTTTCTGTTTCACTCACTCTCGTGTACGCTGTATTACTTATTGGACGTGAATGAAAGAGCTGTTAGACATATGTTGCCTTTAATTTTCCTTCTATAGCTTTAATTATAGCTCTGTGTGTGCTAGGAACAAAACGAAGCGGTCGCGGGGCTGTATGATACAAAATTAACAACTGACCGACGAGACGAGAAGATTGCTCGCCTGATGGCCACCTGTCCATAACAATTACAGCATCACTCAGGACTTCGGGCCTTTGGGCGGCCTTTCAAATCCTGTCACTACCTCATTCGATAAACCACAAATAACGTAGAACATTGGATTGAAAGACCTATGAGATGGCGGGACGAACTTGACACCTTTTGGCTGCTGAAAACACAGACGTTGTGTTATGTATGACTCTAAGCGGGTGTGGGAAAACGCGCCTGTTGCGTTAGCGCAGCTTACTTGCCGGCTGTGTGGCGAAACACAGACGTGTGTGTTTAACGCGGCGCTACTACAGTGCGGCTCACCATTGCTGGAAAACACACATGGTCCGTAACGGTACCCAAATATAAAAACCGGTTCAGCAGTGAACGTGTTAACAATCAATGTTCAAATGGTAATGTTTGCAATGCTTGGTTTTTTAATATCTGCCAAAGATATCATTTGAACTAGGTTTAATTCTGCTTAGCTTAATCTTAGTCTCGAAGTGAACTAGAATAAACAATCTCCATAAAAAGAGAACCCTGTATCATCATTCTCGTGGTACTCATCAATTCATTGACCTGTATGTAAGCATAAGCAGATTACCACCAGGAATGTCATCCAGGATCAGCCGCGATAATAACTTCAAGTTAACACTTACTATAAGGAAGCCGTAACTTAACTCTAAGGACAAAAACTGTAATAGATTCCAGCTACCCTCTCTGAAACCTGCCTTTTCTCGAAGCTAAAACATAATCATAATAATTAACTTTTACAATAACCCGTGTTATCAAGCGGACGAAGCTACTGTTTTTTACATCAAAATGGTAGTGACAATCATATTCTATTCATATTTTTAGCAACCACGGCTTGGTTTGACCCAATAGACCACCTTAATTCTAATACAAACCCTTCAATGTATGTTGTGTGATTTCGAAGTTGTGTGTAGCTAGGGTTGTGATGGTAGAGTTAAGTGTCAGCTTAAAACCAGTTAGGCAAATTATCTGCGAGGAATCAGTGAACGCACCTGCCGACCTGTCTTTGGGAGTGCATGCATGAGACAATCGCTGCATTGTTTTATATGATGTATGGGTAATGTATGAAAGGTATTATGTAGGGAAGAATTACATTAAGAAGTGTTATTTTTGCATCGGTTTTCCATCGGTCCGCGCTTTGGCGGGTACATCCGTCGCGTTGACTCCAGTTGCTGTTGGAGTTGTGTTGGCAGGCGTAGCGCTTACCACCAAGTGAAAGATTTGCTCGTTTCATTACTCAGTCAAAAATAAAAGATGCGGTCGATTGATATCAGTCGCTTAAAGCCATGGCCCTTTTATTTTATCAGAATCTAAATTAAAGAGATTTAGGTTTATCTAGATTTACAATAAACATATTTAAATGTTGGTCTTAACACTTTCACTACTTAGCCGATTTGCTTGTCTAGCCACGGGTGCGGCTCTGCACGCTCCATAGTGTTTTCCCATACAGCAAACACAACAGTTGTGTTTTCCCGCACTCACGGCAAGTTATGAAAAACACGCGACAGTTGTGTTTTCAGCACTGAAGGTGTTCATTTCCAACTTTATAAATATTAGTCTCATATAAATATATTTAACACTAGCTACACCCCGCGGTCACACCCACAGACTATTATCCCGCAGGACCCGTTCATATTTACCGGATAAAATGTATCCTATATTCTGTTCCAAGATCTAAATTATTTGGTACTAAATTTCATCAATATCCGTTCATCCGTTTCGGCGTAAAGAGGGAACAAAGACACACACACAGAAGTACACAAGCTTTCGCATTATTAATATTAGTGAGATGCTTAATTGCCCAATTATACAATAAACGGACAATAACAAATGCACCGGATACAAGCCTCGAACATAACCCTGCATTTTTAAAACAAACAATATATTAAGGTTGGTTACACACTCGGCTCTCGAGAGATTTTTCAATCAGCCACGCAGCATGATACCTAATTAAAACTATATCTAACGAACTATGAACACTTCGCTGTAATCGAATATGTTAAAAAAAATGTAAAAATATCGTGACTCCGGTATAATGGAATGAATAATACATATCTAATTAATAAGAAGTTATTGGTTTGGAGAAATGCAATTATTTGTATTGTGTTAGATTAAGTGGATTATGGCACGAACCTATTATTATTTGAAGATTATTTATGGTTAATTAAAATGTAATTATAATTAAAAGTGTTATGTTTATGACGTTGGTAGGTATATAAATAAACTTCTTGGATAAAACCAGTCACAATAATAAAGTATTTAGCCCTAGTGCAGCCAACAATGCAAATGTTTCGAGTTTTCAGAAATAAAAACCCCGAGATATCATTTCCGAAAAAAATATTAAAAATTATCGTGTATCACAAAATTATACAAATAAATTATAATATTTAATCGAATTCTAATTTCGAGTTGAGCTTTTACATAACTACTCTATCAATAAGCTTTTTATTTAACTCACGATTTTAATTAAGACTATGATTTTCATGATAATTATAAATTCACCGAAATTGATTTAGTCAGTTTCACTTAGCACGAACTTGCTTTTTAACTTGGTTAAATTAGTGAGTAAAAATGCTGTCTGAATGTCAATAAATGTCAGAGGAGTCGAAACATCTATGTTAGAGCCTAGATCTTCTAAAAGTAGAGTAGGTAATAGGGATTATATTACGGAGGTGATTTAATCGGAACCGAAGCGGAGTCGGAGTTTTTTGCAGAGTCGGAAATTTGGTTTGGCGGAGTCGGAGTCTGAGTCGGAGTCGGAGTCGTACTCAGACGCAGGGTCGGAGCTAGTGGCAGAAAAGAGATACGTTAAGAGCAGACATGATAAATTGAAATAGTTTCAGCACTATTCAATCAGCCTGTTTCATTTCAATTAAACAATTATAAACTTCCATGAAATTGGCAAAAAATAATCATATTTTTAATAACAGTTAGCAAATTAAATCAAATTAATTGACTCCCATAGGAGCGAGACCTCCGATTAAAAGCTCCGATTTAAAAGTTTTGAAGCGGAGATGTAATATCAATAGAAATTCTGACTTATCGGAGTCGGAGTTGAAGCTTCGTAATACCTTTAGTAGGTAATCTCATAGTGGGGCTCCGAGAATGTACTAATCAGTAAATTCTGTAGTCTTTGTAAAACAACGCCCTTTATATTACTTAATACGATATAACTCTCTGATCTACGTCCATGTTCAAATATTAACTGTTATTTATATCGGAACTATATTTTTCAGAATATTTTCATATAATTCCCAGTTGGGTTCGCTTGTCCGTTGATTTTGATTAAACAATCCAGCTATTAGGTATTTTGTACTATGAGTTTCAAAACTTTCGCGAATTAATTAATAGAATAGAATAGAATAGAAAAACTCTTTATTGTACACCAGAAACAAAAATAAACACAGTACAGAAGAATTCATAATAAAATTTAATAATAATAAATTTAATTAATTAATAATTAAATAAATAAATTATTTAAATTAATATAATAATATTTTATATTAATATTCTTAATTATTAATTATTAAATATTTTTTTTAATAATTTTTTTAATTAATAATATTTACTACATATAAATGTGTCTTATATACGCTTAAATTAGTACTACCAAAATATAACCCGTTTGAATCTAGTAAATAAGTATTGTACTATCCTCTTCAGGCTCCTGTTTTGCATCTTTTATATTATTCGTATTCAACTATGAAGAATTATAATATATTTACATTAATTGACGTTAAATATTAAACTTTTTAACTTATAGCCTATAAGGTTCAATCAAAATCAAGCCATTTTATAACTTCAACGAACACAATAATTAGAGTTGTGTTCATTAAATTTTTGATGTTTCATAATTAGCCGTTCACGACGAATCAATTCTTCATAATGATGTTTAGAATTATGCAGATTAGAATGCGTTTTAGCATAAGAAAGAATATTAAGTCATGAATATTAATTTTGTTGGAATACGTAATAGGCGTGGGAAATACGCAACGTAAGAACTCGTTTAGATGTGGTTCTTGTCATTCTGATTTTCCTGTATTTCTCTCTATAAAACGATAATTGTTTCTTAACTATTATGTTCACATTACTTCAGATTAACTAAGTTTTGAGGGAATCATTAAAACTGCTAGAATTTATTTTTGAAACTAATTCTATATGATTTTAATCTCGAATGAATTGATTAGTATTTTGAACATCTGTATTAAATAAAAGTTAGGTAAGAAAATGGGTTTATTATCAATGTAACAGATCAACTAACCTTTCCTGTGAAAACGTTAATTCCTTGTTTTGAATTGGATATTGTTCTCTTGTTTCTTTTGGACTCACATTGTTTATTTATACTAACAAGGAAAATAAACTCTTATGGAACTAATAAGTACCTTATAATTATATGTTAAGTTTGTGGACATCACCACTCGCTATACCCATCCCTAATTACCCACGTTGCCGGCTTAATTATAGTTTTTATAATTCCAGGATTTTATACGAGGTTTTATTCATTATCATCATAGACAGCTCATCCAACCCACTGCAGGGCATACGCCTCCTCCCTCTTACGCCATTCATCCCTGGCTTTGGGCTTATTCGGTCCATGTATTACCTAACAACATTTTGATGCCGTATTGTCTTTTTCTTACCTACTCTATATCTTTCCTCAAAGTTTAGGTAAATATACTCTACCTATTCCGATATCTGATAATAATTAATATGACATATCAAACTTTGTAGTAACAGTATTCATATAAGGTCAAGAATCTGTAAACAATGCAAACGCTTTATTAAAAAAAAAAAAATTAAAAACCAGAACGAGCCAGTCTAGAATTTTAATACCTTAACAAAAACAAAGCAAAAGTTTTGTTCCATTTGAAAATGTAATAAAAAATGGAAATGAAATCGCACACTTAGCCGTATCTACGCGACGTGGACGGACAAAGTGGGAACTTAAAGGCGTGAACACACGTCTGCTTTAGCATATAACATTGTGTAATGGCATGAACGAGAAACAGTGTATCAGGGTTTGCACTTGTTAGATTTGTAAGGGTTATGAACTGTTGTTTAAAAAGTACAGCTTATTCTTTTTTTTAAAGTGTTAATACTTAAGGTAGGATTGCGTGGGTTGCGGCCAATGCAACTGACATGCACGACAGATACGCGCGACCTGTCACATGCATGACGCTGCTTCCGAACGCCACGCATTTGTATTGTTGGGCGCATCTGTCACACGCGATAGCAGCGTGAGCTGCACGGAAGTCAATCTTTACGAAGACGATTGAAACAGCTAGTTGATTCCATTTTTATCTCAAACAAAATAAATGCCAAACTACTAATAATTTGTCAGATAAGTCGCAATCAAAACAATCCCCTTTTCTTATTCACAAAAGTTCGTATGCACCGGCTTAGCATGAAATGTAAGAACAAGCGTTCAAGTAATATTTGCGAATAATCCGCAAACAGGTAATACTATACGGGGAGTGGGAACACTGTGCAGATAAAGAAAATATCAAGACTATTATAGCCCGTCGCACGCACGTCGCTCTGCTGGCGACCTTAGTATGGACATGCCACATTCGCACTTGTTGACATATATTTCTGAGAACCCCATCAGCATACACCTTAACCGTTTAGTCACAGAAGTAATAAGAGAAGCAGCACAAACTTACAAATTGCATACAAACTTGCTTTACTTTTTGCTTCAAGTTGCAATCTGTTTTAACAATACAATTAGCTGTTTAAAAAAAATTGATTTTAATTTCTAAAAAAATATAATATCAAAGTATAGTAAATACTATAGATCTTTGGTCGTAATTTGTTGAAATTGGTAATGCTAACCTCTAATTACACACCACACACAGCCCACATACACACAGAGACATCACACGGCGGTCACAGTTTACCGCCTAGAGGTCTCTGACGTGGATTAATTAATGACTGCCATCTATTGGTAACAAACATGACTGAAGAACTTCAGGATGGCCCTGAGAAGGGCCTTTTGGGAATCGTTCTTGACCGTCTCGAGGTTCGTTCGACATTGTCGAGAGAGCTACGACGGGAGGATACCGGATATACAAGTTCCCAAGGTGCACCGCGGAGAAGTTCTCTGTCACACCAAGTCTAGTCGTCATCATCATCATCATCATCAACCCATATCGTCCCACTGCTGAGCACAGGTCTCCCCTCACTTTTGTGAGGAGGGATGGGCCATAGTCCACCACGGGGGCCCGGTCCGGACGTACCTACCTATAAGATAAGTGTGGCGTATCCACACTATCCTTTCATCACATCCGACTGTATCTTTTGTAGTATCGCATCCAGCGAGCTGTCATACCGCGGGCTTCAGCGAATTAACACTGGAGTTAGTTGCGTTATGCGGTGGAGGCTTTGTGAAGCCGCAGCCGCCATCATGCCGTTATGTGAGTAACTATACCTACAAGAACTTGTAATTATTGTGGATAGTGTGAGAAGGAATTGCAAAGATAGGTGTGATAAATAACCGTGGCTCGCTGTAACTAAGTTTAATCAGCTGTGCGGGCGCACACAACTGTTGTGATAAAATTGACAATACAGCAGTGCGGGTTTGCACGCAGGCCGTGTTTTCGCTTGCCGTATCGTTATAAAAACAAACGTGTCTGTTTTCACCAGTCATGTGAAAGCAAACTGCGTCTAGAGTTAGTTGCACCTTATGTTGAGACGATTAAAATATAATAATATATGAAGTAATTATATTTTGTAGTACTTAAACACAACCGCATTTTACCGTACCTCCATCCCTTTCTATCGCTCATAAATTTCGTTCGTTAGAGCGAGAAATACTGCTGCCAACTAACCTTGATAAAAGATTACCACAACAAACATATTCATTTGTTTCAGCCCATTTGAAAGGGTTGACACAACTGTACGAATAAGAAGGATCGAGTCTAAGCTTCATATATTTTGATTTCTATGGAAACTGGCGTCAAAATTCCTAACCTGGATTGTGCTCGAAAATATCTGAATGAACCATTTTGTAGAAGGTATGCGGTATCTTTGTAAACCAGGATAATGTAAGCGGCATTGTACAGAACTTGTTTTAAGTGGCATACAAGCTAATAGGTGGAAAGTTAACCTTTTGTGTGGCCACTTGTGCAAAGTTGACAACTCTTGTAAAAAGTTTTTTTTTAATGTTGTTCCTATTGGTTTATGTAAAGAGGAATGTTAGGTTAAAGTTCCATTTGTGATATTTTCGTCTTTATAAAGCTGGCAAGTAGGGTTAATTTTACTTGTATTGTTTGTCATTCCGAAATCTAAATTAGGTATAACCTAGAAGGGAAAGAGCGTAGGTAACATAATCCTAACTATAAAAAACTAGGTGCGCCCCACGGTTACACCTGCGTATTTTCCGTTCCCGTGGTAATACGGGAACAAAATACAACCTATATTACACGCTGATAATGTAATTTTTCATTGGTGAAAAAAAAATATAAATAAGCTCCACTTAATTCGTGGTCAAAATTTCAGAAGTATATTTAAGTTAGTGAGATCCTATATTTTATTGATAAAAAAATATAAATAGATAGATACATAGATAAACTCTTTATTGAAACACCACAGAACAAAGAAAACCGAAAACTAGAACAAAACAAATTTTACAATTAGTGTCACAATGGGCGGTCTTATTGCTCAGAGCGATCTCTTCCAGACAACCATGCACGGAGAGGAGTAAATAGGACATCGGACGGTATAAAGTTATTGTAGACTTGTAATCTTAGGCAAATAGGTCCTCTATCGATGGGATGCTGTAGAATTCTGATGGTATCTTAGATAAAAGGTAGCTCATATTATCACAAAGCAGTTAATTTTATGGGGTGTGTGTGGGGAAGGCATCTGCTGCTATTAAGTATAGGTACTTGCTATATACTTTACTTTAATAACTTGACGTCAGCGTTTCAAAAGATGTAAAGAAAGAGAATTCAACTTCCTAACAAAGGTAGATGATTAGGCAATGACTTTGTTTTGATATAATAATATGACCTTCAAACATAGACTTTATCTTAAGAAGCAGTCTCAGTCTGTATATCTATGCTTTATCTTTCAATGTTAATTTTTTTTTTAATTAAAGTTAGGTTATAATTTTTCCAGAAATCCAGATGCTAAGTACTATGCTGTTTCGGATGTAAAGTGCATGTCTCAGGGTGACGAGCGCAGTGCAGTGCCGCGCAAGATTATGCAATGCAATGTTCTGGGCGGCACTGTAACTGTTATGGGCAGGCGTAGCGCTTACCATCAGGTAAATAACTCACTCATCTCGTCACTCAGTCAAATAAAAAAAACTCCTAAATTATCTGTATCAGAAGACACAGGCGGCTTAGAGTCTACGTTAAACCGTCGGTGTTTGTCTAAACTAAAGACCACCGTGACATGCCATACTTTTCTAGAATTTTACTTGCAGCAATTCTGTGCACCCAGTCACAGTTTAAGTAGCTGCAGGCACTTTACTTCCAAATAAAATAAAATTTCAGAATCCTGGAGCCGTCGAATTAAAACAATTAACCTCCGACCGGTGCGCAGTGACGGCAGACCGACTAATGAGTTGTTAGAGGCATGCCGTGCCTGGCCGCATGCGAGGGATGTGCATTTATCGGCGATAATTATATTTAATCGATAATTTACTTTTCATCGACCACGATATCACTTGCTTTTGTTTTTTTTTTATTTGACTGAGTTACGAGACGATCAAATCGTTCACCTGATAATAAGCTCGCTTATAACAGTTACAGTGCCACCCAGAACTTTGAATCCTGTGCGGCACTGCACTGCGCTCGTCACCCTGAGACATCGGTTCTAAAGTCTCATATGCCCAGTAATAAAACGAACGACAAACAAGCAAATACCTCCAGACTTTGAGCTTACCATTAAGCTAGAACCACTGAGTCATCGCCAAGAAACAGAGTACATCGATGTCTTCAATAACATTGATTGACTTATAGAATCAATTTATAACGAGAAGTGTTTTGAATAACTGTTTAAAGCTTAAAATTATCCCAATTATCGATATTCTATTTACCATCTTACCTCACGACATCGCGAAAAAGTTCACTCATAATATAAGCTAGTGGATTTGTGAAAGATCTACACTGTCTGCTTTTCCACGTGTACTTGTGTCATTATCCAACGCTCGTTTTTAAAGTTGTCTGAAAATCTTACTCGATATGATTACGATTACTTAATTTTATCATAAAGCCATCGGACAAAGGCACATCCCTATGCAAGTCCGTGTGGCGAGTGGTCGGATGCGTTCACCACAACGTCCACAGTAATTGGTTTGCTCTACCATCCGATTTTTATCTCCAATTATTGAGTTTTCGCGCCAATTAAGTATTAACTAGCTTCCGGTGGAAGCCGCTTAGCGTCGATACAATCGTTCCAGGCTAGAAATGGCTATGGTCAGTTGTATATTAGATATTGTACTTAGAACAGAACATCGTACCTTATTGTGTACTTGCTAACACAATAGTTGGTTTGAAGTCAGCTGCAATTCAATTATTAAGGAAAGCCACCGTCCGATGTCCTATTTACTCTTCGCCGTGCATGGTTGCCTGGAAGAGATCGCTCTGAGCGATAAGACCGCCCATTGTAACACTAATTGTAAAATATTTTTTTTGTTCTAGTTTTAAGTTTTCTTTGTTCTATGGTGTTTCAATAAATAGTTTATCTATCTATCTATCTATCTATTACCAGATCAGAATAATTATAATAGAAACCTCTTATCAGCTTTGAGCAAGAGTAACACACGCACATACATACAGTCACGCCTTTCTCCCGTTGGGATAGGCAGAGATTATATTTTCTACATGCTACGATCCCAGCAGAAAGCAGAATAAAGAGGAAAAAATTATCGTTATAAATAAAGGTGTTACCACACCATAATAGACTAGTCAGGACTGGATCCGTGTAATCAACTACATAATATCTAGTGGTGCCTTCAACCAATGAAAACCTCCCTTTGCCTTTTCTGTAAGAGACCGCTGAGGGAAGTACCACACCCCTGTCAGCAGTAGTGTGCAAACATTACTATGTTTCAGTTTAAGGGGTAATTTCCAGCGAAATTACTGTGGGCTTGAGACTTTAGAGCCGATGTCTAAGGGTAAGGACAGTGCAGTGCCACGCAGGATTATGCAATGCAAAGTTCTGGGTGGCACTGTAACTGTTATGGGCAGGCGTAGCGCTTAACATCAGGTGAACGATATGCTCGTCTTGTCACTTATAATAGGCATCATGTGACGCTTGGCAAATAGTACCTATATTGTATGAGCCTTTCTTTTGTACCTACTGTAAGATTCACCAGAACGTTATATTTCATAGAACGGTTAAATCCTCTGATGCGACTTATATCCTAATATGTAGTTCTTAAGTTAATTGCGAGGCTCGTTTGTTCCCGGCGCAGCTTTGTAGTGCCGCCTTTTAATTATAACTTAAACTAGCTGTCAGCCGCGACTTTGTTTGCAGCGGTTTTTCTTAACATCGATCTTATAGAAGTCTCGTTTCGTTTCCCTGAAAGCCCATGCCTTGGCACCGCCGCATTCAAACTTTTTTTTATCAATAGCTCGTTAGATTTAGATTTACCTAATGTCTATAATTGGTAAAGTTAGATTCTAAGCTATCATACAGTGAAAACCGTATTGCAATTGGTTCAGTTGGTTTTACGTGACGTGGAAACAGACATCAACAACACCCATTTTCAAAAAAGTATTTTCACTTCTTTTTCAATAGATATTCACTAATTTGAAGTTTCCTTAAACTTCTTTAGGGTTTTGAAGGCATACCATGACCTCTTCTAGCGATTCAATTGAAGACCTAAACTGAACCGCGTCGCATAATCGTACCGTGACGTCTTATTTTTGATGTGGCTGCCATTTTCAACCTAAAATATATCCAGTTTAGGTTGAAAATGGCAGCAACATAAAAAATAAGACGTCACGGTACGATTATGAGACGCGGCTCAGTTTAGGTCCTCAACTGAATCGCTATAAGACGTCATGGTAGGCCTCCTGTACTTCAAAAGTCAAAAATAACTCTTAAAAGATCACTTTGTTGTTCGTCTGTCTGTTTGTTTGTTTGTCTGTTTTTTAATAATCTGCAATGTACAGACTTTTCTCCTTCACTGCTTAATTGTTAATATAGATTTGGATATTGAGATGTTCCGATAATGGGATGATAGATGTGCAGATACAAAGTTGCAAGTACTGACTTCTATCTGCATGATTACATCTACGATTTCGCATGACCAACTTAATAATGACAGATTCTGTCCACTTTGTTGAACGCAGCTTTACAATGCAACTAACTTATTTGTCGAGTTAAATAAAGGGAACTAATGAAGCTAGAATATAACGTTTAAAATGTTTGCTTCACTCCTCTCTTAAGATGATTCTGTCGATCTGTAGCTTGTCGACCATCAAATTTATAGGTTGTCGGATGGGTGAAGTTATAATTAAGGAAGAAACTCATGAAACAACATACTTACTTCTATACCCGCCGCAGTCAAACAACAAAATCTGAATTTCATTAAAACGAAACAGATGACACGTTTCGTTCAAATACATACAAAATATGCAGCTTCGTGTACCGATGCAATCGCGTGAATATTCTAAATATCTAACGCGAATCTGTCGGCTACTACTTGTTCTAGAATCGATTCTGAAATATCGACTAAACGATGAAACACTATAAAACCTTGGCCCTTATTCGCTATGCGACATGAGATTTTTTTTATAAGACAGTGTGGCTGGTAACTAAGCTGACGGCTCGTCCTTGCTAAAAAAGCGTGATATCATAATGCGCTTTAATATTTTTTTTAACTTTGAGAACGCACGTGATTTTGACAGTTCAATTGACAGTTCAAAATGCGCGTTTCAAGTTTAAGTTTATAGGTAATAACGGCCTTAAGTGTTGCACAATAAAGAATTGAAAAGCAAAGATACAAGTTTTATTTTGAAAACAACTTTTCACAGAGAGTGTCGTTGGATTTGATTATCAGCTTTCTAATGTCCTTAACTGACTTTTTATCATTTCCTTTGTCTTTGATTGCACAACCTGTGAGAAACAATACCGTCCCGCAGCACTCAACGCATAAACTCCCAAACAAATTCCCATTACAAACACTAAAACCTCTCACCCGAACATTCACAGCGTAATTATCACACAAACGATCCATTTTTCGTCCCATCAACACGTTTTATCGAGTCACCCGTGAAAAAGCACGCAATTCGATTTTACGATCGAGAGTGTATCGAGAAACAGAAGTATCGATTAAACCAAACATTCGAAGCTCGCGTGAACGATGCCATCGTCCCGAGTAGAATCGAATACATTATCTGTGGAAGAATTCACGGTCGCATAATTTGTAGCAATATATACATGGATTAGGTGATGTGAGATAGACGACGGAGAAAGCTCAGAACAAAAGCTTTTGAAAACAAATAAACGCTTCTTTTAAATTGTGGACATATTTTCTTGTACCTACCTATTAAGGGTTGGCACATTTCTGGGGGAAAATGCGTCGAGCGTATCATTGGTCTTGTTTTTAATATTGCTCTGATAAAACGAGCTGGAAACGTTTGCCCATAACAATTGCAGTGCCACCTAAAATATAATGCAGAGGTGCTAAGTAAGGAGGAAAGTAAGTAGACAATTGTCCGTTTGATTTCTGAAACCGATATAAAGTACAGTCAACATCAAAATACATAATGATCAGACAGTTTCATAAACCATGGCCGGTATTTAGTGCATTAAACGATTGGCGTCATTATTTTATATATGAGAGCAAAAATAAATTCTTAATTTTAAAGAAAACAGAAAAACAAATACCAATCAGTTAAGAGTTTTCTATTCTACTGTATTCGGATTATATTGAAAATAATTAAAACACCGGTTGGTCATGGTTTTTGAAACTTGTCTTATCGTCATTTACTTTTGATGTCCACTGTACAGGCGTGACGGTATGGTAACGCTAGGCTTCTTCGTGTTGAGGCGTATACTAATAGACTTTTCTAATACAATACATACCATCTGATAGCTATCGTTATCAGATGGTATTGATACGATATGGCATGGATTTCATCACAGAAACAAATCGAGAAAGATGTAAAACGATATACTAGGTACCTATTGAATTATATTTTCCATCCATTTTAACGATGAAACGAAAATGTTATCGTAAAATTTTGATGTAAATCACCAAGATCTAAACGTTCTTTCTTCGAAAACTTACAATAAAACATTTCTAGAAAAGTAAAAAGCTAACTCCATTATATTTTCTCTATTTAAACTATGTCATTTTACTTTAACCTTTAGTGCTTGCCGATTCCAATACCGATTCTTCGTATTCGCGAGAATCGATTCATGTTTACGATTATGCATTTGATATTCAATCAAGAAACGGACAAAGAACGCCAACTGGTGGCACTGTTAGATTTTGCGCAATTCTATGGTCTCTTCATAAACTGTATTTAGTAGTAAATTCAACTGTCTGTCCATAGCATAAACGTTCAAAGCTTTATATCGATTTGAATTTGAAAAATTGACAAAGTTTATAGTGATGTGCCATAAAGAGAGTCAATGGAATCTACGCGTTAGATGCTGCATAATACTTGGCTATTGATGTTTAACAATGGCATTTAAATTTAATTGCAAATACGTGTATTATGTGAACAGCTGGACCTTTATGTCAGTGCGAAAAGGCTCATTGTAGGAGCAGATTTCACAATAATTTATTAGATATTACAGGTATCAAGTCAATACTAATAAAATAGTATAAAGTGTCGAATAAAGTGTTAAAGTTGCGATCAATAATATGTAACTATCTTAGTTATTCCATCTTACTCAGTTTTTGCACTCAATAATAACACTAATAAATGATAATACATAACTGTTCGATCTCGATAATATATTTAAATTAACTTAACTCTAACATAAAGTTGAATAAAATACACAACGAGTCCAAAGATTAAGAACCCACGAATTGACACCTAAAATAAACTACTTAAAAAAATTACGCCGTAAAAAGTCAAACCGTCACAAAGTCACAGAGTGTGGAAAATTAATCTGACATTAACGCTTCTACGTTGAAATCTAATCTGTATATCAGAACCGACCCACAATACTATCTCTAAACGTTACTTACAATCTTTTCAATCGAATGAATTAAAATAAACACCTCTTCATGAATCGATTTTATTGACTATCGATATTCCGTTTCACATTCCTAATTTTAAGGAGGCTTTTGAGTGGTTGTGTGTGCGAGCACTTTTTTACTTTTATCATAGAATATTAACTTAAATAATTATCGTTACTGTATTTATAAATATTTCAAATTCCGTAAGTCGTTTATTTGATAATGGTGCGTGAAAGACTTCGAAAAATTTCAATAAAATAATTATTGATTTTTAATCTTTCTTTAATTTAGGTATTTTACAAAACCCATTTAAATGGACATTCTTTAAAAATGGTAATTCATTCAATTACAAAATTATATACACGAATTATCAATAAACTTAAAAACACACATCTACCAACTTTTTAGAAGGTAGTATAATTATTTTCACTGCATAATTTAAACAGTAAAGGACAAAAAATGTACAAAGCGAATAATTATGGTAAGGGGAATAATAATTAAGTTTATTAATTTAATAATCTATTCAAAATATTAAAATAATAAAGCCGCTATAACGACTACGAGTAGTAGATAATATACATAAAGTAGGTATTTTAAAGATCATCAGTTTTAACAAGAAAATTCACTCACAACCAGATGTTTCAGGAAATGTTCCTAGTTTTGAATATTTAAGCATAGGGGAGGGAAGACCAAAGCGGGTGAGCTCAAGTCTTGTTTAAAAAAACAAATTACTGTATAAACGTTTCGAACGTTCATTTGTACGTTCATAGATTATTAGTTATAAAATACTATAAAATTAATTACAAACTTAAACAATTCTTTATTATGAAGTAGGTTGGTTTTTATTACGATCTCACCCGCCGCTATTATCTCGCAGCAAATGTTTATTTTTACGCTACAAAAAGTATTTTATGTCTTAATTCAGGACCTATCTGTGAAGAGGGAACAAATGCAAAAAAGCACAAACACACAAACACACTAACTTTCACATTTATAATATGAATGAGATTAAAAAACAACAGCCGGGTTGCACAAACCCATTCTCACTAGCACTACAGGCGCGCATATTCAAATTCATACCCGTTTTAGACAGGCTGCCCTCTTTTGGCTTACTTCCCCTATTACTAAGTTTAATTGTAATTTACATAATTACATTTAGTGAGTTCACACGTGGGGCATGTCCCGTTGTTTACAATCCAATCACCATTAAATTAATATTCATTATTTTACAGATTTACATTTTACAATTTTATTACTGAGTAAGTAGGTTCAGATAAAAACTATTCGTAGATATAAACAGTTCACCTGCTTTGCTTGTTTACTGATTTTCCCTCATTGTTTTAAGACTTAAACCTTGCGAATTGCGCTAAAATCTTTTAGAGTCGGACCGACATGTCAAAGCTTTTACGAAGAAAAAATAAAACTGTAAAGATAGGACAACATTTTGAACCAAACCAAACGAACATGAATTTAATGTCTACAAAAATCACATTAGCCAACCATTTAAAGAAATAAAAAAAATATACATTTATCTCCAGAGGAAAGCGATAATTGTACTACACACGTTAAAAAATGAGAAATATTAATTACTTAGTCTTTTTTGGAGTCGATATAAAGAATTAATCAAGCAACGTTATTTATAACAATACAATCGACAATTGCCCCCTAAATGAGCACCAAGCCAACATCTTTATAAAACCACAGATTAAATATTTAAAAGACCGACCGCCGAGAAGACACCCGTTCAATCTTCCCGCTTGATTGATGACGTAAGACCGAATAGATGACCGAATGAAATCGATTTAGTGAGCAATGGCTCCATTTGCATATGTATGGAGGATGAAATGAGACTCGATGAAATGGAGATTTGCTAAATTTCTCTTTGGACCTTTTTACTTTTTAAAATCACCCATGTAAAGAATTCTTAACAAAAACATTTAATTTTATCTGTAAACTGTAGTTTTTTTTATTCTATAGAGTAACAAGATGTCTCAGTTCATTCACTAACGATGGTAAGCCTGACGCCTGTCAAATTTTATACACTTCGCTTGTCACCTTGAGACGTTGGTTCCAGTAAAGTCTAATATGCCCAATAAATGTTTCATCTATGGTAAACACTCGGCTTTTCATATTCCATTTTTGAAATAATTTCTTACAGAATCTTTTTAGTCTTATAATGTATTTTTAAATTAAAATTAAATATTCCTACTGTTTTTTTTTTGTTGTGTTTTAGTTAACTCGGGAATAAAATGACTCAGAATACTCGATTCTATTGTCAAAACATCTAGTATATTATGAGTCGTTTTAGTCCTTTATTAAAATTTACTATTGTGCTAGGGATTGAAATTTTCCTCATAGCATAACTCAGACGTCTTATTTCAAACCCAGAAGCAGTCTCACACATTAGATCTCAAGCGGTACTTCCAACCAACCACCATTAAGCAAGTCTTAACTTTCTATGCGCAGAAATTGCTTGTCCAAACAATAAGTCCCGCAGATCTGCGTAATTCAGTCGCGTACGCACAATCAGGCAGGTGCGGGACAATGGCTGTTCTATGGGCAAGCGGTCACGTGCGTTTGGCTATCATAGTCATTATGGTGAACCCACTGTGTACGATTCACGATAAATCTTTTGTGGCTAACATAAAATTATTATCATTGTCATCAATCAGCCTATATTAGGTCCTCCTCAATCGTCCCCTTATATTCGAGGATCGTATTTCCTTCCAACAACATCCGCGTTGTCTCCACTTTCTCCAATCTTCGGTTTTGTGGAGTCATCAGTCAACTGTGGAATATAAGGCTTATTTAAAAGATTTCACTGAGCTTGGATTTCATTTCTATTTCAGAAAGCTTCGCTTACCTGGACGGCGTAAAACTCAACGTTTGCTGAGTCTCTACTCAAGAACACGTCTACCTCATCGGTTATCGGTGCATTGGCAGATACGATGCCACATTAGCTTGCCAATCCTTGTGACTAGAATATATCTATCTAACGCAAATAAATTACACATTAAAATTTGTCTCTACTTCTTTCAATTAACCTAACGATAGGCCTAACCCTCCTCACGAAAGTGAAGGGAGACCCGTGCTCAGCAGTGGGACGATACAGGTTGATGATGACGACCAAGAAATTTACCCTTCTTGAGTACCTACGATTTAAGACAATAATGAAGATGTGGAAAACCGTTATTAGCGAATAAAAACAGAATTGCCCGACAACAAGTTAGTGTTATTATTTTAATTTGGTATACATACCTTCAAGATTTATAAACCAATACAAACGTGGTATACGTTCGTATTGGGGAAGAAATCGGGTGCAGTGGGTACATGCTATTATTGAGATTGCCCTTCGATTTTACTGCGTGTGGCCGGCGATTGTTTACATTTACTGGTTATTGTGGATACGGTTTGTGAAGTAAATCTGTCCCGGGATAAATTGAACTTTGTTCTATCTGCAATATTATGTAAACAGAAAGTAAACAACCACACCGTGTGTTTCTTTAGTTTATTTAACAATCCGCATCTTTAATTTTCATCGGGTGATTGTCGTGTCCAATATGTATTAAAAAATAAATCTAACTTTGTATAATAAAAATAATAATGATAAAAAAAAAATAAGATGGATGATTTCTGGCGACTTTTGCTTCATCTATAAGTTCTTCATTATTATAAAAAAGATATACCAGCAGCCGTATTATGTAACTCCAATAAACATGAAAATGGGATGCAATTGACGTTTTTAGTATCGGCAAAACCTCAAATGAACGCCATTTTCATTTACATTGGAATTAAAAATAGGGCATCGTTCATTTGTTTTAGTAGATGGAAACAGACCAAAACGATGCGATGGCAGACGCGGTGCCACAAGGCAGCGCAGGGGTAGCAACTTTTCAGTAGAGACAGAAACCAGAAGTACCTTTTTTGTTTATTGTTATGGCTGGCCACCGTCGCCTCACCCGCAGTGACCTGTACTACCACATCAATCACCATGCGTTAATTACGTAGTCCAATCTCAGGAAGCACGTCATTACAAAAATCAACGGTACTTCGAAGCCCAACTTCCACGAGACTAATTTTATATAATACCATAGAATTTATTGATCAAACAGGTCGCTGCAACTGCTACCATAAAATTGTATCGAAGAAAGTTAAACAAGCAAAACTCGTCGATAATTATTGTATACACACATACGCAGTGGTTTGTTGCTGTAAATAGTTACGGAGAACGTAGAATTAACCAGATGTGGTAAGTAAAGATAGGTAACAGTAGAATTAGACTTGGCAGCAACTCAAACTATAGTTGCTTAGCTGTTAGTGCCGCGTGGAAGCAGAGCATGTCAGGGCGACCAAAAACTTTTGACAGACAATCAATATCAATGAACGTGTTCTTCGGAGCACGCAAACGCTCAAGTATTATGCTATCATGGTCACCCATCCAAGGATGTGCTGTCGGGGACGTGATTAGATCCTTCAGTCAAACTATACCAACGAATGCTTGCAGAGTTGACAGTAATGATTGGAGTTAGTTTTGGTAGAACGGCATTTAAGCTAACTAATTGGCTTATACACTTCAGTCCATTCCCTATTTTCTCTATTATATTCCCTATTTCTTTATTTTGTATTATCTACGGTTTGAAAACCCCCAATAATTTGATTCTATAATAGAAAAGGGCAAAATGATCGAACAAAATAAGTATTTGATCTTACACGTTGGCATGGGTCTCTCCGTCAGCCTTTTCGTCGGCATCCACCCTAGCATCGGTTTATTCATCGGCGTCGGCATTGGCGTCTCCGTCGGCGTTGGCATCTCCATCAATTTTGGCGTCGGCACAAGAACATCTGCTTTACTTCTATGATCTGTGCCAATTTCTTCACATCGGAATGGAACAGGTCGCTGCGACACTTGTCCATTGACAATCTAATTGCGATCGATTATGTTTATAGAGCTGTTAGTACACGTATCCGGTGTACGGATGAAATATGTGGGATGTGGACGCGACGATTGGAAAGATAATGCTAAAGCTTAATTAGAATGTAATATTAATAGGCAATGACATAAAATTATAGTAGCGAGGGAAATAATGGTTATCGATTTATACAAATAGTAAATATTAACCAAGTCCGTAACGTCTGTATCAATCTATAGAATATTGTATTAGTCATTACATGATGCTATTTAGATTATGACATCTAAGATGTAATATACAATTATTTAACAACGTTAATTAAAAACGAACTGGCTGTTAATCCTTGTTTCAACTTGTTTGCTCTTTTTTGTATATTTTATTTGTAACACCTAATGTTTTTGGCCATAAAACTGATTGTGGTAAATGTATTCTGAGTTATCTTTAAATTAGAGTTAGACAACATTTTTGATCATAACTACGCGAAATTATAATTTTAAATTGTAACATTTAAATTTGGTATCGGTGCGAACAGCTCTTTAAATATACTAAATTGCTTACAATGTACACGCAACCAGCGATTACCTCTGCCGGTAGGACAACTGACAAATAAACAGGATCCTGCCAGCAGTTACGTAATTTATTATTCACCATCTAGCCTGTTGTTGTGAAGGAAATTGTAGTGTGGATGAACCTTTATTACCTGTTATAAAGATAGACTTGATTGGAATGTTTGAATGTTTTAATTTCTGTTCTGTTTATTCCATGTAATAAATAGGATTCTGTATGACTATATTGATACAGCTGTTTCTAAGATTATTGAATATTTTAATTGCATAATTAATGTCTCATTTTAATTATTTATGAGACATTACTTGATTAAGATTATTTGTACAGAAAAATGATAATTTGGAAAAATCTCTCGCCTGTTTTGCTCTTGCATTTGTTTTCGTTTAGGGAACATTTAAATTCATCATAAACAATCATATTTTATCATTTACATATTATAATTTTAATTTTTTCTGTATTTTCGGTGAAGGAAAACATCGTGAGGAAGCCCACATGCCCGAGAATCATTTCGGTTGTATGTTATCCACCAATCCGGACCGGACATAGTGGTGGATTATAGCCTTATGCTCTTCACGAAAGTGAGGGGAGACCCGTGCCTATATTGGTTGGTAATTATGATGATAATGAATTAACATCATCATCACCATCTTGTAATAGAAACCATAGTTATATTGAAGAGAAAAAGAGAGGGTAAGGTACGAACCTAAACCAAGTAGCCAGTGGGCACTTAATACGAATTAAAAACCGGGTAATAATGCGTTTTTACTCAGGGTAACAATATAATTGACCAGTCAATATAATTTAAAAAAAACGCTCTAAAAAGTTAACAAACTTTAGATCAACTCTAATCAGTTGATTCAACAATAAATCAGTGTAATGTTTCATATCCGACGTTTTAATACATTCAATCATCTTCGGAGAGCCGTGAAAAACCTATAAAGTTGAATAGAGTGTAATAACCACTCTATATAATTACGGCGCGCAAAACCTGTCGCATGGCACAATCATTTTATGTGGTTGCAGTGTAGTCATGGCTAGCTATTGCCTGCGACTTCGTTCGCAGTAGCATTTAGTTTTTAATTATTTTAGAACCTAGTTTTCACATTGAAAAGTCGCATTGCAATCGGTTCAGTAGTTTTTACGAAATATACAGACATACAGTGAGGATTTTTGGAAATGTTTATTTTTATTCGGTATCGTTTAATTTCGGTGTTTTTTACACCATTTCTTTAAAATATATACAATTTTTTTAACTGTTATTGTTTTATTATAATTCTAAAACATTTAATTAATTATAAGTCTATTATTATTGTTACAATATTTTTTAAAACATCACTACTGTTATGTAATTGCTGTAGTACTAAAAGCTTACATTATTTAGGAATCAAATCAGCTTCCCACAGATATATTTCCATAATAATAATATGTACTTAATAAATTATTAAACTATAAAATTGAAGAGAGTGTAGTAACCGCTCTGTATAATTACGAAGCGCAAAACCTGTCGCATGAGGGGCACAATCAATTTATCTATTGCAGGATGGCTGGCGCCGTGGCTTTGTTGAATTACTTTTATAGACATGTTGGTATTTTACGTCTCACTGTTACGATAAAACAGAATAATGTAAATAGTACATCATACTTTAAATTTAGTTGATATTTTTTAGGAGTTAATTAATCAAGAAGAAAGAAATATAATAATATAAATATGTTTGAAAGTTGCCCAGAAAATTGGAAAAATTGAGAAAATCTGAAAGCGCTCATTTTGTGAGATTTATGTACGAAATTACGACACGGCTTTTACTTTGTTTTCTTCGAAATTATGTCGGTTGTTCATCACACATGGGCCGTTTTGAACTTAGGAAATGCAGAGTTCTTGCGGGAGACTAGAAATACGCGGCTAAAACCGTAGAGCGTAGCTAGTTTCCTAATAAAATCACACAAACAAGGGACACGAGGTTAAAAAAAAACATTTATTTTTTCAAAGATGGTTTTATCATCTCTATATACATAAGAGCTGTCCAGTTGTGCAGCCCAACTAAACAGTAGTCCGTTGTTATTACATGCCGCGTACTTACGGCGTGCGTTGACTCCTTTTAATAGTATATTGCGTACAGTGGATTAGCCAGTGGACTTACATGCAGAGATATAGAGGTCTGTAATTTAATATTAACTAATTCTACTTATATAAAAGGGAAAGTAACTCTGTCCCGTGCCCTTCAAGCATGCGGCGGTCTCTGTTGCTGTCGATTTATAGTAGTCCTTAAGCGATGCCAAAGGCCTATTCGCCTTCCAAGGAGAGAGTCGTGAGTTCAAATCCGAGTGCGGGCACACCAATGTGTTTCTTGTAAAACATAATAATATGTATTTAATTATCATTTGCTTTTCAGTAAAGGAAAACATCGTGAAGAAACTCACTTACTTAGCCGAGAATTATTTCCAAGGTAGGTATGTTTTCCACCGGGCCCCTGTGGTGGATTATGGCCTAATCCTCCTCACGCAAGCGAGGGGACACTCGTGCTCAGCAGTGGGCTGATATACGTTGATAATGATGATGTAAAGACTAATTCGTGGACCCGTCTACAGAATCTAGCGGCATGTAAGCCGAGCGCAATAAGGAAAAGATTGGCACATCTCGGCTAACGCTGCCTCAGGCTTCGTCTTAGGTAATCTCACTTATTATGTACGTATTAACTTACGTATAGTGTACCTACTGTAAATGCCTTAGTACTTTGTCGCTATTAAAACTTCACGCTCCTTACAGTGCCTACGTTTTCACCAGAGTTTTGTAACATCCATTTTAAGGGCAAAAGTTTGTGTGTCTTTCGGTTGGTTTATCTTGCGGCAACAGCTAAAATTTTCATCACATTTGGTACTTTAGGTCCTGGGGGTCACCACGTACTTATTCTTATTCCACGCAATTCATTTTAAGGCCTTAAACTAAACGGCCAAGATTGGCACTCATAAATGACAAACGTGACGTGACGTCACTCAAAAATAGACTGCAGAGAATGAGAGAGATAGAGAATGAGACGGAGCTATATAAAGTCCCATCAATGCAAACGAATTATTCCGATCTCTTTGGATAAATGTCTCTGGTCGACTTATGAACGCTGAGCAATATTGGTGGTGACAGTTAGCAGGGCAGTTCTGTTTAAGGCCTTAAACTGGATGGATTTAACTGTTCGTGGTGAGGCCCCTGGTATATAATTATAGAACTAGGATACTTTTCATCCCGTAAAAATTACTGGATTATAGTTAAAGCTGGTGAAATCGCCGGGACCACCTAATTATTGCCGTCATAAAGAAACAATCAGACAGAGTCTCCTTCGCTTTTAAAATTTAAAGTAGGATTCTCAAAAAAAACCGTTTGTCTTCAGTGTATCCAAACTGTAAATTTTTCGTAATAGACGTAGAAGCTACCCAAAATTATATAACTTTCTGGTCATTATTGTTGGAATAGGATCTATTTGGTTGTAATTAGATAAAAGAAAAATGTACTGACGTTTTGTTCTTTTGTTACTTTAATTTATTATACTTTTCAGAGCACACGTTTTTACTTATTATTTACTATCCTATTGTGTTCCTCACAATTATTAATTCCAAATACTGTAAAATTAATTTCTAATTTGCATACAAATGAATTTTTCTCGTGCAATTTTAAACCATAACTACCTAGAAGCAGTCTAGAATGTAAATTAAGTTAATTGTCAGGTTTTAATACTAAAAACGGAATTGATTTTCGCCGGCTTGTGATTATGTATAGTTAGCGTGATTGGCTAATTTCTCTAGCGATAGTAGAGTTATAAAATGATGATTTTGGTTGTAAATATATATATTCTAGTTTTATTATAATATTATATAGTATTTTAGCAAGCAGTTTAGCGATGGAAGTCTGGATGTTTATTAAACTCAAATCTTGCAATACATATTTGACCCAGTTCCTATTGTTCAAATTAGTTGAAATTTTCCATGCCGGTTCCAGTTATACAGACAAAATAATATTTGGTGACTGCAAGCTGATCTGATGATAGAGACGGAAGGTAGACAACGAAACTCCACAGTGACTAACAGTATAGATTGGTGGCGATTTAGCTTATTTTGATCAGCTTGCAGTAAATATTTCATACGTGTTCGTTCAAGCTTGTCCGGAAAAATATATTATCATGAACACTTATTTTTTTGTCTCGCTTATTATTTAATATAATTGTTATTGACCCAACTTGAATATCAAAATAAATAAAAAAAAAACACTTATTCTATTAAACTACTGAGATTGGTACATCCTTCTTTTCAAGTACCTCAAAAATAAAATTGATTTTAATTTATTCTAGTTTTTAAGTTTTCTTTGTTTCTGAAAAGTGCAATTTCATGAGATTGTTTCTACTACGTACGTAACTACAGGTATGTCTACGCGGGTGAAGCCGCAGGGCGCATTTAGTTTTATAAATAAATAACGTGCTAAATGCATTTAAATGTACCTAGCGGGCCTCCGCTCTTAATTTGACTGACAAAGGATTTACTGTATTATCAACCTCAATAAATTCAATCTAGATCATTGTTGATAAACAATGCAGGCTACTAAGATTGTCGCAATATCCTAACACAGTTTCCCAAACTGTTTTCCTTGTATATTTCTTCACGCTCATTCAACTTTTTGGCCTCATCAGTTATCTCGCCTTTCCTCGTGACCGCCATTCTGAAATCAGAACAGTTTCAGTTATTTTCTGGTTTTGGAAAACTTTAAAATTTTAATCAATAGTTTTTCTTTCTTTTCACGCCAGCGTTATTTGCTGTGATCATTTCGACAAGAATAACGAATCAATGTACATTAATTTACAACAAAGATACCTTCTTCTTCATGTTTCAATCAACGTGCTATGAGATAAACTATTTTGTTGAAACATTGTAGGAACAGACAGCTAGACTTTGTAGAAATAGACAGCTAGAACTAGATCGCAGAACTAGACTTCAGATGAACGCTGGACATTTTGAATACCATGAGGGTCGAGTAATTAAAACAGCACCAGAGGAAGCGAATCTATCATACTAATGTTTGCAAGCATTCACAGCGTTAATGTGGTGTGTGGAATGTGGCGCGGGCTTTACTAACTTTAGTTTATTGGATACAGTTTGTGAAACTGTATTATTAGACAGGTAGGCACAAACAGAATTAAACGTTCTCCTATGAAACGTATCCTATCCTATGCAAATAAGTACGTAAACAGCTTTGTCAGATTAAAGCACAATGCAGGAAATTGCATAGCTTGTTATAGCCCCTGTTTGTCACAGTGCAATCGAAACAGCAGTAGTACTCAAATCGCGTGCACCTGACTATGGTGGCGGTAAGGTGGATCACATACTAGGTGAGAATAGTAGGCAAACGCAAGCGCAATATACATATGCTGGATCTGAAACTATGTGCCGAATTATACTACACTCTTAACTATCTAGTCACTTGCGATGTTATTTGTAGAAAACACTTTTTTTATGTAATTATAAATAAATGTTCATGTCTAAACTCAATTTTTAAATCTCTAATCTAGATTATATTATTTTAACACACATAACTAATAATTACAAATTATTGATTGCTATAATGGTAAAACTAAATAAAATAATTTAAATTAATATACGGCGAACATTCAAGGATTGTTTTGTCAAACAACTTCAATTGTGTTTTTAATATTTATAAGGAATTTTAATCAGGTTTCTTTTTAAAAGCGTTAGCAATTACTTGTAAAATTGTACATACTGGCTGCTTGTTTTTACTTCACCTTCTACTATTAACTGTGGTTTTATAATGCAATCGACGCCAGATAATGAATGAGAATCGGTGTGAATGAACCTTGCATAAAACTGGCTCCATGAATGAAGTGTGCGCCTCCAACCGTTAATCAACGGTGGAGGCCATCGCAAAAAGAACTATTCTGTGTGTGCATAGAAGTGGTGCATAGAACTATATTAAAGAAACATTGGCCTAATTTTCCAGAGATAATTGTGATAACTTTTACATCTAATAATAAGATTGAAACATAAAATTTTGGAAACACCGTAAAGCCGCGTTGCTATAACCTCGCGACTAATCACATAAGTTTGTTTTTATTTGACGAATGACGAGACGAGCACGACGTTTGCCTGATGGTAAGCGCTACTCCTGTCCATAACAGTTACAGTGCCACCCAGAACTTGGCATTGCATAATCTTGCGCGCCACTGTACTGCGCTCGACACCCTGAGACATCGGATCTAAAGTCTCTTATGCCTAATAATTTCGCTGGAGACAGTGCCCTTTAAACCGAAACACAGTAATGTTTGCACACTACTGCTTGGCTGATGAATATCTGGCAAAGGTGTGGTACTTCCCCAGGCGCTCTCTTGCAGAAGAGGCCTCCCACTACTAAGTTTGATTTACTAAGAAAAATATTACAGTAAAAAAAGCTCTTAAATCAACCGTCATTAAGAAAATCAGGAGTAAGGCTGTAAAGAACGTCAGATAGCCAGATGTGGCGATAAGCCAGTGTGCCACAGCACGTAACTTACTATCGCCCTGAGGCGAGACGGTTCGTGTTGATTCCTTTGTACTAATAAATCGAGAACTAACTTACTGTGTGAAGGCTGTAGGACAAAAGGTGCAATGTAGGTCGGGAGATAACGGAAAGTTTAATTACTCATAGACTTTAGGTCATAGTGGTTAGTTAATAGAATCAGGCGTTATTTTGCGGAAATCCATAATCAATAAGATTATATAGAAATATATAGTTTTAATTCCACCTAAGTTGTCTGATGAATGTATGATAGGACTTTGTTGGATTACGTAACCCCTATGACAAATCTATCCGTTTAAAAATCTAAATCCCTACGCAACCCGTCAACCCGTACTTAAATTGACCTAACGTAAAATAAATAGACATGGCCTCAGGCCTTATCTACTTATTTTAATCCTACCTATATACCTACACACGAAAAAAAAAACGGAAACTGACTGAAAGCTGAAACTGAAAACCCTGATAAACAAAGTCCTATCATACATTCATCAGACAACTTAGGCGGAATTAAAATTATATATTTCTATATTATCTTATTTGTCATAGTGGTTCTTTTTTCGATAGTGGGTACTATAAAGTTGAGGATGGTATTAGTATTTTTATATCAGCACTAGCTGCGCCCCGCGGTTTCACCCGCGCAGTTCCCGTTCTCGCGGGAATACCGGGATAAAATATTGCCTATGATACTCGCTGATAATGTAGCTTTCTATTAGCGGAAGAATTTTTAAAATCGGTGCCGTGGTTTAGCCGAAACCTTACTTACATATTTCCATAGAAACTTTCAACCCCTATTTTTATTTAAGGGTAAAATTTTTACAAACTTTGAATGCCAAATTTATTTATATCTAATCAAAAGTCTAAAAAATAAATTTCAAGCTTCTAGCTTCAAAAATGACGAAACTTCCATACAAACTTTCATCCCCTATTTCAAACCCTAACAATACTTTGATCGCGTTAAAAAGTATCCTATGTCCTTTCTCATGCTCTAGACTATCTCTGTACCAAATTTCATTTCAATCGGTTCAGTAGTTTAGGCGTGAAAGAGCAACAGACAGAGTTACTTTCGCATTTATAATTTAAGTAAGGAAGTAAGGATGAGTTTAATTGCGTTATTTGTTGGAACCTTCTCTCATTGGCGCTTTTTTTACTTTACTTTAAATTTACCTTTTATTTGTTTTTCTGTAAAAAAAGTATGGTTCACGATCACAAATAATGTGGTGATCTTGACTCTTTTACATTTTTTATATTTAAAAAAATAAGGAGGATGATGAGGACATAACAAGCACATTTAGTAAGAGTAATCATTGATTCAAACCGGATACCTCACGTTTATCAGTCGGCTCATTACCAACTTACGCTGCGGAAACCTCTGAACATCATAAAAGGCTTTACCGTTTTTGCCCAGGGATTGTCCTGCCTCGTCAAATGTTTTTCACACTAGTAATTAAACCATCCAATGCGGCCCCAACTAAAACAACTAGATGGATATTGAGCTTTATGAGAAGAAATTACTGACGATAGAAATAGAATAGCTATAAACTATAACAGCATAAATCTAGCAAATATAGGATTCGAAATGAAACTCTCATTAGATGATGATAAAGTTAACATTGCTATGATTAATGAAATAGTAAAATACAAGTGCGTGAAACAGGTTGCTAGAGCCTGGGGCATCGTTTAGTGCGAGTGTAGCCTGCAATGTGGCGTTAGATTTACCTACACTGGTAATGTTAGAATAGGAACAAGAAAAGTGCTGCTTGTAAACTAAGCAGCTTTGCTAGAACTCCTTGCTTTCCTGGTTCTGCAATTTTTAATGCACAAAAGGCACGCGTTTCTTAACTACCACACTTAACGATAACTGACGGTGATACCTAAGACGGGACACGCATAGCTAGCTCTCAACTGGGAAAGTTCCAAATTGAGGATATTAAAAATCAGACAAATAACATTTGATACAAATGCATCGTAATCACTTACCAACACAGAAACTGATCATTAACTAAAATTACTTGCATTTAGGGAATCACGAGCTGAACGGATTGGGATCCCACATATACCCGTACCTAGACACAAAGGGGTTTTGAAGATTATCCAATTAGGTGTCTATCTATCAAATATTACTGTAGCCTTTAGTTTCTGGCCTGGGTCCTTAGGTAGTACCAATTAGGTTCTTAGATAGTACATACTAAACTAATAACGGAAGTACTTCATTAGAAACGGCGAAGAACCTAATGCTACTAGTAATAATATAGGCGTATTGTTTTTTTACCTAACTGGTCCAGTAAAAATCTATAAATTCTTCAGTAGTGATTACTGTTTTACCTCCCTATTTTTCAAACCTTATAAAACAGTTATTCATATGGTAATTGTTTTATTCACATCTAAACTCACCAGCAGAATGGCGTATCGTGCCAACAGGTGGTCTTTAAAGGCACTGACTTACGCACTACTGCGGATGCCCACGCACACGTATTTCGCATTTACTTATGTTTGATTTTTTATTAAACATAGATTTGGTATGGTAGAACAATTTAAGACTACAATTAAACCTCTGAAAGCAACGGTATGCTTTGCCTTTGTCAATGTTTCTGGTGAACTACACCCCTAGTGTAGTCAAGTCTAGGATAAATAATAGGTTTCTTCTAAGCAAGCGTGCTTTACATTTGACCGCATTGTCACTTCCAGTTAGATTGTGTTTAAATACTGGGCTAATAAGGAAAAAAACATATGTTACTGCGTCCGAAACGTCACCACTCCCGTCCTCTGTAATATTACTGTCATACCGAGTTCCACTACACCTAGACTCTTCTTCACTACTCACATACTCCTTTCTACTACTCCCTTATCTTCTTCTCTTCAAAACTCAATCAATCAATTTCAATTCTTCTTTTCTTTTTTTTCTTCATTATCTTCTGAGAGTACCTATGGAATCTTTTTCTTCTTTTTGAGTCAATAAATGGAATATAAGTAGTGAATACCAGCTTAAATCTTGTAAACGCCCCATCTGTGAATCCACTTTGCCAGCTTTACTGCCAATTAAACGGTTAATTTCTTTTTCATTGTATAATTACGACATAATTTATAACCTCGTTTTGTATGATTATTTTATGATTTGTAGCTTCATAGCTACTTTTGTGTTTCCCTGGGAAAGCGTGGTCGTCGACTTTTATGGCTTTGTCATCGTTTCCAATAGATTTGGAGATAATTTATGGGGAAATATGATTGGTTATTTAGATTTATAGACAACAAATCAGACTGTGTCTGGATCTTGTAATGCAATTTGGATGTGGTATTATTGAAATAGGAAGAGACACAAATTACCTTATTTCAGAAAAAAATGATTAAAATCTGTATTACATAAAATTGTCAAAATCACAGATTTCGAGACAAATTAGAAACAATTGATGTGTAACAATATAGAGCTCCGTGGTGACCCAATAAGATCATGGACATATGGGAAGGACCCGCAAATGCTAAACATACACAAATGACAATTCTTTATTTGGTTCATTTCTTCTGATGGCATTATACAAGACGTCATTTGAGCAACGAACGAAAACGGAATTATCACACTACATAGCTGCCTCTTTTTTAAACGCCAAATAAGCCAATACCACGTACAATAGTGTCAATTTATAAAGGCAATCGTGAAGTTAGCCGCAAAAAGCGTCAAAGTATTCGTATTTTGGAAGCGAGTTAGGATTTGGACAGTTAGGATTGGTCGCCCGGCATTTCCCACTATTTCCCACCTACTGAGAAAAAGGCAAGGCACACTAAAACATTTCTTCGTGACTGTGCATGCGCAAACTTTCCGAGGGCCTGTGTTCACGTGTGCCTAGATCCGTCGACAGTACTATAAAGTGCCACCATCAAAAAATTCATGACTTCCTTACACACTGACGGAGAACATAAATTTTTTGTTAATCAAATCAATTAATTGAAATAAATAAGTGCGAAACTCACAACCACTAAAAAGTTGCCAGGGGTCAATAAACTGATATAATATTTTTTTTTTATCTTTTAGATAGATTCTATATTATTAAAATGGCTTCGTTAGTACCTACAAAAATAACCAAACCACCTGCGCCCTCCAGTTTCACCTGCATAATTCCCGGTTTCCCACAGAGACTCTGCATTTCCCGGAATTTAACATAGCTTATAGAACTCAAAGATAATGTAGCTTCCTATTAGTGAAAGCATTTTCAGAATCGGCTCAGTAGTTCCGGTGATTACCCCTATAAACTCACAAACAAACTACACTCATTTATATTATAATATAATAATATTATATTAAATGTAGATAGTATAGTATTAATTAATATTAGTGAGGATAACGTTGATGATTAAATTTAAATGAAACATCTTACCGAAACCATAATCACGAGCTCCCCACGAATAATATGCTATTTAAAATAATATTTTTTGCATTTATTATGCATAATTTGACAATAACATAATTATCAGGTAGTTATTTGTTGAAGAGAACTCGCACCTGTTTTATAAACGAGACATAATGTCGGTTTCGATTAATTACCACGTGTTCTCGAAAGATATTCGATTCGACCTGTTCACTTATGAGATGATGACATTGAAATTCCGGTTTAAAATCGGATCTAGAAACATTATAGTTGAAAACTTAAGTTTATTGATGTTCAGCTACGTAGATTATTTTAATAAGCATGTTTACTTGATATTAATGATAATTTTTATATTCTTTTATTTACATAAACCTACAAAGTAGCAAGCATAAACTTTTACGGGTTTTGCAGTACATTACAGGATCAAATTAAATGCTCAAGTTATAAAAAATATTCATTATGTAAAATAACTAGTTAAGCAACGTTTCCAAAGCACTGGTAGCATTGTCACGTTCAACGGCAATGCAACTTTTTAATATGTATCTCGAACTCACTTCGAATTCACACAACCAGTTATGGTACTCGCATATTCCGGCACACCGCCTGCGGGTCCAGATCGAAAATAACAATAATTTGCCAAATTTATTCTGATGATCGCCCTTTTGTTTCAGCGTAATGAGCGGTTACACCGGCCGAATTTAAAATGCCATTACGTCCATGAAGAGAAATTTAGTGCTTGCCACTTATTATCGGCCGTTCGAGAACTTACGATCGAGTCGAGACAATTACGAGAACACACGGTACCTGTAATTTGTTATAATAAAAGACAACGTGTTTTATTGCACTTTCTTATAGACAATGTTAACTTTTTAATTTAAAATCGTTGAGACTTAATTTAATTTAAATAAATAAATATTTTTAAACAATGTTTGAATAAGTTTTTTATTTCTCTTTGTGTTGAGATAATAGCGTGTTTGAAACCAATATAAACAATTATAATAGCATTTCAATAGGCTCATAAGTTCTAATACACCATTTTCAAAACTTACAATATTCCTGTCCATTATTTTTTTTTTATTTTCCCTTAGTCCTTGACTCTCATCTTCAAAGTGCACGCATTTTTACTTTGAACTTTATGTAAATAGATTTACATAGAGGAGTTTCAGCAGTTTCAAAAGATGCTAATATACCTTCACATCCTCCTTTTCCGTTCCAATTCCCACAATAGCCTTAATAAAACTACTAAATAAAAATCCCGTTATGCTCCTAAAACCCCGACAAGTTCTATTACAATGTACCAGATATAAATTACCATCTAACATTGTGAGCATGATCGAATAGACTCCATAAAGTTTATTTAGGTCCATCATCCTAACGGTAGATCCGAAACGAACACAATTAAACAATTTCCATTCGATTAGCTTAATAATAGCCTTATAAATAACAATAATTATCTTGCTAATCCAAAAACGTTTAGAGTAAAAATTGCAATTATAAGACAATATCGTAAAGAAGGCGTAAATGTGTAATAATAGGAATTAATTTGGAGATTCTTGTAATAAAAATGTTGTTTCGGTGTAGAGCTTTGATGATCTCGCTTTCGGAGGTTTTTTTAATTATCTTGTAAGTTCACTTTGCCAGTTCAATGATGCGCCAATAAATAATATAGGCAGGTAGACCAAACCAATCCGGACCAGGCCCCTGTGGTGGTTTATGGCCTAACCCTTTTCACCAAAGTGATTGGAGACGAGTGCTCAGCAGTGGAACGATATGGGCTGATGCTGATGACGATGATGACAAACCTAATAATATGGCTAAGACTACGCATTGTTTATATTCCCATATAAAAGATCAGAGCTTTCAGAGTACTCGAAAAAACTATGGATTAGGACATAAAAACTTGGATTTTTAAACTTGCGCCCGTAAACACGCCTAAATTTGTCTCATCTTCTGTTTTGGATTCCTCTTCGCGGGTCTTTAACACTTTCGCTACTGAGAACACAGCTGTCGTGTTTTTCACAACTGTTGTATTTGTTGTATGGGAAAACACTATGGAGCGTGCAGAGCCGCACCCGGGCTAGATAAGCAAAACGGCTTAGCAGTCAAAGTGTTAACCAATGTAAAATTTCAATTAACTATCTCATGTTTTGACATATTAACCTGTTAACCGGGCAAGACGTATAAATGCGTCAGGCGTAAGCAATATCGATTCCTTTTGTACTTCAAAATTATTTATAAACGATATACATTTCATAGTTTATCATTCATTTTATGAATAAATTAAAATATAGAGACGAAATGACGGTCTCCGGGGTGACGTATTGACATTTCCTAGCGAAACAATACGCGCCCGGTACATGTTGCATAATTTGAACGAGAACTCCCCGGTTAACAGGTTAAGACGTCTTCTTTATAGCAAGCTACCCGAGGTTCAAGCCAAGCTTCACTAGGAGAGGCCTGCGTCAAGCAGTGGACAAATATAGGCTGATGATGATTCTAATGATTCTGAACGTTCAAATAATTACCCTGGAGCTCAGTAATACACTTACTAAGTCTTGGTCGGTCGGCACATGCGCGGCGAATACAAATGTTTATTATGGCGCATGAAAAAGTAGCGGGTATTGTGGATCGCCTCAGGCGGTGCGGTGAAGGAGCCGACGAGCACAGAGACTAGGGGAAGCTGTGGAGTGGCTGTTAACTTAATACTCAGAATGCTGCTCTGCTGTGCAATTCGATACATCATAACTATCTTTATCTTCAAATTCCCGATTCTAATAACTATCTTTTATAATAGTAGCTGATGATATTTCGCTGGAAAGATTGTGTCGAGGGTAACTTGAGGAGAATAGGCAATATTATGGAAACGAGAAGACCGAGCAAAGTTTAAAGAACTTGTCGAAGACGCCAAGTGTTGTAGAGCTGCACAAAGTAAGAAGTAAGTAAGCTGATTTGTCAGCCATCGATGAATTGACGCTTCGTAGAAGAAAATACGTTGCTTGTCGATTTTTTAGCAATTTTTTTGAGTTAAAGTATTTGACGGCTGTATTGATGTAAAGGGCGGTTGAATTTGAAGTCTGCTATATCAGAACACGTCACCTGATTAAAATAAGGTCATCTTATGAACCGACTCTTGTATTCACACTTAGAACTTTAGAACCTTTAGTGTTAACAGGAAAAACAGACATAGTTTTGTAGAAAGACTTAGTAAAATTAAATGACACGGCTATACTTAATACCTTATCCACGTGTTGTGGGATCAATTTAAGGTGGAACGTTTCGCATATGGCGGTAAATTTAAATTTCAAACAGAATTGCTATATTAACATCGTCTCCACAGCATTCCCCGTTCACCTGTCGCCTCTTGCGCTTTGGGCGCGCATTGTCCAGTACAAATGTGATCAAATTATAAAGAGTGGCGTGCGCCCGCGGCTTCGCTCCCGCTCCGTGCAGGCGCGAATAATCTCGATCCACCGCACGTATTATTGAGCATTATCTGGCAATGTCCGGTTCCAACCCAATATTACTGATATTTGTGATGGAATGTACACAGATCTTGAAGCTAAGTAAGCAATGGTTGAAATGCGATCAAATTGGTAGGTGTGTATGTGGCTTGGATCAGCTGTGGCTGTGATTGTTGCAGATGGATAACGTAACCTCAAGGACATTTTATGTGTGCCTACTTTATGGTCATGGTACGCAATTAACTCTGTTACAAAATTAGTTTTATAGGGAATCATTGGGGAACGAGGAAGATACTTTGCCAGTAGTAGTGTGCAAAAATTATTGTGTTTCGGTTTGAAGGACACTTTTTCCAGCGAAATTACTGGCCATATGAGACTTTAGAGCCGATGTCTCAGGGTGACGACCGCAGTGCATTGCCATGCAAGATTATGCAAAGCAAAGTTATGGGTGGCACTGTAACTTTTATGGGTAGGCGTAGCGCTTACCATTAGAGGAACGGCTTATTCGTCTCGTCACTCTGTCAAATAAAAAAAAAGACATCACACTAGTGATTGCGAAAAACAAACCGAATAAAATGGTCGAAGATCGCAAGTTTACTACCGTTAACGAATAGCCGATCATATAACAGTAGCAAAGGGTCAGCGTGCATAGTCGTCTTAAAAAAAAATTGTTGCGGGGCTAAGATTTTAAACCAAATGTCTTTTTTTTTTGTAACATAGGCAAGCATTTGACCGCAGTCTCACCTGGTGGTAAGTGTCGACACGGTTGATGATGAGCATGCTTGCCTAGAAGATGCCTATTCACTCTCGACTTGAAGACTTATGTCATAAGGGTAGGTACAGATTGCACAGATTAGCACTCACTCACGACCGCTGTTTACAATAATTATTATAGTCAATAGATTTATTCGTTTCTACACCCAGCTCTAACCACTTTGGAATGAACTCATCTAAAGACTGGTAGTGGTTGAAAATACATTTATCACGCAGGAATCGTTTAATAAAGACATCGCAAGGCGGTAGACTTGAAACACGGGAGCGTAACAAAAAATAATCGATTTAGAATACGAGATCGTCGTTTTAATCGATTCAGTAAAACAATTTAATCGAGAGACATGCGAGTTGCAGATGCAGATGAGCTTATCACAAGATACGGTTGGAGAATTATTGTTGTGTATTTTCAAATGATGCCAGATAATATTTAACGACTTAAAGTGTTTAATAGACGACTGGATTTCCATGCGACTTTGATGTAACAATTTAAAAATATATGCGTAGAGATTATGTCGAACGAAGAATTGCCTCTACACTACATCTTTGAGATCCTAGTCTTAGAAGTTCTTAAAATTTCGCGAGCTGAATTCATCATCAGCATCACCATTGTCAACCCATATAGGCCCACTGCTGAGCATGGATCTCCCCTCACTTTGGTGAGAAGAATTAGGCCGTAATCCACCACAGAATCCTGAATTCACACATCAACATAAACGGGTCTACTTTGCATACAGATAAATATTAAAATATAATTTTAGTGTGTCAGACAAAAAGTGGATAGATTTCTGCGTTCCACGTAATATGACCTTCAGTAAACAATCAAGCCTTCAGTATTTATCAACTGCGCCGACCAATACTCCAACCAAGGTACTCGATAAAACACACCTTATTAAAAAAAGAGAGACAATGTCCTCTGCCAATAATTTACAATCAAAATAAAGCTACAAGTATTCCATCATATTGGTTGAAGTGGCGTTCAGTAGCAGCCGCGGTTTAATTGGTCTCCGATATTTATTGTTGAGATGAACATATCAACGACCGTCGGGGACATAAGTCAGCTCCCGTGTATCGACGGGACTACATTTTGTATCGAGTGGGGACGATAACTGGGACTCAAAAAGGTGTAGACCCGCCTTAATTGAAAAAAAAAAATATATTTCACGGTAAAAAAGCGTGGGGTGCTTTTTACTTTATATTTATAATTACCCTTTGATATCAAATATTTTATATAACCCCCGCTTTTTTACCATAAATTGAATTACTTTTCTACTTTTTAGTTCGGCGTGTTTTTTAACTTTAGTATTATTTTTTTTTTTTTTACCTGGAATGAATTATTGTTTATATTTTTTTTATTTATAATTGTATTATTATCAGTCCTTAATAAGTGTGCAAATTAATCCAATGTTTTGAAAGGGGTGAAAATCACGTTCAAGAATTTCGTTACATACATAGATACATAATTATTATTATATATTGTACTAATCTAATAAGTGCGTGTTATTATTAAAATTTGAGCGTTTACGAAGTTTTTGTATGGGAAATGTGACGTTTGGTAGTGATCATTGTTAAATTGGTCCCCGATATTTATTGTTGAGATGAGAATATCAACTTCCAACGGCAACATAAAAGTCAGAGCTCTCGTGGATCGACGGATTCCCAACCAGCCACACTCAATCGTGTGAGAGCGAGACTTGTTATGATACGTCAACAAAATTTTGTATCGAGATTAGAGAGGGATATTGACCGGTACCTACTTCAAAAATATCGGATTCCACTGATTATATATTAGCGTGACAGTGTAGCGAAATTAGAAGAAAAGTTACATCATATTCGATGGCCATTGTTGTTTTTTTCCTCTTTTTGAGGTACCAATGAAAGCTCCTCAAATATTATAGGTTATTATAAATATCATTACAAGCGTTACAAATGCAACCATTATAATGTAGAAAAAGAAGTAAGTTATTTATAATGGATAAAATATTTTAACTTTGACACTTATTTGTTGTGACCTCGAGATTTGAGGATTTTTACAAGTAGCAAAAATTTTCTCAAACAATGTCGACTCCACGGAAGAACAGAGCCGGAGATAGCAATTTAACGAAGCCACATCAGAACGACGTCTTCATTTATATGAGAAACAAAAGCAAAACGAGTGAAATGGATTACAATATCAATTTAGGAAAGTGAACCGAATGATTTATTGTTATGTTTCATGTAAATATTGTGGTTGAGCTCGTTTTGCGAGCGCTAATTACTTCGAGCGACTGAAAGGTGGTGTAAATCAAGGAGGCTTAGTTAGGTTGTGATTTCGTTATTTTAGTTATGATTGGCATAAAAATTAGTAGAAAAAATAATGTATTACAAATCTTAAGGAACGTGTGTTTGTGTGTATGGTTAAGTAGTTGGATTCGACTTTTACTTTCAGTAAGTTTAAATTTTTTTTAATCACTCATTTGTTTTTTTTTCTTGACGCTTAAGTTATTTGGTCTATAGGTTTAATGAACCCCGGTGTTTAATGTTAAACGAAATATTAAAAAAAAAGATTGAAAAGTGTATTTATTTTTATTGTTAAAAAAGAGATTTTATTTGAATAAACATTTTAGGATAACCTTTTTAATGGCAATGCAAATTAGATTCTTCAAATCGCGAAATAAAATAATCTAGTGTTAATACAATACCTAATTTAGATAAATGATTATCACTTTATCGGGTTTTATCGCATTTTTGGAAGTTAAAACATTTTGAAGGCGTCGTTTTAAGCCATAGTAATTATTCCGAATTATACGACTTGTGATTTTAATGTTGTTGTAAAAACAACACGGACAGCGGATTTAGACTCTTTTATATATTTTTTATTACTTTATTATTCGTCCTGTTTCTTTTATAATAATTTAATAAATACATAACTTAATAATAGGTTCAACGGGTGATATTTTATTTCTAACAAAAAGACCAAAAAATAATAAAAAAGATATTGGTAAACGAGATAAAAAACACCATCTTTGAATCTTCGAACACTTGTTAACTTGAACTTGTGCCAAAACTGCAAACTACCCTTAACGGAATCAATGAAAATAGGAGTTTAATTACTTTTTGTAAACTGAATCTTAGTGGAAAAGGTAATACTTAAACATGTATAAGTACCACTGTATCTGTTTTTTTTTTAATTTGACGAATTTTAATTTTTGAGTGACGAGACGAGCAAGTCCATCTGATGGTACCACCCAGAACTCTGCATTGCATAATCCTGTGCGGCACTGCACTGCGCTCGTCACCCTGAGGCATCGGTTCTAAAGTCTCATATGCTCAGTAGTTTCGCTGGAAACAGTGCCCTTCAAACCGAAACACAGTAATTTTTGCACACTACTGCTTGGAGGATGAATATCTGGCAAAGGTGAGGTACTTCCCCAGTCGGTCACTTGCAGAAAGGGCCTCCCACCACTAAAAACACAATGTACATTGTACATCTTCCCACATGCTACGATCCCAGCGGAAAGCAGTACACCATCTCCCCGACACCCTCTACTGGTAAACGTAATGAAACTCTATAGAAAACAATATTTCCTGAGCCGCATTCCGTTCAAAGTCGTTCTGATTCAACGGCATGTAATTGAAACTATTTTTGCACGGCCTGCGTAGGACTGCTGCTCCGCGCTACTGGTTTTGGTTTGGTGCAAGCTTAAAACTGGAGCGTTTTAGTTAGTTTTTTAGAGTTCCGTACCTCAGAAGGAATTATATTAAAGGGTAATTAAAAAAGCATCTCACGCTTTTTTACCATAAAATTAATTACTTTTCTACTTTTTAGTTCGGCTTGCTATTAAAGCGTGTGTTTTTTTAACTAGGTATAATTTATTTTCTCAATTTTTTTCATTTAATTATTGTATAGTCAGTAGTCCTTGATAAGTGGGCAAAATTTCGACATAAACCGATGTTTTCAAGGTTATCAAAATCATGCTCAATATTTCCGTTACCTAGGCACATACTAACATACATACTAAGCTAATAAAAACGCGTTAAAAATTAACTGCTATAGGATCACTTTGTTGTCCGTCTGTCTGTCAATACCCTATTATTAAGGTACGCGTAAAGGTATCAACTAGAAATTTATATTAAATACTTGGGTCTACGGTCTCATTCAGCCGTAAAACCATCAAGCTTGTAAGTTAACGCGATCGAAAGATATGAGACCGCTTATGTCACATATCTTCGTTTTACAAGGGAATCAAAACCTTTAGGGTAGGTACTGTAGCTTGACCTAGAAACATCAAATTTTGCAAAAAGCAATGTCTTATTATAACACATGTAAAGAAAATAAACATGAAAATTGAAAATATGTACTGAAATGACAAAAAAAGCGAATTAACTATTACTAACTTATTATTTGCGGCTAGTGCAATAACCGTGTCTAGGGATCGAACGGCAAAGTTAAGTTTGTTTGCTTTCATTGGATTTACAAGTTTGTACGGAACCCTAAGTGCGCGACGCCAACTCGCACTTGGCCTATTCTTTTTCTTGATAAATCAAAATTTGTGATCTAATAACTCGTGTCAAAATTCTTATTTATTTATTTCTTATAACTTGTCCGCTTTACAAACAACAGTCAGTCATAGATCAGGTGGTCTAGTATGCTGGTCGTTGCACCGTCGTTTGGCAATACGCGACATTTTAGAGCCGGTCCAGTGTAATTGGTGAAGACCTAGAAAAGACCTAGAATCTAGATAGTGTATTGCTTTATTACAACGTCCGTTGATCTATCGACGGAATGTTCTACCATATGATGTAAGATTTGTGCATGTTGGGTATTTTCTTTTACTGAGTCACGAATCGAACTAGTCGTTCACCTGATGGTAAGCGCTAAGTTTGCCCATAAAAGTTAGCTACAGTGCCACTTAGATCATCGATTTGCATAATCTTGGGCGTCACTGCGCTTATCACCCCAAAGTCCCATAATATGCCCTGTAATCTCGCTGGAAACAGTGCCTTTCAAACGTGAACGTAGTAATGTTTGCACACTACTGCTTGGTGGATGATTATCTTGCAAAGTGTGGTACTACTACAAAAACTACAAGTGACGTCCCATTACTATTCATAAGGGTAATTTGAACGTATTTTGATGAAATATTTCGTTTTGATAGCTTCAGGTGGTTCGCTTCTGTTATGGCGGGAAATTTAAATTTCAAACAGTTTTTTTGTATTTAGAACACCGAGTCACCAATATAATACTAATATAATGCGTTAATCACACGACACAATTATAATTCTCCATTAGCTTGTCGCAACTCCTAAAAAACTCGCCACGGACAATACCCATTTAGGGTGCAACACTTTTAAAAGCTTTCAATCACGCGGCAATTTATAAAAGACTTTTGAAAGAACAATATCTCTTTGGACTCACGAATGCAATCAACGGTCACGGTATGGGAACGGAGAAGATAAAAAAGACTCGGTGATAAAAAAGTGCGCATATTAATATTGCAGAAAAGGCTACTGGATGGCATAAAAACACATTTGAGATAACGTTTTATTAAATAAACTCAATAAACAATTTACTGCCTATAAAGATTTTTACTGGTTTCTAATAGCTTTTTTACGATTGGATTTTTTCGAAAATAGGTTCACTTGCTGATCCAGTATTAATAGGTTTGTACTGTCGGTAGGCGGTGGTAGCCTAGTGGGAGAACGTCCGCCTTCCAAGGAGAAGGACACGTACCAATGCGTTTCTGTAAAAGCTTTATGTGCGTAATTATCACTCGCTTTTCGGTGAAGGAAAACATCGTGAAGAAACCCACATATCTACCCGAGAATTATTTCGGAGGTTGGTACGTTGTCCACCAATCCGGAGCGGGCCCCCGTGGTGGATTATGGCCATGAAAGTGAGGGGAGACCCGTGCTCAACAGTGGGACGATATGGGTTGATGATTACTGTCGGTAGGCAACGCTGGAGGTAATAAGTTTATTGTGGAAAAATCCAATGATAGACTGATAAGCGATCCAATAATTTCACTCAGGGCACAGTTTTTTCATAACGGAACCACTGCACTGCTTAGGCGTAAGGCAGAACCATGCAGCACGTCATAGGTGCCTGGGATGTACGACGGTACTCGATGGTTTTTTTCATAATTCATCTATTTATTTATATAATGAAACGGTTTACACCAATTAAATAATAATAATATACACTATACAATATCACACAATTATTAATGCCTCTCACAATAATCCAAACACTCCGACAAAATAATGCCATCCATCCGCAAGTTCTTCGGCTCTCCTCATCCAGTCTTTGCCAGCCGTTTTTCGCAAGTCGCCAATCTACCGCCGGCGGGCGTTCGACAAACCGTTTGCCTAAACAGGGTCTCCTCTCTAGAACTTTAAAAAACAACCTGATGATAAATTTACAACAATATCTAAAAACCCCTTTTATCGTGTCTCGTCCAAGTGTTAAATCGAGACTATTACCCTGATTGTCCGGTGGCTGTCCGCTAAAGAATCCTGCAACCTTTAATTGCACTCAGGCTTCAGTACTACTTACTTAAGCTGTGACTTAGGTAGTGACTGGCGCACCATCTGTGTCAACGGCAGTATGACTGGAAACCACAGATATTACCAGAATAGATGCTGTAAGATCGTAAAAAAAATTCGAATGCAAGCGTCCCTCCCGCCTTTCTCGCATTTGAATTACGAAAGCAGTTTATTAATAGGACACATCGGTGTACAATTCTCGTTTTTTTTTATTGAGATCTAGCTAAGCGGTTTTATGTACTATGTATTATTCAAAAATGTAAAGTGTGTCTAATAGCAAGTTGCATCGAAAACCGTGCAGCCATTACAGAGTTGAGTGGCAACAAATAAAACATAGGTACTTATATAGTCAAATTCGTAGGATATAAGATCAGGCATGGCTTTGTTTTAATAACTTAACGATACAATTAGAAAGCGACATAAAGTAGGCGAAATGCGCTAACATTGCCTGAATTTCGAGCACGTTATGAAGATGAATTATGAAACCTTTAGCCGTATCTATTTTAATAATCTGTGGTGAAGGTTGTATGTATTAAGTTAGTAACTATAGGGCGTGTTGGGTTCCAAACGAGATCCTCGCGTGATCAGCCCGCCACGCCATTAGTAAGAGACTGGACGCTTTGTCTTAGTTAGAAACACAATTTAAGGGGGCGTTCTTCGAAGAGTTTAAGGAGAGTATTACTTAACTTAAGTGAGCATTGACCATCCAGTTATATTCATGATATTTTCTTTGGAGGAATTCAAGCAGAATGCATCCATAGAAGGGGCTGGGATTGCTACAGATCGGGGGTTCCTAGACAGTCGAAGACGTCGAGGTCATCCTCGGGGACGGTCGTGCGACAATCTCGAATCTTTTGAAATTGATTGCCAGGAACTAGCCTAAGATCAAGAGACATGGAAAAAAACGAGGTATACTTTTGTCAGCGATACAGACAGAGCTATGGGACACTACAGTTTAAATTAAATAATAAAACGTTTTTGTATTATTTATTGTTCATAAATTACCCTTCCACTTGTTCAATAGAATAGAATAGAATAGAAAACTCTTTATTGTACACCAGAAACAAAATTAAACACAGTACAGAAAAATTACAATAGGTAAACAAGGGTAGTACAATGGGCGGTTTTACAATAGGTTTCTAAAAATAAATTCTAACACATATACAAGCTTATTCAGATATGTTTTAGTGGCTTCTTTCCATTTTCTACACTCCCCAATTGTAAAGTTAAAGTAAAAATATACACAAAGATTAATATAAATTTTAGTTCCTATTGAATTTTTTGTTCTTTCCAAACTAAAGGCACATAAACACAAAAAAATAATTGAAGAAATTGAATATCAATTATTCAATAATTGGTATAATTCATTTAATTTAATGATTTTAAATTTAAAAAAACTCTAGCTTGTAGCAACCTTCGAGCATCTAGAAATAGACATCCAAAGAAAGCAGCAACAAACTGTTCCTGCTCAAAGTCATAACTCACGCGTCGCGTGCATTAAGCATCTGCTTAGCAACAATAATACTCACTTTGCTCCATAAAATATGCTAACACAAAGAACGTAACGACGTCCCAGAGGAACTAGGGGACACAGGATCAGGGGACAGGAACAGGGGACAGGAACAGGGGACACTGGAGCAAGTATAGACAATGGGACGAAATTACACCCGGCCAATTGAGCTCATGTAAAGTTGATCCCCCTTATTGTGTCCGCAGTTGATACGGAGGCGGATGGAGGGTTTTTGATACTTGAGTTTTTTTTAATAAGAAATGTATGTGATCGGATTGTCCTAATCCTCCACGAAAAGGTGAGGTGCTTAGCAGTGGGCAGATGTGGATTGTGATAAAGATGATGAAATGGTGTTGGTGATAAATTTCTATCCAACTTTGATAGTGTCACCGGATTGTACGGTGGGCGCACAAATGGGATACCACAGCGATTGCTAGCGCAATTAAGTTTTTGCTTTAAGATGTTGTTAGTTAAGTAATAAACATTGGCAAAGCGTAAGTTCACCGCCATTGAACGCCTTTTTATATTAATTCCCTCACAACTCACACAAGGCGAAAAGTTATAATTTCTACTACTCGTATGTTAGAATCACACCTTGACCTAACTTGACGAATTTCTATCTCTCTCTCTCTCTCTTTCTACAACAAAGCCTATCCCAGTTTTAATAATATTGTAGATTGATGTTTTCTTTTTAATTTAGGCTCGCGCTCGATCACTATTGTGCTGTGACCAAAAAACTTTTAGGTAACACTTTTATTCGTCCACGGTAATGAAGTTCCAAGTATCAAGATCTCTCTATTCCGCTACGTAGGTGCAATACTCGTCAATTTGTCCGCGTCGACGCGCTCTTATTTAGCAGACTTTGTTCCGTGAGATACTCTCGATGCTTCTAACGATGCTTTTGTGTCATTAACGAAGTTTTTGATTCATCTATTTGTTTCCTTATGAAAAAATATTTGATTATAAACCAATGATCTAACTAATTAATTGACTAACATCAAATTTCTGACGATAAAACTGAATTTTTCGTTATGTCGCTAAAATACTAGTAATTGGTTTTGCTAAATTTATAGATAGCTCGTCACGATCGCGTACTTAGGTCTTAACCCTTAACTAAGATTGCCTGTATCTAGGGAATCAGAAACTACGCGGACCATCATCCTGTAAACACCTATGGTTTCTCTGATAAAAACCTATTACGATTTTGTTTGGCATTTGTGCAGAACATTTAATAATAATAGAGAAGAATTAAATAAGCAAAGCTTTCATGACGCATTAGTATCTAAGTACAGTATCTAGGTACCGTTAAGGACTCTAGCTTATCTCACTATGACATAATTAAGAATGATGTGTTCCTTGCTCTCCAACAAATTACTTGAAATATTAAGTAGGTCGCTTTCAGCAATTACCTTCTTAACTGTGTAATCATAGCAATTTGACTGCTATCCATTATTTATCAGCCTTATCAGTTAATAACCTGTTCAAACCAGGAACAGTAACAGTTTTCACTCCATCACACCTGGTTTAGATACTATAATTACAGTATTACGAAAGATTAGAAGGTTATATAGCTCATGTGTGCGTAATTTCACTTCTTGCTTCTAAGTTGGCTGGTATCGTCAAAAGCAGGAGTAAGAAGGAAATAAAAATGCTGTGCTCAGTAGTCGCTTTCAGCGATAAGACCGCCCATTGTACTACCCTTGTTTACCTATTGTAATTTTTCTGTACTGTGTTTATTTTTGTTTCTGGTGTACAATAAAGAGATTTTCTATTCTATTCTATTCTACTTCTACAACATTATTTATGACGAAAGTTACTTTATCACTCGCTTTTCGGTGAAGGAAAACACCGTGAGGAAACCCACATACCTCCCCGAGAATTATTTAGAGGGTAGGTATGCTATCCACCAATGTGGACCGGGCCCCGAGGAGGATTATGGCCTAATCCTCCTCACGGAAGTCAGATGAGACCCGTGCTCAGTAGTTGGCAGCCATGGGTTATTATGATGATGATGTTAATTCGGAAATATTATGTCTTCAATTATAATATTATCCTTGATTTTAAATTTTTGTCCTTTTATACTTAGGAACATATTATTAATTTAGGCTATTTAAAAATACTCACTTCATCTTTTTTATTTATTTTACTGAGTAACGAGACAATTCAGTCATTCACCGAATGGTAAGCGCTACGCCTGCCCATACTAGTTCCATTGCCGCTCAATACTTTGCATTGCAAGCACTTGTATGGCACTGCACTGCGTTTCGGTCTCATGTCCCACATATTATTTTAAAAGTGTTTTGTTTTGTCATTGTTGGAATTGTGCGCGCGACAGTCAAGGGTTCAGGTGTCTTATGCCGTGTATCATACATACTACAGCAGTTAACATTGTCCTCTAACTTCTAAGAACTTTTCAATCAAACCTGACCAAACGCTTTTCACCTCAACAGTCCACGTAAGTAACGTGTCACATAATCCAGTTTTCTATTTAAATGATACACTTTCGAATCGCCTCATTTGTCTAGTGGGTCTGTGAGACCATTCGTTTCCACTGTTTTCTTATGAGTGTCTTAATACGGACGGGGTTCATTTTAGTTCTCATAGTTGGAAGGTTTTGTTTTAGTTTGTGGGAAAGTAAATCAATGAAATTAAAAACTAAAGACCAAGAGACCAAAGACCGAAACGTTAGTCTCACCAATTGTCACAGCAGCAAGATATTCCTTTCAACGTGACACTCCACTAATCCGAAGATCAGAGCAGATGGAGACACCTTGAGGACATTATTGGAAGAAATCACAATCCTCAACAATGAGAAAACGATTTAGGAGGAAGGGAAGGTGATTGCGTTACTTCTGTTGGAGACAGGTCTAATCAATCGATTGCTACACATTGTCAAAACGTAATAAGTGTGATAAATGTTAAAGGTTTGCAAAAAGAACACCGTATCAAGTTAATAAAGTCCGCACCGCTCTACCAGTCCACAAACATCGAGATCACCATGAATCTTCGCACAAACTGCTCCACTAATGAACCAACACTTTCCACCTCACTATTAACCAACGAACACTCGCGACGACATGATAAATCCGCGCGATTGACAATCGCTGCAGTCAAAACAAGGCTTAACAGCGTTAACACAATTGCGGCTACTAATTTACCTCGCGGTGCCTTATACAGGACGGAGAGTGCTAAGAATCCCCACTTGATAGGCGTTTGTATGAATGTAAGTTAAGTGTGCGCCGGCTTTGACGAACGGAGTCGACGCCAAATAAGGTTGTGGTGTGGTGAAAAATTTGCTCTTCAACCCCCTTAATTGGGTGTTGCGTTGTTTTAGGTGCTGATGCACGGATGTGGAGTTTAATGAACAACCATCGTCATTGTTATCATCAGCTTGTTTCAGTCCTCTCTTGAACGTATAGGTTTCTTCTTTAACCAGTTGTTTCGATCATGGAGTAGCCAATTAAAATCACATTTTGCTTGCAATTCAGACGATACATTACTGCTTGGCGGATGAATTTCTGCTGAAGGTGGTACGTGGTACTTCCCCATGCTAACTCTTGCAGAAGAGGCTTACCAATACCCTACTTGTACCTACCAGAGACTTCATTCCAGGTTTGCTTTTGCAGTTTTCTTTCTCCTAGACTGCTGTGGTCCAACGCTGACAAAGCTCATCTCTACCTTACTCCGCCTCCATTCTTCTCTTCCGTTAAAGGTTATATTCAACTTGTTCAGTCACCGGCTCACCAAACTTTAAGTCCGTGTGTACCCAACACTAACACAGGGTTGTCACTGATTTGTTGTCTCAACTTCTCTTTTAACGTTGATGTTGATTGGGATGTATGAGGTGTTTGTGCGTGCATTTTTGTATTCTTTTTGTCGCTAATGAGTGTTCGTTAGGGTTGTCGAAGAAGATTTATTGAAAATGATTTTTTTATCATCCCGAGGTGCTACGCTCTATGTACATAGAGTGTAGTGCGTTGATATGATAACGATTGTGATCTTTATATAAATTAAAGCATTGAATAATTCAATATCAGATTATTATTGTTATTTGAGACACAGACTATACTAGTTTAGAAGTTTATTTATTTATTTATTTAATCCTTTATTGCACAGATTAACTAACTAGTACAAATGGTGGACTTAACGCTAAGAGCATTTTCTACCAGTCAACCACCCATAGTGAAGGAGAGACGGTGTATGCGTGTAATAACTAAATTAGGTAAAGACATCTATATATAAAGGTATATAAGAGAATAAACATTAATATTGATATTCTTTTATTTTGCAATAAGTAGGAAGTTAATCTAAGTCTCACGGATAGGTTTATCTACACGTTATTAATACACAACAGGAATAGCTATTGTAATAATACACAAGAATAAATAGTATATAAGCCATTTACTTTACTTTCAAATAAGTAGGAAGTTAATGTAATCTACATATTACTACACGACAGGAATAGCTATTGTAACTCTCAATAATTAATTTAAAATATAAGCTTCATTTGGAAATAAGTAGGAAGATAATGAAATGCTCACATTAGTTGTATCTATATATAACACGATATAATTTAGCGATTGTAATGTTCACACTGATACACAATATTGATAACTATTGCAATACACATAGTAAGTTTTAAACTGAAGATTAATACACATACACAATAATAATAGCTTTCTAGTTAATAGATATAATAATAGTACTTAACTTATTTAGTTGGGCGGCGTGTCCGCCCTGTTCCGAGGTACATTGAGAAGTGAATCTGCCTTTCCAATGCAAGGCTATTTATACCGGCCGCCGTGCGGCGAATAAACAAGCTCAGTAAACCACGTGTTTCCTTAAATTGAAACTAAACGTTTTTACTGCTTGATTTTTATTACAATACATGTTAAAACCTTCTAAATCAATACATATCCACAGATATGTACACTAAAGTTTGTTTAAACGTGAATAATTCCAATTATTATATTAAATGGTTTTCTAACAGTAATAAAGCTGTTTCATCGTTTATTTTCAATTACCAATTATCTTACAAATACAGAGATGAATTATCGTAAATGATTCGATACATTAATACTTAAGAATATTCATATTAGTATGAATATTGAAGAATTAACACAAGTCAATTATCATATCATTAAATGAAATATGGACGAAAATACATGGATTAAATCTAGCCGCAGAAATCATAATTATTTGATAATTATCAGTCAAACTTTTTCTAAAATACGTACAATATTAATTATAAACATTAACATAATTTCCTGTTTATTGGAAACCAGTGAATGTTGCCAAATTCATCAAGTTAAGTCCTCAAACAAATGTTGCCATTTGAATCTTTACTAAATACATACATTATCATCAGATACTCAAAACGTATTATTTAGTCATGTACCTACGTGGTTTAATTATAAAAGATACTTATCTTGACACAAGGTAAGTTTAGCATCATCAGTATTTGAATATTGACAACAATTACCATGGTAAAATTCAAATAATCTATCACGGCCATACTGATATGTACTTCGTTCTCGAAGTACCTACTTAATCACATTTCACAAGTCCAAATCATTTTATATTTTTATCATTATCATCATCATCACCAGTATAACTTTCTTTTTTTTTTTTTTTTTTACCAATGAAACCATTCTCTTTTCTTTTTTTTTTTTCATATCATTCACATTTTTTTTTTTTTCATTCTCATGATCTATGACCAGGCATATAGCACATTAGTCCTTTTACTCGCTGCCAGTAAAATCTAGACTAATCAGGTTTAAGATCGCCCAGCGACACATTTTTTTTTTTTTTTTTTTTTCATTTCTCATACTTATTTTTTTTTTTTTTTTTTTTTTTCATTCCCTCATTTTCATCGTTTCATTGTGATCTATGACCAGGCATATAGCATATTAGTCCTTTTACTCGCTGCCAGTAAAATCTAGACTAATCAGGTTTAAGATCGCCCAGCGACACAAATACTGGTATGATGTGACCGATGTGACAATCTCAGAATTTAATATTTTAAGTGTGTCAAAAAAAGTACCTGTCCTAAGTAAATTAGCAATGTTACATAATAATGATAATTCAAAATTAAACACATTCATAGTTTGATCTTAATAATTATGTGATCTACATGGATATTATTTTGAATAATCTTAAATTTGTTAGCTATATAATAATCTATCACGGTTCTCTTTTTGACAATGATATTGTTTAATAAGTTATATTTGTTTACAGTGATTCTTCAAAGGAAATGTTTTGTTCTACCCATTCACCAGGCCAAACACGCAGTTTTTCTTTGGCAACAATAATATTTCTTAAATTATTTTGACCCCTCAAAGAAAATCTGTCATGTGGTAATATTTGTATTATTTCATATGGGCCTTTGAATTTTGGACTGAGTTTATCATGACGTCTATGATCTTGACTGATGTAAACTAGGTCTCCAATACTATATATTTTATTGGTTCGTCTGGTAGTATCAAAACGTTTCTTAAACCTATCAGCAACATCTTTGAGCCGTTGTCGTGCTAATTCACGATCAGCTTCTAAGTCAATACTTGGTTGTATTGATTCATCTACAACATCAGTTAGCCGAGCTTGTATGGAAGGTATATTTCCTTCCCTTCCTAGTAAAAGTCTCATTGGGGAAAAGCCTGTGGTTTTCTGAACAGTCGTATTAAGAGATTGTTGTACTTTCCAAAGAACGTTTGGCCATTCTGACAAATCATTAATCGTGGTAGCTAACATGTTTGTTACTGTAGCTACATACCTTTCAACTTGGCCATTACTACGAGGAGTACCAGTGGATATCATGTGGTGTTCAATTTGCATTTCCCTAAATAAGGTTTGAACTTGATTAGATGTAAAGTTTGTGCCTCTGTCCGTAATTACAAGATGAGGTGTGTCGAATAATGCAATAGTTTCACGTATGGCAAACAACAATTCCTGTCCGCTCAGACTCTTAAGGGGTTTGAGGATGCAATATTTTGTAAATCCATCTATGACTAGCAATACAAATTTAAAACCATCAGCTGATTGTCTAAAAGGCCCAGTGCAATCCATATGCAAAGTATGGAAAGGAATAGATTTCTCTATAGGATATAATATACCTTGTTTAGGTCCAGAGTGATTTTTTCGTGAGGTACATATGAGACAATGAGAGATGTATTTTTTAACAAACGCTGCAATGCCAGGAAACCAAAAATGTTGGCGGATTTTGTCAATGGTTTTATCATATCCAACATGACAGTTATCATCATGAAATAGTCTAAGTAAGCTAAGTCTATAGCCTCTTGGAATATATAATTTCGGCATAGCATTAGCGTCGTTTTTATAATAGAGCAATCTATTTATGATTAAGTATTGATTGGTATCCAATTCACCTGACCGAACTTTGTCAATTATAGTCTGAGTCTCAGTATCATCTCGTTGAGCAGATTCTAACCACGATGGCGGACGACTCGCATCGTCATTAACCACGTTAATTACAGAAGGGATATTTTTGTTTGTGTGGACCGTTTTAGGGTTGATTGGATTACGACTTAGGTAGTCAACATGACCCACATATTTACCCTTTTTGTAGAGAATTTTGAAGTTAAAATCTTGCATAAAGGTCCACCATCTAGCTACACGCGGTGAAAGATCTTTTTTGGTCATGGTAGGCTTAATGGCATTACAGTCTGTTACTATAGTGAATGGGATACCTAATAAATACACCCTAAAATGTTTAAGGGCGTTATAAATTGCCAATGTTTCTAAGTCGTAAGAGCAATATCTTGATTCGGCAGGGGAAGTACGTTTGCTATAGTATGCTACAACTTTATTCTGATTATCAACTTTTTGCATTAGAATTCCACCATAACCAATTGAGCTAGCATCAGTGTGCAGTTCAGTAGGTAAGTTTGGATCAAATACAGTCAACAGTGGTTTCGTCACCAAGTGCTTAATAACATAATTCCTAGCTTCGTTCTGATCTTGACCCCACTCCCATTTCTGGTTATTTTTTGTGAGTTTAGTTATACTGGCAGTACGTGAGGCAAATTCTGGTATAAATTTACGGAAATAACTAGCTAAACCCATAAATTGACGCACTTCTTTGATAGTATCAGGGACAGGAGAGTTGATGAGAGCCGAGACTTTATTATCACTTGGCCTGATACCATCTTCAGAAATGTGTCTTCCTAAATATTCTATCTCTGTCACAAAAAACTTGCATTTTTTCAAGTTTATGGTAAATCCGGCATGACTGAGAGCTTCGAGAGTTTGTTCTAGGTATTGCAGACCCTCATTTTCAGTTTTAAATGGAATTAATAAGTCATCTATATACACTAATAAAAATTTCAAGTGTTTAATGGCTCTACTTATAGCTCTCTGGAAGACTGATGGTCCGTTACAAATTCCAAATGGCATTTTCAGAAATTCGTAATGCCCATCTGGGGTTACGAAAGCTGTGTATTTTACGGAGTCCTGTGCTACTGGAATTTGATGAAACCCATTTTTTTCGTTTAGTTGATCGAGTTCGCTATTACAACTGGTTATTTGATTAACTACTCCAGTTGGTTCAAGCAAGTGAGTACGTGTCAGTCTACACCCAGAAGAGTCTACTATAACAGCAACGTCCGAATGACTAACTGCATCTCTACCGATCAAACAATCATAGCTAAAATCTTTATCCCTGGCTACATTAAATTCTATTTCTAGACAGATTTCCTCAAATTTTACAGGGACAGTTACTTTTGCAAAGATATGTAATTTACCATTGCCTATACCATCGAGCATTTTTGAACATGGAGTTAAATTGCAACCTATTCGCCGTGCAATAGAATCCTTCATGATACTGCAACTAGCACCAGTATCAATAAGAGCTTCGACTGTCATATCCTTTATCACAACTTTAGTTAAACCTTGGTTATACAATTAGCGTCATCTCTTTTTGTTACTGTGGTACTTGTGGTAGAAAGCTGTTTAAAATAACAAACTGATTCAGTGTGTCCGAATCTTTTGCAATGGGAGCATTGGACTTTGTTTATGGGGGGGCGAGCTAAGTTTGTCGAAAAACTTGTCCTAGGGGCATTATAGTTTCTGTTCTGAAAACATTGGGCTGAAAAATGACCTAGCTTGTTACAAGTGTAACAACGTTTTTCATCAATTTTTGGTCGTTTGCTAGGAGAACTAGTTGGGTTGTCAGTAAATTTACTTGTAGAATCAAATGGACGTTTCTTAGGAATCTTCACATAAGTCGTAAACAGTGATATCAATTCTGCAGTGGTCTCCACACGACTATTTTGTGATGCCATTTTTACATGCACATCATGTATACCTCCGCAAACAAGCTCAACTAACTGTTTTTCGGTGAAAACTATCCTAGTATTCTTAAACAATCTAAGTTTTTCCCTAGCATAATCACAATACGATTCTGCAGCTTCAGATGTTAATAACACTGCCTTTGTTAATTTGTCTGACAAGTTCCTCTTTTCAGGATATAAATCTTTAACAGTGATTTTAAATTGTTCCCACGTTCTACCTTCATCGGGCTCCCAAGTTTCATACCACAGTAATGCAGAGCCTTTCAAGGCTTTACCTGCTTTTGCAACGGTTGTGATGTTGCTCCATCCAAGATCCGCTGCGATTGCATCGATATTGGTGCACCAGCTGCTGGCACCGCTGTCGTTCTTATCAGGATCGAACGGCGGAAGAACCACATCGTCTCCACGAGGTGTCCCCGCAACTGCATCTCGGATCGCCTTGAGCAGACCTTCTACGACTGCCGAGTCCATTTCAGAAACCACACCCACAATATCTGAAATATTACATAATACGTTAAGATTAGTCAGGTCGAATCCCACTTCTGATAATAACTAAATTAGGTAAAGACATCTATATATAAAGGTATATAAGAGAATAAACATTAATATTGATATTCTTTTATTTTGCAATAAGTAGGAAGTTAATCTAAGTCTCACGGATAGGTTTATCTACACGTTATTAATACACAACAGGAATAGCTATTGTAATAATACACAAGAATAAATAGTATATAAGCCATTTACTTTACTTTCAAATAAGTAGGAAGTTAATGTAATCTACATATTACTACACGACAGGAATAGCTATTGTAACTCTCAATAATTAATTTAAAATATAAGCTTCATTTGGAAATAAGTAGGAAGATAATGAAATGCTCACATTAGTTGTATCTATATATAACACGATATAATTTAGCGATTGTAATGTTCACACTGATACACAATATTGATAACTATTGCAATACACATAGTAAGTTTTAAACTGAAGATTAATACACATACACAATAATAATAGCTTTCTAGTTAATAGATATAATAATAGTACTTAACTTATTTAGTTGGGCGGCGTGTCCGCCCTGTTCCGAGGTACATTGAGAAGTGAATCTGCCTTTCAAATGCAAGGCTATTTATACCGGCCGCCGTGCGGCGAATAAACAAGCTCAGTAAACCACGTGTTTCCTTAAATTGAAACTAAACGTTTTTACTGCTTGATTTTTATTACAATACATGTTAAAACCTTCTAAATCAATACATATCCACAGATATGTACACTAAAGTTTGTTTAAACGTGAATAATTCCAATTATTATATTAAATGGTTTTCTAACAGTAATAAAGCTGTTTCATCGTTTATTTTCAATTACCAATTATCTTACAAATACAGAGATGAATTATCGTAAATGATTCGATACATTAATACTTAAGAATATTCATATTAGTATGAATATTGAAGAATTAACACAAGTCAATTATCATATCATTAAATGAAATATGGACGAAAATACATGGATTAAATCTAGCCGCAGAAATCATAATTATTTGATAATTATCAGTCAAACTTTTTCTAAAATACGTACAATATTAATTATAAACATTAACATAATTTCCTGTTTATTGGAAACCAGTGAATGTTGCCAAATTCATCAAGTTAAGTCCTCAAACAAATGTTGCCATTTGAATCTTTACTAAATACATACATTATCATCAGATACTCAAAACGTATTATTTAGTCATGTACCTACGTGGTTTAATTATAAAAGATACTTATCTTGACACAAGGTAAGTTTAGCATCATCAGTATTTGAATATTGACAACAATTACCATGGTAAAATTCAAATAATCTATCACGTGCATCAAAATATCTCAATATCTAAATATCTCATATATTCTCTATAAGTTCTTAAAGAAGAGTGTAGCGGAATTTAAATAAATGGCCCCTTTCAAAGTTATTAATCTGATTGTAATCATGATGACACTATGCTTTCGTACACGAAACGAAACAATTATCATAGAACATCATCCAACAACTACATTTCCACGTAAAAAGAAGAAAGCTCACTCACTGTAGTCACTTCTGATCTGCTGTCATGTTGATAATCATCCCCGTATAGTTTATATACCGTAGTGCCCACGCGTGTTTAAATAGAGTAAGTATACCTGATTAAAATATGATTATCTCTGTATAACGCCATCAATCGTGCAGTTTCACGCAAGCCGCAGGAAGCCGCGTCAAACGTATGACCGATACGTTCCGGCCTTGTTTGAGTGGTGAGATGTGACTCGCTAGTACCTAACTACTATTTATCTAGATGCAGATCTAGGTCCAGTTGATTATGGCTGTCAAGTTGTAATATTATTGTCAACTGTACTTTCATATCGTTATTTATACTGCGTTTCGTGTCTGCAGGCCCCGCGGTTTTCGTTAATTTTTACGTTTAGCGTATTTGTAATTTCCTATTGTATCTCTATTTTATTTCAGGAAGGGAGTTCTTTAAACTGGTTTTGAATGAGTTTCTACTCGTAGGTGTCGGGGAACAAATTCACGGGTATTTATGCGGGTTTCCCCACGATGTTTTCCTTCACGGAAAAACGAGTGATAATTGCTTACATGTGTTTTACAAGAAGCACATTACACGTCCGCACTGGTCTTTAGAACACACAACCCTTTTTTGGAAGGTGGACGTTCTCCCACTAGGCTATCTATTTGTTTCTGGTGTACAATAAAGAGTTTTTCTATTCTATTCTATTCTATTCTATTCTATTCTATCACCACTAAAAACCTACACATACTAAATAGTCTCACGAAAACGTGAATAGGGTCTCATATTGTCGAAGTTTTGAATCTATTGTAAAGTACAACCATATTTCCTGTATTCTATGAACTCCTAAGAAGAATACCATGCAAAGCCCATACAAGCAAGCTAACAAAATTATAAACAAGATTGCCAGCACGCTACCCCACTTGCCAGCTCATCTTCATACGTTACAAGGCAACCTCGTAACTCACTGTCTATCGTCTCACTTCGAAAATAAACTAGAGTCACAACTGGAATAGTGTCGCATATAAACGAATAAATATTCCGATAAATGCTTTTGTAGATCTTAAAACATAGAATAGTACTTTTGAAACTTACTAACTTCACTCTTACTCCAAAAAAGTGGTAAACAAAACTGTGGACTAAGTGGCCTGAAATAAAGTCCTTTTTGTAATTAGTTTGGATCGTAGTTGGATAGTCTCGCCTAATATTCAGGTGTCAGTGAATGTTCTTGTCATATAGGAATACAATATAATATACTACTGATTGGTAATCAAAAATCAAACAAAAAGTCTAAAACTATATCATAATTATAACGAATGTAACTTGGTATCCTACATCCTATGCGTTTATTTGTAGATGCCTTTTTAACGTGGAAATAACTTTATTTATCAATAACTTAGGCACAACAGTTGTTACAACTTACAAAGCTTTACAGACTAATAGATAATCCAAGAGTTTTCAGTCACCACCAGTTGGCAGCGTACCCAACATGCTGGCGGCATTGCCCTGTTCAATCGCAACGCTAACAATAATAATAAAGCATTTTTATTCCAAAAAGATGGGTACATAGTTTAACATTAAAATTACAATTTTAGCATTTGTATTGTACAATAATTAACCTGCAATTCGGCGTGCCATTTGGCATAGGCCTCCTCCAGACATTGTACATCGTTCTCAGCAAATCGATGCAACAAATAAGTACCAGAATAGAATAGAATAGAATAGAAAAACTCTTTATTGTACACCAGAAACAAAATTAAACACAGTACAGAAAAATTACAATAGGTAAACAAGGGTAGTACAATGGGCGGTCTTACCAGCTTTGTTATTATTTGTCCTTACATTTGATAGTAACTGATTCCTAGCTTCTTCAAGTTAGTAGACAAACCTAGAAACAAACGATTTGTAACCATGCAGTACATTCTAAATTCGTGAAATAATAGACGTGGCATATGTAAATGTCCGTTCGGATCTCCATACATCGATCTCCGACGTTGCCCGATACTGGGAAAGGGGCACGACATTGTTGTTTTCCATTGGACTATGAATATAATATTGTGAAAAGTTTCAATCGAAAAGTATACAACAAACCCCCGCGTTAATTAATGATTTTATCAAATTTCGTCTAAAATTTTACATTCTAACAAAATTTTAAAATGGTAAGCTTACAATTACAACAGTACTGTTTTTACACGCTTTTTTAAAGTGAAGTTAAGCAAGGTTTTGTTGAAAAAATCTCTGTTCTAGACTAGTTTTAATAAAAAAAAACCTATAAATTAAATCCTACACGCTGATCAAAATTAGTCCAACACGAATAATATTTTATTATTCACTGAGGAGTTCCGTTATTTACCTTCCATCTTTAAAAACTACCTCGCTGTCACTTAAATATTGTCATTGGACAGGAATCTACTTAAGAGTATCTTCGCGCAGAGATAAAATACCCAAATAAGTATAATTTAGACTAACCTCGACATTTCGATCAAATTGCATTACGTGTAGTCATTATAGAATGTAGTCATTAGTATTATGCTTTGAGCATGGAATAATTGTCATCTATTATATTTGTTTTGAGTTTCCAATATTTCGTAATCGTTGCAGGCGCTATGATTGCTGATCGTCGGTTGATTTTTGCGAGTGAGGCTGGTTTTAGGTCACGCTGACCGCACAGCAGTCACAGTCGAAACGTATGAACTTCTAGGAAGCGTATTAGACGCGTGGCTATCAGCTGTGAGGTGGTCAGCGCTGACGGGTCAGTTTCCGTACGCGACGCGCGTCGGCGCCGCACGCGCGCCTTTGTCTTCAGTGAACGTTCTAGTGTCGAGCCGAGTGGACGCCGTCAACGTTTACAGTACAAATGATCAGTGATGAGCACGATCCTGAAACGTCTCGCACTGACAAACTACGTGCTGTCGGCGCCGATGATCAGCGTGACACTAAAACTAGCCAGTTTTTAAGGGCAAACGTATCGATCTACCCTCTTTCTTTCACGCTTTTTACGCTTTAGAATGTAATCGTTTCAACGTACAATGGACAAGCACACAGTACTGTATGTGGGAATGTCCCTTGCATCGTCTTCTCAACTCGTTTTGAATAAGGCGCGCCGGTGGTCAGATCTAGTCTAGTTTTTGTTATCGGCTCAATTTGGCCTGTCTTTGTGCCTCTCTCTTATTTCCTCGGTTGCGAGTCTTGTAAGGGCCGCTTGCACCATACGGCTAAGAAAATAACAAGACTTGTTTAATACGGTTCATCAGGTTAGCGGTTAGTTATTTCAACGGTGATTTAATTCAGTTGGTTAGTAACTTCAATAAGTGCGTACTTTTTATTATTGCCAAAAAATTTCTTAGACTGGAGTCAACTATCCAAGTATAGTAACTCGTTAATCAGTAAGTGTATCTATGGACTCCATCCAGAGTTATTGTTTATGCCTGCTATAATACCTACGAAAAAAATACCACATTGCTAATTTCTCACATTAACGAATTTCTAACTTTTGTTATATCATACAAATATTTGAATAATTGTTAAACCACTGTTAACTTTAAATCGTTATAGTTTTGACTGGTTAATTACAGTTTAACTGCCGTTCAAATGTTAGTGAAATATATTCTGGACCGATTAACAATCACTGATAATGAAATAGACCTCGTTTTTAACACATCATTTGGTCATTAAAGTACTCAAAAATGTGTACCACTGCTTTCCAAACACTTTTATACACCTTTTCTGAATAGTATAAACCCACATATTTCAATAATCAGAGGTAAATCTTAAGCCAAGACATCTTAATTATGTTATCTTAAAAAAATGTGTTTCCTATGACCATTTGGCGGCTAAGTTTTAACAGAAGGCATTAAATACACGTATCTGTATATCTTAAGAAATCTATCGTATGTACAGGTAATGTCCGTAATTAATTTTGTTTTAAATTCGACAAAAAATTCAAGGCATTCGCAAGTTCGGTTGGTTGGGTTAATGACGGTATTTATGTAGAGACGTTAATACCACAAATTAATTATGCAACTAAAAAAAATCTGTTGTGGTAAGATAGCATTGACTTGTATTATAATTGCTAGGTTATAGTAATATTTATAAGAATCTGCCATTTTTTTAAATTTTGTTTTTCAAATTGTCTCCTAAATTACGATCACGTCCTATACGTACTTATTACGTGACAAAGTTTATGAAAGTAATTAAATGAAGCATCAATGTTTTTGTTCTTTAACTAAATTTACCAACGGGCCCAGTCGCATAAAACTCAATCAATGTTGTTACGTTTTTGTTGTTAACACACTTTTCGTAACGCATCCACCAGCTTACTCCCCAAGTCTAGCGTGCGTAAGAAGATTTACATCAAAAATATTGATGTGCACCCCTCCTGTAGACGATGTCCCAAACGATTTCCAAAAAAGAGGCGCTTGGCGAAGATTTCCATTTCGGCGGTTTAAAAGCTAAATAAAAGGTTGTAACAGCTCTGTAAACTTTTACCCGCGTCACATTGTTTTCGACCGCGTCCGTTATGATCATTTTTCCATCAGATCACATCTGACATCGGTGTTTATTTATCAAACCTTCCGCGTACTGCTCCACGTTTATTAACCAGCCAATTTAATAATGAAACGATTATTCACAGGGTTTATCTGGCCGGCATCGCACCTGACGCGCTGGTTACTGTTACGCATCGGGATATAAAAGGCATGTCAAAATTCTTCTTTATCGGTTGGATAAAGAATTAATAGTATACTTAAGGCTTGAGTAGAGATTCAGATTGAGTGAAGTTGACGTGGAATTCATGTAAATATGTACCTACTTACTGTATTTCTTTGTTATATTCAGTCATATTGAAGTGTCTATCTATTATTCAAAATTTGTTGGATGCAATATTCTTCTTGAAGTTTGGAGATAATGATAGAATAGAATAGAAAATACTTTATTGTACAACAGTTAAGAAATACAGAAGGTACATAAGGAACAGAACTTATTGAAATAAATATAGTACAATGGACGGACTTATCGCTAAAAGAGATCTCTTCTAATCAAGCTTTGAACGAAGAGAAGCAACAGTGCGTGAATGTGTATCAAGCTGACTTTTGACAAATGTCATAATTATCATACCATACACCATAATGAGTGATCATATTATGGTTTGTGAGTTGCGGTACAGTTTCTAGGAACGATGAAGTGAAATTCAAAACACAAGTATTAAAAAACTTTTTTTTAATTACTTACAACCCATAAAAAATAAGATAGAAACATAAAATAATGGTGGTCCCTCATTCTGCTATTAAGGCAATGCGTTGGTAACAATCTCTGTGTGTTTCGATTTCAATAAAACTATGCTAGGAGAATTATAATTTACAACAATAACCTAACGGCATCTAGACATTAAACAGCACAGCCGAGCTATTATCCAAGACAGAAGCTAGCAGCTACCTGATACTTGTTCTGGACTAAATAATAAATAATACGAGTTACACAACAGGTTTCATTAAGGCGGTACTAAATCAGGCTACCTGAGATGCGCTGGCGCAATGCAACATTATGATGTAGCGACAGCAGAAACGGAACATCTTAGAGACTTGGACTATAGCGATAGATAAGTCCAAGATGTTTGAACGATCGAATGAATCGCATTTGTTGCAAACTTTTAATATCAATTATAACATTAAATCAACGCTATTTGTGTATTACAATGTCACGCATAAAAATACAATGTTAAATTGGGAAAAAAAAAAAAAAACTATTAACAATACCAGAAATTTAAAAAAAAATCAAATCTCGCTTTTTTACATTTCGCTCTCAGACTAAATCACGTGACTTACTTTTACTTGGCATTAGAAACATTTTAGAGATAATTCAATCTTATGTTATTTTTAAAGTAAAACTTCTTTACGCACGCTTGACTTGAGGAGTAAGCTGGTGAATGCGTTACGAAAAATGTGATCGGTCGAGGCGAACGGAAGTTGAGAAGGAGATATAAGTTAGTGAAGATAGAAAGAAAAAGTGTTACATTTCGTATATTTTTTAAAATATCTTTGATGAATATTTTTTTAAATAACTTTTTATAATTTGAAGTCTTGCTTCTACTATGTGTAACACACATTTTTTTTTATTTGACAGAGTTACGAGACAATCTAGTCGTTTACCTGATGGTAAGCCACCCAGAACTTTACATAGCATAATCGTGTTCTGCACTGCACAGTGCTAACTAAACGCTAAACTAAACGCGTCAACCGTTTTGGTTAAAATCAGTAATGGGCTAACCTTAACCGTTTTATAAATGAACGTGAATTGAACTTTAAGCTGCTCTAGCTTAAACAACATTTTCCTATAACAGTCTCTTAATCTAATACGCTGATGTTTAGGTTAATCTGTATTTTATCAACTTTTCTGAATAAAGTCACCAAGGATTTTGGAAAATGGTCCCACCGGCTTTTAACGCTAACTTCCTTTATTGACAATTATTTTGGCTAAAACATTCCGTCTGTGGTCTCACCGAAGTAATTATCAACTCATTATTGTAATATTGTTAAGGCGGGCGCTTTAGTGATCCTTAACTTTAAAGTTGCAAAGCTTAAAATGTTTTGGTGCAAGTTTTAGGAGTTGTTAAAGTGTCCTTCAAAATTACTCTTTATGAAAGTTATTTAAACGTGGATTATGTATAGAAATCGGTGGAATGGTCGCTAAAAATACGAATTTAAATAAACTTAAAAAACAAACTACTTATCCAAATTTAGCAAGCATGAAAAGACCAGACCGGATCTTCTCGGTGGATTATGGCCTAAGCCTCCGCACGAAAGTGAGGAGAGACCCGTGCTGAAAATGAAGTGATGATGAAGATCATCATCGACAACCCACAACGTCCCACTGCTGGGCACGGGTCTCTCCTCACTTTCGTGAGGAGGATTAGGCCATATTCCACCACGGGGGCCCAGTCCGGAATGGTGGATAACATACCTACCTCCGAAATGATTCTCGGGTAGATATGTGGGTTTCCTCACGATGTTTTCCTTCACCGAAAAGCGAGTGATAATTACGTACATATGTTTTAAAGAAACACATTGGTACGTGCCTGCACTGGGATTTGAACTCACGACCTTCTGATTGGAAGGCGGACGTTCTCCCTCTAGGCTACCACCGCTTATGATAAAGATGTATGTTGGTTAAAAAGTTAAAATAAAGCCTAAAAATTCTAGAAATAAAATTTAAAATTAAGCTACGATTATGTAAAAAAGGTGAATTTCTGTTTCCTTCTCCTAGAGCTAGATGGATTGCGGCCTAACGCTGACAAATCTTATCTCTCCGATGAAATCGATCACCAATTTTTTTGCTATCCGTACGTTTTGTCTAATTATTTTTGCTATTTGTGTAGCACAGTTGAAGCTATGGTAATTAAAAGAATATATCCTCACCATTCGCCTGAGGTGCCTCGCATCCTTCCAGTCCAGTATTACCATCTCCATCAAGCCTCTTCATTAGGAAAATACCCTGCAGTAAATATACTGGGAGACAATCCAATGTATCAAGATGATGAGCGCAGTGCAGCGCAAAGTAAATTTGAAGTGTAGCTCTAGATGGTACTGCACGTGACATGGCCAGATGTGGTGCTTACCATCGGGAGAAAGACCTGCTCGTCTCGTTATTTTCTGATACTTATAATAAAATAACAGAAAAATATCAGATAAGATCACCTTACGGTTTCTGACCCCTAACTAAAATTCCTTGTATCTAAGAAATGAAAGAAACATGAGCGTACAAATTAGCTGGAATAAAAAAAATATTTAAAAATATTGCATAAATACATACTGCGAATATTCTAAAATTAATGATTAATATTTAATAGCTCATTAATTTCTCGTAAATTGAGCAGTTAGAGAATACAATGTGGCTACCACATTTAATACAGCCATGCAACAGGCGGTTACCCCATTCTTTCCCCATAAATTACCCCAATCATAAATCAAGGATAACAACGCCATCTCTGGACCGTGTCGAGAAACAATAAATAATAATGTTAGCAGGGTCACGTGACCTCACGTCTCGCGACCCCGGAAGGGTTAATCTCGTGTAGGGGTTGTCGTATAAATCATGTTTCGTTTGGGTGTTATAGGGTTGGCGAATTATATTGTATGTAACAATTAAGAGTTGCTCATTACGATTAGGTAATAATAATATTAAGTAACATTTTGATAGAAACTTGTAGGTTTACCTAATTAGTTAGCAATTATTAAAAAAAAAAGCTTTAATCCTGAATTAAATTTTGCATAACTAACTTGATCTAGCGATGGTAGCCTAGTGGGAGAACGTCCGCCTTCCAATCAGAAGGTCGTGAGTTCAAATCCCAATGCGGGCACGTACCAATGTGTTTCTGTAAAACATATGTACGTAATTATCACTCGCTTTTCGGTGAAGGAAAACATCGTGAGGAAACCCACAGATCTTCTACCCGAGAATTATTTCGGAGGTAGGTATAATATCCACCAATCCGGACTGGGCCCCCGTGGTGGATAATGGCCTAACCCTCCCCACGAAAGTGAGGAGAGACCCGTGCCCAGCAGTGGGACGTTATGGGTTGATGATGAACTTGATCTTACATGAAATTTGACTTAAATTGACATGGTTATCATACCGAGCATACATTATTCCCACGTCAAAAACATTAAAATTAAATTACAATAAAAAAAAATTGTAGCAACCCTAAAACGATAATAACTCATTCAGTTGACACAGATGGCGCTGGCGTACATCAAAATGGCCACAGATTACTGTCCCGCATGATTTATACACATCAACTATTTGTATGCAAATATAGCCTCACCCTGTATTTAGCTTACATAGATTTTTAATGGATACTATTATTAAGGAAGCCGTAGATCATATGGACAGGTTAATAAGTTTACCACAATAATAAAAAGTAATCGGAAAATTCATTTAAACAATGCAAATTTCTGATACACCACTTCCATCATAATCATACTGAAGTTCCATCAGACATCTCCACCTGATAATAAATTCTCCATTTCACATAGGGGATGTTTCATCGCAATAATTCATAAATTGAACCGATTAATTGATATCGCAGAAGGGTTAAATCCCCCGATGTTTGTTTTGACAAATGTATGAAGAAACCGAGCGAGGGGTGGTGGGATAGGGGATGAAATGTCGGATGATCGCACTTTCATTGGAGCGTTGACAGGTGTTTTTAAAAGTAAGTAGTTATTAAATTGTCTTTTGTCGTTTATTTATTAGGTTTATGAACTTATTTCTAAATACGATTTTGTATCTTACCAATTTTTATGGACCTTTAGAATTGTCCCATAACTTAAATTGCATGAAATTCAGTTCAGTACTTCATAATATGATTTTTTTCGTTTGGTTTTATAACTCTCTTTTAAAATGCGGAACTTTTTTGATTTTTCTTGTAAGCTACGTATTTTCTTTTAAATAATGTACCTCTAAAAAGTCCCATAATAATTATCAATTACATGAAAATTCATTCAGTAGTTTTACGCAAATCTATATGAAGCTGATTTACTTCAGTAATTAGCTGATTTAATTTACTTTAGTTTGGTAATTATTATTAATCATTTTATATTTATAGGAGGCGTTTGCGGAATTTCAAAACAATGGCGATACCGGTGTCAATAACGAAATACAGATAAATGTAAATTTAAGTTTCCTTATAATATTTTTTTTTACATAGATCCTGTCCCCAACTAGGGTTCCCTGTATCTAGGGAATCAGGAACTACGAGGACCATGGTCCTACTAGCACCCAGACTCAGAGCAAATATTTGTGATTCACACAAATCTTTGCCCTGTGCGGGAATCGAACCCGCAACCTATATAGTTATACACTGTATATAAGATTACTGAATAAAGCCCATTATTATTATTTATCAGACTAATAGACTGTTATGTAGGCTGATAGTAAGCGCTCCACACAATTACAGTGCAACAACAATAATTGAAGTGCCATCAAGAACGTCGATGACTATGTTTTGTGCGCACTGCACTGCCCTCGTCAACCTGATACCTACATTAAGTTTACAACTACTAGTTTCTTCAGTAATAGTAACTTTACATTTAAAATACTTACCTACTATTTTTTGCATAAAAAACCGATTACTAAATCCGGACCACTTCTTTGAAATATCTCATAGAATAATAAAAAAATGGATCAGAAATGTATAGAAAAATACAATAGGGACTCGGGAATAATAACTTTCTCTTTTTTTGTATTCGGTTTACAATAGCATTAATTTGCAATTTTGAAAAAAATAAACTGTCTGGCTTCTTTTCGATTCTTCTCAATAGAATTCTCCAGATATCGTTTCTCAGATCTCTCTAGAAATCCACAAATGTAAATTAAAAAAAAAAACCATTTAAAACACAATGTAAAAAAAATTAAGTCTTGCAACGCAGTTGTTTTACCGTAAGAAATTGTAAGATTCAATGTAAAACCATGTCGTTTAATTTATTGAGTACAACAACTTTGCCATAAATTGTAAACTATAAATACGTAGCTAGCAACATCTTATAGTGACCATATGAATGTAAGACATCTTTATTTATTTAATAAATATTGTGAAATTAAATTTATAGGACCATTTTTTTCATTCTGTATCTCTGTGTCATCCCCCATCACGGCTTTACTGAATAATTAAACACCCACTTTGTTAAATCAAAACTGGATTAAAACAAGCAAATTAGACATAATGCCCTATCTGATCCTTAACGAATAGGGTCATAGAATAGCTGTTTAATAATGCAATTCATTACTCAAGGGTAGCTTTTTAAACAAAGGAAATAAAGCCTTGAGACCATACATCATAGGATTTATTTTTGCTTAATGTATCGATAAGCAAAACCCCCTATAACATTAAAATAAAATTAATCCTTATGTAAGTAACGATAAGATAGGTTTTTGGAAGATGCGTAGAAATTAATTCCCATGATAGATGGCTTGTCTTTTGCGATGTGATACTTACAGCATAATTTGATTGTAACGTTGGAAATTTTAGCTGCCTATGATATTTGGATGTCATGCCTTGATATCATGGCTCTGTTATTGAGTTAAATTTGTGTTTGTATTTCATAACTAGACCTATTATATATAAATAATATAATATTATATCATTAATATTTGGATTATACAGAGGTAGGTATAACTATAATTCAATAACTATTTCCAATAACTAGCAATGGTATTTTTTACTAATTTATTTGTAACAAAACGAGAAAGACTTTCATCTGTTAATAATTAATCTATCCATAATAATTGCATTGCCACCTAAAACTTTTTATTTCAAAATTTTGCGCGGCAAGCCTTTCTTCCGTTGGGATAGGCAGATACTAAATTTTTCCATATTTTACTTTCCTTTCTTATGGTAAAAATCTTGTTATTTATAACGTAGATCGTATTTACCTATACAGTACCAGTAATATACACCCTTCCCAAACTACATCATTCTAAGCACACTCGCTATTTCAATTGACAACAACCTACAAATACAGGGCTACACAAATCTTCAAACGCTACTTAGCTTATACCCAAATTAGAGAAGGAAACTAAGTTATCCATCACAGCTCCAACGATACAGCTTTAAAGTCGATTCTCAGTTGATTAGTGTTTTATGTTTGGACTAAAAATGGTGGTGCTGGAGCGCCATTATTCTGCCTTAAACAGCTCGAGCCTGCGCAGGCTGAATATAACCAACCAACCGTATTAGAATTGACCGTAGAGTTACAAAGATATGCAGTTGACGGGGTGGAATTTGGTGTTGCTAGATACCTATCTAGAAACACCAAATTCAATGTTCAGTTAGGTAACTGACACCAGTTGTCAGTGCCAAATTAGATATTTATGTAACTGTGAGATGTATAATAGGAACTTCCAGAACCAATAAAACGATTAATATGATTCCAAAAGCTTTCGTCTTTTTCCTCATCATCTCGGATACTTCCTCAATCGTATCTTTCATGCCTTCTCTAACAAACATCGCAGCAAAGAGGATTTCTGTAACCTACTTTTCGCCCTCTCGTTTTATATAAACTACCAATTTTCAACAGCACTTCTCAATCCTGGCAACAAAATTATGCAAGCCAATTTTACTGATGACCCAACTCTGTAACTCAACGGGCCAACAACTAAGTGCGTAACATGTCTTGTCAGTTGTAAGTTGTACCCAAGCACCAGTATACAACAAATTTGCATGAGGTATATACAACTGAGCTGATGTAACGTCATTTTGAATCGGTAGCGTCTAAATGTTACCCCGTGGATGGTTATGTAAGGAACCAAGCTCTAGGATATTATGAATAATTTCTTGCAATACAAAAAAGCCACAATAGCTCTATTGTCATGAGCGAAGAAAGACGTAAACATCTGAAAAAACAAGTAACCCTCCTATGGGCAGTCTGGTAAAATACTATCTATCAGTGGAGTTTGTCTGGACCATTAATAAATGTTATTGTGTCATTAAATCGTGGTCCGATTTATTTAACAGTGCTGGAGTGGACTTATGAGCAAAATTAAGCACCTACAGGGTATTTGAGGATCCACAGTACACCGCCGTAAGGATTGGTAACATAAAATACTGTATAGTAAAGTTAAAAAAGCTGAAGCTGAGTAGTGAATACTCAGCCAGCTATGTGAAATTTCTCTTCAAGCGCATGAAGTAAATCAGTTCTACAAAATTGCAAAGCCAACGGTCATTCCTAGAAATGCCACCAATCAGGAAGCTCTCACATGTCAATCACCAATTACAGCGCACTTTGTCCACCGTCACTCGGCGCTGACCAATCGGCTGTCTGAATTTAAATCATTGTCCGGAATTCCAATTGTTTTCCGCGGAATAAGCTCGATATATCTTCGTTGGAAGGATACATTATCATAAAAGGAAAATAACTGTATTAAATAAATCAATTATAATGAAAAATTGTGTGAGCTTCAGTCTGTGTGCGTGTCAAGAGCTATTCTGAGCTTACGCGCTCTCAAACAATATTATACAATAATTCTACTAATATTATATGAGTAAATGTGAATGTTTGTGAGGATGAATGGATGTTTGTTACTATTTCAAAAACTACGCGAATTTTGAACAAATTTGGCACACAGATAGTTTATTTATTACCTAAATTAACACATAGGGTACTTTTAATTCCGAAAAAAATAATAGTTCCTATGGGATAATAGGTACTCAATGCGGGTGAAACCGCGGCATCTAGTTGTCAAAATCTCCCTACCAGGATGTGAAGAGTTAAGCCCGCTTCACATTTACGACGTAAATTCTTATCACGAACTGTTCCACCAATCAGAAGCTGCGAAAATTACGAAACAAATGTTGACGGGTGTTCACAGCGTGAACGTGTAAAGTTACGCACTAATTCAAGTTTTTCCTCTCATAAATACACCTGCATGTTTTACATACACCGTATCTGTTGTAACATTGCTTATAGAACCTGACTAATTAATTTCCTTTAAAACTACAAGAAAGTGAGTGTCCACATGGGCACACCACACCTGTTGCCAACCTAATAGGATCAGTATTGCCAACATTAAATGCTAATTATGCATTTAATGGGCAATGCTTCCTTTCAACGCTCTTTATATGAACGTACCGGTTCTTTTTTTGAATAAGATTGACTATAACAATGTGCAAATTGAGGGTATTTTCAAAATTGCATTCGTTTTGCTTGTTCAATGTTCCCTAATGTGATTAGTTGGTCTTGGGATTGAAAATTAAGTTTGTATTAGCTAGACATAAGATGGTCTATTTTGCGCATAAATTAAAATTAAAATTTCTGTTAGCGCGGTAGATTTATAAGCTGTAAAGGCTGAGTGCGTGTTCAATGGCAGGGGAAGGATGGCTAGTAGAAGGGTATGGAAAAGGAACTTGGCAACTAACCTGGTCTCCATGCAATGCAATCACCTCGGTTCTGATCCCGAAGATCCGTCTCCAAGCTTCTCGTTACTTCAGGATGCTGTGATGCTCGATTCAGTGGACTGTTTTGAGCGGTTGGTGCGTGTCGGTCAGGAGCGTTTATGCGGCGGTATTATAGCGGACCACCACAGAGGAGCAGCAGATCCACCACTTTTGGATTCGGCGAGGAGCGACAGCCGCGAAAAACGAAGGTCGATTACAGACTACTTGCGGTGGCAAGCAGTTATGGTCGACAGAGATAGTCACCAAACGATAGGAATAGGAAGTTAGGAAATCATTGTGAGTGCCAATGTTAGGGGCGAATTATATAATTTTGACAAAGCTTGACGTTTCGATCAAGTTACTCTGACCGTCGTCAAGACTGGAGAACGTGACTATCACCGGCGAGAGTTAGGACATATATAGGCTAAGTTTATGTTCATTTGAGACTATAATGTGTTTGCATAGGGGTCTTTTTAGTCGCGTGCACTTTGACATATGCGCTTTATAAGCCAACGGCATACGGTTTAAAACCTTGACCTTTCAGTGACTCATTTCTTCTGGATTTATATCCTATACCCAAAAATGACGAAGGGAAACATCGTGGCAAAAGAATTTTAAAATTCAAGGACACTAACCCACAATAAGCCACTGAGGTCCATTATGGTCCATACTCTATCTGTCTCTCTCTCTTTCTAAAATAAGACTTGTAGTCCAGATTGAACCCAATCGTCACAAAACGGCATCTAAAGAAATCTTCACATATTTCATAAATTGTATAAAATTCTAAGACCTATTAAGGTTTCTCAATACTATACCTTGTCTTCCTGATAGGGCTGCCAATAATTACCAACTGTTTCTATTTCTACACAAAATTAACGATTCACTTTTACAAACCAAATTGAGCTTTATTTAAAACAAATAGAGTTGAAATTTTTATAGCTAGGTGTAAAATGAGCCTGGTAGTTTTGTAATGAGAAGCGGTTCGTCTCATCCATCAGTCGATGCCAATTACAAGAGATCACGCGTTGGGTTCCTAGTGGCAACCCTATTTCGCGTCTAGCGTTTTTTGTCGCTGAGAATCGGTCGAGTTATTATATAAGTATAAATGGACAAGCACGGAGAATTAAGCGAGGTTTTCTGAGACGGCTAAACCTTTTCTAAAACGTTAGAAGCTAGATTTTGCGCAATAATGGCATTTGTATAACTAAGTTTTCCTTCAGGCATCGTGAGGAAACCCGCATACCTACCCGAAAATGACTTCAGAGGTAGGTATGTTTCCATCAATCCGGACAGGGCCGCCGTGGTGGATAATGGCCTAAACCTCCTCACAGAAGTAAGAGGTGATTCGTGCTCAGCAATAGGACGATATGAGTTTCTGAAGCGCATAACGTCCTTTGGCTTCAGAAATGATTACCCAACTTCATTAAAAGCACCCAGCGCATCGCTTTTAAACCCTTAAAAACTCTTTGAAATTAATAATAGAAAAGTAGTCTACCAAATTTGGTTTTAACAATTTTTTTTACAGTACATTTGGCATAAACTAAACTAATTTTGCCAGGTCTACATTCCATGTAGTCCAATCCAATTACCATACGACGATTCCCAATTTTTACAGTGGTACAAATGCGCATAGAAATTTTATTGCCATCCCTTTCATTATGTTGAAGTTGGCAAGTGACAAAACTAAAGTTTGGACTGGTTTGGAACAGCTGAATCGGCATCATTGACGAGTATTGTATATTGTGTAGGTATAGAATAGAATAGAATAGAAAAAAATCTTTATTGTACACCAGAAACAAAAATAAACACAGTACAGAAGAATTACAATAGGTATATCTTTCATTGCATACATTTAGTTTTTTTAAGCCAAAATTGTTAGATCGACAGATCTTGTATGGGGTTACGGCCTCCTTTAGTTAGTAATTTGTCAGAATGCCCAAGAGTTACTGCACAGGTTACGATGCCAATTGATAGCAACCAGAACAAGATACTCTACGCAACACCTAATGCCTTGTGATGCCGCTGAGCGGTCACCCATCCAAATGTGTTCCGCTAGGGACGCTACCTAACTGTGTTGAAACTTCAATTTACTTAAACCCTTCCTCCAATCGTGATCGGTCTACAAGCCTAATAAATTATTCTAATACACAAATTCGATATCAATACTGCAATAAATCTGTTCAAACATTAACTCTGTCATTTAACCAGATAACAATTGTGATAAAATAAAGTTTTTGACGGTGCATCTGATGGCTTCTGACCCTGGCTAAAACTTGGTGAGGAGCTGGGCGGGCGCTCGAGCTGCTGATATAGCGATTAGCGACTTATTGAACGTAGTGCCAATAGGGCTGGGTATAGACGGCGAAAAGTATCTATATATCAAAGAAAGATATGAAAAAAAAAATGGTATAATCAGGCGTTTTTTTTGCGTAAATCCAAATGAGATAGATGGAAAGAGATCATTTGTAAAGCTACTTAATTGTGTGTCTTATCTTTTTAAAGAAGATTAAAATTAAATTGAATAAAAGCTCACCTTTTGAAGAAGATTTTAAAACAAACGCTCCTGTTTTAAAGAAGATTTTAGAATCAATGCTCGTCTTTTGAAGAAGAATTAAGAATCAATGCTCGTCTTTGGGAAATATTTTAAAGTAAGCGTTCTTTTTTTTTAAGTATAATAAATTGAATACGCTCATGTAAATCACAAAGCTCACTTCCTAACCCCGGTGTGAAAACATATCTAAACTTACGAGCGCCGAAGGTCGGCTCATGTGAACGAAGTATTGATAAACGACTTATTTGACGTTATTATACGTACAAACATCGTAGTCGTGAGGGAATCGATTTTATTAGCAAATTATTCAAATTATGTACTAGAATCGAGATACGTCGGAGATAGCCGTAGTTTGAAACGACTAGGGCTTTGGAATAACCCGTCTATGGTGATATGTATGGTGGTTTATATTATTATTTATTGGCACTTTTGAATAGCAATTGAATTAAGTTACCGATAAACTTACGGTAGCACAAGCTATGAAAATAACTAGCGATCTACCTATCCAAATCATAATAAAAAAAAAACATTTTTTTTATTAATATTTTTGCTTTTTTATATTGTTTTCCTATGATAATCACTTCATACTCAATTAACTTTAATTAAACCTCAAAATGTAGACTCTATTGACACCAATAAAACAAATAAATACCAACAACTTCACAATAAAAAAGTACCATTGTATTCCCACAAACAATCAATTACAAAGAGAAGCTGTCAACGCGAAAACTCCCCAAAGAAAACAGGTAAAACACAAACATAAAACTTCCAAACAAAACATTGATTAATGACGAAATGCACTCGAAAACAAACTGTCGAACTTCTTCAAATTCTCGATACAAATGCCTTCGCTATAACCCCTCGAAAAATAATGGTTTCCTTTTCAAATTCGCTTACATAACCACCACATCACATACACTGGAAAACCAACCTAACCCCACTATGTTAAAGTAGAAAATCATTTGAAGTTCAAATTGAGGGTAGAATTCCTAAAAGTTGACACAAGATTTTCCTTCGGGCCGGATGGTTTTGTCGCTTTTTTTTGTTGTAAGGAAAAGGAAGTGGCATATAGGGACGTGTGTTTCCTCTTTTTTTGTTGAGAAATTGTTTCGGTGCCATTAAGCCGTTGACAGATCGCCTCTTGAGTTATGTGTGCGATTGTTGGCGAGGAGGGTGCGACAATAGGAGATGTAAGGGAACGATTAGTCGTCTTTGAATGATTTGATGTTGAGATAGTTTTACGGATAGGAAAGTGGTTTTATGATACTGCTGATAGCCAAGTCTTCTTTAAGGTCTCAGATCACTTAATAGTTCTTACGGTACCGTAGGACAAACCTTACAAAAGAAGAATTAAAAAAATATATCATAATTTTTTTTTACTTTTTTTTTTGAGATAAACACGTGCTGTATATTATTATGATACTGCAGTATAGGCCCAGAATACTAATTTAGTATGGTATAGGTGGTGTTTTTTTTAAGCTTAGCAATTCCGCTCATTTTGTATCCAAGAGGATAAGTATTGAGTAAGCGTAATTATTTTTAACTCAACGAGTTTTTTTTCTTTTTTACTGATTGACGAGATGTGCAAGTCACGTCTGCCCATAACAGTCACAGCACCACCCAGAACCCTGCATTGCATAATCCTGCGGGGCACTGCACTGCGCTCGTCACCCTAAAAACGGGTCTAAAAAAAGGAAAACCTATTTTTATTGAGTCCACTATTCCTGAGACAGTCTACAGTTTTCAATCATAACCCAGTATCGAGTATGTTCAGCAATATGCCAAAATAAGAGTTATTTGATTGATTCTTTGTCCAAAATTCTACGTTCAAAATATCTAGCACAATTTCCGCCCATCCCTTACAAAAATACCTACTATCTGGCATCTATCCGAAGTTATTACAACCTGGACGCGAGCTATGGCTTTGAGTTCGGCTCCAAAGGCTGTATGAGAGATTTTCTATATCCGCCCGCTTTCCTTTATGCTACGTGCAATTTTATCCGGAGCTGCCGCTATGAAGTTGCAATGTTGATGTTAGAGTGGATAAGACTTACGGTGGGGTTCGTTATCCAACACTTTTTTTAACGAGTCACAATTTTGTACATCAAGAACTACGAGTACCATGGACTGCAAATGACTATGGTTCATACAAAATCTTTGCCCCGTGCGAGAATCGAAACACAACCTCACGTTTCGCAGTTGGCTCATCAATCATCATACACTGCGCTAGGGAAGCCGTGCGCAAGTTTATCATAGGATTTAAGTCTCATGCTCATGACAATCCATATCCGCTTACTGCTGAGTACAGCGGCCGTAATACATATCTCCTATAAAAATGAAAATCGGATTCATTTAACGCTTTTCGTTTAGGCAAAATGTCAAATGGATCCATTTTTTATTTGGCCTCAGTTTTGTGAGGACTAGGCCTTTACATCATGGGTTAGTGGGTTCGGTCCGTATTGGTGGATTACATACCTCCGAAATTATTATCGGGCATGTGCTCGTAGGTTTCCTCGCGACATTTTACATTACTTATTTAATTCTCTTTCTATATAAATGAAATAGGAATTATAACATTATATAATTTAGTTTATTATTAATTAACAATGAGATGTTGTTAGGAAAAATGTATTTTTTGTCATACCTCCTAAAAATAAATAAGGACTCTATAAATAAAAATTCTTATAAAAAGTCTTATCCATATAATGATACGAACTGATCGGACATCATTTCCTTGGCTCCTTTAAGAAAATGCAGCTGACTAGGAGTCTCCAATACCTTCATCTATTAAATATACCTTTATTTTTATTAATATTCTAGGAGTGGAGCCTGCTTCTGTTGAAAATGGATAAAATTTATCATCTTGTTGTTTAGAATACCATCATAATAACGAAAGCTGGATAGAATGCTTTAACGGGGGCTTTAAGAAATACTTAACTGAGTTTACTATTATCAGTTAATTGATTAAAAACTATTAAGCAAAGAGGACAAAATACCTTTCAGGAAACAAACTGGCAAGTCAAATAACTATAATATTTAGAAAGGCCGTCAGCAGACACTTAAACGATTAACTTACTCTACTAACTACAAATTTGAGAAAAATTTAAATTACACACCGATAGCCATTTCTGTTTTGTTTCATAATTGCTACATAGGTATATATAAACATATTTTGAGTTTTAATAATAATATAATAATAATAATAACTTTATTTCGGGTAATTTAAGAAAACACGATAGTAACCATTGACTAATTAACTATCTAACTATGTATGTGGTTAGCAAAATAGCTACTCTTAAGAACTGCTATTTAAGACGTATTGGTAAGACTAGTATTATTTGTAAATCTAGTTTTAAAATAAATAAGAGCTTATCTTCAATCAACATAAACCTACCTATCGAATAAAAATTCACACGATACATCCTAAAAATAGGCACTTTTGACTTAAATCATTTTAATAAGCCAGCTACTGGATCCAGTTCTGCACCAGAGGCCAATAAATTGTGAAACTTACACCGGCCGCGTGGGAAGTCCAATTTAATGTGACACTTCGGTTAACGAAGTGATATCCTAGTCAGGTTGTTTTAGAATATACATCTGTGCGTTTGAATTTTGTCGAAATATGATTGATGAAATATGGTGAACCACGGTAACATGTTCTAGAAAACACACACAACTGTGTTTTTATAATTTTACGGCAAGCGAAAACACGCCTGGGTGCGAACCCGCACTGGTGTAGTGACGATTTTATCACACCAGTTGTGTGCGCCCGCAATGCTGATTGTGTTTAGTTACGACACAACGCCAGTAAACAGTAAACACACACGTTGTGTGAAGATTCGCAAATGACCCAAAAGAGTAAAACGGGTCGGCAGTGAATGTGATAATATGAGGTGATTTGAGAATATAACAAAAGCCTAAGAAATAAACTTAAAATTTTTACAAAAAAACTGTATAGAAGTTGACAAATGTCTGAATTTCATATTGTTATTCAGTCTATATAGTTTACTAGCTGTGCCCCGCGGTTTCACCCGCGTAGTTCCTGTTCCCGCAGGAATATGGGGATAAAATATAGCCTATGTTACTCGCTGTCAATGTAGCTTTCCATTAGAGAAAATTAAGCCGAAACTTTACATATTCCTATACATACTTTCATCCCCTATATTTATTTTACCCCTCAAGGGTAAAGTTTTACAAACTTTGAATGTCAAATTTATTTATATCTAATCAAAATGCTAAAAAATAAATTTCAAGCTTCTAGCTTCAGAAATGATGATACTTCCATACAAACTTTCATCCCCTATTTCAAACCCTCACAATGCATTTTTTGCGATAAAAAGTAGCCTATGTCCTTCCTTAGGCTCTAGACTATTTCTGTACCAAATTTCATTTCAATCGGTTCAGTAGTTCAGGCGTGAAAGAGCAACAGACAGAGTTACTTTCGCATTTATAATATAAGTAAGGAAGTAAGGATAAGGATAAGGATAATGTCAAGATGGAATAACTTAGACTTTGATTAATTTTCTTGGCGTATTAATTATACTTTATAACCCTAAAATAATGTAAGGTTCGCAATAAAATTTGGCAAAACGAATAAATATATCGCTAGTATACATTTTTTAAAATCACTAGCAATAAATAACTAACCACAAAATTATTAAAATAGACCCGGAATAGACATCACATCAAAAATAATATGTAAAAAAATAAGTGTGAGAATCGCTCTAATTCTCGTCATCATTAAATTTAAACTGGACAGTTTCATTAAACTCCAACCCATTGGATGTGAAGATAAAGCCAGTAAATAACCACTAAAGCTTATAAAATCAATGTAGCTGTCAATTACTGACAATCTAATGGTCAGGCCAATCGTAAAATGAAAAATGCTAATATCAAACAGATTTATGTGACCCAAAGGTTGAGTTCAACACTCTTACAGCCAAACACCATCGATTACCGTATCATTTAAACAAATAACATACCAATGACGCCATAAATATTAAAGGTAGCGTAACAAGCGTGCAATGAGTGTGATTGCGAACGAGCAACTGGAACCACCAACTGGTAACAGCCACTGGAACCAGCTCCACACGCGATGCGTTTGATGCTTAGATCGTGCGTAGCTTGACTTTAGCTCTTGGTTTTGTTTGGAATTTGATGCCTGTTTTCTTTTCTCTTTTTTTATTATTTAATAGGTTTGTGTTTGAACACATTTCACCTGAGTCATTATTCGCAATGACCACCTATACCCGTAACGCGCTGGATTTGAACTATCAATGGAACTTTCAAAATAGCGGGCGAGAAGCTAACGCTTTTCAAGAAGTTTTAAGGTTCCAAATTAGTTAAAATCGCGTTATGACATCACGCGTTTTCGGCAAGGAATCTCATGCGGCATAGCAAGTAAGGGCCTTGATGATGCAGTTTACGAACTGAAGACTCCCAGGCTGTAACTATCGGAAAAGACAAACTCGGGCAAGGAGTTCCACTCCTTTACTCTCTGTGATGGCAAGATATAAAAAAGCAACACTGTGAGTTGAAAAAAGTTTGTCAACATAGATAATCTACCTAGATGATCGTTTTATGGAACACAAGATTTGAACGATGCATTTTACGTATAGATAAGTGTAAAAAGGCTAGTCGAATCGCTAAAACTGTAGAAAACCTATATTATAGTTAAACAGACATATAAATATTCAGCCTGAGAGGTTCCACATTTAAGAATCTTCAGTCAGAGAGAGTCAGCCTTTAGCATTCTCTCATTGAGTGTGGACGAGCTCGCAATGTCTATCTCCCACTGACTTGAATTTCCTCTTCATATTCTTTGACTTTTGAACTATTTTCCCCACACAGTGTAAGATGAAAATTGACCAAGAAAGAGTCAATTAATTATCTCACAGAGTGGAAAAATGGCCGTGGATACTCACCGATTTCTTAGGAATCGACCATTTTATCCATTGATTAAAGAATCTAGCCCAAGTTGAATCGTAGCAGTATTTGCACCACTTGTTAATCTTTTGACAAACAAACCAACATCTCTACTATTCTATCCCTGCACCCTAGTATAGATAGATGGGAGATAAACGGGCACATTTTTCATAAATAAATTTAAATATCCCATCGTGTACATGTAAATCTTATGGCAGGATTGTGCAGTTGGTAGCAGTGTGAGCACGCGAGCTAATTAATATGGAGTCGACTTGTATTTATAGGCCTGAGGTGGAGGATAAGGTGTAAGGTTTTATATTTCAAGAGTTGATAAGTCACATGTTGATAAAAATAGTGGTCAAGATAAATACAACTACAGATTTGTTCTGAGTTCTAAATGTCAGTGGGCTCCAAGAAATTGTTCTACTTTGGCTCCAAGAGATTCACTGAGGAGTTCCGCTTTTTACCTTCTTAAAGTAAACAGGCGTGTAATTCTGTGAAGTCAATTTATTTATTACACTCATACATTTATGAATTTTATGAGATAAGTTTAAGTGACACATAACAACATAGATGTCGCGAGTAGTTACGTATTGATATATAATAGATGATCAAACGAACTTCCCCGATGTGAAGTTCGATCATTATTATATGAGTCGCTTCATTCGAAGATATGATATAATTACCAGGTAGTCCCTACCTGGTAATTATATCATATCTGAAGAATGAAGCGAAGAAATATAATCTCAAGTACCTGGATGACCGAGCTTTGCTCGGTATTTTTTTTTTTATGACATTTTCTAAAAATGATTCCTAGCTAGATCGATTTATCGCCCCCGAAACCCCCTATATACTAAATTTCATGAAAATCGTTGGAGCCGATTCCGAGATTCCAATTATATATATATATATATATATATAATATATATTATAATAAAATATATATATATATATATAATATATTATATATATTATAATATATTATTTCTTTAAATGAGCAGTTCTTGTATGTATGTATATATATATACAAGAATTGCCAAAAGATAAAGATATAAGATAATACTTCCTAATCCAATCTCAAAAATCAGTGGCTCGTGAATCACAGTTTTTTTAGTTTTAAATACAGTGACATTGTATTTTTTTTTTGTATCAACCTAATTTGTCCTGATCGTTATTTTCCAGATTCCAGATTTCCAGATCCCGACCTCTAAACTAGGGAATCAGGAACTACATATACCATGAAAATAGAAATAGAAATAGAAAAAACTCTTTATTGTACACCAGAAACAAAAATAAACACAGTACAGAAGAATTACAATAGGTAAACAAGGGTAGTACAATGGGCGGTCTTATCCCTGAAAGCGATTTCTTCCAGGCAACCTTTGGATGGACAGTAAAAAACATTTTTCGATAGTAGGGTGGGTGGCGTACTTACAGTATTTAACAGACACAATACATTTAATACTAATACCATGGTCCAAGAAGAACAAATTGTGTTGTTTGATGAAGGTAAACAAAACATATTTATAATGTTTTCCCTTCTTATAATAAGTAAGGTAAAGTGCATAGTTTCGAATGACAAGGTTGTCAAGAGCATGGGCAGTAGGCATGACCATTAGCCATAGATTTTCCAGATACCATCTAGCGGTAGTCCTTGTACATCGATACGTAATTGATACTTTTGATGACGGGCACGCTTGATTAGATTTAGAAATGTATCGCATAGTTTGATGGTCAATGGGTATGTTGACATTATGTTTAAGTATTTATATTCACAGATAAAATAAATTTGTAAAATTAATTTGTTCTCGGAAGTTTCTGTAGTTTCTATTTTATTGAATAGATAGTAAGTACAAGTAAACATAATATGCTTTCAATGGCGGACTTAAAACCTCTGACACAATTTAAAAAGAAACAATTCAAATTGAGAAATAAGTTATGTTTTCTATTTTAGGAAAAAACTATAGTTAATTTAATAACAATTGGTTTAAAGGAATTTTTTGCCTTTCTCTCTTATTTTAAATGACCTTACACGTTTTTGTTTAAATTCTGGTTAAAAAAATAGTTTTGAAAGAGGTAGTGTTTTGCATTTTAGATACACTAACCTTTTTTTTTACCGCAGTCTCACCTGATGGTAAGTGTCGACACGGTCGAGGACGGGGCATGCTTGCCTAGAAGATACCTTTAAGTTTTAGTTTTTCGTTTCCTTGAATAACGATATTTGTAAGAAGATTACCTTAAGACCTTTTGTTATTTTATTGTACCCATTACTTATTTTGGCAAACACCCCTCTCTCTTCTACAACGAGCAGTTGACTGGTAGAAAACGATCTTAGCATTAAATCCGCCATTTGGACGAGCTATTTAATCTGTGCAATAAGGTTAATAAACAATGCAGTAGAGAGTTTTCTTTTCTATGTATATATAAAATAGATAAACTATTTGACATTTTTCCTACGCAGCAAGTATTCTAGAGTTCCCACAATAGCTAGGCAGGTTATCAGCTGTTATCTCGCATTGGCAGACGCAGACAGATAAACAAAACAACGCTATCTAAATAGGTGTAGCGTCGAAAGGCACTTTAGCACGCCGGCCGTCGTTCAATCTAAGATAATATGTAGATCTCGGTAGGAACTACTTTTTGTATCAACTTTTTTTGTACGGTGTTTATTTTACTCTTTGGTCAACCTCAAGCTTTTCTCTTTGGTGTTCAATCATCATCACCACCATCATTATTTTTCATTTATCATAATCATAATACATGAAAAAGACAGTTGTTTTATGTCAAATTGTAAATCATTTGTAGTAAGAAAAAAGTATGAAGCACTTTTACAAGTTAAACAGAAGTCTCAACAACAAAAAGAAGAATAAAAATAAATGAAATGATAAGTAATTGATTAAAGTTTGAGTTTGAAAAGGAAATTTCCTTTCATGGCTGAATCTCGCACAGGCAAAGGACACACCATTGACTCTATCAGTGTTTCGGAAATACGCACTTTAGAGAATGTAGCAGAAGCCGGTCGGGGCATTTTTTTAGTTTTCAATGCATATTCTGACAAAGACGAAAGGTTAATAAGTTGCAATGGGTAAATGGATCGATCCTTATGATTTTAGAAATAGAATAGATCTTCAGAATTTCCCATGTTCTATGCAAAATCAGAAGTCAGCTAGGGCAGTATTTTCTTCATAATATAAAAATGATTCTTTGGACATGCACAAACCAATAAACAATAACAGACCGGGGCGGAAATGAGGCTAAAGTATCTGCTATGATCGAAGTGAAATCAAGCTTTTATGAAATACATATTCGGCACTGCTAGCCGATCGAAATGAGCCCAAACACCGTCAATCTACTGTTGGTCACTGAGGAGTTCCGTCTACCTTCGGTCTCTATCACCAGAATAGCTCGCTGTCACCATAATATTGTATTGTCATCAGCACTTCACAGACATGCTAAATTTCAACTCAATCAGTAGAGAACAACTGTTTCAAAATTTAGTTTGCAAGATTCCACCCTACAAATTAATATAGTTACATACATACACACATACATTGCAACATAAATAAAATCTTGTAAAAAATAGTGGGTTCTACTACATAGTAATTAGGTATCTATTTCCTTGTACTAATAATTAGTCGTTTATATTTATATATGAGGACTTTTTTTCTTGTTTCATTTTTGTGTTTAATATTTTTTTTACTGGCAAGAAGTGGTTCAGAACAAATTATGGTTACAGCTCCTATTATCAGAGACCAAGCCATAGTTTAGGTAATGGTGCGACCCTAGTTAGTTATGTAACCACCACCATGAATAATTACTACAAAATCCGTTGTTTCACTTAAATAAAAAAATAGCTATAGATACAGAATAACAAGGCTTGGTGTTTATGTTAATTGAACTGGACACTGCCACTGCGCGAAACTGGTCGAGTGTAGGGATGGCGATTCTTTACGAAAAAGATCGATTTTTAAATCGATTCGAATCGTAGTCTAATGAATCGATTCACGAAAAAATCGAGGCCTACAAAATCGATTCTTAAAAAATCGATCTTTTTTTCAAGTTTGCGTTTACAATGTAAATTTGTATCAATTTTACTAAAAACAAGATTAATATTGCAATTAACGATATCTTATCAATAAAATCAGGGAATTCAAAAATAGCTATTATTTTTATTAGCGTATCAAACTATAAGATCAACTATAAAAAAAAAAAGTATTTATATACTAACGGCCTTACTAATAAAAAAAAGTTAAACATCTGTGTAACAACTGTATTACTATACAGTGAGTGGTAGGTTTATTGTGCAATGTACGCCTACGAATTCATCAATCACATGTAAATTCAGCCCTCAGCATTCAACTTGTAAATGGAGGGTACGAATGTCATACTTAAACGTCAATCTTTTCATGTGAGGGTACACCTACCCGTATCCTCCCTCCCTACGTCACATCCCGATCGACTGACAGATGCCCTATGACGACATCGGGCTTGCGCGTCCATCTTCGCTACCGTTAACATCGCGGATCCAAGGAAGGATAGTTTTTGCCGATCAATAGTGCTCCAGTTAGCCTGTTTCGCCGCAATCCTTTCCGCAAGCATAGAACCTCAACATATATAGGAAAATCAGCAAAATCAACGCACCTCAACATAAATGGTTGAGAAAGACAACTCGCCCACGAAACCAGCCACCCATTTTACTATCGAAGAAGCTTTACAAGGAATTCACGGGTGAGTCAGTCGATCCTTTCTCCCTTTTCTCGACCAGTGAGTAAGCTATGAATAGGCGTTACACACTCCCTTTATTAATAATCCGTGGGTAAACAATGCATAGTTATCAATTCCTTATAACAAAAACCACTGGCAACTTTCGTCAGAAACGTTCGAAAACATTACGTCATAATATCAGTTTTAATATTAGTTCTAAAAACGCTCATAACTTTGATGCATTAGTAGTGAAAAATATAAATTTTATTAAATTAACTATCTTTTTCGTTCTTTAATTACTGTTTTACTTTCACTTAGCCATTTAGTAAGAGTAAAGGATACTAAAAATACAGCCATCTCGCGAGTTTATGAGTAGTTAACTCTTTAACCGGCAGCACTCTTATAATTCAGGCACATTCAACTAAATGCAAATAATTGTATGGTTTATACCAAAACAGAAAAAATCGAATGTCGATTTTCAAGGGTGATATATCGATTCAGTGAATCGATACAGTACTTCAGATCGATTTAAAAAATCGATATTTTCTACTCGAAAAATCGATTCTTCGATTAATCGATCTCAGATCGCCATCCCTAGTCGAGTGGTCGGTTCTACCACATCATTAAACAGTTGTTTGAGAAACTATTTAACTGTGCTTACCGCTTTCTTAAAGACTTAGAAATAGTTGAATGTTGAAAACTCGTACATATTTATGCCGATAGCAGGTCAAAATTAAGATTTCATGGTGGCTTAGTAATGTTTCTTTTTTTATTATAATTTTGAGAAATTAGAATGTGTTGATTCTTGTTACGTTCAGCGTTGTTAATATTATGATATAATATAATTGTAGAATAGAATAGAATAGAAAAACTCTTTATTGTACACCAGAAACAAAATTAAACACAGTACAGAAAAATTACAATAGGTAAACAAGGGTAGTACAATGGGCAATTGTACTTATGTTATTATAACTATCACTTACTGAAGTTTACCGTATAATTTATAGGTGTAAACGCACAGTACATTTTTGATTTATTTACACAAAACATCAAAAAATATTTCTGTTCGTACAAAACGGTTATTTTCTCCACAATCTGAACACCTAAGTTAATTTACATTGAGAATACTGTAATGACGCATTAACTCATTTACTTTTAACGGCAAATTCCTTAACCGGCTGTTAAAACCAAATTCACCATTAAATTATTGTGGAACCGTCTTGAGAACTAAGGGTAAATCTTCGTAACCCCCAGCGAGACTAATGTTCGCGCCGGACTTTGCTCGCTGTATTGTGCTTTATTTGTATTCAGTAATGTATACAATCTCTAATTACACGCAATGCCTTCTAAATTGCTAGGGTTGCCAGCACGTTTAATTAAAGTGTTGAAGGATCTTAAAGATGGATGAAAATGTATTGACATCCGATTTGGGTATCTCTCAAGGACTGATCTTAGGGGTATCACAGTTCAAATAATTCTTACCTACAATTTCTTAATGCCGTTACCTATGCCGCTGCTGATATAAACTTAAAAAGACCGCAAGCAAGCGTATTTAGCATGTTGGGTAACCTTTAATAAAATTGCGGTCTACAATTTTTTTTAAGTCATTATTTATTTAACGGACTTTTATAAGTTTACACATGACAGTCTCATATGCCAACTAAAACTAACTTAATGTAGCGATTATGATAACAAAACACTTTAACTGCGTTATAGGTAGGTACTTCGCCCGTTACTTGAAGTGAGTTACATATCGGAACAGCTCTTTTGCTGCATCGACTACAATTGTACTGCGCAGTAATAAATGACGATCGATATTTTTTTATGAATAAAGCCGAGTGTTACTGAATTCAACGCACGGAAATTAGTAAAAAGTTGCGTTATACTGTAAAAGTTTGGACTTGTTCAGCAAGTTACGTCACTGTCAGTTGTCTAAAGTCAAACTAACCCAACTAGGTAGGTACTAGATCACATTAAAAACTGAAGATTTCATTCTAGATTTTATATCCGTACACACACGAATATTTAAGTAAATATGCATGCATGCAATGGTAATTGAAAGCTACGACGGCCCATCAGCATATTGGCCGATGATCTTTGGAGGTTAACTGCATGTGGTTTCAGGTTCTCATCTTCGATAACTTGGCATAATAAATTAACACTAATTAGCATGCAACTAATAAATATTTAAAGTGCTTGTGCTTGAAGAATAATTTTCATTGCACTTTTTCCTGACGGCCTCCATGGCGTAGTGGGCGATGAGCCGACTGCGAAGCGTGAGGTCACGTATTCGATCCACGCACAGGGTAAATATAGAAGAGATAATGCTGACAACCCTGTGAAAGTTAACGCCAAGGTGTTGCCAGAGTCCCCAGGCGTTGTTCTCGTCCCTAATTAGGAACGCTGAGGTGTTGAAATCCTTGTTGCTTTCTACTCTGGAACGTGTACGGCTTTTGTTGGATTAACCTTGGTCTGGTGCTGTATAATTAGTTATATTGTAGTGCAAGTGAGAAAGCTATAATATATTCGTTATTGATTAAAAGACAGTTAGCCAAGTTTTGATCTTTTATCAAATATTTGTAATCCAAAATGTTTAGTTAAGTAATGTAAATTAATGTTAAGAAATAAATAACATATTATTTTTTATTTTTTAAAATATATTAAACTTGAAAATTTTATCTAGATGCAATAATCGCGCGAAGCCAAAACATTATAAAAAACTTTACGATTCAATGACAATCCAAACTGTCAAATGACACACCACAAAAGCGTCTCAATTCAAATTATCACAAATTAGAACCACTTAGAAACGTAGACTCGTGCGCAGACTAGCGTGACGGATTTTTTATGTTCTATTGTTTTTCAAATAGACGCCTCTGATTGGCCGAAATTTGTTTAGGAGGCGTCGAAACGCACGTGATTGGTCAACGCGAAATGAATGCGAAATGATGATGGCTGTTCTATAGGTATGACAGGAGGTGTCGTGGCATAATTAGTTTCGCTTCGTTGATTCGTAATGACTATAGCTGTTTAATAATTGTATCGTTGTAAATGGATGTTAATAGTTCTCGCCCTTGTTTTACGATGTCTGATTAAACTTAATTCGGTCATTCAATTCGACGTATACTTAGCCTCTTTGTTTGCAAAGAAATGGAGATGCATACATACTGCCATGCAAAATTAAGTGCTAATGAATTGGTTTAGTCATCATTTTACTGTACTACACATTGCAAAGTCTGACCAAATTTTCAGCGCAATTCTAACTGTGATTTCTACCCAATAATGGTGGAACAGGTAAAGTAAAATAATCTTAACGAATGATTATGATGATTCTTGGGTAATTAACTGACTAATTAAGAAGCTTATTAGTTTTTAAAATTGCTTACTTTTAATTATTAACCGTTAATCACTGGTAGAAAACTCTTGATTGGTTTTAATTAATTATATTGAATAAGTAGCGCAGTAGGCATCTGCAATTAACCTACTAGTAGTCGGTAGTGTCATGTGAATACGCAGTTAGTAAATTTTTATGATTATGTTAAGTTTAGTGACATTACACCTTACTCTCAGTAAGGCGTGTCACACACGGGCGAATTGCAAGCGTATCGCTTTTTTCCATCGATGGTACTCTATATCCTACTACGCTGGTAACACCTACAGCGTACCTAGACTTTATAGCATCCGCCTGCCCATGCGGTTTTCCGCGCGGATCTGTAGTGCTCGTGCCGCTAGAGGAAGGCTGCACCGCGTGGATGGGCGGCAATCCGCTACAAAATCTGTATCGCTTAAGCTCGAGTCCCAACCCCAAAACGTAATATGTGACGATCAAAATGGGTATGAGGCGTAGATTTTTATTCCAAAAACGAGAACCGGGCCCCCGTGGTGGATATGGCCTAACCCTACTCACGAAAGTTAAGGGAGATCTGTGCTCAGCAGTGGGACGATATGGGTTGCTGTTGCTGATTTCTGATCAAATCCAAATCAGCACGCGTGAAGTCCGCTTCAGCAAGCGGTACTGAAATTAAAATACGACGTAGCGTGCTAAAATAAGGCTTGAGCTGTACCCGTCCCACTTCCCACTTGTACCGCAGTAGGTACTTTGTACCGCAGTTAGCCCTCGCCGCAGGTTACCGCCGAGCTACTGCTTAAATACCATTAATTTATCCACCGTTGCGCCGGACTGCGGACTGTAGACCATTCAATCACGCGCATAAACGCGTATAATCGCGCGTGTATGTTTCCCACGTGAGATGGCGTGTGTTAAGCTCGTTTGTAAATGGAGCTAAGCTGTGCGATGCTCGATTTTTCTTTAAAGCTATAAAAAATGATCATTTCTGCTTATTATTGGTTTGACCACTCCAGCTTATGTTGTCAAAGTTAGACAAGACTCTAGCACTCTAGTGACTGGAGTGAGGGTGACGAACTAACCACTATGACCGGGACTAGGGTCTGGAATGGAACTCTCTTAAGGATCGCTGCTGGAACACCTCCAAAACCCACACAAGCTGAAGAATCTGTACTGCAGGGTGGGTTCTTTTTTCTGTAGGACTTAAGTATTCTGTTCTGTAGGCACTTACCTATATACTTACCCAATACCTCAGGATGTTCTCATTTTATATGGCAAGCATGCTTCCATATTAACTTCCATATTATAAGCTCTCGGGAAACAAAGACGCTGGGAAGGTGTTCCATTCCCTTCCGGATGCATCGTCTTTTTCCGTTAATGGAACTGACCCTGCTGATAACACAAATAAAAGTAATTTTTTTTTAAAAATATTATCTCTTTTAAAGCTACGCCTTGCTTAGCTTTCGTAAAACTTTACCTTTAGAAAACTATATAACTTATCGCTAACAGTGGACTAAGGTCTCAACATTAAAGATGGCGGACAGCTAATGCTAATGTCCATTGCTATGATATATCGACGGCAATGGACGGACAGCGTTAAACCCTACATGGTGCAGTGTGTGTTTGCAGTGAGTTAGTGTGTAACAGGCATGTTATTATTTCGCAGTTTGACGGTTTGAAGGGCTGATGAGGTTTCTAATTGTTTATTGATTTGAAATTGTAAAATGGCCAAAGAGGTCTGAATATATAATGATAAAGATCGATCTAAGCAAAAGTTGCTGAGAGAGCATAATCATCATCATCATCAACCCATATCAGCCTACTGCTGAGCTTCGCTCTATAGCGAGATGAGGATTAGGCCATAATCCACCACCAGACGAAGGCCTGGTCCGAATTAGTGGATAACATACCTACTTCCGAATTTATTCACCATGCCTACCCGAGAATTAATTGATATTATTATACACTACAATGTGGAACTATTCTGAAGTTTTATAACATGTACAAATAAACAATCTCCTATACGTATGAATCGCTAAGAACACTTAGGAACAAGTCACCTTTGTAACAGAAAAAAAACCAATCAAAATCAGCCCATCCCTTTAGAATTGACAATGCCACAGACAGACACACACACACTCATGTTAAACATAGACCTACCACCCCTCTTTTGCATCTGAGGCTAAAAACCAAGTAAACCTTGGTGGTAGCCACTATATGAGATCCAGCTGACTATCTCCTTTTCTCAAGCAGAAGATATGTCACCAAGTCCCATTCTGGGTGAATTATTAAAACCTTTGACCACATGGTCACTTAACGCCAGCTGGTTAGGTATTGGTCAAAGGCTATCGAGTATCCGCTTGGGCGATCGGAACCATAGCTTTGTAACCAGTTACGAACGAAACAAAATCAAAATCGAAATTTCCATTGCGTAACAAGTTTAGTATACAGAAAAGCTATTCTTAAATTGGAACTGGTTATAAACATAAAGAGGTTTCGTTTTAGGAAATATTATAATTTGTGTGATAGTGACTATTGTTCAAAACGTAATCGTTCGCAACTGTGGTAAAAAAAATTGTTTGATGAAGGACATGACGAGCCTTTATGACCAAGGAAGTTTAACTAGAGTAAAAGGAATCCATACTACGAGTAAATTAGCACCTTGTCACAACTTGTCATCGGAAACTTTACTAAACAAAGATTTAAAGCCAGGGCAATAAACAACCCTAAAGACCACCTGGACCATGTATCTTGCGAACTATTTTTGGAATAATAAAAACCATGCGAAATTTTCTGTTTCACTTAATCTCGTGCACGCTAAATATGAATAAAAGAGCCGTGAGACAGATGTTGCTTTTAATATTCCTTCTATAACTTAACACCTTCAGTGCTGAAAATACAACTGTCGTGTTTTTCATAACTTGACGCGAGTGCGGGAAATCACAACTGTTGTGTTTGTCGTATGCTACAACACTATGGAGTGTGCAGAGCCGCACCCGTGGCTAGCCAAGAAAATCGGCTCAGCAGTCAAAGTGTTAAGACCCGAATTATCCCTACTTATATTATAAATGCGAAAGTAACTCTGTCTGTCTGTTGCTCTTTCACGCCTAAACGACTGAACTGATTTAAATGAAATTTGATACAGAGATAGTCTAGAGGAAAGGACATAGGGTACTTTTTAATACGAAAAAAAGTATTGTTTGAAATAGGGATGAAAGTTTGTATGGAAGTTTCGTCATTTTTGAAGCTAGAAGCTTGAAATGTATTTTTTAGGCTTTTGATTCTATATAAATAAATATGACATTCAAAGTATGTAAAAGTTACCCTTGAGGGGGTAAAATAAATATAGGGGATGAAAGTATATATGGAAATATGTAAGGTTTCGGCTTAAACACTGCACCGATTTAAAAAAATATTTCAATAATGGAAAGCTACATTGACAGCGAGTAACATAGGCAATTTTTATCCCCATATTCCCGCGGGAACAGGAACTACGCGGCTGAAATCGCGGGGCGCATTTAGTTAAAAATATTTAGAATTTAGTAGGTAGGACGGATATCTTACTCTCCCTTCTGTCACTGTCACTTTGACATCTAGAATAATATCTTCAATAGATAGGCAAATATCCGTGACCAATACCTAGTCAAAGTTTCCACAGCTTTCTCAAGCTTTCTTAACTCGAGGGGGCAAGTCTCTCTGACCTCTACTATCAGTGTGCAATTATTGACAATTCAATTCCAAGGTTTATCTGATCATACGTGCCCACCTTCAGTGTTAATTTAAACCTTATGTAATTATTAGTTAGTTTGAGATTGTGAGTTCGGATTAATTGGTTTGTGAAATGTTTGGAACCTTTTCGTTGTAAAAATTGGTAAGAATTAACTTGTAGCTATTTTAGACAGAGTTCTCTGAGTGCTATGTTTTTTTATACGTCACTCTGAGATATTAGTTCTATCTGGAAGACTTTATTTTGCCATTTCGACTTCGCACGATTAGTGCACTAGTAATAATTTTCGAGTTTTTTAATATATTAATTATGTTCAAGACAAACTGTTGAATACCAGTCAGTTGGTAATCTTAGTCTTAGAAAGCAGTATAGACACATAATATATAGGTATAGGTAGCGGTGGGTGCTTTTCGGAAACTTTTTGGGAGTTTTAGTACACGTTGACAAACACTTAAACCAATATAACACATTAACACACGAAGAAACGCTAGTTTGAGAAAAAAAATACAAATACAACAATGTCTAATTTTCGTTTTCCCGCCAAATTTGAAGACTTTTTCAAACTCTACCTATGCATATTTTTTACGCAAACGACCCAACCAAATCCATCAATTTCCATCCTGTCCGCCGGACGGCGTGTCGGACGCTAATCGCTCCACATGACCGATCGCGCCCATACCACGCATCCGACGCGGTCCGCGGTCGGACGCTGTAATTATTTTATTTATGTTACAAATCGCTTCCTTTATGACCGTGACAGTGTAGGAAAGCTGATCGCGATTTGATTGGTGCGTAGAGTGAGCATATAAGTTAGCTTGTGAGCGTAATAAGGGGAAGTTTTCCCCCCTCTTAATCAATTAAAAAAAATAGTTTATCGTCTAATTTTTGGAGCAGATTTCGACTTTCTTCTGTTTTTGTTCCACTTTTTCTTCTCCAAAACGAACCCCCGAAGTACCCTGGATACGTCCATGGGTGTAGTTGGAAAGCTTGTTAAAGGGAAATGGTGTAGCTTTATACATGTTTAATCATGATTTAATGGTTGGCAGGTTGACTTTTCCTGTGTGATTTGTGATTTTGAACTATGATACTTGATTCCATACTATAGAAAAAGGTTTGACTTAGTAGAGAAAGTGGAGAGTACAACGCAAGCTTTCAACATTGCGATTAAAAGAAAGTATTTACACGAAATTCTCACATTCAAATAGTATTGAGAGCTTTATCATAATAATAAGCTCGCATAGATTTCCGTATTTTTTTTCTGTAAACAAAACTATTGACTACTGTTATCTATGAATAGAATAAAAATATTTTTGGTTTATGTCACTATTATTTAAATAGTAAAGTCAATCAAATACGTTCATTCTTTTCGTTTCTTTACCATAATCTATACCATCATGAAAAATAAAATAAAAAAAAACCCTAATGAAATTGACACCCCCATCTCCCAAGATTTTTTTAATGTTTATTATGTAATAAAGTCCATCAGCTTTGTTCGCAACGGCCCACTGTTGTGATTATTTTGACATTTGGTACAACATTTACATACTTTTAAACAAAAAATTATATTTTTTTTCTATGCTACTAACTAAGCAAGTCGTTCTTCTGATAGTAAGCTCCACGCCTGCCCATAACAGCTACAGTGCCATCCAGAATCTGTTGCGGCACCGTACTCACCCTCAGACACGGTTCAAAAGTCTCATAAGCCCAGTAATTTCGCTGGAAACAATACCCATCAAACCGGAAAACAATAATGTTTGTACTACTTAGCGGATGAATATCTGGCAAAGATGTGGTACTTCCCCAGGCGAACTCTTGCAGAAGAGACCTACCTCTAAATCGGTGCGTGCTGACGAAAATTTGCATGGCGTAGGTGCACCGTCCTGAAGTGTGTAGTTATAAGTCATTACCAGCAGTTGGTCGTCTTTGTACGGGTAACAATGAATGAAGTTCGCGCGTCGCTCCAGGCGTGCACCTGTATCTCGCTGCACGCGATCTGAGGCTCTGTGTAGCCTGGTGGTGTAGACTGTGGCTTAGGCAGGCCTTTAGGTTTTTCATTCAAGGCATGGCGCCTTGAATTTGCTCTGATTTATCTTGGATCAAAATTAGCTGAATTTTGGTTGTTGTTGCCAAATTTCGAATCTGAGTTTACCTCCAGCGAACCATTACATTGTTTTCAGCGAAATTACTGGGCATATGAGACTTTAGAGCCGATGTCTCAGCGAGACGAGCGCAGTGCAGTACCGCGCATGTTAATGCAATGCAAAGTTCTGGGTGGAACTGTAACTGTTATGGGCAGGCGTAGCGTTTACCATTAGGTGAACGACGTGCTCATCTCGAGAGATGACGACTAGACTTTGCTTTATAGCCTGAGTTTACCTTCAGTACTAAATTTTTGGCGTAAGTCTAAAAAAGTTTAAGTTTTTTCAGGGATTACTTTAAAATTTTTCTGTATTAAAATGCTCTGGGTTAAATGTCAAGGGACGCTTATACCTAATTTAATGAGTATTAATGCTTCTCTTAGAAAATATTAATTACAGTAAACAGTGTTACCTGAAAAAAATAATCTAAATTGTCTCTCAAATCTAAACACGGCCTTAGGTTTGGTGCACGTCGCCTGTGATTACCCGCGAACGGCCTCCGTTTAACCGATTCCTTTTTTAAAACTTGACGTTCCTGTTTCAAGAACCACAGCCATTATTCCCGCGTCTTCCTCATTTTGAATTTGGAACGGACAACGCCGGCGGCTTTCAGCGCGTACTTTTATTTTTTTCTCCCACTTCTCTCCAGCTAGCGACCAAATTAGGCCAGTTAAGTCATGCAAGAGCGGTTTGTCACTGAAGACCAGTAGTCGGGAATCAAACCTCTTTTGTCGAGGACTCTTTGCGGTTGCCTAATATGGGAGTAGAGAACAATTCGTTACCGCGTTCGAATTTTAAAACTTTTATTATTTTTGTTGCATCGTTGGCAAATTGAGAAAATTGGGGAAGCGGTTGCTAATTCTTTCGGCCACTTTGTTCGGCAAAGGGGCAACAATTGATAAGTACTTATCTCATTTTGTCGGTCCGTAAGGCAGGTTGTAAATTAAATAGATTATACGGTCTGTAAAGAGCGCGAACCGGTTCTTTTATTGTCATCGGTTGTTCAAACCGAGATTGCATTTTTGCCATTTTTCGCCACCCGCGGCCTTCTGTATTCAAATTCGTTCTTGTCATCAAAAATCCGGTTTATGGCTGATATAAAAATTTTACCTGTCTTCAGATCTAATCTCCAAAAGTTAAGTGACCTTACAATGAAGTCGCGCTAATGGTATATTTCCTGGAATCCGCAGAATCGTGCTGATATGGTGGATAATTTATTTAAAATCAATTATTATCTGGATAAAAGTATTGGAGAGAAAACTTATTACGCCTCAAAATTCAGAACTTAAGTCAGCTATGAAGTTTTTTTTTTGCAGAATAGGCAAACCTTTGACCACACCTATTGGTAAGTGCCGACACGGACGAGGATGGGGCATGCTTGCCTAGAAGATACCTATTCACTCTCGACTAAAAACAACCAAGATAAAGATTAAAAGACAACGAAGATTGTACAAGATGACACATACAAAAAGTTTGATGTAAGAACATTGGCTCATCACTTTGGAAAAAGAAACATAAACCAAAGCCTTTTTTTTGATCACAATAAAAAAGTTTCAGCGTAAGTACAAGCTTCTACTAAAACCTCAATATAACTATTCAAGATTACATCTTGAGTGCCAAAATTCAAAACAGAACGGAACCGCACTGCCAGCAGGCTCTACGATAAACATCTAACTTTAATCATAAAACAGACCACCGATACAGAAGCGAGTTTCACGACTCATTCCGAAACAAAGCGTCTCAGCCTACCGATAACAATCTCCCCTCGATTTTTCATAAACAATGCCCATTTTAATAACAGCAAAAAGTCGAAGAGCATACGCTATTGATAATACAAAAAATGCAATAATAAATTACCGAGGTCGGTAATAAACAGCGATTTGCTCCGGGCGACTCGGCTGGCTACCAGTGCCGTGATACGAGTGAGCGAGCGAAAAAAAAAACGAGCGGAAAAAAAGCGAGTGAAAAATAATACGCTTAATATCAAGGTGTACTTCGGTCTTCGTTAATGCATTCGCTGCCTTGAGGCGTCGCGTCAGGATGGACATTGTTTTCTGGAATGCGAATTTAAAAAGTTATGCTTTTTGGAGTGTTTTTGTGTGTTGAATTCAAATTTGGTTTTAGTTTCTTTTGTTTTTGATGTGAATATATGTATTGTGTAATTTGATCAGCCTATATTATGTTTCATTGTAGGAAAGGACAGATCAAGAAATAGCGATAAGAAAATAAAATAAAAATAAATAGTTAATAAATAAATAATAATAAAATACAAAACTTTTATCGGAATAAAAAACCTGCCAGACAGATTCTTTTCACCAAACCTAACAAACTCATGATGATGATGAGATGGGAATCAAAAGCAATGCCACTTTCCTTGATTTATTAAAGCGATTCCAATCCAACCAACAATTTGAAATTGACATTCTATGTACCTTACATTTAGTTACTAATACCTACGTTTAGTTTTAATTCCCTTCAATAATTTAAAATGATAGTAAAGTAAATTCCCAATTCCGCAAGCCACATAATAACTCTCTTTCCCACACTAACCTGACCAATTAACAGACTAAGGCCCGCGACACACCGGGCGCGGGGTCGCAGCAATTTGTCGTCGGTAACGAGCAACAATACGCGCGTTTCGGTCACGGACCCCCGCCAGCAAACATTTGTAAGTGGTCACAGAGGCGTGGTCACACCGAGGCCGCGATTTAATAAGTGGTTTATAAGCTACGAAGAAATAGATGAAAGAAATAATTTAATCGGATTTAGGCAAATTGACACTACTCTTGCACATATACAAAATATAATGTATATAAATATATAAACTACTAACCAAAATTAACAGTCTTCATATAATATGAAGACCGCCTTTCTGTATACGGTTTGAAATTAACAAAATACTGAAAATCATAATAAAATTCTTCGTCGTAATCAGAATAAACACCAATTGTTTTCCACTCGGCGTGTTATTCTAAGATCTAAATGATCTACTTACTTACCAAATTTTATCAAAATACATTCAGCCACTTTGAGTTCACATTGAGTGGCCACACACACACTAGCACACGTATACCTAATTTTACATTTTACACATACATTTTTGTCATCAAAGTTATTATTTATAACGTTTTTTTTTTTTTCTACCATTATTTTTTCACAAATTAACGTAGTTAAGGCCGGTGACACACCGTTCGTGGCAATTTGTCGCTGGTAACGCTGGTTGGGAACCCCCGCTATCAGGTATTTGTAATTGGTCAGCTGAGAGGTGTAGTCCCATTGAGTTTGATTTATGCTTTAAGCATAAATTGAAATGTTGTTTGTGTTTTTGTTATCTGATGTAGATTGGCTTTGTGTTCTTGATTATTGCAATAAATTTTTTAATTACTTTTTTTTACTGTGGTTATTATGTGTAAAGGAACTAAAAAGATCATGCATTGTTTTATCGATTACACACACGTCAATGTGAAAATCGGCGCCAAACTAGTAAATCTGTGTTATAATTATTTTTATTAATTAGCATAATGAATAATATACTGCAGGACCAACGCCTAAAATATAAGATAAGATACCTTATTATTATAAGTATACGTTGAATATTAATTAAAAACTCTTAGGTTAGAGTTACAGGTCCTCACTGTACACCGAACCTAACAAATCTTTTACTAAGCAGCGCGGGCGCATCGTTACCTAACTAAGCTACAAAGCTTCGGTTATCCATTACTGTATTGTGTATTCTTTGACAAATAACTTAGAGTGCGCTAGTAAATATACATAAAATAAATGTTTTGTACAATTTTATAGTGGTTTTTGACTTATCAGAACTTTCGTGTAAGCTAGTGCGTTTAGATCAGACATGTCCAATTGTCCATGTGGTTTTATGACGCCAGTATTTACGACTGCAGAGGGATTTGTCCAAGATATGGTTAGCATTACTGCAGTTCAGTTGGAAGTTAGAACGTGGAAATCAAAAACTCTGTGCAGTGGCATTTCACAGTACCTACTCATTTTAAAACTTGAATCTCAAGTTTTCAGTTTCCCACTATGCCACGGAGTGCACATAATTAATCAAATAATAACCTAGCGAAATGTACTCTTTGGACACAAACTCTTAACACTTTGACTACTGAGCCGATTTTCTTAACTAGCCACGGGTGCGGCTCTGCACACCGTGGTGTTTTACTAAACAATATCACGGTTGTCTGGAAGTGATCGCTCTGAGCGATAAGACCGCCCATTGTGACACTAATTGTAAAACTTGTTTTGTTCTAGTTTTTAAGTTTTCTTTATTCTGTGGTGTTTCAATAAAGAGTTTACCTATCTATCTATCTATCTACAACAAACACAACAGTTGTGTTTTCCCGCACTCGCGGCAAGTTATCAAAAACATGACAATTGTGTTTTCAGCAGTGAACGTATTAAGCTTACAAAAGACAATAGAGAGTACACTTTTCGGTGACAACTGTGTCCTAAATGAAGTAAAGATTACCTAATCCATGCGTTATACTCGTATTCTGCTTCGGAATGGTGCTTTGCGATTGGCTAACTCCCGTGGTGTTAACGAACAGTAGTAGCTAAAGATATTATTATGTAACGTAAATATAGTGATGCTTTTTTTTACAGAGGGAACAGAATTATGACATCGTGCATCATCGTCAGCTTTTATCGATCCACTACTGGACTAATGCCTCTTCTTTAATGTGCCAAATTTTACTGTCCCGAGTTTAGGTATCTCGGTCTAACCCCTCACGAATAAAATAAATAAAAGATAAATACTAAAATAATAACCCAAGTCCTGTATGAAACACAAATTAAAAAATAAATATAAAGCAAAAGCCAAAAAAGCAATATACATAAAACACAATAAATATAGATAAAAAAGTAATGTATAAACAAAATAAAAATACACGTGAGTAAAATTTTCTATCGCAAATATAATAAAAACAATTAACAAAACTTCCAGGAACGAATAACTTTCTAAAAATATATATATATATATTAGAATTTAAAATCTTCAGAAAACTCTTTTTTTTTTTAATAAAACTAGTCGTAAATAAAAAAATGAAAACAAGGACTCGGAATCCTTATGTATCCGAGGAAAAGCGGCCCCGTGGTTTTATTGACCACGGGATTAAAAAAAAAACCTGCTCATGAAAGTGAGGGGAGACCCGTGCTCAGCAGTGGGACGATATGGGTTGATGACAATGATGATGATGAGCTTATCCCACCCATGTTTTATCCAGTATGCGGACGATGTTATCTGCCCAGTATGAATGAATAATTTCAACAAACAAAGCTTTAGCTTGTCCTTTATTTTAGAAAACATTTTTCCGACTCATGAACTCTGCTTAAGAATTTCCGGTAAAATTTTCATACAAAACAACAATGACGCCACAAATTCAGATTTAAATGACGTCAAATAGAATGATTCTAGGGATTAGCATTGGATTCACATTGGTATCACGTGCGATCGGCGCGGATCGGATCGCGTCGTGGCGCCAATGAATAGATCGTGCACCTCTATTGTAAGTTAATGTTCGGGGACAAGATGTGTGATACTCACGGGGATTAAAGTCCGGCAACGATGGCGTTTATACACTAAGGCACAGACATATATACGAGTCTGTGACTGAAAGTTAGCTCCTTATTCGGTTGGGGAAATTGGGAGCGAAAGAGATGCCCCCCTAGTGTAAATAAAATATAGATGAAAACTAAAATTTAATTAAAATATAAAAGCTTAAAGCAAAGGTCTCATTTTCATTTCTGAAAATAGATTTCCAACAGTCATTTTTAGTTACTATTTTTCTACGTGTACGTAGATGCGCCGCAAATCCCTGTGTACCTAAAAAATGAAACTTAAGTGTTCGATATGTAAAAGTGCTTTATTTGTGCTTACAATAAATGATTTGAGTTTTGAATTATTTAAATCAATGCACAATTTTTGTAACCAACTTCCTCCACTCGAAAGCTGTCAAAACTACCCAACCGTGTGTAACCAAGCAAGTCGCTCCGCGAGAATGGTGATGCAAGTCCAACAGGAAGCTTTCAGCTTTTGTTCTCCGCTCGAAATGATAAAAACGTCAAGCGAGTCCGCGCGGCAAGCATTGTCTTCCAACCGGCTCGCGTTTTTTATTCCATTTTATATTGTGTGTTTATTGTTGCATGAGGTGGTCCACCGCCGGCCATTGTATGATGTTATTATAAGCAAACAATTTTTTGCAATTAAAAACAATGTTTCATACATGAATTTCGTATCAAATTGCCTTCTTGCTGACAGTTATTTATTGAGGTCGTTATTTCGTTGTTATTAATAATTTATGGGTCATTATTGTGGTCTTAAATTAAGTTGTAGGTGAGGGAAGAGTATTATTCAGAGTTTATTGTTTTCAGATGGGGATCGAACTTTGATGGTTACTTTGTAAGGTTAATGGCGACCAATTTATTTTTGATAAAGTGCGATATTTTGTTTTTTACTTTTGTAAGTGTAAAGGCTTTTTACAAGCTACCCTTATTAGTCTATTACATTCCTAAAGCTGGGGATACACGGATAACTTTCGAAGAGTTGTATGGCCTATACTCCTACACGATGACACAGTGAAAGTAAAAAAAAAAGAACGTATCGCGATCACGTATATAGATCCTAACCCTTGACTAGCTTTCCCTGTATCTAGAAAATCGGGAACTTCAATAACCATGTTTCTACAAACACGCAGACCGAGAGCAAAAGCATCTGCTTCACACAAATCTTTGCCGTACCTGGGAAGCGAACCCACAATCTCACGCTTCGCAGTCCGCTCATCACCCACCCACGGAGGCCGTCAAGCTTATGTAAGTACATAATAATATGTCATAATTATTATTGTCCTACAATTTTTAATGACCATCAATTACCCCTCAGATCGCAATGGCTGAACCATAAACACTGAAGAGGATGCGAAATTTCAAAATCAGGTCACGTGATCAGTCGCCAATTTTCCACCAATTTCCACGAAACACTTTGTCACTAACCATGCGTTAGACACGTATGGCACCTGCAGAGTGGCGAGGAAGTGGTCCGCCGTCCGCCGTCCGTCGTCCGCTGCGGCTACACGCTGATTGCCACATTGTGCCGCTCACAATAACTCGATTAGGACCCTGGACGGTCACCGGACATGCCATCGACCACCATAGTGTAGATACGCCTTAAGTTTGGAAAACTGAAAATGTTATGTTGATTTTGTATGTTTTTCTCATACTTGTGTTTCTTCGTGTGCTAATGTGTAGCTGATTATTCTGTTCTAGCAGCGTCACGCGGTTTCACCCGCCTTGACTACTATCTCACTGGAACTAGTGTGGGTTGAAAAGTAAATTTCATAAAAATCCGTTCAGCCGTTTCGACGTGAAGAGTGGACAAAAACACAAACTTTCGCATTTATAATATTACTGTTTTTTTTTTCTCAAACATTTCTTTCTCCTTGTAATAATGGTAGAATAGTAATATTTACCAAGTTCATGCAACCACCGTTCACGTGTAATAGTGTGAGCAAATGATAAAGACCCACGAAACGTGTCATTTCATGTTCTCTCCAAAACTCCGACCGGTTAGAATAAGGCTGCAAATGATGACAATGACGATGATGTTGATGGTAGTCATCACCATCGTGGTGTTGGTGGTGATAGATATTTTTTTCTTTTGCAAAGTCTTTAAGGACGAGAGTTCGAATCCCATTGCAGGCACGTACCAATGTGTTTCTTGTAAAACATATGTACGTTATTATCACTCGCTTTTCGGTGAAGGAAAACATCGTGAGGAAACCCACATACCTACCCGAGAATTATTTCAGAGGTAGGTAGGTGATCCACCAATCCGGATCTGGCCCCCGTGGTGGATTATGGCCTAACCCTCCTCACGAAAGTGAGGGGAAACCCGTGCTCAGCAGTGGGACGATATGGGTTGTTTATGATGATGATGATGAAAGTCTTTAAGGAGTAGAAGGACCAGATAGAGAGACAGGGATGAAGTGGTCAGGGATTTGGTATATTGCTTTCCACTGGGGTCTTAGCATGTGGAAAGATGTAGTCTCTGCCTATCGCAACGGGAGAAAGGCGTGACTGAATGTAAGCGTTCAAGGATTAGGTTCTCAAACCATCTGTAGTAAGTTACACAAAACTCCTGTTACTATTTTTTTTTAGTTGTACTTTTTTAAATCCATCAAAAACACATGTTCCTATCCACGCTATTCCGACACCGTCGAACCCCCAATTAGGCTCGCCCGGTGCTACCATGGCACAAAGGCAAAGATAATGGTCAGTTAACTTAGTTTCGAAGATAGTTCACTTAGAACTTGACTTTATCAAATTGCAATTAAGTTCGACGGCCTAATTGAATATTCTCACGGTCCATATAACAATTACGACCTCCTGAACTGGGCGATATCGATCGGGAGTTTCACGGTGCGGTGCTGTAAGTACATATGTTAAGTAACGAGTGGCCTTTCGACTTGGAACTTGGGTTGGAGTTTGGAATTTTGCTGAAATTTGCACCGCTTGCGAAAGGCGTATGTTTATTTTTGGCTTCTACTATAGTTAGTTATTTTTCCACAGAGTATATAAATCGAAATTAAACTGATTCCATTTAACTAGATTTAAGGTTAGAGAGATAAATCATTCTTGTAAAAGTGATGTAATATTATTAACTACTTACAATACATTATTTAAGTTTTGAATTTTGATTGGTGTTGATTCAAAGAATTCTTAAATCAAAATTTAGACCATATCCATTCTAGAAAACGTTTGTACCTAAGTTATAGGTGGGTACCAAACTTTTATACCAAAGTCCATTAATATGGAATCCTTTACAAACTCGGGTGAATCAGCTCCGATTCTTCGAAATGAGTTTCGTATTCTTTACAATAAAATAAGAATGACGTTTTATCACTTCATCATTCGTTTTATTACTTAGTAACTTACGGCTTGCATTGTTATATAATTAAGTATTTTCTGTTAGTTTATTTGGGAAACAGAACCTCGGGTATTATTGTTTTAAGTCTTTCTAATAGGCTTTTCTTTATATGAAAATGCACGAAAATATTTATCCAAGACTTATCGATTAACCGGTACTGTGTTTTATCAATGAAGAATAAAGAAGAGACCTAAGCCATGATGATGAGGATTATGATGATGATGATGATGATATTTTATCCAGGAACCTTCAGATAAAAAAGAAAAATCAGATCTCGATATACAAAGAGTTTAGTAATGGTAGGTCTCTTCTGTAAGAGTCAATCTGGGGAAGTTTGCTAGATTGACCTTTGCTAAATATTCATCCGCCAAGCAGTAGAGTACAAACATTACTGTACTGGGGATATCATCACCATCATCAAACTTATAACAATGGCTGTTTTACTGCTTGAAGAAATCTCTTCCAAACAACATTTGGGTGAAGAAGACTTAACCTCCACGCATGGCTCTCGAAGAGTTAATATAATTAACTGCATGGTGTTGCTTGGTTAACGAAAACCTATACAATTTTTCGTTGTTAGATAGAACCTAAAATTTCGCATTTGAGAATGAATCCTACGACACCAAAGAAATTGATATCGATTTCAGAATCACAAGCTTACAACCATCTTCCATTACAACGGTATAAATGGTTTTTATCATTCAAACGGCCATTAAGGCTAAGGAGCATTTTTCCCAGCCTCCCACATACGCTAAGTACATGCCAATCTGTCAGTTTATCTGTCCCTCTGTTGGTGGATAATGGAACAAATTGGCACTGTTGCCATGTTCATGCGTTTAACTGAAATGCCGCGTCGATAATGGGGAAGGTTAACTTGTGAGAGGCAGCGATTAGCGAGTTACGTTTGCAAACAGCTGTGATTACTAAATAATATATCCAATTCTTTCTAATCAGTTTGTTTTTAGGGATCCGTGCCCAAAAGGTAAAATGGGACGCTATTACTAAGGCCCCACTGTCTGTCTTTCTGTCCGTCTGTTATCAGGCTGTATCTGATGAATCATGATAGTTAGAGTGTTGAAATTTTCACAGATGATGTATTTCTGTTGTCGCTATAACAACAAATACTAAAAACTAACTACAACAGCTAACGTCAATAGATATGTGAAATGTTCACAGAATTTTTCTTCTTAAATTTATTTATTTTTTTATTTGTTGACTGTATTTTAGTTACCTAACGTATTATCACGTAAGTTTGTGAGCTTTGTTTGAGTTTAATGGGGAATTACTTTTTCCCAGCGGGTCCACTAAGAAAGCTAGTAGGCCTAATGGGAATTTGAAATTCCAGCGTCACCACCGCACCGCTAGTATGGTTAGTGGCCCTAACATTCTTAGTGGGCCGTTGGTCCCCCACTGGTCGGCTAGAAAGTGGGCCCATTTGGAATATACCTGAAAATCAGACAGATGCAACTTGTACCTACCATTATTTCTAGCAGTACACCCTAGATTTTAAAACTTGTTGTGGTGCAAAACGCCTCAATACTACTCATTTTGCATTGGTCGTTTCGCACCGGAATCGGAATGAGATGCGAATAACTTAATCCAAACGCGGTGCAAACTGGCTGTGGCGCTAATCACGCTAACACCCGGATCACTGATATGAAAGAAACCTAATAAACAAGCGTTACATGTCATCATCACCAGCCTCTCCTAGAAACGCCATTGAGCCCGATTTTTGGCTCGCCTCATTCAGCCTTTGCTGGATTTTCTAATTTTACTAACTCTCATCTCCCATGCTTTGTACCACGCCATCGTCGGCGCGGCATGTACCCTTGAAGAGGGCCCATATCGTAGGGCGCGACAACACCTGTTCATCAGCCCTTTGCCTTCGCCGACCGATTGTCAAACTGAACCCGTGAATAGGTACGAGTGTCTATTAAGAAACTGCTGTATGGTGTATAGATAAATTACGACAACGTGACGTACGACAAGCATTACTACTTAGCCTAAACATTTGCAAGAAATCTGTGATTGGTTTTCGGTCTCTATTCTTCCAAGATTCTTCTCTATATTGTCAACTACCTGCGCTCCGCGGTTTCAACCGCGTTGACAATTACCATTGTTTTATATGAAATAAAACATATCCTATGTGTTTTTCCAGGACCTACAGTATCTACATACCAAATATCATTGAAATCCGTTGCGTCGTTTCGGAGCTTATTCGGCACAAACTTTCAGACAGACAGACAGAAATGTAAGACCCGTTAAAGAAATAATTGTCAACTATTATAAAACAACAAAAAAATACAACTTCAAAATAAACACAAGAGTACTGGCCACATGAAACCCTATCCAGAAAAATAATGACGCACTCACATCTTTAAAAATTTCGAGTATGGCTTATAAAAAAAAAAACAATTTTAAAAAAGGAATCTAATCGTGCGCTGTCATCAACGCCGAGAAATAACGAGAGATATGAAGGGAAGGGTCTAATGAACAAAAGGTTAATGAGAATAACAATGGATGCAGTAAAATATTGGATTTATATGCAGTGGACAGTGGGGCCGATGGTCTGATAACGCGGCGAATGTCGAGTTAAGGCACAGTCATCTTTTTTTTCATATATTTTTATAGAGGGATTTTGAGGGTCAAGGTCGTCGATGTTTGATTTTGTTTTTGTCGAGAAATGTTTGTGTTTTGGAATAAGATTTAAGTTAATTACCTGATAGGTAATTTGTATAAGCCAACTCAGTGATATTATTATGGGACAAATTGCTATGGACTAATTGGTTTTATTCACAGTGAGATGGACAAAATACAGAGCAGAATGCAAGAAGACATGATGTAGCCACCCCATAAAGTTGACCAAAGTAGATACAATTATATATTTTAGTACTAGCTGCGCCCCGCGTTTTTTACTCGCGTAATTCCAGTTTTCCCGAAACAACTCTGCATTTTCTAGGTTAGAACAGCTGAAGACCGCGAAAAAGTCAAATGTCCAATCGTGAGTTCAAACAAAAAACATTTTCGGTCTTCTCAAATTTTCCAATTTGCCGGGCCATTAGTCCGATTTTACTAAGAACCTTCTTTGGACTTCAACCAATATTTAAAGAAAATACCAATTAAGTTCAGTAATTCTCAAGTTATGGTGTTACTAAGGGAAATGAGGATTCATTATAGATAGTATCTATTAAAATTTGTAACTTAGACGTTGTAATTCGAAGTAAAGTTGTGCCCTTAACAGATACCGTCGTCTCCGCCACAATGATCAAATTTCGGTTTTATTGTTAATCCCGACCACTAAATGAACCACCACATATTGAGTTCACAAAACAACACCACTGTCCGAGGAAAAACAACGAAAACAAAATCGAGTAAAAACAAAACAAAAACCCATAAAAATCCTCCTGGGATTCCAGGACCTTGGGCACATTTTGTACGAGACTCATCACCTTAAAGATTTTATTAAATGCTTCACTTTTTTTAGTATTGTACGGAATGATAGCGATTTAATTTTTTTCATTTTAGAATTAGTATTCTGATTGTATTTACGTAGTAATGCGCTGATTTTTGAAATGCTTTTTTGTTTTGTAATAAAGCTTTTTGGTATTAATATGTTAAATATTGGTGATTTTTTATACATTCATCTTAATAATTCTGTGGTTATTACTTAGCTATCATAGATATTGACTTTTTCAGTGTCAAAAATAACAACTGTTTCAACTACATACAATTTCCATAAACTGCTATGTTCTTAAACTTTGTAAATACAATATTATGTACGTTCATTATACCAAGTCTTGTTTAATTTACTTTTCTATGTACATAATATTATTCTATATCCATAATACCATGTCCATATACCATGTCCACATTATACTATGTCCATAGGTGAGTTGGATCAGTTTATTCATTTGTCAGAAGCAATCCGTGCCATTAGTGGTAATTACTGACTGCGACCACTTCTCCATAGGGTTGCCACTTGCCATGACTGACGGTGGTATGGACGGATGTAGTACCTACCTACTAAGTGAAGGGTTTAGATTCCACTGGAAAGATAGGCTTTGCAATTTAAATGCAATATAATTATGTTTACAAATCGGGACACAAACCTTTGATGTTCAATTTGGGAGCAATTTTGAGATTTTTATGTATAGAGGATCACTCAGGTTTACAGAGTGATCTGTTTTAGAACATAATCAGTCAAAATCGTTCTAAATATGTTCAAATCAATTAATAAAATAACAAGCCTACTTTATGAATATGTCTTTTTTATTAATAATCATTATGTAACCTGCATTATGATGTACGTACTTCATTTTTTTTAACTATAAACATAACTTAGACAAATCAATTTAGCACTTCAATTCTTATCCTTAAAAGTGACTAGTTGCGAACCCTACTTATCGCCCCGTGTAATACTGGTAAAGTTATGAACTGAAGCGAATCGGGCCAGTTTAGAGATGCTACCACTTGGAAGCTATTTGCTTCGTTAATAGCTATTTTCAGTCTTTGATTATAGCTATTTTTATAGTCCAATGCAGAATTCTTATTTTAATAAATACCACTGTTCCATTAAAAATGTAAACTTAGTATTCATTATCTAGAGATAAGCCACGGTAACATTATTCAAAGCAACTAAATAAATTAACTCTGAATAAGGTAAATAAGTAATCAATACAATAATGAGTATTGTTCAATTTCTACACCCAAATTGCATAATTATGACGCTTGGATATTAAATACCTGTGAACATTGGTTGGCTGCTGGAAACACACACGTTTGTGTTTTTTATAATGTTACGGCATGCGAAAACACGCCTGGTGTGGAAACCCGCAGTGCTGCATTGACCATTTTTTCACAACAGCTGCGTGCGCTCGCAGTGATTGAGTTTAGCTCAGACGCAACGCCAGTGCTAGCAAACACACACGTTGCGTGAAGACTAGCAAAAATGCCAAAAAAAACCAGTTCAGCAGTCAACGTGTTATACTATGGTTCTTTTTAGAGGCTAGTTTCATGCTTGCTTGCTTTATTTATATGTAAGAACTATGAACACACCAAAAAAAAGTAATGCATTGCGTTACAGATAAAGTATAAATGATTCCGATAGGCTTTGGGCCTCCGTTTCGTTTTGATTTGTTCAACATTTTTGGGTTACCTAGGGCATATTTTATCATCCTAAAGTCATTCAACACTTGCGTAGTCTTTATAGCTCAAAGGAATTCCGTCAAAATTTTCCAACTCTCTGTCAAATCAAAGCGATAGCGAGCTCAGATTTCATTACTTCAAGGTATATTTACCTTACAAAAGAACTAAAGATGTCAGCCAATTGTCACCAACATTGCGGGGGATAATGACAGTGGCTACATTGCAGCGTGTGACTGGACAATGTGATGTTGTATTTCACATTAACATTATGTTCACAAGGTGAACGTTGTCCGCTATTGTCCACTTATGTTTGGGATTGAACTGGGGTGGTTACATGGTGGAACATTTTCTGGGATTTGTAGAGTACAACACGTTCCAATCCAGACTGGGCCCCATGGGGGATCATGGCCTACTCCTCCTTGGCCGACTCCTTGGTTCAACCTTCTTGACCATAGGAGAGCTATATGGCATAACAAGTGCTGATCCATCTACGGATAGCTCGCCTGCAGCTCACGTCTGCACGCGGTGTGGTCGAGCTTGTCGGTCCCGTGTTGGTCTGTGTATCGTCTGCAACTGACGTTTAAGGCTATGCATGTATATACATGAGAGTGGTAGTCAGACGGACACCGTGGTGCCCTACCGCCAAGGTTAGGCCAACGGTCGCTCATGTCCATATTTTCTACATTCAGCTAGTTTCGAACCTACGACCAGCGGCGTGCGATCCGAAGAAACCAAAAGAGCAGTCATCGTTTTAAAATGCTTGAAACAACTTCCCACCGCCATGTAAACCACTCTTTACTTCATTGTGGCGGCATTATCCATTGAAAGGGCTACCTATTGTTGTTTCAGTTTAATATAAAACAATAGCACTGCCTTCCTTCTTTTTACCCCTTTGTACTTCACCGCGGCGGCATTTTTTATCTCAACGCTTCTCATTAAAAGCATCTTTTTGCTGTCAATGCTCATTGGATGGACTTTTTGTGTATCAAGTTAGGATAACCATCGGATGACATTTCCATAGTTGGTGACGGACAAATAGTTGGGAAAAGATACGGGATGGTGGTGTTAGGATTATTAATTAGTTGCTTAGAGTAATGGAGTAAGTAAATCAATACCTAGTAATTAAGTTAGATGCGATTTAAACGTGGTTTTAAAAAGTTAAATTAGTTTATTAGTTGGATAATTCAGTAGCATAGCCTTAACGATATATATATATATATTTTATTATTTGCCTGAGTGACGAGACGAGCAAGTCGTTCACCTGGTGGTAAGCGCTACGCCTACCCATAACAGTCACAGCACTATCCAGAACACTGCATTGCAATAATCCTGCGCGGCACTGCACTCCGCTCGTCACCTTGAGACATCGGCTATTTATGGTATTTGTTACGGTCTTTTTAACACGTTCTTAGCGTTAAAATGGGTGGACTATTACAATGTATTTTATATAGCAAAGGAACGAGACTAGCAGGTCTCTCGACTGATGGTAAGCGCTACACCTGCCTATAGCTGCAGTATCAGCCAGGAGTTCGAAGTATACAATCGGGCACGACACGCGCTGCACCCGATTTATAACTTTCACCAATGTTACTAAATAAGTGAACTTTGACCGATTCTGAAATGTAAAAAATGTTTAGATTATACAGAACATTATCTCTATCAAAGCAGGCCACTTTGCTACTCCACACTTTCTTTTGTGCAAATACCTTCGCAAGAGCCACCTAATACATATTCATGTAACTAAAGACATTTCAATCCATTTTGAAATGTAACTCAATACCCGAGAAAAAGGAACAAGAACATTTTATCTGGCTGCCGACTATAAGTTGACGGTATCTCGGCCCATAACAAAAGCTAAGTGCAGATGTAGAAGCCGCGAAGTAATCCTATACTTATCGAAACAGTATCTTAGGTCACGCGGTAGAGCAAGGCTGCAACTGAGACTGAAAACTACCGCGACTGTTTCATTTTGGGACTCTGTGTGTGCATCTTTTCAATATTAACGCGTGAGTTTTAATTAATTTAAAGTAGACAATACAGATGTATGGCGCTAGGAATTGGTGCCATACATTTGATATGTCACGTATCTGTCTCGTCAGTACGCTACGCCAGTAAGGTTGCGTCAAATACATAATCTGCTTCGGTATAAGGCACTAATTTGAGTCATTACAGAAGCTTCGCCACTGCGTTCCACCGTAGCGAAGTGGTAAAAATTTGCATATAAAGTGGAGAAGGCTGTAGAACCGTGAGTTTTAAGCAGATAATGTTTGTAAGTTATGATTTGATGATGATCTTTGACAAGAAAGAACGGTGGCTACGCCTGTCAGCGTGGATTTAATTAGAATATTGTTGTTGAAGACTTGGCACGATCTCTAAGTTCTGTTTTTAATGACCGTATGCTCGCGTTTGACCACAATATCGCCCGATGGATCATGGTCTAGAATAAGGACATGTTCGTTTCGTCTCGAAGATAGGTAGGTAGGTTAGCAAAGGGCGAGTTCCAGATGTTTTATTCGATAGTTTCGATTATTCAAACATTTCGATTGCTTTCGATGATTTTCTCTCGCTGTCGAATAATTAACCCGAGCTATTTTTAAACATCCGAAAGGAAATGATGGTGGCTTGTGCCACCGATTTCGAGCCTTTTAAGTTTAAACCAGCTCGAGGTTAGAGAGCGAGCGGAAAGCGCAACGGCGAGTCACTGGACTCGGAACAACTCGATGGTAGCGAGATGTTATTTGACTCGATTGTAATTTTGCACCGAATGCGTAGTTAGCTAATAGGTACCTGGTTCACTTTGAAGACTTCGAAATTATAGTAATCGAGAACCGCCGCATTGCATTCCACTCCTTGGCCGGTAAACTAATGAATGTTGAAGCAAAGCATTTTGTTAGTTTATGAGGAATTTCAAACCTAGCGCCACCAATAATTTTGGTGATTAGTTTCATAGAAATAGACAATTAGGTAGCCAAATCGTTTTATGTTTGCCTCTCGTAGTTATAGCTGATATTGGTAATGAATCCCAGAAGGGCTGGTAGATTTTGATACGTAATTAATGGTATGTGTATGTGTAAATGGCATTAATATCCATTACTCGCAAAGTAAGTAGGTATGTTTAACACTTTGACTGTTGAGCCCATTTTCTTGTCTAGCCACGACTACGGATCTGCACACACCGTTGTGTTTTCCCGTACTCGCGGTAAGTTATAAAAAACACAACAGTTGTGTTTTCAGCAGTAAACGTGTTAATTGTTGTTTTTTATTTTAATTAGATTTGTTTTGCTTGGTGTAGAATGGCGTGTTCTAACTTATTTTTAGTATTTTTAGTATTTCTAATTTCATATTCATGCGGTAAACATTAGACGTTAATGCCTTTTAAGAAATATATTTTTATCACTAGTGACAAAAGTCAGGTTGAGAAATATAGTCCAAAGATAGGATTATAAGAGCTAATACAAAAGTTTATCTCGGTAACAAACGCCGCTCAATAAAAAGAGCGATGAACCGACTCGGTAGTCCCTGTATGAGAAACGTCGATGTGTGGATTCATATAGAGTGAGTAAAACCATAAAGACCGAACTTGAAAAACACGTGCCTATTAAATGTCACCACTTGAAAGGGAAATATCCTTTTTCTAACTCAAACCATAATTAGATAATAATCATTAGTTTCGTAGATCATAATATTTTGACTTAGTTTTTTTGTATTTCTATACTTATGTATAAGATATTATTTTTTTTGACGTGTAAAAGTGCAATATTTTGCCTATTTACAATAAATGATTTGAGTTTAGGTTTGAGTTTGAAATCTGCTGAGATAGTGCAATAATAGCACTAATATAAGTGTTTGCGTAGTATTACCATAATGAACCATAATTAAATCGACAATAATAAAATTTCTTTCAAAAATAAAAAAAAAAGCGTTCTTACATAAGAACTTTACAAATAAAATATAAATTAATTTAATACATAAGTTTAAAAAAAAGAAATGTATCATTTTTTATAAGAATAATGCATTAAATTAGCACAATAAAAAGTTTCTACTATCGCTGTAGACATTTTTAACTTAACTTGTAATTAATTCAAATTTTGAATGTTGTATCAGCTCTATACATGTCTGAAATCAATCCTCTGAAGTCCGCCGTCCCGCTTGTTCCCGATAATATGGAGACAAATACAAATTGATAAACAAAAAGAAACACTTTACTTACGTACTTACATACATTTTATATTTATATACGTTGTTGTTATGGAGGATTGTGGAGTGAACGAGAATAGATACTGTTGAGCACTTGACTAATATAACTAATTCATAGCTTATAGGTAAGTGTGTAATGTTGGTTTTTCCCGTTAGTTACGTGTTAACTTTAGACAAAATAGCCTAAACGTTTTATAAAAAAACCGATTCGAAGAATTTTCGTTTTTTTTTTTTATTATTTGGCTGTGTGACTAGACGAGCATGTCGTTAACCCGATGATGAGCGCCACGCCTGTCCATAACAGTTACAGTGCCACCTAAAACTTTGCACTACATAATCTTGCGCTACACCGCACTGCGCTCGTCACCCTGAGACATCGGGTCTAATGTTTCATAATTATGCTCAGTAATTTAGCTGGAAACAGTGCCCTTCAAATCGGTAGACAGTAATGTTTGCACACTACTGCTTGGCGGATGAATATCTGGCACAGGTGTGGTACTTCCCCAGGCTGTCTACTCCAGAAGAGGCCTCCCACTACAACCAACCAACCAATGGCAATCAAAAGACCCCTAACCTTACATACCAACAATTCTCCTTGCAAAATATCTACCGAAGCCACCATTGGCAAACTTAGGAAAACCTTACACTACCGTTCCTGATGGACACACAAACACTTCCACACCCAATTACTGCTAAATAATCTATCACTTGAGGCCTCTACTGATGCTAAATGGTCATAGGGTAGACCATTGTGTGACCGCTACAGTTGGATCCAAGTACCACCAAATTGTAAAACCGTGGTCTTTATTACAACGCAGAAGAGTTGAAATTTTAATTTCTGTTCTTAGAAGAAAGTTTTGGTTGTTTATTCGTAGTACTGAAGGACGGATCAATGGAAGGTACTAACTAGGAGCTGTGAAACTTACAAAATGGTACGTGGAATGCGAGATGGTTGAGCAGATTGGTTTCGGTTGTCCTGCCATATTGTAGCAATCGTTACTATTTAAACTTCTAACTTTTTGAAGTAAAACTTAAGTAATTTAACTTAACGTAACTTAACTCGGGGAGTAAGCTGGTGAATGCGAGACGAGAGCGTTACGAAAAGTGTGATCGGGCGAGGCGAACGGATGTTAAGCGGAAGATATAAGTTAGGTAAGACAGAAAGAGAGAGAAAGTTACGTCTCGTATATTACTGCAGGGGCAAACGAGATTGGCACACATTTTCTCTCTTTCTCTCATAGCCAGTTAGGTATATACATACACTAGCTGCGCCCTGCGGTTTCACCCGCATAATTCAAGTTTTCCCGCAATAACTCCCTTAAAAGCAATATACGTTATTTTCCCCGTTTTTGCCACATTCTTCATTGATGCTCCGCTCCTTTCGGTCGTAGCGTGATGGTATATAGCCTATAACCTTCCTCGGTAAATGGACTATTCAACACAAAAATAATTGTTCAATTCGGACCAGTAGTTCCTGAGATCCTAGCGTTCAAACAAACAAACTCTTCTGCTTAATACTCGTATGTTAGTACTAGCTGTGCCCTGCCACGCTTCGCTGTGGCACATTCGCACATTCGCTGATATGTAACTGATGAAAAAAATAGATAAAAACAATCCTTGATGCAGATTATATATCATGCTAAAATTTCAGCTCGATCGGTGCAGAACTTTTTGAGTTTTCGAAGCGTACACAAACCAACATAACATTTTTATATATATCTAGATAGATATAGATATAAATTGAGGCAAAAAAGTTTTACTTCAGTCGTGTGGGTTAAAGCAGACTTGTTTTTTTTTTATTTGACTGAGTGACGACACTGCAAAACTAAACCACTAACTAACTTTCTATGGACTGTAAGTTTAATTCCACTATCGCCGCCATAGTCCAAATTGGTACCAACCAACCTATTACCAATTAAATACGGTCATACGGCAAATAAATTGATTACACGTATGTGTTATTATGTGCTGTAAAAACGATTGGCAGCACGTGTCGATACTGCCGATTTAGATTTGGACTATAATTATCCCTTCCCTACACGTGTAAGGTTAAAATGTTGTCTGTTTGTTTGAACGATTTGGATTTTGTTATCGAATATTGTAACTTATTGTCTGAGGATAAGATTACAGTAACAAAAATATAGAAAAAGAAAAGAACAGAAAAAAAAAGAAGAAGAAAAAAAGAAAAAGAAGAAGAAAAAAGAAAAAAGAATATAGATAACCGTTAGCGATGCATCGTTAGCAATGCCTCCTTTTATAAGCAGTTGCACTTTGAGCCGGGCAATTGGCTTATTACTTAGATCCATAGCTTAATTCCCAATAAGCTTTTTTGGCCACCTCACAATGCAGTGAGCGTGTTAACGACGTTGAAACGAGGCGTAAATAGGAAACAGAGCTCAAAATATCATCTTATAATAGTACAGGAAAAAATTACCCGAACTAAGTCGGAAGAAAAAGCTAGTTTCAAATCATGGTCAGGAATTATCTTTTGTTGGGTAAGAAGTTGGGTGTTGGTGAACAGTACACCCTGAGGCAGCGTCGGCTTTACTGCCCAAAATTATTGTTGTTACTGACAATGAGCAATCAATGAAATGCCAACAAAGTCGTCGTATTACAACAACGTGACGTCATAACGTTAGTTTTTGCTAGGCTAAAGGTAGACTTCCGTGGAACGCGGCCGATGTGATTGACACGTGTGGCAGATGCGCGCGACAATACAAATTGCTCATTCTTGACAAGAAGATAAGAAGAAGATAACACGTTCTGGTCGGAAATGAGGCAAATGTATGGCGCTCGGAAATGGCCCTATACGTATGACTTCTTGCGCGCATCTATCGCGTGAAACGCAGTCCACAAAAGTCTACCTGAAACTGTACAAGAACAAACTGAGCGCAGCCAAAACATTAAAAAAGAACCTGATAGATCAATTTGTAGACTCAAAAGATTGTAATCGCACCTCTCTCTCTTGCCCCTACAGTTATAATATACGAAACAACTTATATCTCCCTTTCGCCTCGCCCGGTCACACTTTTCGTAACGCTCTCGTGACGGTTCACCAGCTTTTCCAAGGCAAGCGTATGTAAAGAAGTCTTACTTTAAAAATCTACTCTACATTTAAATAAAACTGTACCACGCCTAATAACAACATTATTAATTTGCTAATTAATACAATAACAAATCAACTCGGTTACAAAGGGGGTCATGCCCACTGACCACCAACAAAAACTGGCGCGAGCGACGAAATTAGGTGCAAACTGTATAAAATTTTCAGGCCAATTAGGCCCGAGACACCCTACGCGTTCCATACCAAAATCAGCGGCTTTTCGCCGCAACGCGCACGGCATTTGCACCCAATATCTCTATAAGTATACCTTATACCATTAACAATAAAGCTTGAAATCGTGTGCTTAAATTCTCAACAGAATTCGTGCTGAACTCGATGTTATTGCACTTAATAGTGCTGCCGTTAGACCTTATGGAGTCAGTGATAGAGTTAGAAGTTGCTTGATTTTTCATTGCGTAAATATTTAATTAAATTGGTAGTTTTATAGTACAGACTTGCACGACTCGCGTTTAGGTTTTTTATTAACAATTACGGGGTTAACAGGGCATGTAATGGCTATGATTGTTGCTGATTGGTCGAACAAAAAGTGTTGTTTGTGTAAATTAAACGCGTTTACGTTAACGTTTTTGTTTACGTTGTGTTTGCGTTACGGTGTGTTGGGTCTCTGATTGATGTAAGCTTCACGCGGAGTGTGCTTGTAATTGTAATATTTAAACCTAAGTGATAGTATCGTTAATTAAATCGTTGCTTTCTTGATGTATGTTTTTTACACGGAATTGAATATATTCCAATTTTTTATGTAATACTTGTTGACTATTACGTGCCCATTTTAGGCGACTTTCCCCCCGCAATCAATTCTTCTTTATTGACGTATAATAATAATAATTGTAAATGTTAGCAGTGCTTCTTTTTTTTTGAGGGGGGATATGCCGTCGCCCCATCCCCTCCTCCACGGGGTGACGGAGGGGATGTGTGGGACACGAACCTACTAAAACCCCCCGTATGCAGTCCTCCGCCGAGGCGGGGCAAGGTGGGGTCGCGCTAGCAGTCACCATCTTGCCCCGGAAGTCAATGCTGCAGTCATTCAACAAACGCCTATAACAACGTAGTTTTCTTGAGTGTGGTTTTAGTATAGTATTCATAATCAGATATTTTCTTAATCGTACTTTTTTTAATTTTCTACTTACCATTTCAAGTCATTCAACTCTTCCCATCCAGATCCACGCATCCTCAATTACCCCCCATTCAATACATTGTCAACATTCAATCTAACATTTACATGTGTTGCCATACAAAAAGCGAAGCGGCACTATTGAAGCGACATTTTTGCGCATGCAACATTGAATGCGACATGCGACAGCGACAATACGTCGGGCAACACGACAAGTGCGGCCGGCTTCCCTGTCTCGCCACTTGTCGATTTAATTGGGTGCGGATGGTCGATGGTGAATTGGTAACCTACCGTTCAGGTGGTGATCGGTGAGTGCTGGATGCGAGGGCTAATTTCATCCCGTCTTTTAGACTGGGTTTGCGATTGACTGGTGAGAATGGTGAGTTTAGGCATCGTCTAAGTAATTCGATTTACAAACTAATGACTATTTTAAACCTCGGTTTTATCCCATTTCCAATACCAAAACCATTTCTGTTGAAGTTGAAACAGCGGATACTACATCTTACAAAATAAAGTTTTTAATATTTACTAATTTTTTGTATTAATTTTTGTTTTATAAAACTAACTGATATTTGATCCACTTTCAAATTTATAGGCGATAATAAAATAAATTTATAAATATACTAAATATACTAAAATAAGAAGTCACCTTATTAACATCTTAAAAGTAATGTCATAAGTAAATATAAACCGCCACTAAAGTTTTTGATTAGGTAGTAAACTGGTTGATAAGATTGTATGAACCTATCAATGAATCGGTCGCTTTATGTGACCTTAATAACACGACTGGCCACTGAAACTACACTAACAGCCTTTAAAAATAATAAAAAACAAATCGACAGCCAATTTCAAAAAACGAACTTAAAAGCTATTCGTTGTTCCGATCATTCGAATTTGGAATAGTGGTGACGCTATAAAAGCGCCATGTTTTTGACTTTCACCGTCATTCTGTGGCCGTCTTCCCACGATGTTACTTGTTTAGTAGTCAACAATTAGACAATTGTCGGCCGTTTTAACGATCACCCATAAAATCGGGTTTCAGTCTCTCATTAACCGCATTCTTGTGATACTTCCGCTTTTATAGTTTTACTAATCAACGCTCTCGGATTAATACGGTCCCGCAGGCCAGGGGTGTTCAAACTTTTTTTACTTTGACCTCTTTCTTTGATTATGAAAGAATTCAATAAACTTTTTTTCATGGGGCACTAGGTCAGCGTTTCACCATATTCTCATCTGATGGGAAACGACAATGTGGCCAAAGGCGAAGCACGATTGATGCGAACCATTGAACTGTGATATACAAGTGCTACGCTATTAAGGCTAAAGTTACAGGAGGCTCCTGTCACATTTTCTAATATCTACATTATTCAAACAAACAAACCAGCCTGACTGATGGAAATTGGTACACAAAGCGCCTCAACAAGGTGCTATCACGAGTGCTGGAAGAACTTTATGCTGCTAGATATTAAAATATTACTGCTAGACTTTAAAGAAAAAAGGAAAACCAGAAAATCCTAGTTAGGGGTCAGAATCTATGTATGTTTGACCGTGACGTGCGTTCAAATACATGGGTTTTCAGGGTTTCAAAGCTCCCTGCTTGAGTTACAAAGGGCGGGGCTTCACGTCGCAGTTTGAGAACCTCTGCCGTAGGTAATGGTGTCGGTTGTGTTCAGATTAATTTTATTAGCCCCAGCTTCAGACAATTGGTCGTATAGATAATTGAGTTTCGAACGGCGGCGTTTTTTCAAACTTTGTTTACTGTTAAGCCACTTTACTAAGTTATCTACCAACTAGCGGCAGGCAACAGCGCGTAATGCGTTTATTTAGATTAAAAACTAACTTAGAAACAGTATGTATACAACTTTAAGTACAAAATATGAGAATTTACGATTTTACACGCGTAAAAGCAGACCTTTTTTTTTATCTCGCATGTAAAATTTACCAATAAAAATGTCGTTTTGTTATTACATTTGATAACTTAACTCGGTTGTCGTTTTAATATGAGTGCGGAAAATTGCTTCAGTTATTTTTGGAATACAATCGTAAAAGTGTAGCATACAATGTAATCTTAATCAACGTTTATGAAGAAAAATAATAATGTTTTCTTTTTATCGATTCATTTGATTATAAAGCTTTACTACGGTCACTGCGGATTGATCCTAGTTGTTTTAAAATTGTAGAGTTAAGAGAGTTTCCTTTTCCTGTGCGAGATTCCGTTATAAATCACCACTTGACTAGTATAATATATCTGAGAATAACAAGAGAAGAAGAGAAGAATAAAAAAAATCTAGTATATATTTGTGTCTGCTTAAATTTTTGAATAAATATTTAAGGTTACAGTTTGCCACTTAGAAAGCTTTAAGCTCTTACTTTTTTTTATTGCAGAATAGGCATGCATTTCAACGCAGTCTCACCTGATGGTAAGTGCCATTGTTAGAACTAAATATGCCGAAAAAACTAAACTGCAATCTTGACTATAGTACAATAACTCTACCTACCAAACCTAGCTACCTACTAATAAAAACTTATAAAATATATAGTTTTTTTTATTACAAACCTGTCATCAGCATCACGTACTTTTAAATTAACGATTTTAACCGAAAGGTCGGAAGACTATCAAATTGTTTATTTTTTTTAATATAAATGAAGTCATCTTCGTTTCAACCATTAGTCATTAGTCAAAGTTAAATAAGTTAGTGTTCGGTTACAAACGTGTTAAGGTATGTTTCAGTTATCAATTACCTTTTAGGTGTCATAAATAAAAATTACAACTAGGATTGTTAGTTTCCGTCATATTTTTGACATTTGTTTCATTAGTATCTAATTGTTGTAAATTATTCAAAAAGTAACATTTTTTTAGTATGTATTTAAACGTTTTTTTTTTATTTGACTTGAGTGACGAGACGTTAAAGTCAACAACATTGGAGCTGTATTTTTTTTCTTCTATTTATGAATCTACTTACTGTGTCAGTCTATCGATTATTGAATATTTTCTCAAATCAGAAGAATAATTTTAATATAAATAAAAATAAAAAATTGTACTTTATCAAAAAAATTATTAATTTTTTTTTCTGGACTTGACTTGGACTTGGACGTTTGGTGGAGGCGACGTGTGACCAAAATGCTGGCTCTTTTTTAGGCCAAAAAATCATTGCCATACAGCGTGTCAATGCCGCCAGCATTCTGGGCACCTTCCCCTCCACTAAAGGTCTCTTAGAATTTTAAGATGGACATTTATTTAAGTGTTATTGATCCTTGAATATCTGATTTATCAGTTTTTCATATAAATAAATCTTGATTCTATCTATCTATCTGTTCAGCCGGTATCCACCCGCTGCTAGGTATTAATTAGGCCTCCTCTGTTTCACGCTATATTTTCCGGTCTTGTGCCAGTCTCATCCAGTCTATTCCAACGTGCTTGACAATGTCGTCCGACCATCGGGCTGGTGTTGGTGGTTAATTTTGATTAATTAATAAAAATAAAAATATTCATACAAATATTTTTGTAAACTCCTAAGAAGTCCACGAGACTTATCGACTTCTCCATGATCGATTACGTACTCCAAATTTATTAAGTACCAATATCGGGGGTGAGGGAATAAGTACCGTACCTAACTTTACAACGAAATACAAGTGCGATCATTTTTCTCAAATCGAATCATAACTGAACAGTAGGTGGTCCATAAACTATTGGTTTATAATCGACACGTACGATACGATCGTTTTAATTACGGATCGGTTGGTAATTTCGTGTAATTGTGCTTTCGTTGATTTATGCGATCGGTTTGGTAATATAGGGCTCGACAGTACGTTAACTTTGTAAATACGGCCCTGGTTAATTTGAAGTTTGACCTAAATGTTAATTTATCTTTTCATTTTATAGGTATCTCTTCTTTTTGTCCCAATTAGGATTCAGGGTCTAGGTATGTTTGTGATCGTAACTGGTTATTTTTTTTTTCTTTTACGGATATTTTAGTCTGAAACCCAAAAGATATTTTTTTTGTTTTAGTCAAATATTACGTACTTAATCCTATGTTTTTAGTATTCATTTTATTATGCTGACATGGTCATATCCTGTTTTTTTTTTTCATACATTGTTATTATAAAAAACACACACACAGAGAAAACACAGGGAATCCAAGTTGAGGGTCAGGATCTATGTGTATGATCTTGACGCGTTATTAATTAAATGAAAATAACATAACTAAATCTTCTACTTTTTTATGATTGAGTAACCACGCGAAAGCTACGCTTGTTCTATACAAAGCCGTATTTGTATGATATTTTTAATGTCACCTTTGAGAGAGTTGATATACTGCCTACACGCGTATAGTGTGGTCCGTGGGCCGACCACGGTAATTTCATTGTTTCGGACGTTCGGACCTACCGATAACGGTATAGGCAGGTTATGCGAAAGTGTTGCGAAAAAATATGAATGGGTTTATTGAGATAGGTGCTTTATACTTTTATTACGCGGCGTAAATAAAATACCGTAAAACAAAGGGCTATAAAATACCTTTATCGAATTTAATACGGCTTATACGGCTGCTTGGGTCTTGGAGATTTAAGTTTGGTGTTTTAAGAAAATTGGTGGTATGAGTATTGTTAATACGAAATACTTGTGTTGAAGCAAGGTGAGATACAGACCTTGATAAACGAGTGGAAACTGAATTAATGCCATAATATAGCTGTTACCCGCGCTTTCGTTCATAGTGTTTTTTTTGTAAATTGGTAATAACTTTTAGAAGATATTTTTCACTAAAATCCGGTTCTTAGTCTATGCCACCACGTGCTTACAAAAAGCTTTTTATTGATATAACGGTGTATACCATAACGTTACATTTTAAGACCCCGAATACTGAAAACCGCATTGAAATTGGTTCAGCAGTTTTTACCTTATACGTAAACAAACAGGCACCATTTTTAAAAGTGTTGATAGTATGTAATTTTTTTTTTTATAAATTATAAAAAAATATATTTAATAAATATTGGGCTAGGATTGGTCACAGAGTAATTTGGTCACAACCAAAACTAGTACAAACTTGTCTCACATATTATATTAATTTTTATTATTTCGTATGTATTTGTACACAACAATTAAAGAATCTATATATATATATAGTCAAGTTTATTGGGAGCTTTTTGAAAACACTTTTAAACTTTAAAAAGTATTTAATCAGAAAAGTGATATTCTATTATAACTAATTACAAATGAGAAGTCCGAACAGAGTTATATGCTCGAAACGACTACCTAATAATAATCTTAGTACTAAAAAACATCGCACGACATCCCACGCGCTCACCGGAGGGCCGGAGACAGCCCAGACGCTACGATAGCATTCTAGTTAGGGCTGACTGTTATCAAGCGCCCAGGTGCGCGCATAACTCCTCCCTCATCAAGTGCGAAATTATCGGGTTCCGTTGAGATCTGGATCGGGTTCCGATGATTTCGCATAAACATATTTTTTAAAACGATAAATGATAAAAATAATGAAACCTATGGCTAAAAACACATATAATAAGACGGTTCCTAAACTAATGCTTTTTGTGTCAATTCCACTGAAATTCACTATTTCACTTTCACCATAATGCCCTTCACTATACACTTCACTTTCTTTTAATTTTAGAATACGCGAAAAATGTCTCATTTCTTCCAAATTGATGTTCTTGATATTGATTGAAGTTGAAGGAGGCGAATTAGTAGTTTTCAATTCAGGTAGGGCTATAATTGGCGTAACTTTGTATTGGAGATTTTCAGCAAACGTGCGTTGATATGATAATTTCAATTCATTCAGGTAAACTACACAATTTTCAGTAGTTGAGACAATATAAGTACCACATAGGGACTCCTTCATATTGTCCTCCTCACATTTTTCTGCTATTATAGTCGGTTTTCGTGCAAATACAATCCAGCTGTCCAAACTGTTCCGCTGGACCTTGATGTCTTCCACTTCGACGACATACGGTACGCAAGTAGTCAGATCTGTCTGAAACTCCAGAAGCTGTTCTGCACAGGTCGGTGTTTTGAACTGTATTACGTTATCATCGGTACATAGGAACTTATCAGCATCAATTTTCTCGCATGGCTTTGTGACAGGCAGGTATTTAGAACTTTTCGCCAAAAGGTAAGGGAAGTCGGGAAATATTAAGATAGTTTTGTTAATCGAACCTTGAAAATTTGGTATAGAATAAATTTTAAAATAATTGTATATATTTTTGTCAGTCAACGGTATTTCTAAAATAAATGTTATCTGGCTTTCCTTTACATAAGCTTTTACTTTAATGATTCTCTCGAATTTTAACAAATTGCCTTCACTTACTTCATATATTAAATTATGGATCTGCTCTATGGATTTAAGAATATATAATAGCTCATTCGGGTTTATAATTGATTCATGTAGTACAGAGACCTTAGTAAATGCCAATGCTGTTTCTATCTCATTAAGCGTTATATAAGTAGTCCTAAATGTACTCATAAACGTGTCGAACATATTTAAAACATGTGTGAGATATAAGCAGTTATTTTCTTTATTATTTCCGGACTTTATAATTTCTTCAATTCTTTTCAATCTTTTATCTAATATTAAAATATTGTCATTTGAGGTTTCTGTACTATTAACAAAGTTATCCAACATTTTAGTTACCAAAGTCATCTTCTTATCCAAATCGTTTTGCCTAGAGCCAATCTGTGAGATTTTTTTATCATAACGAATTGCATCCTCATAATCTAAGTTTCCTGAATTAACACTGCTCTCACTGATTGAATCCGATTGCAAAACTCAAGATAATTTTCTGTCTGTTTAATTTTTAAGCTTTCTAATTGTATAGCTATGCATTCTTCACTTCTTTGTTCGCCAAAATGTTGGATTAGTAATTCTTTAAATTGTGCTCAAGTTTCAATATCCTCTTTTTCACTTATCAAAGCTGCTGCTTCATCTATCAACCTACTTGTTATCGTATGCATAATGTACGCATTCTGCTCTTGATCACCATGATATTTAAGAATCAGATATTCACACTTCCTTAGAAATAAATTTAAGTGACGTTTATCTCCACCAAAAAGCGGGATAAGCTTCAGCATCTCATTAGGTATCATTTGAATAGTAGTCATTTTATAATAGTAATTATAATTACTGCACTATTTAAAATAGTCAACTAATAAACTATTTCACTTTTAGTCAAAAACAAAAACTATTTAATTTTTAGTCAACTAAAAACTATTGTCACAATTGACATTAATTATAATAATATAACTCATTTTATTTTTCATTTATATTTTAATAAAGTTAATTAATTTAAAACGGAATTTAATTGTTTCGCTAAAAGGTCAATTTATTTTAAACTGGCTTTACTTTAATTACTTTATAAATTCAATTGATTAATAAACTGGATTTAATTTATTTAGTTAAAACTAACACTTTTATAAAGTCAATTGATTTTAATTTGGCTTTAATTAATTTACTTAAAACTAACACTTTTATAAAGTCAATTGATTTTAAATTGGCTTTAATTTATTTACTTAAAACTAACACTTTTATGAAGTCAGTTGATTTTAAATTGGCTTTAATTTATTTACTTAAAACTAACACTTTTACCTATTTTGAGGCAAAACCAGATAAGTTATAATGGACAAGGTTCGATTCCAACTATAACGAAATACGGGAAAGGATAGCGAAAAATTCACTCACCAGCCAATCACCATCATGGTCTCCTTATATCCTTGACGAATTTTTATTTGGTTCGTGTACCGCACACACGCCGAACATCCGCGAATTTAGCGTATTCTTCACACAGTTTTCGCGAAAGACGGCGCAGCAAACGCACGATACTACCGTCTGCGCCAGTCAAGTTTATTGGGAGCTTTTTGAAAACACTTTTAAACTTTAAAAAGTATTTAATCAGAAAAGTGATATTCTATTATAACTAATTACAAATGAGAAGTCCGAACAGAGTTATATGCTCGAAACGACTACCTAATAATAATCTTAGTACTAAAAAACATCGCACGACATCCCACGCGCTCACCGGAGGGCCGGAGACAGCCCAGACGCTACGATAGCATTCTAGTTAGGGCTGACTGTTATCAAGCGCCCAGGTGCGCGCATAACTATATAATGTTATGTTGGTTTGTGTACGCTTCAAAAACTCAAAAAGTTCTGCACTGATCGAGCTGAAATTTTAGCATGATATATAATCCGCATCAAGGATTGTTTTTATCTATTTTTTTCATCAGTGACATATCAGCGAATGTGCGAATGTGCCACAGCGAAGCGTGGCAGGGGTACAGCTAGTATACTATAGAATACACAATTATCTATTAAATCCATAGACACTAGCTAAAAATAAACTCATAAACGCCATTCATATTCAAACATGGTGTTTTTTTGCCTAACTGATTTGTAGAGTAGTAACCAGGATCCGATGGTAACCGTAAACAACTATCCGTATTTGCTTTTATTGACATTAAAACCCTCGTATACACTAAGCTGAGAGCAAAACATTGTTGTAACGATGCGTTGACCACATGAGGAGATGGGAGTCAAGAGCCTCGTAGTGATGTCATGAGAATCCGTAAATAGCGGGGCTTTGAAATACGGAAACTTATTACTTACTCGGAACTTATGTCTATTTTTAATATGTAGAATAGAAGTTAATTATTGCCAATTGATATAATATCCGTGGTTAAGTACGTGATTTATGAATAGTCATTGATGTCAAATAACGTTGCAGTGTCTTAAACTTGCAGTGTTGATGCCATTGTTTTCTTGATTTTATGTTACCACTCAACTCTGTTACAACTGAATTGATTTTGATAAAATTTCGATTCTGGAAAATACATTGCAAAGACATATGACACGTCATTTTACTTATAAATTCAACTCCAACTCCATTCAATTGAAGCTTCAGATCTTTAACATCAAAATTCAACTTATTACAATGAAATATCGAAGATAATCCGTAAATTATCTGTAACCACTTACCAGCCAGACATGTCCCGTCCCTAGTAGGTACCATTTGGTAAAGTCCAGTTTTTGTGACATGGCTCTTGTGGCACAATCCGCATTGTATTACAAATTATAATATTCCCCTTGTTGGGTTTTGTTTGTTTAAATATGAGGTGATTGGACATTACTTTTTGTACGACTTACTTGTGAAGTGGAAAAAAGCGCTGTATGTTGAAAAAATGCTTTAAAGCGCTGTTTTATGTTCAAGTGTGAATTTCGTTGTACCTACCTCATTGGAAATTGAAAAAAGGCACTGTATAGTTTTTGAATTTTGTTTCGTAGATATAAACTTAAAAATATTTATAGTCCTACGAATTTGCATCGAACGAAAAACAGAAAAAAAATCCCGACAAAAAGTCAATTTATTGAAAAAGTAATTAAGTTAAATACAATTTGAGCGGAATAAAAAGTTTTGTATCTTAATACTAAAAATTGTTGTACTATTTAAAATCTGTTCTATTTTTTTTTAATTATTTAACTGAGTGACTAGACGAGCAAGTCGTTCACGTAATGGCAAACGCTACGTCTGCCCATAACAGTCACAGTACCACTCAGAACACTGCATTACATAATCCTGCGCGGCATTGCACTGCGCTCGTCGCCCTGAGACATTGGCTCTAAAGTCTCATATGCTCAGACAGACATATGGGGTTGTCCACTATAGTATGCCTAGACACATGATTATCGTAGACAGAAAGAAAGTAAACAATAAAACTAGAAGTCTAAGTCTAGATACAGCTCAACCTAACTCAGACTTTGATCGCACAACAGGTTTACAAGCAAAAATCAACATAGCGTCTCATTGTATGACAAATACAAGGTATAAATAGTAGAGTCAATGACAAACTACGGTCAGTACCCTATGCACATTACATTCTTAGAATTTTTATGTATTTTATTATCTATTTTATTTGACTGAGTGACGAGTCCTTCACCTGATGGTAAGCGCTACGCTTGCCCATAACAGTCACAGCACCGCCCAGAACCCTGCATTGCATAATCCTGCGCTGCGCTCGTCACCCTGACACATCGGCTTTAAAGTCTCATATGCCCAGTAATTTCGCTGGAAACAATGCCTATCATGCATTTCTCATATAGTGTTGTTAGGTGTGGTGATGGAAGGTGGAACAACTAAAGAATGGTGAGAACTCTGTCCAAAAGAGTACTCGAAAAGGCCAATGTATTGGACACATATCCGCTAGGTGTGAACCACAAATATTTGCTCTGAGTCTGGGTGTTTGGAGGACCATGGTCCTCGCAGTTCCTGATTCCCTAGATACAGGGAATCCTGGTTAGATTTCAGGTCCTGTATGTGATCGTGACGTGTTATCATTATAAAGGTACGAGTCAAGGATTAGGCATCCGTTGCGGATTGGTGGATCATATGTGTGGTGGATATGTAGGTAGTACCTTAGAAAAGTTGGATGGAAGGAAGAGAGACCTTTGCCCAGCAATGGGACGATACAGGGCCAAAATAATAATAATAAAGGTCAGCGTTTGACCCCAACAATCTTGGTCTAAAGCCTAGCATTTTATATGTGTGCGGTAAGCGAGAGGACCTACCCGCGTGGAATATTCAATGAGGTAGATTTGCCACTTGCTGACTGCCAACTGGTCTACCTGAGAAGAGCTGTTGTTGCATAATGATTATTAAGTGTTTTGTGTATATTTTTTTACAATTCAAATGAGAATATCCCGTTAAGTTGAGAAGTTTTATTGTGTTTACATTACGAGCGTTTGTAGTGTCTTATCTATGAGCATCTTTATTGGTTGGCCTCTTCTGCCAGAGTCCGCCTGCAGAAGTCTATAGGCGGACTCATGCAGGAATGGCCTACTGTAACCGCTCCTTTGCTAGATATTTATCCACGCAGTAGTACTTTAGTGCTCAAACATTACTGTGTTCCGGTTTGAAGGGCACTGTTTCCAGCGGAATTTCTGGTCGTTGAGACTTGAAAATGAATGTCTCGGAGTAACGAGCGCAGTGGATTCCGGCGCAAGATTCTGCAATGCAAAGTACTGGGTGCCACTGTAACTGTTAGGGGCAGGGCGTGGCGCTTACCATCAGGTCATGTGGTAACTCTGTAGAGTACGAAAACATTTGGCGCGTGCGTAAGCTCGGAATTGTTCTGCGATACGCATACGAGCACGTTTATATGTGTGCATACGACACAACTACATGCAAAGCTAAACGGTCGTTGTTAAATTCAGAGGTATAAATATCATTCATTTGTAATAGACAAACAAATTAAAAAAAGGCTATTAAAGGTTCTGCTTTCTCAATTATTCAAGTTTATGTTGTGGTGAAACATATAAAGTCCTAACTAATTGCTAAACGGCTTAATTAGTCAGTAGTGGACAGCTTACAGTTTATTTTTATAGCTTATTGCTATTTTAGTAACAGTTAGGTTCAGGTTTTTTCCTGTACTGAATTGATAGACAGTGTTTTTTTACTGGGAAAATGCTTGATCATTATTTGAATTGACTACACTAAGGTTACATTATTAAACCTGCTTTTTCGACAAGCTTCTTCTCAACGAACATGTTTTCTTTATTAACTAATAATTATATTGAGTTAGGTATATAAAACTCAATAGTACAAAATATACACAATACACAGTTTGACAATTAAGATAATCTAGTCACATTACTGTGTTCCGGTTTGAAGGGCACTGTTTCCAGCGAAATAACTGGGCATTTGAGACTTTAGAACTAATGTCTCAGGGTGACGAGAGCAGTACAGTGCCACGCTAGATTACGCAAAGCAATGTTCTGGGTGGCACTGTAAGTGTTATGGCGCTTACCATCAGATGAAAAGCATGCTCGTCTCGTTACTCAGTTACATAAAAACAATGTTCTCCAACCAATCATAACGCCATCCTTTTTTTAAATTTAGACATAGACTTCAGGTCAATGGTAATTGATTGGTAGAAAAAACATCCCTTAACATTATGCTATGAACATAACACAGTTTGATAATCATTTATTGTCACACATAGCACAGTATTTGAATAAATCATATTCAATTCATGTTAATTCATGTTGTCTATCAATTCACAACCATAACGCTACACTTTCGCACAAACCTCGCAGTGACGTATCTAGGTATAGAGCCACAGTCACATTCGACTTCAACTTTTTCCACTTACAGCTTTAACCATGTCAAGACGTCGTTTTCACCGTAATTGGTGTTTTTATACGTCCACCGATCATTGTCCGGTGCCATTAGGAGAGCGGTCAGAATTAAAAAAAAAATCACACGTCTATTAAACTGATTAGATTCCTATACGTAATTTATTGTCAAGTGGTGGAAGCCGGTCCCCTGGTCGAGCACAATGCCCGCTAGAGCGAGACGGACACGAGTTTAGAGCGAGAGGGGCATAGTGAGCCTTGCAAGGTGATTTCAGTTGCGTAGACGCAAGCTCATAGTCAGGTTGTTACGCACACATCGGCGATTTGAGATGCGCGATGTCGGAAAACGCGGGGTGACACGTTACGTTACGTATCGGGGATGAAGGATAAACGGTAACGTATGGTAATAGCATTGAACTGTGCAAAACTAGTTTTTCCATCAACTTGGGACATTTCGTGTTGACTCGATTAATAACTCATTTTCGAAAGTGAACTAGTATGAATCTATGATTTCTTTTAAATTGTATGTGTCAGTGAGCATGTGATTTGTTAGGCCTGTGCTGTTTTTGATGTACTTTTTGTGAAGTGTAAGCGAGAATAATTAGTTTCACCGGACTATAAGGTATGTGCACCTGCTTTTCTCGCGTGGGAATTGATTGAGGTACTTTAACTTGCAACTATATGTTATTAAAATAGCATCCGAGCAAGTTAAAGCAAACACAACAAGCAAACGTTAAAGTGGATATAATAATTTAACACTTGAAAAACCAAGTTTTTTTTTAACTTAAATAATGACAACGCTTCACAAACTATGCACATCAAATAAAATACAAACAATTATTTAAAAAAATATATTAAGGCTCTTTAGAATAGAAAATAAAATTGAAATAGAAAATCTTTTGTAAACAATCAGCTGATTTAAAATATATTACCAATTTAATATGGGGTACTCATCTTAATTCAATAAATAAATATCGAAATACCCACACATCAAATTTAATTTGGATTGTCGTCGGTATTTTATTGCAGTTTATAAGAAACTTTCACAATGTATTATTTTTCATCAGACAGGTGCTTTTACTAACTAGCAACTACTGCAAGTACAAATAAATAAAGAATTACTGCTTACAAAAGTGAATTTTCAGAATAAACATACTTACGAAAAATAATTTTTGACACCATCTAAGGAGATATGTATGAACCATCACAAACACAGAAGCCTGGAAAACCACTCTACCCACAAACCTAACAAATATTTGCAATCCTACTAATAATTAAAAATGCGAAAGTGTGTTTGTTTGTTCGTCATTCACTCAGCAAAGGAATGACGTGACTTTTTGCATAGATTTAGATAAAGAATTGAAGAGCGATATAGGCTATTTTCAATCCCAGAAAAAACACAGTGCTTACACGTGGAATATAATAGCAATAAAACTCCGTCGTAGAAATAGCTTATTTCTCACTACAAAGCGAGGTGAGACGCGTCCTCAGCAGTGGTCTAATACGATCTCTGCGAATCCCGAAATAAAAAAGGCCTCTCAAGTAAACCCGAGCGAAGCCGCTAGTGATTTGTAAAGTCAAAGAATATACATATTCTCGTACAGATATACAATACAACAAGATCTTTTGTTACAACCTGTCTGCCTACCGCCTGGCCATCGAAGCGTCATAGTTCCGTAACCCACCACCAGTGATGGGTGTCGAATGAAAGCTACTTACATGAACAAATGGGTTATTACTACTGTTAGTAACTTTGTAATAATATGTACTTACTAGCTGCACCTCGCGGTTTTACACTTGTTGACTGTTTCCCGCAGGAACCGTACAAAAAAGGAATAAAAAGGAGCTTTTTTCTCCTTTCAGCATTTTATTTGTCTACGAATTTAATAGATATACTGTTCTTTTTTTTAGGTTCTTTTTTTTATAATGTTTATGCAAAAAAATCACATAAATCCATTGCTTCGTGAAGGACAAACTAACATACATGCTTTCGTATATATATAATAGTAGTATTGAAACTATTTTCTGTTTAAAAGGAGTTTATAATTATTATCATCATGATCAGTTTAAATAGCACTATTTTTAAAATTTTATATAAATCTGTAGTGAACTGCGTTTTTACTTATTAAAAATATTTTTTATACTGGTCAAGTTATAAATTAAAAACGTACAGGCTTAAATTTAAGAAAATTACAACTTCTATTATTATATATTTCTTTTCAATATTTAATAAACGAACCGTTAACAATTATACGGTACATTGTGTTAGTAATAATAATTAACCACTTGGATGATGACTAGTTATCATCGCTCATCTTTGTTAATTTCTACGTATTTATGTCACATTTACATAATAAGGACATAATTATCGTAAATATTAAATAAAACCATGTCAATATTTTCACAGATTTTATATGAACAATAAATTATTTTGAAGAAAGGCATTAAAAACTATAATGAACGAAACAGACGCAAAATATAATTATATAAATATGCCTCTCCACGGAAATTCCCAGCTAAATGAGATCACGACTTAATTAATCATTTAAATATTGATTAAAGCGATCATAAAATAGTTTAGAACCAAAATCCATAAAAAATACATTAACAGATTCTTAAAATCAATTTGTGTCTGCAAACAGCTTCATTTGGGTCTAAAAGTAGCATTGCTGAACACCAAATGGATAGTAGTAATATTAGACTCAAATTGAGTACCAGCGCTTTGTCATTGTTTTTCGAATGAGGTAGTGCTGACCTTTCCTGTCAGAGTTCACCAGGCTGCCCAAAGGCTTCTGACATGCCATCCATGCCATAACAACTGCCATCAAACTATAGCAGCCGGGACCGGCGGCTTAACGGGCCTCTGAAACACAGCGATGAACACACAACCGCGCGTTGATGTCTAGTCTATGTAAGTAAGTTAGTTAACCGCAAACCCGTCGGAGAGCGCATAACCCCTGCGTTTCCCCCAAAGTTATTTCTCAAAAACTATACAAACATACATAATACATATCTGTACGTAATAAACATTGATAAAGTTATTGCCTATCGGTCGGAAACACGATAAAAATGCGACACGACTTATTTACGATAGAAGCTTATTTGTCAAGAATTTAGGCTTACTGCGGTTGTGAACGATATGTTTCATTTTTATTTATGACAAGAAAAAGCTTAAATAGCCTGTTTTAAGTGAGCAATTTATATACTTTTTGTTATTTTTAAACAAGTTAGTTGGTTTGCTACTTTAAGAATAACTTTTTTATAAATCTTGCAGCGCCCCGCGGTTTTACCCGCGTTAACTGTTATTTCACAGGAACTGTCAATTTTTACGAGACGAATGTATCCTACGTTCTATTCCAGGACAAGACGTAAAGTGAGGACACAAACACACAGACACACAAACTTTCGCATTTACAATATTAGTGAGATACTAATTGCCTCCTGCGGTTTCACCTGCGTTCTTCCTGCTTACCACAAGAACTCTGAATTTTCCAGGGATAAAATATAATCATTAGCACTTGGACATCGAGTAGTTTGCAATTTTCTTAGTAACTTACACTGTCCCACGGCTGGGCAAAGGTCTCCCACATTTCTTTCCATGAATCTCGATCGTCTACCACATCTGACCAACTCTCCTGGAACGCGTCCACATAGTCACGCCTGCTTCCTATTAGTAAAAAAAACAGACCGGATCAGTAAGTAGATCTGGATTATACTTGTCTTGCCTTTAAAAGATATAATTGTATTATTATACTAGCTGTGCCCTGCCACGCTTCGCTGTGGCACATTCGCACATTCGCTGATATGTCACTGATGAAAAAAATAGATAAAAACAATCCTTGATGCGGATTATATATCATGCTAAAATTTCAGCTCGATCGGTGCAGAACTTTTTGAGTTTTTGAAGCGTACACAAATCAACATAACATTTTTATATATATAGATATATTGTAACAACCTGTGAAATTACTGGGGATCATACATTGTCAAATTTTAATAATCTTTTCGAAATATTCTGCACAGTTTCACAAAAAAATATTTTCGTTACCTCAATAATTATAGTAAGGTGTTACGTAGCGTTTGCAGCAGGTAATTTTAAGCAAGATTTGCGTTTTAAATTATTATAAGTATTGGGGTGCTCCACAAATAAAAAAATTGAGGTATTTTTCCAAAATGTTCCTTTAAATAATAAACACGTTTAAAACAACGGAAACGGGTAAAGTAAGACAAGAGTGTGGTTATGGTAATCATATGCCATTTTAGTTGCATGTTTTTGGAATGTGCACTTGTGAAAACGGGTTTCGTTATCATGCATGAAAAAGGCGGGATTTTGAGTTTCTGGATATTTTTTTAAACAATTGAGTGACTAGACGGTAGTTCGTTCACTTTACCTAGAACTTTGTTTGCTAAATCTTGGGAATCACTTTAAATAGGGCGCATCCTAAAGACATTGACTCGACCATCGGGTGAGGTAGTGAACAAACGTGAACCTATTTATTATTTAAAAAAAAAAAACAAGTAATACAATACTGGTTGATAATTGAATAGCCAACAAAGATGTAGAATTCCCCAGCTAAGTGCATAAAATGCCTAATCATTTTCAAACCTTACATTCCAAAACAAAAAAATCTCTAAATGTTTCATTTTTTAATCCCAACAAATCAACCTTTTTCACCGATGGCAATTCCCAAAATAAACATTTTAATCTCAACATTATCGAAGTTTCAATTTGAGATACAAAAAGAAGAAGTGCGCGAAACGGAACGCAAGAGGGCGGCACGCAAGCGCCTGCTCCCGTTTTCCTTTTTTTTATTAAGCCTGATGCATTGTAAATGCTTCTTTTACTTTTTTTTAATGTTGTGTTTAAGTGTAAGATTACAACAAAATATATTCTTTCTTGTTTATTTTGTTTCGTTTGTTTTTTTCTTCCTTTAGCTTTTTTGGCAAAAATAATGCAATATCTATCATCATCATCAACCCATAACGTCCCACTGCTGGGCACGGGTCTCTCCTCACTTTCGTGAGGAGGGTTAGGCCATAATCCACCACGGGGGCCCAGTCTGGATTGGTGGATAACATACCTACCTCCGAAATAATTCTCGGGTAGGTATGTGGGTTTCCTCACGATGTTTTCCTTCACCGAAAAGCGAGTGACAATTACGTACATATGTTTTTACAGAAACACATTGGTACGTGCCCGCACTGGGATTTGAACTCGCGACCTTCTGATTGGAAGGCGGACGTTCTCCCACTAGGCTACCACCGCTTCAATATCTATACTCGACGCTAAACATTTACATCGCATTTACCTATGCTTTGTAGAACTCCATCAAAACCATTGCGAGCTACCTCAAACCACATCTCCACTTTCACAATACCAATATTTATAGATATCGAGAACCTACAGATAGAAACATATAAATCGAGTTTCTTATAAGTCCCATTAGTACAAAAGCCTGCTCATAATTTACTGTCGGCATCCCTGAAGACCTTTCACCTATTACTGCATTATTTCTCACACATTAAAGCGTTTGAATGTGTGCGTAGAGACGCACCCTGCTTGCCAAGCGATAAAATATACAATTCATATTACCTACAGATTTTCTCGTATTCATATCGAGTGTAGGTTCTTTTACTATTACATTGCATCGATGCTGTGTCAATTGCGTCTACCTTCAACCCCTGATATCAACAATATCATCAGCATATCTTACAGCTGGAAGACCCACGCTTCCTTATCACTAGTCCCTATCACTCGGCCTTTCTCCTCTTGCCAACAGTTGGTTGGCTTTGTGTCCTAAATAAATGAAAAATCAGGAAATATTACGTACTAGCTGCGCCCCGCGGTTTCACACGCGTTGAGCGTTATCCCACAAGAATACGGAATACAAAGTATTCTATGTGTTAATCCATGTAATAAACCATATGTGTGCCAAATTTCATTAAAATCCGTTCAGTAGTTTTTGCGTCAAAGAGTAACAAATATACATCCGTACTCACAAATTTTCACATCTATAATATTAAGTAGGAACTAGGAATTTTCGTACGATGCAGCTTTATACGCAATTTGTATTGAGAGGAATTTGATAAATGGGCTATACTGAATCAGCTAAATATCAGCCAATATTTTGGTTGGTCTGTTTTTTTATTATTCTATTTATTTGAGTTGGCGTTTGACCACCATCTCACTTGATGGTAAGTGACAATGCGGTCTACGATGGTGCATGCTTACCTAGAAGTAACCTATTCACACGTGCCTTGAAGACTCCTAGGTTGTAACTATCGGCAAACAGACTACGGCAAGGAGGTACGCATAATGAATGTAGAAGCAAATCGCTTTGTGCTGTATAGGCAATGTTAGGTTCTCCTTCAAAATAGAACTAACTACCTACTGCATAAGCCTATAGACTACTACAAGCGTAACTTACTTAAGCTTACTTACATCAATCGATTTACAATAAATGAGTTTTCATCTCACAATATGATTTGCTTGTAAAAAAGCAATTTGCAGCCTTTTGCTTTATCTAAATAAGTTACTTCTTTTGTATATTGAGAAGCAAGTCGTTCACCTATTGGTAAGCGCCACGCCTGCTTATAGCAGCTACAGTGCCACCCACAACTTTCGATTAAAACGTCCTGTGCGGTACTGCACTGCGCTCGTCACCCTGAGACATCGGTTCTAAAGTCGGAAATGCCAAGTAATTACGCTGAAAACCGTGCCCTTCAGACTGGAGCACAGTAACGTTTGCACACTATTGCTTGGCGAATGAATGTCTGTCAAAGGTGTGGAGTACTTCCCCAGACGGTCTGTTGCCGAAGAGGCCTACCACTATTAAAAACTATCTTTTGCGACGAATTTTAACCATGAATAAGTTAAACCTTACAATGTAGAGCTATGTCGTTATAACTATAATTAAATCTTCTTCGTTTGATGGAGATTTTTGAAGTGGCTATTATTTTGACGAGGTACGAGATGGGTAACGTGGATATCAGTTGGTTTTACTAAGGAACTCATCACCTTTTTAGGGTTTTTAGGTTTAGTATTTACTAGGGTTATTCTGTCTACTTTACTATATCTTATTATAATATTTGTATAAGAGATTTAATGAAAGCTATTGGAACAGTTTCTTTTGTCACATATTATCTCATTATTATAAATATCATAAATTGATAATTTAATTATTTATTGTTAAACGATAACTAATGTATTTTATAATAATAAACCAAGCTTCTGAGCACCATACATAAACGCGATAAAACCGTTAGAATTGTCTTTTTTAATTAATAATATGCATTTTATCTATTAAAATCTTCATATTAACATACAAACAACAAAAATAATAATTGAACGCCCGCTAACTTTTTAATTTAAAATCTCATCAAATATTTTATTAACCCACAATAAATTAAATTCCAAAGAATATTTTGTGACATTGTATTAATTACAAATAATACATCGTAAATTATGTCGGTTAATCCTTTCTCGATATATTTCTATATCGCGATCGTAAACTCGACCGTAAGTTGTAAAATATTAGATTTAAACTTGTCTCAAATAAGATGTAACTAAGTTATATAACTTAGCTTTGTCAAAGTAATCCCACTTATAAATTATGAAAGTTTGTGACTTTGGATTATTCCTTAACCACACTATAGCGGCTAAATCAATTGCCATGAAACATTTTCCGTAATACGTGTACAAATTCAATCTAACACAATTTAAAAAAAAAAAACTGCCTGTCTCACCAATTAAGTAAGATCTAATGAAAGTGGCGATAGCCTAGTTGGGTTACGTCCACCTTCCAAGCAGAGGGTCGTGATTTCGAATTCCAGTGCAGGTACATACCGATGTGTTTCTTAAAAACATATGAACTCACATTTTCCGAGAACTATTCCCTTTGTTTTTTATAGGATTTAATGTTAGAAGAACATAACTTATTAGAATAAGTTATATAGACTTTTGAGGAGTGTGATCTATCAATATGGACCGGGCCCCCGAGGTGGGCAATGGCCTAATCCAACCCACGAATGAGAAATGAGACCTGTGGGCGGATATAGGTTGATGACAATGGCCGAACCAAAAATGTTACAACTCGAGTTAGAATACCTTACGCTGGAGTTACAGATTTCAATGAAGCCTCGTCTTTCTGACGCAACTCCAGATGCAACATTACATAACTAACACGTAATTGAAGATGTATTGAACCTATAAAATTTACGATTATAAAACACGTCAGTTATAAATTAAATTGAACAGTAAAAGGTGCTTCAATAAACACAAACCTGAGCATTCGTGCCGGTTGCGTCACTGATCTTTCTTAGTTAAGGCTAAGTTCTGGATACACGGGAACTATCCTGCTTATCCTATTCTATCCTACTAATTTTATAAATGTGAATGTTTGTGAGGGTGGATGGACGGATGTTTGTTACTCTTTCACGCAAAAACTGCTGAACGGATTTGGATGAAATTTGGCACACTGATAGTTTATTGCCTGGATTAACACATAGGATACTTTTTGACCCGTAAAAATTAACGGGTCCTGTGGGATTATAGTCAACACTGATAAAATTGCGGGCGCAGCTAGTAATGAAATAAAATTATATTTATATTAATGTATTATCTTAATACCTACCTTCATAGTAATGATATGTGAGTTTAACAGTGTTGTCATGTAAGTGATTCTTTTCAACGTTTATTTTTATTTTTTAACTGACTTCGTTGATTCGTTAGTAAAAAGTAAGGATGCGGATGTCTGTAGTTAAGTTAAAGATCATGATTATTACGATAATGACCATTATTATGAAAAAAAAAAAACTAATGCGAAGTCCTTACGTATCTTACTATGAATCTAGCGTGGTTTATTATAAACATACAAAATAAAACCTTAGATAATAATATATAAAATAAATACTAACCTCCATAAGTCAGTATAAAACTGTATTATTGTTACTATACAATACACTAAAAAGTTTACTTAAAAAATATGTCAAAAGACACTAAAACTAAACTTAAAAAAAAATATTGTTTAGCACAACCTTTAACAAAACCTTAGTGTACACCAACAGTAAATCTATACTAAGCTTAAACCAATTAGACTAAGTCGATAAATAGTATTTCTTAGCAGCTGAGTCGAACAATCGGAACGTATGGCGTCCGGTGGCGTTCCAGTTTTTAGATAAACCCGTGGACAGGGGCGTATTTGTCGGTTTACACTATACCTACATAAATATCTTAACTAGACTGCTTGCACCTGAATAATGTAGATACTGACATAACTAATATGTACTACATTACTACTATTATATTTTTACAATATATAAAAAGAACAATAATAATACTGTACAGTTAGTCTTTTCGCCTGAAAAATCTATTTTTATTGTCATTATAACTCCTTGTATGTCTGACTTCCGGAAGGATTTTTTTTTAATTTTCTGCTGGCAGGATGTTTGAGAAAACATAACTTTAGCGTTCTTCTAACTAATAGCTATCTCTCCCAGACAACCTCAACCGTACCTCAACACTGAATACCCTTATTATCCAAAATAATATTTGTTTAATCAACTTTTAAAAGGAGGATGTTATCAATTTAGTTATATTTTTTCATGCTTGTGTTTGTTACCTCAAAACTCTGACATTTATCAAGAAAGGATACTTTCATATTGCTCCCATAGAAATTTCATCAAAATCGGTTTAGTCGTTTGGTGTTTAAATAAATATAGCTGGTGTTTGTCAGTAAATATATTTAAAATTATGGTTCAAAGAATGATTCAATTACGTACCTGTACTTTTCTCAACTCCCGTACGACGCCGTATAAGGGCGCGCATCCACCGCGTTGCGAAACCCACTGATCGTCGATTGACGTTCGCAATGTGCGCTGCGCCTTACGCCAACCGGAAATTGAATAACGATGAGTGGAGCAATGTTAGATTTACTTAGTTGAAACTGTCTGGTCTGGAATAGAAACGACCTTATCAAAAACGGAACGTGGAAATGCAGCCAGTATTCTTGGTACCATGCCTCATGGATAGAATAGAATAGAATAGAAAACTCTTTATTGTACACCAGAAACAAAATTAAAGACAGTACAGAAAAATTACAATAGGTAAACAAGGGTAGTACAATGGGCGGTCTTATCGCTGAAAGCGATTTCTTCCAGACAACCTTTGGATGGACAGTAAAAAACATTTTTCGATAGTAGGGTGGGTGGCGTACTTACAGTATTTAACAGTCACAATACATTTAATACTTATGTTTTTAAAATACACATACACACTATACTCAATAAATAATAAATAATAATAATAATTAATAATATACACATATTAACCCTTTAACCCTTTTTGTTAGATTTTTAACATTTAGCTTTAATTTTACATTTAATTCTATTTAATTATTGTTGTTGAAATATAATTATATATTTCAGTAAATGTATATTTTAAGGACATTTTGGTCACGGTGAAAATTGGTCACAGGGAAAACAAGTGCGAAATTGTCTCACCTTTACTTTGATTTCTAGTGAAATTTTGTCTCAAGCCAATTTTAAAAATATGTTCAAATATATAATTTCTTCTAGTTAGTAAGAAATGTTCGCGGTGGTATTTTTGAAATCGATTTTAGTACAGAGTTTCCCACCAAAGCGCCTGGCTTTGGTGGGAAACAAAAACAGATTCAGATTTGGTGCAAAACAGATTCTTTTGATTTAAATTGTTCTGGATTGTATGGGAACTAATAGATCAAAGTTTATTTTTCAACAGCAACGGGCTGCACCTGTGTGTGTGTTGACTCTTTACATTCAGGTATTTTAGAAACTTAATAAAAAATAAAGTAATTGTGTAGCTTTTTTAAAGTATTTTAGACCTATTTTGTATAGCAACATTAATATGCAGATTTCTTGTCCTATTCAGGTTATTTTTACTATTTTTTCCAGTTAGTAATATTTTTATTTTAAGTTGATAGGACTTTTTTAGTTCATAAAAAGAGGTTGGTTACCGATCTCTAGTTTAATTTGACATTAAGAATTATTACGGCCACTTTTTCGATTTATTACCACTAAATGCTCACTTTCTTCAACTTAATAAACGACTGCCTTACCGGTTACCATGTGAGCTAATCAATAGTTAATTTCTGAACACATTCTGACCTCTAACCCCGCGTCCGGACGTTCACTATTAGGTAAAAGGTAGTTATTTCACATAGACGGTATTAAAATATTTTGTATTTAGGAGATTAGCAGTACGTATAAAATAAGATGAGTTTTGTTCTACCATCAGTTTAAAAAAAAAAAAATTTTTTTACTGAACACCATTAAGGCTTAAGTAAACACAATACAAAAGTCCAAGTTAGGATCTATGTGTGTGATCGTGACGCGTTATTATTTTTATTTATCTAAGGAAGTGTGAAATAATGCAACAAATACCTTCATTAAAAACATAACCCAACTTCTAGGCAGTCGGGTAATTTAATATAATATTAAAGTTAATATATACATTTTAACAAACAGGCAGTGCAATGAGCAGCCTTATCGCTTTAAGTTATTTCTTCAAAGCAACCTGTGGATGGACAGGATTTAAGTTAAAGATGCTGCGGCTTGTGGTGGTAATAAATATTAAGTAAGAAAACATAAAATAGCAATAATGATTCATTTACAAAAATTGGCAGTTGGCAGCATACCGAATATTCTAGCTGCATTGCCCAATTGCATTGCAACGCTGATTTGGTCAACCAAATAAATTCCAGCATTTTACCAACACATCATTATTACATTAAAAATGTATAAAACATTAGTTTCTCATATTTAATAGTTTGAGTCCGACCGTACTACCTGTAAAATTCGTGAACGGAATATGGTTTACGTAGATAATGTATAGAAACCACACTGGTAAATTGAAAGTGTGGACAGTTAAGACGTTAAGGGAATCCATCCCACCTGGAAACGCACGGTGCTATCAAAATATAAAAACCAACGCACTAAACCCGCAAACGAAACCACACTCACATAAATATTTCAAACGACCACATATATCCAAACCGATGTACCTACTAGATAAAACCGTAACATATTTACCTTATTGTTGTGCACAATGGGCCATTATAACCGATTACATGCAACACAATCTCTCGATTAATAAACAAAATGAATATTTACAATAATGCCTTGTTTACATTGGTTGAGCTAATGGTTAAGCATCGATTACAATAACATCGATGCGGGGAAGAGTACGCGCGATTGTCATTATAAAAAGTATTATCTTCGTTGTGTCATTTTCTTGTCTTGTCTTTTGATGTGTGTGTGTGTTTGTTGCCATGTGCAGTTGTGTTAGAATCAATGTTTTCTTTCCTTCTTTAAATCATATATTTTATACGTATTTTTAATTATAAATTAAAGTAATTGTAATTGTATTTTAGTTGTGTAACCGCTGTCTCAGGGTGACGAGCGCAGTGCAGTGCCGCGCAAAATTATGCAATCGACAGTTTTGAGTGGCACTGTGACTGTTATGGAAAGGCGTAGAGCTTACCATCGCGTGAACGACTTGCTCGTCTTGTTATTCAATCAAATAAAAAAGTTATATTAAACATAAATGTAGTTTAAAATCTTTAGATTAAATATATTTAACTACAAGTACAATACAGAAACAAAAAAATGTTGTCCATATTATTATTTTTTTTGTGTTAATATTGGGAATTTCTCAGATTGAACTTTTTCAATGCTGATAATCAATCATATCCAAAAGCCAAAGTAGGAGTAGTTATGTTACCATTGTATAACTTATCATTTAAAACGTAAAAAAAAGTTATTTAATAGTAGATTATGTGATCAATTACAAACATTCTAACATTATTATACTCGCCGTTTACTCCCCCAATGTAAACCAAGCTTTAGATAGAGTCACGATCCGGAAAATAATATCGTTACAAGATATAGAGGATTTCTAACAAATTTATTAACGCCATTATCTCTGTAACAATGTAGAGTTTTATTGTAAACACTCTACAATATTATAATAAGGAATAGTTGTTATTCTAGCTCTTAATAATAAACTCCATAATAATAATAATAAAAGTTTTAGAAAACTTCTATTACATTTGCCTCTATCCAAAGAATAAGCGATAAAAATAAAAAGCCTCGTTTCTTTTAATATTCTATCGTTTATTTTTAATGCTCTATATTTTTCTTCATTGTTAACTTACAATGAACTTTTATTATGTTATCCACGTCATTCAAAATAGTTTAGAAATGGCGTGATCTACATAAATGTAATGTAAGCTCAGATTTCTCAACAGCACCAAACTGCGGCTTCAGATAGGCTCAATCTAAATAAGTTACTAGTAAATAATAATTATGTTTCCAGACAAGCTTTCATAAATACTTGACCCTTGTTCGCTATGCCACATGTGATTCCTTGCCGAAAACGCGTGATGTTATAACGTGCTTTAATCTTATTTTGAACCTTAAAACTTCTCGATAAGCACTAGCTTCTCGCACGCTATTTTGACAGTTCAATTGACAGTTCAAAATGCGCGCGTAACGAGTCTAGTTGGTCATGGCAAATGATGGCCCAGCAAGCTAATCAAATGAGTTCCAACACCAGCAGCACTGCAGACTGCCGTGATGCAGTGTGTGTGAGGAAAGGATTTTAAAGTCTGTAACGTTTTACAAGGAAGCTTAGGTCTTTGCCCTTATTACTTACTAGCAGCGGGCCGCGATTTCACCCGTATAAACTAATACCCCACAGTAACCGTTGATTTTGTACGCAATAAAAAGAATCCAATATTCCATCCCAGGACCTAAAGTATCTGAATAATAAATTCCATCAGAATCCGTCTAGCAGACGAAACGTGAATATAGGACAACAAACTTTCGCATTTATAATATTAGTGAGATGAGATGTGCTACCAAAGAAACTCAATTGCGTGGAACCAAATGAACTTAAATTTAAAATATTAATCGTTGGGCACCCAACAGCGAGTAAATACAACGTCACTCAGTGTCTGTCAGTGATGGACGAACACTTTGCACTCTGTTGAAACGGGGGAACAATTTAGTTTTTGTTCAAACGTTAATTGTTTTTACCTAGTTCACTGGGGTAATTGGCATAACGTCTGGTGGAATATTACCTGTTTGGAAAAAGTCTTAACTAGAAAAAATATGTTGAGAAAGTAAAAGCACTGAAAGTTACAAGTCTTGGATTAATTCCGACTCTTTTGGACATTTTTGAAGTCAGTCTGGGAGTTTTACTGCCGTCAGAGGTAAAATGGCTGAACAAGTCGGAGTAGTTTCGACTTTTAAAATCAAATCATTTATTTGTAAGAATACAGTTATTATAAATTGTCGGGTGTTAGGATATCTCCTAACATAGGTGAGCCTCATGTTATTCAATCTGGAAGCAAGTCTACAAAATTTTTGTCAATATAACATAATAATTATCATTTTAATTAGCTGCGCCCAGCGGTTTTACCCGTGTTTTAAAAGCATTCTATGTGGTAATCCAGGTAAAAAACTTTCTGTATGCCAAATTTCATCTTAATCCGTTCAGTAGTCTTTGCGATAACTTGTATAGTACTCAATCAGAACTAAGATATTGGTCATGGAGATGGTCATGACCCATTATCTATTCCTTCTATAAACGGCATCTATTGTCATTAAGAAAACTCGCAGCAGTAAAAAGATAATGTGACTTAAATTATCAGTTGGCAGTGGAAATGGTAAAAGCAAGCGATCTGCTTGCTTCCTTGCTTGCACTGTCCTCTTTCTCATTTTCATCTTAATAACAGAGGAAAATAAAAAACCGAGGAAATTTTTTAAGCAATTCTTTCCACGTTTAGTCGATGCCGGCTCATTTCTCGCACAGAGAATAGCTATTGCTATAGGCATCATGCCTCATGGATAGCCTCTTTTGTTCGCTTTTTTTAGTTTTGGTTTTCTATTTCATTTTATTTAATTATTATTACTTAAGTTGTGTCAATAAATAATTTAGCTAACTACTCGTAGTAATTATTGATATAAATTTCTTGCCGGCTAATATTTTTGTAGGTTACTTTTTATTAAATGAGAGCAAGTGAATGTGAAGCGTCAATTTTCGCAAATTCTCCGCCAAAAATGCAGCCGACTATTTACAAAGTCAGTGAGAAGCCGTTAATTGAAACTGGTCTTTTAGCAATTATAGTTTAGAGTTTATTTAGTTGAATCGTTGAGCCACTTAATCGTAATTACGTCAAAACCTGTGTATTCTTCTCCAATCAACGTCCATAGTTGATCATACAAACAACCTTCTATACCCTGCCGGCAATCTTCAGGTCGTGGGAAACAATAGCTCAATCATAGTAATGCGTGCGCGCACCTGTCGACTCGTCCGCCTGTCGTGATAAGTGCCCTTACTATTTGTTCACGAAGTTGGGAAAGTAGCTGGAATCGAATTTAAATTGTAACTCAATCGATTTGCGTGAATCACTTATTAAATTAAAAAATAAAAACATTTAATCGGAAGTCGAAATTGCTTTAATGGTCCCAATCCCAAATTACTTATTTTAATTTTGTGTCTTTGTTTGTCAACTTTTGTTACAATATACGACTGCGGTGTGATTGACGATAGATCAGGGGAAAGTCAATAATGACGATTCAGAGTATCATTCTATGTTTTATAATAGTACCTATACTCTGATCTATAGTCAAATCCTGCTTGCGCTGCATTTGTTTTCTATGAAAAAAAAAAACAAAAGTTTACTGTTGAGTTATGTTTTATTCAATCGATTAGAGAAGAAGGAATGAAAGGTAATTATTATCCCATACTTAAGAATAGTCTTCAAATTTAGATTATCAGATATACTAAATTTGCTCTACAATCTAAATGAAAAAAAAATTAACCCAAAATTAACCCTCTGCTTTCGTAATGAAGTCGAGTTCCACTAGTAGTGCTAGCGGTCCATTTTGTCTGTCATAATATCCGACCGTCAGTTCTGGCCGCGTTCAACACTTTAGTAACTAACCACAGATTAGCAACCAGTCACTAACTATATAGCTTTAAAACAATAGATCCGGCATTAGGGTAATAAATTGACGAGTTAAGGTCAATACGCACTAGGCTGGGGGATTTTTGTCTGGGGGATTTAGCTCGCAAAATTACTGGTTCTTAAGTAATTAATAGTGAGAGTTAATGTTTCAACATAACGAGAGCAGTCGATGTTTGATCTCGAATGAAATAGTGGCATCATCCGATGTTAGAGTTTGTCAGGTGGGAAGAGCCTCTGACATGGCTGTCGATATATCGCTCATTTGCGGGAAGAACGTGCTATGTCTTCATTATAATCACTTGCGAACATATATAACAACCAGGTTCGATGGATTAACTTCGCGTTCCATTTAATGGCTTACACTCTGGTGTAAGCTATTAAATGGTCACCCATCTAGGTGTGTGCCGTTGGAAACTTTGCTCAATTTTGTTAAAAAGGTCCCTCATAGAAAATAATGTTTACTATTTCAACATAATCATCATCAACCTATATTGGCCCACTGCTGAACACTTAACTCCCCTTACTTTCGTGAGGAGGATTAGGCTGTAATCCACCACGATTGCAGTCCGGATTGGTGGATAACAACCTCGGAATAGTTTTGGGTATGTGTGGTATGTAAATTAACGTACATACGTTTGTTTTACAACAAACATATTCGTACGCCTCGCACTGGGTTTTGAACTTACGACCCTTTTTTTGGAAGCCGGACGTTCTCCCACTAGGCTACCACAGCTTATTTTAACTTTAGTGTTCTTCTATTCATAAAACCTTTGATATATGCCAATAACCGCTTTTCTCATAAAAAGATTTCCATTGTTTTATTTTTAAATAATTCTGTTTTTACGATTTTGTCCATTGATTGTAAATTTTACGTCATTAACATTTATGTAATGGGTATCTATTCTAGAGGTATTGGATATATTATAATTCAGACAGAAGTATTAAATTTTTGACACCCAATCCCCCACTACATATTAATATTATGCTAATAATATCGAACTAAACCTAAATAATACAGATTACTGTATCACTACTAATAAAACGCGTGGGTGAGACTGACCGACTTTTGTCTTATTGTCGTGCGTGAACAACTCATACATTTTTTGATCAACATTTTTTTGTTAACTTTTTAAATAATTAATGCTAGACAGACATCTCGTCTCAGTCGGTCGCGAATGACGGATGACCTGTCTCATAATTTTAATTGTATGATTAATTGGGAGTGCGGTGCCGACGGATAAGGTTGTATGTGAGATTCGGAGTCATTTGTAGTGTAACTGGGAATAGAATAAGTGGTGAAGTGCGTGTCGCACCAAGTGATGTAGGGTTCTGCAGTCACAAGTTTTCATCGCAGCTAGCTAAAGAACTTTTGTATTGAGTATTTACACAATATTTCACCAGAAAAAACACTAAATAAACCAGATATGTGGAATAAATGAAGTGACCTTTACTAGTAGTGAAACAATAGGGTAAAAAACTGTCATAAAGTCAAAATGATTAGTCAAATTAAACTTTGATTTCAAAAAGGATAAAAAGAATAAAATAATTTATTGCCAAAACAATGATCTTAAAGAACGGTTTTGATTTGATTTGACGATTTAATTTTAGTTTGATTTCGTTTGAATACCACCTCAATTAATATTTATTTCCACAAAACCGATAAAAATACAAATTAAGCAACAAACCTTCAACGAGAGTCATCTTACACAGATACATACACACAAACACACACTATAAACAAGAAACATTCTATACGAAATTAACGCTGATTCACATACCCAATTTGTTTCACATTCACAAACTAAAACAACAAAGTTTCTCGACCTAACGTCACAATAACCTTAAAATATAACCTTTTATTTCTGCACAGAGCGAATAAGAACTCCGCAAAAAACTGCATCATAACAATCAATACGCTGCATTGTTATCTTTCAAATTAAATCTTGACATTAAAATGAACTTGCAAAATATTGACGTTAATAATTAATTGTGTCTGTAAAAAACAAATTATTGAATGCAGAAAAAATACAAATGAGACCTTTTGCAGCGTTATGCAATTTACAATAAAAAAGTTTGTAAGAAAAAATTTGGCATTAGCGTACTAAGTGCTTTGACTTTGTTTTGTGTCTGTATAATTATAGTTAGCCTTAATATGAATAATGTGCTTAAAAAAGCAATCACGCCCGCTATTAATGGTATTTTTAATTTATAATAATTATTTTACAATACTCTATAAAAATATGGAAAAAAAGACATACAAAATGGATCAAAGCCTACCTTATTTTATAGTCTTAACCTAAAAAAAAAATGCATCATGTTTTAAAAGTCCGAACGTTACATAATACTTACAGCTTTCATAAAATAAAATTAAAATAACAAAAATAAGGCTATCAAAAATGTTCTACACCCGATATCGACTGTCTCGCGCTCATTCATTTTATAATATGTTAAAAAATTATCAGCCTGTAAAAAATATCGTGCACCGTGTAGGAAGACAAGTTAATCCGAATGAATGTCAAAATGTCGCGGGTCTATTGTTTCAAAAACGCCGATACCGCATTATGCGTGGGACGCGTCGATATTTATTCTGATTTTTATTAGTCGTAAAGTGCTCCAGTATTGTAATTTATATAAAAATTATACTTTCCAATTGCCTTAAGTTTTCTTTTATTACTTTATTTCGTATTGAAAACAGCGTTACTCTTAAGTGTTGATTCATATTAACTGCTAAACCATAAAGAACAAACTTTATGGTTAAGATTTGATCTAAATTCGATATTGTTTACGTTTGCCGATGATTTTGTAAATGACAACTGCGCCATAAAGTTCTGGGATACGCGTAAGATAGGCAATACGTATGGAAATAGGAGCTGAAGATATTCTGAATGGAAATTATGGTGGTATACAGATAGCAATAGCTTTTTAAAAAAACATCTATCGGTAATCAGCATTTGAAGCGCTCGTTCGCTGACTTTTTTGTCCCTTTTCCTATCCCTTAATACAAGATTACGACATCACGCAATTCTAAAAGTCAATCATAGATAATACTAAGTAGTATTGCATTATAGCGTTATAACGCTACAGAAGTGGCAGATAAAAAAAAACAACAGCGGGCCCTGTTTAGTAAGCGACAACTGTCAAATGGGCTGCGCTGCGTAGGCGCACAGAAACGCCGCGTTGGAGCTCGTCTTTTTTTTCTTAACTCTTATTTGTCAAACGGGTGTCAGAACCAGTTAAGTGGTGCGGTTACAGAGGTCTCTTTTAATTATTGTTGTTTTTGTCTAAGATATTATTGTCTTGTGAGATGACGGCAACGGTCGGAGGTAACGTGACAGTTCAGCGGAAACCGGATTATGAAAGGAGACTGTTAGCGCGGCAGCTAAGCTGTATAGGCTGAGCGCGCCTCCAATGGCGGGGGAAGGATGGCTGGTAGAAGAGTAGTACAAAGGAACTTGGCGACTAACCTGGTCTCCATGCAACTGCAATCACCTCGGTTCGGGTCCGTCTCCAAGCTGCTTGTTCCTTCAGGATGTTATGACGATCGATGTAGTGGACTGTATTTTAGGCGGTTGGTGCGTGTCGGCAAGGAGCGTTTACGCGGCGGGTTTATAGCGGGTTTTGTTTATATTTGCGCGTCGAATTCACGTGGACCACCGCAGAGGAGCAGCAGATCCAGTACTTTTGATTCGGCGAGAGCGGCAGCCGCGAAGGACGAGGGTCGATCGCAGACTACTTGCGGCGGCAAGCAGTTTTCTCGTGGATACCACGATATGAGCGACAGAGATAGTCGCCAAGAAATGATAGGAATAGGAAGGTAGGAAGGTATTATGAGTGCCAATGTAAGTGGCGCGAACATTTGCCCCCGGCCTAAAAACCATTGGTTTTTAAAAGAAAGCGGGAAATAAAAAAAATAAAAATAAGAGTTAAACTCTAAAGCGGTCAACGGGTTAAATATAACATAGCGGTTGACCGGGGAGCAAGGGGTTAAATTATTGGGTAGGTAAGATACATAAACGGACGACGGGTCTCTGGTAGACGCCGGTCGCCGTTTTTACTGACGCTACTCGACAGATGCCATCGCCGCCGACATGAGTGGCCACGACGACGCCGAGAGGCCAGGATAGCGGGGGAATATTATCAGTGATAATAAGAACAATAGAACCTATTGTAATGGGATTCGAAGGTGTATTCCATTTTCCTCTAGATTGAAGTAAGTGAAGATATTCCAACTTCCACCGTTTGGAAAATGATTGTACCATTTGATCCAATAAAGCGTACCGTTTCAATAAGTGTCCAGGTTCATCGGGAACCGTGCAAGCGGGTAAATGCTTCAGCGGTGCGGTCATTAAGAAATGTGAAGCACTCAGCGCGGTCGGCTCAGACGGATCTTCGCTCAATAACGTTATAGGACGAGAATTGATAACGCATTCTATCTGTGTGAGTACGGTTAACATTTTTTCATAGGTGAGTAACTGTGAACCGATCGTTTTATGAAGATGACTTTTAAACGCTTTCACATATATTTCATAATTCCCCCCGAAGTGAGGACTTCGCGGTGGATTGAATTTCCAGTGTATGCGATTAGCTGATAACTCATCTGAGATAGACTTATTATATTCGTCGGAATTTAAAAGATCCGTTAACGCATTTTTCGCATTTTTAACGCATTCCGTTAACGCAGAGATGGGAAGGGAGTCAAGGAGCGCGGGTGAGTTACTAGCCCATTTGACGAGATCGAAGCCCCCGGCCTTGAGCAACTCGCGGAGATCGTCTCTGAGTTGTAAACAAGCAGACAGAGTAGGCATGGAGTAGCACACGTCGTCCATGTATGTGTTGTCGCTGATAAGAGATGCTGCGAGTGGGAAGCGGGCACCGTCGGCGGCGCACAGCTGTCGCAACACTCGCATTGCAAGGAACGGACTGCTACGTAGACCAAAACAAACGCGGTTGAATTGGTAGGTATCAAGCGGAAAAACGGGATCGAATCGATACAGGAATTTTTGATATTTGCGGTGGTCCTTATTTATCAAAATTTGTAGGTACATCTGTTTAATATCGGATGTAAAAGCGATTGGGTAGTGGCGGAAATCCAAGAGGATTGTAAAAAGATCGTTTTGTAAATTATCCCCGGTATATAAAACTTGATTCAAGGAGAGGCCTGAGTCAGTTTCAGCACTGGCGTCCATCACCATACGCCATCGAGTTGTTGTTTTTTGTAGTCTCGCAATGGCGTGGTGTGGCACGTAATATCCAGTAAAAGGACTATCATTGTCGATCAGTGAAATGTAACCCTTCTGAATGTACTCTTTGATTATAGCATCGTACTCTAAGCGCAGAGCAGGTGTCGCGGCGAGCTTACGTTCGAGATACATGAAGCGTTTTTTAGCGATAGGGTAAGAATTACCCAGAGAGGTCGCGGGATCGCGGGAGAAAGGTGACGCTACAGAATAGCGTCCCGTAGGATCGCGGGAAACGTTATTTGTAAAAATGCGTTCACATTCTATAGCGTCTGGGCTCAAAGTCGGCGTGCATTGCACCTCTTCAAGCTGCCAGAAGCGTTGGACAAGATTATCTAAACGTGGTCCTTCCGTAAAGGTACAGAGGGAAATATGAGAGCGGCATCTATCTTCAACCAAGGGGTCAGTGATAGAAACAACGGTTTCAATATGAGCGGGCGTAACATGAGCGGGAGTAACATGAGCGGGAGTAACGGGAGCGGTCCCGATTACGATAAAACCAAAAATGGTTTCAAAAGCGGTTGGAGTACCAGGCGGACCAGCGGCGCGGCCTGATAGCAATATTTCAGAAAAGAGCGGCGCGCCTATAAGTATGTCGATCTCGGAAGGCGAAGCGAAACTGTCGTCTGCCAGAGGCAGGCAGTTCAGGTATGAAAGGCAGGATACGTCAATTTTCACTGCCGGTAAATTGTCTGTTATGCGGTCGATAACATAGGCGTCAATTGCAATAAAATTATCATTTAGGCGGGAAGATAAAGTAGCAGAAACTGCTCCCTTGATTGGGTTAGATGCGGAACCTATCCCTTTAACAACGGTGTTCGTCACCTTATTGCATTTTAAATTTAATTTAGCGCAACATTTTGAAGTTAAAAAGTTACTTTGGGAAGCCGAATCAATTAAGGCGCGTACTACATGGCGGCGACCATTTAAATCCGTAGCATAAACTTGTACGGTTCCCAGTAAACAAGTAGTGTCATTAGGCTGCGAAGCGGGGCGTATATTACACAGCGACACCTGTTGTTGTGATGACTGATAAGCAGTTGTAGGTAAGTTCGTCAGCTGAGCGCTAGCGGAGCCCGCGACGGGCGGCGGCGATGCCGAAGGCGGCATGTGATCCCCGGCGGCGGAGAAGTTGCCAGTTCGCGCGCGCGGAGGCGGCGCGTGCGCCTGTGACGGAGCGCTAGGGTACGGGCGATTGTCTTCACGGGAAGATGATACTTTGCGGCATAACATAGAATGATGTTTACATCCACAATAACGGCAATTAAATTTAGAATTGCAAGCAGTATTTATATGCGTAGTGCTTAGACAATTAGTGCAACCTTTGCTTTGTTTTACAAAAGTGTACCTGTCGTCGATAGAAAGCTTATCAAATGCAGGGCATCTATATAAGTTAGCGTGATCGGCTTGTTTGCAAAGCGGACAGTGAGTGACGCATGATGCTGCAAAAGACTGCGTAGACCTTGCAGTACCCGGCCTGTTATCACTGCGGCTAAGAGAAACGGTCGTAGTGCGTTCCAATATTTTGCTTTGTTCGCGGATGAATTTTAAAAGTTCATTGTATGTAGGCATAGATTTACCTCGCATGTGCATTTCAAACGACCGTGCAGTACTTGAATCTATTTTCTTCAAAGCGAGCGATAGTAAAATAAAATCAGACACGTTATCGAGCTTGAGAGACTTCAAACTTGACACAGCCGTGCAGAATTTATCTAGGAATAATTCTAAGTTTTTATTCGTCGCGGTGTTAAAAGATTTAAAATCAAGCATTTGATCAAGATAAGCGGAGGCTAGGTTACGTTTGTCGTTATACTTATCGACGAGCGTCTGCCATATGATCGGATAATTATCACCGTTAGGTACGATACCAGAACAAACTGCAAGGGCCCGGCCTGACAATTTATTAATTAAATATTGGACGCGTTCGTGATCAGTGAGATCGGGATTTTCGTGAATCGTGCGTTTGAATGACTCATAAAATATCCTCCAGGTCATCGGATCTCCATTGAAGACCATCAAATCGAGTTCAGGAATTCTGATGGATTTACGTTGCGGGGCAACATTGAAATCAGCGGTTTTTAAAGGCGGGTTAAGTTTATTATAAACAAACTGACAACGGCAAAACATATCTTCGAAGACGTTTATAGATTGGTAGTTTACCGTGTACGAAGCGTTGAGAGTCAACTCGGTGACATTTAATTTGTTCACAATTTCATTGAAATCGGAGCGTAAGCGGTCTAACGAGATCATTCCACATAGAAATAAATCTTTCTCAGTATCATCAGTGAAAGCCTTTAAAGATCGGTTAAAAATATGTTGTAAGCGAGAAAATATAATGTCACGTTTACCTATCAAGGTCAAACGTTCGATCTGTAACGTATCGAGCGCTTTTGCGTCCTCGTATACTTCACTATCTTTGTCTTTTGAACGAGTAGCCATAGCCATCTTAACAAAGTATAAAAAACTAGATAAAGTATGAAATTCCTAATTTACTGCAACTGCCTACAGCATTTACCTGCCACGCGCGCGGCGTATTGAATACCCACGTGGAGACGCACGGGCGGTCGTTAGGAATACCTTCACTTTTTAATAAAAATTAAGAATTACGGAAAAATCGTTATTTTTACTATTTAGGAATGCGGAATACACGAAATAAGTATATAAGAGCGTAGTAGGATAGTACAGGGTACTATCTGAACTGTAATTGCGGGCGGGAACACGATAATTATAGGAAATTATCGTTGGTAAAAATACCAATATAAAATTGCGGGCGGTTATAAAGAGGACTATATGAGGCCTAAGAGGGGCCAGAGAATAGCGGGAGGACCAGAGAAGATCCGGCGGCGGAGGACCAACAATATGTTAGCGCGGCAGCTAAGCTGTATAGGCTGAGCGCGCCTCCAATGGCGGGGGAAGGATGGCTGGTAGAAGAGTAGTACAAAGGAACTTGGCGACTAACCTGGTCTCCATGCAACTGCAATCACCTCGGTTCGGGTCCGTCTCCAAGCTGCTTGTTCCTTCAGGATGTTATGACGATCGATGTAGTGGACTGTATTTTAGGCGGTTGGTGCGTGTCGGCAAGGAGCGTTTACGCGGCGGGTTTATAGCGGGTTTTGTTTATATTTGCGCGTCGAATTCACGTGGACCACCGCAGAGGAGCAGCAGATCCAGTACTTTTGATTCGGCGAGAGCGGCAGCCGCGAAGGACGAGGGTCGATCGCAGACTACTTGCGGCGGCAAGCAGTTTTCTCGTGGATACCACGATATGAGCGACAGAGATAGTCGCCAAGAAATGATAGGAATAGGAAGGTAGGAAGGTATTATGAGTGCCAATGTAAGTGGCGCGAACAGAGACAAAAAAATTAACCAGCACGCTTAATGTTACAGCTGTTAATCTTTTTTAACCTACTTGACGAACATGATATCTTGTTTTTGTTAATAATAATGATGAATAATATTTTTCCCAGTATTGGCAGACGATAAGAATTCTACTTAATTTTGATGCCGAAACCAGGATTTCGCTTGTCAATAATTTTATTTATTAAGTGTTTTTTTTTCCATACAAATCAAATATTTGAGCATGATAGTTAAATTCATTTGTATTTATTTAGTAAAGTGAGTGGGCCATTGAATAGCCAATCGTAGTCGTCGCTTTTTATCGATTGTACATAATTACATCTGTCTGAATTCAAATGGTTAATATATGTTAGTAATTCTGATGCTAATTCAAAATCACCATTATTGATATCTTATCAAATTCACATCACACACCCATCTCAGATAACAAAGAGATTCTATACATTTATATAAATTATTAAAGAAATAATTGACAACGTACAGAATAAAAGCAGTAGGGCTGTAGGATGTATGTGATACTGTCAACCTCATCAATGTCTGTTTTTGATCAAATTTAGTACAGCATTTTTTTATTTTGCTTAATTATTAATACATAGCTGCTACTGAAACAAACAAAATATCAATCATACAAATTTCTATTTAGATTTTAAATTATATTATTAATTTGTTGTGTCCTAGTAATATTATAAATGTGAAAGTTTGTGGAAATGTTTGCTTGTTACTCTTTCACGTAAAAACTACTGAACGGATTTGAGATGAAATTTGGCACACAAATATTTTATTACCTGAATTAACAGTTAGACTACTTTTTATCTCTTAAAAATTAACAGTTCCCATAGGATTGTACTCAACGCGAGTGAAACTATGGTGCGCAGCTAGTAAATGATAAGAGCAGCAAATACATAAGAGAGTGATTCCTAATTCCACAGAGTTTCCCTACTGCTTATACTGTTTACCCATAATTACCATAGCTCAAGAATTAACACAGAAGTACTGCAGTGATTTACATACGAATTCCCTTGATTAACACCTCATTTGGTATAATCTAGTTATTCGGAATGTCGTTATCGTATATTTATGGAGTAACACCTGTGATCCCGCTGCATTTGATGAAAGTTTAAATGACTGTGGTTTCGTTAATTTGGGAGTTAAGTTCTTTATTTATTGTGGGAAAGCCATATAAAATTATGTTGCATTACGTATGGGAATTTATTGAACAGAAATGCGGGAAGGTTAGAGGGTATGATATGTTTAAGCAAATGTAGTGTAGGACGCCCACCGGCTAGGCGAAGTGACGACTTGCGGGAAACAGCTGGCAATGACTGGTTGAGGAGAGCCGAAAATCGGCTTCACAGAGAGAGGCATATCTTGGGTTGTGGACAAATTTAATCTGATGATGATGTTGGTTCTTTATAAAAACATGAACAAATCAAATAAACAAGTGTTGTTCTCAGAGACCTATAATTTTATGATCGTCAGATCCTCGGCTTTTATTTAGGTATACAAATTTAGTTCCAAGGACATCCAAGAACTATAGAGCACAGTCGGCATGAACAAAGTTTTTTGTTTTTTTGTCAAAATATTTCTGTACAATTGTAAATAATATAGCAATCATAGTTTGTAAAAACACAAAGATAACAAAACAAAAACTAAGAAAGATAAGTTCATTGAAATGTTCGAAGCCTAACCCTACTCAGGCAACAAAGTAAACCACCAATGGTTAACAACCAGTTTTCCCAACAAGTTCCCTCAATAAAGCATGCGCAACAAAATAGAGATGCGCCTGCGCACTAGAGATGCACCGTTGACCGGAAATGAGCTCGAACTGTGCACTAACAAGCGGAAATGGGTAATAGTAGTATTGATTGGTTGGCGGGAATAAATTGACTTAAACAAGGGGTCGCTGACAGTAAATTGTTACTTTTCTAATAGTTTGTTGATACTAGATAATTACGTGAGTAGTCAACATACTTTTTTGTATGTTTCTGAGTCACTACTTGCTTACCATTCGTCTCGTTAGTCGAGCAAGTCATTCATCTGATGGTAAGCGCCATGCCTGCCCATAACAGCTATAGCGCCACCCGGAACTTTCCATTACAAAATCTTGTGCGGCATTGCACTGCGCTAGTCACACTGAGACACCAGTTCTAAAGTTTCATTTTGCACACTACTGCTTGGCGGATGAATATCTGGCAGAGGTGTGGTACTGTCGAGGTGGTCTCTTGCACAAGAAGCCTACCACTACTATAACTTCTAAAGACTTACATAAGTCAAGTAAGCATTTTAACCGCCCTGTGCTTCGGAGGGCCCGATAAACTGACGATCCCGGCTGTTATCAATTGATAGCAATCAGAGAAGCACGTCATCAGAGAAGCAGAGAAGCAGACTTGGTTATCAGAGAAAAAAACCTCTACATACGTACTAAATTCTCATTTGTTTCTACTCCCATCAAATCTAGACCATTCAACAGAATCTCTGATGACCAAGGAAGCCCGACGGAAAATTACGCTATTTACCCACAATAGTAAATTACCAGTCCTAGCGGTGGTATTACCAGCACCATTACCATTACGATGGCCAGTAGCCACCTGCCGTAAACAAGCCAATTTTGAACATTTGCATGCTTTCGCACAAATTGTTTTTCTTGTTGGCGAGTGCCGGTCGAGTAACGGAGCGGTAGGTTAGGTCGGATGTGGCAGTTTGCAGTGATTTTGCCTTTTCTATTAGTTTGTCTAACTTTTGCTTTTAGTCGTCAATCTTGGCTGTTGCGAAATGTAGATCTGAGGTGACATGATATAGAATCGTTTGTCTTAAGCCGTGTTTCCTGCGTGTGTTTTGACCTATTCACTACACAAAACATTATAATTTTTGACGACATAATAATATTATCATCTTGTTGACAGCACTTAAATAACAAAATAATTAAATGGAAAACTAACTACAACTACAAACTTAAAAATTTTACAAAAGAGGGTGTCCATGAGGCATGGTGCCAACAAAACTAGCTGCATTTCCACGTTGAAAAGCAATAGCTAGTCTCTGTGCGAGAAATGAGCCAGCCCTCTTGTCACCAGCGGCGTCGACTAAACGAGGAAATGATTGCTTAAAAAATTTCCTCGTAAAACTTATTAACTTACTTACTAATTATCTTGTTTAATATGAAAACAACAAACATTTTCAATTTTTTTTTTCTTTTTCAAAATGTTTGTTGATGACGTCTGATGATGATGATGACAATAAAAGTAGAATAAAAGTCGCAACAAAGTTACAATTACCTTCTCCACCATGCAAACAGCTTACCACATCCGTTCCCTCTGTAAATGAAGATTCAGTTATAAGCACAGATTTAACGTTACCGCATAACATTACTCCTTGCGGTACATCCACCACTCAACAGTGATCTCAATATACCTTTAATTCCACCTGTTCTAGAGCTCAACTGCACTGGACAACTATGAATTACTACCACGCATCTGTGACCCCTATGATCTCATGGTTTTGTTTATCTGACAGGTCTACATATACTGGACAAGGGAGTAATAACGCCCGTATTTTGTAGAGATAGAAGTGGTAGAAACTTAACGCTAGTTTCACTTGTTCGGTTTTAATAACACTGCATAGAACTATTTAAATGGTCTATTAAATAATCGATTATTACAGCGCAACAATTAAAAGGTCTATGCGTGTATGGGAAACTGGCCATTCTAATTATATCTCTCTATTCTAAATAATCTCAATATCATCATCAACCCATATCGTCCCACTACTTGGCACAGGTCTCCCCGCACTTACATAAGGAGGGTTAGGCCTTAATCCACCACGGGGGCCCGGTCCGGCTCGATGGGTAACCACTTGGCGGATGCGGTAAAATTTAACGGTGGGACCGCAGTAGCCGCCAAATCAATCCATACAAAAATATTTATAATGAAAATCATACCACGCCAGAACCACTAACCGTGCCATCACACATCCATTCACCCAAATACCTACCTCGTACTTGTATGAGAGACTTCTAAAATTTCAATTTCAAATTCGTAATCCGAATCTTACAAAATGACTCTATCCAAGCGGAGGTATTGTCGAAAACCAATACTTTGTTTGGTAATGGACAATATATTATAATTTAATATGTTATTCTCGAACTCAAATTGAATATATATCGTATAATACGATACGCTACGTAAAATACAGTTGGTATTTGTATCGTAATTCTTGATCATTGATTTTGAGTGCGGTTGGTGAATTCTTAATAATGTGTGGGAAATTCTAGTAACGCACATTCGTAACGGGTTGAGAAATATTAAGCTATTCTAATGCCTTGACATCTTTCTTAAGCTCCATCTCTAAAAATAGCTTCATTTGGATAAGCAAGCACACAATATCACATCACATCACAACTGTTCGTAACATGACCCAAAACTCGTGCCGTGAAAAATAAAAATAAATGTACCGGAGACATAACATAAATGAATTAAGCGATTCTAGTTGAATAGTCAAATATCTGATTACTTGGGCGAATAGTTTACCTACCAATAACCCAAAATACAATGTCCCATATTAATGTAATTCATAATGTAATTTGATCGAAACGTCGGGTGATAGGGCGTTTCGCACCACGTTCGTTTTGCATATGGGTGCGAATCGACCCAATACTCATTTTTTATTGGTCGTTTTGAACCCCGACCGGAATGTGGTCCGAAATTCATAATTCATAGAGTGACTGGTTCGGTTCGCACCACAATCAAAAGTATAAAAATCAACGATTTTTATTAAAATTACATTTTACATTTTTAATTTTAATATAGTTACGTTAATAGTTTATTATGATGGTAATTTATATGCAAAAAATCTTGACAGACAATTAACTTTCTTGAGATTAACTTGATTAAAATATATTGTTAAACATGTCATCAACTTCAGGTCAAAGTGCACTTAAATGAAAGTAATATCCTCAAGATATCGTAGAGATACGAATCGAGTGACACTATAGAAAGACGAATGGGACTTACATCCGATACATCGATTCTTTCATGTATCGAGTCGAAGATCGATAGCTTGTAATCGACAATGGACGATTATATCGTATGAGATGATGTTATAACGTTGGTAGGGTTCCCTATAACACAAAATGGTTTTGAGATAATACCATTGTGTCCGAATAACTATGCTGTTCCTTGTTTAATTTTTAATCTAGACCACTAAATCACAGATATTGGATTATCAATTCTATAGGAGGTACAACGACTGTTGCTATTCTAAGTTTTATTCTATTCAAATTCAATTTTTTTTTGCACACGATCTGAAATTTTCACTCATTGAAAGTGAACCTGATTCACAATACATCAATTTAAGAAGAACCGGCAATAATTCAAGTAAGAACCGCGACTGACCGCACTTGCTACTGCTGTAATCTGTGCATAAGTTACTCCTCATTTTCAGATATTCATCCGCTAAGCAGTAGTGTGAAAACAGTGCTGTTCTGGTTTGAAGGGCACTGTACTGGGAATATGAGACTTTACAGCCGATGGCTAAGTGTCTAAGCGTAATCATGCCTAACTTCGGTCGCGTACCTTCGGCATAGTATGTTCGACATAGGGCAGGCGTAGCGCTTACCATGAGGTGAACGACATGCTCGCCTCGTCACTCAGTCGAATATAAAATAAAACAGCACAAATTAACAACCATTCTTCACACCGTTTACTGTAACCAATAAAAAGAATAACACAACTGTCACTTCACAGCAAACACAAAGTTGCTTGTCTCCCAAACATTTCAAACAAATAAAGTCTCGGGTATAACAATAGCAATCATCAATCAGGGCCTTACTATGCATTATTACAATCAATTCTTTAACCCGTCAAGTCGTAAAGAGTACAAGCAATCGACAATCGATAGAAAGATTTTGTATTTTTAATTCTGAAAGCTGGGTGCGCACGAACAAACTATTGGAAAATAAGTGGTGACGGTTATAATAACCGAATTCAGCGGCTTGATATTCAATGTTGTAACGGCCTCTATGGCGTGGGTGATGAGCTGACTGTGAAGTGTAAGATCGCGAGTTCGATTGAAGAACAGGGTAAAAAATTACGTGAACAACAAAAATTTGCTCTGAGTTTGGCTGATAGTAAAACCATGATCGTTATGGATCCTGATGCCCTAGATACAGTGCATCTTAGTAAAAAAAAGACATTGCACTTTTCTATATTACTTACAACAAAAATTATTGTATTGCCTTATCGTATACTACACATTGCCGTCGCAATGCATTGTCACTTTTGTGTAACTAATTCTGTCATGTGCACCTACCTTAACATTCTTAATTCCATAGACTTGGTAGCTGACGCAACAGCCAATTTGTGTCCATGATTGATACTAATCCTCTAAATCCAAGTTGCTGTCAATGTTAAAACTCACCGTTTGAGCCTTTCCAATTGACGTGTTACACGTCAGACGAAACAGTAGACGGTATTAAGTGGTTGCTAAATTATTTTACAGTAAATGTTCTAGCTCTTCAAACAAAAAAAAAACGGGTTGTCGCACAAACAAAAAAACTAAAATTATTTTCATTAAAGACATTTAACTTTATTATTTGAACTCACGACCCTTTTCTTGGAAGACAGACGTTCTCCCACAAGGCTATCGCCGCATTTTAATAAATGCATTTTAAGAAATTGGTGTATATATAGTCTCTATTAATTTTATTTATTTATTTGAGAACTGTGTTAGTAGCGAAGTTATTTACAATGTAGACTAGATGAAATGAAATCTTGTAGTGGGAGACCTCTTCTGCAAGAGACCGCCTGGGGAAGTAGATGCCACATATTCATCCACCAAGCAGTAGTGTGCAAACATGTGTGTTCCGTTAAGTGCCCACTGTTTTCAGCGAAATTACCACTAATTTCGCTGGAAACAGTGCCCTTCTTAAGACATCGGCCCTAAAGTCTCATATGCCTGGGACTTTAGAGCCGATGTCTTAGGGTGACGAAAGCAGTGCAGTGCCGCGCAAGATTATGCAATGCAAAGTTCTGGGTAGTACTGTAACTGTTATGGGCAGGCGTAGCGCTTACCATCAGGTGGACGACTTACTCGTCTCGTAACTCAGTCGAATAAAAAAAAAGTAAGTCAGTTTAGTCAAAATAAAACCAAAAATCATCCATCTTTTCGACCACCAACGCCGAATAACCTTCTCAATTAAAACAACGGACATTTATAAAATTTATGACGACCATACACATTGTTTCAATTACAAAATATCGAATTAAATACGTTTTTGTTACGCCCAAATTACTATATCGCCGTGTCATAATTTAGAACTTTCTATTGTACGATTATTTATTAAAAAATATCAATAAGTTGAGAATAGGCCCCCGAGCTAGCTTTACCGTTGGGAACGCCTATACTATGTTACTGGATCCATTATTTTTATTCCGATTTGATTTCATACGTACATTAGACCTGGTATCCACTGAAGTGGATGGGCGGAGATGCAGAAGAAAAGAGGTCTCACCAATATTGAACTCACCTTCTCTTAATATAATAGAAGATACTTTATTGTACACCAGTTCAGAAATACACAAGGTACATAAGTAGTAGAATTTATTAAAAAAAAATACAATGAACGGACTTATCGCTAAAAGCGATATCTTATCTCTTAGAACTCTAATCTTATTTTTGAAGGAAGAAAATGTAATATTACGTACAGTTATGGATTTGTTTTCTTCTTTTAAGTGGGTCATTATCATAACTAGCTCCATCGTGTCTACAGCTGAGCGTCGAAATGTGTATATTCGATCTCTAGTAGTCGCTGCGCTGTTTTCTTCACGACAGTGGACAGCAGGCTTTAATAGCGAAACGGTTAGGAAATATACAATGAATAACCTTTTAGATAACTCTGGGAAACATTGGTTTCTGATGATAGAAAGTGTGGCGGTGTTGTTGTAAAATTCAATTTTGAACCTGTTTTGAACTGGTTGTTTTATTTATTTATTGATATTGATATACCGTGGTCACACCTGTTCTTAGTTCCGAATTAAAAAATACATAAATGTATTTAACAGTTTGGTGATAGATCAAATTAGACGAAAATTGGAACAAGCGTTTAAACATACACATAATTATGTAATACGGATATTACATGAAATGATTCACTTGGAGATTTATACGATTCAATCGATTTATTACAATATCGATAACGCGTCACGTCCACATACATAGGATCCTGACCCCTGTCTAAGATTTCTCGTATCTAGGGAATCAGGAACTATGTATGTATTGTTTAAAAGTGTAATGACAGGTTTTATAGAACACCGGCACTCAGTTAAAATAAAGTGAAATATGATGTCTGACTATAGTGTTTGGCAGGCGCTTACCATTACGCCCTCGGCTATATAATATGCAGAAATAGTCTTTTCTGTCACTTAATTCGATAAGCCAAATAAGTACCAATGGTAAAAAAACGATATGCCACCTACTGTCATCACAGTAGAGGAACTTTCCGCAGCCAGAGAACGCGGTGACGTTGGCTACGTCTCTAGCCAAGGTGCTATGAGTTACGACCATTGCCTCGATAAGAAGAAGAAAAAGTACCAGCACTTTACCGTACTAGTGTATTATTGTAATCTTATAGAATGTTATCTTTTTTTACTCGCATATGTATGTAGTATATTATATACTAGTTATTATGTGGTAGTAATCTACTTTACACAGCTGTAACGAGCGTAAGAGCAGCCATACACAGACTGTAGAAGTTAAGACCGACTGCTTTGAGCAGCGGCTGCATAGCTAATTACACTTTTCCTTGCAGACATACAAGTAACGCTAGAGCAAACGGTATCAACTGCCCGAGCAGTCGACACTTTAACTCCTCTAGCAGTTGTTCAGCAGTTGAATTGTCGACAGCAGTGTATGTCTTCCACATTGTCTGATCTCGACTCATATTTATTAATTTAAATAGTACAGCTTCATTATAGTCATTCACATCATGTTCAGACTTAATATTACAATGTAAATTTCCTATGTGTAAAACAAGTATGGCGTACAAAGTGTTTATCGTGGGTGCTTGGTGAGCAAAAACTAAAATGAAATGAAAGTTAAGAAATAAAACCGTTGACTCCTCTGGCGTTTCATCTGCCCCCGCGCTTTGTTTTTTTGTGCCGATTGCAGCAGTTGACGCTGGCTGCTCGAGCGATCCGTGTATGTTGTCCGACTGCTAGAGCTGTAAAGTTACCGCCAGCCTACGACTCTGTGATTTCCACACACCTGTTCTACCTGATTGGCACAGCCAGGAAGAACAATCTCATGAACGCAACAAGTTTCATATAAGCCCTTGCATATAATTATAATAGCGTACAGTATACGCAATTACACACATAATATTATACGCTACATATGAAGTCATTCTATCGACAAGTAGTAGGAGAGCTAGCGGTCGTTTTCACTGCAGTGTATTTACAAAAACTACATAGACAGAAGTAGAACAATGATGTGAATGATTGCATAAATTTCGTTTTTAACGAACAGGTTTTTGGCCGCAAATATTAACTGAAATCAGATGCAAACAAAATATAAGTAGTTCAATACTTGAAGAGGAACCTCATAAGAGCTCGAATAAATAATTTTCCGCAGTATATGGAAACATTTCTCGCACAGAGAATAGCTATTGCTATTCCACGTGGAAACGCAGCCAGTGTTCTTAGCACCATGCCCCATATACACTTTGTTAGATTTATAAGGTTTAATTTTAATTTTACATTTAATCATATTTAAATATTGTTTTCCAGTGAAATAAATAATATATATTTAACAAACGTAAACATGAAAGTATCAATGACGTTTTTGATTTTCTACAGGACCCTTAACATTACGACCGCAGCCTCTCGGCCTACAATGCTGTTATTTGCAAAATTACTGCTCTTACGGCGTTAGTGATTAGAAATAACGGCATTAACATATAAGCGGAACGCCGCAAGGAGCTATCGAGTCGAAAGTATTGGATTACTTACAGTAATATCAAGGCTTTATAGTTACGTTAGACATATTGTATACATGTGTAGGTAGCGGCGATAGCCTAGAGGGAGAACGGCCGCCTTCCAAGGAGAGGGTCGTGAGTTCAATTCCTAGTGCGGGCATGTACCAATGTGTTTCTAGTAAATAATTATGTAAGTACGTCATTATCACTCCCTTTTCAAATCAAATTATCTGCGTTGATTCATTTTCTATTACAATTCTATTATGCGTGGGAATAAGCTATGATCTGATGCCAATTTCTGCTCTGACAACTAATTAAAAAAAAACAACTTTTAAACTAACAAACATTCCAAACTGGTTCACAACAAGAACATTGTTATCAAGACACCAGTTCAATTTCGAAATGACAACTAACCCAGATACAAGTAATTAGAAAGACGTAAAAAGTTGTGCGACAAAAAGTCGTCCGACGATTTCTCATGCCGATATCGGTGCTTGTCTATCGTTAATTCATTATTACTTATGACAATAAAAAGACAAAAAGTGGCCAAGTCCCCTGTCCATACTGGGCGTAAAAAGCTATTTGTTAAATCGTTAAGTGCGCGACGGACTAGAACCCAGAGGGTTCCACAGATCGATTATAAATTAGTTTGGTTTTTTGCAAAATAATGTAATTACGTTTATTAGTGATATTAATGTAATAATTTACTGATTACTAACAATACTTGCTGTTTATTTGAATAAAGCTGCTAAAAACAAAAAAAAAAAAACATAATAATTCATTTACTTAACGGTGGATTTTTAAAAGCTGAATTCGTATGTGATCATTTCAAATTGGCTTAAAAATATATTTTGTTCAACATAAATAAATTTTCAACGATCAAAAGGATGAGTAAAGTTCACATTCACGTGTAAGCCATTTTTGTGACATGAAAACAGTTATAAGTCAAAATAAATAGATAGTTTTTCTTTACCTTTGGTTGTGTTACATTTAAAACAACTAACTGAAAACCACTAAGGTAACGAAAAACTTTACGCCCCACGGAACTCAAATAAAGTTAGCGGTCGCGATTGACATCTGTCCGTCGACCAGCCGCGGGCGCGGCTCACGCTTGGCCGCACAAAATCAGGTATTACAATCAAATTAAAAATCACTCATGAAGAATATCACAATCGATATCATTGTACCGTCAACAAAAAAAAACAGTCCAATTTCAACGTTAATGGCGATTTCACGGCTTCCGTCATCGTGTGTCACATTTGAATTTGGAATGACGTTGCCTTTGATGATTGCGTCCAGGAGGGTTCTCACGAGATTACTAACATTAGTTATGGATCTTAACAAGTCAGTCAAACTTTTAATCGAAGTAATGTTAACTGTTACGCAAATGAAAGCACTAACTTACATATTTATTTTAAAAAAAGATTTGTCGTACCAAAAGTAGTATCTTAATTTTATTGAAGTGCTCTAAAATAATAATTGTCATTACAATTTTCTCAGGCTAAACCGGAAATTTAATTAAAAAAACTAACGAATCTCTAAACTTTTCTGCTACCCCTACATACAACATAATTAATAATGAACAGACCCAATTGAATCCGCGGCATGCATCGGTCCCATTGTGGTCAGCGCCGACGCTCTATGCATCGCAGGTGTCACATTGCTTAACCTGTCGTTATTGCTAGCATATCTGGCTGCTTAGTGATTGTCATCGGTTTTGACAGGCAAAAACAGAAAAAAAACATGTTTATAAAATGGATTTGTTATGCACTACTAGAGTACCGAGATTCGTTTACGTGATACAAATAGCTTACTTTTTTTATATAATTGGTGGCAAACAAGCATAAGTCCCTTTTTTATGATAAGCGCCACATCTGCCTATAAAAGTTGCAGTGCCATTCAAATTGCATTGCAAAGTTTTGCCTGGCACTGCACTGCGCTTGTGACACTGATTCATTGTTTCTGTATCGATAATTTCTTTATTGATTTTGCTGACTGTACCAAATAAAATCACAGCAAATTAAAATAAATGGAAAGCGATGTCACAGCAACAACGTTCCATATGTCAGGTTTTTTTTTAACAGGATCCTAAAAAGGTTTTCCGATCAGGTCTGCTGCATTTTGGATCTTAATTTTTTTATAAACAGGTGCTTGCTGTTTATTTTTTTGGTAAAGAGAAATATTTTATTATTCTTAGAGTTTTGGCAAGCAGCCGAAAAAAGGTCGTTAATTCTGTGTTTCTTTCCTCATACCAGTGTTTCATCATGTGTTAAAGTTTATACCATGATCATACACATAGTTCCGGACCCCTCTTAACTTGGACTCCTTCTAGCAAAATAGTAAGTAACTACGAAATCATGAAAAAAAAATGAATTATTAAGTTTTCGATCACATGCATGAGGCCAAAGAAACAAACACAAATAACGTGTAACTTTCGATTTCTTTTCAAAACTGCCAGGAACTTTCGTTTCTATAAAACTTTCAACACGTTGACATAAACTATTTTGTAAACTAAAAAAATAAAATGCAAAGTTACATCTATATTCAGCCAGTAACAAGTATTGTGTTTGGTTGTCTGGAAGAAATCGCTTTCAGCGATAAGACCGCCCATTGTACTACCCCTGTTTACCTATTGTAATTCTTCTGTACTGTGTTTATTTTGGTTTCTGGTGTACAATAAAGAGTTTTCTTTTTCTATTTCTATGTTTCTACTGATTCCAGCGAAATTACTAACCAGTCAAGACTAGAATTGATAAGAGTACCTGAACACAGCGCAGTGCCGCCCAAGATAGATAGATAGATAAATAGATAAACTCTTAATTGAAACACCACAGAACAAAGAAAACTTAAAAACTAGAACAAAACAACTTTAACAATTAGTATCACAATGGGCGGTCTTATCGCTCAGAGCGATCTCTTCCATACAACCATGCACGGAGAGGAGTAACTAGGACTACGGACGGTGGCTTTTGTAATGGAAAGTTATGGGTGACACTATAGCTGTTAAGGAGAGGCGTGGCGCTTACCGTCTCGTTACTTAGTACCATAAAAAAAAAATGCTATCGAAATCAAAACTGGTTCTAATTAGACCATTTTATGATATTTTATGAAGACGGCATGTCGTCACAATTAACGACGGTACACAAATGAAGAACAACTGGTTCTCATTCATTGGTATCTGTAACACCATAAACAAAGTAAAAGTATACGATCTAATTTTATTGCTACAACTTGGAGAATATGCTATTAGAGAAAAGGCACTAATGATTGTTTTTGGGACAGGAGAAATAATTACGAGATTCAATTTTGAATTGTCTGTTACGTTGGTTTAGGTACCAATTTTATTTATTCAAATAAATTTTAATTAGTTCTGCGTTCAAATAGTAAGTTACTAACTAATCAATAAAGGCATTAGTTCATAAACAGGATACACTATCGAAATAAGAACACAGATTTATTTAAACTTGTAAGAAATCTGCGCAAACATCTGTAAAAGTAAAACAAACACTGAATAATAAACGAAATAAGGTGACTTTTTTATTTAGCTGAGCATGTAACTTTTGCTAATAAAAAATTACGTATTGTTAAAATGTTCGATTCCCACATTGGGCAAAGATTTGTACTTGCCACAGATATATGCCTCAGTCCGGGTGTTTGTAGCACCATATTCGTCGAATTCTTGATTTCCTAGATACAGGAGAATCCTATTTAGGAGATACGTATGTGATCGTGACGCGTCATTCATTTAATGACAAAAAAAAATGGACTTATAAATTATTTACAAAAAATCCTTTGCATGACATTTCTTACAATAAATCCGGATTGCAACAAACTTAGCTAATAAAAAACAACTATCCTATTCCTGCCCTATTCCATGAGTTCATTAAACATGTATACCTCCGTTACAGGTACTTGCCCATAAACTGTACGCACCCACGTAAGTAAAACTATTTATAGAAACTTGTACAATTTCCACCGATTGTACTGGACACGATCACATTTTCATGGAAATTATCTAACAACGGTAGGCACTTGCACGGTGAGTTCGAACAGTCGAGTCCGCTGTCCTGCCAACTGGCATGCTAGTTCAACATAATACAGAATACGTGCCCTACAATATCCCTATTCCTGCAACTAGCAACCGTTCGTTGTGGCGTTCTATAGGCCTATGATCAGCAGTGGACGTCTTCCGGCTTATAATGATGATGATAAATTTCCCAAAGACTGAAAGAATTTCGTTTTGAACTTGCATTCTTAATAGAATAGACACTTGTATACTTGTAAGATTTATAAAGTGATAGAGTTTTTATACGAGAGTGTATTTGGATGGCGTAGGGTATCTTTTTATTAGACATTTTACAATCAAACGACAATGTCCAATTTCTAAGCTTTCCGTGGTGGATAGTTTAAGCCACAAGCTCAAGGTTCATCCATAAAAACATAGAATAGAATAGAATAGAATAGAAAACTCTTTATTGTAGAAAACTCTTTACTGGACAGAAACAAAAATAAACACAGTACAGAAGAATATAAGAGTGATGAATAAATAATAATCACGTAATGTTTTTCTTCTCATATTAAAATTCTAACGTATGCAGCACCGTTTTGGGCTTGTATTTTTAATATGCAAATTGTATAATTATAGAGATCCTAATCCAAGTGGAGTTCAATTTATCTTACCAGGAGTTATAAGAACCATGTTTCCACAAACACTCAAACCTAGATCATTAATCTGTACTTCACATAAATATGTGTCATGTGCGGTAATCGAACCCGCAATCTCATGTTTCCCAGTTGGCTCATCATCAATGCACACCACGGAGTCATCAACAATTAAAAAGCAACAAAAAAAATGCCAAGAGTTGTATCAAAACTCAAACAAATCATTTATTGGAAGTAGGCAAAGATAATGCACTTTTACAGGTCAAACACTTACATCTCAAATATATAAAAAATTAATCAAATATGATCTATTAAACTAGTGATTATGGTTATAGTTTGAACAAAAAAAATTGCTTTCAATTAGTGATTCGTGTCTGAATCTTGCGCAAGAAAAGAAGTTTTTCGGAAATATGCCTGTCAGAAAAGATAGCACCAAGATAAGAGTATCTTGGTGCTATCTTAGATTATCTTATCTTAGATGTCGCTTTTTCCATAGAGTTTGGTAGAGACCAAACTCTATGGAAAAAGCGACATCCACATTTCTTTATTCTGATATCTAATGCATTTGTAAATGACGACCTTCGATTAGTCCACCTTACCAGCGTCTATGTTTCCCGAAAACTATAATCTGAAAGTCTTCAAGTGGAGAGTGAATCTTACCTATTAGGCAAGCATGCTCCATCATCGACCGTGCCGACACTTACCACCAGGTGAGACTGAGGTCAAATGCTTGCCTATTCTGCAATAAAAAAAAAGCTTTAGTAATAGAAAAGATAATTACATACCTACCTACATTGTGCATCCTATGCGTTATTTATACAGTAAGGTAAAAACGAAGAAAAATTCTTTAACATTACAGAATATTCGTATTGTAATTTATTCATTACAGAGCTTTAATCGACCGTTAGTATAGTAGGTGTTACTATTACTATTATCATAGTAATGAGAATAGTTTTCTAATAAGATCTCTAATCGTAGAATGCAGTCAGCTGGAGTCACATACTTGGATAACATTTTTGAATTTTAAATACCCACAATATGTTGTGTATCTGAAATGCCTTTGAAAATTGTATAATATTGCACTTTGTACCATATTAAAACAATTTACTTGTTAAATACATGCGTAGTGTTAATTTTATTAAATTATAAAACGCAATTTTTTTCTTATTTGCCTGACTGACGAGACGAGCATGTCGTTCTCCTGATGCTAAGCGCTACGCCTGCCCATAACAGTCACAGCTCCGCCCAGAGCACTGTATTGCATAATCCTGCGCGGCACTGCACTGCGCTCGTCACCCTGAGATATCGGCTCAAAAGTCTCACATGCCCAGTAATTTCGCTAGAAACAATGCCCTTCAAACCGGAACACAGATATATTTTATGATATAATTATGTAAACATCATTTTAAACTAACTTCGATTAGACATTGCTGCATGAAACGGAATCAATTAACGTTGAGATGAATATTTAAGGTATTGGTCCGACTTCAACTAAAACGCGAATCTCAAATCGTTTGTACGTTTTGTATTTCTATACAAATCTTAAGCAGCACCAGACCTCATTCTTCTCGAGCGAGTTGAAAACATCCTAGTCCAATAATTACAGTAATTACGACACCAACTAGAACCAGTCCTCGTTCCAGTAGCCGCTAACACTAAGCAAGCCCTGGCGGGGTAATCGCTAACATCCGAGCCACTGCGTTTGCGCAAACCCCAGCCTGTCTATTCCATTTCCACAAGCGTTACAACACTGGTAGTTAGGGATTTTTGTATGCCTACAGTTTTTAAGCTGTGGCGTTTTGGATTTTGCTTCTGTTAGCAGATACTAATTAGGCACGGGTTGTAATGTATGCTTCAATCTGGAGCCTCACCAGGAACAGTTAAGTCCATCCAGTTTAAGGGCTTAAGCTGAACTGCCCTGCTAACTGTCACCACCAGTATCGCTAAGCGTTCATATGTTAAGTTGACCAGAGACATTTATCCAAAGAGATCGTAAGGATTTGTTTGCATTTATGAGAGTGGGCATATGAGACTTTAGAGCCGATGTCTTAGGGTGACGAGCGCAGTGAAGTGCCGCGCAAGGTTATGCAATGCAATATTTGGGTGGCACTGTAACTGTTATGAGCAGGTGTAGCGTTTACCATCAGGTGATTGACTTGCTCGTCTCGTCACCGAGTCAAATAAAAAACACTAGTAGTATATCTAAGCTATGGATGAGTTCACGATTACTTTATGCAATTTCAAAAAGCACAATACAATCTTTTTTTGTCCTCGCCAAAATTCTCAGAAATACTCACAAGGTCGTAATCAAATCTCCACATAAAAATACCACAACAATGACCGTCTCTACTTAGTCATTATTTCTCGGTAACTCGGTATCAAATCAACAGTTTTCCTTCTAAAACCTGTTCTATTACTGACCCTAGTGGATTGACCTATTGTCGAAAGAAAAAAAAGAAAATTTATGGAACGTACACAAAAAAGGCACCGTATTTTGAATCTTTGAAATCGTCAGTAAGCAATACTAATCGATTAAGAATAATTTAACCTGCGTCTATTGTTATTTACGTGTAGTGATGTGTTTGTAAGGCGTAGTACAGACAAGTGGAGAAAATTAACACAAAAGAATTTTAAAAATATTATGTTTTAAATATAATTTACTAGACATTAACGGGTCTAATTATTGCAATGATTTAAAATATCAACTATGATTTTTAAAATACTTTTTTAAAATACCGTTTTTTTTTTATATTATTAATATGTAGTACCAAATATACACTTGCATTAGTCACTTTGACAACCCGTTTTTACTCCCAAAATGAAACGACTTTTCGATCACAACAACGATTGTCGTTTATAAAATTTTAGACATTAGGCTATCAATTCGTAAAGATTATATTTTTTACTTCTAAACAAAATGAGCCGATTCTTATCTCTTCACATAATTATGTAATATTAAGTATTTTATATCTTAAAAATATAATTTGCGACACGATAAATCTTGTTTTTTATTTTATTTTACTGCATTTTATCAGGTTCTCACAGTTTAATTATAAATTAATCAGTTTTTTCAGATATAGATAATTAGTAGTCAATATAATTATCTAGTTGGAAATATCTTAATGAGTCATATGAGTAAGGGAGAAATAATTTGATAGTAGAGACGATGAGGATCGCGGCATGAGTCAGAGGAAAACCTTGTTAACTTTCTAGGCTAAGGATAAATATCTAGGTATTTATGCGGTCAATGAACCTGTAACTTATAGAAATAATATTTTAAAGATGTTATATACTTGTAATAAAATCCCAGAACGTGGGTATTCTTCGCAAGCCCATTCTGAAATCATGACAAAATATTTAAGATATTTTTTTTATTTTTTTTTTGGTCTTTTCTAATTAAATGTCAAATAGTGGCAAATGCTTCTAAATTAGCTGCGCTCTGCTGCTTTGCTCGCATTTTGTAGCTTTAGGACTGTAAAATAATGTAGGATAAATTAATAAATAAATATTAAAAAAAACAAAGAACCCGCCTGCTAATGTAAACATTGTCATTTTCGTGATTATGGCAAATCCAATGATACCTAATTTATACACTAGTCTAAAAACATAAACCTCTTTTGGGCAGTCGGGTAAAAATAGGATAATTGGGAGACACAGTATGTACACAGCCTAACAACATATTCCAGTGATGTATTCATAAATGTAAGGCTTTAACGGCGATGGAGAGGATTAAGTACAGGCTGTAACAAATTCCAAATTAATAACATTCCTCTAGGCACAGCCGCGTCTTGCGAGCGTTATACAGGATGTTTTCAATTTACAACTGTGTTCCGATTTAGTTTGCTTTAAGAAGATACGAGTAAGTGCGTATTGCAAACATTGATTTGCATGTTTGTATGGGATAAGTTTTTATATTTTTAAGAACATTTTATATTTCTTAATATGGGTTGTAATTAAGTTGAAAAACGTTATGCAATAGTCAGAATAAAGACGTATGCCAAATTAAGGAAAAAGATTTATTAACTAATAAGCAAAAAATAGTGGAACACACTCGTCAATAAATTAATACGACGTAACATAAAAAAAAACAAAGAACTTAAAAACACAAAACAACACTTTCACTCCTTAACAAACACTTATCAAAATCAACTCCAAACCAGTATATAAAAAAAAAAACTATAGTCAAAAAGGTTCTCAAATAAATCAACAGCAGCCTGTATACCCACGCGCCGAACACCTGTCCAGCCGCCATAAATAAAAACAACAAAATCGAGGTGAAATTCGTTTGTTCGTCGCTTCGCCACAGAACTAATCATAGTACGCTATATAGAAAGCAACGTGTAATTTTGACTGGGTCACCGAGACCCAAATTAGAGGCAGTAGGCTGAATGGGACATATCACCTTTGCCAGATATTCAACTGAAAAGTATGGTCGTCGTGCTAACATAACCACGTGCGTTAATGGATAGAGTTTTGCGGAAAACCAGAACTGTGACGTCACTGAATGTATATTTTTTCTTTAAATTTTGTTTTTTTTTTGTGTGACGTTGGTAGAATAATTACCATTTAGACGAAAAACGGATCAATGCAACACGGCATTGTCAGTTTCAATGGGAAGCCTCTTCTGCAAGACACCGCCTGGGGAGGTACCACCTTACCGTACCTTTGCCAGATATTCATCCGACAAGCAGTAGTGTGCAAAAAATTACCGTGTTCCGGTTTGAAGGGCTCTGTTTCCAGCGAAATTACTAGGCATATGAGACTTTAGAGCCGCGTCTCAGGGTGACGAGCGCGTTGCAGTGCCGTGCACGATTATGCAATGCAAAGTTCTGGGTGGCACTGTAACTGTTATGGGCAGGCGTGGCGCTTGCCATCAGGTGAACGACAGGCTCGTCTGAACGACAGTTTCATACAACAAAGTGGTACCAAGGATCGGGTGACGATGTTAAGCGCCAAATGACGTCATGCAACGCGCCGCACCTCTTCTGTGTAGCTTGTCGCTTTCCGTGCTCAAACGGTGAGCAAATTAGTTTTCGCACCAACTCAAGAAGTTACAGTAAATCATGATTCTTGGAATTGACTAGACTACTGACAGACTTAGATTCGACTATTTGATGAATTAATAACATTGGCTAAATGCAAAAATCACGCGAGGCCAAAACATTATTGTATTCTGGTTTGAAGGGCAATATTTCCAGCAAAATAGCTACCTTAATATAGGTATTACGCTGACCGAGAGGTAATTTTTGCTAAAACGCTGACTTTCTTTACTGTGAAGAAAAAGTCGATAAATCATGAACGACGTACATAAAATATGTACGTCAATAGATTACGTTCATAGTTTCTGACTATAGATATAAGAAATCATCACACAAGATTGCTTTCACATAAAATTAAGCTGTACTTAATAAGCATTTAACTTTTTCATTAAAGCACGCGTTGAAGTCTTTACTGTGAAAAAAATATTAACTCAATTTTCTGAAAACCCCAAGTACAGTAGAGACTCGATAATCCGGACCTCATTTATACGGATTACCGATTATCCGGATGGTCAACTGCGAGCAAATTATTCATAGTCTAATCTGTTATAGTCCATTGTGACTAAAGAGTTTATCTATCTATCTATATTGACGGATTTAATAATATGTATGTACGGAAACTTGTCTCTAACAAGAAAAACAATTGAAACTTATTAAAAAAAATGTTAATAACATACTTTTTCTTTTTTTTCATACATTCAATTATCCGAATGACGAGCCCCAAAATTTAGTCCGTATGATCGAGTTTTCACTGTAGATACCTCTTAGACTAACTTAACTACTGCTAGTCAAGAAGTTTTTAAATAAACAGGTCGTGATCGTAGCTTCGTACTATGATTAGCAATATCCTGCGGTTTCTCCAGCGTTAACTATTATTCCTTAGAAACCGTTAATTTTTACGCTATATTAAGTATATTATATTCTATTCTAGGACGTGAAGTGTCTATGTACTAAATTTCATCGAAATCCGTTCAGTCGTTTCGGCGTGAAATTAAGATAAACCCACAAACACACAAACTTTCGCATTTATATAATTAAATTACTGAGATCTAGATACTTAAACAATTCTTCAAAGAAAATGGGACCCTGACCTGGCACTTCAAACTAATTATGCCATATAATATTATATACATATAGTAAGTCATAAATATAATGATTATGGAGTTTCTACACAGAATCGTAACATAAATATAAATAAATAGTTTAATGACCACCGTAAGTTATTGGTTATGATAAATAATGCTGAACTATTTCCGGTGCAGCTCTCATGAAGAATAATGTAGGACATCGTCTTCAGCACATTATAACATAAGTATTAAATGTATTGTGACTGTTAAATACTGTAAGTACGCCACGCACCCTACTATCGAAAAATGTTTTTTACTGTCCATCCAAAGGTTGTCTGGAAGAAATCGCTTTCAGCGAAAAGACCGCCCATTGTACTACCCTTGTTTACCTATTGTAATTCTTCTGTACTGTGTTTATTTTTGTTTCTGGTGTACAATAAAGAGTTTTTTATTCTATTCTATTCTATGTTCCCACTGGTGGTCATAGCCAGTATCGGCCCTTGAAAATTTGATGCTTCACATTTTTTTCGTTAGCAATTTTAAGACAGTGGCACAGTATGTTCCATTAATCATTACACAAAATCGTTCCACATATTCTAGGTACTCAATCAAACCATTTTAGTAGAAACGGAACAGAAATTAATCGATTTTAAACATTTGGTAGCCGATCTCATTCGATATGCGATATCGATTCTACGATTCGATTCAGTTACCGATTTGTGTCGAATTCATTTTACGTAACAGAAGTCGATTATTAAAACTGATTCTGTTTTAGGTTTTATAGTTATGAAGATGCTTCTCCGTAATTATCAAGCTATTCTTTCATAAAGAAGAAAGTTATGTCTTGTAATCTACTGTTTTTAGTATCTTTTATATTTTTTTAAAGCATGAGAACATTTTTTTCTATATTAGCTATATTATAAGAGAGGTTTCCTATTGTTATTAAACAAAATTACTAGGTAATACATAAATACTCCAAACTACACGACAATACAAATTGAAACATCAAGATTTTCTTTCTCACGACATTCACGCATAAGTCTTTAAGTATCATCAGCAAGAAAAGCTTCTGACTACATGTTTGTGAACTACCTAATCCTCGGATCAGGAGGTAACTGGCTTCACTACGTGTCATGATCAACCCTTATCCATCCACTGCTGAGCACTTTTTTGAGAAAAATTAGGCCATGCATAATCTACTTCAGATGGTGGATCACATACCTCCGAAATAATTCTCGGGGTTTCCCCGCGATGTTTTCCAACACCAAAAAGCAAGTGAACATAACCCACGTGTATACTTAATTTAAAAAAAAAACACATTGGTACATGCCCACACTAGGATTTGAACTCATGGCCCTCTGCTTAAAAAGCGGATGTCAATATCCAAATCAACGTGTGTCATCTACCACATGTGACCATTGTCGTAGATCAGATGCCGCGATGCGATGCGATGCGATCCCCAGCGACATTTGTTCGCCTGTCCGACCCCCGGGCTAGAGATTTATATCTTGAACAATGAACAGGTTAGATTGTTTATGGTTGCCTAATGAACGCTGCTAGGCGATTCAGAGGTTTTCGATAAGAAACCGAATGAAGTCGACTCTATACCGTCTCGTGTTGAAACTTTAATTTTTGCTTTTGACAATCGACTTCAGGATTCAATCCAATTTGAGCTACTGGACAAGGCATGTTAAGTTTACGAAGTTCGGTGTGTTCGGACGATTTCAAATGAAATCGTTCGATAGCTGAGTTATCGAAAGATTCTGAATTGCCTAACGGATTCGGAATAGGAACTCAAAGACAATTTTGGGTATGAGACCGGCCGTTTTGGTCGCGATACGTCTGTGTCACGATTAACGTCCAACAATCATTAACAAATATACATATATAGCCAATGTATGACCTAATAAATCTGTGATATTCGTGTGGTGTTTAAGATTCGGTAGATGCTGGAAATCCTGTAATTACGTCTCTTAAGCAACTTCAAAAGGAGTTTCAGTGTTTGTTTTTGTGTGCGAATATCTATTCTCATAAATTCGGAATTTCTGTATTGATTTGGATGGGTCTCTTATTATTTGATTAAATATACTTTCGCAGCAGAAGGCACAAGCTGTTCGCCGTACCGTCTTGTCGCACAGTGGCGCGCGCGAACTCGCCCGTGCCTCGCACCCTCTCCGCACTCAACGCTCTCCTGGACGCCAATCCAGGCTGTGATGTGTATGCGGATGGATGGTCAGATATACTGTCAGAATGCTTGCGTTTTTGTGAAAGAGAAAGAGAGTAAATCTTTGAATGTGTATTTTGTGTTATCTGTATTCTACCGTGTTTTGTGTAATCGATTGTTATAATTGGCTGCGGCCGTTTCAATTGAATAAATAAATAAATAAATAAATAAATTCAGAGTGGTCCCAAATAAATTACATGAAAATTGGTGTAGTGTTTTTTGAGAATAATTTATATTTTTTGTTAGTAGCCTTTCACATTCAAACGCTACTGGACCGGTAAAGTTGAAATTTTGTAAAATACACAATACGTAACATTAATTGCAAAAAAATCCCAAGACCAGCCACGGGGCTCAGCAAGTCTATGTACAATTATTTACAATTACTAACAGTACACACTTATGTCACAGTAATTTATCTATTAATACCGTCTGTCACAACAACTAATGTACGTATCATATAAAACGTATTGTAAATGCTATAGGCCTTATAAATCAACGTCAAACAACTAACACAGCAATATTATATATCAAGGAAAAACTGAACACGCCAAGGAAAATTTAATATAATAGAATCCATTGTAATGATTACCATTATATTTTTGTTCAATAATTATGCACGTTTAACAAGAATAACTTATTTATAATAATCATTGTACATTTACTGCTATTATCTCCAGCTTATTGTTATTGTAAATATGTATGATGACCATTCAAGTTGCAATAGTAGGGTTGAATGAATAAGTGTTACTTAATTACATCCGTGTATTATATAAACCGTATACTATACCACGTGTATGATTATTGCGTTCATCATTTAATCTGAAGATTTGATGAAGAGTTGGCTACAGAAAGCCACTTTGATACGATTAATGATGGACACAGCCTGTTGGTCTAGAGTTCCAGAAACCAAGAGAGGGTAAACTGCTTTCCACTGGATTTGAGCATGTGGAAAGATGTAATCTCTGCCTATCCCAACGGGAGATAGGCGTGTCTTTATGTATGCATGTATAATTTAATCCAACTTTATCTTGCTAGCGGTATCTGGGACAGCCGCACATGGGCAAAAGAGTACTATTTTCTCGTCTTGTCTCGTCCAGGCGAAGGACTGGCTGGAGGTGGCACAAGACAGACCGATGTGACGGCTCTTATCACCGGAGGCCAAGACTCATTTTGGGTCGTTGCGCCATCATAATAAGTTAGTTATTATTTAATCCTACTAATATAGCAAAAGCGAAAGTAATTCTGTCTCTCTGTTTGTTTACTCCCTTTCACGACTGAACTGATGTTTGGTATCTTAATGCTATAAATATAAACTCTATCAATGCGGATGAAGTCGTGGCAAAAGCTAGTATTCAATATTATAGGCGAAGGGTTGTGATCGCCGATCAATGAGGTGATAAATTCCATGACAATATTATAATTTCGCGCCTCGATCACATTATATAAATTAGGATTCCTAACTGGACTTCCCTGTATCTAGAAAATCACGATCCCACAAATATCACTCCGCAGCATAAAATCGAAACCACGGATCATATCTCTCAACATGACAATCACTATTATTTCGGCTTAAATTTAAAAGTTTACTTTTTTTCGGTAGGCATCGATTACCTGTCCAGGACAATTCATACTCAAATGCCAATTAAAGACCAGTGAACACCTACTTCAAGGCACTGCTTTCCAATCAACTTCTATACCTACCAGCTCAAAAATTAACGACTACCACAATCAACAATAAAATATCATTTCATCACTAGGGCCGTACAGCGTGTCTCAATCTCGGACCACTTATCATAAATCTAAATCAAGATAAACGACATTTAGGATTTTAATGGTACCTTTCGATATTAATGTCCCATTGAGGCGGGTTGGAATGTCGGTGGCGGCTACTAGGTACCAGTTAGCGTATGTGGACGCTGTTATCTAATATGGAAGGTTTAATTAGTTGCACAGAGCTGGCTCTGAGTTTGCGGAGTGAAAGTGGATTTTGACGAGCGATGATAATAACAGTTTGATCCTTTTTTATATTTTATGCAGATCTGGGGCCTCACCACGAACAGTTAAATCCATCCAATTTAAGGCTTTAAACTGAACTGTCCTGCTAACTGTCACCACCAATATCGCTCTCGGGGCTATGCAGCACGGTGCGGATCAGCTTGAGTTCGTTTCATTTTGACGTTTGATTGCCACGGGACTCGTCATTTCAATTGGAAAGACGAGTGCCGCTGCCGTGGCAATCAAAATCGTAATCGTAATCAATCGTAATCGTATTGAAATGACGAGTCCCGTGGCAATCAAACGTCAAAATGAAACGAACTCAAGCTGATCCGCACCGTGCTGCATAACTCAAACTGCATAACTGCGTCACTCAAAAATAAACTGCAGAGAATGAGAGAGAACTCTCATTCTCTGCAGTTTATTTTTGAGTGACGTCACGTCACGTTTGTCATTTTTGAGTGTGTGGTGCCAATCTAGGCCGTTCAGTTTAAGGCCTTAAAATGAACTGCATGGAATGAGAATAAGTACGTGCTGACCCCCTAGTGTTTTGTCGAGTTGCTTGTTACGTGAAGTCAAATCATTTATTGCAAAGTAGGCAAGATAATGGACCTTTTATTGCAAAGTAGGCAAAAATAATGGACCTTTTATTGCAAAGTAGGCAAAAATAATGGACCTTTTATTGCAAAGTAGGCAAAAATAATGGACCTTTTATTGCAAAGTAGGCAAAAATAATGGACCTTTACAAGCCAAACAGAGAGTCTCAACTTGAGTCTCGTATCGTCATCATCATCAACAACACAGTCATATCGTCTGTTGAGCGTGAGTCTCCCATAACTTTCGTGAGGAGGGTTAGGACATAATCCACCACGGAGGCCTGGATTGGTGGATAACATAGACCTCTGTAATAATTCTCGGGTAGGATTGTGGGTTAACTCACGATGTTTTCCCTCACCGAAAGCGAGTGATAATTACGTTACGTTTTTTCATAAACACATTGGTACGATATGAAATATGTTCTTCTCTTTTAAGTAGGCTGGTTATTTATATTGGGGAGAAGATAGTCCCCGAGTATGCATCAAAAGAGTTAATAGAAGTACTTCAGATACTGACAACTATTATTAGTCGCATATTACTAACTATCTAATAACTGAGATGCAATTCCACTATTCTAAGTAGATAATACACTTAACAAATTTTATGACTAAGGAAAAGCTATTATATCAGCTTTATATCTCTATCTCATCACCATCGGCGGGAACTTACGCAATTTTAATTAAACACATACATTTCTGCATTTACGAAGACAGCTCAACATTATACTAACAATAAAAACAAACGCAAACCATCTCTTACTTTAGCTGTCTTCGTAAACGGATCGCGGAACCTGCCTGCACCTATTTGTGTAGAAATGACGCAACTTAGTTTTGTCAGCCGCCTAGCCGTGAGTAAACAGCGGTCTTCGTAAACAGCAAGGCAGCTCCTATTGTGTTTGTGGAGTTAGTCGAAATTCGGAGAGTAATGTATTGGGGCAAACTTGGAAAATGGATGTGGCAGTTGGATGCTGTTGATTTCTTTGCTTGGAGGCGTCTGTTCTACCAGAAATCTATTTGGGATTACGTACTTTCCATCAGAAGAGAAGACCTTAACTCTATAAGATCACTCTCGGGTCTGTCTTTTTCAGCTGTGTTTTCAAAAAGATAATCTTCTTTAATCCGTTTAGATTGCAGGTAGAAAACTCGATAATTATTATAAAACGAACATGTGATATGAGAATAATCGTTTTCGTGATTTCGTTTGTGAGCATATATCACTGGACTGGATGTTAAAATTAAACTTTTTTTTATTTGACTGAGTGACAAGACAAGCATGTTCACCTGGTAAGCGTTATGCCTGCCCATAACAATTACAGTGCCACCCAGAAGTTTGCATTGCATAATCTTGCGCGGCACTGCACTGTGCTCGTCACCCTCAAACATCGGCTCTAAAGTCTCATATGCCCAGTAATTTCGCTGGAAACAGTGCCCTTCAAACCGTAATACAGTAATGTCTGCACATTGCTTGGCGGATGAATATCTGGGAAAGGCCTGGTATTTCCCCTGGCGCTCTCTTGCAGCAGAGGCCTCCTAATACTCCAATTCATTTTTATAGTTCTTAAACATGCCGATTTCTTCTAGATGATCGTACAACGTATTGAGCAAAAAATCTACACAATGGGACATCCAATCTTCCCACATCCCAAACAATGGGTAAAGTCAACACATCATATAGCACACACATACAAGCTTTTGTCTGTCCACTGCCGGACAAAGCCGTGATGTCATACTTATGTACTAAAAGCGTGTCCGAGTACTAACACCTTCATAGTACTATGTCTCAGTGAGCTATTCGATTTTCACATTCCAATCTGGTCAAAGAAACAGGAAATCGTATCGCGAAATGGTACAAACTCGGCTGTTCTTTATTGTCCATGCAAGTTGGTCCTGGAGTATTGTTTAGGTTTAGAAGTACTGAAACAGCTTTGCTACAAATGTTTGTATATGGTCATATAGGTTGACATGATTTTTGTTTTCCTATTTCCTAGCCATCACCATATAGTACTACACCGTATGAGTCTTATATATTATGGTGGTAACACGATTTAGATTGGCTTCATGATTAGCCTATTTTGATGTATGGTTTACTAATAAATACCAATATTGTACGTCCAAAATGGGAAAACTGTTGATATCACACTAAAATTACATTTAACACCTTTGTGTACACAGTTAATCTATTCTATCTATATATATATATATATAAAAATGTTATGTTGGTTTGTGTACGCATCAAAAACTCAAAAAGTTCTGCACCGATCGAGCTGAAATTTTAGCATGATATATAATCCGCGTCAAGGATTGTTTTTATCATTTTTTTTCATCAGTGACATATCAGCGAATGTGCGAATGTGCCACAGCGAAGCGTGGCAGGGTACAGCTAGTTTTATATATTAAAGTTTCCATCTTGTGTCTTAGAAGACGTCAGTCCTTATTTCAAAGAGAGGTAAAGGATAAAGGTCGATTATTCATCAGAGTTCAAAGAAAAGTAGGTACTATTATTTACTGAATTTGGATGTTCTTAAACATATCGACTTTTTTACCATAACTTAATATCAGCTGATTTATGTCTGCAGTGCTAAATCCGTTAATGCAGAGCTGAAGTGTGCCTTCACACTTTTGTTTCGGCAATATTAAAAGAAGCAAAGATTGTAATTATTATTTAGTATAACAACATTTTTCAACAGCTTTTCGTCTCCCACTACATCTATTGAAGCGTGTCCCAATTCACACTCGTTAAACCGTATTCTACATGGTATTAGCCGCTACAGCATCATAATCCGACCATTACGGTGTCAGATAGTTGCGGTGACAATAAAATTCCCTTATTTATTGTTATTAATGTAATGTTATTAGGATTTGAGTGCGTTGCGTCAGTTACACCTTTGTTAGAAAATTATTGTTTAAATTTCATAATACTTAGTTAAAGGTTTTAGTAGTAGTCAAACTAAAGCTTTTACCGCAGCTGTTGTTAAGTTTATAAAATTTTATGTGTCAGCAGTGGAATCGTAACGATGGTGAAAATGTAGATCCGTGATTATTCAATTATGGTAACTGACGTAGCTCAAAAGATTACCAAGCAGAAGTGGCAGTGGGCCGGTCACATCTCTAGAAAAACCGACAACCGATTGGGGTAGACGAGTTATAGTGTGGAGACCGCGTTTAGGCAAACGTAGTGTAGGACGCCCGCTGGCAAGGTGGAGTGACGGGTTACGGAAAACGGCTGGTAAAGACTGGATGAGGAGAGCTGAAGATCGGGCTCAGTGGCGTTCACTAGGAGAGGCCTTCGCCGAGCATTGTATGATAGGGTAATGAAGATGATTAAAAATGTACTTAGAGTAGGTAGGTATACGTGGCTTAATTTACATACTTACATAGCATACTGACATAATGACATTAAATATATCTATATATACATATATAAAAATGTTATGTTGGTTTGTGTACTCTTCAAAAACTCAAAAAGTACTGCACCGATCGAGCTGAAATTTTAGCATGATATATAATCCGCATCAAGAATTGTTTTTATCTATTTTTTTCATCAGTGACATATCAGCGAATGTGGGAATGTGTCACAGCGAAGCGTGGCAGGGCACAGCTAGTACATTATATAAAAATAAAAAAATGCACGAGTCAACTTTTTTAAAATTCCGTATACCATAGGCTTTGTTTACACCAAACGTATAGTCAGCCAACGAATGTGAGATAGCGCTCCTCGGTTTACCGAATCCTCTTGTATTTTCTTTCACCTACAGACACACCCACCATATTAGTCATCATAAAATAGACAATACCGGACCATTGACTTATGGTGTGAATGACGCCTTTCTGTGGTTTAGTAACTTATGTAAGTAAATTCTGCCCTCACATGTTATAAGTTATAACCTATCTAAGTTATAACTTTGCATGCTGCTGCACCTAGCTCTATTGTTAAGATAAGTGAAATATTTATGGGCTTGGGAGTCGATAGAGCAATGGTCTAGAGAACGTTTTAGCTAAAATCTAGGCACGTTGAGTAATCTTTTGAATTGGTATTCATGGTTTTGAGGTAGAATAGGTCAGGGGGGTCAACACGTACTTATTCTTATTCCATGCAGTTTATTTTAAGGCCTTAAACTTTAGAAAAAATCAATAAACGCACAAAGTCGAAGTAAGTCTTCGCTCAATGCAAAATACGCAAACACGCATAAACTGCTAGCTATTTCGAAATTATTTTCCGCTTTTTAGTGCTATAATCACCAAATCACAAAAATACCCAAACATTTCACCAACAATAAAAAATAAAAACTTATTTCCTCAACTAACAACATAAGCGCAACATCAATAAAAAAAACTATCAATCCACAACAAGCCACTCCAGGTCAAACGTCTAGAAAGTTTGTAAAGTAATTTACGTAAACCATTTTTTCCGAATAGCAATCATCTCGATTCAGCAGTACGTAGGTACCTACTATTGATATAAAACCAACAATACGGCACAATCAAAGCAAAATTATTGGCAGCTTCGTTGTTCTCGCGACTTTACTTGGTTTATGTATAAATAGTGAAGATCGCTAGTCGTCTATAATACTGGCTGTATCTTCTGCTGTATTGCGTATTAAACAAACGTCATTGGAAATAACAATAACATGCAAAAATCTCTTTATTCTTCCTTTAAAATTGAAGTCGCTCTTAATTATATAGGGCCAACATTCGATCGCTAACAATATAATTAAAACTTATAGAAAAAATCTATAACAAAAAGGAACATGCTCCGTTACACGAAGCCGCGGGAAATTCTGATGAATAATTAACTCCTCCAGCGAGATGACTGCATCTAGACAGATTTAAGAAGTAAAAAAAATCCATTGTACATAAAGTTCAGACCTCAAAGATCGGATATGGTGAAGTTCAGAGACTGCAAGCAGAAGACCAAATATATGATGGCAGCAGCAGTGAAAGACGGGACGTGTTCTTTGAACGAGACTATGAAATCGCAGTCTGGCTAACCCTGTCACAGTGGTGAACCATACACTTTCCAAGACTCTACCAAATGCATTTAGAATTTATAAGCCCCGTTATCGCATTAATCCTCCTCATGAAAGTGAGGGGAGACCCGTGCTCAGCAGTGGGCCGATATGGGTTGATGATGATGATGATGAAGCAGTAGCTAAATATGACTTGAAATGAATAAAAAAAGCTTTAGCCGTAGGTACAAACTGACAGACGGAAAGAAATTTTGTTATATACAGAGTAAAGACTAAACAGCTCAATTAACTGAGCTCAAAGGTAAACTGTTTATGGACTATGGAAAATCGCAAACAACGACAGTAAAAAGTTTGAGTAAACTATGTTAACAAATGGGTTTGACGTAGATTGCCTCGTGCTTTGAATCGTTTTCGAGCTTGGGAATAATTGTAGATTGATTGGTCACCTATTGACCCAATTGTTACTCTGCGTCTCAGGTAACCATAAATGTTGGAACAATATGAACAACTCGCTGCTCTGTGCGGTTTCACATGCGTCGAGTATTATTCCACAGGAACCGTTAATTTTTATGCCATAAAAATTACCCTCGGTGTTTTTCCAGGTAATAAACTATATGTGCGCCAAATTTAATCTAAATCCGTTCTGGAGTTTTTGCGTGAAAGAGTCATTGCGTGAACATGCATCCATCCATCCTCACAAACTTTCACATTTATAATATAAAAGTAGGATTGTTTAAGGGTTTCGAGCAATGGTGACATTGGAGACATTGCGACTTGGATACATTGGATAGAAATTGGAAAGAATTACAATCGAATGACAATTTCTAGCACTGGTTATATTGGAGTGAAAACCTGAAGTGACTTCATCAACCTGATATTGCACAACATGGATTGATTGATTACTCTTTCTTTGAGGCAAGAACCTTCCAGTGGTCATTACAGATCTTCAGTTCTGTGCAATTTGGAAAACTGTCATTCTTACTTCTTCAAATTGATCCTGATCAGTAAAAAGGTTGAAAAAGAAGGTGAAAGTCCATAAGCTTCAGAACCCTTTCTCCCCACTGTACTGGTGACACAAAGCTGGTAAGAAGAAAGAAAATAATCCCAAAAATAACAATTATTAAATCAGTAACTTTCATAGTTACAATCAACTTTCTCTCGAGATGCTCTAATAGGCAAATAAATGGAAACTCACAACTCGCCACCTACTGGACTGGCAACCGCGCAAATCGAGCTCCATTTTTCATTACACTTTGCAAACCGGTTGCTGGCTTGCTGTCCATCCACTCACTGTGTGTAGGATGAGCTTTATCTAGCGCTGACTGTTTCGAGATACTGTCAGTTTATGTTCGACGTCATTGTAAGACTAGCAGGTTTATAACTCCGATACGTATTTGTATACTCTCCGGTTTCGATTAAACAGATTCAATTGAACCTGTTGTTACTGGAGTCCCATGTTCGAGCTTTGGCGAATATTTTGTGTTGCAAGATCCAACAACTTAACAAGGCAATAAGCAAGTTTACTCTTGAACGCGATTCCGAGCGATTAGAATCGGATGTAGTTCGATTGTTACTCTGGTTCAGTACAAAACATCACAACTGTAATACCTATCCAATTGTTTTTAATGGCAATATAATATACGAGTTACGACTTTATCGCCTACTTGTAAAGGAGAAGAGCCCAAAGGGAACTTGCCTGTCAAGTGTCACAACTCATTCCAATATCAGTATCAGTAGCCCTTAGACTCTAAGGTGCACTAGGGCCTACAGCCTTAATTGCATTTTGTGAAGCAGTAATGCCCCACAAACTAGAAGTCGTCATAATGCTTTTCGCTTTTCAAATATCTAACAAAGCACTTCTTCCTCAGATGTATTGCAGAAGAGTCCTACCACTACAAGAAGAATCGTTGGTGCAATATTCTTGGATTTGTATTATTATCTGATTGCTTGCTATGTCTATTCTCTATAGGTACTAGTGGTGTATCTAGGATAGGCTTTATCTAAGTCTGTCTTACTTGGAAGATAGCGTCGCTTATGTTCAGTGCAGACGATGGAAAATATGCCTTGATATTAATAGTTTCAAGTACTGAGAGTGGTTTCTGGATACATTGTAAACTTTTACACACGTATTTATAAATTACATAAAAATACTTTACTGTACTTATTAAGTATCGTAGTTACATGTTTTATAAATAAAGCCCTTACTTAGGTACATTATTAGATGTTAAACATTTCTTACGATACTTTTACGATCTAAGACTCCAATTACATTTTGTGTCTTGGATTTGTCACTGGCTAAAATGGCAAAAGAACTCGTGAGGAAATCGGCATGTCATGACAAAAAAACGACAAAATTAAAGATGGTGATCTCAATTCTCTCTCTCTCTCCGAGAAAAGGCCTAATGATGAAGGGGATAATGATACCGATATCTTTTAATCCCAAAGCAATATTACCGTCGTTTTCAATAAAAAATAGACAAACAGGAAAGCTCCGTATAAGTTTATAGAACCGACATTGCACCGCGTATCGAAAACGCAGCGTCCACGCACATCCACCGCAGTTGTCTGATTCGGATTAGCGAATGAGTTTAGTGGCTATTAGCTGTTGATTTATTATGTGACTCCGAGCCGCGATGGGCCGCAGCAACGCTGCGTGAGATCTAAGGATTGGACGCGTCGATTATCGATATCGATAAATATTTTAACCGTTTTACCTTTCTACCGTAGTGTTACCTCACCATTGTTTACCTTATAGCTTCTTGTATATTACGGGAAGTTTGTGCCAGATATCAATTTTCTACTCAATTCATTACCAGCTGTATCATTCAACACCCTCCGTATACCTACTGCTGAATCATATTCATCATCTCAGCCCGCGTCAACCCAGTGCTGGATATAGGCTGCTAAATAGCCCTTGCTAAATTTATTTAAAGCAATGGATATTCAATGTCAGGAAAAATTGCCGTAGTAAAATGCAGTAGTACCGTGTCCAAAGCGCTCGTAGGCAAGGTTTGAGTGAGTTGATCTTAGCCGATAACCACGTCCCTGGTGGCATACAGATAGTTGTGTGCTCGTTGAGTAACATATTATCTGGAAGAAAGAAAAATATTGATTTGCGATAACACACAACATTATACAACAATGACAAAAAAAACACAAAAATAGGCTCAAAACAATGTTGAGTATTGCCACCAAATAGGTCTCAACTCAGCACCTCCTGACGATCTTTGATATTAGAAGATGTCACTATACATTTTTATTTAATGAAAAGTTTTATTCGTAAAGTATCGATACATTTGAAAACCAGTATTCCCATCCCTATAACCGGCGACCCAACCGGTAGACACCGTACAGGTGCGTTGGGTTCTCACCGCGAGCTGCGCCTGCGTATGTATTGGTGACACACACACTGCGCTTGTGTTGGTGACCGACACACACACACCGATTAGTCTACAGATAAACATCTGATCGCCACTCTTGTCGTTTGGCGGATCGGATGCACAAAAGAAATTTAAATGAGGTCGTATTTTAGTTTGATTGTTATGTATTTAGTGGACAGAGGTCGCTTTTACGTTGAATATATTAATGTTGAGAGAAAATTATAGTGACAGTACTTTATGGAAATACCTAAAGACCTTAGTGAACTTTTGAGTAGGTATTTTGTTACTTTGCCATTTTGTATTCTATATTTAAAATAAATAAATAATGGGGAGAATGTCATTGAAGACCATTATATTAAAAAGGAATCGTGTAGGAGACTTAAAATAGGGAATCTTTTCCATTAGCCCCGGTGACTTTACCCTAGTACGTACCGGGGCAGATGTAGAAAAGCATGCATGCCTTCGGCTTCGAAGGCCATGGCATTGCCATCTACCGGGGCTAATGGCACCAATCAGAACTTCAGCTACTAAATAAGAATAATAATATCGCTTTTTTGAAAATTGAGACTGTCTGTTTTATTGGAAAAATGATTGTATCATTATTTTTTTTTTTTTTAATATATTTTGTGTTCTAGTATATTTTTTTTAATTATCATTTATGTATAAAGACTTTTGGCGTATGCTAATTTGTTACACGAATAGATTACACAACACTTTCTGACGGTTCTGAGAGAGATAGAATAGAACAGAAAACTCTTTATTGTACACCAAAAATAAACACAGTACAGAATTATAGGTAAACAAGGATAGTACAATGGGCGGTCTCTTCAACAGAACCTTTGGATGGACAGTAAAAAACATTTTTCGACAGTAGGGTGGGTGACTTACATAATTTTTAAATACTATACATTATATACTTACGTTATAATAATACACATACACACTATACCTAATAAATGAAAAATATTACAAAAAACACACCACGGACTTCCATTAAAAACACGTAGACCTCAATTTAAGTTAAGTGGCAACTTGAATTAGTAGCGTTATCTTTCCAATTTTACAGATAAATGAAGTAGTCGCTGCCTGTTTCATCTTCTAATCGATATTTTTCAATCATGTATCTCTATCCAGCTCTAATGATTGACCTGTCAAACGTACAGAAAGCACTATTAGTCGGAATGATTCAATTAAAATGAGTTATTGACCAATATTTTATAGCTCACGTTGAAGACGACTTCGAGAAATTGGTTACAGTTGTTGCGGGTTTTTAGGGGTCCTTTTTTTTGACTGGGTGAAGAGACGAGCAAATCTTTCACCTGATAAGAAGCGCTACGCCTGCCCATACAGTGCCATCCAGAACTTTGTATTGCATAATTCTGCGCGGCACTGCACTGCGCTCGTCTCCCTGAGCCATCGGCCCTAAAGTCTCATATGCCCAGTAATTTCGCTGGAAACAGTGCCCTTCAAACCGGAACACAATAATGTTTGCACACTACTGCTTGGCGGATGCATATCTGGCAAAGGAGCCTTATCCAGAGGGCGTAAACGGGCGTAAACCCTTTTGAATTAGTTATTTCCTTTCGTCCGTATGTCACAGCCATATTTTGAACAGGGTTTAAATTTGGCATTTTATTTTGTGAAGTATTAACACATAAAGTCCAGAAGTAAAAATTAAGAAAGATGTTTAAACACAAAATAATTACACAAGCACAATGTTTAGTTTAAGATACGTTAAAACTTCTGAAGTGTTCCTTATTTATGGAACTGTGTCCAACACGCACTTGACCGTTTTTTTTTATGTTTCAATATTATTTAATTGCTCTTGATAGCTGTCAATCTTGTCATCAACTATTTTCGCACGGTCAGTAATTATTAAAAAATAAAAAGTTTAAAAAAAAGAAAAAAAAAGTATGATTTTCTTATTCCTATTTTATTACGATTATGTAGCTATCAACAGCAAACAGTTTTAATATCTCTATTATTAAGTTTATGAACTTTGCAAGCTATAAAAACATATTTATTATTATATTTTAAAAAACGTTTAATGTAAATCAGCGAATAAATAGTAATAATGTTATCTTAAGATATATCTCGAGATGTTATCTCTTGTGCGTTGCCAGGTGTTGCAGGACTGATAAGATCATCAAATAAAATATAAAAAAAAAACTTAACCTTAGCTCCAGGTAAATTGCTATGGAATATATTTTCATATTAACAAAGGCACCTATTTCTAGAAAAGTAGTTAGTAAGTATTCAAATTCGTAAAATATTCAAATGTATAATCGATAAAACATTATTAGTTACAATAATACGATGTAACAAACCACCTACCTATGTATGTGTTTGGTATTACTCATTTTCAAAACGGCTGAACGAATTTTGATGATACTTTTCATTGCTAATCACGTGGAAGCTACTACGTAATCGTTATGTGTGAAAAAATAATGTGACGTCGACAAAATTGTTGTACAGTAACTTATAAAAATTCGCATAGATGTCATTGACATCACATTGTTATAAATGCGAAAGTTTGTGTTTGTTTGTTCTTTGCCTGAACGGATTATGATAGAATTTTGTTTATAGTAAATCCTGGAACAGAACATAGGTTTCTTTTGATCTCGTAAAAAGTAACGGTTGCTGTGGGGATAACAGTTACCGCGGATAAATCCAGTTAGTCTCTTCAATAAATACCACACGCTCACAATAATCATGGATCGGTAGTGAAAACCTAGTTGTAAATTAAAAGAGAAGACGTACTCCAACCGGACTGTATGAAAAAATGGTGGTAGAAAGTAGTATGACCACATGACCAGACAACATGATTAGGCCATGTGAAATTGTTAATGTAGTGTGCGACTTTTTTACCCGACTACGGTGAAGTGTAGGAAGGGTTATGTGTTTGACAGTCTGATTATCTGTTCTGTATGTTTGTATGTTTTACTGTAGTGTCGTCGTTTCGATGTGTCCGTGGTTTGGGTGCTAAATGACCAATTCTACAAATGTCTACTTTTCCAAACGCTGTATTCACTCCTAAAATATCATCGGCATATAATTATTTCTCGTTGTTCATGATAAAAGAGAAAGAAAAACATTAATTACTTTCCAGTAGACACAGAAATGGAAATCCACAGAAAAAAATAAAATTTAAAAATTAATTATGGATTGGATTGGGTATGAATGTTTATGGATTGTATGGATGGAAGGGATGGATGGACGTTTATGGTTTAATCCTCCTCATGAAAGTGAGGAATACCCGCGCTCAGCTGTGGGCCGATATGGGTTGATGAAATTTATTAAATCTAAAGAATCAATGGAAACAAAGCGGGTTATATTAACTTTGTGTCTTTTGAGCAGTGGCAGATGGCAACTATCGACTAAACAGCTGTGGATGACAAATTTTATAGTTATTGCATTATTTATCATAAATCAAAGTTTTACATTTTAATATATATAATATATATATATATATATATTATAATCGCCACTACCTGGAACACCACACACCGGAGGACATCACTATCTCATGCGAAATCTATACAGAGATATATTATAATAATTTTTAATATTTTTGTTCGATTTATGACAACAACAAACTTAATTATTCTTTTAATCTAAGCATCTAAATATGATTAAATAATTATCTAAACATAGAATCAATGAATATGTTAAAAGCTATTTTATATTTACTAAAAAACCTATTTAATTATTATATAAATATCAATAAAAATTGACAAATTAGATTTTAAACGAATTATAAAATAACTGAATCTAAATTTAAAATAGATTTTTTTCTATATTTATTCACAGATGGTGGACTTAATTATTTATCGATTTACTATAATTTAATGTTATTTTATAATTGTTTATTTGTGATATTTCTGTGAAACAAGAATTTATGCAAACCTAGCGTTTGCCCGCGGCACGGTGTTGTGTTACATGAATATGGAGATGGAGCGACATTCCGCTAAGGAAAATTTATTAATTTAACATGATTTTTGTATAGAAATTCAAATTCGAACATTTTATCTGGCCTTGACCTCACATTAGAATAGTAAAAGGTCGATTTTATATTTTGAAAGTTGCTTTTAAAGTTATTTCATTACCATCACAATATCTTCTAACAATAACACATCTTTGACCATTTGAATTAATTTACATCTATTTAGAGCATTTTCGATTTTCTATATTATTATAACTTTGTTAAAATTATCAATAATCTAATAACTAATAGATTTTTATTATTTAAACCTTCTATAAACTATAGACTTAAAAAAGCAGGAGTTGTGGTTTTGTGTTGTGTACCAGCATTTTTGCTCGGCGCTGCACTGTCCTCGTCACCCTGTGATACTGCTTCTATTCCCAGTATTTTTTTACTGGAAATAGTGCAATGAGTAATATTTGTAAAATTAAAGTTATTTCGAAAAACAGTAATCATGATGAAAATGATGATTGTTTTGCGGTTGAATATTAGGCAAAGCTACATTTTTCATGGCCAGTATTCGCTTTGCCCGAGAATTTTGGAGGTTCAAAATAAGTTTAAAGCGCGTTATGACATCACGGGTTTTCGACAAGGAATCTTAGTGGCATAGGAAATAAAGACCCAGATCTAAAATATTTATTGATAAATTGAGAAAAGGTTTAGTTTTTTTTATTTTACTGAAGCAATAAGGAGTGCTGTAGATAACGCCTTCTAGAGCCTCTTAACAAAAAGTTAGAACAGTAACCTCACCGCAAAACACCGTAACATTACATCCAATAACTCATAGTTTACTGACAATCTGTCATCGATATAAAACGGCTGACCTAGAGCGAGCGATTGTTTCACTACGATGATTGATGTACGGAACCACTGGCCACCTGTCAAGTAGTCACACGACACAGACTATAAGCTGATAGCGGAGATGAAACACGCAAGCGCTTATGAAATTTCAACCTACTAGAAGTCACCCAGTGGTCAAGATTCGAACAAATTTCATTTAAATTTGAACGTTAAGGTTCTATTGTCAAAGACTGTATCTCTATAATCACAGATGAGAACTGAGAGGTGTCAATATAAAACTTTTTAGGTATTTGTGTATACAAAGTATTCACAGATTATCACAGATCACAGAGTATTCTGTGATGACCTCTTACTTCCGAACTCTTTGTTTTATTTCAAACTTCTTTCAATAAACCTTCATGTCAAAGTATCAACTCTTACTTGCCTATAAGTGTGTGTAACAAAGGCATGCAGTGTGTGAGATGTTTTATTTATTAAAATAATGTATTTCTAATTCATTATTTTGTAAATATATAAGCTTTCTGCACTTCTCCGTATAAACTTTAATTGTGCAAAATTGTTTCGTTAAAAGAGATGACAAGTTTTGGCTTCACGTATTGGCGTCCCTGTTAATTAGGTATTGTTGCTGATTTTTTAATGACACGGTCTTAAAGTCGGAGACACAACATTAAAGGCTTTCTGAGTTTATCATAGGTATTCTTATCAATTCGGAACACTTTTGAATCGGATTTGGAAACTTTTCACGCAGCGTAAAATTAAAAGTTCAACATTTTATTTCGTTCTGGGCGCTACGCGTAGAACGGATAGCTGTTGTTTAATGCTAAAATTTGCGACTTGTAAAATGTTATTTACGCTAAATCAGTCGCTAGTAAATCGAACCACACCATGTAAACACCGTAGCGAGAGTGTGAAATCAAACATCGCTGAGCCAACAAATGGAGAATCGTATACGGACGTACATTACACCACACTTTAGCTAAAGAGGATCTCGAAAACTATTTGCAATTGTTTAAAATAATACATCGTAAAAATCTTGTTGATTAACTTAAAGGTTATGACACCACGCCGTTCCTTAAAGATAAGAGAAAATTTGAGCCGATATATATAGAAGAGAGAGTTATCGGATATACATAATCAATCTTTTTTTAGTTTTGACTTTTCGAATGTCACGCGCACAGCTTAAGCAAAAGAAAACAAAACATTCTATGTCATTATTAAGACGCGCAATGGGTTATCTTAAGAACAGGTAACGAAGAAATATACCGTTGTCTATAATACCTCCAAAATAATCCCCGGATAATGTTAATTTTCTCACGATGCGTTCAACGAAAAGCATGAAAAAGCATTAAAATATATTAGTTTATTTTTTTTGTCTGTACAAATTATTGTACTAGTTTCATTTCCACTTCCCACGTAAATTAAACACTTTTTAATTTAGTATTTTTATTTTCGGATAGACAAGCCATTGACCGCCTTAAAAAGTTAGTTTTTTGCTGACTAGCGTTATCGCCAGATGGCAAGATAAAAACTGTAGCTATTTTATGATGATGTCACTTTTTAGAAGAGAAACTATAGATATTTGGTGGGAAATCGGAAATGTGACGTTGATTTTGTATATTTTTTCTCAAACTTTTATTTTTTCTTTATAAGGTATAATTTTTGAAGGTAGGCAAATGATATTATTATGAATATGTGTATTAATTATCATGTTCCCTCCTAAACCAATAATCTCACTAAAGTTTCAGTGAAGGCTCCACGACTTGAATCGTCAGGTTGACTGCGACTTCACTGAAATAATGTAACCGATACTAGAAATTAAAAAAAAGTAAGTACTTGACGCCGGCTGAATGCATAAATCGTCCGATGCCAACAAATAAAAAGTTTAAAAAGAAAAACCATAAAACTTCTGAAATTTTAACAGTAACGAAATAACGATGGTAACCCGGGTAATCCATCAAAAAGTTCCATAACAAAAGAGGACATTGAAATCGGTTCGACCACCTCAGACAAATATTAAACGCACGTTAACGACTTCGTTAAAATAAATGTAATAAGGCACAACAAAGGGATTAGAGATTATTATTCTGTGGTCTTTAGGTCTTAAGACCGATCGCAGCAAAAGTAAAATAAAAAACATAAAAACTAGTTACTGATGTTGATGAATATTTGTTATGTTCATCCATTCGGTCCAGCGCGGCAGCGGGCGTATGAAAACACAAATGAAAATGAAAATTGGATTCATTTGACATATTGCCCACACTAAAAACGTACCGAGCGGAGAAAATAATTTGGACTTTCAAATGGGTTCTAGTAAGTCATATTACTGAAACACACGTCAACTAAGAAAAAAAGGGCTAAATATACAAAGGAAAAATAAGAAAAGAGATTAGACGAGTTTTTAGCGAAATATAAAATAATTACGAGTATCGTTTTTGTCTTTCACACGCAATATTATTTGCCATCGTCGAGCCAGTTTCTACCTATTATTTTCACCATAATTCCATGCAACTGTTAAACGAATATAAAAAATATATTTTTTTAACTCACTTTTATACTTTCAAATTACATTTCACTCTTCCAATTTAAGGCTAAGTATACAGCACAAAATCGATTGGTCAAATTCAAAATAAATGCTTTTAATTTTATCTACCTACATAATAATACAGTAATAACTGTTCGCCAACAGGAAATTACTGGAACTATGTTATTATCGCGCATTATTGACACCTACAGACGTGAAATTAGTTATTATCTTTTGTTAGAACGGAATTGTTAGAAAAACTGGACGAAAGGAATGTGTCAGTAAATTTATGAGTACAGAATCAGGTTTGGACTTATGAGTCTAATGGCTTATGACCTGTTAAGGCAATGGAATTACGCTTATTAATTAAAGGCACTTTAATTATAAAAAAAAAAACAAATTCTAGAACGTGCAATTGCGCAATTAAATTTAGAAGAACGTAATTGTACATTGCGGTTTTCATCATTATTTAATAATGTAATCGTAGTCTTTTTAACGTAAGTATATTTTGCCATTTCGCCGATATGAAAACCATAGATCTATTAGGTCAGGTTTTTTTTTGCTCTCCTGGTAATTATAATTATCAACATCGATAATTACCTACGTCTGTATTTTGTATCACCAACGCTGGGTCAAACAGATCACCCTGTGTTTTTTATGGTGTGCATTTTTGTCAGATTTAAAATTTTCTTTATTTTTTTCTACTGTGTAGAAGTAGATAATCCGCAAACCTTTACAAATTTTGTGCAGTTTTTCCCATATAAGAATAATAAATTAATATAAATAATAAATATAAGTAATAATAAAGGATGTTTTTTGATTATAACCAAAATTCCCCCTCATCGCAGCGTGCAATGCTTGTGAGATCTACCTAACTAGACAGCGGCGACACAATGACACCCGAACATAATCTGACAATCAGATTAACGTCGCGGCTTAACTAGTAGATAATTCTTTACACTGTGTTACACCTCGGACAGTACCTATAAAAGGTGATTTGACAACTCGCTCAGTACTGACGTTTAAACGCGCCAAATGCGTTACTCAAAGATACTACGCGACCATAACAAAAGACAACTTGCTACTATGAAAGTTCATACTAACGCGCGTTAGTCTAATATAATTTGTCATTCGGGCGTCTAATATTGACTGTAGTCCTCCCGAGTTCCCTCCGGATTGCGGATAGAGGTGCAGGGGGTGGAGTCTCCATTCTGTATGTGTTAATATTATGTCTTCTGTGACTGATTTAACGCCAGCAAAGTGGCTAGTCATCACGACTACATTGTAGTGATAGGAACGGCTTAGTGAATCAGTAGCTTGACTTTTTTGTTGACTGTACTCAGTTAGTCACGGTGGAAAAATAGGAGTCATCGTGGCCAACGTTTCGAGTGTTTATTGATTGTTATGAGCTGTAATTAAATATTGTTAACCGATTTCAAAAAGTAAGAGATTGTAATTTGACTTCTTTTAAGTTTTCTCATCCTTTTTAGATTTGTGAGGTATTACAGATTTTTTTGTAGGTACCTATTTATAATGTATATCTAACTACATACGTCTTAACAATGAATAGAAAACTCTTTAAAGAAATCATAGTATTAAACAGAAACGTCGAGAATTTTAAAGATAGAATTGAATAGAATAGAATAGAAAAACTCTTTATTGTACACCAGAAACAAAAATAAACACAGTACAGAAGAATTACAATAGGTAAACAAGGGTAGTACAATGGGCGGTCTTATCGCTGAAAGCGATTTCTTCCAGACCACCTTTGGATGGACAGTAAAAGACATTTTTCGATTGTAGGGTGGGTGGCGTACTTACAGTATTTAACAAGACAATACATTTAATACTTATGTTTTAATAATACACATACACATTATACTCAATAAATAAAAATGATAATGTCATAAAATTATATTAAAAAGCAAGCAAGCCGTTTATCTGATGTATAACGCCACTACTGAATTTAATTGCAATACGTAAAACTTTCATTAGATCATAGATTTCTTCTTGTTTTGAAGGGCATTAAGCTAAAGATCTTGGTGTTAATCGATTGACTGTAGACTCCTATGGCTTGCCTGATAAAATTGTCATGTAATATAGATAATGTCAATAAATTACAGAACAGAAAATATGATCAAATTCATTGATTCGTATCATTGCATTAGGATGAAAGGCTTACAAGATGAAACGAAGAACGAGCCAAAATTACTGCAATCTTGAAATCTTGTCATCATCATCCATGTCGGCCCACTGCTGGGCACGGGTCTTCCCTCACTTGCGTTAGGAGGATTAGGGCCATAATCCGCCATAATCCATTAAATCTTGACATACTCATAACTATTACGAGTATGCACTTAATGAACAAAGTCATATAGGATTGACTACCGGTTGGAGCTATCTCGTAAAATTATCTGATTTATAACCTTATGCCATCCGCATAATTAGGCAGAGATGAATCCGCTAGACTTTAAGTTTTGACAGGCCTCAGTCAGAAGACCAGCCCGGCAGATCAAGATAGAGGTCATTTGCTAAAACAGCGACGTATGCTTAAAGAAACACGTGAAGATAAATTACTGCAGGATTCGAAAATGATGTCTGTAAAAAAGTAACATAAAGTTTTTTACCAAAACCTTTACCGTAGACATAAGTTTTTTATTATTTGACTGAGCGACAAGACGAGCAAGTCGTTCGCCTGATGGTAAGCGCCTGCCCATAACAGTTACTGTGCCAACCAGAACTTTGCATTGCATAACCTTGCGTGGCAACGCACGTCGCCCGTCACCCTGAGACATTTGCATTTTAATTTCGCTGCAAACAGTGTCCTTTAAACCGGAACACAGTAATGTTTGCACACTACTGCTTGGCAGATGGTTATCTGAAAAGTCCGATGGTTATTTAAAAACAATTAAATTAGGTGAGCAGCAAGCCGTTTATCTGATGTATAACGCCACTACTGAATTTAATTGCAATACGTAAAACTTTCATTAGATAATAGATTTCTTCTTGTTTTGAAGGGCATTAAGCTATTGGTGTTAATCGATTGACAGTAGACTCCTATGGCTTGCCTGATAAACTCTGATACCACCAGGCACTACCTAATTTCACAAACAATAGCAATTTACAAAGTAACAGTAAGGAACTTAAACAAGTCTTCATTATTCTCCCAACCCATTTTTTCGACACTACCCCAATAAAATTGCATCTACAAGTAAACGCAGTAAGCTAAATTGATTATTCACAAAACACAAACACCTCTGTTATCTTAAAAAATCTAAAAAAAACAACGATGAGATCAGGTGTGGGCAATACAAAACTCTACCACTTGCGGTTCAAAAATAAACAACCGAGTCAACAGGCACTCAACATCAATTCCAAATGCAGAGGTCAGGAACCATTGTCTGACCGCGTGTTGGTAAAAAATGTTGATAACCACATGACCAGTATATCTAGACACTACGACTTTTTGAGCAGTAAGGATGCAAAGAGTTGGTGGAAATCATATCACACACCAACGTCCACGCTGATTTTAATGTAAGTACTTGTGTGATATACAGGTATTTGCTCTGAGTGTTTATGGGACCACAGTCCTCGTAGTCTCAATGCCTTAGATACAGGGAAGGATAAACGTAAGCGATGTTATATTGCTAGAGCTGTTGAAATGTCCTTACTGCTAACGCGTCAAATTATAAAGTTATATTGCTTGTTAATTCGCATAGTTCGTAATTTGATTAATAGTTTGGGAATTTAGAGACGAAGAAAAAATTGCATTTGAGTTTTTGATTTAGCGGTAGGTATTTTGAAGGCTTTTGTTATCATCAATTAAATTTTAACCCGAAGAGCGTGACGTTGAAGCTCATGACACTGAGCCTAAGGTTGGGATATTATTACCCGAATTAGTTACTTTGACTTTTATTACAATAAAAATAAATTTTTGGTACGTAATACGTTTTAGGTACGGCAAGCTGGTCAGAATGAGTCCAAACGCCATCAAACTACTGTTAGTCACTGACGAGTTCCGTTGTCTACCTTTCGCAAAATTTCATCTCGATTCAACAGTGGGAACTAGCTCAAATTTGAGTTGCAAGATTCCACCCGAACAAACATTCATACATTGCAAGTTATAAAAAAAGCTTGTAATAAACAGGGACGGTCTTACTGTTTAATAATTATAATAACGATCTCTCAGTAACCTTTCTATTGAGATGAATTACTAGATTTGTAGAATAAACTCTAGATGTAATCTCATAATTTGATCTCCGTTTGGACCCGATTTAACATCTTAAACATCCGTTTATTATAAATCTAGATTTAAACTAACGTCAAGGACTGGTAACCTGGAGTTAAGGTCAGTTCTGCACTGAATCTCAAATTAACAAAATTTGGGTTTAAGGCTTTTATATGCAACACGGCCATAATAATTATACCTCTGTAGATTACAATAACAAAACAAAAGGCGCTCGTTATACTGGTATAGTGAAATTTTAAAACGTATGTCAGAGGTTAAGCATTATCTTATGTTAATGCTTAGACGGTGTAAATCAATTACGAGGCTTGACCCGTGGGGGTCGCGGTTCGATTCCCGGCGCGGCTTTTACTGGAGATTAGGTAATGGATTGTTTTGTTACGAGGTTTCATCTATTGTTCAAGAATATTTGAGCTGCTTAATGATTTTGAAAATTTTAAATTTTTATCATAAATTAAGGAACAGAAAGCAATAGGTGGCTCAGTAGTTCAAATAATTTTACTGAAAATTGCAACACAATTTTTACTGGTTTTTTTTATAAAAAAAGATTTGAAATGTATTTATAACCTTCATTTAAATTTCTAAATCGATAGTCTCATTCTCATATTATTTGATAAAAGCTTAACTACCACTTCAAAAAATATGCAGCATCGATTTTAAAACCTCATTGGGAGATTAGATCAAATTCCAAAAATGTCAAATAAGTAAATTTATACATTTGTAGTAATTTTTAGACCATAACATAAATCTTTAAAAAGCTTTTCAAACCTATGTCATTAAATTTAACGCGATGACTTTAGATGGTGTAGGTACTAAGAATATAAGTATTGTGGGAATTTTTTTTTAAATTTCATGGAGCTTTATCTGTATAACGAACCCATCACTTTTGTTCAAGAAAGGCTAGCAGTATTTGTTAGAACCAAAGAGGGAAAAGCTAGGCAATTACGACCTCATCCGCCTCTAGATCTTCTATCAAGGGAGAATGAGTTCTACATTTCGTCGAACCTATACGTTGCAGTTGTTTGTCAAAACAGCTGTGACGCTTTATGGAGTTAGAATTACAAGGGTAAAAACTAAGGGATATTGCTTAAAGACTGCTATCAATAATTCATAATGATAACAACCAAATCCAAGGGTCTTCCAATGCATAGAGCAATCGAAGTTCGCAAACAAAAGCTACACAATACCCGAGCAACGTAGACTATAATTATTATACTGAATACATTTAGAATTCCTGTTAGAAATAAGAATTCCACGAGTGCAAAGGTATTCTCGAAAACTAAGGATGTTATTCCGAAAAACATTTCACTGATAGAAAGCTTTACTACTTCCATTTGGCGTAATAATAAGCTAAAGTAGTTATAGGTAAACCCATCAAAATTTTAATTAGAAACTACGACTTTTCCTTTCTCTATTATAAAGGCAAAAGCACAAGTGTTAAAATAACAAATCATTCAGCGACAAACATTGCATTAATACTACAGACACTCCAAACGGTGTATCAAGTTTAAAGACAATAAAACTGTGAGTAATTATTAACCAAGTGGATTCCAAAGGTTTTACACGGTATTCATAGCTTCTACCTAACTTTAATTGAGAAAACCTTAAGGTAACTCTGATCGAGGTGTGGCAAGGGCAGTTTAGATAATAGTTCTTTAAAAAAATTGTACGACAAACAACGTACAGCTTTGAACTCTTTGCCGTGGTTTCTGTATAATATTATAATTATCGAACACTTTACTTCTATTGATCACCTTGCTTTCTTGCATTTTTTAACGGCTATAGCAACTATTTAAAGTAATTTAAAAAAACAGGGTTTGCAAGCAGATATATCTGATTCCTCGAGTAAGGATTCCTCAATTCGAGTTAACTCAAAAACCGAAGTAATACGTTGTCAGGTATGCGGGAGTTTCGCGCATAGCAGTTAATTGTGAAAGTTCTTTAAACAAAAGACGGCAAACATCTGGACAATGAGGTGGTCTGGACAATTGTTGGACCACCGTAACGATTGCTTAGACGCTCGGACACACATGGAGTTTTCTTGTTTGATTAGCGTCGACAGTTGTTGTGTTTACCCTATGAACAAGCACACCATATTCAATGGAGCGTAGAAGAATGGAGGAGGTAACTGGCGGCGGTGCTAATTAATTTAGTTTTACATAGCTTAATGAGAAAAACGCATTCATTTTTCAGTCAACTTAGATTCAAAAGATAGCAACAAAAATTTATACAAAATAGAAACGAACAATACAGATGGAACAAAATCGGTGGCGGGTTTACTTCAACCTAATTAAGGTTGAATATCAGACTGACAGCTGATTTCTGAAACGTAAGTAAAAGTTTACTTTGACATCGGATTAAGTCTATTACCGTCCTTGTCATATATTTATTTCCACACAGAAACTACGATATACTTTATCTGCTGTCAAATTTAAGGAACGTTCCAGGAACTGACCGTAAAACAGTTTCAGCTACTGCTGCGCAATCCACTGACTGTAATCGACTTCTTTTTTAATTGACCGTGTAACGAGAGGAGTCTTCCACCTGATGGTAAGCGCTACGCCTGCCCATAACAGTTACAGTACCAATCAGAACTTTGCATTGCATAATCTTGCGCGGCACTACACTGCGCTCGTCACCCTGAGACATTGGCGCTAAAGTCTCATATGCCCAGTGATTTCGCTTGTTGAAGAGAATGTGCCTCCTCCATGTTCCCTCTCGGATCACGCCCTGTACTATGCTGAGTACCTGTCATGTATGCTTATTTCGTTTCGTAATTGAGACCGATTGTTAAGTACTCACTACATTGTCGAGTGAGTTTACTTCATTCACCGTTTGGAATATTTAATAGATATGGTTGGAATGCTCTCAGTTGGGCACGTTGGCAATGTTACCCGGTTGCTTAAAAATAGCCTAGTGGTATGTGGTAGGTGGTAGCCTAGTGGGGGAACGTCCGCTTTCCAAGCAGAAGGTCGTGAGTTCAAATCCCAGTGCAGGCACGTACCAATGTGTTTCTATAAAACATATGTATGTAATTATCACTCGCTTTTCGGTGAAGGAAGACATCGTGAGGAAACCCACATACCTACCCGAGAATTATTTCGGAGGTAGGTATGTGATCCACCAATCCGGATCTGGCCCCCGTGGTGGATTATGGCCTAATCCTCCTCACGAAAGTGAGGGGAGACCCGTGCCCAGCAGTGGGACGTTATGGGTTGTTGATTGATTGATTTGATTGCTTAAAAATGACGTGAATTGGCGTTCCTAAAAATGGGCGATACAAACACATTTTAGATTTGTACAAAGGATCTCACTGCTACTTTAGATCTTAACGATGCGGTAACTTTTACGGTAACATTATTTTATTATTTTATATTTATTACTAGAGGAAACTATTAGCCATTTCATTTTAAAAGTTCGTGAGAGAGATTAGCAAAAGTAAGGCCAGTTTTAGTGCTTGACCGACCGTCGGTGCGTCCCATCGGGCGCGCTGTCATTTGTATGAAAATTAAGCTATATACGCGTGCGTTCGGTCGGTCGAGCACTGTAACGACCTGTAAATTTTTAATACAAATGACAAGCGCGACCGACCTACGCACCGACGGTCGGTCGAGTACTGAAACCGGCCTAAACCTACAAGATTATACATTATTAGCCGTGCCCTGCCACGCTTCGCTGTGGCACATTCGCTCATATGTCACTGATGAAAAAAATAGATAAAAACAATCCTTGATGCGGATTATATATCATGCTAAAATTTCAGCTCGATCGGTGCAGAAATTTTTGAGTTTTTGAAGCGTACACAAACCAACATAACATTTTTATATATATAGATGATTATATGAGTTGGCTAAAACTCAGTATTAATCTCATGCTGTCGTCGCAGTGAGAAACAATAAATAGATCTCCTCATTCCATTCCAATCGTGCCCAGATCGATTCTTCATCGAAGATTGACGCGTGATGTTTCAATACGCATGGAAATTAATGATCTACAGAGACTGTAATGTTCTGTGTTAAAATGTTTTATAGTTTTCATGAGGTTGGGTTAATTGTTTTTGGTAACAACAATTACTGTAGTTGGGAAGGATAGGGATAAGGTATGGCTTTTATTTTGGAAAACTGAAAGTTAAATGGACGTATTTTACTCCCACGAGAAACATTATTTTAATATCATAAATAGCATTTTACAAATAAAATGAATTGACATAAAAATATTGCCGGTAAAATTCAATTGAGCAATTCTGCTAACTGGTGTAAGTAACTGAAAGATTTGGATATTTTACTTCTGAAATCAATAAATTGGTTTTAAATGGTTTTTTTATTGCATAAATTCTGGATAGTTTTGTAACCAAGTGAATTCAAGTGATACGTTAAGGTCCTCGTCATAAAATTCTTAGACAATCTATTAATAAAATGAAACCTCTTCAAAACAAATTCTATTGAAAGCAACCATACCTCGTTAGATACTATTAAAACTTGCCTAACAAAGAGCGAAATCACAATTGAAGAGTACCTACCTACTTATACCCAAACTAAACCTGGAACTATTAGTTATTCTGCGTCTAATCTAAGGAGAATAAAAATAAATTGTATTGTATACTCGACTAGCTTTTGACCGAGACTTCGTATGAAAGGAATATCGCGATAAGTGACGTCATATAGCTTGCGCTTCTGTTTTTTGGACCTTTAACAGCCAATTTCCAATAATTATATGGGTGCTAAATTGGAGGTTTTTTTTACTTACTTGACTGAGTGACGAGACGAGCAAGTCGTTCACCTGATGGTAAGCGCTACGCCTACCATCGGCTCTAAAGTCTTATATGCCTAGTGATTTCGCTGGAAACAGTGCCTTTCAACCCGAAAACAGTAAATTTTGCACACTACTGCTTGACGGATGAATATCTGGCACCTGGTGTAACGAAGAACAAAGTTCTCAAATATGAAAGCTCCAAATAATCTATTCACTTGATACAAAGAGATGGATCGTATACATATGTGACCACCTTGCACTTGTTTTTGCGTATGACCAAATAACACTGTGACTAAAATGCCCTAACCCTGCTGATCTAGTTCACTCTAAGGCCACTGCACATGGCTTCATGGGCTGCTGGCGATAGCAGACAGAGACTATGCGGGCAGTCAGCCTCAGTGTTGAAAGCAAAAACCAAAAAAGATAAACATTAGAGTACTTGACACGCCTAAAAATCGAACAAGAGTACTGGTCACTTGACCTTTGCAAAAGTAACCATTCTGTATTGTAGTACAACTAGTCTGAGTACGCTTCGAGTGCGCACTCGTAAAGTGTGGAGACGCTTGACCTGTTAGTTTTTCTTAGGTAAGACATGGGTGAGACTACATTTCAAAGCTAGCTCAAGTTACTAAAAACCTTTCCCAACCAAAAAAAACCATCCCTTCAACGGAAGCTGACTGCCTGGAGAAGTACAGATATTCATCCGCCAAGCAGTAGTGTGCAAACATTACTATGTTCCGGTTTGAAGGGCATTGTTTCCTGCGAAATTACTGGGCATATGAAACTTTAGGCCGATGTCTCAGGGTGACGAGCGCAGTGCAGTGCCGCGCAGGATTCTGCGATGCAGGGTTTTGGGTGGTGCTGTAACTGTTATGGGCAGCCGTAGCGCTTACCATCCAGTGGACGACTTGCTCATCACTTCACTGAGTCAAATAAAAAAAATATCTCATTCATTTTATCACTTTTAGCATTGCTTGATTTTAACTCCACCACGAACCAAAAGTTGCGAACTTCAGTTAGGTACTAACCTTGGTTACATACAAAGTTATTTATTCGTAGTTCGTAGTTTTTAAGTTATTTAGTTATTTATTCTCTAGCCGTCCGCATTGATAGAATCCTTATTCTAAAGTAGTTTTTAATGATTGTTATTTTAGTAAATTCTTGAATACAATCGGACTTTTTGTGGTTTTAATCTTACTTAATGTAAGAATAGATACATCCCGGATCAAAGATTCCATTCAATTCAGTGGAAAAAATGTATTGTACATTATTGTTAAGCTGATTAACTGTCTAGTGAATGGCAGCTGGTTGTAACTATTGATTAGGAAATAATAACCTGAGGTTAGGCCATAGTCAAGTGATTTACTGTAAATTAGGTTTATTTAGCACTTAAATTTAGGGTCGACTGTGAGTTCTGTAGTTAAATGATGGAATAGTAAAAATGAATGAGTAAGATAACTAAGAAAAGCGGTGGCAGCCTAGTGGGAGAACGTCCGCCTTCCAAGCAGAAGGTCGTGAGTTCAAATCCCAGTGCAGGCACGTACCAATGTGTTTCTTGTAAAAACATATGTACGTAATTATCACTGGCTTTTCGGTGAAAGAAAACATCGTAAGGAAACACACATACCTACCCGAGAATTATTTCGGAGGTAGGTATGTGATCTACCAATCCGGATCTGGCCCCCTTGGTGGATTATGGCCTAATCCTCCTCACGAAAGTGAGGGGAGACCCGTGCCCAGCAGTGGGACGTTATGGGTTGTTGATGAAGATAACTATTGTTAAATGTATATTTTAATTCCATTTTAAACTAACTATGAATCAATAAGTAGATCTTTAGTTGCGAGGTGCTAGTTTATTTTTAATTTTCTCAAAATAAAAATAATCTCTACTGGTTTCTAGCATTAGCAAATCAGCAGTAAGTGTAGTATCATTAAATCCCATTGAGATAGTAACAGGGCCACTGATCAAACCCATGATTTGCTAATCACAACATTGACTTGTAGAATCGCCGATGGTACTCTAATCTTGACCACAGTATAAACAAAAAAGTAATTTATCTTCATAGAAACATGAAACGCACACATACATACATTGGAGACATTGGTTAGATGCGACTTCTTAAACTGTATGGCTGCTAGGTTCAGCTATGGTATTCTACTATTATCTTAGTTTTTTTTATTATTACTTTTTTTTTTGTATTTTTCGCAGCAAACAAGTAACAAGCTTCGATATGCGAAATTTTTTTAATGGTGTTTAGAATCATACGTAATTTAGTACCGTAGCTATGGTACACTATATTCGATCCAAATAAAATAAATTAAAATATAGCAAGCACACAAGGAAAACCATTATGACAGATGCAACCTTAGATGCCTAAGTAATTGTTCTTGTGCGTGGTGTATGACATGCGTATTGGCGTACAGGCGCGCACACATAATAGGTACCACCTACTTAAAAGTCGCGTCTAGTTGGTACCGTTGTTTGAAGATAACTTACTTTACTGTTTCCACTATGGCTTGACTGTCAGAATACAGATTACATCTCCGTTCTAATGCTAGACCAATAAATATTGTAATCACAACAATCAATTAGTTAGATTGCGATGGATTGGCGTATCTACCACACTTTCAGATTGTGCTTTAGAGTTATAAATAGCGAGATCGTACAGTATTAAAAAAAATAAGTCAAAAAATTCATGTAAATAGTTGGGTAAGAAAGGTTCTCGAGTGGCGACCACGGACCGGAAGCCGTGGCGTAGGACGGCCCTCACGAGGTGGACCGACGACCTGCGAGGAGCCGCTGAATGCAAACAGCTAGCAACCGCTCATTGTGGAGTTCATTGGAGAAGACCTATGTTCAGCTATGGATGCAATCCGGTTAATGATGATGATGATGATGATGAATCTAAATAAGCTGGCAACATTATTTTGTTGAATCTACAAGTTATTGAACGGCAAACGTTGACCGTTGATCGCTCTTTGTTCATAATTTTGGTGTTTCCATCAAGTATACAGAGAGTGCCAAACTTAAAAAAAAAATGACAATAAAGTTTTAAATACTGTTTGTGGTATAAAAAAAGATAAATTTAAAAATATGTATTGTTGAGGTTTCATTGCAATTGTTTTCTATCTAAATTATTATTATGTTCTGTAAATAAATTTCAACGAATAAAAAAGGTTTTAAAAGCAAGTAAACTAATAATCTTACTTTTTATTTCAGGTAATCATCAAAGGCTCAATCAACATATCTAGTAACAACTTCATGGTTAACAAAGAATGGTCATGACCATTATAAATGAGATAAAAGGTAAAATATTTTTTTCCTAGTTCAAAGTCATGTTCCTTAAATACAGGGAATCCTAGATACGTTTAGTTGCTCGGTATCTACGTACGTTCGGATTGTCCGGGGCAGGATGGTGACTGCTAGCGCGACCCCATCTTGTCCCACCTAGGGGGACTGATCGCGGGGGGTTCAGTGGGTTCGAGTCCCACACATCCCCCTCCGTCAACCCCGTGGCGGAGGGCTCAGTGTGACGTCAGTTCCCCTCTCAAAAAAAACACATGCAAGTTTAATAACAATAAAAGCCCATTCTACACCTACCTAGCTCTACATTGATTAAACAAAAAACGGGTTATCTAATAGGTTCGCAACTCTCGATTGTTTTGCGCTTGCGCAACCGGCAGAGTCCACTTTCTTGATTGAGTGGTGTGGGTGATGTGAGGACTAGCCACGACGTGTGGCTTTACCTGCGTTATAAAATAAAATAGTAGCTTGCCCCGTTAAAAGCACAGTTTTTTTTTATTCACTGTATGACCAGACGAGCTAATCGTTCACCTGATGCTAAGCGCTACGCCTGCCCATAACAGTTACAGTGCCACCCAGAACTTTGCATTGCATAATCCTGCGCGGCATTGCACTGCGCTCGTCACTCGGAGACATCGGCTCTAAAGACTCATGTGGCCACTAATTTTGCTGGAAACAGTGCCCTTCAAACCGGAACGCAGTAATGTTTGCACACTACTTCTTGGCGGATGAACATCTGGCAAAGTGGTACTTCCCCAGGCGGTCTCTTGCAGAAGAGACCTTCCACTACAGTACGTTCTAGCACACAAGTTGTGTCTATCAAAACATAACCCCAATACACTGTAGTGCCCACCAGGGTTCCATGTTGTAAGATTTTTAATGGTTTTTTAAGACCTAACAATGTAAGTACATGTGGAAACAGAACAATTAATGAAAAAAAAATACAGTTGAATTGAGAACCTCCTCCTTTTTTGAAGTCGGTTAATGACTGTGAAGGTGGACTTCCATGCATCGCGGCTCACGCTATTGACGCGCGTGACAGATGCGTCCGACAATACAAATGTGTCGCGCCCGGAAGCCATGTGAGCAGCGACGCATGGAATTTTTCGTATACCCGCAAACTCGTTTACGTTAATTTTCTTCGAGAGTAGGACAGTTTCAACAGTTCCAACTCCCACAGAACTGACTTAAGATGTATTTGAGACTTGAGTGTTTGACTGGTACAAGCGCACTATTTTTGTCTACTTGCAATAAATTATTTGAATTTTGAGTGACTCAGATCAAGTCACACGACATTATTTTTTATATTGCAGTATTTTTGCTTAATTATGAACAGCGGTAATAAAAAATAATCACTCAATTTTAACACCACACCCGATTCTTCGTTATAAACATTTTGAATTCCTCGATATTTCGTAAGATAGTGTATAAAATCATAAATACTAGTGCTAACGCTAGAAATGTTGCTCTACCTACTACATTTATTACTAAAATAAATAATATATTGTGAGAACTCAATAGTTGTTTTAAATGTCTCGAATGTGAAACGGCGTGACCGAATTCAGAACAAAAACTAAACCAAATTTTTGCATATTATTTAACAAAATATAATAGAATACAAAAGGTTTTATTGCCAACAGTGTATTCCAGTACATAGAATAATAATTATAGAGCATTTTTATTTTACTTTTAAAGTATTAATCGTGAAATAGCATAGTTAAGTCATAAATTAAGTCTAAACACAAAAAAAACGCATAATATGTAATGATGATAATGAATGACGATAAAAAAACTAATTATTATAATCTAAAACAGAATACTATTAGCTTAATTATTTATTATTAACTAAGTTAGTGATTTTTACCAATTATGTTGCTACAAACTGAACTCAAACACAACTTGACAGCTCTAAACTTATTGCCATCTCTTTCGTTTTCATATGGTTGGAAAGTGACAAGAACTCATTTGACAGGACTACATTTAGACTGGTTTGTAACAACTGAAATGACCCTAATTTTATTTATTTAAATATCAAGCATATACAATATGTACCACTTATATTTGTAATTTCCTATAAGTTACTGAACACTTCTTTCAAGTTGTTTCTTTTTTGCTTCAGTCCAACCGCAGCGAGACGTGCTATGGAGTAACGCAATTACATCAATTATAATTTTATACAATACTCAAACCAAATTATTCGATACATTCGACTCCATTCGATTATAGTATCGATTGCGATAATATTCGAGCTGTCTCATTAAATTTATTGCCTTGCAATGTTTAGACTGCTAATGTGGGAATAAGTTACATTTAGTGCTAATTATATGACGATTAATAAAGCGAACGAGTGTGTAATTTTAAATTGATTACATGTGTAATCGGGTGATCTCAAAACACTTGCTAAATGTATTTAGTTGCAAAACGAACTCTGGCTATTATGTGGACGCTAATAAAAACATTAAAATGTTGCTCCAAGAAAATAAATTTTATTTTTTTATGTACCAAATTTTACGCTGCAAAGACTTTGCTGCTTTTTGTACGAAAACTTTTATAATTATTAAAAAATATTAAATAAAATTGTTTACTATCACTAAAAAGTTAGTTAGAAACCAGGCAAATGAAAAAGAAAATATTAAAAATTAAAACATTTCTCAAACCACTTCCAAATCTTATTCTGTATTAAAAGTTACAATAAAATAATAATTATTGTGCTATTAGCTAGTCTATGAATCGAGTAAGAGTATTGAGTCGAACCAACTTAAAAAAATAAATTCCCTTCGACTATTTAACTTATATTGAAACGTCAATAAGTACATTAATATAGTAAAACAATTAATCTTAACCAAGATAACAATCCCCGTTTTAATTTATTCACAAGTTATAAAAGTACAATCGATCAGTTCGGCGCCTCTACACAAGTATGATGATCGATTGGTTGTCGCCTCGGACTCGAATTGACGGGTATCGATAATTAATCGAGTCGGACTGATGCGGGCACAATCGAACTGCTTTATAATTGTTTCGGGGACTGACCTATTTCGATTATCGATATGAATATTCATGAATATTCGAAATGTATAGAAAGAAAATTAAAAAAAAAGTCATAAGTCATAAGGTGATCTGTGACTTAAATAAGATTAGCAAATTTAATCGTTTCACTTATTCGAGTTAAATTATACGATTTTAATATTAGCATAGCGATTTATTTATTTAATTTCAACTAACAACGATATCATGACAGTTTTTAACTTAATGCGATAACGCAGTAACATTTACTTATCAGTACTTACTAACCTGTGCTATGACATAAATCACTTAAAACTAACTTTGTGAATTCATACAGAGCACTATCCATAATATAATTATGTTTTATTATAATATTATACTTTATCTTTTATTTATTTATATTTTTAATTTGATAATAGCTCCAATTTGCAGTACAGGAAACTCGTTCTATCGAAAAGCTTTTCAATTAGGTAGATCAGTTTGACTATAAAACTCGTGTTTTATTCCAATGTTTATTTAATTAAAATCATCGAGATAACAAGGATCAATTTCAATATTCATATTTCTATAGAATGGATGTAAAACTAACAACATGGCAAGATTAAAACCAATATCTATAAGTTGTCTGTGGAACCCAGACAATAATAAATTAGAACATATCGACACAGAACTTCCTGCGATTATCAAACTCGTTTAAGCAAAATCGTAAAATATCAACTAGTCAACTTTCTAAGCTCTTATAACTCCAACACCTGTGCTCAACCTACATTACTACACGAGTTACAACAATAATGTAACATTAAATCGCACCATTCCATGCTTCAAACAGATGTAGTACGTAAATCAATTTTTCGCAACAATGGTGAACATTCTCAAGACACTTAACCAAACCGCCAACTCCAGTCACGCCGTTAGCAACCTTACATTTTAAACTTTAAGAATCAAACTTCTTTATAATGAAATAGGTAGTAACGACGTTGTGTTCAACAGGAAATGTAACAATGTGCACTTGCGTCCACTCGCAAAGCTTAAATGCTTGCGCCAGATCCGAAGTGTAAAGGAAACTGTTGAGCCGAGAGTAAATTGTTTGATTTGTCGTTTGATATTTCGAAATGGGGATCGGATAGCGATTGAACAATGGTACGTAGATATCGCGGTAGAAATTACAACAGCAATAAATACATTAGACATGGCAAACAAAACTAAAAAACTAAAACTTTTGAATGATGTGAGAGAATCGATAGTGAATGTGTCACTTATAAAATGTTACATAATTTGAGATGAAGTTAGCTATTTTACTCGCGCATATTAATAGCTTAATATATACAGAAGATTAAATCATACCTTTCACGATAGCGTAGATTTATATCCGTATAAAGTTAGGTGGTAAGCTTTCGATGCATTCACACGGAATTATAAATGATCAACGGACTAATGATGGGAGCATCTAAAAAAATACACGGAATTTGATGTTCACTGACTCATCTCCAAAGTGACACTTTATTCCAATCATTTAGGTAAAAATTAAGCCGTGTTTCTTACGCGTATTTTGGTCTAAACATTACACATAAAGCACCAAACAAAATATTTTTTTTTGTATTTTTTTTTAAATTTAGATTTTTTCATAACAAACAAGACATGTTGTCAAAATTTACAATGTTTTATGTAGCTCAGGAGACACTTTAAATAATAATATTGTACATAATTAAAAATTTAACAACAATATTTAAAACACTACAATACAGCAACAACACAACAACAACAATTAATACAATTACAACAAAACCAACAATTAAAAAGCAATAATTATCATCTCAATTCTCACTTCCGTGTAATAAACCACTTTCAACGTTCATTATCACCCAAATAATTTGTAGCCAAGCGTTGAAAGTTTTTTATATCAATTTTATATTTAAGTTTATTGATAAAGTACTATCTTAAGTATACGATGGAGCCATTGACAAATGTCTCCAAGTTGGTAATAACACTGGTTCTCACGAAAACTTGACTATAATTTAACTCGTTTAACATTGGTTAGGAAATCATTTAGACTATGTATAAAAACAATTAAATAGAGATTATGCAAATCACTGTGCTGATTTCTATTCCACTGTCAGTTTGAAGTGTATATTTAGGTTAGGTGCTGCGGATGACCCTAGTTACTAAACTGTATCTATAAATTTTCTTCATTGACTTTTTGCAAGGTGAGATGACATTTAGCTAGTGAATTTTCGGGGTACAAATAAAGTGACTGTGTGTATATTGTATTAGAATGTTACTTTTACAATTAATGAATTTTCATTTCTATTGCACCTATAATTACTGGACTATTTAGATTGCAAAATTAACAAATATTTAATTGTAAATTCTTATACTTATCGGGAAATAAATAATGTTAAAATATAACTAATACATAAAACGTTGCTTGTAAAAATTAGTTTATTTTGAAATTGCTCTTTCATCTGTACGAATTTCTTAAGTAATCAAATTGTCCACGTATCCTATACTAACGCGGTCACCACATACACATACACACAGTGCTTCAGCCTTGACACAAAATTACTAGTAATCATGGTTTATTCATTTATCATCTAGTTCTGCTATCATTACGTGACCGTTCACTTTCATGACTCTTTGTATTCTCCTGCTCCTTTGTGAAGTATTAATTTTGCCATTGTTTCAGTCAAAATGTAACGTAACACGGATTTTACACATCATCATACGTAGAACATGAGCAAATTTGTTACAAGGTCATGTTACGTTACAGATTTGTGTGTAAGGCCGCTCCCTCGTTGATCTATTGAATGTCGATATGCTTAGATAATATTGTGGTGACGGCGTTTCAAACGCAATAGCACCTAGCAATTAAGGAAAAAATCACAGCTTTATCATTATTATGTAAATTAGGGAATTGTTATCCGGGCCCCCATGGTGGAACATGGCCTATAACTCCTCACGAATGTGAAGGGAGACCCGTGATTATCAGTGGGCCGATACAGGATGATGATGACAATTTAGGCAGATGAGTTTGAGGTGGTGATTGCTCAGTTGATTCCGTCTTGGAATCGCAAGCCGCAGGACGTAGGATCGTATCCAGCTGACTGCAAAAATTAGCTTGAGCTTTCCATGAAGGAATACATCGTTAAAAACCTTTGTTGTCGAGTACTGTAGTGTCCGCCTGTCTAACTACCACCACTCCTAAGAAGAATATCTGTTACCAAACCCCCCATTGGAGTGTTTCGGCAGCTGTCCTTTAGAATCAATGCTATTTTAGGTGTACCATCTTTGACCGCATCGTCAATTAACAGGTGCGACAGAGATCAAATGCCTAGCATACAAATTATTCAAAAAATGACACCTAGATAGGTATCATCCAAGTGGGTCGGTCTAGGAAGGTTCCAAGGTGGAAAATTTCATAAGCAATTTATTTATTCATCGACAGCTATGCAAGATATACACGACCATCTGACGCTCTTCTTCATCAAGAAAAATAAAGCCATCATCGTTTCAACAGTTTTCCCTGTCCGGTCGGCTAATAAAAAGGTTGACAAAGGATATTGTATGGAGAGTCTCTATTGTTGTTTGTTTTTAGCCTACCGCGACGCATCGCGGTGACAAGTTGTTGACTTGGGCGGAGGCGTTCGTGCGGAAGATGCTCTGCTTCATTAAAATCACAATTCGTTGGTAAAAAATATGATATCTCTATTCTAGCTAAATTCGACAGTAATTTTCAAATTACGTACATACCAAATTAATCTGTAATTTCTTTGAGAATAACTCTTAGTTGCGATCTAAAAGTTGAAACGTTTCACTTAATTCCAGGGTCAATTTCTCATCTGTGATTATGGTTTTCCTCTCTAAAGTTCAATAATCTCAAAAGTAAAGTATTCATGAGCATTCATTTATAATTAAACAGTAACTTCAAGATCTCGACCCACAATGGTCGCAAATATCAAAGTAAATGCATCATCTATCAAACAGAACAGTCACAAACTGGAACTCGATGTATTATAATAGATCCAGATAGATACAATGTCTCGTACTAGTTCCATAACTGATACGGCATGTACATAGTAAAAACAAAACAGTAAGATATCTTTCAGAACGGTAACAAACGGTCAAAGCGCCTGTACGCACACACGGACAACGGTTCTTCTAGCGCCTGTAGCTACGTCGCGCCGCCAGTCATAATCATTGTCCATGTGCGCCTGCTGTATGCAAGCGTAGAGGCACGCACACGTAGAGCCGCGCACACGTAGAGCCGCGTTTTGTACCGATCTTACTTTTCTGTTTCCACTGTGGTATGTAGCTCTGTCAATTGGTGGTCGTGTTTATTTAAACATGATTTGCTTGATCTGGAAGCTGGGCTGGATCTAATCAGGCGATTAACATTAAATCTTGCATTGAATGGTTTGATTGGTGTGGCGAGTTGGGAAACTCGAGCTAAGTAGCAGCTTAAAAAGGCTAGGTGATAATTGTGTAAATACTTATTTGGTTGTTGGTTTTATAAATTGCAATACGTGTTTTAGTGATCGGAATAAAAAAAATATTTGGAAATTTCGCTAATTAAATAATCCTACTTGATTTCATAATACATCCATGTGTTATACACTAACTGCGTCCAGCGGTCTTATCCGCATCGACTTTTATTCCGCAGGATAACAAGGTGTTTGATGGAATTCGAGCAAAAGCTTGTATTCGCATAATAGCTAAATTCTGCCTTAATCTACATATTTTTTCATAATATATGCAGTTTTTGCTTTTAAGTTTGTTAATGTTATTTTCTTTTACAAAAGTAGAGCAACATCCGGCTCACATCACAGCTATAGAGAACAATAGGAACTTTAGTGGGCAAGGCAACGACACAAGATTGCATTTTGAAATATTCACAAACTCATTCCGCGCCCGTCTGTCTGCCCATAACCGTATTACAAACGTTAACAATACCCCTCTTTTCCTCAATAACAACCTTAGAACGTTTAGCATAAGACTCACGTAGAAATAACTTTAAAAAAGTTTAGAAATGTCGTCAAAAGTAGGCTTTTACCACAGAAAAGAAACAGTAAGTCTTATTAACACTATTGATGAAAGGCGTGAATTGCATGAATAGTATGAAGCAGATTGGTTTATTCTCGCTAAATCTAATTAATCAGAGAAAATTCAGAGATATATCTTATTAGATTGTGGTAAAACGTCCAATATGGGCAAAAAGTTAGCACAAGGAATCATCTTCCGATCAATTGGTTTGAAGGCGTCCTGCATCCAGTCGTCAAAAAACATATATTCATGATAGTTCATGTTAATATTTCATGTTTTTTTTTTAATACGATTTGGTATCCCATTATTTTCTTCGTTACTTGTGGTAATAAATTGTAATAATAATATTAACATTATAATATCACAACATGGAGCACAGTGAGTATGTTATAAATCTGTGTAAATTGCATACTTGTGTGAGTAAATCTCATTATGATGATTCAAACTTTCTCCACTGCATATGCACTGTGAATCGACATTCTACAGAAAGAATAAAGCTTTATTGCTATTGTTATTAGGGTCACTTTTATATGCTTAAGGTTATCATATGTTTGTTTACGAGTTAAAAATGTATTTATGCATAGAATGTGACCTTAAGAGGTCGTGACCCGTGAGAAATTGATTTTCAACCGTTCCGCTCAAGATAAGTATTAATTTGTCCAGTAATTTACAATAAAAACACGTACGAACTTTTCCAATTGATAAAATAAATGAACTCAGTTTTATTTAAACATAATGATGTATTGGAAAACAATTTAAATTTTGAGAGGTAGCTGAGCTGTTTTAATTTGTAATTTTTTATCACATCACGGATACAATATTAATTGTTATATTAAAGAAAGTGGCGATAAATTTTATCTTATTTAAATGACGCGCTAAAGCATTAGGTACTGGATTAAATGGCAAAGGCTGCCATCTATATATTTAAAAATATTATGTTGGTTTGTGTACGCTTCAAAAACTCAAAAAGTTCTGCACCGATCGAGCTGAAATTTTATCATGATATATAATCCGCATCGAGGATTGTTTTTATCTATTTTTTTCATCGGTGACATATCAGCGAATGTGCGAATGTGTCACAGCGAAGCGTGGCTGGGTACAGTTAGTATTCTATAACTATTTATTGTATTATTAATAAAAGAAAACCGCCGCTAGCTTATCTGTTGCCGAGTGGGAATCAGGTTTATGGTTAAAAAGTGTCTCCCTTTACAACAATAGTTTTTGAATTATATAGGAACGAGACTTTAAAACACTGGAACATTCGTGTATTCATCAGCGTTCCACATTGCAACAGGACAACAGACAAGCATAACTCTCCACTGCAGTTTTAATCATTAGTCAGATGAGCTTTCACTTCCACTGAAACTAGAGGAAGGAAAAGAAATTCCACTTTGCGTAACTTTAACACTTGAACTGCTGAGGCGTTTTGCTTGTCTAGCCACGGGTGCGGCTCTGTACGCGCTATAGTGTTTTCCCATACAACAAACTCAACAGTTGTGCTCGTGGCAAGTTATGAAAAACACGACAGTTGTGTTCTCAGCACTGAACATGTTAAGCGCTTACGCAGCGCACGCAACAAAAGCTCTTAAAAGCAAATGTTTTTTCCCGTTTTTGCCACATTATTCAGTGATGTTCCGCTCCTATTAGTCGTAACGTGACGTTGTATAGCCTATAACCTTTTTCGATAAATAGACTATTGAACACAAAAATAATTGATCAATTCAAACCAGTAGTTCTTGAGATTAGCGCGTTCAACCAAACAAACTCTTCGACTTTATTATATTAGTATTGATTAAGGTAGTATACCTGATGGAATTACTCTGATTCCATTGATAATGGTAAACTTTTTATTTGTAATTTTGAGTATGTGTAAACCAAATGGGCAGTGGTGGTGGATTATGGCCTAACCCTCCTCCCGAAAGTGAGGGGAGACCGGTGCCCAGCAGTGGGACGGTATGGGTTGATGATGATGATGATGAGTCTGAGCAAAATGAGACTTAATACGTTTAACGTTACAATACCTATCTGTAGTCGAAGAGTCCCTGGTGGTGGGATGCTGCTTGCTTAGACGCCCTTGCGTCCCGTCTCTTCTTTCAGGTACCAAAAGTAAGCTTAATTAAGACTGTCAGCTTTACTAGTATTTAGGTATAACAGCGAAGGAATAGAACACCTTCCCAAGGTATCTATAATCTGGAAGTTTACATGTTGAAATTGAATAGGTATCTTTTAGGCAAGCCTGTTCCACCGTCGGCCGCGTCGTCGCTTACCACCAGGTGAGACTGCGGTCAAATGCTTGTCTATTCTTACACGTCTTACAATCAGTACACGTTACACGGTACACGTCTTACGTCTTACGTCGTCTTGAGACTTGAGATACATTCAATACTTTTTACTACCCAGTGTATCGTCAAGAAATTACATTTTTATTATACCGTTACTATTATTAAAAGTAAAGATGAATTTAACTCGCGTATCAATAAATATTTTGCGTCTATTTTAATCACTTGTACAATTTATTGCTCGCTCGTTGGGTAAACGGTAAAAATTACAATAATTCATCTGTCGCAGAGACTTTTATTACCAATACAATATAGAAATATATATAGCTGTATAAATAATACCTGTGGTTGTTAGAAATATTGAAACAAATGACGGTAATAATTCCATTTGCCATTGACAATAAAACGGGAAACAATAAATATGGCATTGACAATACAATAGTTTTAAGAATAAAATGATGACTATTAAAAGGTTAAAAATATCTGAGAAATTATAATAGAAAACTAATTGATGTAATACTTATTGTCAGCGGCTCTGTTTGGATAAAAATTATGTTCAACTAAATAGTACATATTCGTATAGTAAATTTCGCATTCCATAACATATTGATATAAATTATACATTTAATAAGGTATCTAAGAAAAATATGTAAGCTAACTTTGACACCTAATTAAGTCTATTTCTGTCTCCGTCATTTGTTCTGTACCTGACAAAGATAGCCATAGACCAATCTGTTATCAAAATTAACAAACTTTCTAGATAAACACGTAGGTAAGGTAGATTTATTGAAAATTTCTATTACTTCTCTAAATTAACTTGTATAAAAATTGAACAAGTGATTTTAAGTTATTAATAAACAGACATACAGCTGTTGACTTAAATATATATATATATAGAGATGAGGTCACGTCTCATGTGCTAAAAGAAATAAGCTTTCAACTTATTCGCAACGTCAACTTTTTTATGATAGTAGGTATCTTTAAGTAATTGTGAGAAGCTGTCTAGTGGTTAGTTCCACATCTTGTTGCTAGGCAAAGCTGAAACCAAAAAAGGTGGCAAAAAAAACTTTGTCTACAATGACGCTGATGATTAATTAGTTACTAAACAACTAAATAAATTAAAAAAAACGTGTCACAATTACATAAATAAATCCAGACCCCCTAACTAGGATTTTCTGAATCAGGAACTACGAGGACCGTGGTTCTACAAACACCCCGATTCAGAGAAAATACTTATGGTTCACTCAAAGTTTTACCCTGTGTGGGAATCAAATCTACAACTTCACGCTTCGCAGTCAGCTTATCACCCACTATGCCACGGAAAAAAGACCAAATAAATGTAATTTTATAAAAAAAATGTGTGATTAAAGTGTAAAATACAATATAACATAATTAATGCAATATTTTGAACACAAATAATATTGAGTTTAAAAGGCAAACGAAAAAAAAACCTCTTAATTAATCCAATGACAACTCCATTCCTTTATTAAAGCAACCATTCCTTTATTTTCGATACAGACAAATAAAATATTCATTTCCTAGATTACTTTTGAAATAATAATATTAAACATGCAAGAAACATCCTTAATGAGCCATTTACATCCATATTGGATTTCTTACAGCCAAACACACCATACCTCATTCCATACATAACCATAAAGTTCATACGATTTGTACGACCCTGTCAACTAAAGTATATGAGAAAATTGTTTAATTAAAGACCCCCTCAGGATTATATTTACCATTCATTTGTTTAGAAATCTAATAATCGACCATTTATAGTAGAACTATGAGAACTTCAACAATTAACGGATTTTAAAGCTGTTTTCTTCGGATGTTGATGCCCGTAAAGCTCTTGTTATTACGGTCTTAATGCTTATTCATCAAATTTGTATGGTTTTTTTGTAATTTGTCGGGTTTCTCACATGAAGTGTAGTGTCAACGGGTGGTGATAGTAAAAACAAATATTAAAATATGTAAATACGGTCATGTTGTGTATATAAACTCGAATAATCGCCGTTTAATCGATTAAAATCGTTTAAGATGCTATCAAAATGTTTTAACTGATTTTTTTTCTCTTAATTATCTTACGTTTCTAAATAATGATTATGGCCGTTCGTTATTTTATAATAATATCATAAAAGTAGTATTTTTTCGTGTATCTTCTATTAATATGAGTTTCTCTACATTAGCAAGTTACAGTTAAATTGGCAATTAGTATAAAACTAAGCAATTTATTAAATAATTAAAAACCGAAAATTGTGGTTAAGTCGTAAAAATTGCATTCCAAAAATGACGCCTTCAAAGTTTATAACAAAAATTATTTTTATTGATAAATTCCCGAAAGTAACTCACATAAGTAATATTATAAACATATATATATATTATTATTATATTATTATTTTGTTTCTGGTGTACAATAAAGAGTTTTCTATTCTATTCTATTCTATAAACGTTTAATGTCAATGATAGAAGATCCCTGTAATGCTTACACCTAGGGCCGGTTTTAGTGCTCGACCGACCGTCGTCGTTGCGTACGTCGGTCGCGCTTGTCATTTGTATGAAAATTGACTAGTCGTGACTGTGCTCTACCGACCGCACGCACTCGTATATTGCTTAATTTCCATACAAATGACAAGCGTGACCGACGTTCGCACTGACGGTCGGTCGAGCACTAAAACCGGCCTAAAAACATCATCCGGAAACCAACTGCTTGAACAACTTAAAAATTCAATGAAATTTCAGACAGTAAATGCTTCTGATAAAAAACCAAGTGCTTCTAATTTTCACTCATCTCCAATCGTGTCAGTCATCCACCAAATCATTTAATAACTAGTCAAAAACGAAAATCTACAATACGAGATTGGTCTGTGTCTGTTCAACCCTCCACCCCAAAATAATAGCTTTTAAAACCGGAAAAGGTGCGAACGCCAGCAACCGGAAGGGCGTCCAGACAGGAAATAGATTTTTGAAACATGTCAGTGTTGTCATTGCTGGAAAAATTGGATGTGTAATAGTTGATTTACACAGTTGGTTAAACATCGAGTGGAAATTTGCTTACTACTTCACTGTCTAATTTCCGTCTTAAAAACTTTAAGGACTTAACTCGCCAGTTGCGTAAGTTAACTCGCTGCTTAACTAAATACTGTTTAAATCAGATTTTGTGTTTATTAAGTGTTTTCTGGTCGCTTATATTTTGTTTGTTATTTTGCTAATGTATTAGTACTTGTAATAATAAGTTATAGAGTAATTGTCCAGTGCACTGTATGAAAATATTATTTATTTATTTATTCTTTAGCACACAAATGGAGTACAAGGAGTATTATTTTGTTATTATATCTAATTAAATAATTCAAAAGCTGTGAGATGGAAAAAAATAAACATCACCGTCTTTTAAAAGTATTTAAATAGTTTATAATATACATGTTTCATTATTTTGGAAGAAGTAAACGCCCTTTCAACGATAAATCACTCTCGATTAACGACATTATTAACTCAGCAACCTTTTAATTACCAAAAATAATTAAACAAAGTTATCTTTTATTTCAATTAGTTTTTAACCTTTACATAATAACTATCTACGAGTACAGTAGGTATAATATTTAACAAGCAGGGATGTAAGCAGGACTAACGTCGGGGCTACAATCTGCATTTTTTTTAAACTAGGGTTGTTAGGGGCTAGCTGGACAGTGGTAGTTAGATCCTCGTAGACTTATGAATAATCGTTGGTGTAATCTTCCAAAAATACTGACATCTAAATTTAATAACATCATCATCATTGAATTCAACCCATATCAGCCCACTGCTGAACACGGGTCTCATTTTGTAAGAACTAGCTATTTGATTTCCTGTTATTATCGCCCCTAAGTTTTGATCCTGGTTACTTCCCTGCTACGTAAACACAAAGTTCCGCACCGGTATTTCTACATATATGGCGTGAAATTTTTATGACTTTTGAAAGAAACAAAACGAATTGCTTAATTCTCGACAGAAGGTGCCGAAAAGATACTCTTGCCTTTAATTTACTACGTCATTTAGGTTAAGGGGTATTGTAAAATTTTATTGTTACGCAGTAATGATTTTTAATGGCTCCGGGACGTATGGTCGGGGTTTTCGAAATTCCAGTTCCGTTGTTTTCTTAACTTTTTTCGACTTGGATTGAGTAATTTTAATGTTTATGGTAAATGATTTTACAGTTGGTTTCGTGGACCGTTGGGTTCAGAAATTAATTCCTATTAATATTCTGCTTCAATCCTACTTTTTATCCTACTATTATTATAAATGGGAAAGTTTGTGAGGATGGATGGATAGATGGATAAATGTTTGTTAGTCTTTCACGCAAAAACTACTGAGCGGATTTGGATGAAATTTGGCACACAGATATTTTATTATCTGGATTTATACATAAGATACTTTTTATCCCGTAAAAATTAACCGTACCCATGGGATAATACAAAACGCAGGGAAGCCGCAGGGTTTAGAAATTACACTTTTCACGTGACTAAGGGCCTGAGATAGTGGTGAAATGCTAGCCTATATAGTAAGTATAAAGAAACTGACTTGGCAATTCAATTACCTAACAGATAATTACATTTTCATTTCGTTAACATGTTTAAAGGTTCCGGTTTTAAATTTCGCAACGAATTAATGGCTTAAAATTTATTGATAGACAGAATAATACAAAGGTGCTGTAACTTAAGTCTTAAGTACGCTCAGAGATTAAGCAGAGCTATAATAAAACTATCACAAAGAGCTTTACAACGATTCGTTTTCTATCTTATTCCAAATCCCGGATCAACCCGAGGTGTGATCTCAACCCGTTTTTAACACATTAATGCTTTTGCCCGCGGCTACGCACGTGTGCTGGCGATCCGTTAATAAGATTTTATGACGATTAGAAAATTGAATTTAATAAGTTACGGTAGGCCGGTGGTAATAAAGATTATTTTTTTATTGCTAAGTGGTTGTTTGGATAGATTGTAAAGTTCTGGACACACCTAAGCGGAAAGCGCGGCGTGGAAGCGAAAGCAACTAGCGCTTTGGAGTGGTTTTTATTCTTTTTTTAATTTTACTGTGTGACGAGACGAGCAAGTCGTTTACCCGATGGTAAGCGCTGGGCCTGCCTATAACAGTTACAGTGCCACCCAGAACTTTGCTTCGCATAATCCTGCGCGGCACTGCACTGCGCTCGACACCCTGAGACATCGGCTCTAAAGTATTAGAAAGAATTAAATTACAGGAAAATTACGGCAGTCGGCTTTTATATATTTTTTTACTGATTTTACATAAAACAGTAGTGAGATGAATTAAGAAGTAACAGCGAAATGGCGCGCAGTAACGCTTCTATCGCGCTGCAGTCGCTCCTTTGTATCGCGGTCGTACGGGTCGTTCAGGTGTGACCAGACCTTAATGGTGGAAAGTGGAAGCGGAAGGTGGTAATGCATGCAAATGCGTTGATGGTATAAGTTCTGGGGTCTTTATTTATCTTGTTTCAAATGAGGCTGTATACTAAACTTGATTTAAAATAGCTTTGTCTGAACAGCACGCGCGTAATATAAAAAGATTAACTTTATTGCAACGTTATGTTTAATGTTTATAAAAACTGTTTTGCTACTTTATTATTGAAACTAGGTATTTTGTGAGTAACATAACTTTTAAATTCTGTATCTGAAAAGATATATAAAAAGGTTGACGACATTTAATGAATAATTTTCCAAAACTCTTTATAATACAATATTAAAAATTACTATTTACTCAAATATGAGAGGAATTTTAAAATTTGCTGAAACAATTTCGATAAAATGTAACGTAAAGCTCAAAATATAAAAAAAAACATGGAGGCGTGATTTCGTGGTAAAATTGAAACTGAATATAGTGAAGAAAACCGGTATTTGTATAAATAATTGTAAAATTTGTGCTTATGAAGATAAATTGTCGGTTTTTTGCCATAGCAGAATTAATAAAAAAACGGTAACAGTCATCAACATTTTCCTCTGGGATTTTAAAATGTTATTCATCTTTAGTACTGCTTTGGTAGTAGGTATTTCCTCTCCGGTTTCTAGTTTAATTAGGAAAGCCCGATATCATAGTTTCAAACGGGTTCTTTCAAGTATGCCTATTGTTTATTTAAGACAATGCCAGGCTCTATAATTGTGCAGGTACATGTACGGTCCAATTGTGACTTAATGACTGGGGCTTTAAGCGTTAATCGTCGAAATTACGTGCGTTAAGTTAAAGGCTGGAGCGTTTACGCACTTCTGTGGTCTCTATGTCTAGGCATTAAGGTTAAATTTCTTAGATGCCTGAGTATGGTTATGCCGGCGTAATAGATTGGTAGTATGATATTTGGGATTTCTGAACAAGTCCTGGCGGCTCGGCGGCGTTTCACTGTCGCAGCCGATGCGACAGACACGCGTGGCAGATGCCCGCAACAATTTTTTTATTTTTTTATTTGACTGAGTGTTGAGACGTGCAAGTCGTTCACCTGATGGTAAGCGCTACGCCTGCTCATAACAGATACAATGCCACTCGGAACTTAGCATTGCTTAATTCTGCGCGGCACTGCACTGTGCTCGTCACCCATAGACATCAGCTCTAAAGTCTATATGCCCAGTAATTTCGCTGAAAACAGTGACCTTCAAAACGGAACACAGTAATGTTTGCATACTAATGCTTGGTGTAAATGTATGGTACTTTCCCAGGCGGTCTCTTGCAAAAGAGACCTCCCAATATAAAAAAATGCATCAAAACTGTAAAATAAAAAGACATATATACCTTGTTCTCTAGGCTTGCTCGCTTTATTCTCACCCCATGCACTACAAATTTAATCGTTAAAATAAATCTTCGTACGATAATACGGACTAACGACTGACGATACAATGCAGAGACAATCGGCGGCGGCCCCTTTCATCTTGACACTATGTCGCTTATACTGGCACCGTCGTGAATTGGCATCTGTGACTTTTATCGAAAAAAAAATATATTGAAATGCTAATAATTTCAATAAATATGTATACTGTCAACTTTTTCGGCTTTGAAAAGTTTAGCTACGTTATTTGACCTTAATATGATAATGGAGCCAACAGTGAGTAGATCTACTTCTACTCGTAGGTAATAGGTAACGAAATTGTTTTTACTGAATATGTTTGGGCTCATATATTTTACGTTGAGCACTACCAAAATTAATATGCATATGACTGAGTTTGAAAGGGTTAAGTGTTGTACAGATACTAAATTTTTCATATTTTTGGTGTGTACAGAGGAGAAGATACAAGAGACCTCATTTGGCCCTCCCTTTTGAACTCACTTCACAACGTCACATCCATCGTCAATCAAACGAAAATGCAAAGGCCAATCCTCGCGAAAGTGCCTACACGCGTATTGGTTTATCGGATGCCCGGGTAATCTGCGAAATTTCACCGCGCGTCGGTACCTTTGTTTCGCATTTTTACCGGTCATTCTTAAATTATCCCACTTGCAGAATCGATTGGTGAGGACTGATCAGCATTTGGACGGTAAATCTCAAAGGATTATTCGCCCCAACATGTCTGAGTGATTGAACGTGGAACTTTAGATTTGAAATGTAGATTAAAATTTTGTTTACAAGATATTTTGTTTACGGTGAAAGTTTCTGTAATTTACATGTTCTGTTTAAGGTACTGATGACGGCCAAGGAACATTCCGCGTGAGGACATTATCGGGATGAGAGAGGTAAGTCAAACTGGACTCGCTTGATGCGGTTAATTATTTGGTTTTTGTGCAGTATTTTCGTGGATTTAAAAAAAAATATAAATCAACTACTCTTGGTTTTTAACCGGCTGTTTAATTAATGAAAGGCTCTCAAAAAGAAACACTTTGAAATAAAAATAATTCACTCATCATACACACAAAAGCGATGTGAGGAAATTCAACTCAAAATTAATAAGCCATCGTTTTCGCTAATCGTTAATTAGTGTTTGATGCTCAAATAAAGAAAATTGTAAGTAATATGTTCTCAATGAATAATATAAAAGTTATTAAAGTTAATAAGGGTTGAATTTATCTATTTAGTATAAGAGTTCTTTTCGTTATCAAAATCATATAATTCAGTATACTTGAACTTTAACGAGGAATTCCCTGTATATAGAGAATAAGGAACTATGAGGATCAAGGTCCTACAAACCCTTAGACTCGGAGAAAACACCTAAATGCGTATGCTTATTAGCTAACTCTACTATAAACGGAACACGAACTAAAAAACTCTATTTAGATACCTATTTACTAATGCATCTTATTTACTACTGAACTTTTACATGCCAATAGTAATGGCAACTTTTTGCCAAGCACTCGCATCGGGAATCAGTATCCCACAATCTAACTACCACGAGGAGCATTCACAAAGGCTCCAGACTTCTAATCAGCAAATGGCCAAAGATCGGCTTCCGATACCTTTGGATTTTTTGGCAATGTTTCCCGAACTTATAAATGTGGAGGAAGCCGGAACGTGTTAGAAACGGCTTGTTTCCCTGCAAATATTCGAACTAATAAATGTAGACTGTACATGTACACAAAGTCCACGTGTATCGAATCGACGATTTTCGAACCCACAGACTTTCGACAATATGAATTTCAAACATTTAACATATGGTACAATCCGTTAAATGTGAAAGTAAAGCGTCCAAGATATGCCGGACCACTCGTATGCACAGGTAAGCAGTTTCCTATTTTATTATTCTCATGGCATTAGAAACTATCAATCGCTGTGTAATTTAATTAACGTATCTTTCTTTCCATTGATATTTGCGTCACATGAACACACTCACACATATACGCCGCTGGGATTACTATTGTATTTGGAATTGTTGTAGCGTCCATCTCTTTTATAGGTTCACGGTAATTTTACGCTTTTTGTATAGTTTTTCTCGTGGCTTCCCTGTTTCCCACTATTTGGTTAGTTCCTTTGCGGCACAAAAAAGGGTTACAAAAATCAGGTGATAGGTTCGGTTCGGCTTTAATTTGTCTGAAATGTGGTTCCGTGCCATACTTTTTCGCTTTTTGCGAATGGTTCCTTTATGTGTCGTCTAGATCGTGGAGTAAGGCAGTAGATTTATTATTAGTGCTTGAGATTTATGTTGAAAAATTACGTTATGATCAAAGTATATTACTTATTCAAGCGGTATGGTATTTTTGTTTATTGTTGTATCAACTTTAAGTGTCTATAAACGTCATTAGTTTGTCTTGCAATGGTCGGTAAAAAAACAGTTCCAAGCCGGTATTTGACATTAAAAGAATAAATGACATTTAGCTAAGTTATTTAACGTGACCCCTTTGGTGTTAGTGAAAACGGGTGTTAGAGCGATGTTATGAAACTAAGGCATTGCAGGGTCGAGGTTTTGAGCCACGTGCCACTGGATCGTAACCGCGCATGTAGGCAACCGCTCGGAAACCACCGTTCCACCAGCTGCTAGTAAAGTTATTCACTATCTAAAATGAAAAACCGGATGCAAACTAAATCCGTGACATACCTATCTCCTACACGAAATGTCTTTCGCGACACACACCTGAACCAAAGAATAAATAACCAGAACTTCCAATATGCATAATTTGTAGATAGGTACATTGGTAGCCGGGGTCGATGACATTGGAGACAGACGAATCGACGCCGAACGACCTTCGTGAGAAAGGCTAAAATATGTCGAATGTGTACGTTGTCGCATTAGCATAATCGTGTTTTGGCTTAATAAATTTACGAATAGTGTGAAACCGGATGGCGCGTTTTAGTTGGCTAGAGAATGTAAGCTACAGCATAGTCTGCTGTTTTTACTGTCTGTGGTTACAATAGACTCGTGTGTATACATGTGTTGAGTAGCGGTAGGCCTCTTCTGTAAGAGTCCGCTTGGAAAGTACACACTTAGTGTGCAAACATTACTGTGTTCCGGTTTGAAGGGTACCGTTTCCAGCGAAATGGCTAGGCATAGCAAGAAACCTTCAGACCCAAAAAGTCATGAGACATGAGACTTTTTTGGGTTGAACGAACATAAAGCAGTAGAAGGATGTTTTGTTAGATACGAAGGACAAGGGGTTCAGGCCAGGCCCTCGGTCAGTGGCTAAGAAACAGACCACTGGGATGCCCAGTGGTCTGTTTGTTCCCAGTGTTGTTTGTTTTGAGACTTCCGAACCGATTTCTCAGGGTCACGAGCGCAGTGCAGTAAGATTTTGTAATGCAAAGTTCTGGGTGACACTGTAGCTGTTATGGGCAGGCGTGGCGCTTACCATCAGGTGAGCGACTTGCTGCCCGTATTCAAGACCAATACTTGATACCTGAGTGATTGCTTGGCTCACATATTATTTACTTCTAGTGACTAAAGATTTTATTTCAAACTGTTTAACTGATAAATTCTGTGCAGTCGTATGCAAAATGCGACCTCTTAGTAACGTTTGTGAATCCAGGGGGAGGGGAGAAGGGGGTAAGGGACGGGGTTGAATAGTAACTTCCGTGGTGTAAGTTGCGATGAGGCGACTGCACATCGAGGCTTGCTGTTTTGATTCCTGCATAGGTCAGAAGTGTTTTTTATTTTGTTATTTGACTGAGTAAAGAGACGAATGTTTGTGGGACTATGGCCCTTGTAGTTTCTAATTCGCTAAATACAGCAAGAATCCTCGTTAGCCAAAATCTATGAAGCTGATCGTGACTGTTGATAACGAGATAAGGAGTCAGTGGCTAAAAACTTTCGAAATATTTGCGATGCGTTAAGTTCAATTGGTTGAAGCTACAGAGATATTTCCGGGTATACTTGTAATAACTGACGAACTTTTAACTACTGCTTTCAATAAGTTTAAGATACGGTACATACCTACCCATTTCTGTGATGAACAGATTTTCTGTCGCAAAAGTCGCCATGTTTTGCCAGTTTTGCAATTTATGCATAGATAGGTTACTTTCGTTGTTTTTTGCTAGATTTGTCATAAGTTATGTGACCTTATTTTTCGATCGTGATTTTTCTTAAAAGCTATGAATATCACAGTTCATTAATTAAATTATGGAAAAATTATACAAACTCTTCTTTTATAAATTACTTTTTGGAATAAGATAAATGTTTTATTTGTTAGTCATCTTTTTATTGGAATAAACCGTAGAGACCTATGGTAGGTATTTATCATTTCCGGAACATTAACATTACAAATAAAAATTCAAATATTATTTAATGTTAGTTACATTCAAATAGCCGTTAATATCTTTAACCCGTATCTACCGAAATAAGATATTTTTGGCTTAATTCGTCGGCTATTACATATCAACCTGACAATTTCTCAACAATATCAAAGGGTATAAAAATAAATATCCAGAAGCAATCGAACTTTTTCTAATATGACAATCAAAATAAATCGCATTTATAACGATATTATGTTAAATACCTAATACATATGATAATAGTCACTTTGGATAATACAAACGGTAAGTTATTAGGAAAGTAGGCATTAAAGTAATTCTCTTGACGACTTGAGACATCGTTTAAGTTTTAAATTTTGGATATAATGGCTTATGGGATGACGAAACGGATATTTGTTGAGCAAATCTCAGTATCTACATGGTATTTTATAGTCCGCCATTGGTGTAAAGTGGCCGGATTACCTATTAAAATGTCATTGGAACTAATAGCGTAACGCCTACCCATTCAGGAGAACTCATTCAGATATCGAGTTCCAGTCTTTCTAGTTTTGATAATTAATCAGTGATTTAATTAAAAAATTACAGAAAAACATAAAAGTCCGTGTTCATAATCGGCACGCAAATAAGCAAATTACTCAAAAAGAAGATTGATCACCTCCCCGTGGTTTCATCCGCGTTCACTATTATTCCACAGGAACCGCAAAATTTTACGAGATAAAATGTGTCCTACCTGTGTATGAAATTTTATCAAAATCCATTCGGCCGTTTCAGTGTGTAGAGGGAACAAACACAAGCAAACTTTCGTATTTTATAATTGTAGTTTGATATACCAGACCGAGGCAAATCGGATCAGGGGTAAATCAGATCACCAATAGGAACCAATACGTTTATTTATCAAAATCTAAATGATACCAATCAGCGCAACAGACTGCTTCTATCCACTCGGACGCGCCTTAAATTATTTACCTTGACATTACCACACGTTTCCCACAGGACCGCTCTTTTCGTCAAAAATGATCCATCTCGCCTCGGTCCACTTTATATATACTGTTGGTATCTCTACTTACAAATCTTTAAATCTAGGCCTAGATCAACAAAGGATCAAGGTTCATGAAACTAGAATGAGCTTCATTGTTCATAAACACCCATAAAGTACTTAAATAACATGTTTAGAGTCTGATAGTTCAGATCTCTGTTTATTGTACAACTTGAATTATGCCACTTGTCGGAACCTTTGATGTGTCATAGAGTGTGAAATGTAGAACTGGCAAAATTAATTTAGGTAAGTATTATGTATTATTATTTTCTTGCTTTCTAAAAGAACATCTTAAAAGTGCGCAACCTATTCATAATTACGATATATGGGTAATCAGTAAATTTTTTTTTTAAATTTTATTCTTTAGTATTATTATAAAAGTACCCGAGGTATTATTAATGACATCATCAGATAGGACATAACCAGTGAAAAAATAGAGAACCAGATACTAAAAGTAGGCAAAAATATAGTCCGAATAAAGACAATCGTTCCATTTGGACCATCTGTTCACATTCTTAACTACTCTTTGATAGAACACTACCAGTATTGGCAGTAGGCTTTGTGAATTATTACGGGTTCCGTACCCCTCGCCTGCATCAATACCTTAATGGGTTCTCGTGTTTCACCTGAGGATCTCTAAAGTGTGAAAAAAGAGTGGCAAGGGAAATAGTGAAGGAGATTGGATGGAATCACTTATGCTTGTCCGGGAAGTCAATAGTTATAGATTTTTTTTAAGTGAGATGCAAGATGAGTAGACCGTTTTGTGTGATGGTAAGTGCCAGAGCTGAAGATCAGCATTATGCTGAACTCAGGCCTTTACTGACATCACTGCGCGTTGGCTATCTGCGTACACTATTATCTTGGTTGTGTGTCATTTTCTTGTCCTGTTTTACGATGTGTACGCATTAGAATAATTGTTTTTCTTTTTATCTGTCTAGAATTTGATTTACTAACAAATTCACTGTAATAAGATCTAGTAAGTCTTAAATTGGCACATCAGACAAGGAGCCAATGATTATTTTTTTATTTGACTGACTGTGGAGACGACCAAGTCGTTCACAAGCACTACGCCTCTCCATAACAGTTACAGTGCCATCCAGAACTTTGCATCGCATAATCGGCTCTAAAGTCTCATATGCCCAGTAATTACATTGGAAACAGTGCCCTTCAAACCGAAACACAGTAACGTTTGCACACTACTGCTTGGCAGATGAATATCTGACAAAAGTGTGGTACTTCCCCAGGCGGTCTCTTGCAGAAGAGGCCTCCCACTACAAAAATGATACCAGGTTCGAACCCTCGGCCTGCAACTTCTACGTAATTTCAGTTACTATGGATTTCCATTGCTCTGCGCTTACAGGGCACCAAGTAGTTAAAGGTCTCAATTGTAGTCGGAAATATTTACAATCGACAAAAATACTCATACATTATACAATAAACAAACCGCCCTCCTCACCCCAACAACCCAAATTATTTAACAACAAATTAAAATTTAACAATCTCTTGAAGACGAACGATACCAAAAACCTATATCCATTTACAAAGTGGACTAGAAAGGGTAAAACATTCGTTAAAAGCTGTTTAAAATTTTCATTCGTATTTATATACCGATGTCCATATCTGTTAGACCCTCACCACTCTATGGATTCGACCGATTCCCTAAACATTCTTCAAGGCGATGAGAAATGGAGAGGTCTGGTTGCACTGGTGGCGGTAGATCACTCTGTTTCTTGGGGTGCGCGATTTACAACCCTTTTGCGTCAGATTTATGTGGTGTTCTTGGGTTAAGTTAACCCCCACATGCAGAAAAGATCGTGTTTCTTTATTTTATAAATGGCCGCCGAAAATAGGCGGCCCTTTTTTCGGATTCAGTGTGAGTTCTTGTTTTGGTGGCGATTGGATGGATAGGGGATGGATGGGGGAAAAAGTTTTGGTGAGAAGACGTACAGACGACAATGGTATCTTATAGTATTTAGCTTTTTCATTTTAAGCTACGGGGCAATATAAGTCGGTATGTGTAGTAAGCATGAAACAAAAATAGAAAGAGATAAATTGAAATTCAACAATCAATGATATAGCTTAGGCTTTATTTGCTGGTTCTAGCCTTATTAATCCACTTTTCTCTTACTGTGTCGTCGCATGTAGCGGGTATCATGGCACATGCATCGTGGGTATCATCATCAGGCCTTAATCCACCACGGGGGCCCGTTCCGGATTAGTGGATAACATACCTATCTCAGAAATAACTCTCGTGTAGGTATATGGGTTTCCTCGCAATGTTTCTCTTCACCAAAAAGCGAGTTTGCAAGCGAGCATGTTTTACAAGAAACGCATTGGCACGTAAATTTTAATAGAGATACATTTAATTATTTTATGATAAACTATAGTTACCGCTGGCCTCAGGAACTAACCATAAAGCTTAAGTAGACACAATACAATATACACTTAATAAACAAGTGGTACAATGAACGGCCGAATCGCTTAAAGCAATTTCATAGATTCTTCAGCATTTTACGTTTCCACTGGTGTATTTTCGAACGTTACTTTTTAGAGATATATTTCAAAACCTATGCACCTACCTAAGATTAATTGAAACGTCTTCACCTGTGGTCCTTTCACTGTACCTACCACAGATTTCAATTTTAATTAAACCATTAATGACTTATTTCTCTAACTCTTCTTCAGATTCATGAAAATCGTGCACAAAACGCGGCACACCGCAACTAGGTAGGAAAATATAGCTACAGTAGAACGATATGACGGAGAGCCTTGGGTATTTCAGGGTTCCGTTCCAATAATGGTCGAAAACTTAACCTCTTTTGTTTCTTTAAGACTGTTTTACACGAAATTGATCAGCATTGTCAGGCTATTAACTAGTATTGGGGCGTTTTGCACTATGTACGATTCGCGCCATGACGCGGTGCGAATCGACCTTTTGCACTTAATTTCAATGGGGTTTTCGGGCCACATTCAGGCTGTAATGTTAATCGCCCATGTGTATTTTTTCAACGAGGCATTTTGCACCACTATCAGCGATTTATTAATCTAGTGCTTTGAATGTATTTTTGACATTACCAGGACAGAAACCACTCTATATTAAAATTATTTTACCGCCTTTTCTAACGTACACAATGCCGAACCGAAACAATTTAGGCGTTAATCAATTTTTTATTTCTATTATTTATAATGTAGGTAAATCTTCTAGCCTAAATATCCTCTATGGCACCTCTAACTCTCACTGTGGCGTACAGTGGCGTGCACTAAACATCGATATCTCGACTCATTACGTCCGCCCGTGCATGGCCGTGGCGCATGTTCCCCGTATCTATGTCAGTTAATTTTCCACCAAGTGTAATTACCGTGTTCCTCTTTGTTTTTGCTACTAACTTTATTTGCATAGTGCGGTAAGGGGATCGCTTCGCGTTCGATGGGACAGAGAAAGGTGTGGAGACGTTAACAATTGTTTTTTTCTTTTATGTTACTGTTGTACTGCAGCTACAAAACCTTGATCTTCCTACCCGTTTCTCCTTTAAGGAGAAGTCCAGTACCATATACCATAATGGTTACAAGATTAGTTAGATGCGCAAAGGGAGTGTTTGATCTCAGTAGTAGAGAAAGGACAGTACAGATCCAAATTACATTTAGTGAAAACCAGCACCGGCAACCTTCGATAAAGGATACACACCCTTTATAGAAGCCAGCAGCAGTTCTTCTTACCTCTTGTATCGTTTTAATTAGGTACCTACAAATTGTTGATGGTCAATGACTTCTTGATGTTCTTGGTGGAAATCAAGTAAATAACAACCTACAAATATGTATTTCATATTGTATTGTACATTTGACCTTCAAATCCTGAGTATCAGACGTAGTAGTTATCAGACACTTAGCCTTGAACTTGACTTAATTTTATTTACACAAGTTCCAAAAAAATGTTTATTTCCATTCCATAGTTTCCTCTGTTCCAGTACAAAACCCTAGAATAAGTTAATAGAGACATTGTTAAACCTCGTTAGTCTGATCAGATGCGCTCGCGGGCCACCGGGCGTATACCTGATGTATACCTTAACCCCAGCCACAAGTGTACATCGCATACCTGATACAAATAGCTATGAATATACCTATTTGTATCTGATACCTCGTATACCTGATACAAATTTACATTGCCCTGATAGAATACATTGTATTGGTAATATTATTGCTTCCAATAAGATGTAACTTGCGCGCTTTACTGTTTCGTTCGATTTAAGAAAGTTTAAAATTATCACCTTCTGTAATAATAGGTAATATTCTTTACTGTCCTTACTTTTGCCTAACGAATTCCTTCACTGCTACACCGACACAAAGTTCACGTATAAGAAGCTTTTGTTACAGTACCAGCAAATGCTTAAAAGCTCTGGTAGATGGCGCTAAACACAACTGTGTAACTATCTTAATTTTACGCTTTACACATTTCTGGACTTAAAAAGATCGTATTTTTTGTGACTACAGACATAAAACAGTAAGTAGATACTGCTAAAAGTAAAATAACTGACATAAAGTAAGATATTTTATATTATTTATATACTTATAGTTACACAACATCTGATAAAATATTATGGGTATTGAATAAACAGGCATCTAATGTAAGAACAGTGAGAAAGTTAAAACACTATCTATAAATTAAGGGTGATCAAATTGACCATCTAATTTGAAGTTCTAAGTGTAAAATAAGAAAGCTTGTTCTACAGTAGCATTAAAAATAAAAGACACAGGGTACCGCTTCGTGAAAATAACTCTACCGTCCACAAAAGCCATTAAAGTATTGTCATAAAAGTAAACCATATTTGCAGAGGAAACTCAAAACTTAGGGTAGTGTTACACCGAGTTCAAAGCAAACCATATAAATAAATCTATTGTATTTTGATTCTTGTTCTTTTGTTCATGAAACGTCGTTTAGTAGGTACGACTACCCCAGCCGGATGGCATCATTTTTAAGTAAAACTTCTTTACGCACCCTTGACTTGGGGAGTAAGCTGGTGAATGCGTTACGAAAAATGTGATCGGGCGAGGCGAACAGAAATTGAGAGGGAGATATAAGTTAGTGAAGATAGAAACAGATCTACGTTTCGTTTCTTTCATGATTTTTTTTTAAGTTAATTTTTTTCTTAACGTATACCATTGTCTTTAGTTTTTTTTTATTTATAAGAAACTTAAACACTTTTTTCTAAAACTTTTTTGGTGTGATATATAATTAGATAGTCAATAATTATAATGTGTGGTATAATTATTGTCCACCAAAAATATCAGATAATGATAGCTTAGCTTTTTTTTGCTTTTGTAACATTCTAAATTATTTAGATTATTACTTACTACACCAGCGCTAGGTACACTTGCAGTGCTGCCCAGCACTTTGCAATGCAAGATTACTTTGCACAGCACTAAGCTCATCACCCTGGGTTTAGTATCGTATTAAATGTGTTTCCATCTCGCTCATCTCGATCCCCCTCTCTTTTGTCAGACATTCAATCAACGACTAGTGTGAAAAAAAATTAACAATACACACTGGAGACAGTACCCTTCAATCCGGAACACAAAAGCATTTGCACCTGCTTGGAGGATAAATATCTGGCAAAACTATGGGTCTACTTCCTCCGGTGGACTCTTGCAACAGAAGCCAACGACTACATTTCAGTGCTCGTAATCTGTACAAACGGTTTAGGCGTAGGATGCTCAATTTTCAAAACGGAACATTCTCAAAATGGACAATTCTAGATTGGGCCAGTTCTCAAACCGGACAATTCTCAATTCAGCCAGTTCTCAAAATGGACAATTCTCAATTGGACCAGTTCTCGAAATGGACAATTCTCAAACTCCGTTAGCTCCCACTGTATCCCTGGCACTCCCCAGCTGCTCAACTCTTGCAGCTTCTATTTCCGTCCGATATTAAAGTTACCAACTGTCATACCACATAATATGACAATAACCATATTTTGCTTCATTTTGTCACCGTTCTGAAGGTTGACAAGTGAATGGCGTGACTTATTTTATTGGGAGCACTATTTATGGTTTCTTTTGAGGCGGGCTACAACTGTTTTTTAGTGTATTGGATTACGTTTTTAGATTTGAAAGAGTCATTGGACAAGATTGTTATATCTTTCGTTTTAAGCGTGATGAAATAATTTGATAAAGGCTCGATTTTGTAAAATATTCTCATTCTAATATTATAAAATAAAAATAATTAATAAGGTCTGAAGTTTTGTGTTTAACTCTAGAACAAAACTTAGCCGCATACATCGTAATGGTAAACGTTTTTTGTTAGACGTTATTAGTATGGGCCAAATGTCAAATTGAATTTACTATTACGATACACGTACCTGTAGCTTATTTTTCCTTCAGACTATTTTCTTTAATATTTAGACCCCTATCTTTATTACAACCTTTTCATTTTTTTTTCGATTTTGTAGCGTATTGTTTTCTAAAAGAAAACTAAATATTCCGTGAGTATAATATGTAATTATTATGTGCGACGCGATATGGGTTTAATCTACCAAAAAAACTTGATTCAAATCCAGCTGCTCATTGAAGCTTCAGTTGAAAGTTGCACTAATTAACACAATTTATTACTTGAAGAGTATGGTGTTGCTTTTAATTACTGTTTTGTACTTCTCTTTAATTAAAATTTAATATCCCATTGTTCCTTTTATGTAGGATTTTCTATAAAATAAAACTGGACGCCAATTCTGTAAGAGGTTCTACAAGTCAGAGTTGTATTAAGAGGTATATAATGATATAATATAAACATATATAATAATTATATTAGTTAGGATCATTGTGGATTTTTTATTCGTTTTAACCACATATATCATTCGAAGTCAGTATGTAACATACTTAGACCTTAATTCTTGCGTGGACACTGGGCAATGGACATAGAGTTTGAAAAACTGAGTATTTCTGTATATTTGACTGTTTTTTTCTATGAGTTTCGCCCCTTCGTGGCAGTGGTGACAAATTGTGACAAAAACATCGACAATGGAATACAAAGAAGAAGAAAAAAAATAGTTTTAAGCAATTTGTAACAAAATTGTAAACATAGGAAATTGTATGAAAGCTCTATGATAAAATAAACATCTATTGGTTAATTCACATTATTAATTTCTAAATACTCATTTCTAAATAATTTAATCATAAATAATTAAAATCAATAGAATTAAATAATTAGTATAATTATGTCCAAAAAAAATCATCTTAAAAAACTAAAAATAAAAATTCATTAATTTATAATGCAACCTAATAAAATAAACCAAACGGGATATAAAGCTGGTTACACTTCAATAAACTTTTCAATTAAATACTTAATAACGACAAAAACTGCGCTTAATGTACTGTACGATTGAAATATAACTTTTGGTATAAAGCTGCATACAAATTGGATCATTTCAGTATAATATGTTATTATGATAGACGACGTGCTCAGGGACCGAAAAATGCCGCAATGTATAAATACCCGTCTCTACAACCAATGTGTCTTGCCCACGATGACCTATGGTGCCGAAACATGGACGTTCACCAAGGAGCCTGTGCACAAAATGCGAGTCGCACAACGGGCCATGGAGCGCGCCATGTTAGGCATCAGGTTAAGCGACAGAGTTCGAAATACGGAGATCCGAAGAAGAACCAAAGTGGAAGACTTCGGATCCCGTATAATTAAACTCAAGTGGCGATGGGCAGGACACTTGGCAAGATGTGGCGATGGCAGGTGGAGTAAGTCCCTGACAGAATGGTGGCCACGTGTGGGTAAGCGCAGCCGCGGAAGACCGATACAACGGTGGGTCGACGACATCAAAATGTTGTTGGGTAATGCATGGACCAGATCGGCCCAAAGCCGGGATGAATGGCGTAAGAGGGAGGACGCTTATGCCCTGCAGTGGGTTGGATGAGCTGCATATGATGATGATGATGATGATAGAAAGATATTGTAGGCAACGGCAGGGCCACCCGAACTTCGGTAGAAAACCATATTCTAATATCGATTTAAAAAATGATATATTATGATACTTGTATGATCGATGTATAAGAAACTTAACTGTTTGACTCGTAAAAGTGCATTATTTTTGCCTACTTGCAATATATCATTTAATTTTTGAGTTTATTGGGGACCCTTTTTTTAGTTAGTTTTATTATGAATGTTCTTACAAGTAAAAGCTCGACGCTAAACGCAGCTTTAGTCGGGGTGATATTTGAGATAATTGAGCCACAATGATATGACGAGAGACAACGGTAGGAAGCACTAAAATAGACAAAATAACAAACAGATGTGGTTAAAAAACCTCTCGTGTAACGGGTTAAGGGTTCGCGGATGAGAGGAACTGACAGAACTAGTGATTTATGTTAAACTAATTAAAATTAAACTTATTAATTTAAATTAAATTATTTAGTTTTGCCTGCGGCTACCTACCGCCGCCTCTACAACTGTTTCTTCTGTATTTATGATACCTCGTTTAAAGTTATTGACAAACTAGCCGCGCCCCACGGGTTTTACCGCGTTGGCCGCGAGGAAAAGCTTTCGGTAATAATGATTATGAACAGTATACTAAGTGTTATTGTAGGACCTAACTAAAGTATCTAACTATTTAGACACTTGCTAGCAGCATTTCCGCTTTAAATAGCAAATACTAGTTAATTTATCATACACAAATCTATTTTTTTATAATTTTAACATATTTACTGTTGTTGTTTGTTACCTATTTACTGTTGTTTAAAGGTTGTCTGGATGAAATCGCTTTCAGCGATAAGACCGCCCAATGTACTACCCTTGTTTACCTATTGTAATTCTTCTGTACTAAGTTCATTATTGTTTCTGGTGTACAATAAAGAGTTTTCTTTTCTATTCTATATTTACAGTGTTTGCAGTAGTAATGCAAAAGTGCAATTTTTTACAGATCAAGTTTTGAATTAAAAAAATTATGGTTCTAGATTAAGTAGAATTAATTAAATTACTAAAACAAACAACAAAAGAACATCTTAAGTACTTACATTTACATCACGACATCCGCGCCCGCGCATTCTCTCTTAACTGGCGTAAAGTTCTGATCATCCGTATCCGATTCGTAACTAAAAGTTACGGAAACAGAAGCAGAAACGGATATCAAAAAAAGTGCCGAACTTCCGCAGTTGCGAAAGCAGAAGCAGAAGTCTATTGCATCACTAGCTACTAACATTTTTTTTTTATTTCACTAAGTAAGGAGATAAGCATGTCATTCACCTGATGATAAGCGCCACGCCTGTCCAAAACAACATTACATTAGTGTCTGACACAATGAATTTATTGTTTCCGAAACTGAGTTTGTCTATCCAACAGCTGTTAAAAAATGAACTCAAGTTACCCAATAGGAGGAAACGGGTTAAACTTAACCCTAAACTGCCACCGATTTGTTAATTGTTGGGGAGTTTTTTGTCGACTTCTTTTTCGAGGGTTTATTTATGAATTTAAATAGCTCAAAGACTAGGGGTGTCGCTAATTTGAATTTTATGAACTTTATTTTTATAATTTTAAAAGGGTTCAATCCCTAGAGACGGAGTTTAAAGTGCTGGAGATATTTTACGTATTTAATTACTTGGGGTTTGTTTTTAAATATCTTTGTTGAAGTTGTAAAAAAGTCAAAAAGTTGTTTATTGTGTCTTCATTTTTAGACATACGTGAGTACCAAATATACTCGGTATGTCTACTTAAAATATTATTATATTTAAAAAAATACTTCTCTACATTATTAGATTATACTAATATTCAATGTAACAATATTTTTTTTTTTATTGTCTGATTGACAAAATAATTGTTAATTTTGTTATATTTTTTTGTGATTTTTACAGGTCGCTTAGTTACACGGGCCTTTGAATAAATAAAAACAATATATAACTAAGCTTTCTTCATATCTCAGTCAGCTTTACGATAGCACAACTTACGCGTAATCCTTCACAACATTGCTTCACTACATCGTCTAGTTAATATAAGCATTACAATGTCAATAAAAACTTTCCTTCATCAGACAAACTACAAAGTGGATACTTTGTAGATTATTCCCACTCAACTATGATCCACAATGAGCAACTGTAAGCTGCGCCGTGAAAACCGACCAACTTTGATTGGATCGGTCGATCTAATCCGAGGGCGAACACCGGAAGATTACAAGTAGACAAAACTGATTAACTTCAATTGAAGTTGCTGATTGGGGGGACAATTTTGGAACTAGAGCTCTTTACGGTTAAGTTTTTTTTTTTATATTACCTACTATCACTAAGCAACTCAAGTCATCCATCGTGTTATCGCGATGTAGCGGTTGCGCAAGGTCACTGCAACTGTGTTTGTAGGACCATGGTACTCATTGTTCCTGATTCCATAGATACAGGGAATCTTAGGTAGGGGTCAGAATCGTGTGATCGTGATGTGTTATTATGATTATCCTCTTTATTTATTTTTAACTTAATTATTTGCAATATCCTTAAAAAAAGTTCAAATAAAATATTGTAGTTACGGTACCACCAATGGCGAAGCAAGGCTACCGGTGGGTAGAGGAATTATAATCTAAGATTTTCGAGCATTGTCTCATATTTTACGTAAGAAAAATAACTCAATTCCATTTTAGCATTTATTTTACAATAAAGTGTAAAACTCTGTCGGACGTGTGCAGCGTCAATTGTATGGAAGTCATTGGTCATCCGATACTGTTTTGGAAAAATCGAGTTTAATAATCGGCCGTGTGCCAACCGCTTAAATCCCTAATGTCACAAATGAAAACGAAATATTTCACACACAATACGCGACCACTCAATGACATTAAAGTTTTTTAAAACTAAATAAAATGCTAAATTTTCACATTTATAAGCTCAAACACAACACAATGCTTATTAATGTATTTTAAATTGTATATTATAAAACGAAATTACTATCCTCGTGGCTGTTTTATGCGCATACGCCACTTAATCTCACAAACGACCCTAATTCAACCACTCGGTTATTTTACAGTTTATTTTACAGCGTTCCTTTTGTCATACCTAATTTACATTTATTAGATATCTGTTTCCTGCCGTTGATTAGCGGCACATAATTCTTTGCCAACTCAGCTGTTCTGATAGTAATTAGAAGTCATTTTATTTTAAAATAAATGGAACATTTCAATAAAATTTCAATTTTAACGCCACAATCCCCGGCCCAAAGAATGAGATCAAAAGATCTTCGGAGAATTTTTCAGCTAATAACAAAAACATAATTTATGTTAGACGGAAACATAATATAAAAAGTACAATAAATCGTAGTGTATACCCGCCTTTTCTTGATATTTTCTCCAGTGGACGAATAAAACTATCAAATTATTGCATTTTGTGGCGTGTAGCTTCGGTGAAGCTGAAATAAAAAAGTGGTGTTTAAAAATATGAATTATTTTATTATCGAACACAATAAAATCTTTGTCCATTAATAGCGGGATGGCGCGAGTTTGATACTTTCACCGCAAGAAGTGTTATGTTTTTTATCACTAATTCATCATAATAATTACTCAGGACCGTACTTCATTAAATTTGTACAATTTTCATCGAGTTGTTCATTTTCATACGTTACCGATACACCAGTTATTAATTCTGAACAATTTTCCTGAAGACAAGTTACCTCTAACCTTAGAAATGCATGTAACATACTATTAAATAATACTACTACATTATGCATTCAGTTAGGTACATTAGATAAATACTAAGATCATTAGCAGAAGACTGATCCTGTCAATTATATGGATTTATTCCATAGTTAGTTGTAAAACGTTTTCGAGACGAGGTTATGAGAAGATCACAATATGTTGATTAGTTCCCCGCTGAGCGGACTAAGCTTAATTACTAAATTCAAATAATGGTAAGTAGTTTGTTTTAGTTCGTAACGCTAATAACTTTTTTTTTCTTCAATGAGAAGGCCAGCATGTGGGCTGTGAATGACCCATGCTCTGTTTTCTTAATAGTATCAGCATTAATGAAGCAATATGGTGATGATATTGTTTTGAATACATCAAACAGTTTATTTATTACTATTACTTGTAAATTTATGTAACCAATTAGTAAAAAGTGTGGAGGTTTTAATTTCACTTGCTTATGAAATTTTTAATACCAATCAAGACCCAATCCAGTTGAACGAAGGTTCACAATACGCGTCTCAATCAAATCCACAGTACCCGAGAATTATTTCAGAGGTAGGTATGTATATCCAACAATCCGGACCGGACCCCCGTGGTCTTTTTTTTTTTTACCTGGGGAATGCAATTACGCATACCACCAGACCCGGGTGAGGGCCGGGTGGTTATGTGGGACTCCCCCGCCAGTTTGACGGGTATACCCACTAAACCCCAGGGTGTTCCACCGGGACGCCTTTGTTGTCGGGGCTACGGGTGCGAGAGTGGACTTCCGCGGCCTCGACGGCGTTGGTCCTCAAGGACCCCCGTGGTCTTTTTTTTTTTTTTTTTTTTTTTTTTTTACCTGGGGAATGCAATTACGCATACCACCAGACCCGGGTGAGGGCCGGGTGGTTATGTGGGACTCCCCCGCCAGTCTGACGGGTATACCCACTAAACCCCAGGGTGTTCCACCGGGACGCCTTTGTTGTCGGGGCTACGGGTGCGAGAGTGGACTTCCGCGGTCCCGACGGCGTTGGTCCTCAAGGACCCCCGTGGTCTAACCTAACCTAACCTAACCTTCCTCACGATAGTGAGGGGAGACCTGTGCTCAACAGCGGGACGATATGGGTTGATGATGATGACGACACTAAAGTATCAAACAGTGTCAGTTAACGTACAACAAGAATTATGAATTACGATCGCCGTCTGCTTCCACACTACAAGGCATAAAATTATATCCCGTCTCTAAACTATTTATAATATTATAATAATTTTGCGCCCCAATTATTCCGCTGGTGACAAGTTTTATTGGTATATATACGATTGTTATTCTTACCCGACCAATAAATAATACTTTTATAATATCTCCCCGTGACAATATTATAAACAAAATTCCACGTGTTATGATAAGCGATAAATTAAATAACTTTGTCAGTTGCAAGAGAGAACAGTCGTGTTTACATAATACGAGTGTTAGTATCTTTATTCTGGTTATGATTTAGGGGGTTTACGACGGTTTTGTCTTGGTTTTTAGTTGATGTTCCTATTTCGCTGATCCCGTCATATAAAAATCTGGATTCAATTCCAGGAATATCGAATTATGTTCGTGTCACATTTTTCATGTGAATTTTTTTTTATTGCAGAATAGGCAAGCTTTAGACCGCAGTCTCACTTAAAAGTCAGTAAAGTTACTTTAGTTAGTAAGTTAAGTAAGTAAGTTAGTTAGTAAAGTAAAGTTGGTAAGTAATATGCCATTATCGTGTCATGTTCATGTGTGCTGTGTCTAGTTTTCTTTTAACAATTTCCACTCGTACTCGTAAACTACCCTTGGTGATATTTATGATCACCCTTACTATTTTCTTGTGCAACAATAAGCATGTAATCCTGGTTTTGTAGCTCCCTTGGCCTCCCCTATTTGTCCAAAATATAATCTTTGGGTGGTATTCTTTGTGTCTTCCAAAATAATTATGTTTTACAATGTTATATTGGTTATTTTTACTATTTTATTATAATATAATAATTGTCATAATTATTTAAGTTATAAATAAAATCAGCTAAAATGCATAGACTCTAAGTTACCAAAACATCAATATTGAGAAAAAAAATCTACATGACGAAATAAAACTTTCCAGATTCACAATAATTCCATCGCGACAATCAATTCATTACAAAACTTTCAAGTCTTCAGAAACCTCGCAAACGCTTTCTTCTCGAAAGAAATAAAATCAGCACCCCTTCAAACGTCGCCCCCAGAGAAAGGGGAGCTGTCATAATCCTTAATATTCGCTGGCTCTCGATCATAACCTAACCTCTAACCACAAAAGTGACGTAATAACGTCTGCTAATCCCCCATTGTGGCGCCATCTCTTGACGGATTGCCGGCAACTGAATGGAGATTACGCCCTCGCGCGCTAGGGGGCGCTTTGTCCGTGAAGTTATTATGGAAAAGCCTATTGTATGGTGGAATGTTTGGGATAATTTGTTTTTGGACGGATTTTCAATGAGTTTGGAATACAAACAGCATTAAAAGTTTGTTTGTTTTTAAAAGCACACTCACTGAACCTACTTTATTGGTTTCATACTCGATCACATATTCAGTATTACTTAACATTTTCCATATAAAAACATTAGTTGCGAATAAAATACACTTTAACGGCATTTAGTTTAAAACCTTATCCGACAACTAAATAACCTAACAACCTATTAAAAAAAGTTTTTGGTAAACATAATTTTTTAAACGAGCCTTCATAATATACGTATTCGGTACTGCAAGCTGATCAGAATAAGTCCAAACACAATGAATCTACTGTTAGTCATTGAGGAGTTCCTATCATCAGTCTCGTCTCGCTGTCACCATAATATTGTATTGTCATCGGAACTTGACAGGCATGCGAAATTCAACTCAATTCCAAAACGGGAACTGGGTTGAAATTGACTTGCCAAGATTTAACCCGAACAACAATACAACAATTATTGCAAGTTTATTAAAAGCTTGTAATGTAATAAAAAAATATAAACCAATCAGATACATTTCCACTCTAGCTTTGAAAATATCCTTTACCCTTTGGCTTTGCCGTAGTTGGCTCCAAAAATAGAACACTTTATGCAAACGCTTAGGACCGAAACTGCGTCACATGGCCAAACTGTTAGTAAAGACATGTTATGTAGTTTCTGTCGTTGACTGTACCAACATTGTGAAATCCGGAGTACCAAGTTTATAAAGCCGCGTCTCCCGTACCATACCCTAATCTACAGAAACAAACCCTACGTACTTGTTCTATACCCAGAATGAAAATGTTTAACCCGTAAATTATTTAGTTGTGTCACATGTCGGGGATGATGGATCGGGGCAATAATTGCGTCATACTTGACAACCCCCGAGTAATTTGTCGGAAACGGGGTGGGGTGGTTATTGATGGCCTGAATTGCTTGCGTGGCCATTGTTTTTGAACTTTGGTATGGGGAAAGTTAGGTATATACATATGTTTCTTGAGAATTATTATAGATTTGAAATTGAAAAAGTATATTTTGTATTTTTATTTTACTGCCAAACGACGAGCCAGTCGTTCAAATGATGATAAGCGCTAACCTGCCTATAACAGTTACAGAGCCACCCAGAACTGTGCATAGTATAACCGTGCGCGGCACTGTACTGAGCTCGTCACCCTGAGACATTGGTTCTTAAGTCTCATACGCACAGTAATATTGCTTGAAACAGTGCTCTTCAAACAGAAACACAGTATTGTTTGCACACTACTGCTTGGCGATGAATATCTGGCAAAGGTGTAGTGGTACTGCCCCAGGCAGTCTCTCACAGAACACGCTAACCACTACACAAAAAGCTTTACATTCAGTTCTTGATAACGCCTTTGAATTTAATTCATGCTTTAGCTGATTTTAAAAACCCTTGCACATAATTTTCCATTTAAAAAGTTCCAATAATAGCCTAAATAGCGCTCCAATCATTCCCAAGCGTTGTTGAATGTTTTTCCAAAGAATAAATTATACAAAAATGTGGTGAGATTTAGAACATTTGTGCATGGAAATGGATGGGAAACGTCCGGAATTATACGCCCAATGTTATGCGTGATATATGCATAGTAGTATGGAAACATTTCGAGAATGCACTATGAATTGGATATTTTTGACAGTGAGTGTGATTTAGAGGTTGGACTGGATGGCTCACAATGCCAGAGATTGCCAGTTCGATTTTAGTTTAAACTAGTTGAGACCATACTAGAAATCAGTCTATACTTTGGGTGGTCACTACGGCGTTGCTAAATTTTATTCCGTCAAAGAGTAGCGAAAGATTTTGTATTATTTGAAGGAGAAGTGTAATGTGGCATGTAAAATTTTTGGGCTGCTGAATCGAAAATCAGTTTATTTAAATATATTTTCTTACTTTCTAGTAAATTCTATTCCTCCTTCCTACTAATATTATAAATGTGAAAGTTTGTGAAAACGGATTTGAATGAGATTTAACACACATATGTTTATTACCTGGATTGACACATATAATACTTTTAATTCCGTAAAAATGAAGTCCCTGTGGGGTTACTCAACGCGAGTGAAACCGTGAGGCGCACCTAGCTATAAAATAAACAAGAAATAAAATAGAGCGACAGCAAACGTTTTGTCTAATTCAATTCAAAACAACGATCACGCCTTACTTTTCGAATGAAACCAAACCAATCTGACGTCACCCAAACAAACCGTAGGTACATAAAATTTAAATACAATAAACAGGTTATTAATCGTTTTCTATGATCAATTAATATGTGGCCACATGCAATATATTTCACATGTATTGTAGACGTCTAACCAATGGTCTTGTTTTATTTTTTCTATCTTCTATAAAATTTGAAGAAAATTTGTTTGTACATCCGTGAGTTCACACTCGAATATTTCCAAAACGGCTTGATCGATTATAAAAATTCTTGGACCATTAAATAGAAAATATTAAGTCATTTAAAAAAAAATATTTTCGACTGGAGTTTTTTACAATTTTCCCGTGAAAATAAGGAAAACTGCGGGAGATGTCATAGAGCGCTGTACTAGCTTGTTTTAAGTTATAAATCTTTTCTAATGTGACGCGTTGATTTGTGATGGAGCAAATAATAGATTTGGATATTAAAAAGATGTTACATGCAATTTTAATGATGTGGGAATGCTTCGTGAAAACTGGGAATTTCGGGAGAATTTATAGGCTTGTTGGCTGATTCATATAGAAGAAATGGGAGTTTCTTTTTAATTTTGATGAATTTAGGAGATTATGTTCCGTCATTTAAAAGAAACATATTATGAATAAAAATTTAACTACATGTAATTTATTTGTATATCTTTTATATTATTATCAAGATAATAAAATACCCGATAATTAAGACTTCCAGTACTGTTTATCATTCTATAATGTCTATAAAAATGATGAAATCTGACACTATTGAGAAGAGACAATATCGTAATTTTGACTTATTATCTTTATTTGCCAAGCGGAAGGAAACTCTACCTGCGTGGGAATAAAGTCTTCGACGTCACATTTTTATATTTTAAATTACCTACAATAAACTAGGAACGTTCTTGCGTAAACACAAATGTCACGTATTTAGAACTTGTCAAAGTATACTTTAGGTGACGTCTGCGGTGATACGATAATCCTACGGATTAGGGCACCAAGACTTGTCATTTCTTCTGGGAAAATATATCAGTCATTGTCTAATAAGAAAAATATTAGTCTTAGAATTTTTCATGGTGACGCAGTCGCGTTTGATTTATTTTTATTTTGACACTGTTTTAATAAATACAAATGGCAACACTGGTGAGGAGCGCACGACCACAAATTGTCCAATTAAAAAAAAATACAACACTCATACGATCATTAATTCAGCCTTCATAAAGCAGCATTACGAAAATCCTAAGACACTGCGAATTTCAAAAATATTTTGATTAAAGAAAAATTATGTGACCAAAAGCCGACACGTCAGGTTTATTCAAAAATGGAACCGATAAAGTAAAATTTCTTCAAACAAAAGCAGTAAATAACCAAATTAAAAGTCACATTAGCTCAGCGTGACATTCAAATTATACGCAAGTAATAATTCCATAATTCATATTTTAAATAACACTGGCCATAAATAAGGAGAAAAAAAGGTGTGTTATTCATAACGAGGAACAATGCGCCAAGAAAAAAAAGAAAGGAGAAGTAGCCACACTGAGTCAATTTGTCACTCATTTGGGACAATGCTGAAAATTCCATTGTCTTCGTTAAGCTGCGGTCTTCTATAATCACTTGTCAACGCTTCCAGTCCTATTGTCATCGAGACAATGTTTCCAATTCCAATTTCCAACACTATATCATATACTCTAAATTCAATCAAACATAAATAAACTTTACATTTGAAACTATAAGGTTCAATGTTGAAAGATGTGAAGCGCGATATATTTGTAAAAACACCGAATGGGCCATTAAAAAGACGTACAGAAATAGAGAGCGGTGACTTTTTTAAAGTGTAGATTGAATTGTTTCTAGTTTTAAAACAATGGCGCGGATATTTCGGGGATTTGTTAACAAAAGTGACAGGTGCTGATTTGTTAGTGATGCCACGAATACCAGAATAGAGTGGACGTCAAAACAACGAGGTTAAACGCAAGAAATGACTTTTGTCCACAGATATTATAGATAATAGATAACTATAAAGCCCATTGCACCTACTTGTTGTAGCCAAGGATATTTTATCGTTTATGATTACATAAAGCACATATCGATCATTTGCGACAAGAACGTGTAATCTCATGTTCAACACGCAAAGGAGATTTTATTATTTAGATTTATGTTCGACTATGATCATTAAAATTGAATAGGAGAATTATAATAATATAAATGCCTCAAAGTTTCCTTATAAAATTACCTGTGAAATCTCACCAAAAGTGCTAATCTGATGGTTTCATATGGTTTTGCATTACAAAATCAGTAACACCAGGAAGATAGCTAGCATGACTCGCGGCCAATAAGACAAATGCTATGTAAAAATAAAAAGATCATAAAAATCTACTATAATCTAGACTCTTTAGTAACCACAAACGCTTGTTTTCTACCACTACCATTTTTTCATAGTTTACCTTTCTTTGCGATATCTATTAGTTATAATATCTGTGGTTTTGTCATTTTATAATGTGCCGCTGTTCTTGAATTTTTGCATGTCTATTATGCGGATTGTTACAATCAATTAATGTAGTGTGCGTATTTTTATTGTATTCCCGAGCTTAAAATAAAATTAATTTGCTATGCAGAATTTTCCGAATATTTGGCGATGCTCACGATTATTCGTTACGAGCGAACGCTAGAAGTCATAACACGTTGATACTACAATAATTATTAATCAAATGGTAAAAAGGTAAAAACTAAAAAATGTATAATTAAAACTCCATGACTTTAACATCCAAGGCCCAAGGTGAAGAAATACATGAACAAACGTCATTTCATCCAAATCATGACTATCTTCTTATTCCTTAAGTATAACCCACTTCCAGTATAATAATATCAAATGTGTAAACAAAGGTTTGTCATAGACCTTGATAATCAATTGTGTCAAACGTGCAGAATGAACCGCCATCCGTTTTATTTATCGGACCGACATTTAGCATAGTGGAAATGTTCCGAAACGCACGCCGGAGCATATGAGTTATCTAAAATTCATATAAAAATTTTAATAGCGCTTATTCCCAGCTGCTTCCAAACGTATTGTGTGTAGTCGGTATGCAAAAATAATAAAACACAGTAATAAAATCCAAAAAGTATATTTAATGATCATTTCCATTGTCAGTTTTCACAAAAACATAATAATATAGTCTCGGATTATATTGAGCACTAAATCAAATTCTTTTGTGATATTTATCTATGTTCCCTCTTAAATATTGCGAAACGTAATGATGGTTTTATCATAACTCAGGTATAATGTCGCTAAATAGTAGATTTACAATGTTTTGCGGTCACGTTTCACTAACTTTAGTGAAGTTTAGTACCAATGTAAATCTTATTTTTTCATTTGGCGTTGAGATGAGAAGTCGGCTGGCGTCGTATGTCATTGTTAAAAATGTCGTGCTCATAAAATGGCTAGTTATTGTTTTAATAAACAATAGCGAGAGACAATAACGAGTTGTAGTATGGAACAGGGCGGCGGATTTTGACTGACGTGTGAAAATGTAGACTCGAAAATGTACAGAAGCGAAAAGTGGTCCGATGATTTTGTGTAGCTTGCCTACTCCTGCGGATTTCTCACATATGAATATGAAAGTTCAGTAGACGATTTATTTTTCGATATTTTTGTTGTGAGTCATATTTACTGTACATAGAACTTGATGTTTTAAGTTAACGGTGTAACTTTTGATGCAAACGATTTCAATCGAGTGATTGTATCTCATTGTAGTGCTGTCACTCAGTACTATAACAAAAAAAAAGCTCAACAAGCTGTTTTGGGTCAAAATGTTACACAGAACAATGTGAAGTGGCGTTTTTCGTATAGATGTCACACTTATATAAATGCCGTTGCATGTTATATTGCATAGCGCAGTTATTTATATGTAAAGCTATGTGTATAACTTGCTATAATATTACTGTCTAATCGCTTTATTACTGAATTGGCATTAAGATTTTTTTGGGGCAGTTAACTTCCATTTCTTAAAATTTCAATTACACTACTATTATTATTGTCATTTTAATTCTTCAAATTATAATAATGCCCGGCATTAAGCTCTTGCTCGACAGTGACACATCTATCCGCACCATCGCTGTTTACTCTATGACCAAACTAAGGAGGCGGTCGCGCAACGAAAATAGCCGCTCGAAAATATTGAAGAGCGTTGAAAAATATACGTCAAACATGTATGAGAATAATAAGAAGTGAAGACAAACACTCGATATTTGGGCCAGCATGGCTTCTTTGAAATTTGTTGCTTAATTTTTACTGTTACTCTAATAGAGGCGACTTTATAGCCACTAGTTTGTATCCACATGCCAATAAAATGCATGTTCTGGTTGTTTTAATGTTACGTGATGAAATGTAGAGAATTTCGAATTGCAATTTTGTTGGCGAATATTGCAGATGAGTAATTTGTTTGCGTGGAAACAAAATACAATTTGTTAGGGTTGCGAAAAAACCCGATGATGAAAATTTTATTACAGCCAGCAACAAAACTAGGGAAAGAGGCTTACCGTGTTCAAAACAAAAATTACGAAATTACTGGGCATATGAGACTTTAGAGCCGATGTCTCGGGGTGACGAGCGTAGTGTAGTGCCGCCCAAAATTATGCAATGCAGGGTTCTGGGTGGTACTGTCAATCAGTCTAATAAAAAAAAACATATATAAATGATGGTGCCACATCTGTTGTTACAAACTATTTTAGGCCTGTCAAATGATTTGTGATCTCTTTTTAACCTGTTGTAAACGAGAGAGATGGTCATAACTTAAGAGCTGTCTAATTTAGTTGTGCCAACCAAATGGGTACCAATACCGCCAATAACTTGATATTTTATGCTAATATCCAATAAATATCTCAACCACCATCTTATAATACATGCAATAAACTAGCCCATTGCAATTAGCAATGCAATTGCCACAATCGTGGATGCAAATAGCCCAGCAGTGGGCGGACTGTCATAACGTCCCACTGATGACACCAGCTAGGAAATAGTATCTAATGCTCGTGAATGTGTTAATTAGGTATTTGCCGACTTAAATAGAGTTAATAAAATAATTATATTAGTTATAGTAAGTACTCGCACAATCACAATTATCCTCTTCGCAAAAGTGAATGGAGACCAGTGCTCAGCATTGAGCGGGTATGGGCCGTTGGTGAAGATTACGAAGCTTACCTACCATTAAGTACGTTGAGATGTGTTCTGGATCACAGTGATTGCTTATTTTTTCTTATAATACAATGGGATTCCATTGACTTGTTACTTAAAATGTTTGTCCAACCAAACATACTTTCAAATTAAATTTCAACTCAACCAAAATTATTCTTGTTAGCAAAAATATTTATAGAAGTTATTACACTTGACAGTTAAAATACTAACGCTAAAAATAATATAAAATTTATTTACTAATTCTTCTAATATAATGTTAGTCCAGAATCATTTTCCCAGGGCCGATCTCTCAGGGTGACGAGCGCAAAATTTGCATTGCTCGTCACTCAGCTAAATAAAAAAAAGAAAAATAAATAAATCGCAGTACAGTAGGATTCAACTGATTTATACCGCTTGCAAATCAAATAAAGATATTAGATAATGTCTTTTTAAATAGTTTGCGATACATTCTTTTCACATTGAATAATTTTTTAGACTAGCTGATATAGTGTAATTGTTCTTTGTGTTTTGTAGTCGATAATATTGTTTTGTAGGATTTAGTGCAAGATTTTAATACTTAATGGTTTTGACCACATTATTATGATGTTTGGGATATAAATTTTATTCTTACGCCCATGATTTTGGCTGCGTGATTTTAAACAATAATACAATACAATTATTAAAACATAACACGCTGTTAGATTTGGGAATTAACTACATTTTTACGAACTGAAAGAGTGCTGTGAAAAAAAATATAATTGTCGGCATAATTTTCTCATAATAGATAAAAGTAGTAATCTCTTCTTGATTCTGCACCGTTAGTAATGAAGGACTACAAAAAGTACCTACCAAACTTGGAGTTATGAACTTCTCACGAACACACTGACGACTACCAAACAAACCACATGACTCCATTAGACGCCCGTCATGTTTTTAATTAGTGAAATCATTATTAAAAACACAATGTTTCTAAAAAAGCTCTTCTTTTCCCCCATTTCTTCCATAAACCGTCGCTAATAGTGGTGCTCGGGCATTTTTTCTTTCTTTCTTCTTTTTTTATACATCACCATCAATCTGCGGAGCGCGAGCCGCGACAATCTTGTTTATAGGAATTTTAACCGTGTTTATTTCTGCGGCTACCGGGATAAATACAGGGAGAATATTATCGGCCCAGGAAGAACCTTGAAATGTTCTTTTGTTTATTATTACTCTGTATCTTCTAATTCTTCTTTAGTTTTAGTTCCGTTTTATTCGTTAGCTTTATCATTCACTGTTTGGTTATATTCCATAATTATGTTTGCTTTTTCATATTTTTATAGAATGTAACGTCTTTCCTATTTATTGTATGTTGCAGTACTAAGGCGCAATTATTGATCATCTGTAAATGATGATATGGAGTGGTATTGGCGGCATTTTTGCTTCCCTGTCAACGTTTTTCTTCTTCTATCCTTTCTTCTTATTTATTCACCTCTCTATTGAAACCTCAAACATCCTGTACCAATAGATGCAACGGACCATCTTGATAAATACAGGGCACGCTGTGACAAATGGTAACAGAGTGTTTTTATGTATTTTTAAAAATAACACCACTGTGGCCCTCTGTTACTAATTGGATACACAATACGTCTTCGCGCGTGCTCCGCGGCGAATCCGTTATTATTTTGAGTATTTTTGAGTATTGATGGATCCAACGCCGGAAGTGCTGCGATATATGGAGGATTTGGAACTGGGACAGTTGGGACAGCTCGGATAGAGGTGGGCAGTTCGCTGGTCGAATAAACGCGTTGAATGGGACGCGCTTGATTTATAGGATCATGTTTTTGTATATATTTTAGTGGGGTAATTTATTTGACGGATTTAGTGTTGGCTTCACGTGGTATTATGCGTACCGCGAAGGATTGGAACACCTTGTCGGAGTCTATGTTTCCCTATAGTTACAACCTGGGAGTCTTCAAGTCGCGAGTGAACAGGTTACTTCTAGGTAAGCGTGCACCATCGCAGACCATATTGTCACTTAACATTAGGTGAGATAGTGCTCAAACGTAAGTATACTGTTCGCTATCAGATTGAAAGCCCTGGTTTATTATTATTGAGATACTAAGGGTACTTGAACGTAAGCGGCAAACCACACTGAAGAGATGCGGCGCGCTGCGTGACGTCACTCGACATCTTTTTTATACAAAATGTATCAACGCTGCGCCGCATTGATCTGTCTTTCACGTGAGATATAAAATTCGTAACAGTAAAAACAGAACACGCTGTTAGTTTTTAAGTTCGTGATTGGCCACACGTTGGTTGTTCATGTCGATATCATGCTCAAAAACTACGTCTTCAATGTTTTTGGTAAGTAAAATAGAGTAGAATAGGTCAGTTTTGCGCAAATCCGCTGTCATCAAACTGCTGTCAAATCATAAATTCGCACCTACAAATAGCTTTCAACATTTGTAAAGTTAATTTACGTGCATTAGCAATAACAGTATAAATGAAGTTATTTCTCTGTTCGATATTTATCACCGGTGGAACATTAAATAAGCTAAATGCTGAGATAATTTAGATTTTATAAAATCGTCGGGCGGATTACGTATGACTTTGTTTTCATTTGTGCAGTTGCAGATTGTTGAAGGAATGTGTGTAATAAAATGATTAAAATATAAAAGCTAATATTTTCATCTACATAGGTAGGTAAAGTACATTGGGGAACACTGTGGGGGAAATGGATTGACCTGATTTAGGGCTGCCATCCTTTCGGGTTTCCCCGGATTTACAGAAGCTTCGGGATAAGTTCGGACGCCGCCCGTGAGGCGTAAAAGGCTATCTAAATAAAAATTAAATGTATGTTGTTTCAATGTGTTCAAAAGCGTCCGGGGAGAAACACCGATTTCATCCGAATGTCAGGTTTTTTTTTAAATCGTTGTGAAGTGTCAGCAATTGAGGCGATGATAATACTAACCTGATTCAACAGTCCGGGGATATCGGGGCGTACCGGCGGCAGTGACCTTGCGGAATCAGGTCCATTCTAATATATACATGTATTCAACTTTCGACCATATCACCATAATTTGAAGTCAGATGAGATAATGGTCAAATGTTAGCCTATAAAGTATAAACAATAAATGTTCTCCGCTAAGCCACAGTTAAAGTTTATAACCATAAAAAGAAGAAATAACAAAGCTGTAAAATCAATATTAATTCTGTTATCAGTCAATAAAAGTTATTTTTATGTGTCGTCTAAATACTTATCTAAATTGTGATCGACAATACAATGAACATCAAAACAAAACAATCTGAAAGCGCATAATTACAAAACTTAAAATAACCATCAAATCTATCTAATGATGATCAAGAAGCCATTATTAATAGTCCGAAAACTAGTTATTTATGGCAACATGTTAGTTTTGTCTACCATAGACTGAAATAGACAATCGGCCCACCCATAGTGAAACAGTGTCCCTAGTCATAAAACTAAAGTGGAGTTTTCGTATATTTATGGCATTTGAAAATGCTACTGTTATCTAAAACCATGAGATTATCTATGGAAGTTTCTTTTAATTGATATTAGACATCAAGAGCCGTCATAAAAGTCATAATTTATTTTAGATAATGCTGATAACGTTTAGAGACGTCTTAACTTTGATACAAGTTGGAATTGTTGGAATGCTTTTCTTTAATTTTCGGGTTAGGATTTTAATCATTTATTAAAGTTTAAAGTATCATTATAGCAATTTTTCATTCTAGTATTTTTGTCTTATATATCATAACTTAATTAAATTATTAACAATATATAACAAATTAAAGAATAATTTTACATCATTGGTCGTAAATGTTGTTACCTAGCAATACATTCGACCAGTTTTTTTTTTCCATAAATAACATATTATATATTGTCATAAAAGTCCTCCTATTATAATAATATTAATTTGTTTTGCACAATAAAATTCTATAACATTTTGAATATTACCATCAAGCTCGAGTAGCTTAATTATTAACGTTATATAGATTCACAATAAGTATTATGATAGAAATAGAAATATAATAATATATTATAATAAGGCTGCATAGAAAATTTCCCTTCCATAATATAATATTTAAAAGACTTTGCCATTATCATAACCTTATATCTTTACTCTAAAATTAGAAACTAACTTATCTAAAAAAATACAATAAAACTGTTCTACCAACCTATATAATCCTGTAAGTATAAAAAAACCTAACAATTAAATTAACTACCGTCTATTGTTACGACCTTCAAGTAACATACTTAAGTTACTTATTGATTTTTTCTTCTAAAACGCACCAACTCTTTAATTAGTTGGAATGATTTGCAATTCTGACAACTGAGTAGAGGTCGTTAAAGTGGATTTTGTAAAAACATTGTTGTTAACTTCAATTAATGTAAGGTTACGAAATAATAACACGTCTTATAGAATTGTAAAAAAATAACAATACTTGAAAAAACTTTGTTAGACGCCGTAGATTGTGACGCTTTTGAAGTTCGCGCTGAAGTACCTTGTCGCTTTAACTACAATAGACGTGACTTCAGATTTTGAAGGAAAATGACTAAGCGCTTATAATGATAGGGCGCTACGTATGGCTAAACTCATGCCAAAGTGTTTATTTTTATAAGATGTTAAGTATTTTATAATTTTGAAATTGACCTCAAAACAATTTTTCAAATCCACTCGTCACATTTAAGTACCTACACAATAGAGGTACCTATGCTTTGTTAATAAAGTAGGAAGGCACAGCTTAAAAATAAACGAGCCCGAGGCGAATCGGATTAGGGTTGAATCGTATCAACAATAAAAAATTTGGCTGTATTTCAAAATCCGCGGGTGATTAAATGAAACTGATCAGCACATTGCTTCCATCCACTGAGAATGATTTTGCTTAACATTACCTCAATGTTCAGTCTGGGTGATGCTTCCCAGAGGACCACTCTTTTCGTAAAAAGCGATCGGAATCGCCTCGATCTAAAGTTTAGCGTTGATAGCCTAGTAGTTGATAGTCTGCCTTCCAAAGAGAAGGTCCTGAATTAAAATCCCTATGCGGGCACTGCCAATGTGTTTATGTAAAAAGCATAATGTACGTAATTATCACTTGCTTTTCGGTGAAGGAAAACATCATGAAGAAACCCACAAACTACCCGAGAATTATTTCAGAGGTAGGTATGTTATCCATCAATCCGGACCGGGCCCCGTGGCGGATTATGGCCTAACCCTCCTCATGAAAGTGAGGGGAGACCCGTGCCCAGCAGTGGGACGATATGGGTTGTTGATGATGATGATGTAAGATAAAAAGAAGAAAAAGCAAGTAAGTATAGAAATACCTACAAAATATAGAACAAATAAGTATTTCCCTCAAAGAGCAATTGTAGCAAGGGCGTGAGTTGGCACAAACGAACAGAATTCATTTTGAGGTAACTTTCAAAGCTTTCGACACTTAACCCTTTTCTCGTCACTTGTGCAAATAAGTGAACAATTGATTGATGGCTCGTTTTCAAATATCATCGTCTTAAGAATGACTGTTCATTTGTTTTAGAAAAAGAAAGAACAAGCTGCATGATAAACAAAACAGGTCGAAATCTAGTGTCAAACTACGGCCACGCTATTAGTCAGCACGTCTTGTAGATGTCGCTTCTTCCATTTTTTTATGGCTGAATTTAACCAGTGGTTACATCGTTCTAGTTGAATAGGCTAGAGTTTCATCGCAGTCTCACCTTATCGACAGTGAAGCATGAAATTTTAACCATATTTATCTTTTTTTTTTGTTTGAGTTACGAAACTAGCAAGTTGTTCACCCGATGGCAAGTGCCACTCCTGCCCATAACAGTTACAGTGCCACTGCGCTGCACTCGTTACCCTGAGACATCGGTTCTATAGTCTCATACGCCCAGTAATTTCACTGGAAGAAATGCCCTTCAATCCGGAACACTGTAATGTTTGCACACTAATGCTTGGCGGATGAATATCTGTGGTACTTCCCCAGGTGGTCTCTTGTCTCTTTTTAATAGTTGTTTTTCTAGGATGACTGGTAGAGATTGCTACTTAGCGTTAAACTCTCCTTGTATACATGTTATTTGTGTGTTAAGGTATAAATAAACATTAATAACGAAAATGTCATAATTACGGAAATGCCGCTACAATCACCTCACCTCCAAATATGGTTTTTTTTTCATCGATGCCAATAATACTTCCACATTTATTGTAACTTCTTATTTTAACAAAATAACGTACAGAAGCCGAGTTAACCCTAAAATGCTAACGAGCCGCTCGCGCCATCTCATAAATCAGACACAAGCGACTGCCAAATAACTTGGCAAAACTTTATTATAACAATAAAGTACAGTGAGGACGTTTTTAAACCGCAAATTTGCCGCACTCACACCAAGATCCCTCTGTACTCTTTCGTTAACTGACTTTGATGCTGACGTTGTGTGTCTGTCTTTAATTTTAGGCACTTACCTTTTTGACTAACTATGTTGTTTGTTATTTTTTGACAGATGTTTTATTTAGCAATCAATATTTAATTCTATTATCACATCACATCTAAATATATAAAAATTTTATGTTGGTTTGTGTACGCTTCAAAAACTGAAAAATTTCTGCACCGATCGAGCTGAAATTATAGCATGATATATAATCCGCATCAAGGATTGTTTTTATCTATTTTTTTTATCAGTGACATATCAGCGAATCTGCGAATGTGCCACAGCGAAGCGTGGCAGGGTACAGCTAGTTAGGTATAAAGCAAATTTTATCTTTCTTTCTAAAAAAATGACTAGCAGGAGGAGGCACAAGACAAACTGAAAGGGCTCTTATTACCGCAGCTTAAGACTTGTTTTGAGATATTGCATAATTCTAGTTGGCTAGCTTAAAAAAACAACTCCATTGCAGTGTTCGAAAAGCTGGATATTATGCCGTAGTCACAAAATAAACACAATTTTCTGTTGTTGTTCAGATAGTACATTTTGCTAAGTAGTGTTCAGTTTTTATGGCCTACAATTCAATTATATGTTTTTATGGCCTACAATTCAATTTCAATTATAAAAAAAAAACTTATGATAAATTATTGCAATAGATACAGTACTTTAAATCGATAAAAACGCATGGAATGCTTTTAAACCGTTTCTTTATAAGGTATTGTTTTTTACAGTCCACAAATCTAGACATCGGCCCCTGTCTAAAAACAATTAATTACTAATAGACTCAATAAATACAGAGGAAGTCGTTGCAATTATGTTTTATTCGCATACAAAAACTTAATCAGTCAAGTACTATATCGCACTAAAATTTTCTAGAACTGGCTTGTTCTTGAATGAAATTTTGTTAACTGTTATTGTGACAAAGCACTAAAGTATTTTTGTAGACACAATGCTATATATAAAGCGAGTACAATTAAGGACTGGCAGGCATTCTGTGTGTTCCGGGAAGATTTACGCCTCGACGTGTTTAGGGTTAATTAGGGACGTTCTTAGCGCACAATTTATACTGCAGTCAAGCTGGACAATTGACAGCGAGTTAGGCATGCGAGTTGCTGGAGGTTGTGAAGTCTAAAGTTAGACTTTGCTAATTTGAATTGTGACCTAGATTTTTTTTATTGACAAAGTTATGAGACGAGAACGTCGCACGCCTTATTTTAGGCCATACGCCTGCCCATGAAAATTGCAGTGCCACCCAGTATTTTGCATTGCATAATCCTTCGCGTCGCTGCACCGCGCTCTTCACCCCGAGATATTGGTTCTTAAGTATCATATGCCCAGTAATTTCGCTAGAAACAGTGCCCTTCAAACCGGAACACAGTAATGTTTTGTTTTGTTGTCTGTCCTAATCGTTATTTATATATCTCCGTATGCAAAAGAACTATCTAAGCTCATATTTTCTTGTATTTTTTTGGGGTTACGAAGAGATAGAGTAAAAGATGTAAACTGGAGAAATAAGTTCTATCACAGACAGAACTCTAATAGATTTAGTACCTTATTTTAACCTCATATCAGTGCCTTTACTAGTTACCTCTTATACGCCCAGTGCGAGCTTCTATAACTGCGCCATTTTGGTTGACCGATCTGGTCATTTCAGCGCCCCTCTAGGGTTTGCGCACTGCGCTTGGGCACCGCTCGCACAGCCCTATTTACGGAACTGCCTGAGATCATTTAAGAAAACGTTTAACCACTTTGTCCCAAAGCTTAATAGCACGATTAAGACCATCACAAAAATAGAAAAATATAATTTAGAGAAGAAATATTTGACAAAAGTCACGTATAAAACCTATAATTCAAAAAAACGCATCGCGGCCAAATCTCGATATGACATTCTTTATGACAAAGTGTCTAGCTTTGTGTTGTTATTAATTTTGTTTTTATGCTACGTCTGCTAAGTGTTCTATTTACAGATAGGGCACTTTATTTGTATTATTTCGACATGATTTAGTGTTTACTGGATTACGCCCACTTGGTATTCGTTTGTGATTTTGTGGATATGTCAGAGATAGATTTTGATTTGGATCTAGAAGCAAGTGTGCGTAGAAAAGTTTATTTTTGAGGTTCACGGCTGCTAATAGTCCGTCAACCTAATCTACATAATTATAATTGACGGCCTCCATGGCGTAATGAGTGAAGAGCGGACTGCGAAACGTGTGGTTGCTGGTTCGTTTCCCGCACAGGGCAAATATTTGTGTGAACCACAAGTATGTAGTTTGCTCGGAGTTCTGGGTTTTTGTGTGATCCTCCTCGTGGTTCCTGATTCTCTAGATACAGGGAATCTACGTATGTGATGGTGACGCGTTATTATTGTGTTTGACTAGCTGTGCTTCATGGCTTTGCTATTACTTTTTATGCTAAAGTTTATTTGCTTATAGTTTATTATAATTACGGGAACGGGAACTGCGTGGGTGAAACCGCGGGGAGCAGCTAGTCTAAAATAACCGTAGAGTTCATTCATAGAACAGGGTTTTTTTACCCTGCAACAAGCTCCCCCTTTTGAAAATGTGCGGAAAATACAGTGATACCAATTCTAAAACTGTGATGCTACCAATTTATTAACAATTTAAGTTTATTGAGCTCTAAAGAAGTTGCCAATTATTTCTTCGTTTTTATTTTCTCTGATTTTTCCCGGTAACTCAACACCGCGAACTCGATATCTTGAATGGATTTATGTAAATTTATGCGACCCAGTGGTGCTCATTATTTGAAGGTGTTGAATATCCGAGACACTCCGGCTCTATTGGGAATCACGGCATTTTTAGCCCATATCTCTACCTACTTATCCTACTAATATTATAAATGAGAAAGTTTGTATTTTTGCGTGTTTGCATGTTTGGATGTTTGCATATTTGGATGTTTGCATGTTTGGATGTTTGCATGTTTGGATGTTTGTTACTCAATCACGCCAAAACGGGTCGGCGGATTTGGACGAAATTTGGTGCATAGATAGTTTATTACCTAGATTTACACATAGGATACTTTTTATTCCGTAAATACTGACGGTTTATTGGGATAATACTCAACGCACGGAACCCAGCTAATATTTTTTTTTTTTTTATACTTTAATTTTCCGTCTAAGAGAAGGCCCGACTCGTTATCGAATGGTGTGAGGGTTATGATGATGGAGTATCTACCTGTACTAAAAAAAAAGTTTTGAATGGCACTTACCATCAGTTAAACAACCTATTCGCCTTGTTACATTGTTGAATAAAAAAATAATTATCTATTATTACTATAGTTCAAGATTTGCTTGATTTCAAGAACATGCTATTGTGTACCTTTTTAATACGTAATAGATACTGACTTGTCGGATTAATTATATTATATATGCAAAATTGTATCAAGTGTAGTGTTCTACATGAGTAAGGAAACCTGTACGTTACATTTCTGAGTACGTGACTGTACAATGAGGTTCTAAAATCGATTGACATGCTGAAGAAGTACGGCCACAAAGTCGGCGGTATATAGCATGTATCTTGTATTTTTTTCAGTTTTTTTTTACACTGAATTAAAAGATTAAGCCAATCTTTCAAGGCCTAAGGTATGAATTGCATCTACAGTATTATTTTTTATTATAGAAAATATTACATCCTTTGCCAAAAAAAATAAACTACGCACTATAAGCAAGGCCTTTGATTCTAGTGCATTTACGAGACCAATGTTAAGGCGACGAGTACAGTATGCCTAGTAGAACTGGCAACATTTATACATATACATACACAGGTACATTACAATCATACACAGGCGGGTTACCATTAGAGGACGACCCGCTCGTCACTGAGTTGTATAAAAGCATCTAGAATGTTGAATCTTTTTCAACTTAAAACTTACCGCCGGCTTAATAAGCTCAGCTTTACTACACTGAAAATAAACTTACCCATAGTACTTCCTTACACTATAACTTCCTTAACTATAAGTTTTTTTTTATCTCTGAACGCAATCAATACAGGTAATAAACTATCTGCGTACCAAATTTCATCAAAATCCGTTCAGTAGTTTTTGCGGGAAAGAATACAAACACACATTAATCCATCCTTACAAACTTTCACATTTATAATATTAGTTAGAATTAGTACGGTTACCGCTGCTCCTATGGCCGCACACTCACTCCTACCCCACCCCTTCTAAAGGGTGGTTCCTAATGTGAGAACGCATTAATCATTCGCTTTTATACAAGTCAGACTTTGGTTTTGTTGGGGAAAGTAGAAGTCTGTAAAGTTTGATATCGTAGTAAGATTAGATAAATAGAATTTTTAATGATAATCTTAGGAAGGTATATAATGTATATATAGCACAACCAGTAACTAACTAGACGTAAATGACTGTAGAAAACAATTCCACATTTTGTATGATTTAAGAAAATTTTGTCACATCACATTTTTTATGAGCTTTGGTAGCAATACCTTAGTAATTTTGGACATAGGAAATATACGAGTATATTATACTAGCTGTACCCTGCCACGCTTCGTTGTGGCACATTCGCTGATATGTCACTGATGAAAAAAATAGATAAATACAATCCTTGATGCGGATTATATATCATGCTAAAATTTCAACTCGATCGGTGCAGAGCTTTTTGAGTTTTTGAAGCGTACACAAACCAACATAACATTTATATATATATATAGATAGATAGATATATAACACCTGTATTTTATTTCCAAGATTACTTAGTTATTGCTACCAATGCTGTTGGCACCAACTCTCAAATTATTGCCATCCCCTTTATTTTCATAAGGTTGAAAAGAGACAAGAAATTATTTGACAGAACTAAATTAAAATTAAGACTTGTTTGCAACAACAGAATTGAACGTTAATTTAACAAGCAGAAAATAAAAAAACAGATCCTTTAAGCAGACAAAAACCTGCTAGTACTTATCAAAAAATCGCCTTAACAGAAGCACTTTGTACGGAAAGAAAAAAAATTGCAAGATAATTAATAGGCCCCATATTATTACCAGATAAATAAAATTAATTGCCTGCTATAAATACCCCTACTTACATTATTGTGTCAATTTATACAAAGGAAATAATGGCACAATGACATAATTATTGTTGTATATATTTAATACCTATTGTGACATTGTCACATTTTAATTTATCCCACTGAAAACACACAACTGTCGCTAAAAAAATCATCCTCATTAATTTTTCTTTTTTAAGACACATTGTATAGGGTGTCCCATTGAGCGGTCGTATAATTACGGCGACAAAGTGCGGTTGCCGTCGACTCAAACAGTTAAGTACGCGTAAAGACTATACAGCTCTCACAATACCTTTGAAGCGACTTTGTCTCACTTCGCAATTATGACACCCCTTATATACGTCGGCAAACTTAATTTTGCGGTGGCAAAAATGCAAAGTGTGTAAAGTTTTTTCGAAATAAAGTTGAAAATTGTATGCTGTAAGTTAGGGTTTTAGTGCAAAAATCAAGATAGGTCGCGTCAGGTTTTGGATTGTAAAGGTCTAGAGGTGACTAACTGTGAGATGTGTATGATTGTGTTTTGATACTTGATTGGAAAGGGAAGTAGATGATAATTATTTGGGAAGTCGAGATACATTGTGGTTTCTTTAGTAGATGTTTCCATTTCAACAGTACACACGGTTACATTACTGTGTTCCGGTTTGAAGGGCACTGTTTCAAGTGAAATTACTGGGTAGACTATAGAGCCGACGTCTCAGTCGTCAGGCCGACGCCGATGCAATGCAAAGTTATGGGTGGCACTGTTACTATTATGGACAGGCGTAGCGCTTACCATCGGGTGAACGAAATGCTCGTCTAACACTCATTCAAAAAAAAATATATAAATGTAAAAAGAAAAAGATCGTCCCTCTGGTCACGACACTAAATGCCAACTGCCCTTGAACTTTGACGACAAGATGCTGTCAATTTATTTTGCTTATACTACATGGACGCGCCACCGACCGCGTTTGACCTACGTAGCTGACTAATGAACTACATATTGGTGTCATGCCAGTTAGTTTGACACCGATAAATTGGCGACCTTGTTGCTCCTCTTCCGCTCGGCCCATAACAGCTACATCGTTCTAACTATCATAGTTGGTTAGTTCTCGAAAATTGACGTTTTTCGGACACACAGGTTAATTAGAAAATTCAATTACAAACTTAAATTCGAGTTCTCCACCTTTCTTTAGAATTGTGTGGGATATTAGCCTCGGTGCAGCTAGTGTCCTTTCAACGATCCTAAGAGTTATTTTGCCCTGAATCGGAAAACAAAGTTACCACAACTTAAAATATTCAGGCAGGTGAAATCGGCATTTTTTCAGAAGTACCTAGGTCTATAGCTTAATACCTCAAGCCACCCCTTCTATTCCAGAAATTGGTATTCATGTCACACTAAATAATTCAAACCCGTGATCTGAACCAAACAATAAATTTAAACAAAACCCTGGCTTTTCCTGCTAAAACTTGAAGCGGTAAGATGAGTGGTCCGGTCCATTCATATTTAATTGGCGGCTGGGAGGTTAGTTTATTGCCCCCTATGGACGAAGGGTGATTTTACATTTATTTTTTCAAATGCCCGATAGGCTCGCGTGGTATTGTGAAGAGGACAGTCTGTGTCTCGACGAGAAACTTGTGGATATGCCTTTTATTTCTAAAGTGATTGTCTATCTGCGATCTCCATAAGTATAAAGTAATTACTTCACGATACACAGTCATACTAAACTAAGCACAGATATAGCTTTTTTTACATATAAATATGTCTGTATGCAATATATCTTATATCTTTAAATGAGCAATTCTTGTATATATTTATATAATTGGAATCTCGGAATCGGCTCCAACGATTTTCATGAAATTTAGTATATTGGGGGTTTCGGGGGCGATAAATCGATCTAGCTAGGTATCATTTGAAAATGTAATTTTATTCGTGTTATATCAAATTAAACATAAACTTGGAAGAAAAATAACAAAGCGTTGGAGGCGTTTGAGTAGTCCAAATTTAAACTGAAAAATATGACTCTTCCTGACATCTATTGGAGAATAATAATACTACCGAGCAAAGCTCGGTCATCTAGGTACTTTCTTTGGTATGCTGTGTAGCCCCAACGGCTGTACGGATTTTAGTTTGAGATGTGTCGTTAGATTTGTCTTAATAATTGTGAGAGAGACACTCGATATATCAATATTTCAAAAAAATGGCGGATATTTCGTGCCAAATTATATGTTATCAATTTTTTTTTTTCAAAACCTATCGTTAGTGGAATCAAAATAGAAGGTATTAAAAAGGTTTACAATAATAATATACAGAAGGCGAATGAATGAGAGTCCAAAATTGAAATTACATGGTGCCTCCAACTAAATTTCACTATTCCATTTTGTTCGCAGTCGGGCTTTGTTATATAAAATATATATAGTTTTTGTAATTTGTATAACTTCTGAGATTAATCATTATGCTAAATACCATTTTCTAGTTTTATTATAGTTATAGGTACTTTAGACAACGCCTTGTCCACACTATTGTAGCCATACCGGCAAATATTCGCGGTAGCATATTGAAAAAAAAACACGCGAAATAATATCGAAAACTCATAAAACCACTCGGAGTACCGCTATAAAACACAGACAAATACGGTAGATAATCGAGCCAAGTGCTTGTAACTTATTGTGGACTCTTTATGTGCATCGTAATATTTTACTACTACCTTTGGAGCTTTTAGAGAAACTGGTCTTGTTTGCTACCGAATTTTTTCTTATTGGATCATGTAATTTTATCAGTTTTATTTTATTTTAGAGTCGGTTGAATTGTAGTGTTATTGTGTTTCTTATCTTTTCAACGTGTTTCCTATTTTAAGAACGTATGGCGAGTAAAATTTGAATTTGTAATTTTGAGACAAATATTGGAGAGTGGTATTAGAATACGTTTCGTTTTTAGCGATGACACTATCTTTAATGTAACAAATGTAAGACAAGAGAAGACCGTGAGTGAAAATACGGACGTGACGTCAGTACATCTTCAGAAAAAAAAAACTGATATGGAAGGAAACCCTTCAGCTGGAAGTAGTTAATAATATTTCCATTATTCCACTTTTTAAATTAAGCTCTAAAATAATAGATAAGCTAAACGATAATGGTAAAAGGGCAACCAACGGCATAGTGCAATAGCCTAAGACAGAAGTTACCAGTGAAGATAACATAACATCCAAAGGATTACGTTTCAATTTAGATCATTAATCTGTCATCAAAATTGTTCACCGATCTATCCCCTAACAGGTTTGAAACTACAAAACGTTCCGTATCTCGAAAATCCCCATAAATAACACATAATCCTGACGCTATTGAAGCTACCTATCATCAGTGTAAAATACAACACTCCTCACTATGAAACTAAAATCTAACCATAAATTCGATGTAACACCGTACATTGATCGTATTTCATACCGAACTTGTAATGTACCTGATATAAATCAAGCAATAGATATTAAACAAGGCGGTGATATTGCACCGCTTCGTAACGATAATGGTTCAGAAGTACAACGGCTGACAAAAGTACAAGCGCACTAATCCCTGTATTGTTAACAGGAATCCAATTTTAAATTCCATAGAGAAGTCAGATAAAGCTTGATTGATTGTGTCCTAAAACTCGTTTGTGACACGGCTGGCTTACAACGACTTTGTAGCATCTGTTTAATGTATCTGTGAGATGTTTCTAAAATTGTAATGTATGAAATACAGGGGATTCTTCACTTTGCCTGGAAATCTCTGAACTAACTAAAAATCGGCTCAAGTTTATGTAGTAATGTGAAATACAAGTAACATACTAACATAAGGTAGAATACTTTTTTCCAAATTTTTCGTGTCAGGTAATATCAAAATGAAAAACGTAACTTTATTAAGAATACTCACGTGTTCGTTCGTCATATATTTTTCTCGTACGAAACTATCATCCAACTTGGAAACGTAGCACAGTGGTCAGGCATAGACCCTAACAAATTTTTCCAATTTCCAAGTCTTCACTAATATTCATTTTTACTGATAGAGAATTTGGATGTAACGCAGTGAATTCAATTTAGAGCATAACAAATGTATGGAATTCTCAGAAAACTTTATTAGCTAAAAGTACTATATATAATGTAAGATTTATTAAGTTAAGACCGGTTCCCTAGTTGGGCTAATGAATAGTAAAATCAACTTGGACGATTTATTTTACTGTTGTCTCCGAGACAAATAAAGCCACCCATCACGGCTTTCTGCCATCAAATAAATTCTTGGTCGTATACGGCAATCACGAATAGATCGTTTCTGAATCTACAGTAATGAATCGACCTTTCCGAGCCAATTACGTACCTTTCCCGTCAGCTGAATGAACCAGCTTTGTATTTCAGTTTCATATTCCAACTTATCTTTTTGCTAAAAGCCGCCTTCCGGTGGACAATTGCCAAGAACTGAACCGAAGACATCTGCTCTCTCTGTTTTTCTTTTACTGGCCGCATCTGTATGTCCTGTTTTGGCAAAGAGAATTCCCTGAATGAAACGATCTTTTCATCCTTTTGCAATACCGCTGGATTGGGAGCTAGCGAGTGAGTGGAGATAATTTCGTCAATCCTCGGGTTTGTGATAATGAGCTTGGTATCAAGAGGAAGTGACTTTGGATTCGTGAGAGGAGCTTTGCCAGATGCTGCCTAGAGCGAAGTAGTTCCGGAACTTGTATCATGTTTAGATAGATAAGTATTTATAGATAATCACAATTGAATAGGCTATTCTAATACTGAAACCAAAATCTATTATTAGATACAAAACAGGAATCAGGCTGCTACGTGCAGGTAAGATGCCCAAAACATTATCTAGAGTTGTGCCAGCAGAATTGATAACACAGCCTTATATAATGCAAATAATACCTATTGGCAATCATAACATAAGTTTGCAATGAAAGAAAGAAGGAAAGAGAGATAGAAAGAAAGAAAACATCTATTCTGACACAACTGCACACAACAACGAACAAGTACACATCCAAAAACAAGACAAGAAAATGACACACAATGAAGATAGGTGTACGCAGATAGCCAGCACTAAAAATAAACTAAACAAAATCTATATCATAAAACAAAAATTGAAAAAGCTAATATCAATATATCTATGACATTCAATTTTCAAAGACATCAATCACCACAGCTTGCATTGTTATTGAACTGTATTACAGACAGTGATTGCATATCTGAATGAAGCGCACTCTCATTGATGGCACTCCAGAAATACGCCAGAGCTTAGATCCCGGCTAGTGACTGTAGGGTTACAAACCTAGTAGATAGATATCCTAATATAGCACCTGGTATATCTGTTTTGAAAATAATTTTATTTAATAAATTTATCGTCTCATGAAAAAAAACATGAGTGTAAAATAGATGAAAATTCACTCACTTTGAAGTGGAACATTTGATGAAGGCCCTTGCAATGATTTGGTAAATCATTTTAAAACCATTGATACTGAAAAAAGATTAATTTTGACAAAAAATTCTAACACACTAACATACTTTTCATTCGTTATTGTTTATTCAAATATATGTTTTTTCATAATAATGTGTTATTTTTACGAGCTTTCTTTTTTGTTTGCTTCAATCATGCCAGTGTCATATACACAGTATTTGTATACGTTTTGTCAACAAACTGCGTATTGATGTCAAGTCTAAATCTTCTCTCGTCCACGGCCGGAGATGAAGCTCGATGATTATCCGAGGGCATTTCCTACCGTCTTATTGTTCTTGTATCAACAATACACAGACGTACAATAATCATTTATTTATATGTGAATCTAAATTAACTGCGGAATGTGTTTCCACTGGTGAGTCATGTCCTGTAGCGGCTTGTGATTTCAGGCTTCAGTTCTATGTTTATGCTATTGTTGTTTGTTTGTTTGACTAGCTTTTACCCGTGTCTTTGTTTATTTTGATATTTTCGTTTAAAACGATATTAAGTACATTACAGTTTTCCAACAAATTCCGATGAACTACAAACATTTAAAACAAAAGCTTAGTTCCTACTGTCTGTTTTCATTTTGCATAAAAACTAAAGTACTGATTACAATGTAGTTTTCACAGCTTAGGTATTGTAGGTGCCGCATTGGTATAAGCCACTTGGGTTTGATAGGAAACTGTATTTTTATATCGATATAAATAAACATCGCAAACTAACATCTTGTCTCCTATACTATGCCTAAACTCTAGTTTCCAACCCATTCAAGGGTTTGTGGCCAACAAACGTCCCGTAAACAATCCACCATGATTATCCCGCAGACAAGACACTCCGTACATGGGTTAACGCGTGTTTTACTTTATTAACCCATTAAACATTTAGGTGGAGAGACGGTGGCAGATTTAATTACTGGTAAGCGTTATTGAAGCGCAATGGGTACTATATTACTTATTTTACAAATTATATTTGCAATTGCTTTTAGTTGCATGTTTTATTTGGATATTAATTTTGATAATAATCTTTTGGCATTATTCTTATGAACAAAATTATTGTAATAATATCTAATTGATAAAAGATTGCTGCAGATTAAAGGTGTATCGTGTTTTTAATCAAACTAATGATAAATACTCTTAGAAATATAATTAGAAGTATATAAGTGAAATCCATTGGTTACTATTACAAAAGTATGTGTATACTAATTACAAAGCAGACTGTATGTGTCCATAAAAACTTGAATCGATTAGCTACTTTCTCAAGTAATAAAAAGTAGCAGCGGATCTTAGCCTACCGCAGTCGTAACTTCAAATTTACACCCGCAAAAGCATAGAATGAAATGGTTTTACTGAAGCCGTTGTTATTTCCCACGACTGTTTATGGGTCTAATGTTTGTTTTCAGCTTCTTTTGGTATGAAAGTTTTGTTTTATATCGTACATTATACATACATTTTTATTTTGATATATATGAACAAGTCGTTCAACTGGTGGTAACTGCGCACCTCCCTATAACAGTTACAGTGCCACCCAGAAGTTTCAATTGCATAATCTGGTGTGACACTGCACTACGCTCGTCACCTTGAGATATTAGGTAATGAACTGGTTATTAGTTGGAACAAATATTTCAGAGTAAGTGTGTTTTTCCACCGATATTACTGGTAATTAAAATAGTGCCCTTTAGTGAACACAGTAATGTTTACACACTACTGCTTGGCGGATGAATACTTCTCCAGGCTGACTCTTGCAGAAGAGGTTTACCACATGGCTGCCACATTTTTGTTTAGAATCCTGCTTGTGCATACATTATTTTATCATCTTGGTTGAACTTTTTTTATTATAATGTTACACCATCGTAACATCTACATCGCATATTACTGTGTTCCGGTTTGAAGGGCATTGTTTCCAGCGCAGCGAAATTATTGGGCATTCGTATGAGACTTTAGAGCTGATGTCTCAGGGTGACAAGCGCAGTGCAGTGTCTCGCAGGATTATGCAATGCAGGGTTCTGGGCGGCGCTCTGACTGTTATGGGCAAGCGTAGCGCTTACGATCAAACTAACGAGGTGCAAATTAACGAGGTTTTTTTAAATTTGACTTCGTGACGAAGCGATTGCTCGCCTCGTCACCAAGTCAAATTTAAAAAAAAAACAAGCATAAACTACAAGGTGATTATGACTAAAAGTAATGCCAAGGAAGTTAATTCTGCACTTGCAGTCCCACCCAATACCGCAGTATTATTTTGTCCACGATTCCCATAAAATTGAGCTCTGCGGATAGGGACATTGGCGACCGAATCGACACGACAATCGCCGTGTAAGAGCGACTATTAAATCTTGGGGACCTACTACGACCTGCGAAGATCAAATCAAATGCGGTTATACTGTCCTCAAAAATATGTTATACCACTGTATTCTCGTATCTCAAACACGATCAATTTTTACGTATTTTTTAGTCCATTTTAAATATGTGGTATGTTATTATTTCTTTTTTGTTCTTTATTTGTATTTTATTGTCTTGGAGTGCAATAAAAAATTGTTAGTTTTACTATACACAGTGTTCTCAGTGTACTTTTTCTTCTAGTGGTAGGCCTCTTCCGCAAGAAACCGCCTGGGGAAGTTCCTTTGCCACATATTCATCCACAAAGCAGTAGTGTGAAAACAATACTGTGTTCCGGTTTGAAGGGCACTGTTTCCAGCGAAATTATTGGGCATTATGAGACTTTAGAGCCGATGTCGCAGGGTGACGAGCGCAATGCAGTGCCGCGCAAGATTATGAAATTGAAAGTTCTGGGTGGCACTTAACTGTTATGGGTACGCGGAGAGCTTACTATCAGCATGCTCGTTTCGTTACTCAGTCATAAAAAAAAAAGTTTTGCATACTGATAAAAAAAAATTGTATTATTAAATTCTCAGGATTATCCTATGTTTGCTTTTCCAGTGTCACAAATGACCACGCGGCCACCATCTCTCAAATTACGTTCCCATCGCCTAGTATCTAGTACCCTAGTAGTTCCACAAAACAAATCGCCCAGTCCAAGCGCGAAACGTCAATAATTTCACACTATACATAAATTGGGTTCTAAACAGATGTATGTCGAATTCTCAGCAGTTTCCGAACAGTACACTACTGCGCGTGGGCAGTTGAGACATCTCAATCGCTTGTTGTCCCTTGTTCTCTCGGCTTGTAATCGTAAAATTGATTCTATACTACGTATTCTAGTAATTTTATATGCGACAAAGTAACGTTGGAGATGTCTGCTTAAAATGCTGATTTTGCAACAATAGTTGGGTGTGTTAGTGCTAGTGGAATACGTCGAGCACAGTCTTCCAGTTTTCCTTCTGTACCAATAATTCTGAAATTTCTTGCACTGCCGGCAGCCTACACTGTTTTAGCATGACAGAGACTTAATTTCGGGAAAATGTTGTTCCAGTGCGCAAACGCAATAAAAATGTAATCACTGGAACTTTTTCTTCATAAATTCTTTCACTTAAAGCTACACTACTCGTCAGTCACATAGACGGTTAACCTTAGTGATGTCTTAGTCTTCCTGCAATCTGATGTCGTCTGACCATCAGGCTGGTGGTCTACCTCCTAATCATCGACCATTTCTTGGCCACCATTCCATCACTGCCCTATTCCATCTACCGCTCCATCCCCACTTCTGCTTTGTGATCCGTTTCCCCACGTCCACGACTTTCGTCCTACGTTTTATCTCGACATTGGGGATTCGGTCAACAAACGAAATGCCGAGCATTGCCCTTCGAGTTACCTTGATTTTATGTATGCGCTCTTGTGTGAGCGACCATGTTTAGGCAAGTTATGTATAGGCAAGCATAAATAACTTATGACCTTATATTAACATTGAACTATTATTTGTTACAGGTACCCTCAAATGCTAACTAGCGCATCGCGTGCGTCTGTCCCGTTACCGAGGTGAACGTTACATTGATATAGCATTGTTGGGGGAGCAACAAGTGGACTTATCGCTGATAGCTACTACCGTTTGTCTATGTAGGGTTGACACGCGTTGAGATTTTTTTTTTAATATTTACTGTTGACTTTGAAGCCATTGGAAGCTCTAAGCTCTGGAGTTCAAGTATTTTTATTTTTTAACAGTGATGTTGAAGCGTATATTTAAATTTTTAGTTAAATTTCAAGCAGTAATTATACTTCTATAATTACTGCTTGAAATTTAACTAAAAATTTATAGGTATACAGTTCTATAGTGTGGTTAACTGATCAAAACGAAATGAACATCATTTTTTTTAATTTTAATTAATATATGATAGTTTTTTTTAATGTGTATTAAATTATCTGAACAACAATTGATTTGGATCTGAATCTCTGAAAAATATTATTATCTCGATCTAGAATTATATATTTGCGATTCGGTTCACAAAATATAAAAATATGTGTCTAAAGTGGAATGCTATTCTACCAACCCTAATCAACAATGCAACCCTAAATAATAGGGGTGAAGCGCAAACATTTATCTGACAACCGATAGTTCCGGCCCCATTCGAATAAATTCAACAAGTTGCTAACAACCGTGTTTTAGAGAATTAAAAGACAAACTAAAAAAGTATTACAAATAAGGTCAGTTAAATTAAAATGGGTTTACATTATACTGATCTAAAGGCTTTTTTCACAGTTGTTGACTCAATTTTAAGACTACACTTAAAAATTCAAATAACTCATTGAATTAAATTCCGATTTCTACTGTATATACTATTAAAACCCAAACCACTAAACCCATTTCGATGAAATTCCTATGATACTATTCGAAAAGTACGTATATCCTTTCGGTTAAAAAAAGATTTTTCCGAATCCATTTATACATGTCATAGTTCCGAGGTAACAAATATAAACCTCCTCCTTTTTAGAAGTCGGTTAATAATAATGCTTATGAAAGCTAAATGGGACACTTAAAAATAATTATAGTCTAAAAATTATTTTTCGTTGACACAGTAGCCATAAAAATTTCAAACGGCAACAGGAAAATTTGAATATATCACTATAATAGAGACACACTTCAACGGATGCGACGTTTTTTTTTTTTACTTTAGTTACGTTAGTGTTGTTATTTTTTTCATATTGATGACAATTTGATACTGGCTTGTAACCTTTTTCTAGCGATATGTGAGTCCGAGATATTAAAACAATTGAATAAAATTGATTTGGTTCAAAATTACAATTGAGCCTATAAAGGTCACGCTTGCGAGTGAACTGATGAAAGGTAAAGGACAATGGCGATGATTCCAACATGCTTCAAAAGTTACTCTAACGTTTAGGAAAAAATTGTATCCATCTTGCCATGATTTAACGTAGAGAGCGCGTTTCGTTTAAAAAATTCCCGGAGTGGCCAATACAAAAAAAAAATCGTTTGAAAATATCGAATTATTTCATATCAGATAATTATTAAGTGCGACAGCTCGAGATTGGAACACTATCGAGATGTTTTTCAATTGTTCTAAATCGACCGACTCGCCGTTGCGTTCTGCGCTTGCTGTCTCTCGATCGCGTCGTGTCGAGCAAGGTCAACTCTCGAAAGGATCGACCGCGATATTTTCCTTTCGGGTGTTTTAAAACCACTCAGCTTCATAGATTCGACTGAAAGAGAAAATCGAGACCTATCGAGAAGTTGGAACAATCGAAACAATCGATTTAAATGTCTCGGGATCACTCGATAGCAACTTTTTCAAGATAAAATAACGTTCTAGAGGAGCCAGTACTATTATATGAAATTATTAATAAACCAAAGTGACAAAAGACGACAGGATGAAGTGACGAGAAACAAAAGAAGATCGAGTGCGCTGCTAAATGAAAATAACGAGTGTCCAATATAAGGGTGTAGTCACACTGAAGCAGCTACAACATTAAAATACGTTTTAGGTATGTCTATCGGTGTTTATATTTCTAATAAATGATTACTTGCCGTTTATTAAAGCGTTACTTTGTAGCAACCCATAATTAAGAAAAAAAAAATACATCAAAAGTAACAAACAAACATACAAACTATTATTAAAATAAAATGTAGTTAACATCAACAACTCCGTTTAATTTCAATAACATTAATAAAAAAAAAATCCTCCGCGTATATCCTCACCCTAACGAAGCGCAAACGCAGACCGGACGCGTCGATTGTGCGCGCGAGTGCTCACGGCGGAAACGGTGACATTTCGCGCCAAAACACACGCCATTACTGCCCGAGACAAATATCATTGCCATCGCGTAAAATATTGGAACATTATTTAAGTTGACTGGTACTAAAATGCTGTTTGAAAAAGATAATTAATATTATACCACAGAATACCTTTTATACAGTATACAGAATGGACACTCTCCATCCATCAAGATCCGCTTTCCCACACCTCTTCCCGCAATCGGGAGGACAATTGGGAGGCAGTCGATATTACACGTCAAAATGTAATAGACAACCGGGTTAGTATGGACCTTTCGTGTTTAGTAAGACTAGTGGGTTGTCTTTGGTTGACTCACTATTATTATTTTCAAAACAACAAACCATTGCAGAGGATCTCCAGTCGATTCCAATTAAGCACATCATCACAAACATACTCCACGACCAATACATGCTATATTTATTACACCGACACCCTTTGATAAATCATAAAGAAAGATGTCCTCACCATACGTCAGTTGCAGACGAAAGAAATATACGCGTACAATAACGCATGTATACAACTTGTATTATGCAACTATATATGTATGTATGCAACTTGTTCATCTCGTTACAAGGAAACAAAGAAAAATGATTCTAAATTAAATATTTTTTGGGATCTTATTATCAGAATAATCGATTCATAAACTGCCGCTGTTCAAAAATCCCGGAAACTAATTCTTATTGGAAGCGGTCTCATGTTAACCGACTAGTATATATAAAATATTTTACGAATGAAAATGAAATGGTTATCAAAATTTTAGTAGGTATTAGTCTTATCACACAAGATAGTAAACAAAGCCGATAAAATTAATGAAAAATCATTCGCATGACTCTATGAACACTGGACTGAGTCCAATGGACTCAATCAAGTGGCAATCTCCATCGTAGATTAACGGATCTTTCTTTTTAACCAATCAAAGCCTGTTAAACATACAGTCCAACATGCACCAATCCTTGCCATCTATAGTGCACCTTACAGTGCATGCGTGGCCATTCTTGCCGGAGCAAATCCTAGAATAGACTACAATCATTCATAAATGTTATGCGTGCGCGGAGATAATATTGTAGCAGAGTCGCATTGTATTGGATTTGAAGAGTTAAGAGAGGTTATGAATGTTTGGGAAGCAGGCAATGGTGTCCAATTAGCTATGACTTTGCTACGTGGAGTGAGAAGAAGTAGAATCGAATTGGGTACAGACTTGTAACCTCGATCTGTTAGTTATCATATTATTGAGGACCGGGCCCCCGTGGTGGATAAAGGCCTAATCTTCCTCACGAAAGTGAGGAGAGACCCGTGCTCAGCAGTGGGACGTTATGGGTTCATGATGATGATAATGACACAATATTATCCAGTAGCACTGCTTGACAATTCGGTAATGAGTTTTCTCTTTCTATGTTACAAAGAAAATAATCTATTTTGATATAAAAAGTGCTAAATAAAAAGATCTTTACACGAATTTAATCATATTAATCATAGCCATAGTTATTATCCAAAATATAGAAATAGAAAAAGCAGGTGTGAAAGTAGAAGTCTTTCCAGCAGATCCATTCGTCCCGATTTATCATTATTTTCTATATAGTCTCCATCTATCATCTCCTAAGAACTTATACCATTTCGTTTTGTAACTAACAAGTCCTAGAAACGACGACTTTCACTAAAGACATAAACATACGATTCACTGCTGCCCAACGATGAAAGAAGCTCGTGTCCTGAAACCAATAAAACATATTCACTTCTGAACATGTCAAACAAGACGGCATTGTTGCTTTTGTGTTGGTAACATCTGGGAATCAGGGGTGTCAAACAGTCTAATTAGAAAGGAAAAGTCGCATAAGCAAGCTTTCAGCCTTATAAACAGAGATGGCGTTGTAATAAATTTTGCATAGTTCATTGCCTAATTCAATTTCCAGTCGTCCACGCTTATTTACTCCGATTAAAGCTAAACTAAAGATTTACATGGTAATATTGGTTCAGCGCTACCTGTCATATCAATTGAGAACAATGAACTGATAAGCGAGAAAGAAGAAACCTCACGCATGGAAACATGCATTTGCATGCTTTGTATACTTGCATGACTTATACCAATGATTTCACTTGCCGGAAAATTGAAAAATAGAAAAACTAATTGTAACTGAAGTTTACAATTAGTTTTTCTATTTTTCAATTTTCCGCACCTAGCATAACTATTTACTATTTTCGTAAAATACATTCATTTAATTTTAAACACTTCAAGAAATATTTTTTTATATTTCAAAAGAGATAATTTTGACAAGAGTATTGACACAATGTCCGTAGAAACTAGTTCACGCACCTTCTAACAAAAATAAAAACGTTTGGTCTTATTTCGCTTAATTGAACGAAAGTTTTTAAAGTAAATACCTACCTACCCAGAAAATAGCAATTAGAAATAGAACTTATTTATTTAAGAAAGTGGCAACCCTAGCTATTAGAGATGGCACTAGGCAATAAACACGGATGTCGACGCTAAATGCTTTCGAGTGTCCTTACAATGGGACACTGAGCAAACAGTTCGTGGTATCGATCGTGGTAAATTTCAGTATCTGTTCTGTTTCAGTGGTCCTTATGTTCTTTGTTATAGCTTCCGTTGTTCGAGGTGGTCGTTCTGTATGGAGATTTGGATAAACTTAAAAGGATATCTCTTGCTATAAATACTTGTGCAGAATTGCTCGTAAAACGATTGAACCATTATTTGCATTTGTCTTGGCTAAAACGAGGAAAACTCTTGTAGGAAATGTTCTTCTTCTCCTTCGTCGTATCAATGGTTCAATATCTACGCAACTCTTATATAAATTAAACTAACTAAAAAGCGGTGGTAGCCTAGTGGGAGAACGTCCGCCTTCCAATCAGAAGGTCGTGAGTTCAAATCCCAGTGCGGGCACGTACCAATGTGTTTCTGTAAAACATATGTACTTAATTATCACTCGCTTTTCGGTGAAGGAAAAAACATCATGAGGAACCCACATACCTACCCGAGAGTTATTTTGGAGGTAGGTATGTTATCCACCAATCCGGACTGGGCCCCCGTGGTGGATTATAGCCTAACCCTCCTCACGAAAGTGAGGAGAGACCCGTGCCCACCAGTGGGACGTTATGGGTTGATGATGATGATGAACTAAAAAAATTAAAACAAACAAACATAACCTTAAATATTAACTATCTGCTTATTCATAAACGTTTAAGGTAAAATTAGGATGTGGTAAATGCCATTTCTCTCTGGTTTGATATCGAATCATGGCATGGCCAATTAAGATAATATAACAAATTTTGCACTACAAGTCATCCAAGTAAAATACAAAAGAATGATCAAAGAATCATACAAATTAAGCTATGGCCATACTTTATTTTTTAAATTGCCTGGCGCCCATTTGGAACCTTTTCTTGGAGATCAGGCAGCAGCAACAAGGCAACTAACGTACTTTAAATTTAGTATAATTATAAGGTAAACCATATATACTGATCTGAAAGCTTTTAAATCAATTTAGACACGATAGTAATCCTCCATCCCTATATCCAGCGTCAAAATGACAAACGCATAAAACGCACTCTCGACTCGAGTGACATTTTGTCACCGAAAAACAACAATGCGTGTCCTGTTTCATTTAATAATGCCGCTTGTCCTGCCTTGAACTAAGCCCCTTTATCCTTTAGTAAAGCTGCAAGACCAGTGAAAGCATGGCGAAGGCTGGCTACTCTCATAAAGGGCTAGTACAAGCAGCAAAAAAATCATTGAACGTGCCTAACTTCCAAATCAAGCTTTACATTCGCAACAAACTAAAATTTGCATAGAATATCTAAAAATCTAAGAAATAATAAAATTCAAGTCGTTTCTACCTATGATTTCAAAATAAAATTATCTTTTTCTGATGGCCTTACCAACGAGTATTTTGTTTTATTTGACTGTGTGACGAGACGAGCAAGTAGTTCAATTGACGGTGAGCACTACGCTTGCCTATAACAGTTACAGTGCCACTTTGCATTGCATAATCTTGCGTGGCACTGCAATGCGGTCGAAAACAATAAGATAGTAAGGGGAAGCTTATCGCATCGCTTCCATTACAGCACAGCCTTCACTAATTTCGCCTTATTTTAGTCCAGATTTAGCTTGGACAATTGACTCTGCGTCCATAAGTCAGACTTTAAACGGATGCCCTGTCATAGTCAGATCTCATTGTCGGAGCTGGTATTAATTATAATGATGGTTAATTCTGCCTGGTCTGGAATTCTAGGGCAAGTGTTGGGCTATTTTGGATTCGAGGGAGGAATCAGGTTGATGGATGTGCCACTTAAGTTTAACTTGGAGCAAAGTAATACATACCATACCTTTGCCATTCTAAAAATCAATCAGTTAATTGTTTCAGTGTCTTAAAAACTAAAGGGCATAGGAATTTTAGACAAACGGTTACTTAATTGTTGGCATCTGCCCGATCCTATTAAAAGCCGACCAAATTCCATAAATCATCTAGATTTTTCCCGGGTCCATCCATCCGTCTAATAATCATATCTACGGAGCACTTAAACGAGCGGGGTGGGCCGTAAAGCAAATTATAATAATTTACAGCCAATTAACGGAGAGTTGGGCCACTAAACTCGCAGTGCTCGCTCCTAATGGCGTATGTATTTTGGCCACTGTTTTATTTATTAATATTGTTTTTTATTATTTATTAGCGGACGTATATTTTTTGTTAATAACATTGTTTATTGTTAGGATTTATGTAACGGGTTTTATTGGTCGTTGGGTGTTCAAATGGTTTTTATTAGTGACGTCATTTTTTTTTTTTATTATAAGCAAGTCAGTAGTTTGACGCATTACTACGTGACTACTACGTCTATAAAAAATCAAGACTGTGATCTTGGAAAAACAAGAAATGAAACTAATATTATAATTAACAATAGTTTGAGTTGGAATGACACAATTTAACTCTTAGCTTATTCCATCATTCTTCATATTCACGCACGTAGACGCGTCACTGATTTATTTCTTTTAATTTATTTACTTAAGTTTACTATAATAAGCTAGCAGTATAACACCAACATACCTACCCGAGAATTATTTCGGATTTAGGTATGTTACCCACCAATCCGGACCGGGCCCCCGTGGTGGATTATGGCCTAACCCTCCTCGCGAAAGTGAGGGGAGACCCGTGCTCAGCAGTGGGACGTTATAATGATAATAACACCAACAAGTTAACTATCCTAAATTATTAACTAAAATTAAATTCAGGTTAATAATAATGAAATAGCTCTCATACTCATATTGTCATAAAAAATGTTGGAACTCGTGAGTAAAACCGTTTGAAATTGACAACAGTCTAGGCGTAGTTCGGTTGTTTGATTGTCGAATGAAGTAGAGATGGCCTTAGGAGTTTATCAGGCCGCCCAAGGGCCTTTGACGTGGCTCAACGATTGTTAACAACCGGGACCGACCGATGGCTTAACGGCCCTCCAAAGCACGGACCAACTACATTCATTACACGTATTGCTACGGAAAGAAACTCTTCCTCTATGCTTTCCTATAGCAACAATCTGGGAATTCTGAGAATCTTCAACAATTCGCCAATGAATACATAATTTTTGCATACCTAATTGTTTATTATTTTGCTAAACCCATTTCGTAACATTTAATGATTACTAAAGCATCGCTTAATGACTTCCCACTACCAGCTGCCTGATTACGTAACATTTGCAGTAGCGACTTCAGTAGCAAAGCAAACAGCAAAATCTAGCAATCATAATAAAGAAACCAATCGCCTGTCGGTGAATGCACCTTGGCTATAGATACTAGCGCCACTAGCGATATCACTGCATTAGATGAAAACAAATGAATGCAGTTATGTTTCGGCAGTGGACAGTAAGGATCGCGAGATTTAAGTCTGTCGCAAGCCTGTCGTTAGATTCGTAATAAGGCATCCGATACAGGTGCCTGCACATACGCATATGATTTACAACCGCAGTGTATTCTGAGCCGGTGCAGAGCACGACATTTGCGATCATCCGGAACACTTTTGTCCCATTCATAAGCTGTTTTGTTCTACATTTGTGCAGTATATGGCGTATCTTCAGACGAATACAGACTATTTTTGTTTGACAATCGCTAATCATCATATTTATCAACCACATGTGTTTGCTCTGGCCGTTTGTGGGACCATGACCTCGTAGTTCCTGCTTTTGTAGATACAGAGAATCCTAGTTAGAGGTCAGGAAGATAGAATGATGAGATAACTGTGCTGCCTTCATCAGCTGGAAGATGTCCACTGAACTAAGGCCTCCTCCATAGAACGCCATAGGGAACAGTTGCTTGTGTTCACATCCAGTAGCTCCCTACAATTTCCACTAAGACATATTTCGGTCGACCTTATAGCATATTATTCTACACTAGACATATTATTTCCATCTATACCACCAACAGGTGAACCGCCCAAAATTATAATTGCAATACCACATTGTTTGCTAATGGATATTCATTTTCCAAAATGAAAGCTCATATTTCAGTCGAGTTGCATCGACTAGTCTTTTAATGAAAATGGATGTTGCATCTCTAGATTAAGCGTGTACAACATCATTGTCCACTATTAATAACAATGGACTACGTCCACATTAAGAACAGCTGCCAATGCTTTATGATGTACTGGTCTCGGAGCTATACTGCTTGTGATATTAGTTATTGTGTTCCGCTCTGATCTGGGCTGAGATCATTTATCACTTAGTTTAATTTAGAAGTTAGCTCTTGATCAGCTTGTTTCGTGTCGATAGTTCAACCATAGTGCCCTGAGCTACGTATTTATCATTTGCTCGTAGGCGCTGAGATCATTTTATTTCTTCTTCGTTCTTTCCACACTCTTTATTCTGCTTTTATATTTCTTCTTCGGATCACGATTTGGGGTAATGAATGCTCAGTTGGTGTTGTCTTTGGATCGCACTCCGCAGGGCATAGGTACGGAACCAGCTGTATGCACAAATAATGTATCAACTGCCGACGAAGGGAAACATCGTTTAACACCATGCTGCATGTCCCCCTAAGAGACCTCCTATTAGGGTACACCTGGATCACTACCTCCCTCAAGTAGAAAATCTCTCGCCATACTGCTTACAGGTTGTTCCAGCAGAGTGTTCCTTGAAAGCCTTGAAGCTAACTAGAAATAGTTTTTTAGAGTGCGTCAGGCGTTTTTGAATCGTGTAAGAAACGATTTCTTGTAATTTCAGTCATCCAAATCGCTTCCTACATTAAAAAACAAACAAAAACAAAAAATAATAAAACCACTTGTTTTAAAAAATACTGTCGAATTGAGAACCTTTTCCTTTTTAAGGGCGAATTACACGATTTTTCTTCGTTCTTGATAAAAAGACAAAAATTAAAAAAAAAATACTTACGTTTTTCTAAGAATAGATCTGATATCAGTAGGTATGTGGGTGCTAGACACATTCCTTTATGAATCTGCACAAAGTGTCTCTTAATTTCGTCTCCCCACAGACGGGCTTTACAAAGTTTCATCTACTGTGTACGGATAGCAACTAAACTGAAATCTGAATTAATTTATCTTTAAAAATATTAAACATTTTATGATGCTTTTTCCAGTTACAGTTATATTATCACATATTGTATTTTTTTAATCTCTATCATTATACATAACGCAGAAAGAAATAAAGAAAGAAATAGGGAAGAAAGATAGGATAGGGGAATGGTACTGACATATTATACCAACAAAGGTTTTCAGGTACCAATCAAACCATCATATCTCCATTTTCATACAACTAGGCGACAATAAAAAGTGATCTATCTATTAAAATTAAATACATATCTATTCTAAAGTAGAAATGGTACATTTATGAAAAAAATACTGAAAATAAATGAGTGGTCCGAAACATGGTTGAGTTACATTTAATATCGGTACAAATATGTTTTTAAATGAATACAAAATCTATTATTAAGTTCAAAAATATGCTTCATAATGTAAGTATACTAATTAAACATGACACGTTCCTTTTTTTAATAATTAAATATTTTAAGGAATAATATAAGCACTAACTTAAAAAAAAGTTGAATGTAGATTTTTCTGCCAACGCTACTTTAGGAGGGTGGCATACAAAAGCCCGCTGCTCTTTTCCTACAGCGCTTCTTTCCAGTTTTTACTTTTTGGTCCCTCCCCCCTACCACCCCCCGTTCTCTGTCCAACGCTGCGACGGTATTTTTGTCTTTTTCGTGCGCGTTTACTGTTGTTTTCCATTTTGTTACGCATCTATGTATGTGTGTGTTATGTTGAGGGTAGAAACATATTATGCCTATATAGACGTTTCTATTTCATCGGGAAGGTCATCTCTTCACGCCGAAACGGCTGAACGAATTTTGAATAAATTTAGCATATATAATGGTAGATACTTTAGGTCCTGGAATAGAACATAGGGTAATTTATATATCCAAAATTATGGATTCCAGTAGGATAAAATAATTTCCAGTTTACTTCACAACGGATCAAGGACTGTACATTTTTGTAAATAGATACTTTAGGGGGTCCTGTGGGATAATGATTACCGCGGGTGAAACCGCAGAGTGCTGCTTGTCTATCTATATATATAAAAATGTTATGTTGGTTTGTGTACGCTTCAAAAACTCAAAAGTTCTGCACCGATCGAGCTGAAATTATAGCATGATATATAATCCGCATCAAGGATTGTTTTTATCTATTTTTTTCATCAGTGACATATCAGCGAATGTGCGAATGTGCCACAGCGAAGCGTGACAGGGTACAGCTAGTTATAAATAAAAAACAGAACGGATATTAATTAATAACATCCCACAAGGGAACCGTCAACCCAACCAGCTTTATAATAACACAAATAAACATTGAAAGCCTCTAATTAAATACCTATTAGCCATTATTAACGCAAAACCTTTATACCTTCCTTTTTGTCCCAGAAAAGCCCTTTTCTTAACAAAATATCAAGACATTCATGTACAAAAGCCGACCTATCTGTTTCACATAAAAGCACAGAACCCGAACAAAACGTCTATAGGAGCAAGACTAAACATTTCCAAGACGTTGCCTTAAAGGGGACGGGGTATGAGAAGGGGGGATAACTACCCTTAAACATACGTCACTAACATAAACCTTCACTAGTACGAACAAATTTCAACCTTATTTAGGAAACGGTAGAGATTAAACTGTCTGAAAAAATGTGGGTAGTAGCGAAACTGTAACACATTGTCCAGTCACAAAAGAGCTGTAAAAATGCATTGCGTTTCTCCTCGTGCCTTTGGTTCGGGTTCGGATGAGAGGAGTGAGGGGGGTCAAGGCAAACTGGTTGATTGTGTTTTGTGTGGAGAACACACGTTTACTTGAAATGGAGCAAAAGGAAAACCGCAAAAGACACGAGGATTCATAGAGGTGTCTTTTATAGATACAAAAATATTCCATGAAGTTTATTTTAGTTACTCTTTAAGATCAAAACTACCGAATCGATTTCAATGTGGTTTTGATTGTTTGATAGCTTAGTATCTGACTTGTGCAATGGTATACGCTACATTTAAGTCCTACGAGGATACAAATTATTTATACGATACTGTTTGCAGAACTAGTACGCTACTGGGGTTTGATGGGAAACTATATTCTAATAACGATATAAAAAAAATTGCCATCACAAACGAGGTGGCAGCTGAGAGCTAGTTAATAAAACTTTTTCTGAAAATATACTAACTTTTCAGTGTAGAAGCAGACCAAGACCGACCGACCGACCAACTGACCGACCGACCGCCCAAACCTTTTTCAGTCAAGACTAAAAACGCTTCAATAAAACGCCACCAATTCGATAGTATCGCTAAACACTACATCCCATAGTACGGGGGTGGTCAGTCACCGACACCTGCCCCAGTATCCGGTCTGCCGACATCTCCTAATGAACGTTGCGGAACCGCACTTGTGCCAAACCGCCGCGTCTCAGTTCATTATCTGTACTAAAATGCATGGTGGGTTAACGTTAACGCATTTTTATACGTAATCTCATGTAGAGACTGAGTGCATTTTATGCGTAAAATCAGGTGTTGTGATTAACCACTGCGTCTTAGTACTAAAATGTTGTATGTTACGTAATAATTATAACGTATTATTATTTATTTCAGTTACAATTGGGACATTTAATTGTGTGATAGATTCTTTTTTTTCTTTCGTTAGTGTCTCTAGAATAGAAATCCTTTTGAGGCTAGATTACTAAATAAATTAAAACAAACAGAGGCCTATTTAAAAAGTCCGTGTATGGCCTCTTTGAAATTAAGACAAAAGGAAGTCGGTGTTGGAATTGCAACTGGCCATCAATAAAAAATAATTTTATAGGTGCTAGTTTAAATTAAGAATGGATTTAAGGCGATGCATCATACTGTGGACGTTAGGAAGTTTCAAATATAGAACCATGACGCTCGCCAATCTGACAATAGATCTGCCTCGCATTTCAATTCGGTGCGCTATTGTGTAACGGCGCGCTGTGATTGGTCGACGGACACAATGGATGACGCCCACATCACAATGCCCTATTGTCGTGGCCACCTGAACGAGAGCGCCGCCCAGAGTTTATATTTGTGGAAAATGGTAAATAGAAACAGGTATATTTGGAAAATTGTTCTATTGTGGAACGTGACACTTTTGCCGATTCAAACTTGGAATCAAATACGTTTTATTAGGGGGAAGTTTTCCGTTTTCTTCTAGACGACACGTGCAAAATATGGAATACAGAAATGGTAAAGTTTCCATACTTTTGCAAGATAAATAAGAGTAGTTAACACTAGGTCCGTAAGATAGAAAATTGTGCACATTTATTATTTTACCAGCTGATTTCTCGAACAGTATTGAAGTGAAAACATGTTTTACGTTTACGTCTAAAAGATACAAACTTAACATAAAGCAAACTTCAACACATTTTGACATAAAAATCTGTTTAAAGCATCCCCAAATGGACCCATTAGGCGAACTAATGCCCATTTGTGCCCACCCCTGCAACATTACCCCGAAATATATTTACAGTCACAGATGATGTCCGCTACACGGATTTACTTAGTTTTTTAACGAAAAAAAAAACAAGTAAGTACTTAAGTAGCCATTTCCATTTAGGACGCTTAAGTGGAAATGTTATTTTTTCAGTAAAAAGAAATTTATTGCCAGTCCGCGTCCTTTCTAATGCGTTTAGGCGGCTTTTAAAATATCGGCTTCCATTTCTGATTGGATTTTGTTCGTTAGACTTTGATATTTTTGTCAGTTTTAGGTATGGCAAGACTCAAATAGATCGAAACTTCCCCTTAACGTGGAATTAGATTTGTCCGCATGAACGTAGGGATAGAAAATAAGGAATCATAATTAATCGATATATTCAAATATGTTTAATAAATGTAATTCGATAGAAATACTGTACAAATAATGAAGGTGTCGAATTAATAATTAATATCCCTTTTAAGAGACAAATTATAAACGTTCGACTAATATCGGTGCCTCGCAGATTCGAGTCTAATTATCTTTTATTTTTTTAGTATTTTACGTAAATACCGTAAATTAAGTTACAAATACTTAACAGTTAGATTTCACCACAGATTAAATACTAAGCTAATTCCATTCATTGATCAAACAACACTGCTACTAGGTATATCTACTACAATAAACGATATCTGTTGATTTTAATGCATTAGAATATCTTAAGAATCCGAAATTAATTACAAAATTTACGACATTTTTATCAATCGGTGGACAGAGGTCGTGAGAAAACGTTTGCATTGATTATTGAGGTACAGTCGACGGCATCAACAACTGACGTTGTGAAATATTTTAGATTTTTTGTCATCATCAACCCATACTGGTCGGCACGGGTCCCCCTCACTGTCATGAGGAGGATTGGGCTATAATCCACCGCGGTCACCCGGGCCACATATAAGTATATAAGGTTCGATGGTTTAAAGATGCTTTCAACGATGAATTAAGTAGGTAATCTTAAAGACCTATAGTACACCAATAAGTATATAAGGTTGTTAGCATAATCTAATATATCATTCAGCAAAACCTGACTCCATAATAAAAGTAAGACTTTTGTTCATAGTTATTACAATAAAATATATTCTATTCGATTCTTCTCTATTCTATTCAAACAAACCAACCCATTTTATTACTGAAGTGTTTTTTGATTATTCGTTAATATAAAAGTTAACATTGCTTTATACAGCTGACTGTACTAACTAAGGACACTGTAATTGGAAAGTTGAACTATGCAGTTGAATAATTCTCTCATGAGTTGAAAATTTATTTTGACCCGGTGATGCAAAAGTGAACAATAATTTATTCAGCTGACTGTACTGCTTATCTAGCTAATGGGAGCTGAGTTCCTCAAGGGTCATCCGCACCTGCACGGCAATTATATGCTGATAACCGCTGATAAGATAGTGAATTGTTATCTGTGCGTTGGACTGCCGACGAGGTGGACTATTCTTAGAGTTTAGTCAAAGAATAAATAATAATTATAACTAGTTTGGTATGAGAATGTTTGTTTGTTGTATATTGGTATTTATTTCTAGGGGAATAAGGAGCTTTAACTAATCTGTCATTTCGTGAGGAACACCAGTTTTTTCATTTTTCTTTTCTAACACCATTTATGCCACCTTTTAACTTGCCCATACAACAATTCTATAACCTACAAAATTAATTAAAGTTCAACGAACGTTCTGATATTTATATTATTTTCTCAAACTAGTGTTTTTTCGTATGTTAATGTGGAATATTGGCAGTGTATTATCCATTGAGTTTTCGTTAACGTGTACGAGTGTGGACAAATGACGCAAACCCAAAAAAACGTGCCATTTCGTGTTCTCTCCGAAATTCCCAAGAAGATTCAGTAAAGCACCCACTACTTTAATAAATCATGACTTTGACTAGACTTTTGACTGATTGGAACTCGACATTATGACTACTATACTTTGGATACATAAAAAACATAAAAATTATTAATACCCACTTGACAAAGACAAATGCACATATAGTGCGGAGCCAGGAAGAAAAAAATAAGCCATATTTAACTTAATGAGATTGAGTGTTAATAAGAACTATATTTTGCAAATTTTTGTTAAGAAAATGGAGTAAGTATTCACCATCATCAACCCATAACGTCCCACTGCTGGGCACGGGTCTCTCTTCACTTTCGTGAGGACGGTTAGGCCATGATCCACCACGGGGGCCCAGTCCGGATTGGTGGATAACATACCTACCTCCGAAATAATTCTCGGGTAGGTATGTGGGTTTCCTCACGATGTTTTCCTTCACCGAAAAGCGAGTGATAATTACGTACATATGTTTTTACAGAAACATACTGGTATGTGCCTGCACGGACGTTCGCCCACTAGGCTACCACCGCTCTTTCTATAAAGAGTAAGTATTAGGAACACAGAATTTTATCTTCGACTGTACCTACAACCGAGCTGCTTACACCTGCAAGTGGGATATCTATTTAAAGATCAGCGTTCTAATCCGCCGTTCGGGCGCACATTTCCGCAGCCCGGCTGTGTCTCCCAATGACTTTTTTCCGGTGTTTAATTGGGGCTGGATTCGCTCGCGGTGGGACGCTTCCTTGTTTTGATTCGGCTTACATAATTTAGGTAGCCGACATTTATAGGTTAAGTGAAACGCTACTGTTATAGATGCGTGTGTTTGTTGGTTAGTCCTTTTACGTAGTAATGATACATTGGATTGACGTGATGTTTTCGTAATTATAGAGATAGATGAAGAGAGTGATTTAGCTACTTAATTTTATATCGGAAAATGTACGGTTCTTGGGAGATATGGTTTTTAAGGTGTAACCGTTTTCTTACCTGGCAAAAAGTTTGGAAACCGAATGAAATTAAACTAATTGAAATCTGAATGTAATAGCGTATAATATTGCCTTCTAGTGTTCAGTGTCGTTTAACTCATGGATGGATGGAAGAGTATTTTGTCGGAGAGTTTGGATTATTGTGAGAAGAATAGAATAGAATAGAAAAACTCTTTATTGTACAGCAGAAACAAAAATAAACACAGTACAGAAAAATTACAATAGGTAAACAAGGGTAGTACAATGGGCGGTCTTATCGCTGAAAGCGATTTCTTCCAGACAACCTTTGAATGGACAAGAATGAATGATTGTGTGAAATTGTGTACTGTATTTTACTATTATATGTAAATAATTTATGTAATTGGTATAAACCGTTTTAATTATATAAATAAATAATAAATAATAATAAACTCAACGAAAAAATTTTAAAGTTTTTGGATAAACGTAAAGTTTAAATTCGGCTTTTGATTTGCAAAATGAGGTAGGTAATGCCTGTGTGAGTTAGTAAGACCGTGAATGAACCTCTGACGGTTGCCTCTGGCAGAGAACTGGATTCTAGTGTCAAAATGACGAAATTAACCCGGAAATAATACGTTTTTTTTTATTCTCGGAAATATCATTTAAATTTTGAGACCTCTGTTGTTACGTTACGTCTACTTCTACAGTACGTGTACGTGGAGTCGTAGACGAGGTCTACGTAAGTACTACACTTACTGCTACGTACTACAGTATGTAGCTATGTAGTGCTATCATCATCATCAACCCATAACGTCCCACTGCTGCGCACGGGTCTCCCCTCACTTTCGTGAGGAGGGTTAGGCCATAATCCACCACGGAGGCCAGATCCGGATTGGTCGATCACCTACCTACCTCCGAAATAATTCTCGGGTAGGTATTTATGTGGGTTTCCTCACGATGTTTTCCTTCAGCGAAAAGATAAGCATAATTACAGTAAGCTGTAAAATAGACGTACGAAGTGTACTTTGAAATACACTTGTAATACCTACTCAAGTATAAATATACACGCTTCCTATTCCACAATCTTCATCAAACCACACAAGACGCCGTAAAGAGCAAACTTCGCCATCAAGTTTGCCTAGCTACGGGAAGACATAAACATGGAAGGGTGGAAATCACCCCGTTATCCGGAAAATAAGGGGAGTTTATGCTACGGCAGTTATGAAGTGATACGGTTATAAGGTAGAGAATTAGATTTGAATTAATACGCGTTTTAGAGGGTTAGAAATAAGGGATGCTTAGATGACATGAGGTTGATTGATAGGGTCGTATTTCTTCTCGGAGTGGAATTAAGATGTCTATTTAAGGGTAGAATTATTTACCCTCGATAGTTACTAAAAGGTGGCGTGCAAAAAAATACAAAAAAAATAACCAATATATTTTTTTTTTATTTTCTTTCTCGTCTTTCTCGTCTCGTCTTTCTTTTACGTCATCCACCTGATGGTAAGCGCTACGGCTACCCATAACAGTTGCAGTGCCATCCAGAACTTTGCGTTGCATAATCGGTACTGAAGTCTCATACGCCTAGTCATTTCTGGAAATGGAAACTGCCCTTCAAACTGGAACACAGTATTGTTTGCACACTACTGCTTGGTTACTATCAACTCACAATTTAAATTAGGTATCTAGGAAATTGCAGGAACCCTTTACACCCTAGACTCCGAGCAAATAATTGAGTGCCTATTCTGTTCACACTGCAAACATTAATTTATGTATATAAGTGACTTACTTTAGAGCCGATGTCTCAGGGTGACGAGCGCAGTGCAATGCCGCGCAGGATTATGCATTGCAGGGTTCTCGGTGGTGCTGTAACTGTTATGGGCAGGCGTAGCGCTTACCATCAGTCAAATAAAAACAAGATAGTAGAGATACTTATTACGTTTAATAGGTAACAACGTACCTCTAGTACATATACCTTCCTACTAATGACTAATTAGCCATTCAGAGCATTTCTCTCAACACACAAAAGCTTTCTAGCAGTCTTAATTCACAAGAAATCATATCAAAATTCCCCATCTCTTTGAACTGGAAACTTCGAGACGTTTCGTGTACAAACAAAACATCAAAACCAATCAAGTAATTGCTGGCACTGTGGGGTCGATAATCTTCATTACTGGGACAAAAGTGGGGGCCCGGGTTGCCAGGTGGAGAAATTTTACTGTAACTTGTGGCAAGGGGTGTCCCGGTAAACAAGGTGGATAGCAAAATGTCTGTTCGTGTTTTGTATAGTGTACTCAAAACTCAAAACTCAAATAATTGAGTGCAAGTAGGCAAAAATAATGCACTTTTACAAGTGAAACCTTAAGTCTCATGCATATAGAGAAAAAAATAAAAGTATGTTAAATATGATCTACTAAACTAATGGTTAACTGATTATGGTTTGAGTTTGAAAAAGGACATTTCCCTTTCAAGTGGTGACTCGTGCCTGAATCTCGCACAGGAAAAGGAAACTGCATTTACTCTACCAGTGCCATTGCAGTGGTTTTATACCAGTAGGGTATAAAATAAGCTGACAATAAACATGATGATTATGTAGATTATTAAGCAAGATATTAAGGAAAAGCAGTGTCAGATATTCTTTTTAACATGTTCACTGCCGAAAACACAACTGTAGTGTTTTTCATAACTTGCCTCGAGTGCGGGAAAACACAACTGTGGTGTTAACTGTATGGGAAAACGCTGCGGTGCGTGCAGATCCGCACCCGTGGCTAGACAAGAATATCGGCTCAGCAGTCAGTGTTAAAACAAAACCAAACAAAAATTCTTCATCACAATAATTTTACCCTAAAACAAGGCTAATAAAACCTTGGAACACCGCCAAGGGGCCCCCCACACTCCTTTCAGATAATACCCCACATGTGGAGACATCTGGGGGTGGAGGTGGCGACCCCCAGACACACATTCTTCCACGCCTGCGCCTCGATATGGGTCATATTGTCCTTCTTACGTTCAAAGCAAGGCTTTAATGCCTTCATATTCGTAGGCTTTTGAAATTTTGCTTATTATGTTGGGAGATAAATAACTAGGTTATATTCTTGATACGTAGATCTGTCTATCTATTATGTGAGTAAGTATCTACGTAATTATGATGATGATATAGTGTTTTCAATATCCAACCCGTGTATTTTAATTATAATAACGCGTTACGATCACATATATAGATCAGGAACTACGAGGACCATGGTCCTACAAACACCCAGACTCAGAGCAAATTTTGTGGTTCACACAAATTATTGCACAGTGCGGGAATCGAACCCGCAACCTAGCGCTTCGTAGTCGGCTCATCGCCCCCTTTCGCCGCGGAGGTCGTCTAAGCCGTTTGATATTTTTTACTCGCCCGCCTTTGGGAACATCCCAACCTTAGGTAACGTACTGGAATCAATTGGAAATATCTATTTTCGTTAGTTTGGAAATTATTGACATTGTCAGCCTCCGTGGCGTAGTGGGTGATGAGCCGATTTCGAAGCGTAAGTTTTCGGGTTCGATTCCCGCACAAGGCAAAGATTTGTGTGAACCACAAGTATTTGCTCACAAGTATTCCCTTGTACATGAACGCCTAGTTAAGGGTCAGGATATAGATATGTTAAAAAATACTTGAATTTAATTTCATATTAGAATTTTTTTTTTAAAACCTATACTGTCCCACTGCTGGCACAAAAAATAGATATAGCAAACAATGAAAAACGCTCATGAAAAAAAGATAGGTTTCTATACCTACCTATGTTATAGAAGAAGCGTTACACATAGGTGCGACGCGTTTAAAAACCTTAGGACAAAAAAAATCAATTATAATGAAAAAATATATCTATCTATATATATATATAAATGTTATGTTGGTTTGTGTACGCTTCAAAAACTCAAAAAGTTCTGCAGCGATCGAGCTGAAATTATAGCATGATATATAATCCGCATCAAGGATTGTTTTTATCTATTTTTTTCATCGGTGACATATCAGCGAATGTGCGAATGTGCCACAGGGTACAGCTAGTTAGTAATAATATAATTCCACAGTGTCAAAATGAAAATAATCCTTAATAACTTGATTATTCTGAACGAAAATTTATCACGCACGACCACTCAGTCTCACACTGCTAAAATTAATTTATAAAAATCAAGTTTGGTTATTTTTAACATAAATGCTATTGATGACAACGATACCTTTTATGGCTTTATTAAAAATAACTTATTTAAATATGACATTGAAGACGTTAATAAAAAAAATATATACGGTCGTAAACTGACTCACGTCGAACTGTAAAATAAATAAAAAGTTTACTTATCAGCTATAAAAAAAAACATATTTAAAATTTTAGATATTAGTTCAAAAACTGTGAAAAGCCAACGAGTATAACCTAATAACAACACACCATATGGCAGGTAGGGACGTTAGAAATACTCTTACGAATATTGAATATTCATAATGTGGCCAAAATGCCGTTTTTATCGAATTTTTATGAAAATTATAGCAAATATTTTGATAATGGATACGTTTTTTTATGATTATGGTAACCTGTTTTTTTTTTATGATCGTTGTAAGTGACAAATGTATTATTGAAGCTACTTAAAGCCCTTTACTTAACATGTCCATACCGCGCATATAATATATCTACTTTAAGTTAAGTTCATGTTAATTTAACTATCATAGTTATTATAAAATGTTAATAAATACCTTCTATAGAATTCACTTGTTTTTCCTAAGATGGGACCCGAGGTAACAATTATGGACTTCAAGAACACTTTTTTCGTTACATTTGTTAGTTGTCGCCGAGAATTTAATAACAAAATATACAGGGTGTCCCACAACTTAGTTAATAACAAAATATACAGGGTGTCCCACAAGTTAGTTAATAACAAAATATACAGGGTGTCCCACAACTTAGTTAATAACAAAATATACAGGGTGTCCCACAACTTAGTTAATAACAAAATATACAGGGTGTCCCACAAGTTAGTTAATAACAAAATATACAGGGTGTCCCACAACTTAGTTAATAACAAAATATACAGGGTGTCCCACAAGTTAGTTAATAACAAAATATACAGGGTGTCCCACAAGTTAGTTAATAACAAAATATACAGGGTGTCCCACAAGTTAGTTAATAACAAAATATACAGGGTGTCCCACAAGTTAGTTAATAACAAAATATACAGGGTGTCCCACAAGTTAGTTAATAACAAAATATACAGGGTGTCCCACAAGTTAGTTAATAACAAAATATACAGGGTGTCCCACAAGTTAGTTAATAACAAAATATAAAGGGTGTCCCACAAGTCTAGACGTTAATTGAAACCACGTGTTCAATGTAGATAACACCACGCCACCCACCCTACTATCGAAAAATGTTTTTTACTGTCCAACCAAAGGTTGTCTGGAAGAAATCGCTTTCAGCGATAAGACCGCCCATTGTACTACCCTTGTTTACCTATTGTAATTCTTCTGTACTGTGTTTATTTTTGTTTCTGGTGTACAATAAAGAGTTTTTCTATCTCTATTCTATTCTATAACAGAACAAATGTTGTGAAGGAACTTTTTGTTTTTCCCAAAAGTGTGATGTATTATGAGATTTGCAACTCTTGAAGTTTTTGTAATAAACGAAAAAATTATTTCGGCAAAAAATACATACATAGATTACTCTTTATTGACACCAAGATGTATAAAACATAGAGAGAAAAATATAACTGAATAATTCGCATAATGGGCGGTCTTATCGCTTAGAGCGATCTCTGTCAGACAACTTTTGGATGGACGGGAAAGAGAGCAAGAATAGGGTTGAATCGGAAATAGCATAGGCAATATCAGCTGATGCAAATTATATCAAACTAAAATAAATCAAAAACTAGCTTGAAGTTGTTCAGGTATCAAAACTGAACACATGGATTTGTCGTTACTATGTATAGAATACATCCTTGGTGAGATATTCTATTCATAGACTAGGTAGGTTACTTGTTTTCTCTACGAACATTGGCATTGAGATATGGCTGTTTATTTAATTCGCCTCCTCGCCTCACAATATGCCTGCAGATATATTTTCCGATATTTATTGCCTGATTGATGGCCATGTTAATTTTTATAGAGAAACTTCTATAAATATTCATATCGGTATCACATTTCACCGGCGCGGCTTCGGAGCGTGCTCGACAACAATAGCGATCGCCAATCACAATCGGAACGCCACACAATAGAATATTTTTCCCAAGCCACGCCTCGCACACAATGCCACAACACGCCCAGTCGAACAACGGCTGAAGAAAGAAAATTTTCTCCACAAATACAAATGTAAGAGATTGTATTGACTTTTTAAACGCCCTCATAGATCGGGCACACACCCACCTTGGTATTGTGGTGTGCGAAAATCATTTCACAATGGCTATTCTGCACGCACACCGCAGTGGACGCGCAAAGACGACCGCCTGGGCGGAGCCTAGAGCGAGACAAAACCGCGCCTAGTCGCCAAGAGCGCGGCCGAGCGCGAGCGAGCGCGAACCGTCCGCACGCACACATCGCTCGCTAGAAAAGGATGGGCTGAACCGCTTTGTATAGATTCCGCGGGATGAAAGCTGTTATTCCGCATAGACAATTGATTGTAAACGATTTCTTCAATGCAACACGGTCGCGTTTAAACATTTTTCGGTAGGAAATTGATTGTAGATCCCGAATTTGTGACTGTTTTGCGAGGTTTGATTCATTTTGTGCAAGCATAGGGCCTGGAAGGACGGCATTGTTTGCAGGGCAGTGACATTAGCTCGGTGCGTCCTTGTCGCACGTGGCGCGGGGCGGGGGGCGGCGTATTGTAGCGCGCGCGTATTGTCGGCCCGCTTCGATCTGCCAGCATTGTGTATCGGCAACGCGCGCTCGCAAGACGTGTATCGCGTACTGACTCCGATTTTCCGAACACGTTCGATCGTGGAACGTTACACGAACTGTTTTCGGACACTATTTTGTTTATCGGTTTTTGTGTTGAACTGTTTCGTTGTTTAAATTTTGTGTTGGTTTTTTCTTGTGTGTTTTATTATTTTTGTGACTTGCACGCTGGATGGTCTCGAGAAATAATGCCAAAGAATCGGTGTGATCTGACAATTTGACGTGTTACATTCTTGTTTGTTATTTTTTTTTATCGTTATTATTTTGTTTTAAATTTACGAAGATTTAAGCTGATGTCTAACAGGGCGAGAGGAACAATGATATCTCAGTTGAAGGTAAGTCCTTATTTATTTTACCCGAACGTGTGTGACATCTAAATAATTGTAAAAACATGTAAAATGGACCATGTTACTGAATTGGATACCTATCCTAACAACTTTTATATAACATCGATGTTCTTGACGGATAATCTATTTATATATCTATTTAGTACTTTTGTAGTAATCGTGGACTTTATAATTACCAAAGCAGTACTATGTACCTAATAGGTATAAGTCCATTTATCAAATACTAATTTACGTTTCTTCAACATTAAGATAGTGAATTTTAAGGGTAGGTAGAGACTTTAATTCTGTACTTTATTGATAAATTAAATTGTATAGACGCAAAGGCAGTTGACTCACAATTTAAAAAAGGTATTAAATTACATAACAGGTCGCAATTTTCGAAGCAGTTTCGCGATTTGAACTGGTAGGTACAAACCTGCCCAGTGCTCCAACGGTTAAATCTTTCAGACATAGGTAAATAGATAGATAAGTAACTTTATATTGACACCAAAATGTATAAATCACACAAAAAAAACCTTAATAATTGGTACAGTGGGTGGTCTTATCGCTTATAGCGATCTCTGCCAGACAACCTTTGGATAGACAAGATAGAGAGCAGGAATATAGTTGTGTTAGTTGACATCAATTTAAAAATATCAATACATACATACTAATAATTACATTAATAAGCGGTTTATATGTTAGGTAAATTGAATTGTAACTTTTTTGACAATTCAATTTTAGAAACCTCCTTACTTTGACATTAATGTGAGAGGTTCGTATTAACATCGCGTTTCTTATTCGGACATTGTCAAATATTTGAATGTATTAAACTGGTTTTTTCAATATTGTCTTCTTAACAATCTTGCTATATTTGACAAGTACAATTTTTTTTTATGTATGTGTGCTCGGCCGTGGTCCATCCATTGTGGACATTGACCGATTTAGATTTTATATTGTTGTATCAGTAAATATAAAAACTTGGACGGAAATATGCAGAACAGTTACGTTTTACAAAAGATACGTAATATTTACAAGGTAGGTATTAAAGCATATAATTATTATTTTACTAGTTATTACGTGAGTCGTTTAGTGCCTAAGAGAAAAATCTATGGCCAAATAAAATTGGGTTATGCGGTTTTATTAAACTAGACGAATAATTAATGACGTTCGACATAAAATATTGAAAATCAATTTCTTAAATAAAAAGTTTAAAATTTTAAGCATTTCTGCAGCTTCAACTCGTTAATAATGTATCCCCCATTATGTTTCTAGTTCACTAATAAATATTAATTTATTGATATCTAATGGAAATAATTAGATCAAATCGCAAATATTTAGATTTTTTTCGCTATTTACTACACACTTTAGAAATATCAAGCAATAAAATTCATCTTTAATTATATTTAAACTGATCCAAGTGTATATAAAATGAATATTATACCGCGATATCATAGAAATTAAGATTATAATCACATTTTGAAGCAACGTTTCAATTATCATATATTTTCTTAGATTACAATTTAAATTGACTTCCCTGTAGCTTCTTACATTTATAACTCATTTTAGTAAAGTACTCGCTACCTACTGTGAACATTGACACCTGTTAGGTCTTTAAACCATTTTAAAATCGCTTTAATTGAATGAAAGCGGTAAAATTACGACAGGAAATTTCCATTTCATTAATATCATCTCTTACAGGTCGGGTGACAATTGCTAATTACCTTAATTTCAGGCCACAATGAACGGTTAATTTTTAAAGATGTTGTATTGTCGAAGTAAATTTACCGTCCAAATTACCGCAATTAAAATTTTAAATTAAGCAGGCGGTAAATTAACGTGAATTGATCTGTTGTCTGTTCAAATTGTTCGGCGTCCGGGACACTGTTTATTTCGTTCTTAAAATTCGTTTAATGATCTCAATTCTTTTAAAGTAATAAAAAAGTGTCAATTTGTTAACGATACTCTGAGGCTAAAAGAATTACGATTGTTACTTGCCAGAGTGAAATAAAATTGTAGTTTGGGACTTTAATTGGGAAGTAAAAAGTTAAAACATCTTTTTGTCTTAAAAGTCGAAGTAAAAGAGACAGTTGTATAAAATTATAATGTAATTAATAAAATATAATAAATAATAACGCATCACGATCACATACAAACAACCTGAGCCCTAGCTTGGATTCCTATATCTAGGAATCAGGAACTACGGGGACCATGGTCCTACAAACACCCAGACTCGGAGTAAATATTTATGAGTTTGTTGTTTTCGAATTCGCAGCCAACTAAAAAAAAAATTAAAAAAAAAGTTTAACATATGACATGTGTATTAATGTGATGTGTGTACTACACACATATCACATTAATGTGTATGTATGTTGTATAAAATATGTCGTTGTGTGTAATATTTTGAGGGTAATGAGCAAGTGAAATGCGGTTTCTGAGCTATATCGGGTTCGTAGTGTGTTCTGTATGGGAAATCCGCAGTTTGTCAGTTGTCAAACTCAAGCCGTATCACCGGTTTAAATTTGCAGGCGCGCTCATCAATTAGAGGGTTGTCTGTATTATGATTAACGTTCTATCGACTCTGGTTTTCTTCAATGTAGAAATTTTACTGCATAAATATAACCTTAAATATTGCACAGTTAAATGTTACTCGATGTCATGTGAAATCCTGAAAAGGGGTTATTAAATGATTATCTACATATGTTGTACAATTTACAAATGAAAGGTGAATTGTATATCAGATGGGATGTTAGTTAGAAATTGTTAAAACTTGTATATTATTTTATTAACAAGATGTTCCCTTCCACCATTATTCTCCGAACGTAGGATACGAGCGACCAATTGTTTTTAATAAATTTTATTTCTGTTATTAACCAACAGGAAACCGTCTCACGTAGTATTTATATAAAACAGTGCCCGCAATGAAAACAGTCGTAAATCCAATCGAATATAAACCTTAGCTAAGACCGGATGCGATGAATATTAAAAATGTAACTATTTAACCAAACAGATATACTAAATAGGCACCGTCAAAGTTACCGTACCAACGCATGAAGTTGCGGTCCGATTTATTAACAAATTTATTACTTTTAAAAAATCAATAGGATGTGGCCGGTAAGATCTCGATGTTCAAATCAAACATTGTGGCACAAATACGATCTCGGAACGTTTACGACTGGAATGAAGTAATCCTCGTAATATTCTGTGGTGGCAACACTGGCACTTCTTCAGCTCTGCTTTGGAGATACACGACCTTGCTCGACTAGTTAGAAATTGCCACCGTACCATCGCCATATAAGTGGGTTTACGATGACGCTTGTAATTTCGCAATTTTATATAGTAACGGTAGTAAAAGCGGCGGCTTCAGCTCAGGTTTGCCATCTGTGTTGATTTATGTGTATATTTGTCGATCTGTTTATCAAGTATGTTAATAGGAAGATTGTATCTTGTGTCTGACCCCTTTTGAAGTTTATTGGTCAAGTCAAAACATAATAATTATGTATGAAGAATAAATAAAACAAATTACTTAATCAAATATTCACAAAAAAAAAACTAAAGCAAATTTATTATGAATTCTAAAAAGCTATCGAATACGTATATTTTTTGTAAAACATCTATGGTTGATCCATTTCTGAACTAGAATTGCCAGAACACCCTAAAATATTCCAATAACAAAAAGCGAAAGGAAATGCGGATACTTATTATCATTTTTTCCCGTCCCGCCCATCGAGTTCAAGACAAATCGGGTAACGCGACAAAATCAAGTAGGTCAGTCACGTAGCGCGTTACAATTGTCACACCGAATTCATGTGATTCGGCAGCATTATCGCAACCCCACATTTGCCCTCGATTTTTTTAATAATCCCGACACGTCTTCGCCTCGGTCTTTGTTCGTCCCATTGTGAATACCACGTGTAATAGAAATACGTACATTGCGTCGTGCTTATTGAATGGTATTTTTCTTTTTGTCCCGGGTTCGTCGGAGGTGATCCACTGTGCGGTACGTACATTTGTTTAAGCAATATAATCCTACGTACCTTCGGGTTATTTTGACAAAATAAAAAAAAAATTAAAAGTTCTATCAATTCCTATCGCATTTATCTAGATTAGTAAATTCTAAAAGCCTGTTACTAAATAAATTATTAATGATCTTTAATGCCCGTCGTCCGAGATAATGCAGAAAACTAGTTATATCTTATTTTCCTTATGTTGGATTGGCGTCTTGACTTAGCACAATAACTCAGATGCTACAATAAAAAAATAGGTATCACATTTTACATCTCGCATTGAATTATCACCAATGATAAAATATGTCATTGTCTTCGCAATTTCACAGAATTCAAAACAAATTAGCACCCTTCCACACCGACAGCGAAAGATTTTTATGCTAAATAAACTTTATTGTGTCCACAACGCCCTTTGGATTCGAACCCCTTAATTCGTCGATTTCTGTAGACAACTCTTCCGTTCCTTTCATCGAGTGGCTTTAGAAAAGGACAAAGAATTCCCGTGATTTGGTGCAAGTTATGAATGGAGGCAATCAAAATATTGTTAATACTTGTTAAAACCTCTTGAATTCAGTAAGTTCAGTTGAAAAGCTGATTTGTGGAAAATGACAGGTTTACTGTAAGGTAGAGTCATGGTAGAGTTGTTTTGGTAGACTCAGCTTCTGTACGTATTGTTCTTCAGTTATTTATAAGGTACCAAATTGATACGCTCTGACATTTTTATCTTTTTCGAGATCGATCAAAGATACCTGGAGACTTAAAGACTGATACTTCTATCACAAGGTTATAGGTATTGAACAGTCCCACGTAATTATCTGATCTGCGTATCTTATTTAATACTAGTTCATCAGTTTGAATCACGCAATTGTTGGTCATACCTAATATCTCCCCTCTTACTGACATTTAGCCAAGTGGTGGTTCACCGTTTGTGTCTTTAACTTCCTGCTTTGCTATATATTGCACATCATCAAATAATTCACGCTTTAAATAGTCTGCTACTACATCTATACTTCTTGTGACACTTTAATTACGTATTTCTACGCTCTTTTCGTCGTCATCATTATCATTATCAATCGGGCTATTTCGTTCCCACTGCTGGAACACAGGCCTGCCCTCAGAGATAGGCCGTAATCCACCAAGCTGCCAGCGTGGATTGCTGAATATCACATGTCCTTTAACTTCTTCTTCAAGATTCTTGATCGGTATCTACACATGGCTTTGAAATAAGTCATCGGGCCGGGGTTTGGATCCGGTGCCGTTGAACTGTGAAGCGCGCATTATAATCACTTATCCACCATTACTCTACGCTTCTATTGCTTATGTCAAATCGCTTTTTCTAAGATCCCTTGCGCCGCGCCCAAAAATAGAAACCTCTAGCTGCCTTTTGTAGTTCATTGTTGAACACCCCTTCTGTTTGCTTCGCACGTGTTTTATTGTGCAATTATTGGGCAATCATTGAAGGCCATCACCTGAATGTTAAGGAAGTACTTTTGTTGAAGTTTTGTTCGAAGGAAGTGGGATGGAGAGAATCTCTTGTTGAATTCGTACCCAATCTTCTCCTATATACTCCTATGGTATTGTTTCAGTGTTGGATCCATTGATTTCGAATGAGGTAATCGTACCAATTCTGTTCATACAAACTAATCTTAATTTAAGAGCTGTAAAGTTATTGGCATCTCTCTCGTTTTCATAAAGTTGAAAAGTGACAACAAGTCATTTGACAGGACTAAACTAAAATTTTGACTAGTTTGCAACAACAGAATTGGCATCCTCTGGAGTGGACAGTTTGTCTCAGTTGTTTTTTTAACAACTGCTACCAATCGGTGACAATTGAAACTGACAGTTGAACGTGTTCTCTTGACTACGGAAACGCTGATGTTATGCCAGTACACGATCACCCATCTAAGTGCGTGCCGCTGGGACCGTCGCTTAACTTTTGTGATCAGTTTAGGACCCTCAGTCAGCTATACCAACGAGCTCTTATTGACTGAACAGTTGTTGATTTAAACTGACATTTATATACGAGTACAGTGCAAAATAATCTCTTTTTTATACTAAAGTAGATATTATCCCACTTTAAAAGTTTATATATTTGGATGTTTGTTACTCAATCAAACAAAAAATAATGCATTTAAATGAATTTTGGCACACAGATAGTTTATTCCCTGATTTAACACATATTAAAAATTAAAAATTAACAGTCTGTAGGATAATACTCAAGGTGAAACCGTAGGGCGCAGCTAGTAAAATATAAATATCTCAAACTAGTGTTTGTTCCAGGGGTGTACGATTTCTGACATCATTTCTAAATTGTTCAGCTACAAGGAATTTAGAAATTTGGGCATTCCATATTTCTATTTAAGGATTTTTAATTCAGGTTGCTACAACATCTACAGGTGGATAACTGTTCCCTATTTGTCTGCTACTTCACGGCTTACGTTTGTACTATCTCAACTTACTCGTTTCCTGTTACAGTTTATTATAACATCCATAAAATAAATCAGAAAAGCGTCAAAACAGTCACCCATGCCACTTTCCCATCCAGCTTTTTCCACAGCCTCCAACCACAGTAACAGTTACCATAACACAAGCTGGCGATTGGCCAGTCCGAGATGATTAGACAATCGAATTAATCGCATTCGGTGCAAAATTACAATCGATTTTATAAACATCTCGGTACCTGACTAAACTATCGAGATGTTATTCGATTGTTCCGAGTCGACTGACTCGCCGATGCGTTCGTCGCTCGCTCTCTTTCGCTCATGCCGTGTTGTGCGCGTCTAAACTCGATAGAATCGCAGTTGGTGACACTGACCGCGATTATATCCTTTCAGATGCTTAAAACCACATTGGATTCACTTAGGTTGAACTGCAGGAGAATATCATCGAGAACCATCGAAATGTTGGCACAATCGAAACAATTGACTTAAAGCATGTCGGACTGGCTCACCGCTATACAAGTTGCTACCGTCTATGCGTTATTCTGTGACGTCGTATAATAAAAATCACCAGTTAGAGAGCTAACAAGTACCGTGGGAATCGCGTAGCGAACCGGTCATAACCGGATAGTGAAGAGATGCCTACAAGATAAGTTATGCATTCGTGTTCCTCTAATTACTTTTGAGGTCAGGCATTTCTAATGCGGATTTATTGGGTGGGCGATATTGCAATTTGACGGTTTTGGCTTAGGTCTTGGTCCAAAGAATTTTGGCGGTAGGACCACTGTGCAGGCGTCCGAATGGATAGGTGCTGTTTAAGCATCTGTAGCCAAGCCCCTTCATTTTAGGGTTACCGTGTTTGTTACTTTCGACCAATCGTCACTTAATACCTGCTGAGCAATTTAGAACTTTTCTATAAGGAACCAAATCGATTCGATTCGACATGTTACCGAAACATCGATTTTCGAGCTTATCAGAACTTTCGAACGGTGGAATCAATTCGATTTCGACTACTGTCAATTACGATAATCCCAAAGTAACCATAAATAAAAATTTACATTTGAAAATTGTTTAGAGTTTAGTTTTGAGTAGTGTTACCATACTTAAAATCGTGCTCTCGACCCATCCGTAACTGAATTTAATTAAGGTATAAAATACCTACCTATACAATACTCCTATTTTAACATTGAACAAGAACAATCCAATTCTATAAGTAGTCCATATCTAAATCTCACCATAAAAATAATAGAATACCATCGAAATCCTTTCTCACACACAACTTGTAACCGGACCACGTGCGTTTGCATTGTGATTGCCACAATAGGCATTTCCTTTGGCACAAATGCGTACAGGAAACTCTTTATTCAGATCCGAGTGCGCGAGGAGATGGCACGTAGGGTACCTGTAATGTGTACATTACGAGCATAAAGAATAACGTTTCTATCAAATCCTTATAAAATGTGCAATACAGGAGCAGCTTTTAAATGGAAACGACCAATATCTCGAGCAATGCAAACGTGGACCCAGAAACCAATGATGCTCCACGCTGATCATGCTCCTCGTGAAGGCTGTGAACTAGTTAAGTTCTTGGACCTTCGGGAGAGAATAACAAAATATAAAAATTAAACGCCACACGTCGGCACTGTTCGATGTATTGAGAAGGAACCACAGACTTAAAAACTAAAATAAGTCTTGATGTGGACAACAAATAATATATATTCCTAATGTTTCTAACAAAATATAGGTATACAATGGAGGATCTTACAGCAGCCTCGGACAACGCAGTGATGTTGGATTCATTTCTAATCAAAGTCCTATAAGTTATGACATTCCTTCAGAAAGACCAGAAACAAATCATCACATAGTTTTAACTATAACGAAAATAAATAGTGTATTTATAGGACACGTTGTGTATGCTAAACTGAATAATTGATTTCTCGGAGTAAGCTTAACATTTCAAAAAATACTTTTTCCCAAATAGGTGGTCTCAATTTGAACATCAAATTTTCCTTATTCCCTCTTGTTTTTTCAAGATTCTCCGCTTCCTATCTAATACCAATCTAATAGGAATACCATAGCAATATGTCAATCCGCTCCGCTCATTCAGACGTATTTGAAAACAAACAGACGTCCAAATAGCATGTTTATTTTCAACGTCACCAGTATTGTGTTCGTTGATTATTAGAAAATCACATTAATCACTTAAAAATAGATCGAGAACATTTTCTCTGAAATGTGGAAAGATCGTTGCGGGGAAAAACTTATTTTTATTACTATAGGGTAAGTGCTACGTGACAGGCGAAGTCAAACTGAGAAGGGACCAAATCATGGCAAATCTTCCATTTCTGATATCAGAGATGCTACAGCTATTTACGGGCCCCAACGTGGTGGACCGACAACCTGGTGCAAGCCCCGGGGAGCCGCTGGATGCAAACAGCAAGCAACCGCTCGTTCTGGCGTTCTATGGGCGAGACCTATGTTCAGCAGTGGACGTCTTCCGGCTGATGATGATGATGACTGTTATTTCAGTGACTCTATAAAGTCCATCATAGACTTCACCAAGGCTTAGGAGTGTGTTAAAAAGCAAACACTATTCCTGTACATGAATGAACACCATGAATGGATTATAAAAAGAAGTAAAATTTACGACAAACTTGATATGAAAGCAAACACATTGTTCTACTATAAAGGCTAAAGACGCATACGCATCCTGCACCGTTCGATACGTAAACTCATAAAATAATTTATTATGAATATAAAAGCGATAGTCTAAATTTATGGAAAAAGATGTTATAATAATAATCACGGCGTTGTTTTGGGACTTCCGTCCGATGACGGCCAAATGTGAATCTTGTGTTAAATTAAAGCTTCCTTTCTCTGTTCTCGGATAAGATTTCGGAAGTCATGCAAATCTGAGGTTTGGTTTCTTTGCTTTTTATTTCACGTTTGATTCTCAAATGGTATCATTTCCTGTGGTATCTGTTAAAAGAAGTTTCTATCGCCGCATTTTGTGACACAACATTTTAAATTTAATTCTGGTGTGCTACCGTGTTTCGCCTAAATTATGATCGATAAGAAGTATCTTATGTGTTAATCCAGGACCAAAAGTATCTATGATATATTAACAATTTTCGTCATATTTGATTGACAACAAATATACCTACTAAGCTAACATTTATACACATAGATACAGCCACGCCTTTCTCCCGCTGGGATAGGCAGAGACTACGTCTGTGTACGTATTACTATACGTACTCTACTGGTACCCTCTACTGGTTTCTGGAACTCCAGACCAATAGTCTGTGCAGGGTCCATGCGTGCATTTATAATATTAGATAAATCTGTAAAAACCGTCTTCTCTGCAATCGCTGAATTTTGATCGCCCTTATGTTCTTGGACCATTCGGCTTACTTCAGAAACAGTTATAAATCAGTGATCACTTCCCGAACCCTAGCTTTGTTTTAAATTTTAAAGCTTTACTGACAGATTTAATTTAATGACTCCCAAGATCCCCCAACTATCCGGTGCAGTTTCATTTTACAGTCACTTAAACTATTGTTTGGTGTGTCTCCTTCGTTTGGTAGTTGATTGTCTTGATTATTGACATCTGGGTTATGTTTTAATGGGGGTTGGTTTCGGGTTTTGAATTAATGTCTGTTCAAATTTAATCGTTTAGTAATTTTTGTTACTTGGAAGCTGATTGTTCTGTTTTTTTCCATTCAATTTGATATAACTTTAAATTTCAATAAGTCTTTATTATGGTTAATTAATGATTTAGTATTTCGTAAACCTTAAATTAACAAAAGCGAATCGACATCCAAAACGAACCATAACAAAAGGGAATCGATTCTATAAATACAAAGATCATTCCATAATGGTAACCTGCACTCTACATTGTCGAAGATAAACGCATATCCGAACACATGCAGTGCATTAACACATCTGGGCTCTGAGAGAAAATATCCAGTTTCCTAATAATTTTTTTGCAAGTTTTTGCTTTACTATCCATGAGGGTGATTTGTCTATTGATTTATTTCGGTGATTGTTGTTGTGCAGTTTTGGGTCTGATCAAATTTCATTGACACTATAAATAGTCGCTAACTAGTTTGAGACTTCAGTATTTATAATAAAAATCACTGAGATCGTTTAGATTAATGACCTGATCTAGCTATATTTGAAATTTTTGTGACTGTTTTAGAAAGAAATTAAAGCAATTGTAATAACCAATGATGTGTAGTAAGTATTGCAATATTTTTTACACGACTTACATACGTGCCATGATTTTATCTACGAAATAAAATCGTCCTGTGTGTTATTTCAAAACTTAAAGTATCACTTTATCAAATTTCATCAAAATTTGTTCAGCCGTTCTATAGCTGAATAACTTTAATGCTACAAGTACTTGGAAAAATGTACTGTCTGATTTATAATATTAGTCGTGTAATTAGCTGCGTACGATAACATATTCATTTTTTGTTTCAGGTAAAAATTTGAGAATAACTTTGATGGAATATCAACAGTACTACGCAAGTAAGGATATTCCTCTTTAATTCAAAGTTTACTAACGAAATTGAGCTAAACAATTAAAACAATACTCGCCTCTGTCTGTAAACAAGTTAATCTTCAAATGTAGCTCCCCGATCTGTAAGAACTCACATTATATCGTTACAATCAGACGCTATTAATTAGAATCCATATTGGATTACCGATGGCGCCTCGCATCCAAACATTACAAAGCCATTTTGTCTCTGGTCAAGTGTTACCAGACGTCTGCCGTCAATAGACAATAATATCTTTGTAGCATCGAGCGGCCACATAAAGGCCATTGTGGCCGAATCAATTAGTCCATAATGTACCCATTGTAAAACGGACCAGTAACATTGTCTTAATGTACATACATCTCACTCATATATCGTAAAATATTTTTTATAGTTCTATTTATGGCTGGACTCAATTTATTGGCCAGATACGTTTCAGTAGCGTTACGGTTTAAAGTTACTTATTCAGATGCAGTGCCAGCGAGATTTATAGGTTTTGTTTCGTTAGTCGTAAAACTATAGGGTGATAATGCTATATCCAGTGACGCATCGGGGTATTTTGGGATACCTGTCTCTATTAATGCGGAAAACGCAAACGAAGCTCACCTGTTGACGGAAAAGATATCATGTTCCACTAAAAAGCTTGAAGGTGAAGATCAAAGGAGCAATGACACAGAACAAAAATCTGAATAAACCTAAAGCACGAATGTAATGGCTGAAGATATGAGAAACTTTGAAGAGGCAGTCATTATTGTGGAGTAACCCAAAACCGACACATGTGTCACATATCGTCCAGGATTGCGATGCCACATGTGAAATGAGAAAAAAAGACAAAAATCTGTTGTCACTACTCCCTAAGGTACGAACAATACCGCTCTCAGATCCGTTCCTATTGGAAGAAATTAATTTGAGCTTTAAACAGGGGCTTGCAAAACTTATTCTCCGTCGAATTAAAAAGGAATTACGGTCGATTTCTCTGGAACACAACGAGCTTTGTGATGATTTTTTGTACAACCTTCCATAACCTTTAGCCTGTGACATGGATTGTAGATTAGGCATATTGTTGACCTTTTTTGCTTCCATTTCAGTTGCACGTGTAGTGTCGTTTTTGTGCGAGACCCGTTTCTGAAGGGCTTTTTGTTTTTGTGCGATTGAACAAGATTTGCATGTGTGTCTTAGGATTCGTTAAACTCAACATTTGCGTCGACATGATTTCCTGTCTGATTTTAAAAATGACATCGTTGCTGCTGGTGGCGAATCAGATTTATGTGATCTCGAAGATTTCTGTTGTAATATAGAGAACGGAAGTTCTAATATTGTCGCAGCGCGCTCGGCCGTGGAGGCCGTTGACAAAATTAATGTTTTATTATGAAACAATGAACAGAATGGTGTTTCTTATAAATAATGGGAATGTGGTCCGATGAAAGATGCGACCAGTCATAATGGCGGCTGACCACTGAAATATAAATCCGAACATGTGGTTCGCTATTGATAAATTATCGTGTGAGATAAATCGATTTTTAATGTCAAAGAAATGTGTTTTTAAATGTCATAAAGACTTTACGGCGGCATTAACAATAGATATAAAAGCTGCAATCAAAGATTCAAACACAGAAACAGCTATGCAATAGCTTTTACCATTTGCCTAATTACGTGTCTCATTACCGTTTTTGCTAGTGGGTGTGAATGCACCTCGTGTTCCAGGAATCGCATCTATACTGAAGGTAGAACTGCCATCACAGATTTATGGGCAAACCTCCGAGATGTGTTACGAATAAAAATAATAGAATTGTCGTTTCTAATAATATAGCGGCCGTTTCCGTTCGGCTTTTGGTTTATTTTAGTTGTGGACGCGAATATTATACGAATAACGTTCATTCATGTGGCGCGTTAGATTTTCATAGTTTATTACTGTTTCACATTCACGACCATTATTGTTAATGGATGATAATATAGGGTTGGCTTTAATTACTTTCGAGTTAACTACTACTTTTACAGCTATTAACATTATTTTATTGCTTACGAAACTGTTTTGTAATGCGCCTAACACGTTCATGTTGAACACACTGTTGAAATTATGGTTTGATTGGCTAAGTAGGTAATTGTTGTTACATCATAATTTACTACCTTTACGTTAGAGTGAACATTTCAAATTATAATCTTGCTAATTGAATTTGTGCTATTAGTGCGACTGTCATAGTTTTATTCAGAAATTCCTTTTCACACGTTCGTGAGGCTTTCGGCGCAGCTATTGAAAACATAATTAATAAAATTTTATAATGCTACTGACAATGCAAACCTTTCAACTCTAGTAATAGCTATGAGCAATTTCAATTAAAATCATGGGGGTCATTACACCTGTATAACTACATTATTATTATTATAAAACGAAACTGTACGTACAGTGTGCGTAATATTCGTTTTTGTTAGCTTTCTAGTCTTAATCTTAGATCTATCAATCTATCATCATCATCAACCCATAACGTCCCACTGCTGGACACGGGTCTCTCCTCACTTTCGTGAGGACGGTTAGGCCGTAATCCACCACGGGGGCCCAGATATGGTGGATAACATACCTACCTCCGAAATAATTCTAGGGTAGGTATGTGGGTTTCCTCACGATGTTTTCCTTCACCGAAAAGCGAGTGATAATTACGTACATATGTTTTACAGAAACACGTTGGTACGTGCCCGCATTGGGATTTGAACTCACGACCTTCTGATTAGAAGGCGGACGTTCTCCCACTAGGCTACCACCGCTTAGATCTATACATAGTAATAATGCGTTACTAATACGAAGCATTTGTTGCAGATTTTAGAGTCAACATAATAAGGAATGCGTTTGGAAACATCAACATTAAGTTTGAAAACGTTCCCAAAATCCATCATCACGACCGTCTTTCAACATCCGAAGGTCTTAATCCGCACAAATGAGCTATTCTCATGAAACAAAACGAAGACCCGTGACTAATGTGTTCTCTCTCTCTTTCCCGCATACCAAATGCTCAAACAATAACACCATGATGGATGCTACCGGTGCCGTCTCAAAGGAAAAAGAGATCAGATGTAGGCGATAATTCATAAAAAAACAATATAAAGGGGTAATTTTCGTCTAAACGACATTGTTCTTATGATTTATTCGTTTCAGACTGGTTGCTACATACGACGTTTTGTTCTTGAGTTTTCAACTATCGCTTTGTAGTATTTTCATTTTTATCTCGGAATTCTTGATCACCTTTAAAATTATGATTAGTTGCTCAATTGTCTTTGGTCCATCGTTGTAATTCTCGTGTTCTATAGAAGAAATGTAGACATTGTCTGGTTTGAGTGACCGTAAATAATTTTAATTGACTTAGTTTTTGATATTTGATATCAATATCACAATTAGTTCTTTTAATAGCAATTCTAAAACCAGCATTGTAGATAACTAACTCTTACCAGACTCGTCCGCCAACCAGTAGTGTGCAAACATTACTGTTTTCCGGATTGAAGGGCACTGTTTCCAGCGAAATTACTGGGCATATTAGACTGTAGAGTCGATATCTCAGGGTGACGAGCGCAGTGCAGTGCCGCGCAGGATTATGCAATGCAAAGTTCTGGGTGGCACTGTAACTGTTATGGGCAGGCGTATCGCTTACCATCATTGCTCATCTCGTCACTAAGCCAAATAATAAACAAAATGACTATGGCGACGTATTCGTAGAAGCAAAATAGCGTATTGTAGAACTATAGACAATATCTGTATGACATACCACTAGAAAGGTCATTTAGTTCGTGTGCTTCTTGAAAATGATAAAGATGATCCGCAGTTTTAAAAGAAATTAAACAGTGCACAGCCATAAAACTCTACATCCATAGAGCATGGAGTAACTCCAGTGTTGAAGTAGAACGGAGCACTTCTGTTTTATTGTTGGAGCCATATTTTATGACTGGATTGTTACAGATTTAGAATATTGTTGAGACTGTTCAATCGAGAGATAAACGCAGCGTTAGAGATGCAACCTTTGGTTCACTACTTGTTACTCTAGCTAGCTGTGAAACATGCTTCTTTATAGAGTTACCTTTTTAATCGGCGTAAAAAAGAGAGTTTTCTATTCATTGGTATTTTTACGTCATTTGAAACAAAAATATACAAAACATCCTCTTAAAACAATAGCCCTGTAAAGCAGTCTAAAAAAAATCTTATTTCCCAAAAAATATACTGCGAGATTATTACGCACAGATGGTTTAGATTCAGGCATTTTGACCAAACAATTGAAGCTTTATTACAGTGTAAATTATTAGCTGGACAAATTTAGTCTTTATAATATTGAGGACTGATTATCGGACATTTAGTTGCCAATAACTAAGGATTAACAGTATCTTATTTGCATTTCATAGAATTGGAGAGAAAAAAGGCTTTAATTAAAATAATGATAATAATTACGAAGCTATTTCTGAGAGGTAGCTCTCGAATAACATTGGAGCTACATAAAAATAATGGGTATTTTGAAGAAACACGATCCCGTGAACTATGTGTGTCTATAAAACACCCAATTCTTGTATAAAATTTGCATAAACTGTTGCAGCGTCTATGAATTATTGTATAAGCTCCTTTATATTTTAAGATAGTGATGCGCACTCCACAACCGTAGTGCTCAATCATACGACTGTTCTGCTATCTTTGAGATTATAATGAAACTTTTACGACCACAATTTTGGCTATGAACAAAACTTTATTACGAAGAAGATCCCCTTTAAAACATTTAAAATTATGGTTCGATTTTAATCGTAACACAAAATATTACGGAAATCTATTGTTAGCACGAAATTAGCGTCATTGAATTGCAGATTTTTGAATTCTTAGAAGATCAATTGATTTATTCCACGCGTTTAACATATTCATGAATTTTATAAATATCTAATTAGCGAATAATCGATGCAACGCGTTTATCTTATCGACGTATTTATTGGTCACTAAAAACGACATAACTCACCACAAAACAGTTTCGGCTCCCAATCATATTTTATTGTTATAAACCGAAAGGAATAAAACGCCAACTAAATATAATGACGACGTGAATTCTAAAATAGTAACAATAAGTATTGTGCTACCGGTTGCAATCATTAGTATTGATGACGTAAACATTACAAGTGTTACAACAGTCAAAAAAATCAAAGCTAAAGCCAATAAAGAAGGTACGGGAGCTGAGAATGTTGATGAATAAGATGCGCACAATGAAGTATTGGTTAGTTATAAACATGAGGGCAAACACAAAGGTAAGGTACGTAATGATTTGGAAGCGAGTGGATGTGCGGCTGAATGTGTGGAGCGAAGCGTGGAAATTACAAGCTCGGCTCAATCGCAGCCGCGCTTTTGTACTCCACAATGGACGGTCAAGGACTCTATAGAAGACAAAGGGTTGCCACACGAGAACGGCAATATGCTTTGACACGGACGTTGAGGGAAAATGAGATTTCTAAGATTAGTTGTAAAGCGATTGGATTACTTCGAAACTAATATATTTGAATCAATAATACATTTTACTGTCTAGAAGAAGCAGCCTGACGATTCGTTAGTTGACATTTACTTATTAATGATACCTTATATTTATTAATGTTGTAAATAGAATATTCGCTCAGGACAAATTGTGAACATGTCGAGCATTGCTAAGTTTTTACAAAAGCTGGCTGCCGTTATACAAAAACGTCTGACCTTGACAAACAGATCGCCCTATACAAGATCTTTAATTCATGCTAATACCTACAAATCCGTAGTGAGTCACAGCCTCACAGGGCATTGTACTACCATCTAAGCATCAAAGTGAGGCCCAGCATAAAGGCTCCGAGATGGACCGAAGGGGTAGCACACAATGTCGGCGAGACCCTAACAAAAAACTGACAACACAATACCCAGTGGTCCAACAACAGTGGCCGCTCATAAATCAACCTCCGACAAAAGTAACAATAGTATTGAGGGACCTTATAAGAGATCTTAGCATTGTGTGCACTCTTTGATGTTCACTAATAAAACCATTGATTAATATCGTATAGGAACCAGTTGGTATGCAAATAATGGTGTTCAAAAGGTCGGATTCCAGAGCCGTAGTCACACGTGCTGGGGTGTGGACAAAGAGTAATGCTACATCTTCTTTACAATGCTTTTGTTGGCAGACAGTATTCCAATAAGAAGGAGACTAACGGAAGATAAAAGAAGTTGGAAGTTTTTATCTCAAGTTTTTGTGTGAAAAGCGTTGCTAACTGCCGTTTAACTTTTTATGGGTCAGCTGTGAGATATAAACGGTCAGATATGGTGTCCAAACTTCGGATTATTGCGGTCTATCTAGTCCATTTACTTATTCTTCACTATTTTATTTATCTAGTAGCCCATAAAATGTTAAAATTATATAGGCGTAGATTAATTTAATTAAATCCATTAACACTGTCATAAAATTTTATATTGATAGGTATTTAATTGTACCTCAAGAATCACCGCAGTAAAAGAGAGTCGCGACGAAATTACAAGACGTAACTTTAGAAGATAAAGGATTTTTTTGAAACTAGATACGTACTTAATATATTTTCAATAAATTATATATTTTAGCAAACAAGTTTGCTAATCAACGCTGACTTAATGATGAAGAAGTTCCAATAAAATACTCTGAGAACCCAATAGACTCCATAGAAAGTAAAACCCTCACATATCCCGAAAATTATGTTACTGACAGACATACAAGGTGATAATCGTCAATTAATGGACTGATAACCACATGTTTTGCTTAAATATATAAAACTATTATATGGGTCAGACGTTCAACCAATCGGTGACCCGTAGATAATTCTTCACTTTTTGTGGTTGAAATATTTTATTGTTTCCAATTCCGTCTCGGTTATCAATTAAATTGTCTGTCAATTTAGGTTACATACTCTTGATAATATTGCAGTCAATAATAATTTGGATGATATAACTTAAGAAATTAATCTAAATTGTACCGCCATATAATATCGACGCAAGCTAGACGGGGACTTATACTGGCGTTGTTTTCTAGTTCAAACACTTAGTTAGATGGGTATAGAATAGAATAGAATAGAAAAACTCTTTATTGTACACCAGAAACAAAATTAAACACAGTACAGAAAAATTACAATAGGTAAACAAGGGTAGTACAATGGGTATCTGTTTGGTTAGTTCATCTGCAATTATTGTTATCCCAACTACGACGAACTAAAACGAATCCTGGCATCTGATCCAATCCAACCTTCCTTTTTTATTTATCCTTCTAATCCTTATCCCAATTATCAATTTGAGCTTTCGCTTCTGGTATCTTCGCCGTAATCATTTAAGACCTTCTAAATTTGTTGTTAACATCTAAGTTTAAAATAATCAACATAAGGTTATCAATTATCATACTCAGTTTCCCTGCTTCCCGTGAACTGTGTATTGTAGAATTAGCACAATAGTATTACTGTAATTGTAATTTGTGCTTCATTGTTTATGATATGTCAGTACATATTATGTTAAATTTGTTAAGAATTGTTGTCATTTTATTGTTAAAAATAAACCATTATTTCATTACTATCTATAAAAGTAGGTCCGTTTTTATTTTGCAGTTTTAGTTGTTTAAAACCACTCATCATTAATTTCTTAAAAAATCCTTATAATTGGTATTCAGTAGTGTATTGTGTCACATTCCATTAAAAAAAAGTAACAGTGAAGCTATTTTTAAAAGGGACGCGTGTTTTTCGCGTGAAAAGTTTGAGGGAAAATGAAACAGAAATAATTGCAAAGTAGAATGAAATAACATCCGCTTCCTAAAGTCATACTCTTGTTGTTATTCTCAAAACCCAAATCTTGTTTGTTGAAAGCACATCTGCAAGAATCTTACAAGTTTTATATTTCCTATTTGCCATGTCACATCACAAGTATTTTAACAATCACTGCTCGTCTATTTCATTTCTACCATTATGTTTAGTTATGTTATCATTAGGTATTTCAATTTTATTTAGGACCTGCACTAAACCTGACATACGTTCTAATTTAAAATCGTATAGGTACCTTGAAATTAGGTGTCAGATTATAGTTGACAATAGCCGTAGCAATTGCTTGCTGAGGTTAAATTGGTCATACTAATTTATCAAACAATAAATGCCCAAGAAATAGGACAGCATAGGTTCTCTCAGATGTTTCCAATTCTGTTGCTACAATGTTTGCTGTAATGTCACTGGGTGGCATATATTCAATAATTTTATTCCCAGCCGCCTTTGTTCTGCGACCGTGCCAACATCTCATTCTATTTGTATTGGAATATTTCAAGTGATTTATTGGCATAGTGAAAAGAAAAGTACCGAAGTGTAATGCTTATTTTAATCTACCCATAGATTTTGATTAAGTATTTCGGATATAATGCTTTCAGACTGGTTCTTATTGCCACCACTGCTAGTGTGGTTGTTGTTTTAACGGGTATCATTAAAAACAGTATTAAATTCAGAGACATAACTTCTGGTGCCTAGTACTTAAATAAGTTGAACTATCTAATGTTGAGACATATCACAACTGTAATCTACCAATTTTCATCAAACCAGTAGCTCTCCGTTTATCCTTTAGACGTCAAATGCAACCACATTTTTAATTTCAATTTAACCAAGTCACAATAAAATAACAACAGCAGAATTTAAAAAAGGCACGTCAACAATAAATCTCTCGTTAATAAGGCGTCTTATAAACAATGTCTTATTTTTTCAATTTCAATTTGGCACTGCGCGTGCGCTTCATGCGTCGTTGCGTCCTAACATTGACCAATTATTGCACTCACATTTCACACTTCTTTGAAGTGTGAAACATAAAATTTGTAAAAAACTGCAAATGCCTCGATAATGCTTTCTTCGGAACCGTACGGTGTGGAACAATAAAACAACGTCTTTTGCAAATGACAGTGATAAGCTGTGATGCGGTGCTTACAATAAATTGGGGGTTTTATTGTCATTTGTAAAGAAGAATGAAAGAGTTTAAGTAAACTGCATAACGGTGCTGAAAGTACCGATGATGTGAAAGGCGGTAGACTCAACAATAATAAGAGGTCTTCAGTTGAGTTGTTAAAATTAACCAATAACGTTTTCAAAAGGTTTATTGTAAATTAAGTACGTGACGCAACTTACATCAATTTATCAAATCAACACGTCATTGTCAATCACACTCATTACTCTTATAATAACAATCAAATTCTCATTCCATACGATCAAATGCCATTTAGAGAACCATTATTACGGAATACACAATAATTTTTATATGTATAGAAACTGGAAGAAATGATGGAAATATTATTGAAGGCCCCACAATAGACGCCGGACCTTTGATGTGACAAGGGACCTTAATCAATGACCATAGATGAAAACATACAACCTTTTGATGTTCAGATTGAATGCTATAACATTATGTTTTCCTGATATTTGTTGGCAGCTCGCTGTTATTCTGAGTTATATGAGTTTTGTGAGGAAATGTGAATGGGAGGATAGACTTTGTAGTTGTCCACATATTTTATTTTGTAGTTTTTTCATTCATTATTTTGGGACAAAATCCCGAGTGAAATAAAAACACAGGAATTAATAAACTAGTTACACGTGTTTCTGCAAATAAATCTCACTTCTGTTTGTTGTCATTCAATATAATACAAACTTATTTTTGTCCAGAAAATGACTTTTTTATTAGTTTATCATAAGAAAATTTGTACTTAAGATCTTCTAAAAACACGAAGTCTCCTCAATCTAAGTCTTCAACACTGAACACAGTTATCGCGGAAATCGATTCTAATTCGAATGCCACTATCGAATTGTATCGAGACGCAGCGAAGCCCTCTTGTTTGTCAAATCGATTATTCCACCTCATCTCACGGTTATTGCCATCAAACAGGTCTGGAGAAAGCCTTTAGATTTGTATCGTGTCTGTATTTGTGGCAGCTAATTAGTTAAGTTTATTTGTGTCGTTTTCAATTGATGCCTTCCGTGGTTCGAGTATTAATTTAATTGCATCATCATCATTGTCATCATACGAAGTTACTATTACCAATTTTGTTTTTTTTATTTTATTGTGACTAAAGCGGCACTTAACCAAAACAGGCAAAGAGGACTCGTGAGAGTTTCTTCTTAATTAAGAGATTTCTTTTGTCGGTAGAGTGACAAGCGTTCTTACTTCTTTGTCTTCAGCCATAGCTTTGACTTCTCTTTACGATATGACATTAAATTTATCTGATCTGTGAATGCAATTCTAGGTCTGCCTCTTCCTCTCTGCTTTTCTACCTTATTTTTAATGTTTTTTTTAAGTTGCCATGTCGTATAATGGTCAAATCTCTTTTGTCTTCTCCTTTCCAATGTCGCCAGTAGTTACACTTTGTTTTTTCTGTCCTCCGTCTTTCCCCGTAAGAGCAAAATCCTTATCTCATTTACACTGAGATCGTTAACGGCATTGTATAATCACTGCAAACAAGAGTTTCTCAAGTCGATTACCATCATAAAGCAACCGCAACTCTAAACACCGACAATATTAAACCGTGATTAAACCGAAAATCTTTAAAACGACAGTTAAATGTAATGTTTAGAGCGTTAACGCGGCCGCTTGACAAACAACCGCAAATTGTGATTGTGACTCCTTGAAAGGGTTAATAATGGCGTGGGATTGCGCTGAGAAAGGTGGGGCCGTGCGAGTTATAGCGGACAGCGGTTTTTGAAAACGCTTCCGCTATCGTGGCGGTGTTGCAGCCATTGTGCCCTGAGATAGACTGTTTGAATTGAGTCTTCAATTGAAAATTCTGTTTGGATTGAAATTTGCCTACTAGATTGTGATATCGCTCTTTTGCGACAAGAACGTGGTATCTTCTCAATATACAGTTAATGAGATAACACTTTTATATCGCTAATAAGCGATATAGTCATAGAATGATATATAGTTATAGAATTATTGGTATCGATTTATTAAAACTCGGTAAGGTTCCAGTCTCAAAAACTGAACATCAAGTAATGTGCCAATCTTTGTAAGAAATGCTTTATTTCTTTATAAGGAAACAATGTTGTACAAGAATCATCCACATTTTTGGTTAAATTCCTCCAACTTTTGTCCTGAGCTTTTTGACTCGGTTGTCACTAAAACTCGCACCGCAACCTAACGTCAGATGTAATTCAGTTAGAAAGCTCGCCTTGTGTAGATTGAGCCATTGTAATTCCGACTGTGCTTCGCCATACCCACTCTTAAGTGTATTTCGGTACAATCTAGCCGAATGTAGAATTGATTTGATGTCATTTGTAGTGCCGCGACAATTAATGCTCTTATTGTTTCCAAGCATTCAGATATCTTGATTAATTTAAGTTTCGTGTGTGGAAATGTGGATTTAGTAGAGATTTCTCGAATAATTCACTAGTTGCTGTAAGGGTAAATAAATAGGCTGTCACTTAAAGCTGTCGCGTGTGAATATGACTCAAATTTTAGTTAACCTATAAATTAATAAATGACGCGTCTAGATCACATCCAGAGATCCTGGCCGCTAACTAGGATTCCCTGTATCTAAGCAATCTGGAACTACGAGGACCATAGTTTTACCAGCACCCAGAATCGGAGAAAATACTTGAGGTTCACACAAATCTTTGGCCCGTGCGGGAATCAAAGCCCCAAAGTCACGCTTCGCAGTTTGCACATCACCCACTTACGCCGCGGCGCGGGAGCCAAGTAAAGTAACGGAATTTTGAAATTGTTTAACCTTCTTTTCTTCTGAAAGCATTGGGAAAGTAATTGTAAAACTATACCGCTCAATTCCGAAAACAACGCGTTATATCTTTAAAATATTGAATGTGAGATAATACGTTATTGTCGGAAATTATTGAAGGTTTTTTTTTCTTCTTTGTCAATTGACCGATCGCCCAAAACACTTTCGCAAAAACGCACCCTCTACATAGTTTAACCTCGAGAATTCGTCCCCTTTTATGATATTTTATAGGACAAACATCTAGTAGAGCACGGCCCTTGCAAAAATAATATGTTTCTGAGGTCTAAATTATTCACAAAGGTGTAGTGGCTTTGCCGTTGCTGCCGTATGAATAATATATAAATCATTCGATTCGATATTATTCGATGTTGAATTTTCGGTGTTTATACTCTCCCTGGAGGTTTTTTGTTAATGTTACATGGTGCGTTACAATTTATTAATAAATTTTTGAGTGTTTATCATTAGCATAATTATTGTTTCAGTAGGACTCCGATCAAGTTTCTTCTTTAGGACCATGGTCCTCGAAGTTCCTGATTCCCTAGATACAGGGGATCCTAGTTAAGAGTTAGGATCTAGAGCACAGTTATTTCCGCTATTCACCTACAAAGGTTAACAAAAGAACTCCATCCAATATTTCCCCACAATTTGACCAAAACAGCCCTAACATAGCAGGGTTAACTAAAGGTCGCTAGACAGTGCTGATGTAACAATAAGTGACCGCCCCTTGGGGAATAGCCTCCGTCTTAGCTTCCCCTTCAAATAGGGTTGCGCGGTGTCTCAAATATCGCTATTTGCTGTATCAAAACTAAATAAGACCGCGTCACTATTTCCTCAAATCCCGACTTGTCGCAGAAATGTACATTTCAAAGCATAATTATTAATCTTTGAACCGCGAGCGGCCTAGGTTTTGGCTTATAGTTTTGAATAAGTACTAATACTAGTACTATTACTGTGTTCCCGTTTGAAAGCAATGTTTCCAGCGAAATTACTGGGCATTTGAGACTTTAGAGCCGATGTCTCAGGGTGACGAGCGCAGTTCAGTGCCGCGCAGAATTGCGCAATGCAAAGTTCTGAGTGGCACTGTATCTGTTATGGGCAGGCGTAGCGCTTACCATCAAGTGAACGACTTGCTCGTCTCATCACTAAGTCAAATAAATAAAAATATATCAGGCTAGTTGTAAATAGGTATTACCGAATGAACCAGAAATGTAGATACTAAATATACCACTGCAGTCATGTTAGATGTATTAGGTAGCTACTATATTATACATAATAAAACTTTCATAATCATGCAGAGATTAATTACATGCGAGCTGACAAGCGATCAATTACGCATTCAAAACAAACTTAGTATCAAACTCTATCAATGCCGTGCCGCCCCTTACCCGACGAACCCGTCTTTGCCCCTGAGATTCGACAATAACTCTATAGCACTTCTGTTCTCAATGAATACTGAATTGGAGCTTTTGGAACCATAGGTATAAAGGGATTAGATACAGCATGTTCATCAATGCGTGTCCGAAATTGAAGCATATAAGGCGCATTGCGTCTGCCTAAGCAGATTATTTCCGATTGCAAGTCGATTTTTCAACCATTTTGCCAAGAGATGACCTGTTGTGGTTAGACATCGTTGTTATCGTTGTGATGCATTACGATGCATAATGCATCGTTGCGACAATGTATTAGCTGCTCCAGGTGCACCGGCTATTTTAAAGATCACACGGATTGGCTTATTAATATCTGTGTTGCGTGTCGCGAATTTTTTACGAAGACGATTTAAAAGGATTCTCTTACTATAATGAAAAAAGCTGCAGCAGTTAGTCGATAGTTCCTAACGATAACTCGTGTGATGCAATTGAATGCACAAAAATTGTGATACGCTTAGTGCCAATGGAGTCACTTGCGGCATCTATTTGGAATGTATCTGTGTTGGGAGAATTCGTAGCCGTTCCCTACATCTTAGCCTGAACCTATTTCAATTTAGATTATTGCTCGCAGTTTGCAGATGCAATATCTTAATAGACTGGACATGGAGTGACTAGTAATCTGCGAAATGTATGTCTGCGTTCTGAGGAAATCGCCGTTCAACAATAACTGAATGCGGTTGGGTGGGTACGAATTATGGTGATTTTAGTTAACGGGTTTTTGATATTTTTAATTTTTTGAATCTTTTTTACTAATTTATGATCAATAACTAAAAAGTCGTAATAAAAATATTTCTGAGAAAGTTCGACTACATGGCATTTGACAGATCATAATTTTAGCTGGAGTCGAAACATTATAAATTGTTTTTTTATTTTTTGTCGATCTAGCTTATGATCAACACAACGTATATTTTGAATAACACAGCGTCTTAGAAAATTCCAAAGAGATTAACCTCGCACAATCAGCCAAAAAATAATTCATTTACTCATCAGTAAACGAAATCAAAGCTCAAAGACGAATAATGAAACCGTTCTGTATACTTTATTCATTGACCTTCCGAAATTAACAGAGATAACATTTACAAAGGCATCGTTTGAAAGGTGCCCCTTTCAATGATTCTGCCACTCTTTAATCTAACATCGAAAATTCAAAACAAAACAGGATCGTAACAGGATTGTCTGTTCATTTACTTAGCAAATTATTCTTTGTAGAACGGAAGAGGACCTCTGAATCCATTAATTCCGCGATGGGGTCACAAAGAGGTGGTACGAATTAAAATAATGTATTCTACTACTTCAATAGAGTCCCTTCGTCCGGTGACGGTGTTATTACAAGAATAATGTATTTAAATCAGAGAGGAGTCCGCTTTCAGATGAAGATGCCTCGCTTTATGCTTCCACCGAATAAGTGATCACGTAGCCTGGCATTAGGATGTGTTTTATGTGTAAATTACATACTACCATTTTTGAGCGTGCTCAGATTGCGATGGACTAGGGAACAATTTGAGTTCGTTTGAAAAGTTTTAATGGGAATTGTTTATGGGATATTTGGTTGTTGGACGTGAGACGTGAAAACACTTAGCCTTAATATCATACTTGGTCTAGAGGTTAGATTATCACGATGTCGTTGTCGCATTGAACTTTTTTTTTTAATTTGATTGCGTGACGTTCACCTGTGTCGTTCACCTGATGGTAAGCGCTACGCCTGCCCATAACAGTTACAGCGCCACTCAGAACTTTGCATTGCATAATCCTGCGCGGCACTGCACTGCGCTCGTCACCCTGAGACATCGGCTCTAAAGTTTCATAGGCCCATTAATTTAGCTGAAAACAGTGCCCTTTAAACCGGAACTCAGTAATGTTTGCACACTACTGCTTGGCAGATGAATATCTGGAAAAGGTGTGGTCTCTTGCAGAAGAGGCCTACAACTATAAATTAACGCCAAAAGTTAAAGCTACTAGCATAATATTATAGACACTCATACGGTTAAAATTTGTATATTATGTACGTACATGGTCCTATTAATTGCAAATACCAGCGCAGAGACAAACCGCATACACAAACGGCAAATTAATCCGCCGCCCAAAGGGTTGTTAAACTACCCCCACGTTAACAGATAATTTGGAATATGATCACCCCCATCGTGGAATATTTCGAAACAAACATTTCGATGTATTTATTCCAGTGTTTATTCTGAAGCGTAATATGTCGTGTTCCACTTTGATGTCGTGAAATCGCTTCTGTTGTTTGTCAGGCGCCCAAGGATTTACATCTATTACTATGGTCGTTTAATTCTCAGTTTTATTGCCATCTATTTTCGATATAGTTTCGTTTGTAACGCGATATGGGGTTGCTGCGTTTCTGAATTGGGCGTTGTCTGTACAGAATTATTGCATATGGTTGGTTGGAGTCTGTTTGGCAGTATGAATGGTTCATTATTCGTGGGGTTACTTTGAACAGATAATATTTGCGATGTAAACCATTGTTTATGATTTGGACAATTGTTTGTGTTGCGATGTCAAAGGATGTGCACTTGTTTGTTTTGAGATAAAAAGGGGAGTTAGTGCAAACATTGCGACAGAGTAATTAGTCGGAGCTACTGTTAGTTGTTCCTTTACGATTGAAGATTTGATGAATGCAAATGTTACTTATATACAATTAAACAAGTATGACATTGGAACATATTCTTATAATCACGACCAGGTCACCACTACTTATTCCTATTCCATGCAGTTCATTTTAAGGCCTTAAACTGAACGGCCTAGAAATGACAAACGTAACGTGACATCACTCAAAAATAGACTGCAGAAAATGAGAGAAAGAGAATGAGATGGAGCTCTATAAACTCCCATAAATGCAACCAAATTGTTACGATCTCTTTGGATAAATGTCTCTGGTCAACTTATGAACGCTGAGCGATATTGGTGGTGACAGTTAGCAGGGCAGTTCAGTTTAAGGCCTTAAACTGGATGGATTTAACTGTTCGTGGTGAAGCCCCTGTAGTCTAAATTATTTTCGTATCAGTGACTTTTTGCTGATATCTTGTCAGTAATGAATGGTCCGTGAGTATCTGGACCAGGCCACGTGGTGGATTATGGCCTAATCCTCCTCACGAAAGTGAGGGGATACCCGTGCTCAGCAGTGGGACGTTATGGGTTAATGATTGATTGATTGAATGAATGGTAAAAAACCTTAAAATAAAATCAGAAAAAATAATCCTTTTGGATATAAAAAGACTATCATCATTTTAATTGTTTAATCATAAAACGTAAACGAAATAAGATAATGAGCGAAGTCAAAATTTGTGAATTAACCAAACTGAACTTAAATGAATTTAGGGCAATTATTGTACAAACATTTGCAAAATAAAATATCTATAATGCAGGGGAATTCCCAGCCTCTTGAGCACTAAACAACCGGAAAGTCAATTGCGAAACGTACCAGAGGAACAAAATACGAAAATAGGAAAAATGTAGGAAGTAGTTGAACAATTTGAACATGAAATAAGTGGCTTTCAGTCAGGGGAATTGCGATGAGAATTGGTATTAATAAGTACAACCCTTTGATTTAATGGCGTTTACCTATTAGCTCTAAGTTTGTCAACATTACAAGAATCTCGGTGATATAATCATTTGATTTTATATATTTAACTACTGAGTTAAAAGACAAGCAAGTCATTCATCTGATGGTAAGCTCTACGCCTGCCCATAACAGTTACAGTGCCACCCAGAACTTTGCATTGCATAATCTTGCGCGGTACTGCACTGCGCTCGTCAACCCGAGACATCGGTCTCATACGCCCAGTAATTTCACTGGAAACAGTGCCCTTCACACCGGAACATAGTATTGTTTTCACACTACTACTTGGCGGATAAATATCTGCCCCAGCCGGTCTCTTGCAGAAGAGACCTACCACTAACCTAATCTGTAAATCGTGATCAATATTATCTTTATGCGAAAATCTATAAACTCTTTATAAATAAGTATAACAGTAATTAAAGGTTTTATTAATAAAATACTTTATAAACAAAAAAAACACATATTAACATTGCTTGACAATTTAATACCGGTCACCTAGAAAAAGGAAAATATAATATTTTTTTTTCTTTTTCAATAATTTTCACATTTTCATTCATATTTTTGTGCACCGAAGATGCATTCTACAATTAGGGCGTATACAGACGGTAGCTCGCCGGCTATTTTCCCTAAACAAGAGGGGCTGATGAGACCTCCCATTGTGTGCACGTCCTTAGGTCACCGTGAATGAAAACGAACGAATTGAGAATGAAGGAAATTGCTATTGAAATATCTATGTTGTTTGCTGAGGTTTTCATAGCAGTCAGTTTTAGACAAATTCTGCGATTTTAAAATAAAAGTACTTAGTAAAATAACATAGTAAGGAAGTTAATCCACGTGCCCGATAACTATTTTGGAGGCATATGATCCATTCCAAACCGGACCCCCGTGCTGGGTTATGGCGATCGAAGGGTCTCGAAGGAAAGATCTTCCTCACGAAAGTGAGGTGAGTAAGACCCAAACTCAGCAGCGGGCGAATATAGGTTGTGATGATGATGATGATGATAAAAAGTAGTAGACTTTACCTATCCTAACTAAAATTCTAGATGGCACTGCAATTGTTAAGGACAAGCTTGACGCACACCATCAACGAAATGTTCTGCTCTCTCTATACCTTTAAATCGTTATCGTAATCTAGAAGCAAGAACAAAGAAGTCCCCCGGTTGATTAGTGCATTGTTCACACCGTATTAAGTATTGTTTGTTGCGACGTAGTCATAATGTCGTCTCATTACCCAAGGGGTGGTGGATTGTTGGACAATTGGTGTGGAAGAGGCTTCTCTTTCACCTACACCAATAAGTTGCTTAGTGCAAATGGAAGTAAGCAGTTGGACCGAGACGGCATCGGTGCCGTGCCCCGATCCAAGATACAAATTTTATTTCTCACTTGCACCTCGAACAGGCTCTAAATACTTCTTCATGATCGCACTTGCAATTATTCCGAAAAGGTATAACGTCTCATACACTCATACATACATAATCGATATAAACGACGAAGTCTTTGAATAGGTTTTTAAAATACTTTAGGGGTAAGATAGAATTGAGTTATGTAAATATTCTATTATATATCCTATTTAAATAGGATGATACTCTGAATAGATAAATTATCCTATTTTAATCGCGTTAACTATTATTCCACAGGAACTGTTCATTTTTAAAGTATGAGAAGTTTTGTATGTTCTATTCCAGGACCTAAAGTATCTGGATACTTAATTTCAGCAAAATTCATCAAGCCGCTTAGCATTGAAGACGGAACAAACACTCACACACACACAAAAAACCTTTATATTTATAATATTAGTTTTTTTTTTTTTTTGTGTGACATATCTATATAGAAAACCACTGAACATAAAATGTTGACAAAAAGTGTCACAATATAGGGTTTTATCGCTCTGAGTGATCTAGTATAATTGAATGGAACAGAAAAGTCCTTCTCCATACTTTTCTATCGTACGCCCACTCAGCCCGCGTTGTCGCGCTCCCGATGGGTAATTTTCCCCATTGTCAGTCACAAGAAAATGTTCTGCACAATGATTGTATTTGTTACTGGATGTTCTATGAAATACTCCCAATTGAAATTGCATTAAAAATTCTTACTCCTTATAGAATACAATAGAAAACTTTTTATTGTACACAAAAAAACACAGTACAGAAAAATTACAATACGCCTTCTTTTGTGGATAATACTTTCTGTAAAATTAATTAGTCTGGCTATTGATACACAGACTTGACATTTTATCAGTTTCTTTCACGATTTTCAGAGTATTTTATGAAACTAGAACGGAAATAGACACGTCGAAATCATCATGTTTTAAAAATTTTACTTAAAACCGCATCCTGTTCATTAGCATATCAATAAACTTAAAAGATAATTGAAACAGAATAGTTTTATGCGAGATCAAAAAGAAGATCGGTAAGTGGTCCCGCTATGTTATAGACATACCAATATATTACTGTTGACAAATTATACCGCCATCCATTTCTAAACCAACCGAATGTTTTGACGTCCGCCAAAGTGTTTACATATAATTTTCACAAATTCACTAATGTTTTAATTAAACTATTTATTGGCAAAGATTTTTTTTGTGTCGTTTCTAGTAAGCTCCTGTAATTCTTTGTCAGTATTATTTTTGTTGCTATATTTTTGTAAGTATGGGGAGTTTTCTTGTAATTTGACTTCGATAATTTCACCTCCCTTCGTTTCAGTCAATAGAGGCCAATTGTGCGAATGCAGTGCTGTTTTGACATGTCATTTCATGTTTTGCTTTGAGGTTTGTGAGTAAATCGTTACTTTTGTAATAACTTCTCTTGTGGGATTTGGAATAACGTTGATTTCGTATTGTGGACTTTAGTTAATCAGTTGTATTAGCAGATTACCTAATTTACCCTAATTTACTGCTGAATATGTCGACATTATTAAGTTTTTAAGTGTATCTATGTATGTATGTAGTTTGATAATAACCTTTATTGATTGGTACCAATATTTAGGCAACCCACAATCAATTTTAACAATCGAAATAATGGCACGATAGCAAAATAGCTTACGAAGAAGAAAATCTGCTATTTGTATCGTAACTCAATTTTCCCGGGCGCAGCAGAATCTTCGTCTTATTGTAAATAAACTTATTATAGAATACGAATAATTCAGTTTCAGGTCCAGAAGAAAAAATTCCCCCATTGAATTATTCCAATGGAAAGGAAAAATGTTTTCTCTCATCGAATTATCGTCGCTTCTCAATATTTGTATTTAATTTTTATTTTTCATTGTGAACTGTTGCGCTGGGAGGGCTTGTTCCGGTTATTTGATTTCTACAGGTTTTTTCAGGTTTATTGGAATGCTTTTCCGTTCTATAAAGACGGGCAATTTTATTTTCATTGAAAGTCTGTTTAGAAGTTCGTTATATCCTAAACTTATTTATTGCTTAGCCTTGTGCTTACTGCGTATTGGGAGCTTCTTTTGTAATATCAACTTGATCGTTTTACGTCCTTTTCCTATTACTTACCTACATATTTTTCAGTTTCAACATGCTTCTATTTCAATTGGTCTGTAATTTCATTGCCAAATACTTAGGAATTGTAATCTTAAGTTTCATTATCATTACTTGAACTTCCTCCAGTTGCGTTATCGTCATTTTTATCTTCAATAGCCGTAACCAGCTTATCTAAGAGCACTTCTCTCTCAATTGAGTAATCCATGCGACTAATACATATTGCAGTTACGACTACATATTGAAGATCAGCTCTGGGACCTTAGCCGTTTATCTAAGACGGACGTCAGCAATTTCCTTCCTTTAATAGATTGGAAGCTAGGCTTTCGTTAGAATTACTTGGACCGTCCGAGGAGATTAATTTATAGACGGATGTACGTGTTAATATCTCGTATAAATTAGAAGTCAGTTAACATCTCAGTCAGTCCGCAAGAATTTGCGCAAGATGTAATTTCTATCAATTATATTCAGCCGTGTTTATTCAATAGGACATCATGCATACGGCTCTGACATTTGACTTATTTGTTAAAATCTTTTATTCATTTTTAATGCACATATCGCGGTCATTCTGGTGAATGATAATAAAAGCAAAGTTATCATCATCATCATCATCGTCATCAACACGTCATATCCGCCCACTGTTGAGCAAGTGTCTCACCTCACTACCGTGGGGAAGGTTAGGCCTTAATCCACCACGGGAGCAGGGATTGCTTGATCACATTCCTTTGAAATAAGTATGTGTTACCTTTCGTTTTACATATCCTTGACTTCAATGGCGAAAATAAAATTATCTAGCTCTGATTCCAGTAGAATAGTTTGGTAATTTATCGGTTCCTTGGCAACATTGATCAATACCTACTTTGTCTTTATTGCCGACTGTCCTTTTTTCATTTATCGTCTAGCAAGTAGTAACTCTCGACATATTTCTTAAGTTTCATCACTCCAACATCTGTTGTCGAAATGACTAAAACAATTCGACAAGTCGCTAGGGGAGGTGCGTATTTAGCAAAAACAATTTGCCTTCAATTCGGTTAAGTCATTGTGTTTGGTCCCCTACATTTTGAAATTGAAATCAGCTGTGCCCCATTTAACACTACCAATGTTTTGACGGGTTAGAAAGGGCGCAGTATGACTTAGTTTTTTTTTGATGACAGCACTTTACAGACACTATTTTTTTGAACTGTCAAATTTTATCCCTTTTTATCATCAAAAGTATATTGTATTCTATTATTTGTTGACCTTATATATTCTATCTTTGACAGTTTTTTTATTAATTTTACGTAATTATTGAAGAACATTAATTGAGTCTCTTCATGATTTATCTCATTAAAATCTCAACTAAATTAGCGCAAAATATCTAAAAATAAAGCCATATTGACCTGTCAATTTTCGCGCCAATCGGCCATATTGTCCCGCCGCCGCTTGACGTCATTGTATTCGTAATGAAAAGGAAATTAATAGTTACAATTTGCCAAATAAATTCAATCTTTCATATAAACCTTACTGCTTTATAAATAAAGATGAAATTGTAATGATTTGGAGGTGAATAAAATTGGCAATAAGGAACTATTGCGAGACAGTGACGTGAATTAAGTCGGAAAATCGATTTTAAGATTTATTCGGTGTTTATTGGTTTCTCTCGCGTAGACCAACATGAAAACTTTCCTATGTTTGATTCTATTAGATAATTCGGTTGGTAACTATATGCCAGTCTTTACCAAACTATGTTCAACCATTATACATAGACGTAAGTAACCCACATACTTTATAATAGTAATTATAGGTAGTACAGATAATCAAATTGTATTAAGTTCTCGATTACCAATAGTGGCAATCGTATTCACTTACCCGTACCACAGCTAAAATCCACATTATACCAACCAACTTTAAATTGTTCTTCGATAGCGAGAAAATTCAACATCCCTTTGTCTAGACAAGGGTGCCTAATCTAATTTGGGGAGTCCCTGTGTCAGCGGAGTCTGCCGCCATGCCTGGTTGTGTCATTTAACCTGTTGACCTAATATAGAATCGATTTTTACTCGTAGTTGGTGATCGATGTGAATGCTTAACTTTTCGATGTCTCATTACCAAAAAATATATTTTTGATAGGAGTCTGGAGGATCCTTGACAAACTATTATGAAGTCATAACTAGGTTATTACCAGGTGGTAATAACCTAATTTTGTCATTAAAAGGACATTTTGCACCTAAAACTTTAGATGCAAAATGTCCTTTTCCCAAAACGTCTCTTTCCCAAATGTGCACTGTTTCCAGTGATATTAATAGGCAGTCGTAGCGTTTACCATCAGTTGAATGCCTTGATCTTCTCGTCACTCAGTCAAATAAAATTGATAAAGTGTCCAATTTTTCCAAATGCTTAAATTACCCTGAAAAACTTGGTGATTTAGACGGAAGAACACGTTGATAGGTGGAAAGTGGGAAGAAAGTGAGATGACCATAAACATAACTACTGTACTCACCAGCGGGATAAAAAGCTCGAAGAGCTGATAATGATTGGGATAGAAAGACTGGAAGACGGAGCGTAGAACTGCCCCCTACGAGGTGGACTGATGGCACTTGGTGAAAGCCGTGGTGGGAAACCGCTGAATGGCATCCTTCAGCTGAAACTCTTGATTAATGACGAGAAAGGAAGAATAAAATCAAATTAAGCAAACATCTTCAGGTACTAAATAACTCCGTCATTAAAAAAGGAAAATTCACCAATCGTCAGGTAAAAAATGTCTTCCAGCTAAAGCTTAAAAATGTTGATTCAAAACTGCGAACGGCACAAACCTTATTATTTACTTCTAGTCTATTCGACTTCACAGAGGCGAACTTATTTTCAACACAAACAATGTTGAATAAATACTTACAAAGGATTTTAAAACCTTCAATCAGTCGGAGTAGATATTAAATTTGAATAAACATGTCTTACGTACACAATATACGAACATACAGTTAATCATCTAACGCCAGCCTAATTTTGTATCATGTTATGTACCGTTACATTTGATCGTGTATAGGAAAGGTACGTAGGTATTATAACAAACTATTGCCCAATAGTTCTTGTTATGGTACCGATAAAAAGTATACTTAGTATAGATGAGATGGACTAGGCTATCCTTGTACTATTTTTTCAATAGTACATAGACGATTCGCGTACCGCAAATGTACAGAAAATGTAGAGAGACATGTAACATAAACAAACAGTCTAAAAAGAAACTAGAATTTCCTACTTTCACTCATTATAATTCTATGTTTCTCTTGTCATCCTCATTACCCAAACCGATTCTTTTTTCTTTTGTTATAAACTAGTATATAACAAACGTATCATTATCTCCCATGTTTATTATATGCAAACGCTTCGTTACGTAAACATACATAATATCAACAGACTTATACACATTAGTATTACACCTGTAACTGCTATTTATGTCAATTTATGTTTCGTCCCCTTATTAACACAAAAACGTATCTCGATATTGTCCAATTTGAGAAAACTGATAAAAACTGCGCCGCGACACGATACAATAATGAGAATATTAAACTACTACATTTGAAATCTATTACGTTTAAAGCTGAAATCACGTAGGTATAAGATATTTCAGGAATAAAGTCTCATCGAGATACGTGTCTTTGTGACTAAATAAAATCATATCTCGAAATCATTTTAAGATACGTTTTTGTGTTACTAAGGGGACGGTTTACACTTAAGCTTTGTCTCAATCTACATACACATCTTCAATAAATAAGGATACCCATAACAACCAAAAGTATAATTCATCAAACTAACATAGTTGAATGCAAAGTTAGATACAATCCGAGTATATAAATTTCTATAGAATATGTTCGTGAATCACTCAAGCAGATTCGTACGTAGATGGTATACTGTAACACACGGTGCCTATAATCAACTCGATCCGCACATCATAAGACAAACAAACTTCAAAGCAGATTTCCAGACGCCGAGATACGTTTGTAAGCACAACCAATGAGGGCGTCCCAATCTCTCATTTGAAATAATGTAGGGATATAGGTAGATAGATTCTATAAATCTTTACTGCTACCAAATAAGAATACAAGATAATACAAGAAATAATAATCGTGTTAGGTCTTATCGAAATCATTGACAACTAATCTAGATTGTCTTTATTGCTTGGTATTGCGATTAAAATTATACTTAATCGTAATAAAATATTGAGTAAAAATGTTGTAATAGCGACGCTGTTCTAAATACGTATGTAAATTCGTAATTTACAATCTTCTTAAGAATATTAGTGGAGGTATTCTTAATCACATTAACATTAGCAGTCGATATTAGTTATGACTCGCGCCATTTACATGGAATTTTAGTAAAATCATATTTTTTTTACATTGAATGATTAATAATTATTACCGAAGAGAAATCAAATATGTTTTATATAATACACAATGATAATAAAATCGAGACTCGGCGCCAAGGCGCAACTCAATAACTCAATCCCAGATATTATTATAGTTATTCAGAAAAATGGCATAATGATAGAAAACTTAATAATACCAAATAAAACATTTAAATTATACCTAAATCAAGAATTGATCAATCCCAACACTTAAAGAAAAAAAAGTGAATTGGAAAACAAATATTCACGTGAAATTGACCAATCACATAACTTAAAGGAGACGCGATGTCTACACATGCGTTTAAAGCATTTACCGGCCATATCAGACCCGCCTAGCCGCTTGGCTTCTTACCAAAACAGGGCATCGGACAGGAAGTGTAAGCAATGCGGGGGATCTTGCTTCACTGGCTGGGATCAGACACCTTTTGGACAGAATAATACCAAACAGTACTGAAGCTTACAGTCATTCTAATTTGAATGGCAATATTACTCAACAAGCTGGTAGCTACCCTGAAGCAGCTTGTAATCAGTACCTGCTTTAACTTCTTTCTGCGCTGTTAGTTTAAACTATCATGGCATCAGCTACATATGACAATCATCAGTAAGGTGAAGGAAATACTGAGAAAATCAGTCTTCAGGACAGAAACTGAAATGCAGCGGTTGAATCGTAAACTGATGATTGTGATATTGTTAAAGATATAGGTGGCCAATGTCAAAACCAATTAACTCTGCACCTTTTCGTTGTACATTTTGCAGAAAGACAAACCCATTAAAATTCGAAATGTATAACCTGTCTTCATATTTTGCTGAGCGCATAGCTAACATTGCCAAACATTGTACTTTCGAATCAATGTGCGTGAATTCATCTCGCTGCTTGTGTGAAGCTTCCATACTACCTACAGTTCTTTAAGTCCAAGGAGGCAGTACTGCAATTAGTACAATTAGTAGAGCCCAATTAGGTGCTCTAACGAAGCGGGTTTCGTAACTAGTCGGAGTGTTTGGGTGACAAATACGTTTGACGTCTGACCCGAGATTTCGATCGGTGTTTGAATTGTAGATGTTTGTGTTGGGAGCCTTATTGATCTGTTTGGAGAGACAAATCTAATCTTCTAATGATCTGAGAACTACTGAGAAGTGTATGCAGAGGAGTTTCTCAAAGAAAACTAACTTTAAAATACGATCCTGATTTTGTAAGTAAAGGTGCCCAAATTCATGGTCCAATTCGGTTCTTGCCCAGTATTTTTAAAATTCTTAGTTACAACAAGTTGACTAAGAAAATACCTACTTATGTATATAAAGTAAAATGTAAATTCTAACTTTCAAAAGTAGCTCCTCTACTATAGCAATTCGTAATAATATTCGTTGTCCGGTTTCGTCCATCACATTCATCTCATTTGTCATTCGAGTACGACGACTTCCTTATTGTCTACTGTTGAGTTGAAAATAAATTGCAAATTTTCTAAACACCTTTTCTATTGTCCACAGAAACATGTCATCTAAAAGAAAGTCGCCACCGTCGAAATTGCAAGAAGGTGCTGCCGATACCGTAAAGTCAGAACCGGGGCCGGCCGCCCAAGACTTCGACCACCTCGAGTCCGACGACACCGACCAGCAGACCTACTATAAGTTCTCCCCAAGTTCCTCCACCAGAACCTCAATCAGCGAGGAAGATACATTCGACGAGGAACAGCCGACGAAGAAGCAAAGATTCGAAACCTTAGACATGACAAATAATCTTCTAGTCCCATCGTCTTTTCTAAGTCTTCATCAAGTGAATGACCTGCAGTCGAGGCGGCGTGGTTCTTCGGAATGCAGTAGTCCAGGACCCGAGGCGAAGGTGTTAGGACTGTGCAACAACAACAATTCGTTGTTAAACCACAACAGTGCGTTGTCGCTTGCGCCGCCGCATAAGCGGTCTATGGACGACGTGCTGAAGAGGCTTACGTCCAAGATGAATAATAGCACGATTAAGGAAGAAAAGCGGCCGACACCGTCGACTACCCCGGTGAAGCAGCACAAGTAAGTACTTCTTGCCGTCATGTTCTTTCATCATGGAGAAACATCACTTGACGGTGACGAAACTGACGAATGAGGGATTCGTCAGTTTCGTGACCACAGTCAATGCAGCTTGATCGAAACCGCAGTCGAGGTTTGCCAAAATTATATATGTTATCCACCAATACGATCCGGGCCCCCGTGGTGGATTATGGCCTAACCCTCCTCAGTGGGATGATAAGGGTTGATGATGATGATTATGAACTCGGCTCGAAAAGACCCGTTTTTGGTCTTACAAACAGGACTTTGGAACTTTTGTCATGTACTTTATCAAAACGACGCTACTATCAAACATGTAGGTATTACGGACGTTATTTAACTAGACTAGTTATTAGACTTATTGTATGGGAAAACACTATGGAGTGTGCAGAGCCGCACCCGTGGCTAGACAAGAAAACGGCTCTGCAGTGAACGTGTTAAGTAAACTGCACTTTCGACAATTTATCGTTTGAGATTGTGACTTAAAACCTTCAGCTAAATATAAAGCTACTGTTTTGAAAAGACACATCAATGTCAACTGTAACCGTACCATTGTTATCTCCAACAAATAGAAATAACACGTAAATAACAATATTTAATCTATTCGCATAATTATTTCCGCGTTGGCGTGTAAACAGGCTAACTCGTAACAAAACATTCGATAAATGACATCGGAAACTGCCCATAATGGAAAGGTGACTTACACATTGATCAACCAGTGTGATAAGAACTGATTAAAGTCATAACAATGTTTGATGTTCTTTCTAAATGGGATAGGAAGAGGAGGGAGGCCTCTACTGCAAGAGACCGCCTGGGGAAGTTCCACACCTTTGCTCGATATTCATCCGCCAAACAGTAGTGTGCAAACATTACTGTGTTCCGGTTTGTAGGGCATTGTTTCCCGCGAAATTACTGGGCATATGAGACTTAAGAGCAGATGTCTCAGGATGACGAGTGCAGTGCAGTGCCACGTAGGATTATGTAATGCAGTGTTCTGGGTGGTGCTGTGACTGTTATGGGCAGGCGTAGCGCTTACCATCAGGTGAACGACTTGCTCGTCTTGTCACTCAGTCAAATAAAAAAAAAGGTACTATACACTTTTATTAGGTACCGGGCTAACTGACATTAGAATATGTTATAAAGCTATATACAAGTACACAACGCGACTATTCCTGCATCGTCATTCCACCAGTATTTAATTGGTCATTTAATGGGCCATTAAAAACAATGTTAAGGGGACCACCGCGGCTCACTATAAACCGTAAAACGCTAAACGCTAGTTTAAGGAGTCTTCTTGGGTTTTATGGATAGGCCTTTTAGCTTTTAGTGCTTTGTCAAAGGGGGAAATCGTTAAATATAGTGTAGATTTTGATGAGTGGATAAGATTAATCTGAAATTAATGTTAAGTATTGAAACTCGGTGGATAGTGCAGATATTTCGTAACTAAGGGCAAAATAAATTAGGAAGGGTAATAAAGGGTTAGCAATGTAAATAAAAAATACAGGTCGTAACACTTGTAACTAATAGTCAATGAAATAATTTTAAATTATATAAATAAATTTCGCGTTTCGGTCACATAGAGAGATCCTGACCCTTAAGTAGGATCCTCTGTATTTAGGGAATCAGAAAGGACCATGGTCCTACAAACACCCAGACTCAAATATTTAGAATAAATTACAGTTAAATAATTAAAAATTTTGAACTATTATTATACAATATACAAAATTATGGTATTTGAAATAAGTCATAGTTTAGTCGATAATAATCAATACATGAAGTAATTAATTGATATTGCATACTACAAAATTAAATTAGTATTCAGCAGTTAGGGTTGGCTAAAATTTTAAGTATCCAGCAGTTAGAGTTAGCCAAAATTTTTTGCAACATCTTAAACCATTGTTTTAGTGACCCTAAAAACAATAAAATTGTTTAACGACCTTTTTTAAGTCTAGGACACCGTTAAAAGGTCATAACCGTGGCGATTTATTAAACCATAACTAACCACATTAGCCTTTACGTTAGCTATAATGTTAACGCGTGTTTAAGCGTCCAGTCCAGTATTTATTGCCAATAATATTAATGCGTAAACTATAATATTATAAGTTTAAGTAAACACTGGCAGTATTGGCACCTATATTTTCGGGGGGTATAATATTTTGTAACAGTTCGAGTTCTGTTTCGGAACAATAATTAATTTAACTCCTCGTATAATTAGGTTTCATTTACAAAAAACAATATTTTATTGATTTCGATCTGAAAGGATTCTTAACAAAACACTCGTAACGTCAATAACTTTTGGATTAAAAGAAAAGAGAGAACTTAAATTAGAATTTAAATTTCTTGCATTGAAGCGAAACGTTTCACCTTAAGATAATTATAATGTATAGTTATTATAGTTAAGATAACTATAATGCAACTAGTAACATACAAGTGCTATTCTAGTTCATAATTAGAGTGATTTACGTCCAACTAGTGCTACCACTAAGCCTGGCCGGTGTCTTTGTTAACATTCTACTGTGCAATTAAACCCAGGTCTAATTATAACTGTTAAATCTACGAGATTAGCTTCTGGGTAACTGGTGTCTACTTCTAAATTGTCATGGCTTTATTATTTAAGTTTTTTCTTAATCTTTGTTTCAGTTTTAGTTACATCGACTTGGGGAACTTTTGTTCGTTTTATAATTAACTTTTAATGGATAAGCGCAATTGATTCTGTAAACCAGCAATGATGGTCTATATTTCATCTATATCATCATCATCATCAACCCATTTCGTCCCACTGCTGAGCACGGGTCTCCCCTCACTTTCTTGACGGGTGCGTCATCGTCATCGTGTAGTTTTTCAATAGTTTAGAACACTTTACTTGATAGTGAGCAGTGATTGCCATTTTAATATTAAAATTAAACTATTCCTAATTTAATGGGTGTCAAAAAGTCATAGTTAACACTTGTCTCTCCTTCTGATCCCAAATCGCATTTTACATTTTTCTTTATCCTTGATTTCGTCGACTTCTAATCTCAAATGGCCTCAAATACCTAATAGGTTTATCCTTAATTTTATCTATTTTTCATCCTAAATTGCATTTTGCATTCTTCTAATTATATGGTATTATAGGTTATCGTTGATGTCGTCTGCTTCTGGTCCCAATTTTGCGTTCATAGATATATCTTTAATGTTATCTACTACTGATGCCAAACCGCATTTTGCATTCTTCTAGTTATAGGTATATCCTTGATGTTTGATTTCATCTACATCGTCGTCAGCCGTTATTTCATAGCAATCATCTTTGTTGATTGGCTCAGTTTTACGTCCAGGACCAATCAAACGTAAAATATGTAGAATACTTTTTTACAATAGCCATCATTAGCGGTATAATGTCATTGACCCGGCCACTTGGGCAATTTTGTGTTGTTAGACTCTAAAATATGATTTTATTATCAAAATGGTATTGATTGAGATAACGAACAGAAGAAACTGGTTTTTTATTGGCCTTTCTTAATAATTGTTTGTGTGTAATTAGTATTTATGATGAACCGATGGTTTATGGGATCTATTTGGTCGCGACTATTGGGATCGAAATTAGGTGCTTCTAATGGCGTAGCTTTCACTTGTGGTGTTTTATAAGTTGTTAATATTTGATAATTTTTACAATATAAAATGATAAGATTGAGGATGTATTCGAGATGATGAGTAAAAGACGGATTGATATTCTTTGTGAGAATGAGACCAGGCGGAAAGGATGTTACACCACAGAGCATGGTCGGTCCCTACATAGCCTATTGGTCTGGTGTTCCAGAAACCTGTAGAGGGTGTCTCTGCCTATCCCAACGGGAGAAAGGCGTGTGCATGTAAATATAATTTCTCGTATGTTGCAGTGTATGTATGGTTAACGCCTCTCTATGATTACATAGTATTATTGTAGTGATCCATTGATAAAAGATTATTTGATTTGGTACAATTGAAATTCATTTTCATTTAATTAATGTATAGTCAGGTCATTACACTAGTAAAATTTTACATCTTTGTCTTGTTTACTTTCCACTAAAACGATAAACTCTAACTGTTTATATCAGCATCAAAGTCCATAAATTAATCAGAAATCTGGAGACACAATAAATTTTGCTACCAAATTTAACTTGACCCGTGAAGATTAGAAATCATTATAAGATTTGAAGATCTTCTCATTCTGGTTGTGGATACAATAAAATTAGATGAAGATAGTGTTTAATAATAGGTGATAATTATCGAAGAGGTTAAGGCGATGTCGAACGCGATCTATGTCAATATTTACTAATTATATCTGAGTGCGGTGTTATCGCTGAATTAATGGCATTGTTGATAGCGACGATTGTTTTCGCGGATACAAATATAATGACTGTTGCTATGGGTTACAATGTATCTATCTGGATTGGAAACTGGCAAACATACAAGTGGAATGGCCTATTTTATGCACCTCAAGATGGGCCTATATTAGAAATAAATAAAGAGATACATTTATTCTGACACAACTGCCCACAACAATGAAAACGCACACATCCAAAGACAAAAAATTATAATAATAACAGTAAAATAATAGTAGGTATTACTACACAACGTAGGTTTCTCCTAGTGAAGGCCACTGATCTTCGGGTCTCCCCATCCAGTCTTTGCCAGGCGTTTTTCACAACTCATTTTTTATGTCACTTAACAATATGCTTGTTGGCACATGAATTGATCGCAGTGGCGTTAGAAGGACTAATGTAGATTGGAAAATTAAAAACTGAATAGTACTTTATGTCACCAAAAGGAAGGTCTCTAATTCTGTGATTTTCATTGTCAACACGCTTTTTTTCGTACTCTACTCTCGCGTGGTTTAAAAAAACACACATTCTGTGACACTGAAGCGCGACCTAGTTGTGGTGTTTTGTACCTTATATTTATTTGGAGTCGATATATAAAAGGTTTGCTAACTGTCTATCTTAGTGAGTTAGGAAGGAAACAAAAGATCGCCAACCTTTTGCTATATTACTGTATAACTGTACCTATTTCAAAAGCATAACCAGTCGACGGGCTAACATTTGAAGAAATTATCTTTAATTAAATAACAAAGGCAAAACCTAATTAAGAACGAGCCCCAGCGGAACAAAACCCGACAAATGGACCGCTTCTATATTAAGACGTCGAAACACAATACCGGACCAAACAATTTCGAATGATATTAAGACAAATGCAAGCTTTAACAATGAAAGCACAGTGTAGAACGTAACAGTGGTAAAGATTAAACAAAAAGCCACAAATAGACACACAAACACAAGTATGCCAGTTATCGTAATCATTCGTAAACTTAGACCTCATTCACTGAATGTAAGAACACTTTTAGAACTAAACGTGCAGGTAAAAGGTTGTATGTTAGAGGTCATTATTGAAAAAATAGCTCATCATAACAATAACTAAAGCTACTGCGGCTTGTATTCAAGGGAGTTTTCTTGAAGATTTCTTACTTTTAAAGTAATAAAACACAACGCTGCTTCATTACAATGGCACACCTCAGGGACTGTTTAGACAAGACTAAGAAACTGCAACTAAGGCACTGTCCACATGGACAGATTTAGGTGAAACATTTCGGAATGATATTAAGACGAACGCCAGCCTTTGTCCCTCGGGCGTGGCGGTAATTAAACGCGCGGTAATCGCCCGCCGAGATTAAGACGTGAACACGTAATGTACTGCAATCCATCTCCTTTATGGACGCTGGGAATCTGTCTTGTGATGTGTGGTGTAAGACATCTAGCGGATGAGAGTGGTTTGGTATTTGATAAACAAAAATTATTTCTGTACCTGATTATAAGTGTAACTGATTATAAGTCGTGGATCCGATTGGACCGGAAAGTACCGTGGACATGAAGAGGCCTATATCCAGCAGTAGGTCGATATAAGCTGATATAGATAGACCTACATATTCATAACTTAATTTTAAAAGTCATGGCTACGTGACTATGCATATTTAAAAAAAATACCTATTTAACTGAAATTCATGACCAGTAATTTTTTGAACTCTTTATAGCAACCATTGTCTCTAAAGATTTAGAAATTTTGAATCTAAAACATATTGCGCTTTCAGGGCTGCATCTATTCCAATGATTCTATAGTTAATTATACTTGCAATCATTTTAAATTATAAAGTCGCGAAGACACCTTTAAATTTAAGCACCTAGAATCAGACATTTTGTATCAAAACAAGCAAATCACAAACTTACTTTATTTTTAATCGGTTTCAAGTCGCTTATGTCTCATTACTCACACCGAAGACTTAGACAAAACGTTAACAATGGTCTTAAGCGTAATTTGTACAGTGATATATATTTTAAAAGCACATTATAAGTGTTACAGATTACAAAAGACTTTGTTACATTAGTTAATATGAATTCATACGTCTTATTTATGATTGTTATGAGTAGCGCTTGACCTGAGGCGTAGTTTTTGTTTCGCTTCTCAAACAAAGGCATGGAAACTTTGAAAATGTTCATAGAATAAAGGCCGACTTAAAAATATATTTATTTGCTTCATGTGCTTTTATGCATATTTTGACTTTCGTCTCGGGCTTGCTTAGCTTAGATATTCATTTTTCTAATAAAATGTAGAAAATTGTTGCTTTTAATATCTTTGACTTTAATACAAACCACAGAAGAATGAAGTTTTTTTTATGTTACTTAGTAAAAATACGAGCAAGTTGTTCACCTGATGGTAAGCCCCGAGCCTGACCATATAACAGCTACAGTTTTACCCAGAACTTTCCATTACAAAATTTTGTGCTGCGTTCGTCTCCCCGAGACATCGGTTCTAGACTCATATGGCGGGTAATTTCGCTGGAGACAGTGCTCATCAAACTAGGACACAGTAATGTTTGCACACTACTGCTTGGCGGATAAATATCTGGAAATGGTAAGTGCTTGGCGTATAAGTAGTTCCCGAGGTGAACTCTTGCAAGAGAGTCTGAACAGCTTCTGTCCCTTGTGTATGTGTCCCTTGTATATTGTGTATGTACAGTGGTTATCAGAGATTAAACACAGAGATTAAAGCAGAGATTACATCTTGACAAGCTTAAGCTCGAAGCAATTAAGAGACAACATTAAAACAGATACCTTAAGAGGAACACATTATTTAGAAACCGATAGTCAAGGTGAACCGTGCACACCTAACTGAACCCCACAATGAGACATGTCATGCGCATGCGCAGGACAATCGACAAGGCCCCGAAACAATGCGCCTTTGTATACTACAATAACTCTTTATGGACGATGACAAAGTGGCATTCTGCAAAGATTTGCCCCACACATGGCACCGTAAATGGACCACAGAATAATATTTTGAAAAGACGCAATCGGACATTTCAATGAATCATTGTCTATCAGAAAAGATAAAGCTTCCTTTATTTGTAAAAAATGATGTAAATAACGGTTTGGATTTCCATATACCTACCCCTAAGCTATATCCGGAAAGTTTTTCTTTTCTCTCCTTTTTGTCGTTTGCGGATCTAGTTTCTTACAGTTTTCTCAACAAAATCTCATTTCTACTGATATCTTATTATCTTCTTCTTCCTAGACCTTGCGTCCCATTTAGGTCAGTATTTCTGGTCCTTCTTTCCCACTGAGCACGATCTTGTTCAGTGTCGGCGTCGAGCTGAGCTTCTTTCAGCTTCTCCTTTCATCTGTACTCATATTTTCTTAGTAATGCAATTTCCAATATTAAGCAATTTACCGGAAAGCATTTCTTTGCTACGGTATCTTCTATACCTTTCCTAACTGAGCTGATATATCTTTGTCAATCCTTAGATTCTGTCACTGAGTAACTACTTGGTATTTTGCATTCAATGCTGCATATTGTCCACGAGCGTGATTGAGGATTGTTATCAATGTGTGCGTGACTGCATGAGGCCCTGACATCTAAGTTGTCCTACTCTATTCACTGTGTGCCAAGCTTATACAGTGTACAATACAGAAGATTGTCTATTCGAGCGTTTATGCTTATTGAATATGAAGAGTTGAAATTGTTTTGCAAAGGTGGAATTGTTTTAATTGTGCGCCTGACCTTTCCTACTCGAGTTATGTGGTAAGTCGCTTGAAATAAAAGAAAATCAGATAACCGTTTTTTTATACGAATGGAATCTGTCTGTAACTTTGGTAACCTTATTTTAGAAAAGGAACTAGACTTTTTTTAAATGACCAATTTAGTTTGAGACTATACGAGGAATAAAAAATTATGTCTGCTCACTTTGTACATTGAAGTAAATCTACTCGTTGATAATTAACCGAAAATTCCAGGTTTGTCAGTTTTTATTTCAGCTTTAGATTATGTTAGATTGGACCTGTCGTTTACAGAACTAGCACTAGATAAAGCAAAAGAAAAAAATCTCATTCAAAAACAGAAACGGTGCCATATTTAAATTATTCTGATCATTGGTAATAACTTTAAAGTAAATGACCTTAATGAAACGTGCGCACTGAAAACACGTAAATCACATAAAACTAGCAACATAAAACATAGAAACACTAGACGACAGCGTAGAAACACTAGGCAATAACATAGAAATACTAGGTACAACTCAAGTTGATTTAAGGTTATCTGCAAACGCTAATTAAGACTTAGGTCTTATTCTTGGACCATTGTAATTGTCGACACTAACTAATGATATTGGCACTAGCAAAGTGACCATTTTATTACCTTGCCTGGCAGGCGATTCAGAACCTTTCGACAATTCAGTTACCGATCGATCCGATAGCGTTCGATTCTATACATTTGAAATTCACAATAGTCGCAAATCGATGTCCTTGTCGAAGTCGATCTCGAATCGATATTGACATCATACATTTCCCTGACGGGCGTATTTCCGAAGCACTGGCAGAGTTAATGGAGTTTCCTTGTCCTGTGCGAGATTCAGCCATGAATCACCACACGAAAGTGAAATTTCCTTATTCAAACTCAAACCATAATCAGTTGTTCATTAGTTTAGTCAAACATATTACTGTTTTATTTTTCTCTATGACTTGAATGTTTGACCTGTAAAAGTGCTTTCAATAAAATTAAACGATTTGAGTTTTTATACCATTTCATATAAACAAAGGTAACGCTATCCACAAAGTAGCTATTGGAGCTGATTTTCCGAATGTTAAATTATTGTTTTCAGCAACATAACGAGTATCAGGGTTTTGTACAGTCATCGACAGTAGTCAATATCGAATTGCATCCGCAGATAGTTCGAAAATTTCAAATTCTACAGGTATTCTATAGACGAGATCGAATCGAATTGGTTTCATATCGAAAAGTTCTGAATAGCCTATCTGTCTCCGAGTAGCTTGAAACAATCTGGAGCGAGTAAATCCGAGGCACGATTAATTGAAGACAAGTCACCTGATGGATTGCGTGGTTCAGTGTGAACTGGTGAAGTTGATTTGTAGAAATCAAGATGTTGTTTCAACAGTAAAGGGTAACAGGGTTTCGTCCTCAATGATTAAGGCACAGTGCAGGTTTGAATAAAAAACCTGCTGAAATTTTCATTACTCACACAGAAGAGTGGGAGAACGTACGCCTTCCAAGGAGAAGGACGTGAGTTCAAATCATAGTGCGGGCACGAACCAATTTGCTTCTGTAAAGCATATGCACGTAGTTATCACTCGCTTTTCGGTGAAGGAAAACATCGTGAGGAAACCGTGAGGTAGGAATGTTATCCACCAATCCGGACCGGGCCCCCGTGGTGGATTATGGCCTAACCCTTCTCATGAAAGTGAAGGGAGACCCGTGCTGCGCACTGGGATGATATGGGTTGATGATGATGATGATGATACAGAAGAGATTAATGATAATGAAGACTACACACTGAACATAAGTGAGAGCTGTCTTATTTGACAAATAAAAAAGTAAAACAGAAATAAATAACAAGGAAAATGAGCAAAAATCTTTGCACCTCATCTATTGGTCGCTCTACAAACAATAACAGAGCCATACATAGCCATTAAAAAAGTTCAAAGGTCACACAAATATTTTCTACCATTGTTCCGAGTTATTTTCGTCCCAAATAATATATTTGACACGGTATTTAAGATAGTGGCGAAGACAAACAAAATATAGAAACAATAATTTCGGCTGTGCCAATAGGTTATCGGTCCGTGGAGACGGGGCCGAGACTAAATCATTTGACAATTAGTGCAAGACTGTAAATTAGACCAAAATAGATTGGCAGGAAAGTGGTAAATATTGACTGGGTAACAGTGGATCAAGTTTTTTTGTAGGAAACTGATAGAGGGTGCGCCAAATTAAAGAGTATCTTGAAAAGAGACCTAAAACAGAGACACTTATTGATGCTTAAAATTTCGACCTCCGTGGCCTAACTTGGTGAGGGGCAGTAGTGTGCAAACATTACTGTGTTCCGGTTTGAAGGGAATTACTGGGTATTCAAACACATTCATTTGGTCCTTACACTCAAATTCCTCAACTGACTGATTGGTATATGTGACTTTAGATCCGATGTCTCAGGTGACGAGCGCAGTGCAGAGAGAGTATTATGCAATGCAAATTTCTGGGTGGCACTGTAACGGTTATGGGCAAGCGTAGCGCTTATCATCAGTTGAACGACTTGCTCGTCTCGTCATTCAGTCAAATAGTAAAAACCAAAAAAAACTCTACAAAGCGGCATATGCGGGTTCAATTCCCTTCGCATCGCAAATATTTGTGTGAACCACAGGTATTTGCTCTGAGTCGGGATATTTTTCATACAATGCAATAGTCCTACTATGTAGTACTTGATTCCCACATTGTCAATAAATTACTCATATTATAAAATATTCTGTCAATAAATAAATTTAAGTAAGTAAGTTGTGAGATTCCGATAATAAAATGACATTATCTACTCACAATATGACTAAGTAAGCCATGACGAAACAAATTGCGTATCTACCCACATTTTTTGCCAGCAAACCTCAATCGTCGGCAAAACCAGATAGACAACTCTCATTTAAATTTCCAATAAGCCTGATAAATGCACATAAATGCAATCCTACATCATTTCGCTATGTGTCATTCAACTGGTAGAAACTCGCACAAAACACAGCAAAATGCGGTCCTTCCGCGCTTCGCTAGTTAGTCCTGTAATTACGCTTCTAGCCATTACATCCCGCAAGTCTGCAACGTACAAAGTCTCTACATACCTGCCCGATAACCAATTTGATTGTGTAACAACAAATTATGCCTAGCAGTGTTATTACATTGCAAAAGAGGTTAACTTTGTCACAGGCGGTTTCCCGCCTTCGCCGATTTCAAATTGGAATGCAACGTTAAGCGCATAGCGGTGATTGGTTCATACAATATTCAGAGCGGCCAATCGCAGCGCGGCTGTGTCGCCAGTGCATCAAAAATTCCATCTGAATATACCAGTGTGGCGAGCACTAAAAATGATAATGCCCTAACATGGACAGCTATACAATTTCAAATGAAGAATTCATGCATCGTTCCCGTTTACATTTGGAATGTATTTTTATTGAACTCTGTTGGATTGGACATTGGACAGGTCCATTTTATTTATCGGGGCAATATTGACGGGTCGTCTATGACTGCATGTGGGATCTGATGGAACTATTTCGTTTTATAGCCGGAGCGTGCTTTATTATTTGCATTGATGATATAGCGAGTTGGACGTTGGATTTTATATGAGAATTTTACACTCATAATCCCGTAATAGGTGTAGAACAAGACAAGCTTTTACAACATTTTACTTTATTTACACAAACGCCAGTTTCTAGTCGTTTTAGTCTTCCTATTTCTCTCTACCAGCTTACATAGCACGTGGCGATAAAACTAACTAAAGATAAGCTCCGAATTAAAAGGATCCATTTTTAGTCACTTTTATATATCTCTGATAAGCTAATGTCGTCTCTGTAATCTCTGTAATCGTACAATGTTGCCATAATGTCATAGTGTTTCTTTGATACTAAACTTACTAAATGTTTTAGATTTCAGTAATAAGTAAAGTTAAACGCGCAAAGAGGTACCTCACAAATATATCAAAGTATCTACTTCTTCCATATTCTTAACGGGAGTAAGTCTCAATACGAAATAAAACATTCAACGATTTTTAAACACAACGGTAACTTTCTCGAAAACTCGTCCATTTTCGCTGCAATCCCGTTCAATTGCTCCATCCAGCAGGTTCCTGTTGACCTTAACCTGATTTAAAATGCTATCAGTCCCCTGTCCCCTCTATCTACACTTCAATGCGTACACCCTTAAGCTGTATTGCGAGGCCGTAAAGATCATAATAAAAATGTAAAAACTGTTCAAACATGTATACGATTTTAGATTTTAAAGTGTTAAGATAAGGTTCAGTTTTCAATGGTAACGTTTTAGGGTTGCCAGTACAAAAAACGCAACTACATGACGGACTACGTCGGCGACTCGATGTGAAATAATAATGAGTGCATTGTTAGCTGAAGGAGTTGTGTGGATATGTTGTGTTTTTTATTTAATGCTTCCTTAAAAGAACACTTAGATTAATAAACTTTACACTTGTAATAATAATTTTATTATTGCACCATAAATTGGTAAATTTTGTAATATACTTCTTATTATTGGCAATACAAAACACGTAAGTCCTAAAGACAATCGTATTTTTCTCGTAATTGCATAAATAAATTTGTCAGACAACTAAATTTTATCGGTGGATTTACTTAAGTTAAACAAAAATTTAAGTCAATCACATATTTAAGCAAAACACTAATGTTTTATTTATAAGTTTGATCCACACTAGTCTTTCGGACCTGTCGCTAGGGGCGAACAAGACGGATAACCCTAGCAGTTACCGTTGTTTCGCGTTAAGGGATTTTTTATTGTTCCCTGCAAATTGTATCGTCGCGGCAACCCTAGCCTTGCATACTTTATATCATTCAAATGATGTGTGTGTACTTGAGATGTAGCCGCGTTTGTTTTGTTGGAGTAGTGGACTTTTTCGTCTACTCTTTAGGGTTCTGTATCCAAAGGCGCAAACGGACCCCTTCTGCTGTGCAACGATGTTTATACCTATAATAGTTTTGTCACAAACATGAAAACGGAAAACGAAATAAATGTTACGAAATAAAGTCTTATTTATAACAATTAAACGTTAATATTTCAAGGATACAAAGCATGTTTACATGGAAAAAGGATCGCAAAACTGTTTTCCAAAAATTTTACAGGTATATTTGTTGTAAAGACCTTTTAAGTTTTGTTTTATTTTAAGCCGTGTTTTGGTCTACGCTCTACACTAAACATTGTCAATATTGAAAACATATTGACAATGTTTCATATCCTAACTATTCTACAGATTAGGTACCTACCAGATTAGGTATAAAAATAGGATAGGAAAGGGTCTGAAGTACGGAATCTTGTGTATAAGAAACCACAGTTCAAAATGTAGCTGGTTTTTTTTTTCAATAATTTGATCCAACATTTTTTTTTAATTGTAATAAAAAACGAAGCATCTTTTGAAAAACATTGGAACATGGAAATCGGAATAATCGTCATATGTTGAAATAATCTCAATTGAAAACCAATTTCATGTGACATGCTCTATAAAATCATACATCATCTACATCTCTAAGCGGTGGTAGCCCAGTGGGAGAACGTCCGCCTTCCAATCAGAAGGTCGTGAGTTCAAAACCTAATGCGGGCATGTACCAATGTGTTTTTGTAAAAACATATGTGCGTAATTATCACTCGCTTTTCGGTGAAGGAAAACATCGTGAGGAAACCCACATACCTACCCTAGAATTATTTCGGAGGTAGGTATGTTATCCACCAATCCGGACTGGGCCCCCGTGGTGGATTATGACCTAACCTCTCCTCACGAAAGTGAGGAGAGACCCGTGCCCAGCAGTGGGACGTTATGGGTTGATGATGATGCTCTATAAAACAGTCTAGCTAGAGTAAAAATATCGACTGCGATACCGATCATATCGTTATTGGGAACATTTTAGAAGCAATTTATTCTTAGTTACATATTTTGTAATTTTGTTTCTACAATATCGAATTTGTTCTATTGCACGAGATAGATCTCATGCCTTAAGATTAGAGTTGTCACCTGATTACCACAAATCGATAATAAAAGCAGATCAACTCGATTTCTGTCACTCGACGCAAAGAAACATGTTTCATTTTCCTGCTCAATGGGAATGCCACTTATGATTTATTGCATTGTAACTGTTGACTATCACTCGGAAATAACTGTATTGTAGATGAGACTGTATTGAGGAAGGGTGAGAATAATATCGAAAATAATTATTATCTTAGGATAGCGGAATGTTTAGAGAAATATACTGATATCCTGTTCTAACAACATTACAAATGTGAAAGTATGTTTCTGGATATGTGCGTATATGTTTGTTACCATCCGACAGTAAAACGTCTGAATGGATATTCATGAAATTTAACATGTAGATTCATTATTTCCAAAAACAATACTTAGAATATACTTCAAGACCATTCCCAAAGAAAAAAAAAATTATTAAATCAAATCAAATCAAATCATTTATTTCGCTTCAATGTACATGAGAGGACAGGTCATAAGCCACCCACGACCAAGGTATTCCCACGATCTATAACATCTTATAACCTTCCCACTGCTGGGACTAAAACTTCTCTGTACTACCGAAATGTAATTGCTTTTACATATTGAAGTTCCCATCCCAATAAAAAAACCTGAAACAATACATTAACAAGTAGCGACATTAAAATAGGGGACCGCCCAAACTAGGGTGAAGTAATAGAGCAATCCAATACCACTCGATGCTTCGAAAATCGATTCGATTATTCCTGTTCGGTGCACACTACAACCCTAATTTACGTACCTGATGTATTTTGTTTGTTTGCAGGGCGAATGTTTTGCAATTTTCTATCAATTTTAATAAAGCGTAATATTTAGTATCGTGTAACTAAACAAACTATCGTGTAATTAAAAAAGCGTAATATGTAGTATCGTGTAATTAAACAAAACTATCGTGTAATTAAAAAAGCGTAATATTTAGTATCGTGTAATTAAACAAAACATTTTACTAAATGATTCGCTAAATAGATATTTTGTTGAAAAATATATTTTTCCAGGCAAACTTTTATAAACCTATTCTGTACTGCAAGCTGATTAAAATGAGCCCAACCACCATCACTTTACGACGGACGAACAAGTCACTAACAAGTCACTGATGAGTTGCGTTCTTTACCTTCCGTCTCTATTATCAGATCGCTGTAACAATAATTATCCCATTGTCGTTGGAACTTGAAAGGCATGAAAAATTTCAAAAACAACGGAAACTTAGTCAAATTTGATTTGTAAGGTTTCTTCCAAAAATACAAAGTGAAGTTTCAATAAAGAAGTTCGGTGAAAGCTTGTAATTTAATGTACTTTAATTTTTTTAAGATTGTATTATCTTCTACTTCTAACAATGAGAAAATGCCTTTAACTACTGCATCGTAAACTACTGCAACCATTAGAGGCTCATAGGCTATGTCATAGGTGACCCATGTGTTCTTACCCACTACCAATTTGCAGCGGAATGAGTAGTTACGATGCGCAACTGTTTCGATTGAAATACAAACATCAACGTGGAAAAAGAAAACAGCCGATATTATAGTAAAGCAAAATAAGAATCACTACAAAAGCAAGCGATGTTCTTCACCGTTCAAATCTTCCAGTTCTCAATCAACGTCATTCAAAAGCTCCCCTACAAGAAATTAATACGACCACAGACGCTAATTAGCTGACAATTAATCGAATAACGATCGAGAATAGTCTATAATACCATAAGGAAGACCTTAGAAAATAATGCCAAAGCAATTATGTTTCCATTCCCTACCTCCGGCCTCTTTTTGATCGGTAGAATTTTGATCGAAATCGAAGCGGGGAGGAAATATCAAAGAAAACTTTTTAAAGAGAATGAAGTTGTGAAAAGACATTATTTTTCGCGATTATGATATCGGCAGGTGGGCGCGTCAGCTCGACTTTTTAATAACTTGTACGGTACAGGTGGGCTTAAGATTTTTATATAATTTTATATTGTGATTGAGTTTTACTGGCATGGACATCGGAAATTCGAATGAAGATAAAGATTGCCGTGTGTTTTTGGCACATACCTACTTGAAGAGACATTTGGAGAACTGTCACTGGCTTTCAGTCTGAAGCAGATTTTCGTTGAATTTTACGTTAACTCTATTTGGTCGATAAATAAAGACAATGATAGGACGCTCACATTCACGAAATCGAATAATAATCGAATAATACGAATCGCTTAGCACTAATCAGTGAAATGTCAACCATACCAATGCTGTATTACCGTAGACAGATCTTGAAATCCGATGGAGGAAAGTACAGTGATACATACTGTTGCACCATGATTTCGAACATAAGGAAGAATTCTCGTGAAATAGCGCAACAAAAAACCTTTAATTAGGTCTCATTAATGTATTTTTTTCGCTGAACTGGTTATACAATGTCCGAGAAAGTGGTCCAAGTCTTTTGTGCCGGCGAAAATAATAAATGTTGCGAAGTGAGTGACAGCCGAAAGACTGTTTCGCAATTAAGAGCAAGGGACGTGGTATTAAGCATATAGTTTTTGTTTGCCGTTGTCTTCGCCGGTGAAGGTTCCGACTTTTCCGTGTCAGTGTAATACCTACTTGTTTTGGGTAGCGGAGTTAAAGGGCAATCACTGCGATCGTCATACAGTGTATTTATCACTTGACTAAATCCAGCAGTGACCTTCTGCGGCTTGCTGCTCGCCTATTCAATCAATCTCGAATGTAGTAGTGGTGTCCTTTGATGGCAGAGTTTGTCAGGCCTCTGACGTAGTTAAACTACCGCTTTCAATCGACAACAACTGGGACTGACGGCTTAACATGCTTTACGAAGCACGGAAGCGGTCTGATGCCAACTAAACGATTACTTATCCAATTGTTCATCGCTGAATATTGTTTATTTTGGTGATCGATTAAAATCCTTCACAATCCTAACCTAGAGTAACTATCGAGTAACTCGTTGGCAGAATATACTAAATACCGAATCAGCAGTCGAAAGCTTATCTTTGTAATTGTCATCATTGCTTTCGAAAGTGGATTTGGACATTTACCACACTGCGTTGACAATGTGACCTATTTCGCATCTCTATTTCTTATTTCATCCAGGTAATAAAGAAAAAATAATTGTATTTAGGTGGATAGGAACATGTTGTCAGTTCTTCTCAGTTTTAGCATTACTTTCACTGAGTAGTTCGAATAACATTGTCACGAAAGCAAGTTGCATAAAAGTTAAACATCGAGAGTGTTAGGGGGACGAGCGTATTGAAGTGCAGGATTGATACAGGAAATATGCAATTCACATTCATGGGTGGCGTAACAATTGTTATGGACATGCATATTACGACTAATAGGTGGTAATAAAAACGAGAAGACCATTCAATTATCATCATCATCATCCGCCTATTACCTCACATCACATCTGGAACCCGGTTTCTTCCTTCTCTGTAATTCTTCAGCAATACTTTCTCTTAGAGAGAGGCGTCAATACACCACGATGGCTGAATCAAGTATCAATGAATTTAGAATTCATGAATCAGGAGCATCTTAAATCTTTGATTAGTTGAATTGAAGGAGCTAGTAGTAGAGTTAATTCACCTAAATCTCATGAAATACTTGGAAGAAAGATTCATCCAGTATTAACTAGATTCAAGAGACGTACAAAACTAGGATCCGTGGATCCGGTAGTGCTCGTAGCATCCCAGCTCGCGTCACCGTCTTGAAAGAGGAACAGAGCGCTCGCCATTAATAATTCAGGGCGGCTTGCGATGCATTTGTTTGCGGTACCGGGGCAGGGGGTACTACGGATCGTGATAAAGACGATGCGATGTCAATGGTTTTGAAAAGCATTTGTTTTTTAACTGCTGGAAATGAATAGAGTCAACATGGTCAGTCAGTGTGATTGAGCGTGAATAGGGCGTGAATGGTTCTCATCGTTTATCTTCTTTTACTTGTGTTTGTATCGATAGTGACAAATTAATATTGAAAACTATTAAAGTCTGATACTCTAAGCTGAACCAGTCCAATGCCCGAAACGTCTTACCTATATTGGAACAAAAATTGAATCTAGGTTAGAGGGTAAATCATTTTAGGTCACGTTACTATTTTGGTTTCTATTGTGACACTAATTTTTAATAATTCTTTGTTCTGTGGTGTGTCAGTAAAGAGTTTATCTATCTATCTATTTATATAACTATGGCTTATAATAAAATTGACTGTTGCTTTAGAAAGAAACGGTTCAGATTGAGTAAAAGCATCTTCATTATGTGTAATTTTAAGATACCTTCCAAATGTTGACCACTAGAGATGGGAGCGTAGTTTTTGCATTTCCAATATTACACAAGCGATGAGATGAGAACCACTGCTACCCATCTCGCTATAAAGTTCCTGTTCATATACGATCTTTGTTTGTTGATATCATAGTATACCGCAGCCATCGCGTTCCGTTGTCATGAATTATTCAAGGACCCTCAGCTAGCTATCCGTTGTGTAACGACGACTCTATTTCATGTTATCGTTTACTTCTGAACTTCGGATAGACTTATTTTGGCAGTTCTATTTTGTCTTTGGTACGAAAAGTTGTAAGTTTAAACTAAATGACTCTATTAACTCTATAGTACGTAATTATCACTTGCTTTTCGGTGAAGGAAAACATCGTGAAGAAACCCACATACCTACCCGAGAACATTTCGGAGGTAGGTATGTTATCCATCAATCCGGACCGGGCGCCCGTGGTGGATAATGGCCTAACCCTCCTCACGAAAGTCAGAGGACACACGTGCTCAGCAGTGGGACGTTATGGGTTGATGATGATGATGATGATGAACTCTATAGTGACGTTTGTTGCAATATACTTAGTTTTGTGTGTTCGGTTGTGAGGGACAGCAATCGATACAATAAGCCGGCCATTTATACACTGCTTTATTTCAGTGGTACTATGACATGTGTACATAATCATCATCAACAACCCATAACGTCCCACTGCTGGGCACGGGTCTCCCCTCACTTTCGTGAGGAGGATTAGGCCATAATCCACCACGGGGGCCAGATCCGGATTGGTGGATCACCTACCTACCTCCGAAATAATTCTCGGGTAGGTATGTGGGTTTCCTAACGATGTTTTCCTTCACCGAAAAGCGAGTGATAATTACGTACATATGTTTTTACAAGAAACAAATTGGTACGTGCCTGCACTGGGATTTGAACTCACGACCTTCTGATTGGAAGGCGGACGTACATGTGTATGTGTACGTGTACATATGTGTTAGGTATATACAATTACACAATTATGACGATGTACTCAAGTAATTACTTATTATAAAAAAACTACTGCAATCAAAAATGTAAGGCTTGATAGGAAAATCTCAAACAAACAAAATTGTGTTGTGACATGGGTGAATTACTAACGTTGCTTGGTGGGGAGCTGAGAAAGACCGATTAGAATCATATAATACGATATAGGCCAATCCGAGCTTTCAATCACAAATTGTTCTAATTCTAGGTGAAGAAGAAGGAAGAAAGAAAGAATTAACCTGACCTTTTTCTTCCAGTGACAGACGCGGCATGCTAGACGCGGCGGCCATTCAAGCATTAGTCGGAGAGAGTGTTCTGGAGAAAGAGAGACAGCTGTCAGAGATGATCCTGCAGCTGCAGATGGCAAGGGAACAGCTGCTGGCTCAGCAAGAACATGCCAAGGTAAGTGAAGCTAGTTAACGGAGTAAGTGGATGATGAGCCGACTGCGCAGCGTGAAGTTGCGAGTTCAACTCCCGCACACGTCAATGATTTGTGTGTATTTGCTCTGAGTCTGGGTTATTGTGAGACCAGAGTTCGTAGTTTCTGATTCCTTCATCATCAACCCATAACGTCCCACTGCTGGGCACGGGTCTCTCCTCACGTTCTTGAGGAGGGTTAGGCCATAATCCACCACGGGGGCCCAGTCCGGATTGGTGGATAACATACGTACCTCCGAAATAATTCTCGAGTAGGTATGTGGGTTTCCTCACGATGTTTTTCTTCACCGAAAAGCGAGTGATAATTACGTACATATGTTTTACAGAAACACATTGGTACGTGCCCGCATTGGGATTTGAACTCACGCCTTCTGATTGGATGGCGGACTTTCTCCCACTAGGCTACCACCGCTTACCTGATTCCTTAATACAAGGAATTCTAGGTAGTGATCAGAGTAATTATATTAATATGATGTTAATAATAGAAGCTTAGATAGCAACTCTTTATTACATGCCAAGACGTATATGAAAAATCAAATAAAAATATGTCATATTAATGGTACAATGGGCAGCCTTATTGCTAAACAGCAATCTCTTCCAGACTTTTGGATGAAGAGGAATTCTATAGAATAACATAATTTAGACTATTAAAAATCTGAGTTTGTTCTAAGCAAGTAAATGCACGTAGTTCGTAAGAAATAGTAAAACGACAGAATACTCCAAAGACAAAACTTAGAAATCACTCTCTAAGTAAACAATACTTAACAAAGTTTCCACTACCCTTACAGTAACAAGCCCCCAAACAACCCTTGACTGCGACACTTGGAAAGAACAAACCTTTTTTTATTTCCCCAATCTGATACGCTCAATTAGAATTGAGAGTCACTTTGTTTCCTCCTTCGCTCTCAGACTCCGGGTAGGTGCTTTGCATGCTAGGTCACGAATTGAAAATACAGAACTGTTATTGAACAGTAGCTTAGTTCGACAGTGGCTTTCTATTTCTGAATATTCTAAGGTTATTGAAATATGACGTCGTCTCAACAACTCGAATTCTAACTTAACATTTTATTGGCATGGCCGAGAACCTCAAGATTTCAAGGTTATCTAGCCTTTATGAAAACTAGCCAAATCAGACCTTAGCCTTCAATATATTATCCTAAGTTATAAGAAGAAATTATATTTTAAGTTGTTATAAAATATATTATGTTGTTATAAATAAATTTGAGTAGGTACCTACTAATAATTGAACTTGGCCATCTATTTAGATTTCACTTCGTTTGTCGTTGAAGTCAACAACTAAGGCATAATTATTATCATAACAATAATTGAACTTGGCTATCATTTCACATTTATGTTTTTGATCAACTTAACAGAAACGATGACCATAATTTCAGCTGTATTATAAAAGGTAAGCTTCCGTACTGCCAAACAACTGCACCGTACTGAAATCACATTTCTGACACTCGATACAAAAAGGCAGATTTCACAACACAACTTCAAAAATGACGTTACTACATGCGGGAAGTCTGTGAAGTCACCAACATACCACGCGACCTAAACAAAAGACAACCCGCTAGTATAAAGGTTCACTCAACCGTTTGTCTATTACATTTGTGTGTGCAGTATTAACTGTCCCGGTAACTGTCCCGGCGGCGATACGGGGACGCGGATTACGCAGGATGGAGTGTCCTTTCTGAATGTGGTACTATATTAATTCTGTGTCGAAAGGTCCCCGGAATGGCGGCCACCTCCCTATTCGGCGTTTCACATTTCTACCGTTGCTTATTGTTCAGGTCCCGTAGATGGCAACACTGCTTTAAGAGACGTCCGTCAATGCGGCCCTTGGTGTCGTCTTGATGTTTTTATCACTCGCTGTTGTGTGTTTATTATGTAGTGTATTTATTGGACTTGTTTGCGAGTATATGGAGATTAGGAATAGTGTGGGAGACTTTTTCTCGGGTCTAGTGTTTGCATGATTTCAACAGATTTTCGAATTATTTTTAGCATTTTTGTGAAGTAGCTTTTTGATAGAGACGACGGTTAATGTATTAAGTTTGAAACGAGATAAAACCTTATAAATTAACACATTTTCATTTATAATAATCCACAATTATATTTTAAGATACATTGGCACAGATATTTTGTTTACTTCTTGGTATTCCTGGATTATTTTCAAACACCTTAAATGTCTGTTGTGTGAAAGAAGAATTACTAGTGCCTACTGTCAAAGTCAAGTAGCCAGTAATTAACCACTCAAATGTATTGTTTGTAGCACCACCAGTGCCTTATTGTATTCCGGTTTGAAGGTCACTGGGCATAAGAGACTTTAGAACCGATGTTTCAGGATGACGAGCGTAGCACAAGATCTTGTAATGGAAAGTTCTGGTTGGCGCTGTAACTGTTATGGGCAGGCGTAGCACTTACCATCAGGTGAACGTCTTGCTCGTCGCGTTACTCAGTGAAATAAAAAAAATATCTCGGTCACTGCTGAAAATAACTGTGGTGTTTTTCATAACTTGCCGTGAGTGCGGGAAAACACAACTCTGGTGTTAGCTGTATGGGAAAACACTACGGTGTGTGCAGAGTCGCACCCGTGGCTAGACAAAAAATCGGCTCAGTAGTCAATATGTTAAAATTTTATGTGGTAAGTAATTTCAGCCACGGTATACCAAAAATTTACCAGAAGCCTCGTCAATAATGCTTTCATGTAGAATCAATTTTCGCGCTCGGCGGCATTGTGCGCGATGGCTCACAAAGACACTCGTACTAATGAATCAGCGATAAAAACTCGAACAACACTCGATCACATGCTGGGCGCAGGGTTGCCAGTCGCTTGCTTATATTTGTAATCGATTGTATGGTAGCTTGAGTCATATATATTTACGTTCACTGCTGAAAACACACACGTCTGTGTTTTTATCATTTAACGGCAAGTGAAAACACGCATGGCGTTCGAACCCGCACTGCTGTATTGACAATTTTATCACGCCAGTTGTGTGCGCCCGCACTGCTGATTGAGTTTAGTTACGACACAACGCCAGTGAACAGCAAACACACACGTTGTGTGAAGAATCGCAAAAGAGCCAAACAAAGTAAAACGGTTCAGCACTGAACGTGTTAAACATGAAACCCTATTTACATTGGTGACGCCATAACTTGAGAAAGGCTGGGCCAATAATGCAGCAATATTTTTATCAAATATTAATTGATGGCCAAGAAATGTTCTTATGAAAAAAATCGGAAAAGTAGTCCGAATAATTGAAAAATTTGGTGATATTTTCTATGAGATTTTTGTATGAACTCACGATTTGATATTTGTTTTTTCGCGATCTTCAGCTATTTTTATTGAATGTGGTGTAAAACGGAGTTATTGCGGAAAAACTGGGATTACGCGGGTGAATTAATAAATTGGATTCGACGACTTTACGCCTGAAACTCTAAAGTAGAATTAGAAAAGCTCGCTCGCTCTATTAGCTCTTCAATTAAAGAACTCTAATACCATTTTGGAAATATCGAACAGCCGTTTTGAGTTATTTTTTCAAAAAATAGAGAAGTACAGATAATTACTTAGATATTTCCGGGGATACCTAACTATCACAAATATTCACAATAATGGCAAAACTTAGGAACTTACAAATGTTCAGTTTTTTGTGAGTTCGATGACGCTGTTCGCACTTTTTTAGAGATGTTTATATTAATTTTATACATAATTTATACGTAACATGTAAAGTCATGGTATAAACCCTTGGACACTGTTTAATGGTACTAACGTACAATATTTTAGAAGCTGACAGCCCTGCAATTGTTTACGGTATAGATTGAAGAGGCCTGCCGTCTATAGATTCACTGCAAATGGGAACGGCTAATGGCGGGCCACGTTCGCATTCGCGGGCTTTTTTATTTCAAATACAGAACGTCCCTTTGTTGACTCCGTACCGGATGCATTCCGAATAGCGTTCGATACTGGCTGGTTTGATTTTTTTCGTTTTGTTTTTGCATGCACTGTTTTCATCCAGTCATTTTGTTGAATGTATCTTTTTAGATATGAGTTTTCCTTCAGCTTTTTGTGATTTTTTATTAATATTCCTTCGTAGAGAGTTGCAATCAAGCTGATGGTATGATCAATAGTAAGAGTTACCTAGGCTTATGGCCATATTCTGGCATATCTAGGAGTACTGTTTCAATATTGACAGATTGCCGACAGGCAGCTTAAAAATCCCAGATATTTTATCAAAGGATAAGGTAATGTTATTCCATTCTATAATTCTCTGCTCCGAAGTTCATCGGTAAGAATTGATAAAAAAAAGGAAAGTCCAAGCAATGAAATTGTTTCACCGTTTTTCCAATATTCGAATTCTCGCCAGGCATGCAAATTTTTCGCATTTGATAGATGTAAATCATAATATGTATTTATTTAAACAAATACCGATGCATAAAGGCAAATACGAGTTGTTTCAAAATAAAATACACATCAAAATAGTTTAAAGCAAACAGTTTCATAAACGCAAATACTGTCCCATAAACAAACATAGTCGCAAAATAACTTAATTCGAAAGAGCACTCATCCGAATTAAAAGTATCACTGGCAACACAGAAACGTTGATAGGTATCAGCGTCCCCCTCTAGACCCCCTATTGTAACTCCCCATGACAGCCAGACAAACGGAAATATGAAAATGAAACGGCAAAACGGAAAAACGCATCAAACACCCTCTCTCGTTGGACGCCGGACAAAAAATGAACACAAACGAGCGCTTAATTCGCAAAAAGCCCGTTTGATGTTGCTAATTGACAATCAGTCGGGGACGCGTCTCATTGGCCCGCTTCCTTGTTCTATTTTTAAAAATTAAACCAAATAAATCACCGGGGTTGCCATCTTTGACAATGTTGGATACGTTAAAAAGTCTCCCGACTTTACGGAGTAATTTTTAATTTTGCGCATTGAAAACTGAAACGGAAAAACCCTGAGCTTTTATCGTAGTTTTTCAGTTTTCAATGGTGATAGGTCTTTACCTATTCTGAAAACGTTAGTTATATTAATTATAATTTTCCGTTAGTGTAATATCGTGTCTAATATAGGTAGGTAGGTATGTTACGAGTTCAAAAAACTAAAAAAGGTAAAGTGAACTGTCCCACTACCGACTACTAAAATTGGAGTCAAAGAGTCGCTTTCAATAAATGGAAAAATATAAATATCAAATTAAAAAAAGTCCTGCGCGTCGGGGTTGAACGATGTCAGACCAATTAGTTAGTGAAAGAAAAACTAGAGGACGAGTGACGGACATGTGTGTTGACAGCTTTTTTGATTAAAAAGTTAAAGTGATAAAACATGGCGTCGCGCCGTAAACTGCGCGGGAATTACAGGATAGGTACTTATTTTGAACGCGGCTTTACGTTTCCACAACAGATGAAAATACGACGTTCTAATTTTGAATAATATTTATAGACATTTTATTTTCTTTTGCTTGCTGGCCAGAAGTTGGTCAAATCAATTTTGGAAACAGATATTTAGCGAAAACACGACAGAACAATAATAGTGTTCGGAAATGATAATCTTTTCGGTTATTGATCTTATTTCCATATTTTATTCCATCGATAAATGTATGCTTAGTTTCCGCAACTATGCTAACTTTCCGATTTTTTTTTTGCAAGACAATACCAGAGTTGTTATTTTCTAACTTTAACGTTAAGTACCCATAAACTTAAATACTTAATACCTTTTCTATGAACTCTACCAACCTAATAGATTCTTAAAACCAGTAACAACCGAGAAAAATCACTTAACCGCGTTTCATAGCTTTTTCAGGCGAGCAATAGCTGTAACGTTTTATATGTTTTCTTTTCTATATCCGTTAAATTGGTTCATAAACCTCCGCCTACAGGCCGAGACACCAATAGACTTCCGGTAGCGAACAACTATATTTATACCTACATCACTCAAACCATTGTTTTCCCAATGATAACAACCGAATCAAATTATTGGCTGCATCACGCTTAAAACTATACACGGAGAAAACCACCTTACACGTAAAAGTTAAAGGCGAAAATGGAATGTAGTACTTTCACTAGGGCAGTACAAATTCGAGAGGTAGGGATAACAATTGTCTATTGTGACGCCTATCTCTTTTGCGCATCGCTCGTCCGCTAATACCAAAAAGAGACAACGATATACAGCGGTAGCGTTCTAACACAATGAGCTGTGGAAATGGGCACGCCTTTGTGACTGAGATTTTCCTCTATTCGTTGGTTTATTGGCGATTTAACATGTAATAAAGTTTACTGCGCATGCCTTGCTTTGCGGTGCTAAAGTTTTATTCGCAAAGCACATTAATTGAATAAACTTTTTAATGCAAACATGAAAATAGTGTTATTTACGAGCACTGCTATCTACAAAGGATGCTGTTTGGATTTTAATACGGTTTACCTAGACCAGTCTGTAATAATAAAAATTCTAACTAAAGATATTACGGTTGAAGTTTTTCAATTTACTTTTCTTTTTAAGTTATTTATTTTTAATTTTGGTTTTATAGAACGAGGATTTATAAGTTGGAATATCGATACTATTATTAGTCATTAAATCGATTTCTAACCTACGTAGTATGTATTTTTTATTTTCACTGCGCAACTTTGGATTTATCTTTAAGGACCTACAGTCTGCAGTAGTGATGTAGTAGACACAAAATATATATATCGATTACGGCAACACGCCAATCATAGAGTTGAACATAGACTAATAGTGCTGTCAGTAAAGTAATCGATAAATCAGAAAACCGATTGGATCTGTGTCAGGCCTCTTCAAGCGTTTCGCAACAAACTAAATAGATTTATCATTTAGGTATTATAAGCCTTCCTTATGTTTTTATGAATAGAATTACGTTAGAGACGAGTACGTAATTTAATTAATGTATGAGAATATATTAATTTTAAGGTGAATTCATTTGTACAATAATTTACAGCTACTGAAAAATTACTTTGCAAAAAAAACAAGGAAACAAAGCTTAAAAATAATAATCTACAGCCACTTAAATATTTGAGATTGAAACTCCTTGTCTGATTTTGTTTCCCAAAAATTAAAACCTGGGAGTGTTCGAGTCACGAGTGAATAGGTCATAATTTTATAAGCAAGTGTGTGCCATCGTAGATTGCTTCGTCGCTTAACATCAGCTAAGCCATTTATAAATTAAAAAATGAGTCATTGCGGGACGCCTGCTAGCAAATGTAGCATCGTAACTATTTTGTATAGAAAATTATGGTTATAAAAAAATAAAATTTAAACCAAAGAGTTGAATAAAAATTTTAACACTGGCCGAATGCAAAAACAAAAACTATTGCCCGGGAGTTACGAGCGTCGCCACGCCAACAGCTGGACTGAAGCGCTGCACTAATAATGTAATAGTGAGTAAACAGTGAAATATCTCACTTTATTGCCGTCGTGGTCTATGGCGGCCATGAATAATCTACTTACATTACAAGTGCACGATTCACCTTTGTCGCGTGCCGGTGGTAGCGACAACTGCTAATGGCTGCATTTATCCGTAAAGCTATCGAGTACACTTGAATTTACACTACGAATTATGAAATCTTGCTTTGAGATATCGACTCACATAAATCGCTTGGACCTTTTTGTTAAGCGAAACATTTTCCAAATAAATGCAAAAGTCCTATTGTAAAAAGTTGTTTTGAGCACTTTAATTTTTTTTTGTCCAATATTCTTTAGACTTCTCTTTATAAAAAAATTGCGACTTATTGTCATTTTATGTTTGGAAAATTAAGTTAATTTCAAATATGGAATATTTTTTGTTGTTCCCTCCACTTTTTATCGACACTTCTCATGACACTTCTCACGACAATAGGCACATCACTAGTCATGATCAGCAAGAAATAAAAGCAACCAAATACATAGAAATACATGGGTACAACCAAAATAGTAACTGACACGGATTTGTTCTAACTAAATTAAATAAAAAGGCATACTTTTTACACAAATCCTTTGAGCTGGAATAAAAATATTTCTTCCATAGTCGCTGCATTCAGTTCCCTCCAGATTAACATTTCAAAATATTTCCCTTTGCAAAGCTAAGAAGATGCTTTTGAAAAATAGTCATTCTTAATTCCTAAGAGGGTTGTTGGGGGTCGAATGAAGGGGATGGTTCATAATTAAATAGTGCACGCTTAGTTACGTAAAAAAGTTCAGACGAGGATTAAAAAAAAACCTTTTTGTTTTGGTTAGATAAATAGAAAGCAGTTTCCTTTGATTTTATGTTCGGTATATTTTGATGCTTCAATTTGTTATTATGTATGTTTGTTCCGTAGCCGAGATCTGTAGCTTCATCATCATCATCATCATCAACAACCCATAACGTCCCACTGCTGGGCACGGGTCTTTCCTCACTTTCGTGAGGAGGATTAGGCCATAAGCCACCACGGGGGCCCAGTCCGGATTGGTGGATAACATACCTACCTCCGAAATAATTCTCGGGCAGATATGTGGGTTTCCTCACGATGTTTTCCTTCACCGAAAAGCGAGTGATAATTACATACATATGTTTTATAGAAACACATTGGTACGTGCCTGCACTGGGATTGAACTCACGACCTTCTGATTGGAAAGCGGACGTTCTCCCACTAGGCTACCACCGCTTCCGTAGCTTACCTATATACAAAACCAGAATTCTTATAAATGAGTAGGTACAACTTGCTAACTCACAGTGTTTGATTTGTAAAAGTGCAATATTTTTGCCTATTTGCAATAAATTATTATAGTTTTGAGTTTTGAATAGTTATTTGTAACTAAAGTTTATATTTCAAAAAAATCTGTTCGCTTCTTATCTAGGCTATATCATATTCTTGATTGCAGCTTTGTAGCTTTGTTGTTTATGCTAACATTTTTTCTGCTAACTTTACCTAAATTTGGTGCTAATAAAATAAATATCCTTAGAATAACTACAGAACACAATGAGTTTTTAATAAATTATTATAAAAAATGGGACTGCTAGTAACTTCTGACTATGACAAATCCAAAGATAACTCTTTAACAAAATTCATCAAGCCACTTAAAAGCTGTAGAACGCGCTGAGAGATCATCTACACAAACCACAGAAAAATATAACCTTTTTCGGAAGTCGGGTAAGAGTAGATAAAAAGAATAAAGAAAAAAAGGAAAAGAGAGGAGAGGAGGAGTAGGTGAAAGGAAAGAAAAGATACCGATAAAACAAGTGCCAAACTAAAATCTTTATCATTCGACCCTTATAAAGCCTTTTGGCCAATTCCGAACAAAACTCATGCCCGATTCAACCAAAGAGAAAGAACTAGGGTTCCACTTCACGAGGCCGCAACAAATTGAACCGGAAACCGAATTAACCTCTCAGAGCAGCGAAACTCATTTACCGGTACAAAACGAGACTGGCACAGAATAACTAATACAAAACCGTGCTCTATTCACGGTCTACTCGGAAAATGCGGAACAAAACCTAAAGAAATGCGGAATAAATCATTACGTGTTCAATTTTATATTTCAATTAGTCCTGCAAATCTTAAAGTTCAGTGCAATATGGCGGACACATAAACATGAAATGAAAATATGAAAACTGCGGAATAACCGCTTGCCAATTCACTGGCCTCGTTATTCTTTTTTTTTTCTTCATTTCATTATGAAAATATGAAAAAACCGACTTTTTTTTTATGTTTCAGTTGTATTCGGGTACATAGAGCATGTACATTTTCCAAGCTACAAGATCTTTTCCCAAACATCTGCATTAAAACATAGTATTTCCGCTTTTAATATAATTTTCCCCGAAACATAGCCGTTCCTTGAATATCAAGGCATGCAAAATCGGACAAAATTACAAATCTGATTTCCAGTTAAAGAATGAAATTAGAACTCTACCAATCAAACCCACAATTGAACCATTAAAATCTGTTCTAATCGATGACTCCTTTCAAAAATTAACTAATTTTTTTGGAAAAACGGCCTACTCTCATAGGTCCATAATTTTGTTGCGGTCTTTCGATTCTAACTCCAACTTTTTCCATACCGTCACCCTTTTCAGCTTATACTCGGAATCAACGGTGGAACTCGGCTCTTTGTCAGCCGCATTCAAACGCGAGCTCACAAATGCTTTTCTTGGGCGCTTTCACAGTTTTCTATAGAGGCAATAAGGTTCCCACGGACACAATGGGCCAAGGAGTGATGAAAAGTTGGGAATCTGGGCCGCGTTCCCGACGCACGTAGAGATGGGGTGGGAGTTGGGTGTTACCCGTTTTTATCGATATTATTTTACAGTGGAAGTGAAGAAATAGGTAAAGTTAAACTAAAAAGATAAACAAGAAAACGCGCGCTTTTACTTCTTGCGTACTTTGTAGAAGATTTCAAGTTTTAGCAAACTGACCATCATTATAATAATTATGATAATTGGTTTTTATAACTTAAGATGAGATAATGATTTAAATTTTTACGAATACACATATTTTCATTTCGTTACTTTTACAAGATTAATAGTCTCATAATCAATTACATCACAGAGAAACTCATATGAAAGCTATAGGAAAAATATATTTATAGATAAGTATATTATTTTTCCCAATAGTTACCCCATCTCTAGTCTTAGTTATTCCCGTCACTTTCCAATTATTTTTGCGGGCTTTCTTCGTAGACTAGGTAGGTACGGAACAGTCCCATTCAAGTCCGAACAAAACGCCGTCGGGTTTTAAGGAATTACCCGTTTTGTCCGCCTCCAAATGAGAGTACCGCTTAGTTTTTCCTTTTCCAACCAACTTGCGGTTAATTTATTTAATAAGTTGTTTCTGAATAGAACCTCCGCAGACCGAGTGCTGGGATGAATCAGACTTTTCTTTCTTCTAATTAAAAAAAAGAACTTATTCTATTTTTGAAAGGAAACAGTGGTGGTTTTATTTTTTAATTCTTTTGTGACAGTGTTGTTTTCTTTTTAATTTGTGGAAAGGCTTGCTAATGAAATCTTCACTCAAAAATGCTATAGAAAACAAACGAGCTTTTTACGATGTTTGTTTATTTTTACTAACGAGCTTTATCTACATTTTATTCGGCCAATTCGTCAATGTCGCGGTGTCTTTTGAACGAACTTTCTAGTAGGTTGATAATGAAAATCGCTCAACGCTCTATACACTTTCACAATTTATTATATTTGGATAAGAATTTTCAAAAATGGAAGTTTTGAAAGGAAGTGAACAATAATTAAAAAATGAACATGTAGGCGCATTTGGTTACCATAGAGGTATTCATCAAAATGATGCACGGAACGTGATTCTCTGCGATGTTTTGGGATAAGCGAACATTTTTCGTGTTCTGTTCGAACGTTTGACAGGAGACGAACGAGTCTACCACCTTTTGTTTATTTTTTCCTATTCTTAATTTGAAATACGTTTCCTATTTTGATTTTTATTAATGGCCAGTCTATATTGGTAAGTTTTGAAGCGTTTAAATGAGATTTGCTGAATTTCAAGATTTGGGTTGTTTCTAGCGTTACTGTTGCTGCTGCAAAATGTAAGTAGATACGTTATTCTATATCTATAGGAATAGTGTTTCACTGATGATAAGATATAATAACATTATTATTTAGAGGCTTAAAATATTTATTGCTTTGACGTGGTGATATTTCTGTTGTTTCTCTCAAAATTAAATATTGATTGTGGTGAATTGAAAGAAAACGAAGGATTATTAATACTAACCAGGTCACAAGGTAAATGATAAACAGAAAAACAGACATTGTAGGTGTGTAAATCAAGAGAAAAGCTATAAATTAACCTTTATTATACATTTTCCAATCGGAGGTAATTTATTGGTGATACGTATGGCAGCACCTTCGATGGCAAGTTAGAACCTTGTTGCAGTCAAAAATGTTACGTGGTTTTGGTTGTAAGCAGTATTTTAAAAATATTATATTGCGACAAATTAATTTACTAATATTTATGCGCGAAGATTGTCACTTTAGGTATTATTTTTAATTGAGTGATATGAAGAGCAAGTTATTCGCCTGATGGTAAGCGCTAAAATGGCTTTTAGCAATCGGAGTGTCATCAAGTAAATGCAACAAAATCTTGCGCTGCAATATTGTTTTTTTTAATATTGAGGATCTACGTTGCTAATTCAAACCTGGAGATTTATTTGATTTTGGTACATTATACTTACGTTAAAACATATTTTATAAAAGTAATATTGTATAAGACGACATTGTATAGACTAGAGTGCGTAAACCAAAAAACTTTTAAAAATAATAAACATTAAATTATTTGTAATCTGTGGTTTCGTCGAATCGACATCGGTTATTGGTACTCGTATGCTAGAAATGAAGTACATGTTATCTATCGCTTATAATAAGGTACAATGTACTATCATAACTGTATTAAAATATGATATTTCTCTCCCTACCCAAAAATATACGATGAAAAATGATACACGTGTAGCCTTGATTCTCAAACAATATTTAAAAAAAAAACTTCAAAAATGCTAAAGTTAAACATGGAACGGATGTCTCCATCAAATGCACCGACAAAACTACCAATATTTCTTTAGCACGTACAACAATAACGTTTAATAACTACAACGTTTTTAGCCAAGTTCTAAATATTCATTTTTTTCTACTATCAAAACTGTAAATAAGTTAACAGCTCGATCAATTGTTCTAATTCTTTTAAACTCTAAAATGTTGAGGATATAAACATGTCACAATAGAATGACCACAAAAGAAAATGGGCGGTTAGAGGTTTGGTGTAAGTCATGGGCGGATAGCGATTAATATACGCGGATTTAATAATGACGGGTTGAATTGAATTTGTATTTTTTATAAACAACAATCTTAATGATATTTTAAATAATTATTTATTTTAATACGATATTTTGTTACTCGTAATATTTTGCTAATAGGTACATAATAATTATATTGCGTAGGTAACTTTTAGCTATCGATTTCGCTGGTAAAACGTAATCTTGACAAACGTGTAATGTGTTCTGATTATTATCTTATAAACATGATGTTTAACCACTATTTTAGTTGTTTTAATGCCTTTTTATTAGTGTTTCTTATATTAATTTCTTATTTAAAGTTTATTAAAAGATCTCGCTGATTCGTTGTCACTTGTGACGTGCGATTCATCCATCGACAGATACGATGAACATTTTCACAATGATCGCATCGTCAATTTATGTAATAGACGTCGCGGCTGCCTATCGCTCATTGGCCGTTAGACAAACGTCATTTTGTTGTAGATGTTAAGGCGCTGTACGTTCTCCCACTTTTTTTTTCTTTTTCCTAGAGAGCATCATTAAGGTGCACCCTAGTTTTATTACATTCTAGTCTTGAATATGGCTAATAAGTTATTTAATTGTAACTTAAAATCTTACATTGTCTTTGACTAAGAATGTGTCCAACTATCCAATTGCACTTTTCTTAATGTCTTTATTAAAAGGAAGCTTCTCCCAGTAAAATATTAGTATTAATGAGCCCGCTATGTCTCACAGCCTTGTATTGTTGAAGCTACTTTTAAAACCCACAGTTTTTATATAACCTATAATTTTTTATTTTAAATTATTTTTTATATGATAGTAAAAATGTAACCATGTTTAATTTGTTTATTTATAAAAAACATTTTAAATAAAATTTAAAATAAATTAACTGAACTAATCTCCAAATATCAGGTCTGAATAGCAACCTCCACAAATGTTTTTGAAATATCAAAGCTCGCCGTCACCTTAACTTGCGCAACGATAATAAGACATTTGTCTGTCATCGGAGCGTTTATTCCGTTCCAAACTTCACAGCCAAATAGAATTAAATTCAGCCTTTATGACAGATTTACAGTCCCCGTCTCTATTGTGCTAGTGACTAAGCATTTTATTATTTCATCGTTTCTTTTGTTTATTATTTTAAAATTTCCTTTTTTCTTTTATTCTGATGAAAGAAAAATGTGGTTGTTCAAAAATATTTCAGGAGACACTATAATTCTTGCGGACGTAATTTATAACTTTATCAACAAGAGCGACGCTTTAAATTGTTATTTATATAAATTGCACACGATTTATTTACTAATGTTTTATTTTAACATCTAAACAATTTATTAACAAAAAAAAAAAAAAATCAATTTCGTTTCAAAATTTCAAAAACACGTTATAGTTTTCTGAAATTCTAAAATTCTAATTTCTGCCTCATGGACACCCACCCTCTTTTGTTAGATTTTTAGTTTTATTAGTTTTCCTTTTAATTTATTTTTTGTTATTTAAGTTCTGTAAATTCTGAAATGTACTTAGGTACAAACATTTTTTCGCTATTAAAATCGCTTCTCTCTATGCATGGTTACCTGGAAGAAATTGTGACACTTATTTTTAAATTTTTATTTTCTCGCTTATTTTCAATTTTTTTTTGCTCTGTGGTGTTTCAATAAAGAGTTTATCTGTATAATCTATCTAAAACCCATTTGATGAGCAAACATAAAGTAAGATTAAAGTAAAGAGTACAGTTACCTACTTGTGTTACTGTTATCTTATAGTGAACTCGGAGCGGTTTTCATTTTCTTATACAAACGTTGTTATTGGCCGATCCCGTAATGGCTGTTTCTTTGATTACACTGGGAATAGAATTTTTCAAATACGAAGCTTTCAAGTGAAATCGGTTTAGTAATAAAAGGAAATCAGTTAATCAATTGGTTTTGAGATTGATTTTTTTAGTTATTTATTTACTTTTATTAACATAAATTGTGTTTTATAAACTAAATTAGATTTTTAATCAGAATAACGAAATTTTGTAATAAAAATGGTGGTTATGTTTCCGAACGCAAATTGAAAGATATGGTAATTTTTGTAAAAAAAAGAAAGTAAAATAAAAGTTATACTAAAACAGAAATTCCTAAGTTATCATGTTTTTTTTACGAAAGAAGTTCTATATTAAAATAGATCGTCAGTTATATCCGCATCTAAAAAAACACACACAAATAATAGAAACGACACGGCTCCAGAAAAAAGCCACTGTAAAAATAAAAATTATCAAAAATGTTTTGTTTGATCATTTTTACAATCTCACAGCAGTCATTAAAGACTACAAAACCCTTTCTACGATTTCATTAGTATAACATATTCTAGTCGCAGTGGGCGGTAACGTTATGTGACAATAACTGTAATAACAATATTTGAGCTTTGATCTGAGCTGTCATAAAACTGGTATGACAGGATATTTAAATTTTCGGTCGCAGCTGACAATTTGACGTTTTGCACAGTTGTTATTAAAATAGTTGCACGTGAGGAATGACAGTCACGTGTGCAAGATTGATGGTTTCAGTGCGAGAGGTTACTATATTAATAAATATAACATTATATTCTATAAAACGTTAGATTTAAGGCCGTACGCGTGGACACTGATGCAGTAATAATTTTAAAGTTGACACTAATTATCTCGCTGAAATTTGTTGGAGTTTTCTACATTTCACACGTTTTACTGTTGAATTCTGGAGTAAAGCCCTCGTGGAAGCTCTTCTGTCGCCTAATCGAAATAATAAAAATATCGTAGTATCGTAACGTCGTGTCGTTGGTCGTCTTTAGTAGTGTCTTGTCGTGTCGCCGCATCCTGTGTAGTGTATATATGTAACTTCCTAAAATCTAACTACCTACTAGAGATTTGTACAAAGAAAAACAAAAAGAAATATTTCACTAAGATACAAAATTACATAAGCGCAGCAATATTTTCCAAATCTACTACATATAAAAAAGTTGTAATATAATAGAACATTTTTCACCTGCATTTTTCCTAGTTAACACAAGTAGGTAATAAGCACTGACTCATGGTAATCGACAATCCCATTGACACTTATTTACACTTGACACACTGTTGACAGAGCAATGAAACAATCGATTGACACCGCCAAAGGTCAGTAGTCTAATGTCCGAGCAAACAGAGCCTGTGAACAGAGGTTACAATATAAACTAGTGAGTGCGAGGTGCTTCTTTGATCTCGCCGGTGCGTGCGTAGGGCTGGTAACTAAACTAGAATAATATTTTAAAATTACTCAGTATAATGACAATCTTTCTTAATGATTTCAAAACGCTTTCTGACTTATAGTGCATATAATTAACAAACAAGAAATATTTTACACGCCACAATTTTTTTAATAAAACAAGATGTACTACAAACTGTTGCCAAAAGCATTGTGTTTACTTTTTGCTAATGAAAGTAAACTTAAATATTTGTGTAATCTAAAAATGACAGCACAAATTCCTATCACTAAAGTGGAAGGCAAAGCAACCCTATCTACCACAGAGTAGTGCATGGAATAGAGTTTACATTGGCATCATTCAAAATGTATGAAGTTGCTATTTACGTTTGACCAGAGCACTCATTACGGATTGTTATTGGAATAATAAAGAGAGAGGGATACACGCATCCGTCTAGCTGTGAGATCTTAACGCGTTTCTGAGTATTACTATCCATTGCGAAATGCTATCGCTTTATTCTCATACGGGATTCCGCGAACTTGGACTTCTGTTGTTGTTTATTAATCTATGTTTATTTGGACTAGTTTTATGGTTGATACGCTGTTTGAAATCGAAAAGTGTTTTTTTCTGATTCTCATTTACTATGAGTTTTATTTTTCCGAACAGAAGTTTATTTAGTTATTCGGCTAAATATAATTTTATAACACGATAATTTATTTTAATTAATTGACAATTTTAACAGTCGGTCCCATCAAATGTGTGTCTAGGTGTGTAATTTACGGTTACTTTTATTAAGACGTAATTTTAGCTTGGCATTACCTCACCGGCCTACATAAAAATCCCTGCATAACTCACAAAGATAAGTAATAAAATTTTATTGTTAGACTCGCGAACATAGATAGGCATGTCACTTAAATAGGTGTGCACACAAATCTGTTCACAGGGTGTCCTATAAACCGAGTGTCATCGCCATTTTATTTGTCGCCGCATCTACAAGCGACTAAGTGTGAAAATGGAGCGAAGGGCGAACGTTAAAATGTCTTCAGGTGTCCGCGGTGAATTATTGACATTAATCACGATCGGTATTGAAAAGAGTAAATTAAGAAAATTTATTTATTTCCCTCTAAACTAAACTAAATTTGAGAAGATGAATCTTCCTGCCTCCATAAAAACGTTGAACACATAAATTGTCTTCTTTTTAAATAAATGGTAACGGTATGATGATATTTAAAATGATGACATCATTAAAAATGTGATTTCCACATTCAGGAAAAATATAACATAATTACTGCAACTAAAATAAAAACTTTTATAAAAGCATCATGCGTTAAAACTTACGTTTCGTGGAGAAGTCGCTAAAGGCCGGTGCGACGACAAAGTGCCTTAAATTTTTTAATTGCGAACCGCCTTATGATTATTATTCTGCTTTGTGCATTCACAGGCCTACACGCGAGGCTTTGCTGAGTAATGTGCGAACACTGTTAGGTGAGGTCTAAGTGTTGAGCAGGAGTCGGGTGCTGACCAATGCTCATGTTTATAAAATAACATTTATTTTAACTAATGAAACAGAAATAAATCTCATGAATTATCTTTTTTTTTATATTGTATTACTAAGTTTATTTCAGGTTAGTTTGTCTCCCATTATTTCGCATTAAGTATTATCCACAGAAACGGTTCCTAAGCAATAAAAAGTATCTCATGTGTGAATATATCCGTTTAGCAGTTTATGCGTGAAAGGTTAACAAAAATCCATCTATCAATCCTCACTAACTTTCAAATTTATAATATTAGTAGGAAGTAAGATAGGATGTGTACTGACACTATTGTTTTACTAATATCGTACTTATTTAATCAAATAAAAAAAATTAAAAGTATAATATAAGTCCATGGAACTGTTATAAAATGTATTCTAATTTTATATTCTAATAAGGTATACAAATGTACGTCCTTCCGAAGACAGGACCGCAGTTGAGCTAAAATCGCTTTCGCTTATGATCCCGCTGTTCGCTCTACACTCGGCCCATAGCATTAGAATTTAATAGAGCCGTCTCCTTACCGACACCCTGTATAATATGAAGTTTAACCCAAGAAGTCTGCTTTGAGCTTGTACAATAATTATGAATATTACTCATTAGCGGACGTGTTAAGTAAACCAGCATTTTTGTTGTGATTTTACGCGAAAATTTATAATTACGGAGGTTTGGACAAACGAATGTAATAATGAAAGGGTGTTTTCACATAATTGGTAGGCGTTTAAAGAGGGCAATATATTCTAGTAGAGGCGTGTTGAGACTGCCAGCTGTAATGCCGTTGTTAGGAATAATTATAATAAGGAGGTACTAATTATAAATTGTTTTCTCATTTCAGGTAAGCAGCAGAAAGAGAACTCAAATGGTAAGTAGGTAGACGAGTTTTAGGAGAATTGGTGTACATGGAATTTTTGAAACCACACATAATGTTCCTGAACCACCTCCTTCATTTCCACTTCTAAGAAAATTTAAAATTTTACAGTTTTTCGAGATCAATGGTTCTCATGCCAATTTCAACGGACAGTCAAAATATCATTCATTTACAAAAAGTTCAGATCTATCGAGTCCGTATTATCGACCGTTCTACTGTGGTACAAAAAAAAAACAAGATGGTACAAAAGTCAGATTTATTGCGGCACGCAATCTCTTTCAGTCAACCTTAAATGTTGGGGTAACATTGTTAATGTCAATAAATCCATTTTCACAATCTAAATCAACGCATTAACTGTTTAATGCCCTTGTTGTGGCTCTGCCATCAAGAAGAGATAAAAATTAATCGAACCCGGGTCAGATAATCGTGTATAGTAAACTCAAGTGCTACGAGTAACTGTTTATAGGCATAAGGAAACTATTATAATGTTTTGTACAATAAATACAGGTTGACTGCTGAAAGGTTTAATTTTTTTGGTACTTTTGCTAATCTTCACGCAACGCGTGTGTTTACTAGCACTCGTGTTGTGTCGTAACTAAACCCAATCAGCTGTGCGAGCACACACAACTGTTGTGATAAAATTGAAGATATTTAAATAATCTTTACCCTTCCGTGGGCTTCGTAAGGATTCTAAAACTATTTCAGGTCAGTTATCAGGTTTAGATACGCCACAAGCTTTCAAGTTACGTACATCAAAACAGAAAGAAGTGCTTATTCTTACAATATTACTCGTCTCTATTTGTCACAGCTCCACTCTGAACACATGAAAATAAATCCCCAAATTCTATCGATAAGTTTCACCAGTAATCGATTTAATAAATCCGAATAACCAACAGCGAGAGCATTATAAACCTTATAAACGACCGTTTAACCTCCAGAACAGCCACTTTATAATACAATCGACGTTTAACAAGTCACATAATTTTCACGGCTTTAGTTTCAACAAACATTATCATATTCATGTCATTTGCTTACCTTCCGAAATTAGACACGAGAAATTTATCTACCTATAAATACGGACCTACTAGTGTGACAAAATTGTCGTAAAAGATTGGATTCTGATAGTTATCATAAGATTCACCGAGCGAGCTTAAACTGTAATTAGGTAAAGGATAGAGTTCTAAATTGTTTGTCGAAGATTTCAAGTGTTCGATAAAATATTCATATAAAAATATAAATAATGGTAATGGCCAGTTCACACCATAGCTGTGTCCAGTCCCACGCTGGCTGACATCGGACTCGTCAGTTCTCAGCCCACTTGATACATAATGATTTTCACTTGTTCCGACTGAAAGCCATTAGATACTATCGAGATTATTATGTTTATGATTAATTAACAATAATTTAAGACATCCCATTGACACTTATAAATAAATATAAATGCAATGTCAAGTGTTATCATTATTATAATGTATTACAGTATTGTGTCATTTTTTTTAATGATTTTTTTGAAAATGCGACATCCTCGTAGAGATTTTCGGTGTAATCTTTTCTATACCCCCGGTATTTCCGAGGCACTAAAAGAGTTGATAGAGTTTCCTTTTTCTGTGCGAGATTTCATAATTCAGCACTTGAAAGGGAAATTTCTATTTTCAAACTCAAACCATAATCAGTTACTGATTAATTTAGTTTATCATGTTTAGTTTTTTATTCTTCTCATTGTTAGTGAGACTTATGAGCTAAAAATGGGCTGTATTATTCCCCACTTACGACTACATTAAAATATTCTGAGTTTTATAAATTCTTCGATGTCCACGGCAGTGTTTCAGTTTTCCATAGAGTTTGTTCGTTTCCCCTACTTTATTCATTACATTTCTGGTTATGATAGCATAAAGTTTATTGGAATCAGTGCAGCATTTTAGCAGTGAAGAATTTTATAAAAATTTCATAAATCTGCGAGGAAACGAGAAGTTGAAAGCGGAACTGGAAGTCACAGCTTGGCATTGCAGAAATGTTCGCAACCCCTTCTTTTACTCTGATCACTAGAATTCTCGGTTTAGTATTCCGTGGTCAACGATGTAAATTAGAACTGTAACAAAAAAAAATAGCTACAAGCAATAAAAACAAATTAGCCAATTCCAAACCATATTACCATGATTTACGCCAAAATTATACATAATCATTGCCTAACTGGTTTTCATTAAAAATGTAAATACATAAAATACCTATCACAGATGTTATCTGTGAATCAGTAGTCAAAAAACCGTAAGAACTCAACGCATCCCAAAGGCCTCTGATAAATTAACGTTAGGGTATTTAATTCTAACTCTGAAATGTTAGAAGATAAGGTACTACTACTTTCTAATAAATGTATTTTGTTACTAATATATAATATGTAACAGGGTACTAGAGTTATTAATTATTAAGTAATGTAGAAGCAAGATGTGATAAATGAAATATTAAGGGCCTTATTCATACAAACCTAATTAATTTTACTTACTACGCAGCATAAAATCATAGTACGTAGTATTGCTTAGGTATTTATCAAATAAAAGGTAAACACGTTAGAATTATGAACTGCCGCAGATATTTCTATGGTCTATTAACTTATTTAATTGTTAAAACTAAATAATTATTTTGAATTATTGACAGGCTTTAATCCAAACGGGTGCTAATTGAGTCATTATTATCCATTTTGGACATTGGCTATGCTATCCGTATTAGGAAAATTCATATTGAGCTCACAATTTTGAAACATTGGAATATCTGATAATATCATGGCCTTGTTTTATAAACGTAGCTGCGACAGGTGACGTTGTGATAATTCGAATTCGAAATATCGACAATTATTATCGTAGAATGTGACATACAGTATTTGTCTTCTTTCAAAAAACGTATTTCACGTTTAAGTCACAGCCAGGGGACGTCAGGGGCGTCAACTAATAGTTTATAGAATATAACATAGACCATAGAATATAGACCATAGAATAGGGTAAATTTTCATATTCATAAACAATTTTTTTTAGTAGTTTTAATAAAGCGTCACTATCTCATGCAAAGATCCTGACCGCTAACTAGGGTTCCCTGTATGGAAGTAATCAGGAACTACGAGAACCATGGTCCTACAAATACCCAGACGCAGACCAAATACTTGTGGTTCACACAAATCTTCACAACCATCACAACCTCACGCTTCGCAGTCGACTCATAACGCACTACGCCACGAAGGCAAACAGACTAACAGCTAATACGCAGTCAAAACCATTAAGTCGTGCAGCAACCCAGCTAAACATTACAACGAAAACATTAAACAAACTAAGTTAAGACTTAAAACCCACTTTACATAATCTCAGAACTTGAATACGAGCTTTCTTACATAAGCATTCAAAGCCTGTCTTTTCATACGTCCGTCTGTCTGTCACACAATAGAGATGACAAAACACGCGATATTTTCCCATATGGGCGCACAATGCGTCTTTGTCGAGTTGCGTGTGCGCAAGACTTTACAATATGGCGGATGGAATCGTGTATTGTTTTCCTGTTTCAATGTTCTGGTAGTTTGTAAGTGATCTCGGTAGTTTAATCGATTTTACACATCTAAAAATTTTATCAGATTTTTTTATATAGTTTGGTTACTATAGCACCTACTTAGACTCAATTTTGTTCACCACCTTTTCGGTGCACATTAAATCAACGTGTATTGTGTATATGAATAGCCATAACTTTAGTAACTCTATAACCTCTTTATAATTGATACTTATTACAAATTTATCATAATTTGTATGAGTGTGATATAAAATATCCCCAACAATACCAGTGATAACGTTGCAAAGTAACTCTTTTTATAATGCAGCAGAGTTATCTATAATATGAGAAAGAAAACTATTTTACTGGCGTGAGAATTCCAAGAATATTTGCAAAGCTCAACTTGTTTTCTTTTAAAATACGTTTAATGATTCCACCAACGCTGGATACGACAATGCACCTCAACGGTCGACAAAGGAATGAGCGAGCGGGGCATAGACAACGACGTTTTGTCTCAAACCATAGACAAAAGCTCTTTCATCGTCGGAACAATAAGGTCTTCGCCTCATTTATCATACAGCCGGTTACTTTCATTCAATAATTACAATGTACAGAGATCAAGCTTTGTAAATTCTCATTGTGTGAATTAATTATACAACTACTTAATATAACTCACGCCTTTGTAATCCAAGATGGCTATAAAGTATCTCCGATTCAGCTTTTAACCTTATCTGTGGACATAAATCCTTTTGCCATTTGAGAAAAAGAAACATTAATTATGAGTTGGATCGGGTTACATGTGGAGTCGACAAAGCAAGATCTGGGGTAATTAGTAGCCCCGATGACGAGTCCGTGATAATGATAACGTATCATAAATTCAGAAATGGAATGTCTTGATATTTTTGAAAATAAACAATAGTGGCCAGTCTAAAATATCTCGCGTAGTAGCTTTGGTTTGAAGGATAAGGGGCCAGAGAAAATTGGTCTTTGAAAGTCACAGATAGCCATATCTTAGTCAACATTACGACTGTTTAGTGCGGTGGACATTAGTGAGATGATTTCTGTTTTTTTTCCTTCTGAGAATTAGGTTACATGAAAAGGCGGGAATGAACTTGAGATTGTTTTTTTTAATTGTTAATTAGACATTGCGTCATCTCCCCATTAAAATAAAATGCGTTTTGTTATTACACCTTGTTCTCGGAGTTTGGGGAATGTTCGAGGTATTTTTTTCTTAATGGTAACATTAAGTATTTGTTCACGTAATTAAATATTGTCGAGATAATTTGGTCATTTTGGTCGGAAACGTTTTATGTTCGACTTTAGAAGAATAAATTAGTCTTTGTGTTGTTGAACTTGACTAAGATTACTAACTTAAGATAAACATAAATTAACCTTATAAAATGTTAATAACTAATTCATTCTTTTTAAAAATGTGTGCCTTTACCAAATATAATAGTAACGACCACATTTTAATTCAACGTTGCCTGATCTGGCTCATAATCTCGCACAGAAAATAGCTCTACTTGCTATTCCACGCGAAAATGAAGCCGTGTATTCAATATCATGTTTCATGGAATCCAATTTTTGTAAGATTAGCCTTAGATTTCTTTTTTATTTAAACATATTAATAAATTGAACTTCCTTCTTTGCAAAAGAATTCACATTCTTTTTTTGAGAAGAAACAAAACGCAGCGCACACGCGCTGTTGAGTCCACGGGCGGCAAGGCGGTAGCTTCAACGACGCAAAGGCAAAGGGCGGGATGCTTTCAGCCAGTCGGAAGCTTTCAGCGCTTGAAGCGCTGCGGAGAGCCGCTGTATTGCCGTTGTTTAGAGTGCCACTCGCGCGCTAATTGTTTGCGGAAAGGGTTCCTCGAGTATTGTTTTGTGAGTTTTCATGGTCGGCAAAAATAGTTCAGTCCATTAGGCTTTAATTATTTTTTTATGTTTTAGCCATTACATATTTTTTCCCATTAATAAAACAACACTGGTGGTGAGAAAGGGAATAACCGTAATACACTGCCCTACTGGTTTGAACACATATTTATAATCTGTGGATTCCAAATTCCTTTTCGTAGCGGTTTCCTTTTTGTTTTTTTTTTGTTTCTGTGCTCTACTTGTGTGAGGTTGAATTTATGGAAACCCAAAATCAAGGAGCTTGAAAATGGCTCAATGCGCAAACCGCACCACAGCCACTAAGAAAAAAGAAAAGATATAGGATTACTTATTTACCTTTTTTTCGAACTCTACACCGCCACTGGCACTTGCACATTTCGCCGCGGCAATTTTTCTCTAATTAAAATTATTCCGATTGTCGTGCACACGGCAGCCGCATTCGTTTGTTGTGGCCCGTGACGCGTGCTGGCTGGAGACCACTCGTGCCTTTTAGTGCCCGTGTTTACCCTTCGCATTCGAACTTTGAATTGTTGTTTGGAAATCATGTTTTTATTTTTCAGGCAAAGGGTTAGTTTTCGATGGCGCTTTTTGACTTTGCTGTTTTTGCAAGCTCACTCTTTTATGTAGTTAATGTGGTAGTATTAGGTGGTAATATAAGTGTAATTATTAAATACTCGTTAATACAACAAAATAATTCGTTTCAAAACATGCAGTTAGGTTTGTATTTTGAACGGAAATAAATTGCTAAATATCATTTAATTAGCGTTTAAGTTTTTTGTACACGCCAATAAATACGAAGTTCGTGTAATACTGGTATTTACAGAAACGTGACTGTCCGATTTCCATCACGATACGTCCGGAAAATGACGTCCAAAGAAAATTTCATAAACAAAAAATCGCTTTCGGCGCTTATCTCAAAACTTCCCGCCAACACATTAGCTGGCTGGAAAAAATCACGCATATTGTGCGTGTGCGATAGGCGACGTTTAAAAAAAAAAGTGAGATAACCATAGACAAATCGTGTAGCGATGACGTTGCGTTTCGGCTAATGACGCAAAAATCTGGTATCTTTCGTCACGATGACAAAAATGAAAAAATAAAATAGGGAGGGTGCGTTTGTGGCCAATCGTGTGGTGATTGGGCGTCGTTTTGTTTGATTTTTCTCACGTTGGGGCTCTTTGATAGTGCTTTAATTGGGATTGATGATTGTTCGGGTCGCTTTCGAGTTGTTTTCGTCGGATGACGATTGGTCACGGCTGAATGGAGAGCTTGTTACGGTATACTTTAGCACGTGCTATTTGTAGCTGATGGATGCTTTGTTTTCCTTTACGCTTTGAATTTAAAAGCTTTTTATGCAAAACAGTAACCCAAGATATTCCTGCTCCTCTGTTAAGCTTGCCCTGTTATAATACACCGACAATTTGTTGCATTTTATTAATTATATTCTTGAGTAGTTTCCGAATATCAGGCTGAATATTAATGCAGATTTATGTTTGTTGTTTTTTTAATTGCATAATAGGCTTGTGTAATTTGCCCAATATATAACATACCTATCTAATGCGCTCTCGTCTCGACCGCCGTGCGATTATCGATGGTCTCTGAAGTACAAATTTACGATATTTATATTATATTCCGATCTGATAGAACAAAAGGATCCCAAATAAAGGTGCTATCACACTCCGAAATCTCACACAAATCCTCTATAACAACATAATGACAAAACATAAGCCGCTCAGCGAATCATCCGACCGCACAATCAAAATCTACCCTCCTTTTCACTCTGCACACATTAGCATCTCACTATCTCGCTTCTTCAATCAGAGAATGAGACGGGGCAAGAACACCATGTTTATTATCAAGGGGGTTAAATTCGTAGGCATCATCAACCGTATTAGCCGATCCCATTAAATAGGCACCCCGCGCCCCTAAACAGGGGCAAAAGCTAACAGAAGGAGCGCCTTTGTTTATAAAGATAAGATCTCTTTGACAATTTGTGCTTATTCAAATAAGCTGTCCCTTTATACATAATGGCTTAATATTTAGTCGTAATGAGTTCGCGTAGACATGGGTGCTATGCTGAATGGTAATGATGACACTACATATTAAAAAAAAACATGAGTCGCATCACAGTAAGAGTTGGTTGCTCAAACAATTGAAAAGTTATTCTATTTTATTTAATCTATGGTTAACAGTGCCATTCAATAATACGAATTACCTATGTATAGTAACGAAACACTGCAGATTATACTTACTCTAGATGATGATTCCATGTCTATGAATTAAAAAAAAAAACTATTCTTTTCACAGAAAACACACACTACAATTTCGATCTTCAAAAAATGTATCGTTCGTAGATAATATTTTACCTGCCTCTAAGAGTCTATTTAAACAAACATAAATAAATAAGGTTCTTTTGCATCGACGCTCACAGACAACTCTACAAAACAAATGTCGAATAATCATTCCCAACGTAAACACATCTTTATCCTTTCCATTCGGGATTTGGATGAAAAACACCGACAAACGTCGTTGAAAATTAACAAAACAGATTACATTTGCGAATTTCAAAGCGGGCTTGTGTTATTAGTTATTCTGTGGCGGGGGCGCTCGTTGTTTGCCGCCGATTCTTTCAATTTGCGTAACCGCGGGACTGGAAAGTGTACTCTATAAAACACCTTTGATTTTGCGCGCGAAAATTATGTCACAGATAATAAATGATGCGTTTGTTTTTCTTATTTTTTATTTACAGCCTTTAAATATTTTTTTTCCATTAAGATAGGTATAAATATTACGTCAGTTGCTTTGACGAGAAACTGAAAATGTGACGTTGATGATATTGTATTTTTCCTTATACTTGTAATCTTTGTGTGGTAATAATATTAACCATTACATTTCGAAGATCCGAAAAAAAATACAAACAGTAAGTATTCAGCATTAATTCCACAAACAAATTCAAATTTCGAACGTCTTTGACTTTCAAACGATTATGAAGCGTTAATAAAGTCCCAACTTTGCCTGCCTCCCTCTTTACTTGAAAGAGAGGGTAAGCGAATAGAACACTGAGGCCTAAGTTAAATAAGCACCAAGGAAAGCAAACAGACAATCAGTAACAATTTTAAAGATGGAATTCGAAGTCAAGATGGCGGAGGGAGGGTAATTTGACAAACGCTTTGAAACGGCTCCGAATTCACGTTTGAATTTGGAATGTTAATCTTTTGAAGAATTGCCGTTGATTTTAGTAATTTGTATGAAGCTTTTGTCGCAAAATAAATAAGCATTTATCTAAATACATTATTTGTGGGGTGATTTTTGTTGCGATTGGCACTAAAAAGTGTATAAATAAAATAAACCACTGTAAAAGTACATTCATTCGCTAAGATCACAATATGCTTTAGTCTACCTACGTAAATGTAGCTAAGTAACTTTTTTTAATATGACGAGACCTGTCATAATAATAAGCAAACTTTATCTACTCACCATCATAATAGATTCAACCATTAAATATAATAATTATAACTCTTTCATCCACCTACCTAATAATAAAACCAATAGTAACTCAATCGCCACTCCTAGCCCACATGGCACTATTTACAGAGATATTAACCTTTTCCCATCAACAATGCTCGAGAAAACCAAATATTTATTAAACTGTGAAATCCCGAAAACTATCAAGAATAGAAACAGTTACAATTAGAATAAACAATCCACTCTTTGTACGATTACAATATACATATAGAGATGCGAACACCGTACACTTAATAAAATAACAAACACGGGGATCTGTTTAGTGTTCAGTCTGATCTGTAAATAACTAAACACTTCGTTTTTCCATCTCTAACAGAGGGCTTTGTCTATGCAACATTCGGAGAGGCGATAAAATACAATGATCTATCTGTGAATTATTATTCTTAACGTGAATCATTGGATCGGTGAAGCACTGATACGAATTCTGTATATAGTTCAATGTTCGGATGATCTCAGAAAAACCATTGATGACTGTGAATCAGAACTTGAAATGAGATCGTTATTAAAACGATTACGTTCAATGTGATTGAAATCGATTTAGAAGAACGTAAGTAAGAGTCAGTTTGAGTCCCTTAGCATACGATTCTGATCCAAACTGCGACATAAAATGCTACGTAAATAGAAATGTAACAGAACAGTGAACAGTAAAATATTAAAAAAATAAACAGACATTTTAAACCTCTCGTTTTAACACAATTTACATTTATTAAACCAATTAATTACAAAACATTTACCACCAGTGCAATAAACACTCTTAATCTGATTTAAATCTCAATAAAACGTGTGATTTGTCCGCCATTTTTAAAGTATCAAAAACAAAATGGCGGGTGTTATATCAAAGATGTCCCCTTTCTTCTGTCACCACCGGTTATAATAACATCTCGGCACTCTTTGTACTTTCAAGAACTCTTTTTAAAAAGTAACTTTATTACTAGTCAGATCAGGAATTTCAATATCGCATCCTGCGCTCGGTCTTTGATGTAACTGGCGCGGTATTTACAGCTCTATGGTTTCAGCATTGAGTCTAATTTGAAATGGATTGACATTGCAGTTACGTCTTTTATCTCGGGTGTTACTTATCTGATTTGCATTGCGTGTAAATTGTGTAAATTGGCAAACGAAAAAATCAAGAGAATATGTTTAGATTACCCACATCTGCACCGCAGTTTTGCAATATTTTCGATGTTCAATTGTTCTTTTTACATAATAATATGGATGTAAGAAAAACGTATTAAAAAAATAGATTATAGATAGATGACGTAATTCACATTAATCTCACCAAATATCGATTATCAAAATGACAGGTATTAAGCCAAAAGCACAATCAGCGTGGACAAAGGCCTTTAGTGAACTTATCAGCAATTTGCATAGAAGCACTGATAGAGGCACCATTTGGCACAAAAGGGCATTGAATACCAGTGGACTGGACATCGCCAACATTGTCAGGGGTCCACACAAACCCTGAATGGCAAATACGACCATTGGAAATGATACCGTCGGCAAATTAATAGGACTGTGTATTTGTTAAAAAAAAATACGGTTGTCAGAAAAAAGCAAGTAAGTGCACACTAAAATGAAAATGTTAACTTGTACATGTTTCTAGCTTGTTTAGTAGAATCTCGAAATGGGAGTAGTTACTCGTTGGTATTTCAAATGAATCCCTATTAGTAAAATAAAAAAGAAATTAAACATATCTACGTATGGACTCAAGTACGTTCTCTATCTAAAGATACGTAGCCAAATCAAAACCCCTGACCAAGAAGAGAAAATCTCTCCGATCAAACAGCAAACAAAACCAATTTTCTCCCGTTTCTTTCACTTCATTATTTCCTCCGTTCAGTAGCATCTAATTAATCATCTTCATAATAGAGCTTCCGTTTCTAAAACCATAAAAAAACATCTTAAATATAAAATATCAAAGACAAATAACGTCATTATTTCGAAAACAGACATCAAAAGAAAACGTCGATACAGAATACGGCTATCTCCTTTATAATTCATAATGGGTCTTCTTATAATGAAACCGGCCAAGTGCGTGTTGCGGCACGCGTATTGGGTCCCGCAGTAATTTTCAATGATTATTTCGTATTCTTCCTCAAAAAAAGAAGAAGTAACTGTTATGAGCAGGCGTAGCGCTTACCATCAGGTGAACGACTTGCTCGTCTCGTTACTCAATAAAATAAAATAAAAACTATCTGCGCGACAAATTTCATCTAAATCCGTTCAGTAGTTTTTACGTGAAAGAGTAACAAACATCCATGCATCTATCCATCCTCACAAACTTTCACCTTTATTTTGTAATATTAGTTGGATCTACATGTCAATTATATTTTTTATTCTCACGCAATTCTGTTCCAAGTGCCAAAAAATATAGCCCTGTGACAGAATGGAACGGACAATCAGACGGACAGACCGGATTATCTGATAAGGGTTCCATTGTCCACTTTCTACGGAACCCGAAAACAAAAAAAAAAACAAATTAATTTTTCCGCCCATCCCGATTCGTTCCTTTTGTAGGTTCAGTATCTCTTTGATAGCTTCTTTCACAATAATTTTATGCAAGCGGTCAGCGAATACTCAATAGGGATCCCTTTTTAATCTTAAAATTATTTCCCTAAACAAACTCCTGAATGGAGAGAGTTTCTTTGAAAATGGTTTTTAAATACGAGTTAATAGCAGTGATAGATACCTATTGCGTAAGTAGATTGATTTTAGCATTGGGGCTATTTGAATGTATGAAGAAAGGGAATCAATACAATGCAAGCTTTTTATTTAATGAGGATGCTCGTTTTGCGAAAATTTCAAGTACGTTTCCTAATATTTAAGTACCTAAGTACGACCTATACCCAACAGTGGGTTGTAGTGGGTAGAAATAGAAGTACAATCTATATATATTGAATGGGGTAAGTAAGTAAGTGACGTCCTGTATTCTCAGAGTTTGTCAAACCATATCAGCATCATCAACACATATTAGCCCACTGCTGAGCTCGGGTCTCCCTCGCTTTCAAGAGGAGGATGAGAGTTCAGTGATGTCAATAAGAAACAGTCGCGACCGAGCCTTCTCAAGCAGGAAAACACTCGGATGTTATGGCACTAAGCTGTCACCCATCCAAATGTGTCAGAAGAAAATATAATAGGTACCACTTAACTGAAAGACGTGCCTACATATTATTTAGAAAGTCCAAACACTGAAAATGTATACAAACAAATTATAATTGTAGTTTTCTCCTTATACTCTGACTAGATATTAATACAAATGCCAAATTTCCAAAAGTTAGAATCTAAAAACAAAAAGTTAATTGGTAGTGGTTGTAGTTAAAAAAAAAATTTGTTGCTATAAATAATTTCTCTTATAAGGATTTTGAAAAGATTTAAAGGATCATTAATTCACGTCTATAAGTGCATCACTTACTTTGGTACCTATTTATAAAGTTTACAGTGCAACTCTAACACTTTAGTGGAAGCAATTGCTTCGTCGTTATTCACTGCAGTGCATCTGTTTTCATTCTGTTAGTAGCCAGTATTTTTAGTCGTTGTTATTTCAAAAACGGAAAAAGTTTCGATAGGCTATCAGCAAGTCCATTACATGTCCATTACATTGTTTTTAGAACTCTTTAAACAATCGGCGTTGTAGTCCTAGAGCTGTCGGCGCGGAAGATTAAGGTACTTTGATGAGAAAAGGGGTAGGTAGATTAAAACAAATTAGCATGACCTTTTATTAAACTTTAAAAAAACTTTGTTATTAAAGTTATAGCTACCTGTAAAGAAAAAACAATTTTCGTCAAACAATTACATGGGCAAATTTATAAACGAATGCTCAAAAAAACCTATAAATAATACCACAATTAAATTAACAATTTTGTATATTAGGTAAATTCGTAAAATAAAACCATCTGTAACTAACAGCAGAAAACAAAATAGTAGCTTAGATAATCTAGATTATCTAAGAGTAGTAGGTACAAGTGTGACTCTTGACTTGTCTAGTATCATATTCGGAAAACTTACACACACTCATTAAATTATCTTTTAAAAGTAATTAAAGTGCCGCACAAGATTTAGTAATGAAAAATTATGGGTGGCACTTTAGCTGTTATTGACAGGCGTAGCGCTTACCATCAGGTGGATGACTTTCTCGTTCCGTTACTTAGTAACATAAAAAGTACTTTTCTCAAATAATGAAAAACACACGCAAGCGCCTGACATAGAATAGCCACTAGCTCTTAGACCCTAAGGATTGACGCACACTCCAGCCCTCGCGATGATTGACGTCTGTCGATCACTCTGCATTTCACTTATTATTGTTTTTGAGCCGCTCAGAAAGTTGCAGATTCTGCGCGATACATTAAAATTGTTTCAATGTGTTTCTGTAATCGTTAGTATGCATTTATAGGGAACTTCTTTTGTACAGTCAGCAATAAAGATCACTGTAAACGACTAATTTCAATAATTTGAGGATAAAGTTTAGTTTATCAAGCGGAATCACACCAAAACGGCTAAACTATTTTTACTGAAATTTTAATTAAGATTTTTTATTCTAAAAGCCCTGGCGAAATGGGGCAACAAAGTTTATAAAGCAGTAAAATGCGGAAACCGCGAGTAAAGCCAGGGGGTGCCGCCAGTGTTGATATTTAATATTATTGTTAAGATAGTTCACTGCTCCGATTACATCAATTACACTTCAAAAGTCGTCCGCAACCTCAAACATTCTTGTCAACGATGTAATAACTGAAAAAAACTCATTTGAAATTCTTTGAAATGTTTATTATTTCTGCCGTGAGCCGTTAAACAAGCGTTGTAATTATTATGATTAATTACTAAGATGAAAAGTGGATATTGCGTGAGATAAGACATCATATTTTGTTTAGAGTTTCTTGGAACTCTAATTCAACTGGGACATTGTTATTTTAATATTGGGTTGCTTTCAAATTGCAAGGTTAACTAAGTACTGTACGCAATGTGGAAACTGAGGCGGTGGCGATCGCGATGGTGTTCAATAGAAAATGTAGAAATACAATAAGATTCCAATGATTTTTTAATTACAAATCGAAATCCGAAAGGTTTTTTACTGTCCATCCAAAGGTTGTCTGGAAGAAATCGCTTTCAGCGATAAGACCGCCCATTGTACTACCCTTGTTTACCTATTGTAATTCTTCTGTACTGTGTTTATTAATGTTTCTGGTGTACAATAAAGAGTTTTTCTATTCTATTCTATTCTATTCCATCTTCTCCGCGCCTGCAACCACCAGTGTGGGACTGAAACATCCATTCCCATCTTTTAAATAAACACTATGAGGAGTAAGTCTATTAAGGTAGCCAAGTGTACCTTGGTTTATGTACCTTGTGTATTTGTGAACTGGTATACAATAAAGTATTTTCTATTCTAAGTATACCTTTAACAAAAGTGTACCTGTCTTAATAGATTAAAGCAAAAATGTTTATGCCAATTTTATTACTCGTACCATTTAAAAAGTCTATAGTTTACTTCTTCCAAACGATTATCTGGCAATTTAACCCTTACGAAAACGAAAAAGCCTTCAAAGCTGTCAAATTTAATTTTAAAAAGTTGGTGCCAACAAATTTGCCACCATTACTCCATCTACAAACTAAAGGATCTTCTCTAAAACCTTTCTAAAATTCTTTGACACTTCCTACCAAAAGACAGCACTCAAAAATAATAATCGAAGCCAGTATTCGAACCCCAAATGCCTACAAAGGACGTCTTGAGTGCTTCGCTCCGTTGCATCCTCGTTACTGCAAGCTTGTTACCCGGCCTTTCCCCGGATAGAGAAACCTGGTAGCCAGGATACCCGGATAAGCAACTTGCTTTTGCTTGTTACACCCATCCGGGTGGTTAGCTTGAGTCCGCTCGAGTCTCCTCCAATTATATGCGGTTCAAACCGGCTGTAACCGGAATGCAACTTTTTAATTTTTTGAATCCTCGAACAAATTCTAGACAGTCGAGGAGTTGAGATGTCTAAAGAGGACTGGAAACGGTTTTCCGCATTTTGTTGCTCAAATGCTGTTTCTAAATGTTTTATTCGACATTAATTTATGATTAAAGAAAAAATACAACCCCTTACTTTACTTATTACATAAAGATGTTTAGTTATGAGGTATCTGGCAAATATTTGCTGAAGCTTAAGAACTAAGTATTATAGCATGTTCTCAATCAAGGCTGAAAATAAAAGTTTTTTTTAATACCATAAACGTACTTCCTGGAGGTTAGATCAAAGGATCAAGAATACAGACCTCAGACATAAAGCTTAACGGTCACAAATGAAAATCTTTCAACCACTTTTCGATTTCCAAGAGCTTTCTACATTAAAAGACACATTCATTTTCTATTTTTACCACACTATTTCCCCCGAGATTAAGCTGGGCGTCCATTAGCGACAAAGGACAGGTGTTGAGTGTGCGGTAAGCTTTATTAATCTTTTCTTACTCAGTACGGTTCGCACTTTTGTGGAATCAGCGCTATTGATGTAGACAAAGCTTTTCGTATTAATTTTTGATGTGAGTGCGGGCTTGGACTTAGTTTCTTACGTAGGTGTCACTGTTTTTATGGAAAAAAAATGTCTTATATACTTTAGATAGATAGATAAACTCTTTATTGAAACACCACAGAACAAAGAAAACTTAAAACTAGAACAAAACAAACATATTGAACAGAGGCTACTACTACTTTATTGACTTTTACTTTATTGTATGAACAGGAGGCCTACCATGACGTCTTATAGCGATTCAGTTCAGGACCTAAACTGAGCCTCGTCGCATAAGCGTACCGTGACGTCTTATTTTTCATGTTGCTGCCATTTTCAACCTAAACTGGATCCAGTTAAGGTTGAAAATTGCAGCAACCTAAATTGAGTCGCTAATAAGCCAATCTCAACCTAAACCGGATCTAATTTAGGTTGAAAATGGCAGCAACATAAAAAATAAGACGTCACGGTACGATTATGCGTCTTCAATTGAATCGCTATAAGAGGTCATAGTATGCCTCCTGAGCACATAAACAGAGATTTCCATTAGAAAATAATGTACCAAGGTGAGCTTAGCTCTATTACGAGTTTTCTTCCAGTAAACCTTGAAGAAAGAGATTTTAAAGTTTTGTTTTTTCGAGTTTCGTTTTGGGTTTTTTGTTTTCGTGAGGCGTTATTATTATTAATATATCGGTACTTGCTTTATTTATCAAAAGTATGTTTAACGCAGCTTTCAATAGGATCTATTCTAGATTTTACCATGTTCTAAGGTCTAGCTACCACCAAGCGAGTACCTACTATCTACTTGGAAGTGGTTTGAACGGCTTGTTCTCGTAGGTCAAAATTTTGTTCCCAGCAGATCCGCAGCTTTCACTAACCAACCATGTTTTCAGAGTGCTCTAGCGGCAGAGAGCCTATTCTGTTCTGGAAAAAAATATTAAGACCATTGTATAAACTTCATAAAAAAGCTCAAAAAACAACCCTATTTCCTCTTACGTGCCACCAAAACAAAGAAAAGTGAAACTTTATCCACAAGACATAATGTTCAGCTCACTAGGTAAGCTTTCAACAGTATTTATACCGCAGCATCCTTTAGAATCGGTGTGCATCAAAATAAAATACACTAAAATTACAATACACCTAAAGACACAAACGTCAAATCTTAGAACAAATGTGTGTTTGTTCTTAGATGTGATGTTTGTGAACACACACACCCACAAGCTAAGAATGAAAACTCACTCAGAAACTGTACAATCTTGCTAGAATAAGCTACCTTGCATTCATTAAGGTTTTCTACTGGTTTTAAAACCGTGGTAAATATAAAATTGAATGCAGAGCGGAATAATGACGCCTCTTCACAAACTCTATCGCCTACAAAAGGTCATCTTGGAAAAGTGTAAGCTAAGTATGGATACGACATTTGTATCTCATTGGCAAAGACAAAAACCAAAAATTACTCAACATGTCCTAACTTTCAATGTACTTTTCTTTCCTAGCCTGATTCTGTGCTTCTCGATAGTTACAACCTGGGAGTCATAAAGTCACAAGTGAATAGGTTACTTCTAGGTAAGCGTGCATTGTCGTAGACCGCATCGTCACTTAACATCCGATAAGATAGTGGTCAAACGCAAACCAATTTATTAATTTAAAAAATGTGTAATTCTAAAATTTTGCGTATGATTGTAAATTTTAAATTTGGACTATTGTCGCAGACTGTAACGAATGGAATGTGATTTTGGAAACACCTACCTACTCCAAAGAAAGACGAAAGCTTTGAAAATATTTATCAGTTGGTGGTTCACAGCAGTTTATATGGGACATCTTACAACTGATGTCCCAAATTCTTTGAACTGTCCCAATCATACTTGTCTTCGCACTTCGCTCATTTACTAATAGGACTAAAATTAGGTACTCTCTTACGTAGTACTTATATACTCTTTATACTTTCTATTGCTTACTCTTGGTTTTGTGGTGGTTCAATAAGGAATCTAATAATAATTTAATCTATTAAATTTGATCCATTAAATTGACTTTAAATTGTGTGAACCACAAGTACCTATTTGTTCTGATTAAGGATGATTGTAGGACCATGAGCCTCGCAGTTCCTGATTTTCTAAATACAGTAGTTAATCCAGTAATAATGCAAACGAATATCCATTCACCGTTTCCAACAACTACAAACTAAACTCCACCATTTGCGACGCAGTACATAAAACAAAAAGCAATAAAAATCTTCCATCAAAGGCACATCCACTAGATCCCAGCGCTATTATTTCCGCTGGCTAACGGAAAACAAAAATAAACATAAGAGTAGGCGAGGAATAAAAGAAATACTGAAGTGGGAAGAGCAACCGGGAGTAGGCAAGAGGCAGAGGCAAGACAAGAGTGGGAGAGTGGGGAGTGGGGGGTCTTGGGGAGATAGGAATAGGGTGGGTTTGTTTGAGCCTCGCGGGACCAGCGTCGGTCGGCCGGTCCCTCCAGGTTAGGGTCTCTTTTGTTTATCTCCGTTTTATTTTACGCTCATATACACTGTTACTTCAAGTGGGTATTTTTCGAGTTTGTAGGGGTATTTTTAAGGTTTGTTTTTATTTGGAAGCAGACGCATCTTTAATTCGGTTAAGCGGGATATGTAAGGCTCTGGGCTTGGTGACGCTTTTGGGGTTTCAAGTCACCATTGTATCAGGTTATGTGGTTGTAGATACTGAATTTAGAAAATAGATATGTGTAGACAAAACGCCTAATTCGCTTCTTTATATCTTCATCCTTAATTGAAGGCTCTATTGAAGTTAGTATCTAATTCGTTTTTATTTTTATGAAAAGCAATAATAGTATTTTTTTTTTATTTCCATGTTTCTTATGTAAACTTTCACGGCTCAATAGGTAATAACAATAATAGGCACTGTAACTGTTATGGGCAGGCGTGGCGCCTACCATCAAGTGAATGACATGCTCCTACTACTCAGTCGTATAAAAAAAGGAAAGAAAAAAAATGGTATTGGCCTAATGTTTATCTAATTAAATCGGTTTACTTTCTATGATATTATATAATTCAATAAAGAAATCGTCTAAGGTTGACATCATGTATACCAAACTATAAACCCACATCAAGTGGGAATCATACAAGAGCCAGATAGTCATAGAGCGGATATCTAAAAATGCTTTGTTATTAGTTTCATTATAATAAAATGTAGTTAAAGAAGCCGCCTTTAGATGTGGTGATAAAAGCTTAATTTCATGATTTACAGCCGAGGATGAAACTGTAGTGGGGGAGACTTCAGACCTTCCTGCATTGTGATTTGATAAACATATCTATTTTTAGACAGTCTGAAATTAGACTTAACTACCTGTGTGTCATGTCTTAAAATGCGTTGACAACTCCAACAGTACACAGCTTGATTAAAATCTTCAGGTTTTTTTTTTTGATACCAAGTATAATTTCAGCCCATAAAAATTACAGTGTCACCCAGAACAACCATTACAAAACTTCTCGAAACGCGCTAGCTTCCCACATGTTATTTTGACAGTTCAATTGACAGTGCAAAACGAGCGCGTTACGAATCTAGATAGTCATAGCGAATAATGGCACTGTTTTCTAAGTGAAACCCTAGTCACTAGCAGAGCAGTAGTGTGCAAACATTACTGTGTTCCGGTTTGAAGAGTTCTGTTTCCAGCAAAATTACTGGCCATATGAGACTTTTAAAGCCGATGTCTCAGGGTGATGAGCGCGTGCAGTTCCGCGCAAGATTGCGCAAGATTACACAATGCAAAGTTCTGGATGGCACTGTAACTGTTATGGGCAGGCGTAGCGCTTACCATTAGGTGAACGACTTGCTCGTCTCGTCACTCAATCAAATAAATAAAAATTTCGACCCATAGAGTCAACCCCTACTGTGTCCCTAATGTGAGAAGCTGCGGTGTTCAAATTAGCGCGATGTTCCAGGGTGATTGTTATCGAACGACGGCACGCCACGTGGCGCTACAGATTTATTCATTGATTCCTATTCATTTTTGGAGGTTTCTTCCTATCTAGGGTAGGGAAACGTTGATCTTCTATTCTATTCTCTGTTCTATCTATTGTGTCTAAAGATGAATCAAAATTTGAATTTTAATTTGAACATTGATTACGTACCATTTTTGCAGAACATAAAAAGCAATAAAACTAGCAACTAAAACAAACCTTAAAAATCTAACAAAACTGGGTGCCCATGAGGCATGGTGCCAAGAACACTGGCTGCATTTCCACGATAAATAGCAATAGCTATTCTCTGTGCGAGAAATGAGCCAGCTCTGACACCACTGACGTCGAGTGACCGAGGAAATAGAACCTTAAAGTTCTGACGTATTATTTTTTTTTGTTTTACTATTTCCCCGGTAAGTCGATGCCGCTGCTGGTGACAAGAGGGCTGGCTCATTACGTATACCTATAGGTAAATAATTTCTCATTTCACAATAGGTACTGCTTATTTTTATTATGCGATTTTTTTTTTACAGAGAACAAAACACATTTCGTGGCAATGAACTTGTTAAAATGATGGTTATAGACGTTCTTGGCTTTGTTTTCGTAATTAATTTTTCAATTTAAATTATTTATTGAAAAATAAAACTTCCATTGCTTCACCATAATATTATGCAGTCATAATAAATATTTATCCTTTACGCTTTAGAAATTAAACCAATAAACTCTGCATCACGTTTGTTTCATGCACAAAATAAGAGGCCTTTCCTTTCAATACAAACCGTGTTCAAATGAAAATGCATTCGTAAAATGCATTATCACCATTAGATACGATCAGCGGATCTGAATCTGCTACTCATTGTGGGCAGGTTATAACTGACACTCCGCACACGTACGGTCTTTCGTGCATGAATATGTGTACCGCCTATAAAAACAAGGCTTCTACTGACATATTCCAATATATACGGAATAATTTTCACGCGATGATAAAGAATCTTACAGTGGGTGTTGATTAAATTACAGATCAATTCAAAAATATATTCGGTAAGTACTCGTACCTATATAGGTAATTAACTAGGTCTAACAAAAAAATCGAATCTTTCATAATCGGTAAATTCTACCGTTACCTAGGTGGTTTTCACCACAGACTGTATAAAAATTCCCCTTACAGCACCTGAAAATACAACTTAAAGTAGGTACACGGTAGGACAGTTTTATCTTGAAAAGATTTCAGTAATTACGAACAGTTACGAGTATCATCCTCTATTATGAGTTATTATGAGTAATCACACGTGATAAAATATAAACTTCCATTACATTTATAATAGTTTGCGTTATTTCACATGCGTTCTTAATACCTGGGCAAAACGCAAGCACGCATGAAAGCGCGTCAATGTAATGCAACGCAACCAATAAAATATAAAGTCCAATAAAACACGCTCAAGAGGAATCCCCGAGGGTAACAGCGCGTGGGCTTGCGTGTGTGGTTGTAAGACACTTTAATTGGGGGTTGTCATAATGTTTGATCTGGTTGCACTTTTCCCTTAACATTCTGTGGACTGAAATATTAGGTTTGTTCCTTCTATACCTTCCAATTTTAACTGCGCCTACAATTCTAGTTAGCGGTCAGGTTAATGAAAGATAATTAGTAAGGACTTGCTGCGCCCCGTAGTTTCGTAGTTCCTCTTTTGTCCCACGGGAACATACTATCGGGATAAAAAGTACCCTATTACTCAATCCTGGTTATAAACTATCTGTGTTCCAAATTTCATTCGAATCCGTTCAGTAGTTTTTGCGTGAAAGAGGAACAAATATCCATCCATCCATCCATTCTTACAAACTTTCGCATTTATAATATTAGTAGGAAGTAGGACTAAATTGAGTGAAGTCTAGTTCGTGTTGTAGTGTAGAGATAATATGAAAGCGATCATATAATTATATAAGTATTATTAGATACTAGCTAAAGACGAAATCAAGACCTAAAAGTCCAATAGCAAGTCTATGAATAATACAAAATACAAATCTTCATACAAACCCTTATGCCAAAGCCATGATGATACTGATATGTAATAACAAAGAAGGGCTAGGTCATCACCTAATCAGGCGGTCCGATCTCAAGCCAGTCATGATTGCAACTTGGGAATAATTAATTTGCAACGTTATTGTGCAATCTGTTGGCGGTATTAAAATGCATTTAGACAGCAAAGGGGTGGAGCTATTCTTCGTTGTAAATATATTTGGAGTTGAAGCAAATATTTGAAAAGTTTTGAATTTGTAGTGTGGAATTTTAAGCACCTAATTTCTATTTCGATTTCATGATTTTTAATATCAATTCTAAAGCACTGTCACTAACTGACGGAATCAATTAAGGAATTTATAATATCACACTATTCTATATTATTTTCAGTGTATCGCATATTGTCTGAAAACACGATTGGCCAGATGTTGCTGTCAGAGATAAAATACACCCTAAACAACTTAACACGTTCAATGCTGAAAACACTAACGTTGTGTTTTTTATAACTTTACGCGGGTGCGGGAAAACACACCTGTTGTGTTAGCGCAGCTTACGTGCCGACTGTGCAGCGAAACACTGACGTGTGTGTTTAACACGGCGCTACTACAGTGCGACTCACACAGACGCCACGCCATTGCTGGAAAACACACACGGTCCGTAACGGTGCCCAAATGTAAAAACCGGTTCAGCAGTCAACGTGTTAACCAAAAAATAAACTATCAAGGTTTGATCCATGCCCTTCATATTCCGCACAGTGCATTAACGATTCATTTTGATATGTCATCTCTTCGCCCGGAACCCTTTGAGCGGTCCTGTTGCGACGCCCTTGCTGAGCTCTTTTTACATCGCATTATCCTTTATCGACACTTTCGCATGTGTGGGTTCTTTGTCTGTACGACAAACAGGTATGGTGTTCTTTATAACGAGGTTGAAGCAAGAAACTTTTGTGACAATTCTTACCCAGAAGAGTTGGGAGAATGTTATTAACATTAATCAGGTAGCAACCAACTGGTCTTTCTTTTTAAGCACTGTTTTTAGCTGGACCTGTAACTTTGCAAGCGTATCATTCGAATCACTCGCAATTGACGGATACGTCAATTCATTATCATCATCATCATCGAGCTGTTCAGTATTAGTTCAGTAATTGGGTAAACTTTGGGCTCATTTGCTATATTTTGCGTATTTGGGCTCCTTTTTATTTAATGGTTTATTCATAAGTTTCATAATAGATGGTAATGTTTTATATAGCGCGTTTTTATTTCCTTCATGGGTCTTAGTTATGTTGTGAAGTAGGAATTTCTAAGATCTGGCGTAGAGATTAGAAACTGAACCGGGTTCCTCATTAAAGGTGTCAGGTTACGTTTGGCACTATTTCTATTTGCCCGGAGTTCAGTCATTATTGTCTGTCTGCAGATGGGTAAAAACCTTTAAAAGCACTCCAGGTCCTCGATCCTTGGATCTTGTGATCAAATCTCACGCTGTAAAAATTTGATAGCATGTTATGGATCTTCGAGATTCAGAACACTCTCATTTAGAGTGTCCTATTCACGGAGGGTAAATAATTTTAATTGTATTATCGTTTGAAAACTCATTCATGTGTGTCTACTTACTCACACATCTGTAGCACTTGCCAACGTTGGTGGCATTAATGTATTATGATTAGATAAATCTTTTTGATAAGTCAGCTTTTTATGTAGGTTACCATTTTTAGGGGATGTAGAGCGTGGAGAATAGGTTTCTGGGTGTTCTTTTAAAATAAATTAATATTAAAAGCTTTTTCATAAGAAAAAAACCGGTAAACACTTTGCTTAACATTTTTTCAGCATGAATTCAAAATGAATCTATGCGCATGTGTTTTAGTAACTCGCGCGTCATCACTTACCTTCAGATGAAATGTCTAGCATTAAATACGTGAATTTTAATGAAAAAATGTAATAATGGCCTATCTTGAAATAAGTCCCTGATCGAGACCAGAATAATTCGTCTAGAAACGAACACACGTCAGTGACAGTAAATATTATGATTTCACCCCAGATCTTGCATCTCTTACGTCAATGTGACGTCTGTTTCATTACGCATCTCCATTCTATCTAATCTCTTTATCGATCTTAAGGTCTCTACCAGAAGAATCAAATTCCTTCATTCTATCGTCGGAAAAACTTCGCACTATTTTGACTTCGGCGCCGGTTTTATAAATTATATCGTGGTATGTCCGGTGGACAACTCTGATCTCTTTGTCCAGATTAACTTCTTCAGTGAAATTGATACATGCTGTCATTTAATCTCTGAGATCGTCTCAATCATAAGGTATTTGTTCAACATCGTCGCTGACAATAGCTTTGTGAGGATTTGTTGTTTCATTAATTTCAGAAATGGATTAATCTCCGACGCCAAAGATTTGTGTTAGATTAATGCTAGTGTGTCTAAAAATAATAATCAGAGTATCTTGAAAACTATAAATAGGATAGTGTTATTTTTGCAACGGCCAAGGACGAATCGCAGATGGTGTGCGTTGCGCCTATTTATAATATTCGGCCATTATTATTGAGGCGACAAGCACATGTGGAGCCGAATCACGCCCAACTGTTACTATTGGCACAGCCTTCATTGTCTCAATCACCATAATGATATCTCTCCATCTTCCTTGTACCTACATCTTCGTGAGTCCGACCATACACCTTGATATTTACGACTAGACGGTCCCACCTGCGTTACTACAACAATAAATTGTTCAAGCGCAGCTGGCGCTCTCTATCAAAAATCACATTTTTATATCATCTTCAACATTAATAACCCTATCAAAATGCGGTCGAAATGCCAAAACGACGGTCCGCTGTAAAATATAAGCGCCAATTGCTAGGACATCTCCGCAAAGCTATTAAATAAAAGTCTTTTTACATTAGATAAATCGCGTACGTTATTCGGGAGCATCTGTCCCTTGCCGATTACGCCCATACATTATGCTCAGTTTGTTGTTTTTAATAAAAAGTTTAATCCGTTCGGTTATGACGGCAATTTGTCAGGCCGATGGAAAAACTTGGTCGATTACCGGTCGGGACGTATCGGCAAAAGGGACGCCTATTGCCTCCGTTTGCGTTTGCGGCTTTTTTACACGCTCGTCGATTATGTCATGTTTATTTATGCGTTCGCTTTTGTCTTCCATTAACGCTTTTCCTTTTTTATCGGAGGCAGTGATTCACTTAAATGTATCGTCGCTGTCGGAGGCGCATTTGTGGGTGAACTTTTTGAGACCGCAATTTCTTTTATTTCGCCGAATGTGCGGAAATTGTAATCAACGAGCTGTTTCGATTTCGTCACCTTATAACGTTTTACTTCGTACGCCCATTAACAATTCAATGCGGTCTTAATGAAGAGCCGATAAAATGTATATTGTGTTATTCGTCACGACTCCCTAGCAATTAATTCCAGTCCTCTTTTTCTGCATTTGCTTTATGGCTCTGAAGATTTAGTGACCGGCGTCCGAGTTGATTTGTGCATACATTTAAGTGTATTCTTTGTTGTAGATGGTGCTTAAGTGTGCAATATATTGGGAGGAACAAATTCCGCGTCGAGTGAGTGCTCATTAAGAGTGCCAAAGTTTCAACAGCTTAAAAACCGGTTTATTATTGGAGTGGTTTCGGAAAAATTATTATTTTAAACTCATTTTATTTAAAGACAATGCTGTCATAAGCAAATTAACAGTTGACAAGTTGCCACCTCGATGACCTACCTACTTGTCATTTCCTAACATTTCCTATTAATAATTAATTACACTGCGTTAGGTACTCTATATTTCTACTCTAGAACAGACAAGAAATAATGAATATCATTGATAAAACCGGGTGGTTTTATCGTGCTAAAATAAAGTTAGATTAAAAACATTAAATTTCCTTGTTTCAGAGCATAGGCAATGTGCAAGCCGAATTGGAGCTTCAAAGACTGCAACAGGAACAGTTGAGGCGGCAAGAGCTGGTGCGGCGGGGTCAACACGGGATGTACCCTGGGCCTCCGCTGTCTCTGCTGCCTCTGCTAGAACAAATGAGACCGCAGCCCCAAGCGCCGCCTAATGTAAGTATCTTATTTGTTAATTATTAGATAGGTAAGAAAAAGCCTCTCAGAGTGACTTTGATCACCGTTATCATCTTCATCGCCGTTTTTAGACAGGAGCTTCTGCGAGTGGCATTTTTTTGTCCAATATGATAATGTTTGGTGGATTACATCACCGAAGTCTGACTGTTTAGTTAAGATTTGATTATCATCATCATCGTCATCATCATGATATTATCATCATTTTTTTCTAGATTTGAAGTTTTTCTTGTTCTGTGGTGTTTTAATAAAGAGGTCATATATCCATCTATCATGGTTGAGGGTTCATGCGATGCAAACTGGGATAAAAGTTTGATCTGCGTTTTATCTAGAACAGCTATAGAAGTAATTTTGAAGTGTGCTAGTTGTACGATTCCAAGCTCACATCAACGTAACACTATATAAACAACGACTCTCTGCCGATTCAAAGCCTAATGTTTTATAGCCAACACAGATTGCGCCATTTGGTGGAACGGTGTAAACACAATGTCAATTATGGCATCACACAGGATATTATCCAACGTTTATAATGGACACTAGCGTTTGCTCGCGGCTCCGATTGCAGACTGTCGGAATTGTTCGGCGGATTATTTTCAAAATTACTTTGTTTATGGTCTGTATTGACACCCGTTATGCTTTAAATTCAAAATATGCGAGGTCTTTTTAAATTTACTATTGCTGACAACTAGTTATCCCTAAAAAATATTACGAAAAGCAACTTTTTTTTTTCGTATAATGAAAAAAACACTTTATAATTTTATCCAACCAAGACTATTTTTTTTTCTTGTGATAGTCGCTATTAGTATGTAATGATATCTTTATTGTATCATATCTGCATACAGACCATCCCTAAAGTTACATATAGTCATAGGTAAATATAGATGAAGTCAATATTTAGAAAAGCCATTGCACACACGCCCAAACAATATGTCGATTATGTTGTGATTAGTCCGGACGTCTATAAAGTCGTCGATTTCATTTGATCTTCTTGATGTCAATAAAGAATTCGATGTATGTTTAATCTTCTATTGATCAAGATTAGATTTTTTTTGGAAATTCTATTATGGATTTGACAGTAGCCGTGGCAATCAAATGACAGTTTAGGCTTTTAGTTAGTTCTCAATTTGGGTTTAAGCAACGAACTGCGGGGCTATGCAGCACGGTGCGGATGAGCTCGAGTTCTTTTCATTTTGACGTTTGATTGCCTCGGGACTCGTCATTTGTATTGTAATGATGAGCTACGAAGAATTCTTGACACTGGCTAATTGCACAAACCGTGCGAAGCCAACTGAAGAAAAAAAGTTGAATAGAAAAAAAACGATTTAATCCGACGTTTTGAATGGGGTCAAAATCATGTTCAAAGTTTCCATTACATGCATACATACTAACATACGTATGAAGCTAATAAAAGCGTGTTAAAAAAAATCGAAAATTCTTTATTGTACACCAGCTCAGAAATACACAAGGTACTGCCTTCAGAGCCGATGTCTCAGGGTGACGAGCGCAGTGCAGTGCCGCGCAGGATTATGCAATGCAAAGTTATGTGTAACTGTTATGGGCAGTAACTGTTATGGGCAGGCGTAGCGCTTACCATCAAGTGAACGACTTGCACGTCTCGTCACACAGTCAAATAAAAAAAATAGTGTTCGGAAGTGCATAAAGGCTGTTTGCTGCAAAATTTGTCAAAATTTTCGACATTGACATGGATAGTGCGGTTCAGTAGCTAACAGATTTGACTAGAGGCCATGATTGCAGCAAATTCTTCACCTGCCTTACGTAAGCCGTTTATTTATTGTCAGTCGGACCACCAAAAACGAAAGTTGTCCTAATCATTCATCCAACATTTTGTTATGTAAAATTATAATGAGTTGTAATTTATATGCTCGTCATTCGTCACCCAGATTTTTTTCTAAAGATTTTATTTGATGTTCTCGGGCAGAATTAATTGATGCAATTTCCTTTGAGTTTTCTAAGAAACTTTGTTGTGCCGCGCTTGTGGACAGTTTCGGTGACTTCATGGGAATTTTAACGAAGGTTATTGTCATAATCGTTTGTTAAGATTTTTTAAGACGTGTTTAAGATCAATTAGTGAACAGCGGATCCTTCTTAGAGCTTTGAATGCATTGGTTTGTTTGGATTTTATTACATGGCTGTAAAAAGTACATTATTCGTATGGTTGAATAGTACGTACAACATATCTGTTTCCATCAAAATATAATCTAAGTCTCTAAAATAAGAAGTATATCACGGAGATATTGGCAAAATGCAAACTTTCAAAAAACGGTTGTCAATTTTTTTTAAATATTTTTTTTACTGATTTATGAGACGAGCAAGACGTGCACCTGATGGTAAGCGCTACGCCTGCCCATAACAATTACAGTGGCACCCAGAATTTTGCATTGAAAATTTTCCAATCCATCATGACCTAGAAACAGTAAGATTCTAACAGCTTCCAATGTCGCAGGTCTCCAACGCGTCATGGCCTGCATCAGCACAATTAGCTCAGCTGACAGCCCGGTCACCACCTCCTCAAGACCCGGACGCACCCCTCAACCTCAGCAAGCAGCGCTCACCATCACCAGCACCCTCCATGATGCTGCCCCGGTTCGTGCCCTACCCCCCGATGGATGACTCCCAGTACTCTATGCAGAAGGAAGAAGAATATAACGCAGCTTGTAACAGTAAGTTTTTGCTAGATACTCTAAACTCTTTTTGGCTTAGCGTGTTTGCTACCTTCGACCAGAACGTTACCAACGTCTATTTGGATAGTGGTTAGATGCTAGCTATAACTGTATAAATAAAGATGTGCCAATTCTTCTTTGATTTAGAGTATAGACAAACGGGAAGTATCGGTTATAGCAATTCACAAAAAAATGTAAACTAAATTTCGTGATTTCTCTTACAATTACACTCTTCTAAATAACAGTTTAAATGAATCTACTTTCTCCAAAACAGAAGATAGATAACAAAGAACCCGATTCATTAAACAATGCGGAACGACCAAAATCTTCAACTATTCTTAAAAGCACTCAACACCACTATGAATCACATAATATGATGACGTTGAAAACACGTCAAACGCGCGTAAGAGCAGCCAAAAATACCTATTAGTACGGCTGTCTAATCAAATCATTTATTAGTTAAACACGGCGTTAGAATGGGTGTCGTTGAGGATACGTTGAGCAGATCTGCAGCATACCGACACAGAGAAAGAATTCTTTTGATATTCCAATCGAGAACTGTGCAAGTTTTACAGTTATTTCGCTGATCAAAGCCAGATATTTGTTTAAACTAGCTTTCCGTTCGTCGGTGATCAATTCTAATTACAGACAAAAAAGATCAGCGCCTCTGACAATTTTTTTTTATGTTACGAGGCACACAAATCGTTCACCTAATGGTAAGCGCTACGCCTGTCCATAACAGTTACAGTGCTACCCAGAACTTTGCATTGCATAATTTTGCGCTCGTCACCCTGAGAGCCGAAAGTCTCATATGCCCAGTAATTTCGCTGGAAACAGTCCTTGAATTTGGAAGTTCATGAACAAGGGCTGAGGTTCGATCCGGGTCCGTCAGATTGTAAGAACTTGGCAATTCTGACTTAAGACACCTAAAAATAACGTCGATAAAAAGACATGGTTTAAATAAGAATTTCAACCGTTACAATGTTAATTTATGCAGGGATACAGCAACTGTCAAATATTCCCACATTATATTAATAACGATTATCATAATTAACAATTATTATCTTGTTAGTTGAAAAAACATAGTCATAAACTTTATACCAAAGATTTATGTTGTAGATAAAACCGAATATAACATGTCATGTCATTGATCAAGCTGGTGTTAATAATTGTCTCTTGGAAGATACAAATTACATTTTGATATTGTGCCCTTGTTTTAGTTAGCTAACGTGAGCAATCAGTTGCTCTTATTTCCGGTTGAAATTTTAATTTTATAACCGGAAATTCCTGATTCCATGCTTACTGGAAATCCTATAGTTACTTGACTGGTTTTCTTTTCATACCCTCAATTTTTTGTAAAGATTTATCGCTACTAAATACACTACATGGGAAAGTATTTACTACAGTTTTGCCACATATTTTCCGGCAAGTAGTAGTGAGCAAACATTACTATGTTATGGTGAGCAAAACAAAAATTTGTCATTGCAATCCAAAGTTCTGAGTGGCTTTGCAATTTTTATAGGTGCCGCTTACTTTGAGTGAATGATCTGTTCTTTCCTTTCTTAGTTCTATAAAATAACACTTTACGATGTCGCAATATCGCAAGCTCAATAGCTTTTATGTCTCAGCGGATATGTTAATCATTAGATTAATCATTTACATTACGAAATGACCTAAAATACACGAGAAGCATTCGGCAAAATAGCCGGTGCCTCAAGTGTTACTGTCACGAAGCCGGCGCGTCGTCAGCAAACATTTCGATGTTTAATTACTGCAAATTAATTAACACGTGGAGTGTGATATTCCGGTGAAATTGAACGAGATGTTACAGTCAAAATGTGCTGTTGAATTATAGCATGATTGCTTTTAAAGGGTTGTTCGAAACTGTCTTTAATACTTTTGCTTCCTTAGATGCATCTGTGTGAAGGCGGTTTCTGCTGCCATCCCTTTAGGCCATGCCTTCTAATACAATCGACTGACTCTAATAACAATTAACTGACTTGGCGCTACGAATGAAAACAACTGAAGATAAAAATCTTCATACATTAGGTACTCATCCATATACAGATCAGTGCTTTTGGAGCAAAAATCGTAATTGTAAAAAAAAAAACACTTTACCATCGGCTGCCAGTCCTCATATTTCCATATTTTTTGTATATTTGAGTGAATATTAAGACTTACAAAGTAAGATCTATTTGTAATAAAACAGATAATGTTGAAGCCAAGATTTGCGTAATTCACGCCGTGCAAAATTGTCATAAGCGAGTTGCGTTATTGCTAACAGGAAATTATTAATTACCCGATGTTGATAATAATTATAGCGAGGTTCTCTAAATTTCCAGTGCTATTATTAAACTGTGGGAATTATTAGGTGTGCCACTTACATATAATAGTTACATTCGTTGGGAAGAGCAGGTAGCCTAATTCTAGCTGACGAGATACAAATGGGGCGGCTAAGGCTAAATAATATGGCCATCATAAATATATCGGCCCATCAGAAGGGTAAGAAAAGCCAGACGACCGCTCATCTCCCCTCCTTCCTTTCTACCTCAGGGTTTACACGCCCGAAGGTTATAGAAGAAGATTTAATCAACTCTGTTCATTTAGTATGAAGCCGCATCCATTAAGAGCAGTGCGTGTAACGGAAACCGACGGTAATTTTCTCGAAGAGCGCGTCTACATCACATCTACTGAACCGCCGAAGTTTTAAGCCGCAACCACTTCAACTTCCAGCTTTTAATGGCATCTTTTTTTCATCTTCAATGAACTACATTTGTACACGAACCTCAATGTTTAAACTGCTAGCAAACAAAAGAATCCGATAAAAGCAAACGCCAGAACAAATAAGGACCGGAACTCCTAATTACCTCATCACTGAGCCCTGCAACATTCAAACAAAACCTCCGAACACTTGGCCAGTTACCAACTCCAAACTGTTACAAAATCTCTTCCTTTACAACAAGAGAATCGCGTGAAATGCAAAATGGATGGCCCTCGACAGTCGCGACGCACGCTTCCGCTGTCTTTGCGATCGCCAAGAGAAATGACAGCTGCTATCTGTATGCTTTGGCGTAAATCTGGATCAAGGAAATAGTTGCTATCGGCTATTAGGGTGTGTGAATGGAACTGAGAATAGTGTAGTAGTATTTATGAGCAGCCGTAAAGATGGTCAGTACGGTTAATTTATTTTGTGATTCTAAAAGCACTCAATGACGTAAAGCTGCAATAATTTCGTTATAAAATGTTTTAGTTTCACGCCAAACTTGTCTCGCTGTTTCTGTTGTCACATGTTTGATTATCATGTTGCACTGCACTCGTCACCTTGAGACGTTGAATTCCATAAATTTCCCTGGAAACCAGTGCCCTATGAACCGGAACACAGTGCATACTTACCTAATGCTTTCGAGTTCTGCAGATCTTAGCGGCTGAATACCTGACAACTCACTTACCATTAAGTGAAATAATGTTCAAACCAGTCCGATGACGCTGTGAAAGTCGCCTAGGGAACAATAGCAATAGTCCTTCTTAAAAAAAGGATAAAAGATAGTTAATCAAAACCAATTATAATATGCGATGCAGTAGGAAAAGTAGAAATAGAGTACTTCTTCATGCGGACACTTGGAACGATAAAAAAAAATGTTTCTTCAAAATGTTTCCTTATTCCTTGCTCGCGCACACCGTTTAGTGTCATAATTTGTCCACTATTGCCATCGATGGCGATGCATTAGGTACTTAGTAGGTTTGCTTTTGATCGTCTATTTAAGAGCTTGCAAATCTATCTTCTAATCCCAGCGTACCCGCACTTTCGCATCCAACAATATCCCAACTAAACCGCAGAAATCTCGAATCGTAGGATGTTATAAATTATCAACCAGCGTGTCAAATTAATTCGAGAAATACCAGCGATTTCCAGCGCGGCTTATTAATTGTGCGGACACTTGTCCGTAGATTCGTCAGTGGAAATGTTAAGCGTTAGAGTACTTCTGACCCACATATTTGCGGTGTATTATAGAATATGTTGCTTTCTGTTAAATTTGTTTGGAGATGCTAATTCAATGCAGTTAGGCGTGTGTGTGAGAGCTTCTCATTCGTCGCTAATTATTACAGTGAATGCACTCGAGAGACGCAACGATCGGCCGATAGTTTAGTTGCTTTGCAATCAGTACGAAGATGTAACCAAGTGCTTACATTGATGATTCGGTATCCATGGTATCTCCTTGATGATTGGAATCTAACTAAACTATCGGCCGATGGTTTAATCTGACGTGTCTTGTTTTTAAACCTTTGGTTCATTATTTTTTCTTCGGGTTTTTTTTGAATGTATTAGAAAACTATATTCGTGAGAATTTGGTGTAATTCAAAAGTACGTTCTTTCCTTCACTCATTGTGTAGTCTTTCTATTGAATATACCGCAGTGGTAAATATAAAGATTCCCGGGAAGTGGCCCTTCTGTTGCCATGTATGCAGCGAGGCCACACCTTGTATTCAATAGTGAACGTTGAATAGCTACTTAGAAATGCTAGTTTATTTTACTGAAAACAAGCCTATCTATCTTCAATAAGATAATGTAGAAATATATATCTAATATGTATAATATAATATATAGAATAGAATAGAATAGAAAACTCTTTATTGTACACCAGAAACAAAATTAAACACAGTACAGAAAAATTACAATATATATATATATATATTTCTACATTATCTTATTGATTATGAATTTCCGCAAAATAACGCCTGATTCTATTAATTACCTATCTATCTTAGTAATAAAATCTTCCACATATATTATAGTACTTTGCTGACCTTTTAATAATAACAACTGATCAGACACTGTTTTTTTTTATTATAAGAATTATTTCGGAGGTAGGTATGTTATCCACCAATCTGGACCTTTTTTTATTATTTGACTGAGACACAAGTCGTTCACCTGATGGTAAGCGCTACGGCTGCCCATAACAGTTAGAGTGCCACCCATAACTTAGGCGGCAGTGCACTGCGCTCGTCACCCTGATACATTGTTTCTAAAGTCTCATATGCCCAGTAACTTGGCTGGAAACAATGCTCTTCAAACCGGAACACAGCAATGTTTGCACACTACTACTAATTAAGTTCGATTAAGTAGAAAAAAAAACCGGAAAGATAGCTGGGACTCATAATAGAAGTAAAAATTCAACAAAAAATTTTTAGAAAAAATTTGTTAAATAAAATAATCAAGATTAAATTTTCATACCAAATATTTAAAAAAATATACGAAACGTAACTTTCTTTCTTTCCATCTTCACTTACTTATATATCCCTCTCAACTTCCGTTCGCCTCGCCCGATCACATTTTTCGTAACGCATGCACCAGCTTACTCCCCAAGTCAAGCTTGCGTAAAGAAGTTTTACTTCAAAAAGCAGAAAGGATTAAGTAATTCCCAATAACAGTAGGGATTTCATCGTCTTTGACTCAATGTAGTGTACCTAAGCGTTAAGAAGCTATTATTAGGTACTTTAATGCCATATTTTTATTTTTCTTTCTCACATTAAAACCATATAGACATCAATTAAAGAGACATCACTATTTTAAACATATTATTAAGTGCCTCGCTATAAAATATTTGGGAATGTATCCAAGTGTCGTCGTATTTTTTGTTTGTCGCCTAACTTTCCACGGTGCATGTTTAGGCCATAAGTCATTCTTGTTTGACTTTTAAAGCCATAGTTGAAATGGACATACTCGTTCAAAAAATACTAACAATGGTTGTTATGGCTGTAAAATATGCTGTTAATGATACTATATTTTGTGACTTTATGTGTTTTCGGTCAAAAGTCACAACTGAATATCCGACGCTCTCTGTGGTGCGGTCGAGGGTACGGTACACGTTGACATGGTTGATTCAATTCCCGCCGTGGGAGAAATATTTGGGTAGAAAGAGGTTCCTTGACTGGGTTGGTATGAGGAGACTTAGACTCTTCGTAGTCTTTGACTATATGTAACTATATATGTGCCAAAATTACAGAAGTCTGAAGATAAAAATAAGTTCTTCTTTTTTTAAGCAATGCGCTACATATTTCTCAACATCTTTGCATTTTTAACCCATGACGCAAAAACGACGGTGTTATAAATTTGACGTGTCTGTGTGTGCGTGTATGTATGTGGCATCGTAGCTCCCGAACGGATGAACCGTTTTTGATAATGTTTTTTTTTCTAACATAAGTTGATGTTGGATCATAGCTTCAACCTGGAACAACATCACTCTAGAATTACCTAGCTACTTACGTACTGCTGAGTATAAATACTACTTATGTTTCCTCTACTCCAACCCTTTATTATTCTTTTCTCCTCTTGTAACAAACATTAACAGAAAACTTTTCTCAATTCCAGCTTCATCATGGGGCCAGTCGCCACCCGAGGAGTCTGAGAAGGCCAAGCTGGTGCGCCAGCCGAAACGGGACGAGGCCGGGAAACCTCACATCAAGCGGCCAATGAATGCTTTCATGGTCTGGGCCAAGGACGAACGCAGGAAGATTCTCAAGGCGTGCCCAGACATGCACAATTCCAACATATCCAAGATATTAGGGGCCAGGTGGAAGGCAATGTCTAATAACGAGAAGCAGCCCTATTATGAGGAGCAGTCGAGGCTTTCTAAGCTCCATATGGAGAAGCATCCGGATTACAGGTGAGCTTCATTTGTTTTTTAGAACTTTATTAGGTACATACATACTTAGAGCTTATTAGATAAGTTGGTATTTAGGTACTTTACATCATGCTTATCTCGGTACATATTTTGTTTTGGTTCATTCATTGTTATGTCCGTTTGTTAGGTCTATATTACCATGAGAGCGATATTCTATTGTGTTGTGAACTGAATACACCTTGCTGATTTTTTCTATACTTATTTAGTTTATCAGTTGTTCATTTACACTATAAATACCGATCGACCGTATACCAAACTTTGGAGCATATTGTATATCCAAATCAAAAGTTTACAATTTGAACTGAAACCATACTATTTCTATCATTTCCAGATACCGGCCAAGACCGAAGAGGACTTGCATAGTTGACGGCAAAAAGATGCGGATATCTGAATACAAGAACCTGATGCGCTCACGGCGCCAGGAGATGCGGCAGCTGTGGTGCCGCGACGGGGGGAGCGAGCTGGGCTTCTTGCCGGGTCTCTCATCACCAGGGCCCAGCAACTCCTCCCCTCCTCCGAACGGGAGCAGCTATCCTCAAATGGGAGCGTTTTCACCTCCACTATCTCCCAGAGAGGATGATTGAAATACGGCGCGCGGCTGGCCTTACCCGCACGCCGCGCAACTTTCACTGCCCCCCACGCATCTCCATCCCTGGTAATGACGTACGGCCTTGGAAGATATCAAACAATTTGTGAAACCCTGTGCTAGTGTATGATGTGGAATTGACTGCAGAATATGGGAAAGACTACTTGACTGCAAAAGGTTCAGTTAAAAGCCGTTTTATTACTACTGACTATTCGATTGTTACTCCTCAAGAAAGTGAGGGGAGACCCGTGCTCAGCAGTGGGACGATATGGATTGTTGGTCTGCCGTAAAAAGCTTTTTATCGAATGTATCACTGTACTAGCTTTTTATCCATCGAAACTTTTGCAGTCTATTTCAGGAGCAGCTTTACATTTAGTACCTATATTACGAGTTCTTGATAGAAGACACTGTCTCTATTGACTTCAGACAGTACCTATCGGACAATCTAGATTTTAATCCTGTCACTAGACTCATATAATTGAGTAAGCTCCCAATAAAAATGTTAGCTAAATAGCGCTATCGGCGAGATTGGACATTGTACCCAAATTATTTGGTCCTTGGAGCTACAGTTCCAGTGACTCACGCGGATTGGATCATTGCTTCCAAGTTTTACAGCGTTAACAATTTTGAAATCACATGTAACGTATGATATGACTGAAAGATACTGATTCTTATGGGGACTCTTGAAATTCACACGTTTAATAATTAAACTTATAATATAACACTGTTGAGAAAATAAACTGTTGTGGAGTGTAGTGTCGGTATTGTAGTTTAAAAAGTTGTGAAAAGTGTTAAAGCATGTAAACCCTGTAGTTTTTAAGATGTAGAAAATGGAATCTCTTCTCGTAAACGTTGAGATTGAGAGAATCTCAAATTGAACTTACTTTTTATACGTAGGTTTGTATGCCAGTGTTTCGTATTGGATCTCTCGTTTAATATAAACCTAATTACTTATGAGGTTATTCCATTAGTGGATTAAGATAATTTGTCTTAACGCCCACATGTTTCATCTTTTTCTTTATAGGTAGGTACATTCGTAAAAACCTTGTAGGTTTATTAAACTTATAAGACGTACTAGACGTGTAATATTGGGCTGTAGTAACGCAGTATAAGTTAAATAGGCCGTTGAATTTGTACTGGTGTGGTACTTTTTTTTATTCAAAAGTGAAAATTTTACATGAATTGTAAAACAAATTTTCTATAGCTTGACTTTCGTACTCGAATTGAACAGAAATAATTAAATTACAAAAAAAAAATGTGGGTGAAAATATCAATAAAATAATACTCTAACTTTTTTGTATCGATGTTTCGATAGCAATGTTTGTACAGAATTGTATCGCTTTATATTTAACTGACAAGTAGGTAATTAGATGAAAATGTATATAGTTTGTACATCGATATCAAACTAGGGATGTAGTTGGGTTTTCTCTTTGTAAATAACTACAATTCCCGCTGTAGATAGATTTAACTTCACTATGATTTGGCTAATTTTAGAAGGTAATTTATGCTAAGGTTGATATTAGATTTTTAGTATTAATCGTTCTAGTTTGGGGTATATTTCGTAAACTTTTCTGTGGCCATGTATATTATCTTAAATAGTATATTTTTTAGAAATAAGCAAATAAAATGTATCAAACCAAAAATTTGAAGCGAAATGCTTGAAAATTAGGGTGTTTTGAACACAGACTGTTTTGATGGAAACTTAGGGTGAAAATCAAAGCAGTTTCTTTACGAATACTCATAGACTTAGTGGAGATACATAATAATGCGAGAAATAGTTTATTTGACACTATTATAATAGCACAAAAACATGAGATTAAACGACTTTTTGTAAATTTAATTTAACAAAATTCATGTTTAATTAGGTATCATCATTTCCTAAGTGATGGGCACTTTTAGAAAATGTTATAGGCATTATTAAAAATTTAAATACTCTTAGTAAATTATCATTATTTGATCGGATATGGTCAATTTTAATATTGTCAATTGATATGTAAATATTGTCACCGGTATTTAGCCGCCAGTTAAATTATAATCCAACTTTAAAAAATAAATAGTATATCATGTGGAATATCTAAAATGAAAAATAATAATAAAAATCTAAGTAGAACTATTTCATAAAAACTTTGACTACTTATAACACTTCTAGCGGGCTTATTATTTTCATAATAAATGTAATATTGCATGCAAGTAATGAAAGTGTCAACGTAATTAATACACTTAACACAACTATAAAATTACATATAAGTACGTATTCATTATGTTCGGTCTTCCCGCAATATTTATAGTAGAACCTACTTGCATGCAGGAATATTTTGAAAGTGTCCTGCGAGACGTGGTAACTCCCCCTTTTATACAAACGTGTTCATTCGAAAACCACACGTCAGATCGAAAACAAACCGCGTAGCTTGAAGTTGTTTCTTTAGTCACTAAAAAGTTATAAGCTATTTTAAGTTTAATTAAAGTATTGAAATTTAAATATGACTCTAAATTTAAACATCAATTGTGATCTCCGGTATAGTAAACACCAAGTTTGATTTTGGTCTGCATCGTTGTTTTGGAATTCGACCGTAAAGCTACGTTTGTATAGAAGGACCCTTTTAGCACTATAAAGTACATGTGTCCTTATTAAGCAATCGATGTTATATTCCAGTGATTCTTATTGTAAAAATTAACGTAGTGTCCTTGAGATTGTAATAGAAATAATGTTATAAGTACTATCGCTTTATCAAATCGTGCAATTTTAATAAGTAGATGGTAGAAACTAGACCTTGCATAATTAAAATATACAAATACTCGAATAATAAAATGTATAAACTACTTAACTGTTTCAACTGAAAAAAAAACTTGTTCTTACATCGTTGTCATTTTTATTTTGTTATTTATTTTTCTAATTATAAAAATCGTTTTTCCTGTCTTTAAGTTGTCACTTTATGCCAGTAAAATATTGACGGTAGATATTAATGTAAGCATATTTCTATGTGTAGTTACATAAATGTTTTAAGCTATGAACTTAGAGTGTATTATTATTAGTAAATGTTTAAGGGTTTAGTTGTTAAATTATTTATTTTTATGTTGAATCAGTGTAAATAAACGAATATTTCGGTAAGCGTTAGATTGTGGTTATTTGATTATTGAAACTTAACTCTGTGTCTGTAATGTGTTAGGATCTCTAATGATAATACCTGATTTTTATTAATTGAAACATGTTTCAAGTTTTTATCCACGCCTCTTGCCATAAATAAATATGTAAATGCCATAATTGTTTTTCTATCTAAAATAGATGTGTACAGTCGTTTTAAACTTTTTTTTTTTATAAAACTAATTATATTTTTGTTTTTCTTGTTTTTCATCTGTTTGGATTTAAAACATTGTGATTATTTGAGTATGTACTTAAATTGAAAATTGTTATTTTTCTTGCACTCTTCTGTAAGTTTTTCTGTATTTTTTAAATTCAATACCTACGTAGGTACTTAACTTATTTACTTAGCATTCGACAATTCAAATGTATAAGTAGGTAGAATTTAGGTTTAAATACCTAGTATAAACCAGGACACATTATTTAAAAATTGTGCCAAAACCCAAAATATATTAAAAATAAACCTTGAAAATATTTTGTTTTATTTTACTTTACTTTTTTAATATCCCGAACAGTTTACCCTAATCTTTTACTTTTTACTTATATTAAACATATACAGGAGTCTAGAATATGTGATTTTACATTAAGTTTAAATAAAAAAAACATATAATTAGTAAGTATACATTTATTATTATTACGAACATGCATAATTTGGAATTTCATAATACACATTAATATCAGAATAAATTCATTGCTAATGAATGATATGGCTAAAATATTTTTTTACAAAAATATTACATTTATTTATTTACACTTATTAATAAAAATGTCATTATAAAGACAATGAGTAAGTACGCACATTAAGTTTTTGGTATTAGGTTAGTTCTAAAAATTGGTACACTTTAAGCCCGATACAAAGTAGAGCATTTTTCACCACGGTTCGTCTTTAACGTTCATTAATTATTATTTGAACCAAAAATGGAAAATTGAAAATATTTTAATTTATCAATAATCATATTGTATTCATATAGGACGAAAAATTAAAGCATCAAAATTATTAGTCCACAATTTTTTTAAATAATGACTAAAAAGTTGGATACCGTCAAATTAGAAACTCTTTCGTCTTATAGTCTGGGCTCTTATTCGTTTTGATCACCTAGATTCGTAACGCGGTCAAGTTATGTTAAGTTCTTGTAATCCCCTAATGTCAAATTTCATAACTGACTAGGCGCGCTACACGCTCGTTTCGTACTGTCAGAACAACGTGCATGAAGCTGTACCCTTTCTTAATTCCACGTCGTGGTGCGTTTACGAAACGCGAAGACGTGACACGAACACGCAACGCGGGACGCGAAGTTTATAGCGTATTATGTCATCAGGTGACGCGTTTTGTGCAAGGAATCTCATGTGGCGAATAAAGGCCCAGTTAAAGATGCGTTAAATCTTCACGTTATTTCAAAGATGTGATATATATGCGATCATACGTAACCGTGGCTTGCGCTACAATGAATTTTAGCTCTTTTTATAATGAGATTAAATATAGAAATATCATAAATTAGATTGAGTACACTCTTTACACATAGAATATAATATTATATTGTACTTAAATAAATGTTTTTACAATTTACAAGCATTTTAAAGCGATCTCCGATTCTGTAGTCTAGATTAGTTCCATTTCTAGTCACTAGTGGCGCTAGTATAAGCTGTCATACAGTTTTACAAATCAATTATTAGTTGAGAGATGAAGAAACCCCCAAAACTAGTCTATTCCGTTACCAATACATATTATCTATGAATAGGAGTTCAGCATAAGTATTCTAATTCATTCGCTAAATTTTACACACGGATTCGGATTTATACTGTTTTCGGTTTGTTTTTAGTTTTTGAAGTTAACTGAATAAATGGTAATGGAATTTGCGACAACCGTAGTTGATTATACATTATTATGGAGATGAACATAAAAATCGGATTAATTTGACATTTTGTCCATACTGAAAACGTCAAACGTTAATTTGTGTTATTTAACACGTTCACTGCTGAAAACACAACCGTCGTGTTTTTCATAACTTGCCACGAGTACGGCAAAACACAACTGTTGTGTTTGCTGTATGGGAAAACACTATGGCGCGTGCAGAGCCGCACCCGTGGCTAGACAAGAAAACCGGCTCAGCAGTCAAAGTGTTAATACAGTTGCTGGTCTAGCTCCTAAATCCAAACATTGTGTGGGATTTATATTTTAGGTTCCGAAATCGAATGAAAAGTTTTACGTATGATTTAGAATAGGTGGCGCCTTAACAACTTTCAATGTGCTTCAATATTTTTGGATGTGGCACTTCTCTCAGACGCATACTAATGTTTAACGTTTCAACCCGTACTACTTATTTAGTATAACTTACTAGTATATGAAGTACTTTAACACGTTCACTGCTGCAAACACAACTGTTGTGTTTTTTTTTAACTTGCCGCGAGTACGGGAAAACACAACGGTGTGTGCAGATCCGTAACCGTGGCTAGACAAGAAAACCGGCTCAGCAGTCAAAGTGATAAAAAGCAAGATCCTAGTTTTCCCAGACGAGTGACAATCATAGTCCGTGATAACTGTACGCTACTTTAAAGAATGCAGACGTTGAACAGTTGAAAGGCTTAAATCTAGATTCATAATCACTAAATAAAGATCTGTCTTTACAATTTTTTCCCTATTGACGTCACAGATCGTAGGCCCTCTAGCGGCAACAAATTAAAGCTGCGTGAGAATAACTAAAAAGTCCCGTTAGGATTATTTACATACAATCAGCTATATTTTCATTATTTAATTTAATAATATTAAGACTATTTTAATATATTATTCGAGTTTGTACATAAATAGCTTTATTCACAGTCAGGCATTGTTCACACCAAACGCGTTCAAAACCGAAAGCAAAGATTTTATTTAACCAGTCGCATTCACATCTATTATAATTATCTGTGCTCGTACAATGCTCATAATATACATTCACAATCCGCATATTTGGTCTGAATAACGCCTTATAATTTATAATTAGTGTTGCATTCAATAATTAAATTATATAAAATCATATCCATTGTACAACAGGCAAAGCAAAATCTATTTAAAATAGTAATACTCCTCAGTAGATACAATAATATAGTTAAAGACTACATCGCCAATTTCCGTCAAGAACGTGTCAAGTTTAAGATGTTGAGGAGCAGCAGCGTAGCTACCGCTGGCTTTATCAGCCGTATCAATGATAGGGGGCCCCCGAGCTACAGGGGCCCCTAACGTATGTAAGTAATAATTAGTAGTGTTATCTACAATGTAATTTAATCTAGTGCTTCCCGGGAAAAAAATATATTATAAAAAAACTGTCATACGTGCCTATAGTTTTAATTTCAGAATGACAAAAATCAAAAAAGCAATCTTTTATTCCCAGGTAAGCATTTTTGTTTCTTTTGTGACAAATCTTTACCCTTCATTTGTCGTCGTCGTCGTCTTCCCCCCCCCCCTCCTAACTCATTTTGACCAAGGCACGCTACGCCACTGTTGACATTAACACGTTCTTGTAGGAAAGGAGCGTTATAAGTATGCAACATGCATCCGAGCTAGGAGGCTGTTCAAGATAAAATTAAAACTAAGATAAACTAAGTGTCTGCTATAGTAAGTCACTTTACAGTACACATTTTAGTTTTAATAACATGCAATTTTAATTTTAATGCGTTGTATCCAGCTTGAATGGATGTTGCATCGAGTGTTTACACTGTGGTATGCCTCATTATTAATTAGACTAAATTGCCTACTTATCACTAAACTGTCGATTTTTGGAAGGGTCATAATATACGAAAAGTTAATATCAATGATACTGAGCCCCAGTGGTGGATTAACTTCAACTTCTTTCGCTTTCTTTCTTTCTACTCTTTACTTTTCTGGACAGTGAGCTGAGACCCGTGCACAGCAGTGGGCGGATATGGGTTGATGTGATGAGATTGGATTGAGCATATGAAGAGTGATCTCTTGACATGGATTAGGAAGCTAGGGCAGTGAACGGATCATATCTGCCATAGAGTCCATTACCATTGTAGTGGAGTTCTAGAGTGGAGACAGCGACTCTGTAAAGGCAGTGTGCTGCACCATTTATCTACGAGTGACAATATTATGCACAAGAACTCATCATCCATCCATTTATCATACGGAAAAGGGCAGATGATCAGTCCCTGTGACTTAAATTGGGAGGTACATGTTGAGCAGTGGATTAATACAACCGTGACCTATTGTAATTGATAACTCTTCATACTGAAGAAACTAAACTTTACCTTTAACACCCTTAAAATACAATAATGGTTAATTTATCATTAACAAGATCTATGTGGCAATCCAGAGTGGCCGAGACTGCCACAGATGGCGACAGATCGTGCAGGAAAAAGTTGTTCAGGTACATCACAATGCTCAGCAGTGAGCAAACGAATAAAAAGGAGGGGGAAGGTTTCATTAACCATTATTTTACCATGTCATACCATTAACATTTGATATGATCAGCGTTCCAAAAACCAACAGCTAGTGTTCCTACATCAAAAGCCACTGTACATGTTTGAGCACTGAAGCACATAATTTAAATATCACTAAACACGGCAAGAAAAAAATCACTTAACAGGCAAACAAGACGGACACAATTTAACTTTGTTCAGGTCCAAACAAGCTCCGTGGAAAATGTGGCCACACTTAAAGACCCACAGTCCGCCATCTTTGATTAGCACTTCATTTTCTAATGGCAACCCACAGAGAGTGCAGTCTGTCATACCGTTATTCATTATAAATATGTTATCAACTATTTCTTTGAGGCTTGAATAGGCAAAACTGCTGTTGGCAGGCTCAGTTTCTTCGAGAAGTTCATGATTAACATCTACGTCAGTATCTTTGATCGATAACTTTTTTAAAGGTGTCAAGCCCCAATGATGAGAGTTAGCGGCAACTGTTAACGGTAAAGCTGTATTCTTCAATTGTCCATTAGAGCAACTCCGAAGCAGTTTGCATATCTGAAATAATTTAAACTGGTTTAAAATATGTGGAATGCCGCTATAGAAAGAATGGCGAATATATGAATATATTAATATTAATTAAATAGCCAAGTCAATATCACAATATGGATCAATATTATAATGATAGGATAACTTGTTTGGCGATATGTATTTTCAATTGATTTTCTATGCATACTAGAAATAGTTTTCCAAATTTACATTACAATTAACTTGATTGAGCGGAATTGAATGAAACTTGGTATTATTTCTTAGAGATAGTTAATTTAGGTCTTGAAATAACCCATAGAGACTTTTCAAGATTTTTCAATATAGAGACTTTTCGTAATTTTCCGATTCAGGTGTAGCCCCAGCTTGCTACCATTCATTCAAAGTAAGTAGGTAGGTTCATGCAAGGTATTTATAATACTAAAAACAACATCTCCGTTCTTTTGCATTAGCTTTTGCTTGAGATAATTCCAATAAGAAAGGAAATGCGGTATAAGTACCTCCTCTCTCGCCTCTTCAAAGTCATAGGAACTATACAAAGTGTCAGTCAACTGACTGGTCACTGTCCCATCATATTTTTCAAACATAGTAACAACCAGGCTACTGTGGTAGAACTTAACAGTGATTGCACCTGCGTCGATCAACGAGGCATGCTTCTCCAAAACCTTCAATGCATTCCTGCCACCAATTGACTTGATCATTAACGCTCCTAAGTCATCCCAACTAAGCATATCTTTAACACATATATTCTCAAACTTCTTCGAACAATTTAAGCATATATTTGCGTACAATGTGGCATATAATTGCACTGCTCTGTTCCAAATCTCCAAAGTAAACTGCGGCAGGAAAGTATGCAGTAAAGTCTCGTCTAACATTTGCAGTAAAATCTTCAAAATATTTATCAAATCCTCGTTTCGTCTCAAATACAATATTTTTCTCCACAAATACGGCATTCTTTTACAAATATCGTAGCACTGATCCCTTGTTTGACTGAGCCATTGCAGTTCTATAAATTCGTCGATTAGATCTGAAAACACTGGGGTCTGATATGTTTTCGCGTACGGTAGAGGAAATCCACATTCGCACCCAATATTCGACAGTTTCTGCATTTTCATATTTACAGATATACAAGAATCAACAAAATACTTGTAAAGATCTTCGTCTTTTATAATGTCACGTAGATAATCTTCTCGCTTCGATGTTGAGATAAGATAGCTGAGAAATATATCATTTGGTATGAATTTAGATTCTTCTATAGCTCCAATCTTTATGCAATATTCTTCTAATTTTAACATTAGATTGTAGATCTGTTTAATATCACAGGCACTGCTATCGATAATAGAAATTAAATTCGATTTTTCAATATCCTTACTAACTAGACTAAGTCTAAAATAGTGGTACAAAGATTTGCTGACTTTATCGTTTACTTCGACAATACTGTCTATTTCAATGGCTTTCTGACTAGATTCTTTGAAAATTATATTGTTCTCTACTACTATAGGGTCATGTTCAATGGTGAGTTTTTCTTCCGAAGATATAATTTTTGGAACTTCCCTCCTGATTTCTTTCTGAATTATGTTGTCCTGGGCCAGTGGTTTTTCACCCAAATGCTTCATTTTGTCTTCAAAATCGTCCCATTTCTCTTTCAAGATCTTTTTGCTAGAATTTAATTTCCCAGATACGGTTAGGCTGAGTTCTTTGAGCGTTTGGATAGTGTCAGGTGGCATTGATGAGAATTGGTATTCATCATTTTGTGGTGACAAGTCCTCTTCATCCTCCAAAGATGACTTTGCATGATACGTATTGTCTACCACATGGATTCCAGACTTCGTGTGAGTAACATTTGATTTCAGACTTTCAAAATGTTCCAATACATTCATTATTTTATCCAATGCCTCTTTGTCAATTTTGTCACGCAATCCAACCATTATGTACAATTTAGGAGACACTTTATTCAACATCAAGTAATCACTGTAAGAAGCACACATTTCAGCGCACAGTGAATATTTTCCTTCAAGATAACACTTCAATAAAAACTTTTCTAATTTCATAAATCGTAGATGTATTAGAGAGCCGTTGCTCAGCCACACATACAGCATGTTGTGGTATACCTTGCAGTCAATTATGTCTTTATACTCATACCAGACAGTATCATCAACATTTTCAATATTTAAAAAGTATAACGCATCTTTTCTGAAACTGAATATGGCACCGTACAATGAAAATAATTTTGTAAAATTAATAGACTTTCCATCATCATCATTTGAAGAGATTTCTATTCTGAAATTCTCTTTTTCATATGATTCAACTGTTACAGGTTTCAGAGGATGTCGAGCCAAGATTTGTTTGAACTGGTGTGTTCTCTTTACAGTTCCATCCACAGTAGATTCCCACAGTCTTGAAGAGGGTCTTGCACAGAAAATAAATGTGTTTTCCAACTCCTTTCCCACGGCGAATTTTAGCTCTTCATTAACCATACTGAATTTTTTTACTTCAGAGAAGTCATGCTCAACTTTTTTTACAGTGACTTCGTGGATTTTTTCTTTGTTCACGAAACAAGCACCAAATTCACCATCTCTGGGTTTTTGTCCGATTTGTCGGTATTGTTCTTGAGTGGTATCACATATGTAACATCGAGTGAGGGTTGAAACCAGCAACATGCATGACCTTAGGTCAATTTGGCATATCCTTGAATCTAAACTCATTATTACTTGAGAAGAGCTTTGAAAGGTTTTGGCCTGAAACATAAAACAGTAAAGTTTAATAATTGTGAGATCTTATTGCATTAAAACCATTAAAAAATAAATAATTGAAACAACTAAATTATGTCAACTGATAAACTTAAAGGTTTACAACCATCAATTCATCATCATCATCAACCCATATCGGCCCACTGCATACATGGGTCTCCCCTCACTTTTGTTATGAGAACCAGCCTATAATCTACCGCAGTCTGAATTAGTGGATCAGAACACATCCCTCTTATAAACTTTTCAGGCATTGTAGTCAAATGCTAGTCGGTCATTAAAAAAAAATACTTACAATGAAGTTCTGCATTTGCAATACAGATATCTTTCCAACGTCATCTCCGGAGAACAGCATATCGCTGTCACTCCATGCCATGGCTGTTACCTCATTGCCGTGGTGGTCTCTTGAGGTGATTGTTGAATGTCCACCTCTCAACGATTGGTCACATTCCGTAACTGTGATAGTGCTTTTGCCATTGGCAAAGCCGATGTGTTTCTCGTTGATTGATATTGAAAGACGGGTGATGGCGCCATCCTGAAAAATTTAAATATATGATTGTTATTACTATCTACAAGACCCTTGCAGTGGCCTAATCCTACTTACGAAAGTATGTGAGATAATGACGATGATGACTATTAAAAAATTCAGCTAGGTACCTTAAAAATCTTACTCTAAACTAGCAACGCACTGCGGTTTCACCCACATTAACTTATATTGTTCAAATCATCAGGTTACCTTTCTCGGGGCTGGCCATGGTTACGCCAACAATCTGTAGGCTGGGTGACAATTTCTGTCCTATGGTTTTTTCGGTAGTTTCATTTTTATTTCTTTGGTTTTTTCCTTGCTAGTAATGTACCTATTGGGTGATCTGTGGTTTATATAGTAAATAAAAAACCCACCTTATTAGGAATTAGCTGGACAAATTCACAGGGACTGCGGTTGAAGACATAGATGCCTCCACTGGTTGCACCAAATGCTATTAAAGTTTTGGAGACATCAAAGCATGTGTACTGAAAAAAAAACAATTCATATTAATAATTGGCCCTGTCAATATTAAGAAGCCACACATGATTTTATGATATAATGTTAACCTTATAAACCTTTCATTACATTGTTTAACAAATCGAGCCATATTTAGCATGTTAAAATATAGTGTGTAACTATGCACTCGCTATAATTGATTTATAGCATTAACACATTCAGTGCTGAAAACACAACTGTTTTATTTTTTATAACATGCCGCGAGTAAGGGAAAACATAACTGTTGTGTTTGTTGTATGGGAAAACACTATGGAGTGTGCAGAGCTGCACCCGTGGCTAGACATGAAAATCGGCTCAACAGTCAGTGTTACTGACATTTTAAACTAGTATGATGCAAACAGAAGTGAAAACAATGATAATGCTCTCATATAAACTTACAACTTTTCATATTTGTTTAGCTTTTAGGAGTTACATAAATAAAGGTAAGGTGAGGTAAGATTGATAGTTACCACAAACCTAACCACTACATGTTTACAGTAATATACACAGAGAAACAGTTACCAAATAGTCAGTAACAAGGAAACAAAGAATTCAAACCCTTGAAAGCTAGTTATAGGGCACAAATTAAAATAATGAATGGTGAGCAAATAAATTAAGTGAGTACATGAGATCTATGAAATATAATCAATGCAAACTGAATCAGAAATTATGTTAGTACCTACTGGTGCTATTTATAGCAGCATAATCAAAAACCATGGATAGGGTATACCATGAGTCAAATATTCGTGCTATGAAACTCATAAGTACCTACCGAACACTGTACAGCAAGTAAACTGATAGTTAGATAGGTACCTATATATCTTGAGCTGTGTACACATATTTTCGTAAGCAAACACAACACACTACATAATCGAACACAATGGAATTTTGAACCTACGCCAAATTATGCGACGAAGATACCAACTAACCTTTATCCGTTGAACATTTTTTATTGGATAAGTGATGGCTTCCGTGATATCTGGGAGTTCTTGCAAAATGTACGGAGGCGGTTTTGAGCTAGCCATTGTTCAAGTGCTCATTTTTTAATTTATAAATCGTGAAAATGTGAAGTGAGCCTCGAAGCCCTCGAAGCTGGTTCTATGAGCAAGGAAAAGTTATTTTCGTAAACGAGAGTGACAGTGACAGCCAGTGCCACTGATAAGCACATTGTGAATTTTACTGTAAGTAGTTAAATGACAGTGACATACGCTTTTGTATTTTTTTTTTGGCCCTACCCATTTTGTACATCTGTGGTTTTGGCACCCCATACTGATTCCATGAGCGTAGCAAAAATATTCTAAAATTCTAAGCCTTTGAGTTCAATGTATTTTAAAATGTTAATTATATTGAAGTACTTCGTTATTTAAGTAGAAAATATGGAGTCCCAGTCACACACTTTTCGGTTAAGAAAAACATGAGGAAACCCACATACCTACCCAAAAATTTTTTCGGAGGCAGGTATTTATCCACCAATACGGAACACGCCCCGCGCCCCGTGGTAGACCTGCTTTTTTTTCCATTTCACTGAGTGACGAGACTAGCAAGTCGTTCACCTGATTGTAAGAGCTACGCCTGCCCATGACAGTCACAGCACCACCCAGAACCCTGCATTGTGTAATCCTGCGCTCGTCAATCTGTGACATCGGCTCTAAAGTCTCATATATGCCTAGTAATTTCGCTGGAAGCAATGCCCTTCAACCCTGAACACAGTAATGTTTGCACACTACTACTGCTTGGTGGAGGAATTTCTGTCTATAATTATATTATAGCCTGAATATTCTGCTTCTCACGAAAGTGAGAGGAGACCCATGCTCAGCAGTGGGCCGTTATGGATTGAGGATGATGAGCAACTTCAAGGAGACTACCTAAAAATCTATGGAGTGTCTATTCACCTAACAAGATTCGTATATATTAAAAAATCGATAAATTATTATATTTTTTGTTTATTCAGAAAAAAAATATAAAGTAAAATGTTACTTAAACGTCTTTAGCCGCTAAGTGTTTTTATCGCAGTATTTAAAGCATGCGGCGCGCTTCTTATAAAACAACAGCCAAGCTGCGGCGAAAATGTCCACTGGGGGTGATATTTTTTTTTGCATGTGGCGAAAAAAAGCGCACGGTATGGCCACAGCCTAACTAATTATTTATTTGGCACTGCATATGCTGGAGGTAGATATTGTATTTAACACAATGACTGCTGAACCGGTTTTTACATTTAGGCACCAGTACGGACGGTGTTTTCCAGCAATGGCGTGCCGTCTATGTGAGCCGCACTGTAGTAGCGCCGCGTTAAACACACGTCTGTTTCGCCACAGAACCGATACGTAATCTGCGCTGACACAACAGGTGCGTTTTTCCGCACCCGCGTAAAGATATAAAACACACAACATGTGTGTTTTCAGCAGTGAAGATGTTAAGTTGATGTATTCTTATATCAGCAAAAGAAACAAGTATCAATAACTCTGTTTCTATCGCTACTCTAGTCAAGTGATTGAGATGGCATATTATTCACAGTTAAAATTCTTCCACACACATTATCACACAGATCTGTCACCTCTGTTAATTTCTTCAACAATCCTTTACGAATAACATTATTAATGATAGACTCTGCGTATATTGCTTGCGTTGGGTCCATTCTACTCAATTTCTTAGTTATATTCATGCCTGTGAGTTCAAATTCAGATAGCTCCTTGAGTTTTGAAGGGTCTTGGCCGTTTCGAGTGGAGTCAATGTCAAGGAATTCTGGTTGATGGTAGTCTTCACTGGTTCTTTTCCGTCTCTTTGGCGGTGGTGATGGAGATTGGGGGGAGCCAGCACTGCAGTCAGACTGAAAGAATATGGGTGGTTCATGTGAAACACGTTACTAGGCGTGACATTATGTTAGTGGCTCAAGAAACAAGCTCGGAATATAATAATATGTTATTATGCTACCTGAAACTTTGCAATCGGGCTGGGGTGTTGCATTAGTTATATTTTATTTTATTTTTAGAGCATCTTAAATATATCATGGATACAGTTATAGGTACACAATAGAACACAAAGCCTTAAACAGTTTTCAATTTAAAAAAATAAAGTTAGTGGTAAAATGGAGTGGATAAATAAATACAATACAATAGAATGAAAATACTTTATTGTACACCAGTTCAGAAATACACAAGGTACAAGAATAGAACTTATTGGAATAAATATAGTACAATGGGTGGACTTATCGCTAAAAGTGATCTCTTTCAGTCAAACTTTGGATGGAGAGAAGCAATGGAGCATCAGAGGTTCCTTAGTACTTCCTTGGCTATCTTATATTATTATTTACCATAATTATATTCACCTGGCATGTAGTTAAATACATGACGAGCGCAACGCAATGCACTGCCATGCAAGATTTTCCTATACAATGTTCAAGGAGCACCATTCTCACAATTTATGCTTTTACATTTAAGTTGCAAAAGGCTGGATGTTAACACTTTGACTGCTGAGCCGATCTAATTGTCTAGCCACGGTTACAGATCTGCACACACCATTGTTTTCCAGTACCTCTAACACAACAGTTGTTTTCCCGTACTCACAGCAAGTTATAAAAAAACAACAGTTGTGTTTTCAGCAGTGAACATGCTAAGAAAGTAGCTAAGAATGAATAACTTTTTTAAGCTTAGAGATTTATTGGTATTGTGTGGTCATGTGGTATATACAGTTGGTATATGCACTGAACATAAGCATTGGTTAAAAATAATAAGTAGCTAGGTACCTTAATAGCTAATGTGAAATATTCAGATGTGCTAGGTATATTCGAAGTATCCTCGGGTTTTCTTTTTGTTGGCTTCCGGGTGGAAGGATCTTCCATTAATACTTTTGTTACTTCCGTTGAGTCAGTGCTTCTATCAAGAGTAATATTACGCAGTAAAGCTGTAGGTTTAAGTTTTAGCTCAACATTTATTAGCTTATGCTGCAAATAATTTTGCAAATCCTCTCTAGGCTGTAAAAAATTAAACAAGTTTTCAGTTTATTAGAACTATAACAATAGAATCAGTCAATGAAATGCTACTTGAGGTACTTACGTCAAAATGATCTTCGCAACAGTATTGTGTATATTGTTTAAAATATTCCACCTTTGCTTCGTCACACCACTTTTCTCGCAAATCTTCTCTAATGCGCACAATTATTTTGTCTGGAGCGTTCGCAGAATCGTTCTTGCAGGTTGGTATAAAGCACTCTCTGCCCCTACATGCCATGGTGACTATATTTCTATCACGCTTCGCAGTGAAATTACAGCACAAAAATTCGACAAATCACTGTGTAGTGTTGGTGGTGGGTGGTTTCCAGACTTTTAGAGGTTATGTTTTTATTTACCTTGTGGATAACATTTTTATTATTAGTGGGTTTGGGCCGTGCCGTTTGGGTAAATTTTGACATAACGCCGACGCTGATAGCATTACCGGCAAATCAAGATCAATCATATTTATTAAAAAATATCCAAAATTAGCGATTCTAATGCTGCCTATTTCAAAAATATTAAATTAAAATTAATTTATTCATTAAATTTCTGTAAAAATAATGGTCAATTACAATTATTATTAGCGATTGCATGCATGGCTTGGTGCTTACTATCAAATAACTGGCTCGCCTCGTTTAAACCTGTTGCATAATGATAATGGTTCTAACGCTCCAAACCAGTTAAACTCATTTGGCTCGGAAAATGAAATATCATGTGGCGACCTACAGACCTCTGTGGTCAGCATCATGTAAAACCTAAATTAAAATAAGAATAATTTGTCAAACTGAGAGAGGTCGCATGTCAGTGGAAAATAAAAAGACAGAGATTTTCTGGAAGTTAAACTGAAGCGTTGTATCTTTTATTCATGATTCCCAAAATCCTAAAGCATCGGATCAGACACCAAATTGGTGACCCCGACGTGATTGAACACGCAACGCTTCAGTTTTACTTCCAGAAAACCTCTGTCTTTTATTTTCCACTGACATGCGACCTCTCACAGTTTGACAAATTATTCTTATTTTAATTTAGGTTTTACATGATGCTGACCACAGAGGTCTGTAGGTCGCCACAATCACTTAAAGTACCTTAAATACTTACAACATAAATCTTCGAAGGTTTCGTTTCAACCAGAAATTTCTCATCATCAACCTCATTAGTAACCCCTTCCAAGCTCATATAGGTCTCTTCATCACTCTGATTCCCATTATGAACATCATCACTCGCTTCCGCATCTTGATCTTTTGTGAACAACAAATTGTTATAATACCAAAGGTTTGAATGATAAGTCTGTCCAACTCTTTGGCATTGCCTGGTCTTCCTCACCTCCTTACGGAAAGACCCCCGCAGGCTCTGCAGCTTCCTCGTGACAAAGTCTTTGGTTGCATCAGGAAATCCTCTTTTCTTACAAAACTGCACCAGTTCTTTGTACGCTTTTGATTTAATGTACTGGTTCTTATATTCTTCACTTTTCACTTTCCAGAGGCATGGGTAAGATTTGTACATTTCGATGAAATCTCCAATCATTTCTCTACTCCATAGGCGTAAGTCGGCCATTTTCAAATTAGCTTAGTATAAACTTATAATAATTCTTCTGTACGTGTGTTAGTCACCTAACTTCTCCTAAACGGCTGGACTGATTTCCATGAAATTTTATATGTGTTTATGGTTTAGGTTCACAGTTGGACCCAGTAGGTGGAGCTGCAATCAGGTCCAAGTTTTTTTTTTATTTTGAGGCCAGGATAACGTCTGCCAGGCACGCTAGTGATTATTCTTTTTGTGTGTAAAGATTCGCTAATTTTGAATAGATTTGAGGTAACTGTAAATTAAAGTCTACCTGTGATTGCAAAATAAATGTCATAATTTAAGGGATAACTGCTATTTTATACGGTGCCGAATCATAAATTACCGTTTTTAGAAATTATGTCTGTCTGGCTGAAAGTTTGTCTCGCAAAGATTCCGAAGCGGCTCAATGCTTTTTTGGTATGCAACCGGCCTTACAGTCAAAAGATGATGTGAATCAGTCGTGTTTATGTCACTACACTTCATATATTTTTTACTTTCCGTCGCAGATTAATGTTCAAACTCTTCATTAACAATTCTCTATCCATATAATACATCAGAATACACAGTACAGTAAAGTCGAAAATCAGTCTAGAAACGAAACTTAAATCAATAACATAATTATATTTTATCGTGTAAGCAACACAATCAGACAGAAGATTGAACGCGTGACTGGACTGGCGTGCGTATCTGCCGCGTGCATGCGCGTCCCCTGCGCGTTTCACTTGCTCTTTCCCGCGTCAATGTGCACTGGTAGAGGGAAAGAGCACGCGATAAAACGCCGTGATCGGTACGCGAAAGAGCGCACGATAGTAAACCGCAGGGGTATGACAGTAAGTGAAAGAGCGGGATGGTGAACTGAATTTGTAGCATTTGCATTTTGTAGCATACTGTGACGAACTACAAAATACTATATTTTAATTATTTTATTCTGATTAATAATGGCACGGGCCGCGTACATCATAAATCTATGGAATATGGCTAAAATATGGACGGAGTTTTGTCGGGAAGCCGAAAATCTTACGTTGTTGTTTTTGTAAGTAGAGGTACCTACCTATATAATAGGTTTTATTACCTATATAGTTATTTTATTCATTATAAGTAGTAAACTTATATTTTTTTGTTTATTGTAATCTTCGATTGTTGTAATTGGCTGCGGCCGATTCATATTAAAAAAAAAATATCTCCCGAACCATGCAAGACAAAATCGAAATTAAACATAGTTACTTACTCGAACATTTAAGTTAAGATTCCAGTTTTCATTCCTGTAATTTTTATTGAAATCCCTTGTTCTGTGTCGGAGCCTATTCTTATATTTTTTTGTATGTATTTATACCTTCTTGGATTTATTTTTAGTGTGCAATAAAGAGTTTTTTATTCTATTCACAGACAGGCCCATAAATTTTATTATTCGTAGGTTACATAAAATAAAGCTAAGTAAGTTATAACATGAATATTTTCCATGGAATCTTTGAACACACTTAATGAATTTCAGAGCTCATTATTATTATCTCACCAACTAATTCACATGGAAAAAAATAGTCGCTTAGGAACAATCGTTTAATAAAATTTTGATGCACATCATACTTACTATATTATTATTATTAAGTTTTATCTTAGCTAAGTTTATTTTTAATAATATAATTCAAATAAAAATACAAGCTATTCTAAAATAATACCAACTTACCTACCTTAAATAAATTAATAAACCTAGAGCACCAACACCAGCAGTCCCAAGCGTTCCGTGCAACGCCGGATGCCCTAATACCTTCCCTTGTGGGGGGGGGTGGGGGTGGGGTGTTAGGTAAGGTAAGGTAAGGTAATGACTGCGGCCGAACCAAAACCGGATATTGAAATGGCTTTAGCTTTCGTGTTTTTTTTACACGGTCGTCTCTGGTGCCCCCCTACATGGGATACCCTAAGCAATAGCATATAGGCTAATCCAGGACTATCTATGTGTGGAACTTCCTTATTATATAGGCCGCGTCGTGGAGGCTGCCTTCTGCATCCTTCTCCCCTGACCAAGGCTCTCGCATAGAAAGTCATTCCCCAAAACAACTATAGGGAAATGGCCGTTGAGGCAATACTCCGCATGGAGAACTCCGCATGGCATGGTTACTTCTAGAGCCAAGTCGAGTACCCACTGGCTCATCTTGTCATTAGCCTTCACGAGATTCTTGACATGGGTAATTAAATTAGTGATAAGCTTACTTTAATAAGTTTGATACGAATTGTTGTAAACAACTCGAAGCTGGACTCAGTCATTACGAAGATCTTCCTCAAGCCATGAACTATTAGTAATAAGACTGCGATGAAGTCCGCCAGGTTTTTTTTTGTTGAGCGGCATCATCGTGATGCATCGTATAAATGATCTGCCATGTTTAAGAAATGTTCATTAATCTGGAGTCGATAAACCCGCATCGGAAGACAGTATTTCAGTCATATCTGGATTGAAGACTCCTCCAAATCCGAAGGCCCTTTCGAACTCTGTAAGGCTGCAGCAGTAGGTGTACCCTCTGTCCACATCCTGCCATTTAGGGTTGTTCATCCAGTCAGTGTAACCACACACGTCTGGACAAACAATGTATCTGTCCACTTCTGAAGAAGACAGGTCTGGGACGTTGACTTGAATGATGGCAAGCGAAGATTTCGACACAGGATCTTGGACCACCTGAAATTACACATTCGTTAGTTTATTTCGTTTTAAAATCGTAAATCATCATCAACCCATATCGTCCCACTGCTGAGAGCGGATCTCCCCTCACTATTGTGAGGTAGGTTAGGCCATAATACACCACGGGGGCCCGATCCGGATTGGTGCATAACATACCTACCTCTGAAATAATTCTCGGGTAGGGATGTGGGTTTCCTCTCGATGTTTTCCTTCACCGAAAAGCTAGTGATAATTACATTCATATGCATACATACTTACCTACATAAGTACATAATAACTTGATTATAGTTAAAGTATGTGCTCAAACTGAGAACTGAGAAAATATGTCAATACAAAACCTTTTGAAACCTTTATAATACTCTAAAATGACCTCATACTCCAAACTCTTTGTCTTATTTCAAATTTATTATACCTTCATGTAAAAGTGTCAACTCTTATGTGACGGTCGAGCGTAACAGAAAAGTGTGAAGATTGCTATAAAATGTCTCCCATACGTCGATAGCAAAGTTTCACTTCAAAAACTCTGATCGGTAGAAATCTGATTTCTGATGCACTAGCGAATGCATGCAACGAGACTAGTCTATGTCTAGTTAATACTTAACGAAACGCAGTATATTCTTTATTTACCTTCCAAAAAAACAAGGGTACAGGTTGACGGTTGCCTCTTAGATCAGTGAAGAAATTGTTTTTAAAATCGCTGAACCGGCTTAATAGGGTCAGTTCCTGTGCCCCTCCTGTCCAAACCTCTAGCTCTCCATAAGAGTTCTTCGCGAAGTTCCTCACCCTTTGCTCTACCTCGTCCCAATTCTAAAACAAAAAGCCACATGTTATTGTTTGATTGGAAACGACTTGAGTTTTCTTCTTTACTACGCTGATATTTAAATTTTCAAATATCGTGCCCGAATTCGGCTATTTTGTTTGACAAAGCGTAATGAAAGGATTAACTTGAGATTTTAATATATTCTTTATTAATTTCTTTAAGAATAAAAATATAAATAGTTTAAAAAAAATACTGTAAGTATTTGTTTCCTTCTCAACCGCTTTTAAACAGAAATCCCAAAGAAGCAGCCAAGCAGTAGTGTGCAAACATTACTGTGTTCCGGTTTGAAGGGCACTGCTTCCAGCGAAATTACCTACTGGGCATATGAGACTTTAGAACTGATGTCTCAGGGTGACGCGCGTAATGCAGTGCCGTGCAGGATTATGCAATGCAAATTACTGGGTGGCACTGTAACTGTTACGAGCAGGCGCAGCACTTACAAATTGCTAGTCTCGTCACTCAGTCAAATAAAATTAAGAAAGCCCCGCTTCGTAACTAAAATCACTATCAACACCAAGAACTCGGCCGTTTTAGTTTAAATGAAAATAATAAAGTTTAAGCCACTTACATCACCATTACAAGATCCCCAATGCGGTAATACATTCAAATAGCTGTACGTTGATGTTTGCGCTACTCCGGGGAATACGTCCCTTGGATTCACAAGTTGTCTCTTGGAGAAGCAGCACTGGTCTGTTCTATGAAACTCTTTAGACAACCAGCTCGAAATAGTTTGGGTTTGAACCTTACAGTTATAGAGATCTTCAAAATTCATCCGAAATTTGTCACTATCTGACCATGCTGTTTCATAATCGTTATCAGCCAGAGAACGCTGCATGGTATGCTTGGCATAGAGAGGAATGTTGTTGGTATTATCCATGCAAACTTCGTAAGCTTCAGTAGTCATACGGCGAAACATTTCGAATGCTATTTTTACTTTCTCCGTGTTCCCTGGCATACATTTTTCTCCAGTTCTTTTTGCTACATGTTTTACCTCTTCTGTACATTGAATGTTCGCATAATCATACTTAGTTCCTCGAATCATGATGTTCATGCCTCCCCCGCAGAAAGCCGGTATATATTTTTGAGAAAACGTCTTAAACCTATTTGGGCAGAACAAAAAGAATTGTGTTCCTTTTTCAATACTGATAAAATCTTGAGTATTTTCAAAACCGGGCCAGCTTAGGTTAGATGTGACCATTAGGGGCTGCAGTTTGGTCAATTTGTCAATTTGTATGAAGCAATCTGAAAAAAAATATTAAATAGTTATTAATTAATAGCTCCCGCTATAATTAGCAAGATGCAAGAGACGAGAAGATTTACGTGCAAGGTTTTTTGTAAATTTCATATTGTAGTTACGGGATGACTCTTCAGGCAGAGGTTACTGAAATTGGATACGATAACTGGTGTCAAGTTGTCAATTATTATTACAAGAAAGTTGAAATTATTAGAAAAAATATCAATTATATTTAGCAAAGTGTTACCTCTTGGAGCTACATTAAAAACTCTACTAATCGATCCGAAAGCATTCTCTACTTGACATTTGTACTCTCCAGGATCGTGTATACCCGTTTGGAAGAGAAGTTCAGAATTCGTTTCGTTTAGCTGTACTCCATCGAGATACCAAGATACCTGTAAATCATTAGAAATGGTCTAAAGTACCTGCATTTTCATACTCTTTAATATAATCAGTGGACAAAATTTTTTGATTTTAAACCATGATAGAGATACTTACATCTGGTTTCGGTTCACTTCTAGTCTCGCAGCTAAGACTTATTGGCGGGCCCTCAACCATTTCTATATCGGATTCTTCTTCTGTGACAAATGTGGGTTTGTATCCAACTTCGATTTTAATATTCTCCGATTTTGCCTTGAAGAAATCACTCACTCTGCATATATAGTGTCCGGAGTCACGCAGTGTTGGATTTTCTAGCGTTAGTTCTCCAGTGCTTATTAATGTTCCATCCTGAAATTAACATAGAAGATTTGTAATAACATGGTCTTTATCGTTAAGTGACCACTTATAAATCACTTTTTCTCAAAACTCAAACTAACTAACCCTCCTCCCGAAAGTGAGGGAAGACACGTGCTCAGTAGTGGGACGATGTGGGTTGATATGATGATGATGATGGTGGTGTTGATGATGATAATATAATCATGACGATACGAAAAAAAAACGTGACTTTATATCAGGTTGATGTTTATTCGCGATGCCTTTACATTGCTGGCGTAATTAAGCCGCGAAAATTCGGCTTGGTATGTCCCTAGATTAAAGTAACGACGACCCAAGAAGTAGATCTGAGCTGTTTAATAAAAAGTCAGACAAGTATTGTTTTTGATAGTAACGGCTGCCTACAGTATTTTTTCTAAAGGTAAGATATAGGGACGGATAATTTTGTTATGATACCCTAATATTCTAAGATAATAATTATAGAGTTACCTTATACCAGCGAATTTGATCCACAGGGCTATGAGGCACATCACACTTGATCTTCGTTTTCTTGCCTTCTTCAATAGCCTTGAAAGACGTAGCTCGGGCTGGCGTTGGATACTCTAAGGTAAACGAACTTTTTTTAGAAACAAACACAGTTTTTCACGAAAATAAACAAAACGAATCAGCAACAGACTAACAGCTAGTCTGTCTGTGCTCTATACTCTGAATAGACAAGACTAAATGTTTTTAGTTTCCGTTTGAACTCATCGCTTTCGGAAAAATTGCGTAAAATATGTGACATAAACGGTCATATCTTTTGATCGCGATGACTTACAGGTTTGATTTTTTCACAGCTAAAAAAGACTGTGAAACCTCACGAAAGTGAGGAGAGACCCGTGCCCAGCAGTGGGACGTTATGGGTTGATGATGATGATGATGAAAAAAGACTGTAAACTTGCGTATTTGATATAAGTTTCAACGTGATACCCTTACGCTTTTCTGAGAAAACGGATCTCGACAGACATACTGACAGACGGACAACAAAGTGATCTTATAAGGGTTCCTTTTTCCTTTTGAAGTACGGGACCCAAAATGGAAGTGCAATTTACTCACCCAGTACTATGACCTCGTATAATTCACGATCAGACAGCACGTTCGTCCCTATAACGTTCACGGCTTCACACGAGTAGACCCCCGATGCATCTCGTGGCACATTTCTTATTATCAGCGTTCCATCTTCCACATAATAAGTTGTCCCTGTCGAATCGATAAATTAAAAATAAAATGATTGAATGAATTACGATCTAACTAATATACTTAATTATAATAAATGCGCAAGTTTGTGTGTTTGTCCTCTCTTCACGCCGAAACGACTTAAAGGATTTTGATGAAGTTTACTATAGAGATAACTATAGGTCTTGGAATAGAACATAGGACACTTTTTATCTCATAAAAATTAAAGGTTCCTGTAGGTTTTTATTTTTTTATTTGAGCGGGTTTAATGAGCGTCTATGTGGTCCTTTGGTTAGATTTAAGCGATCTAACTAAAGGACAGGGGAACAAGGCAGGGGGTTGATTAAAGGAACGTTAATAAAACAGGACTAAATATTAGCTAGGAACAACTAACCTAGAGCCAGATCCAGATCATCTTTTCTCCATGTTATAGTGGGCTTCGGATTTCCAGTAGCTTTGCATGATATTTGCAAAGCTTGATCACCTTCCACGGCAACAAACTGCTTCGAAATGTAATTGTTTATTATAACAGGCGGCGCTGAAACAAAATTGAAATCAGTTTTGAATTATTGATCGCTTACGATTTCTATTCTGTAAGTTATTGTGGACGTATGATGTCACCATTCCTATCCATTCAAAGGTTGCTACAAACTTTTAATATCAATAAAGCCGCATTAAAAGTGTTACGTGTAACTCTAAACCCTAAGTAGGTACATCGCACATCGCAACGGGCGTCGGGCGCGAGTCGCCAACACTGAAAAATCAGTCCAATGTCCTAGTTTATTATATTCCACGTAATTTTAGGTGACTTCAGTACCTCACTTTAGACCAAACGTACACACTTTTAGGTTAGGCTTTAGATATGTATATACAAATATTATTTTTTTACTTAATTTTAGTACATTTGGGGACGTTGCATCCTCCGGCTGCGGCCTCCTTAATTATTGTACATCATTCACCATATTTATTTTACTTCTTAAATTTAAATTTCTTTTACTATCATTTACAAAACTAATAAAAATACAGTCTAACTAGTAAAAATATTATAAAAGAAACTTAAACCTAGGATACCACCGGTAGCGGAGCAAGGCCCAGGCTACCGATGGTTAGGGCTGCAGAGAGAGGAACCTCCTGACAATAAGCGCCGTGTCGAGGAGTACTGCCTTCTGCATCCGACCCTTAATCCAGCCGTCTAGCGAAAGCCTCTTAAGGTGTTGGTCGAGGCTCTTCGCTACAAGGCCATTCGCCGAAACAACTATCGGGACAATGATCGTTGAGTCAACGTCCCACATGGCGGTCACCTCGTGAGCCAAGTCAAGGTACTTGCTGAGCTTGTCTTGTACATCATTATTGTTATCATTATTTTTTAATTGTTATCAGAATTTGTTATGGTATTTAATAAGATTTATGTTATCGTACTGTAGTACCCATAAAATTACACAATAAAAAAAAATACAGATTCGAATAAAACATTGAAGGGCTTTGGAAACCATCTTATAGGTACACCACGTAATAAAAACAGGTTATGCAATATGTATTAATTATTTCAAAACAAAATCTCGACGTTTTAAAATTTCCCGTGTCTCCTTTCGCTAAGTATACTCACCAAAGACATTTATCGTGTAAGTAATGCTGTCCGTTCCTTTAGAGTTGCTCGCGACGCAAGTATATCTGCCTGCTTCGCTTTGTTGAATGCGTTTTATATACAACAATTCCGCTTCTTTTGGCCTAAAAATAATTGAGTGAGTTAAGTTTTTGGGAAAGTAAAAAGTCTACCACTAAACACAATTCAAACTTGATGTCACGGGTATGGTTTGGGTACAAAAAAAATAAATAAAAAAAAAACGGCCAAGTGCGATTCAGACTCGCGCACTAAGGGTTCCGTACTTTGTTGTATGGGAGCCCCGTTAATTATTTAAGTTTTTAGTTTTTTATTATTTGTTGTTATAGCGGCAACAAATACACAAATAGAATAGAATAGAATAGAATACAATATATTTTATTGTAATAACTGTGTACAAAGTACACCAAATAATACACCATCAGTGAAAATTTAAACTTTTAACTATCACAGCTCATGAGATACAGTTTGGTGACAGACGGACCGACAGACGTACAGACAGACAGACAGCGGAGTCTTAGTAATAGGATTCCGTTTTACCCGTTAGGTACAAAACCCTAAAAAGAGTGGTGTTGGTGGAGAATATAAATAGCGTATCGAAATCAAAGAATGGACATAATTGTGACGTTAATCAGCGTCATAGCCCGGTAATGTAATAAGCTTTTGAGATTATTAGTACAAACGTACGTGCAAAGGTATACCTAAATGTTAAACCCTGTAAAAAGAAAAAACTTTGAAATTATGACCCTACGTACGTACCGTAGTAAAAAAAAAACATGTAAAAAAAAATACATATAAAATGTTTTAATTAAATTTTGTCCTAAACTCACTTGAGTGTTTTCCTGGAGCGCGCGCTGTTGTCAAAACTGTTGAAGATCCATTTCAGGGACGGTTCGGGCACTCCTGTGGCTTCACATGGCAGTGTCACTTGGCTTCCTACTAGCACAGACAGCTCACTGTTCTTTGGAGGTGTTATACTCACTGGAGCTGGAAAAAAAATAAAAAAACTAGACGCACAAGCCTTCGTAGATATGGACAAGACACTGTATATTGTTAAAAATATGTGGGCAATCAAGCTTTACATTTTTGATTGAGCTTTGTGAAATGTAGTCGTAGGCATTGCAGTTAGAAATTAAAATGTAATCCGCTGGGTCTCTGCTTGCTTTATTGGTAGGAAATAGATTGCGAGAGCATGACGACGACGGACAGCTGACGGACTGACGGGCGACGGACGGACGAACAGGCGGTGGACAGACGGGCGGCGGATGGACAGACAGGGGCGGACGGACGGGAGATAGGACTTACCGTAAACATCTACTACGACTGTCCTGTTAGCTATTCCAAGCCTGTTGGAGGCTAAGCAAGTGTATATACCACTGTCTGGTGGTGTGACCGTCATCCTGAAATTCCAAACAAGTATTCAGTAAACCACTATAGTAAACATAAATACTTAGTAAATATAAGAATAACACAATACACGTATTAAAACAATTGTAAAACAACTGAAATTAGTGGAATACCAAAGTAGCAAAAGCGTTTTGGCCTAATTTCACAATTTAAATGAAACTATTTTTGCAGAATAAAACTCTTTCTCGTCTTATCATTAGTATAATTATTTCGATTAAACTTGACGTGTCAATAAAGTGACTCTGATGGAAACGATGTGGAATGGTAAAAGGTGTAGTGACAAAAATATAGAAAGAGATAGTTTCTTAGATGGATGAAGGAAGATTGACGAAACAGATTTATGGGTCTAGTATGAATGCGCCAGCCGGTAGGGGTCGACGAAGGCGAATGAAAGCCCAAGTCAAAGGGGACTATAACCGGCGAGCATGTATAAGGGGACTAAAAAAAGCGAAAGAGGTTGGTCAAGATCCTAACATTTGGAAAGATGTAGTATCTGCCAACCCCAGCGGGAAAAAGGTGTGACTTTATGTATTGGACAACAAACTGGACTCAATATATATATACCTTACTAGCTGTACCCTGCCACGCTTCGCTGTGGCACATTCGCACATTCGCTGATATGTCACTGATGAAAAAAATAGATAAAAACAATCCTTGATGCGGATTATATATCATGCTAAAATTTCAGCTCGATCGGTGCAGTACTTTTTGAGTTTTTGAAGAGTACACAAACCAACATAACATTTTTATATATGTATATATAGATATATTTAATGTCATTATGTCAGTATGCTATGTAAGTATGTAAATTAAGCCACGTATACCTACCTACTCTAGGTACATTTTTGATCATCTTCATTACCCTATCATACAATGCTCGGCGAAGGCCTCTCCTAGTGAACGCCACTGAGCCCGATCTTCAGCTCTCCTCATCCAGTCTTTACCAGCCGTTTTCCGTAACCCGTCACTCCACCTTGCCAGCGGGCGTCCTACACTACGTTTGCCTAAACGCGGTCTCCACACTATAACTCGTCTACCCCAATCGGTTGTCGGTTTTTCTAGAGATATGACCGGCCCACTGCCACTTCTGCTTGGTAATCTTTTAAGCTATGTCAGTTACCATAATTGAATGATCACGGATCTACAATTTTCACCATCGTTACGATTCCACTGCTGACACATAAAATTTTATAAACTTAACAACAGCTGCGGTAAAAGCTTTAGCTTGACTACTACTAAAACCTTTAACTAAGTATTATGAAATTTAAACAATAATTTTCTAACAAAGGTGTAACTGACGCAACGCACTCAAATCCTAATAACATTACATATATCATGCTAAAATTTCAGCTCGATCGGTGCAAAACTTTTTGAGTTTTTGAAGCGTACACAAACCAACATATCATTTTTATATATATAGATGGTCAGAGTATAATTTGGACACACATTTTCAGATTTATTAACCCCTTCATGAGCTTCAACTATTGTTTTTGACATACCTAATAGTGTGGGTTTTGGAATTGTGTATTTTGGCATTGTTTGATAATTTGTTGCCATCTTTGGACCACGTCACCTCTGGTACAGGACTACCCTTCGCATTGCAGCTTAAGGACACCTCGGAACCAGATAGTGCTTTTATATTGCTGTTGCCTTCTGCAATCGACGGTGGCTCTGAAATAGGCATTATTGAACCATTATTTATTTTATTGATAATATCTTATCAGTTTATCGGGTACACTTATTATAATGAGAGAGCGAGATAGTCCCCACACTCTCGACGATCTGCCGATAGTTTAGTTGGATTATTATTTATTATCGGAGGTTAAGTTTCCTTTTGTTTTGTTTGTTCTGTTAATGTTTGCCTTCATTAGCCAATGCCTATAGAGGTCTGAACATCTTAATGCTTGTTCAAACCCCGAGGTTAATCAACATTTATTGAAGTGGTCAGTATTTGGATGGGCGACTGCCTTGTAATGAAAATGTTTTGTCGGTTTCTCTTTTTTTGCATTGCTGAGAGAGTGCTCTTCCTTAATCACATTTAAGTAGTTATCTTGCGACTTGCCGTTAAACTCAAGTCCACGTTCAAAAAACACATTCGGTACATACCTTCAATTACTAAAGTAATATCATGGTCGTCATTACTGATGTCATTATCGGCTTGGCACTGATACGTTCCAGTTTCATTCATTCCAAAATTTTTTATAACAATAGTCTCCTGACCTTCCCATACTTCCAAATGGTCGAACTCATCAGATTGCCCGTTCTGTTTATAGTACCAACTTAATGAAGGCTTTGGATTACCTTTAAGTATTCTAAAAAAAAAAAATTGTCGCTAATCATTTATTTCGGAGTTATGTGATCCACCAATCTGGACCGGGCCCCCATGGTGGGCTATACCCTAAACCTAATCATAAAAGTGAGGTGAGACCTATGCTCAGCAGTAGGCTGATCTAGGTTAATGATGTTGGTGATGACGTCATTCATTATTTTTGTTATTTACGCTACCTACATACATTGTGCAGATACGAATTGAAAGCTATTGAGTTTTATTGTAGAATAACAGGTGGCGCAGTTTTTTAGATATTCTTTCGACATAATATCCAACATCCATGAAAAACCATAGCTCAGGATAGGCAGAAATGGAAGCAGGCATGCCCCTGCAGCGGGACATTTCGGGCTCATATTAATAATAACCATGAAAAATAACAAAAAAATTGTTTGAAAATAGTTTTGAAATATTATACTTACTTGCATTCTATAACAGCCGATGCACCTGGTTGTACATATATCATGGATACTTTTTTATCAATTACTGGAGCCTCTGAAAATATTCAATCAACATTAATTATCATTCGTTCTTTCTATAATCTGACTTTTTTGATTTGTACTAACAAAACGCAAATATCGTTAACACGTTGGCTGCTGAAAACACACACGCTTGTGTTTTTATAACGTTACGGCAAGCGAAAACACGAACTGTTGTACCTATTGTCAATTTTATCACAACAGCTGTGTGCGCCGGCACATCTGATTGAGTTTAGTACTTTACTTATATTTAGCTAGCAACGCCAGTAAATAGTAAACACACGTTGTATGAAGATTCGCAAAGTGCCAAAAAAATAAACCGATTCAGCAGTTTCTAACTCAAACCATAATTAGATAATAATCATTAGTTTCGTAGATCATAAAATTTGACTTATTTTTTTTGTATTTCTATACTTATGTATAAGATATTATTTTTTTTTGACGTGTAAAAGTGCAATATTTTGCCTATTTACAATAAATGATTTGAGTTTGAGTTTGAGTCAACGTAAATAAATACTGATAACAAGAAACTACAGGTATACTCATATACTTCAATTAAAATTTTGGCGAATATTGTTGGTTAAGGTGGTTCGATTCACTTAAGGCAATAAATTTAAAATTCAAACATTTTTTCGATTTCGCAGCTGGACTGGGTAAAAATAGCAAATAGACTACATTACTGTGTTCCGGTTTGAAGGGCACTGTTTCCAGCGAAATTCCTGTGCATATGAGACTTTAGAGCCAATGTCAAATGGCGACGAACTCAGTGCAGTGCCGCGCAGGATTATGCACAGTTCTGGCTGCCACTGTAACTGTTATCGGCAGGCGGAGCGCTTACCATTAGGCTTACCGAGGCTTAACAAAAACTTACCGAGTCCTTTTATAGTAACGAATTTGAAAAAGGTAACATTTTTATCTTCATTTCTAGCTTTACATACATATTTTCCTCTATCGGTAGGTAACGCACGTTTAATTGTCACAGTAGAATTGTCTGCAGATATTTCGATATTGCCATTAGACGAAAGCTTTCTACCGTTCTTGTGCCAAGTTATTTCAACTGGTGGGTAGGCGTCGATCAAACAGCGGAGCTGACCTTCTTTTTCATATTCTATTTCCAACACTGTAATATATAATTTTATAAGAATCAATAATGCAGTCACATTAATTAGAATACATAATGAATTAAATCCTATAATAATATTATCCATTTAACTTCTTTGTTACATTTGGTAATTTACTTTGTGCAATTACTTTGAACATTACATACTGATTTTATGTCACAATATGTGTGTTTATGTAAAATCGCCATTTCGCTTTACTTTGTTTAGTTGTTTTCCACCACATGTCGTTCACCAGTTCCACTCCAGGTTACTAACAAGTTTGTAGGTATGTAATAGAAAACTGAAGGGTGCCAAACAAGGCAAACCGAAGTAGCAATCGATCAACGCGTCGGGCTTTATAAAAACGACTTTCTTATAGAAATTGTGAATAACGTTTTCGAATGCGTTGAATCGGACTTCGTCAGAGTTGGATGAAAACTTCCCGACACTTATAAATAGGAGGTACTAAATTCAAAACTCTTTGTAGGTCACTGGCAAAGAGTATCTATACAAAGGCTGTGTGTCACCGGCACCATCTCAGGAAATTAATATAAAATTAATATATAAAGCTGAAGAGTTTGTTTGTTTGTTTGGTTGAACGCGCTAATCTCAGGAGCTACTTGTTCGATTTGAACAGTTCTTTTTTGTTGAATAGTCCATTTTTATCGAGGAAGGTGATAATATAACATCACGCTACGACCAATAGGAGCCGAGCGTCAATGAAGAATATGGCAATAACAGGAAAAAATATTGCTTTTAAGAGCTTTTGTTGCGTGCGCTGCATAAACGGTTAAAGTTACGCAAACATTATGTACAACGTAATCGTTCCCCTTTAAAAGTTCTAAAAAATGTCCGCAGCAGCATAGCTATGTCTATTTTTTTTATTCTTTAGTAACATAGTAATTTTTCACCCGGGAAATGCAGAGTTATATTGCGGGAAAACTGGAATTATGCGGGTAAAGCCGCAAGACGCAGCTAGTTAATAATAAAAATAATTACTTCTTGGCGGAGACGGCAGGATGCGGAAGTAATGCGGTTTTGGTTTTGTTTCAACTACTACAACTTGTGCGTGAGATCCAGATGGATTGGTCGCTTCGCACTCGAACGTAGCGTTTTCTTTGACATTTTCTATAGTAAGGATATTAATATAATCGTAGGGATGCTCAAAAACTGATTCCTGTAAAAAAAAAAGTTTTTTCTTTCTTAGAATGTATGGAACTTTGGACTAGATAGATAGATAGATAAACTCTTTATTGAAACACCACAGAACAAAGAAAACTAAAAAACTAGAACAAAACAAGTTTAACAATTAGTGTCACAATGGGCGGTCTTATCGCTCAAAGCGATCTCTTCCAGACAACCATGACTAGATGTAAATAAACGCCGTAGTGTCATACTATAGGGGCAGGCGTAGCGCTTACCACCAGGTGAACGACTTGCTCGTCTCAGTCAAATAAAAAACAAAAACATAATATTATTAGGAATCAAATAAAATCTAAAGTAAACAAATAAAATATTATATGCTTAAACCGAGATAATGAAATTTTTCAAACTCAAACTCGAATCATTTATTATAAATAGGCAAAATATTGCACTTTTACATGTCAAAAAAATAATATCTTATACATAATTATAGAAATACAAAAAAATAATTCAAAATATTATGATCTACGAAACTAATGATTATTATCTAATTATGGTTTGAGTTAGAAAAAGGATATTTCCCTTTCAAGTGGTGATTCATGCCTGAGTCTCGCACAGGAAAAGGAAAACTCCATTGACTCTACCAGTGCTTCGGAAATACGCCCGTTAGAGAAGATAGCACCAAGAAACTCTACAGCGATGTCATTTTTTAAATTTTAGTCATTTTCAAAACACTGAATTAAAAACACGAGGCACATTTTTATGTTACTAAATAACGAGACGAGCAAGGCGCTCACCCGATGGTAAGCGCCACGGCTGCCTATAAAAGCTACAGCGCCACCCAGAACTTACCATTACAAAATCATGTGCGGCACTGCACTCGTCACCCTGAGACATCGATTCTAGAGTCTCGCTGGAAGCTTAACACCTTCAGTGCTGAAAACACAACTGTTGTGTTTGTTGTATGGGAAAACACTATGAAGAGTGGAGAGCCGCACCCGTTTCTAGACAAGCAAATCGGCTCAACAGTCAAAGTGAAAAAGCCAAGTGTTAAAATCTGAGCATTGTAGAAGGCATCTTTGAAAATATTTCAGAACATTCAAGTGACAGTACATGATGGCCATGCAACATACGAGTAACAATTACAAATAAAGTAAACACGTTACCTTGCCAGAAAGAGTTGTTCCTTTGTCTTTATTTTTCCAAACCATGACAGGTTTAGGGTAGGCGCTTACTTTACATATTAACTCCAGACGTTCGTCAAAGTCCAAATTTCGTTTTTCTCTACCTTCAATAACCACTACGGGAGCTTTGTCCGGTATTTTTACTCCTATAAAAAAAACAACATTATTTGTCTAATTTTTCACATCACATGCATCTGAAATAAACCTTTATTTCTTTATTTATTTCAATATACAGTGCCTTAACAGGTGTTTCCAAAGCGACACCGTACTTACATGTAACTAAGAACCAACACATTTAAGGGCAACATCCGTAAATGTCACTAAAGAACATGTAAAAATGTCCAGCTCGCTGTGCTCAGCGCAGATTCTATTCAACAATCGAAGAGCCCTAGTAATAGGCGCTTGGTGGAGCGCATTGGTTCTTCCGACTGACACCGCGAACAATTTGTGGCGTCGCGCGCGCAAATAGTTGTCAGGTACGTTCAACTTCAAGCACATTAGTACAAGAGGGTTGTGTACAAAACCTCGTAGAAGTTTAAAAATATACGTAACCATTACGAGGTCCCTCCTGACTTCCAACTTGTAATACCCTACCATTCCCAGGACGAAAAGAGTAGGATACATCAAGATACCTAGATAAATTATAAAAATATGCATTACTAGATTCACCCGCGTTAACTATAATTCAACCGTAAGTTTTTACGGAATAAAAGTATCCTAATTTCTATATCAGTACCTAAAGTATCTTATACTTTTGTCGAAATCCGTTCAGCCGATTCGGCGTAAAGAGGGGACAAACACACAAACTTCCGCTTTTATAATATTAGTCAGAGTTTTGAACTAAACAATGAATTTTTTTTTACTACAATCATTATCATCGGTATTATTACAGAGAAATAGTCAGTTTCATAAATAAATTATAGGCTGTAAACTCTACTTTGCAATTAATGTTAAACACAAATTACTCACTAGCCAGGCTAGATCGTAATTTTAATTATGTACTTATCGATAAGATGCATCATTACAAAAAAAATGGATTTGAAAGCGTACCGTCTTGAGTTTTTTAATTTTTCAGTAAAAGTAAATAAGTATTGACTCATTTTAACAGTTTTATGTGATATGTGCTTCTCGTGTTGTAAGGGAGATACTATTAAATTGTTTATTAAATTTAAAAAGGTACCCCACCTGGTAAAATCTTCTGAACTTCTATTGGAGTTAGTCCCGACCTGGTTAAATTTGATTTACTCTTTCGATCGTACGCTATAATCTGAAGAAAAAAAACACGAATATATTTATACCAACATTGCATTAAGACTTTTTGGACCTCGCACCCTAATAGTTAAAATCTAAGACTTTATGCTGCCATAGACCAGGTGTTCTATGAAACTGTTCCACTGAACTAAGAGATCACGTGTGCGATAGAATTCATAGAACATCAGATCTAAACTGGTTTTGGATTTGAGATAATAGTGCGCGAGGTCCCTAAGATGGTTATTGTTCATTACATACATACAGTTATATAATCACGCCTTTTCCCCGCTGTGATAGACAGAGACTACATGCCATGATCTCAGCGGAAAGCAGTACACCTCTGACACCCTCTACTGGTTTCTGGGTCTCCAGACTAATAGGCTTTGTAGAGTCCATGCACGGTGTCACATCCTTTCCGCCTGGTCTCATTCACACAAAGAACTTCATCATCTCGCGTACTTCCTCAATGTTATCATTCATACCTCCTCTAAAATTCCTCTAATATCATTCTATTGTTTATTAATCTACTTACTTATTTAAAAAAAAAACATAATTTGTGTTATTAATAAGCACTAATATCATAATCATCAGCCAGAAGACGTTCACTTCTGAACGAAGGCCTCCGCGAGCGGGACACACAAGTAAGTTATTATTTGTTAAAAACATTAAACTTACTGCAATCTGAAATAAAGTGTTCGGAGGGATGACTGGCGTTGTTGAAACGTAGAACTTTGTCTTATCATTGGACATTGTCAAGGGCAATTCATCCAATATATTATTACTCATGTCGAGTATTCTGACTGTTTTCAATTCAACGTCTCCTTCGGTAAGTCTTATTGCCACAAAAGATTCAACGTCTGAAAGTTATAATGTTGTTTATTAATTATTTATACCTAGTTAAGTAGAATTGTATTTTTCTATATTTGACTGAGTGACGAGTCTTTGCCTTGAACAATCCTGCGCGGCGCTGCATCGCGCTCGTTACCCCGAGACATCGGCTCTTAAGTCTCATATGCCCAGTAATTTCGCTGGAAACAGTGCCCTTCAAACTGTATCCGTTAACAGTTGTATTTTATTAGTGTATTTGTATTTTAAAATTATAAAGACTTTTGTTTCTATTGGACCGTTGAAAATTGAATTGATGTCGCACGCGTACCTACCGCATCGAGCCATGATTAAGCTAGGAACCAAAGGGGGTTCAATTTTCCTTCTCTCTTTTGTGTTCTCTCTAAATATACCCAGGAAGTTTTAGTAACATATCGGCCATTTTACAGAATCGTGACGATGAATGCGTCTTACTGACTAACTGACCGACTGTCTCCTGCCCGAGTGGCTTAACACAAGCCGTGCTAAGCCAAAAGACAGCTCGTAATGCAAGACTTATTGATTGACGAAGTTTTACCTAACATGCCGCTACGCTCTCTTGTACCACTGTATTTGATAACCAGCCATACTCTTTTGTATTAGGTACATACCTGGTACCGGTTTTGTGGCAGTACCGCTGATGGAGGAAGGCTTAAAGGTGGAGAATCCATGTTGGAAGTTGATATCAGATCTAGCCTTGACCACGGGATCCACTATAGCCGTGCTGTTAATTTGAACCGTATGGAGTCCTGGTCTCGTTACGTTTACTTGGTATAACTGAAATAACATAGTTAATAGAATCAGTCGTTACTTTGCGGAAATCAATAAGAAAATGTAGAAATATATAGTTTTAATTCCGCCTAAGTTGTCAGATGAATGTATGATAGGACTTTGTTGGATGACTTGACCCTATTTTTTATAACTGAAATATGTTACAAATCTTTATAAATATTACTTCAGTAAGTTTTTATCGTTAACATTTTTTAACTTTTGGATTTCTAAATTTAATATTAAGGTGGTTGCAGTTGCCATTTATACTTAAATTTCCCTAAAATGTGAAGGACAATCAATCTCAAAAATGAGGTAGTGGTATCGTGTGGTGCAGGAGTTTTGTTTCAACTTGACTGATATCCATGCATAACAATCGGGTTTGATGACCCTCCGACGCAAAAGAGCACGGCCAGCTGTTTTGCCACTAAATAAACACTCATTTGTTTTATCCCAATTTAAATGGACCATCTGTGGCATAATCGTGCTTCTCACTCCCGAAGTGGCCCAATTTGCAACGTGGTAACAATGTCTGTTTTGTTTTTTTACCTAACTGTTTTTTTAAGGCAAGAATTTCGCCGCAATCTCACGTGCTGGAGGTATTAAGTTATGCAACTCCATCGCACACTCTCCAAAATGTATCCTATAGAAAACCTAAAATGATTAATGTTGAAAAATATATACCTTGTTTGTTTTTGTGTCGACAAATTTCGTTGTTGCCGGCTTACTACCGTTGGGCCCGGTGACGTCCACAGAAGGATTAGGATCATGGGTGTCGACACCTATTACTGGATCATTCATATAAGGATCCACATGGAACTGTAAAGAGGCCAGTTAGTTAATAACATCACTTTTTTTTACACCTATATTCGAAATATCGCATAGAAAAATAAACTTACAGTAAAGTTATGCGATCCAGGTGGGAACGCCGGCGGATTAGCCAGAATGGTTGCCCGCCCTTCTACTGAGATTTTCACATAATCCAAAATCTGTAAAAAATAACATAAAAAATAGGAACTTTATTTAAAATAGCCGTAAGACTAATTTTGAGAAATGAAAAATCAAGGCGGTGACAGAAATCATATAGAATCAAATAGTTTAGACTCAAAAGCTCCGCTTCCCATAATTACCACTTTTTTACCTTTTGCATATTTTTGTTACTAGAAATACATGAATAAATATATGAATGTTATATTGATAAGTAATAAAATCAGGTCGGTACGGTGGGTCGACGACATAAAAATGTTATTGGGTAATGCATGGACCAGATCGGCCCAAAGCCGGGATGAATGGCGTAAGAGAGAGGAGGCTTATGCCCTGCAGTGGGTTGGATGAGCTGCATATGATGACGATGAATAAAATCAGGAATACTAACAGAGTAGCATAGGACGTAAGTAAGCTTCACTTGTTGAACCGTCCAGTATCATGCCTGGGTGACAACAATTCCGGATATAAATTGAAAGACAAACAGCCTTTTACGATGAGAATCACACACACTTACTTGTCCTATTTCCTGCTTTTCCAAGTTAAACACTGCACCATTGGTGGCGCGTGATGTCTCGTAGTATACTTGATAGTCCGGCGCGTCCTCAGGTCCGTAACAATCTCCGGTTAGAACAAATACAACCTAAAAGTAACATTTATTTACATTATTCTGGAGATCTTTTTAATAGCTGCCTTTTTTTTTACACTGCTGTCTGCGTCTTAGGGGCGTTGCCTTCTGGTAAAGTTCTGCACTGTCAGCCCCAAGCTAATACTACAATTTCGTGCATTACATTTTGTATTTAAAAGAACTTAAATAATAATAATTGGAACAAATTAAATAGAAAACTAAAACTTAAAAATCTGACTAAAGTGGGTTGTCCATGAGGGAGTGCCAAGAACACTCGCTGCATTTCCACGTTGAATAGCTATAGCTTCTCAGTGCGAGAAATGAGCCAGCCCTCTTGTCGCCAGCCGTGTAGAATAAACGAGGAAATATCTACTTATATTTTTTTTCGTAGAAATATGTGATAATAAAAACTATAATATAACTTTTAATTTTTAGGTATTTAACTACATTTGTGTATCTAGGGATATGGTAAAAATATTGACAGTGTGTATTGTAAATGATACGCATGGCAAGGTTTCCATAGTCATGTTTTTAATAAGGTTATAGTTTCCAATTACCTGCGACGATTTTTGTTGCGCAAGGCTTTTGACTTCTTCAACGCGTTGATAATCTTTAGCCGTCGCATCGGTGAACACGTAAATGTATGAACCTGGCAAACTGTTTTCCAATGCCCCTATGATTCCCGACATAGAATATTCAGGACAGTCACCATTCGGATCAGTAACTCTGATGGAAGCCAACTTTGCCCTGAACTCATCGCAATCTTTGGTAATTGTTCGTACTTGGATTCCTGGTGATGGTGCTTTCCCGTACTCTGTAATACAAGATAAATAGTTGAGGTTTTCATCGTTATCAGCAACCCATAGTCGCCCACCTTCCTCGATCTGAGAGCTTGGTATGTTCCGTGAGAAGTTGAATTTGTCATCATCATCCTCATCAACCCATATCATCCCACTGTTGAGCACGGGTCTCTCCACACTTTCGTGAGGAGGGTTAGACCATAATCCACCACGGTGGACCCGTCCGGATTGGTGGATAACATACCTATCTCCGAAATAATTCTCGGGTAGGTATATGGGTTTCCTCACGATGTTTTCCTTCACCGAAAAGCGAGTGCTAATTACGTACATATGTTTTACAAGAAACACATTGGTACGTGCCTGCACTGGGATTTGAACTCAGGACCTTCTGGTTGGAAGGCGGACGTTCTCCCACTAGGCTACCACTGCTTAACATACCTGCCTCTGAAATAGTTCTTGAAATAATTCACGATGAAATTGTGGCAAGTATATTTTTTTTTTTATGTTTAAGAGATTTGTTATAGGACAAACTTTTAAATTAAATATTTGACTGACATTCATATACCATAAATTTGATTGATATGAATTTTACTATCTTACTATGTTAGTTTTTTTTTTCTTTTATTTTATTATTCTAAGCGGTATAGAATTTGTACCGTGCTGGGCTCCCGTGACGTATTATGGCCTAATCCTCACAAAAGTGAGGGGAGATCAGTGTTCATCCGTGGTGGATGATGATGATGATGATTACGAAGCATGGATAGAAAGGTTCTACATACAATTTTTGACAATGACGACAGTATATATTTAATTTCAGTGAAAAAAAATTATGAGTAGCCTCTACTAAGCACATGGTTTCAACATGTTGCGAGCGGTGTTCGATAATCGGAAAGGCAAACAATCCACATCTATATATATAAAAATGTTATGTTGGTTTGTGTACGCTTCAAAAACTCAAAAAGTTCTGCACCGATCGAGCTGAAATTTTAGCATGATATATAATCCGCATCAAGGATTGTTTTTATCTATTTTTTTCATCAGTGACATATCAGCGAATGTGCAATTGTGGCACAGCGAAGCGTGGCAGGGTACAGCTAGTATCTTATAAATATCTTATGTAAGCATTTCACCTACATTACGCACAAAACAGATACGCAGAAAACAGACTAAATAAATGATAACATCATTACATCAACTTTACTTACCCAGGTCAAAGTCATTAAAAGTTATCAAAACGAAGTTCTCAATTTGCGAAGAATTTGTATTTTGCACTGTCTCAAATATTTCCTTTGCACCTTGTAACACCTGATCTATGTCATCGGTCATGGACGCCGTGTGGTCTATTAGAAAAGTTAAACTACTTTTAAAATCACTTTGTGCCGCCACATAATATTTTACGTGTAAAATCAAACAGTAGATCAAACGTTTCGTTAACATTGTGCACACAACTCTGTGGCTAGAATAACACTGAGAGATACTAAAGCTTGTCCAATATAAGTACAAATTAAATACCTACCTATTTATTTTGATTGAGTCGATTAAACGTACCATCTCGAATTTCATTATCTATGTGTTTTGATACTGTTACTAGCGTGCTGAAATCTACATAGGCACTGAGACAGACCTGTCTGTTTGTAAGTAGCCGTTAATCTTTGACGCTCCATTGCTTTCTCCATCCATAGGTTGACTGGAAGAGATCACTTTTAGCTATAAGTCCACCCATTGTACTGAGTTCTGAACTGGTGTACAATAAAGTATTTTCATTCTATCCTATTCTAAGTATAACCTCTCATGATTCGTGTTCTCATTTCATATCATGTAGCAAAAGAAGCCAAGACTCGCCAATCTTTCACTTAAAGTTATATGATTCTTGTAGATCCAATCTTTTGATTATCCCTACTTATATTATAAATGCGAAAGTAAATCTGTCTGTCTGTTGCTCTTTCACGCCTAAACTACTGAACCGAATGAAATCAAATTTGGTACAGAGATAGTCTAGAGGCTAGGAAAGGACATAGGGTACTTTTTAATGCGAAAAAAGCATTGTAAGGAAGTTTCGCCATTTTTAAAGCTAGAAGCTTGAAATTTATTTTTTAGGCTTATGATTGGATATAAATAAATTTGGCATTCAAAGTTTGTAAAAAAAAAATATAGGGGATGAAAGTATGTATCGAAATATGTAAGGTTTCGGCTAAACCACTGGGCTGATTTAAAAAATTCTTTCACTTATGTAAAGCTACATTGACAGCGAGTAACATTGGCTATGTTTTATCCCCATATTCCCGCGGGAACAGGAACTACGCGGGTGAAACCGCGGGGCGCAGCTAGTCCGGTATAAATATACATTGTGTGATAATAAATATATCATGGTCAAAAAGAGTTTTCCAGCTTCGTAATTATATTTGTTACAAAATTTCAGAGTAGCGTCAATGGATATAAAGCTTACGTCAATTTTATTAGACAGTGTGTTACCTACTAGTGAACCTACTCTATAACGTCAGCAGTTTTAACGCTTCACGCTCGCATAGATATGGATAGATGTATTGATCCCGCCCCCTATTATTATTTGCTTATAGTTAATCAATAATAACAAATAGAAAAAAAAACAGCGCGTGCCGCAGCGGCATTGGCTAACCAAATTTAAAAAAAGATATATTTCTCGTATGATGAATTTTTCTCATAGCATAGGATGAAAAGCATAGTGTACCTCACGGCAACAAAATTATTTAACCTCGAGCGAAGTACTTTGACTCCCTCGCTACGCTTAGGATTCTAATCTAGAATCCTTCGCTTCGCTCTGGATTAAAAAAATCGCTCTCGACCTGAATACATTATTTTGTTCCCTTGTGATACAATCTACTAATGTTATTTATGTCTGAATAAAGTATAGTACCCAATCATTATCAATCAATTGAAGAAGTTTTATTGATTGATTGATTTTTATTGATTCAGCTGTTATTGTTTGAGAAGCAAAGTCGCCGGCGGGGTGATGTGCAGTATCCATGTCCATATCAGTTGACCTAGGGATCAATAGTATGATTCAGATGGTTTTTCCAGCCATTCTGTAATTCCCAAGTAAACAATAAAATTAAATAAACTATTTCAGTAAAGTAGTAGTCGGAGGCCTCTTCTGCAAGAGACCGCCTGGGGAAGTACCCACACCTTTGCCAGATATTCATCCGCCAAGCAGTAGTGTGCAAATATTACTGTGTTTCGGTTTGAATGGCATTGTTTCCAGCGATATTACTGGGCATATAAGACTTTAGAGCCGATGTCTCAGGATGACGAGCGCAGTGCAGTGCCGCGCAGGATTATGCAATGCAGTGTTCTAGGTGGTGCTGTGACTGTTATGGGCAGGCGCTGTGCTGTGTATGCTGTGACTGCTTACCATCAGGTGAATGACTTGGTTGTAACGGATTTAAATAGACATGAAAGTTAGTATGGAAATTGCGTCATTTTTGAAGCTAGAAGCTTGAAACTTATTTTTTAGGCTTTTGATAAAATATAAATAAATATGACATTCAAAGTTTCATGGATAATAGGGGATAAAGTTTGTATGGCAATATGTAAGGTTTTGGCTAAACCACTGCCCCGATTTTAAAAAGTCTATGTAAGACTATATTTTATCCCGTGAACTACGTGGGTGAAACCGCGGGGCGCAGCTAGTATTCTTATAAATAATACATACACACTACATGCTTTCCGCTTTTTTTTAGCTTTCCGGTGAAGGAAAATATCGTGAGGAAACCCACATACCTACCCGAGAATTATTTCGGAGGTAGGTATGTTATCCACCAATCCGGTTCGAGTCCCTGTGGTGGATTATGACCTAACCCTCCCCACGAAAGTGAGGGGAGACCCGTGCTCAGCAGTGGAACGTTGTGGGTACATGATGATGACATACTACATGCGTTTGACACACATACGATAGAAAGGCTCGTAGGAGTTGACACTTTGGTATGAAGGTTTATTGACAGAAGTTTGAAATTAGACAAAGAGTTCGGGGGACGAAGAGGTCATCATTAAATAGGTTTACAAATTTTTTTAAAAGGTTTTGTATGTACATTTCTTCTTAGTTCTAATCAGTAGTAATGGTGTTTGACAATAGAACCTTAATAACGTTCAAACTTACAAAAAAATACAATCGAATACAGAACTTCCTCCTTTTTTGAAGTCGGTTAAAAATTGAAATGAATTTGGTCGAATTTCGATCATTGGGCGACCACTACTTACAGGAACTAGGCGATAGTGCAAAGATAAGCTTGACATCAATGTAAAAAGAGAATGCTATTGCTATTCCTAGCTCATAATAAAGGGTTCAAATGTTATCAGTCGCTACATTATAATGCAGTTAAGGGTACGTGTACTAAAAATTAATAAAACATTTTTTACCATTGTTAAATATGAAAAATAAAAATAAAATAACAATTTTCTAACAAATGAAAAATATTTAGGCAATCGGGTAAAATACTCTCTCTAAATAAGATAATATAGAAATATATAGTTTTAATTCCGCCAATTTTTAATTTACGACACGTGTTTCGTCTCTGCACGAGACATCCTCAGGTGCTGTTGACTCGCCGAGCGCTAGCAAGAGAGTGACCGTACAACGCCGTACATCTATTAACTACTCTCTCTCATCTGGTCCTTTGACCTACCCTATCTTATAGATCTTCTTGTTGATCTTCTTCTGTCACTTCCAAATCAAGCAAATATTTTCGAGCTGTTATATTTCATTAGTTAAATGTACCCACTATGTAGTGTGAGTTTAGTAGTAAAACTTCCCCTTAACGCCAGCAGTGAGTCACATCTCTCCCTGGCGTCGCAAACTTCAATTCCCGTTAGTGTAGCTTCCACCGTTGCATCAAAATGTTGCAACTATTTTTGCTCTTCTTGTGCGTCCAGAATTCCCTTTCTGAGAAAAGTTTTACTTTGGTGGTAGATACGACAGTGTCTATGCGAGACGAAATCTACGTTTTAAAGGCTAACATCGGGCACGTATTAAACTCGATGGTCAATAAGACAAATTATGAAAATTTCGTGCTCGTACCCTTCAAGGACACAGGTGAGAGAAACTTACCCTTCAGTATTATTATTACGCACTATTAATAGCCTTTCTTTTTTACTTGAGTGAGCGACGAGACCAATGGTGGTTCCCCTGATGGTAAGCGCTACGCCTGACCATTACAGTTACCGTGCCAACCAGAATTTTGCATCGCATAATCCTGCGCGGCACTGTACTGCGCTCGTCACCTTGAGACATCGGCTCTAAAGTCTCATCCAGTAATTTCGCTGAAAACAGTGCCCTTCAAACCGAAACACAGTAATGTTTGCACACTACTGCTTGGTGGATGAATATCTGGCAAAGGTATGATACTTCTCCAGGTGTACCGAAGTGTTTCTTGTAAAAAAAACGCTTACTACGATATCATTCCTTGCTGTTTCTGTAAAGGAAAATACGTGAGGATATCCACCCCACAAATGCGAGAATTATTTCGGAAGGGTCTGTTCCACCAATCTGGGTAGTAGATTATGACCTAATCCTCCTCACAAAAGTGAGGTGAGATCCGTGCTTAGCAGTGGGCGGATTTGGGTTGGTGTGAGCGAGCTGTACGTCCTCAAATATATTCTTCTCTTTCAGCCGTTGAACCTCCGTTTAAGACTACATCGACTCGGCAGTTCACGTCACAGTTGAACTCTCTAACGACCAGTGGAGGGCTCGACTGTCCCGAGAACTCTTTAGCTGGTATCGAAGCTGCGCTGAGAGCCAGTGAGATAGAGTCAAGCATATTTGTGTTTACTGATGCCTATGCTAAGGACTATAATAGCTTTCGTACTATTGAAACACTGTGCAAGGAGACTCATAGCCAGGTTAGTGGCCGATTCATGACTTTACCCGACTACGGGAAAGCCAAAGGTTTTTATTTATAGCGGTGCGTGTTTTTTTTAGAGACCAGCAAGTCGTACACCTGATGGTAAAGGTAAAGTTCTTTCGGGAAATCTCGAAGTAGCTACATCTATTACATTGACGGCCTCCGTGGCGTAGTGGGTGATAGCGGACTGCGAAGCGTGAGGTAACGGGTTTGATTCCCGCACAGCGCAAAGATATGTGTGAACGACAGATTTGCTCAGAGTCCTGATGTTTGTCGGACTGTGGTCCTCGTAGTTCCTGATTTAATATATACATGGATTCCTAGTTAGGGGTCAGGTTAGGTTGGAGGGGGGGGATAGGTTTTATGTAAATGAACGTGACGAGTTTTTTTTTTATTTTTGGCTATAAAAATCTAGTTTTTTAGATTTTCGATAATATTAGTCAAAATTTAAATTTAATGAACCAGTCAGTAGTAAAGTCATGAGATTCGGTAAAGAGGTGGGTGCGTCGACGCGTTATTTTTATTTATTAATTCATGATACACGACACAGCATAATATTTTCCCTGAAACGGAAGTTAGTTATCTCTAAGTTAGTACCAGTTACCAGCACTTAGTTAGTAGTAAGTTAGTTACCACTATTCAGTATAATGAACCTATTATTCCTAACCTTATTAGGGCATTACTCACAGTGGGCCTGCAATATGCAATTAGATAACTTAGTAGGTATCTAAGCACTACAATGTCTCGTTATTTAGGTTACCTAAGCCCTGCGTATGTATTTCCCTGAACTGTTCAAGATAAAGCTGCGGTAACATATCATAACGAACAGGGTGTTCACCTAATCGTAAGCGCCACGGCTGTTTGCATCAATTGTATTGCTACCCAGTACTTTGCACTCCAAAAGCTTTTGCGGCTTTGTCTTGTGTTCGTTACCGTGAGTGATTTTATCTGATAGGAATTGAAATGGTCCATCACCCTTCACCTTTTAATTATTATTCTTATGTAACAATGCCACCTAGTGAGCAGTACTAGAACTATTTTGGAGTTTAGATTCAAGGAACCCTGGAACATTTTGCGCGAGGTCAATATCCGTCCGTTAAAAAATGTCTGGGAAGCTTCTAGGGATGGCAAATGGGATATAAATACCCGACCTAAGGCCAAGGGTGAGTTTACTTTGACGTGATTTAAGCGAACTGTGGACCAGACTGGTGAAGAAATACAGTGGTATCTTATCGAGCCGTGGATTTTTGTTGGTTTTGAACCACCAGCCCGTAACAATACTAATGTTAATAACCATGTTACCTTTATATTAAGTATTTATCGATATAATGAAGTCAATATATTTTCAGGTTGTGATTTTCCTTAGCGGATACTGTAGCACCCCTGTAGGCAACGTGGAGGTGTACTATGACGTAGCTGAAGCGTGTGCCGGAGCAGTGTTCACTTGCAGAACTGCCGTAGAGTTGAGAGAGGTAAGTAGGGTATCTATTGATGGTCATCATTCGTCACCATCAGACTATAATATACTAATACTATCCTATCTCTGGAATAAAGTATTTAATCAATAAATAAATCAGTCGCTAATTGATTTCGCTAACACGTTGACTGCTGAACTGGTCTTTAAATTTGGGCACCGTTACGGACCGTGTGTGTTTTCCAGTACTGGCGTGCCGTCTGTGTGAGCCGCACTGTAGTAGCGCCGCGTTAAACACACACGCCTGTGTTTTGCCACACAGCTGGCACGTAAGCTGCGCTAACACAGCAGGTGTGTTTCCCCGCACCCGCGTAAAGTTATAAAAAACACAACGTCTGTGTTTTCAACAGTGAACGCGTTATACATATTATTTTATTCTTCCGTTTATTCATGAATTTGACTAAAGGCGCATTAAATTTCCTACTTACAAAAAATTATTTGAGTTTATTAAGACATCATTTTCAGCTTCCTACGTTCCCACTGTTGGGACTTTATAGTCTTAGTTCTTTATTGTTATAGGAATATAATTATGTTTTGTTAACAGGCTTTTAAGTATATGAAAGAAATTGTCAACACTGATTGGAGTAATGTGACACATTACAAATCAATTACAGAATTCAAAGAGATTTTGGTAAGTTTTCATGATTTACGAATATATACTCTACTAGCTGCGCCCCGCGGTTTCACCCGCGTAGTTCCTGTTCCCGCGAGAATATGGGGATAAAACATAGCCTATGTTACTCGCTGTCAATGTAGCTTTACATTAGTGAAAGAATTTTTTAAATCGGCCCAGTTGTTTAGCCGAAACCTTACATATTTCCAAACATACTTTCATCCCCTATTTCAAACCCTTACAATGCTTTTATCGTATCATAAAGTACCCTATGTCCTTTCTCGGGCTTTAGACTATCTTTGTACCAAATTTCATTTCAATCGGTTTAGTAGTTTAGGCGTGAAAGAGCAACAGACAGACAGAGTTACTTTCGCATTTATAATATAAGTAAGGATTAAATCACTGTGTTTTTATATAGACAAGTACAATTTTAAATTTTTTTCTCTAGTTTACAGCGGACTCTTTCACAACCGACTACATGGTAGTCATTTCTGGACCCCTCTTGGATATACAAGTAATATTGAATTCGCAAACTTTAACAACGGAAACAATTGTCGATACTACAAAATCCAAGGTAATTTTCTAAAATTCATAACGCAATCAGGTTAGAGGTTTGATTTTTGTTATGTTTATGAGTAATCATCATCATCATCATCAACCCATAACGTCCCACTGCTGGGCACGGGTCTCTCCTCACTTTCGTGAGGAGGGTAAGGTCATAATCCACCACGGGGGCCCAGTCCGGATTGGTGGATAACATACCTACCTCCGAAATAATCTCGGGTAGGTATGTGGGTTTCCTCACGATGTTTTCCTTCACCGAAAAGCGAGTGATAATTACGTACATATGTTTTACAGAAACACATTGGTACGTGCCCGCACTGGGATTTGAACTCACGACCTTCTGATTGGAAGGCGGACGTTCTCCCACTAGGCTACCACCGCTTTAGTAATATTATCTAGAATTTTACTATATCTATATAATTTCACTATTCTTACTGTGAAGGCGTTAACAGTTCTTTTAATATTCCAGGTGGTACGGTTAAGGAATCCAGAAGTTGGAGAATACAAGGCTATCCTTCGAAGCGCGGGACCTGTATCAGTTACCTTCTACGAGAGGAATAACGTACCTTTCCAATTTGGGTTCTCCACCAGACGTCCCCGGAGTTTGAAGGAAACTGGTCGATGGCCTTTAGCAGGTACCTATGAATTACTATAGACCTCTAAAATACGAGTATCTTTTCTCTATGATAAAAATGCTGTTCGATGGTAATCACATCACTTGACAGCGGATAATCCAATTTGGCAAGATTATTCTCTTAAAACGTTTATAAATATCGGAATTAAATTTGATGTAAAGAGAAATAGGAAAAGTTTTCCGGAAATATGGCAAATTCGAGAAAAACTGAAAGAACTTTATTCTATAGGTTGTTTAACATGATTCTAACGAAGAATGAACTTTGGTTGTTTCTTTGTTTTTTCGATGTTCAGTTGTTCATTTTCATGTGCGACCGACGTGGCAGCTTTAACGTGCTTCACACGTATAAGAACAACATCACACCATTGCGTCAAAAGGTGGTCAAGCTGTAGTTACGTGTGAATAGTGTCGCTGTGGCTTTTTGCAGCTGCGTTGTGGTCTCTACAAAATGTGGTTGTTTGCGTTGTGGCCGGTCGCTCGTTCGCGGTGCCGCTGGTGGTTGCGATTTGGTTGCGACGTGGCTGCAATGTGGTCGGTATCACGCACGCGGTCGACAACGACTGCAAAATGTGATCCGTGTGAATTCAACTATTGATTTTCATACAAATTAGCACCCGTCCACGTGTTGTGGTTGTGGTACAAGCACGTGTGAGACAAGCCTAGCCTGAAAATAATAGCGGTAATACTGGAATTACATTCGAAACTTGCTTTCAGGGTCAACAAATTATATACTTATATATGTGGAGAATTCAATCAAACTCCGATCAGTCGAGTGGCTGAATCTTGGAGATAGCATCAAACAGAATTTACTGTTGACGCAAATTCCTTCAGGTGTTTACATATCGAGCGTATTTGTGGAACCAGGGAAAACGTATCGATTTTGGGTAAGCGTATAACTAGAAACCGGACATTGCATGGGGGGGGGGGGGGGGGGATCGCTTCAAACTCTATTATTTAATATTTTATGAGTAATCAAAATAATTATCATAAAATAAAAAAAATACATACCACGTTTTCAAAACAGACTAAATAATGCAGTATCATCGAATTCTGATTAATGTATAAAGTAGAAAGGTTCTAACTAATCGAGAAGCTACTTTAAAATCGATCGCAAAATTAGTACTGCTCAGAATACAAGAATTCGAGTATAGTAAAAAACTCATTGATCTGCGGCTTTGTGCTTATTTGTCTCTCGCTGTATACGAAATATATTTCCAGATAATAGGCGAAGAAACTTCTACCGGACATGAAATTAAAGGATCTTCTAAGGTTATATCTCCACAGAGATCAGGTGAGTCTAAATTTACTAGTGACGGACTGCAATCTGCAATAACAATTACACTTTTGGGACACAACAATATGCCGTTGGAATAGAATATCAATTATTGATCATATTAGTTTTTACTTACATTTTATTGCTATTGAAAATTATAAACGAAATACGCCAAAATAAGGATCCTTGTGGAACACCAATGCAAATTACATGACTACCTACATAAGTTACAACTCACCAGATAAACAACGAAACGAGAAAAATAGCACTCGACATAAAATTGATAAGATGTGTTTAGTTGACACCGTTTCCGTTTGTGAAATTCCTTATTTATAACATTTCGTGATTCACAATATCAAGCGCTGAGGTCAAGGCAACTAATTTTTATCATTATCAAAGAACACAAACATCTCTTGTTTTTGTTAGCTCCCTAGATACTGTTACCAAAGTCACTTAAAGCATACATATTTTCTACCAAAGGTAACCTAAATAAGTTTTTTTTTAACTCTACAGTCTGAATTATTTAGCATACAGTTTGTTGCAATAAGCAGGTGCTACACTACATTTTTCCATGTGCTAAGATCTCAGCGGATAGCAGTACACCAACTCCCTGACACCCTCCCAACCCACTCCTAAAACCAGGAGGCATACCATGAGCTCTTATAGCAATTCAATTGAAGACCTAAACTGAACCGCGTCGCATAATTGTACCGTGACGTCTTATTTTTTATGTTGCTATCATTTTCAACCTAAACTGGATCCTATTAAGGTTGAAAATGGCAGGAACCTAAATTGAGTCCCTAATAAGCCATTTTCAATCTAAAATATATCCAGTTTAGGTTGAAAATGGCAGCAACGTAAAAAATAAGACGTCACGGTACGATTATGCGACGCGGCTCAGTTTAGGTCCTCAACTGAATCGCTATATGACGTCATGGTAGGCCTCCAGAATTACTTGGAATATTATAACAATTATACGAGTTAGCATACTATTCAACAAGGTTACTAGTCTATACTCTATTCTATTGTATAAACCTGAATAGTTTGTTTGTTTGTTTGAACGCTAGGATCTCAGGAACTACTGGTCCGAATTGAACAATTCTTTTTGTCTTGAATAGTCCATTTATCGACGAAGGTTATAAGCTATATATCATCACGCTACGACCAATAGGAGCAGAGCATCAATAAAGAATGTGGCAAAAACGGGGGAAATATATTGCTTTTAAGAGAGTTATTGCGGGAAAACTTGAATTATGCGGGTGAAGCCGCAGGGTGCAGCTAGTAGATTAATAACTGTTAATACAATATTGTTTCACAGTGAATGAAAATCAGATAAAGCGGTCACTGCCAGACGTAGAAATATTGGATTCTCAGCTTGGTTTGATAAATTTTGAGGCGGAATTGACGCTAGCCTGCAAAGTGGTTGGGTACCCACAGCCTGAAATACGTTGGAACATCGGAGACGATTCAATTCGTTTTACGGAGGAGGTAAGATTATGCTGTGGAATTCGCTAGCTGTAGTTCTGGGGAACGCGGTAAATTGGCAAGAGCAAGATGACCTATAGCATTTACAAATTAAAGGGGAAAGTTTGTTCTCAATCTTTCTTTGAACAATCACGTGTGGATAGAATAGAATAGAATAGAAAACTGTTTATTGTACACCAGAAACAAAAATAAACACAGTACAGAAGAATTACATTAGGTAAACAGGGCGGTCTTACGATATGGTGGATATACGACAGAGCTCTGGTGGGGTAACTTTTAAACGCTCTCAAGAGATAAGAAACTTCTTGAATGAGTGTTACCAGCAATACTGTTGAACTAATGAGTATTCATGACGTCACAATGATCAGATTTTGTCATAAATCGGCGTACAAAATGAAATTCAAACTCATTGCTTCTAAAACAAAGCTGTCATTTCAACTGAAATAGACTGGAATCATCATGATCATCATCATCAACATCATTCCACTGCTGAGCACGGGTCTCTCCTCACTTTTGTGAGAAAGATTAGGCCATAATCCACCACGGGGGCCCGATCCGAATTAGTGGATAACATACCTACCTCCGAAATAATTCCGAATGCAATGCAATCAAATAATGTATTAATTGAACCACAAACTAACATAACAATTTCTATATATAGATAATATTAGAGATATATCTCTATTCATACTCTCTAAATCACTCTAAGTTCTTCGTGTATTCTCCCTACTGGGGGTCTGGTTATAAATTATAAACACTTTACATTTTACGTAGTTTATTAGTGTACTGAACCCGAAGGCGTGTGGGCGACCGGGCTGGCCGCTTAGCTATCCGTCAGCGATATGTACTTGTGTGCTTGGTGCTGCTACAATAATCTTAGTTTAACAAGTCCTTTATCCTATTTCAGACCATCCTTCTTGAAATACCATCAGTCTTCATATCTTACTTGACAGTGGCTAGAGTACAAAAGAATTTTACAGCTGTTTGCAACTCCGTGAACGCTGAAGGTAGCACTTATAAAGGCATCGATATATTTGTCAATAGGACTTTCTCCTTTGATGTTATTCAAAGACCCGAAGGTAAGATGTTCATTCAAATTTCAATTAGGATTATTACTGACAATAGGACAGTTTAGTAACCCTGGTAACTTAAGTCAAGAGTGATGATCTTCTAGGCAAGCGTGGTCCCCAAATAACGCAATTTTACAATACAATTATCATAAAATGTAACATTAAACAATTTCAGCTAATTTTCCAAAGTAAGTGCTTACCTAAATATAAATAGCCTTTTTTTATTTGAATGAGTGACCAGCAAGTCGTTCACCTGATGGTGAGCGCTACGCCTGCCTATAACAGTTATGGTGCCACCCAAAACTTTGCATTGCGCTCGTCACCCTGCGACAAAGGCTCTAAAGTCTCATAAGCCCAGTGATTTCGCTGAAAACAATGCCCTTCAAACCGGAACACAGTAATGTTTGCTCACTACTTCTTGACGGATGAATATCTGGCAAAGGTGTGGGTACTCACCAGGCGGTCTCTTGCAGAAGAGGCCTTCCTCTACAAATCCACCACTCTCGCTACAGCCTATTGCCCTGACCCCTAAACTCTTCTTTCAGATGCTTCTGTTGAATATGGTACCGAGCATCGTTTACACTGCCATGTCGAGGCTTACCCAGAGGCATCAGTACAGTGGTTTTTTAACAATTCCCTAATAAACACATTTTCTAACTCGAAAGTATCTTTTGAAAACAATGCATTAGTTATCAAGAATATGGATTTCGAGGACGTAGGGGTCTATGAATGCAGAGCAACAAATGCTGTACGGCGGGAGAGACTAGTCTCTTCTATCAGCATTTCTGGAGTTGGTGAGTTATAGCAGGAGGCATACCATGACATCTTATAGCGATTCAATTAAAGACCTAAACTGAACCGCGTCGCATAATCGTACCGTGACGTCTTATTTTTTATGTTGCCGCCAGTTTACGATTATGCGACGCGGTTCAGTTTAGGTCTTTAATTGAATCGCTATAAAATGTCATGGTAGGCCTCCAGGTGTTATTAGCATGGCTGAATAAAATCGCTTGCTCTGTTGATTACAAATCATATTTTGCTTTGATAATTTAGAATAATAATGATCTTATAAAATTACGTTACACGAACACGTTTCTAGCTTGTTTTTGATACTATGTTATAACCTAACTTATAATTATCTTCTTGTAGAAGCCCCAAAAATCCATGAAAGTGAATCAGACATATACTTGAAACCAGGAGATCAGGCTGAGATTGAGTGCAGGTAACGATTTGAATAATATTATGTTTTCTATTTAGAAATATCTAAAAATAGTTACTCTTAGTTGAATTTCCTTTAATTTTTAATCTATTTTCAAGTCATGCAGGAAATATCGACTTTGACGACTTTTTTTATCGACGAGGAAATCTTTGATGCTTTACAATATAAATAAAATTTCGCGCGATCGGACTTCAAGATATATTTTTTTAAATTTGAACTATCTTTTAGAATTTCCAAAGGAAAACCCGCTCCAGAAATCAATTGGAAGTACAAAACTCTTCAAACTGAAGACTTTAAATATGTCCCTGATGGAGTTTCAACTAATGATGGGAAACTGAAGTTCGCAGCTATAGAGAATAGTCATGCGGGTGTTTACCGATGCATCGCAACTAATGCCATCGGTGAAAATACTAGAGACTTTAACGTGAACATTCAATGTAAGTACTTATACTGAAGATCGACAGATCAACAATCCTCCATCCATTCTTTCCTTTGTTCAGTGGTGTTTCAATAAAGGCATTATCTATCTATCTACCTATCTACGATTCGGTGTTGTTTGGGAGTACTCGAAAGCGAATCAATATAGAAGAATAAGGCAATTAGAATCAGTCACTTGTCTGATGTCTCCAAGTTTTTAACACTTTCACTGCTCTGCCGATTTTCTTGTCTAGCCGCGGTTATGGATCTGCACACACCTTTGTGTTTTACCGTACCGCTAACACAACAGTTGTGTTTTCCCGTACTCGCGGCAAGTTATAAAAAAATACAACTCTGTCTAACCGAAAAAATATCTAACTCTGTTATCTGTTTTGAATAAGTATTTCTTAGTATCGACCTGGGTTTTATCAAAATTTTATCATTGTTTGTTTTAACTTCTACTTTGAAATACCTAATTTTAATTTTTTTTTTCTTAGAATCCATACTACTCGTAATTAATTGTAATGTGTAAACAATTTTGCAAGCTCTTTCGTGACAGAATATAGCAGGACAATTTAATCCAGGTTTTCCAAACCAAGGTCGTTAATCGCTATGACCACCTAGAGCCGTAACGCGCTTGTTTTCAACTGTAAAAATAACGTGCCCAAAGCTAGCGCGTTTGAGGCACGTTTTGAGGAGTTTTGAGGTAGAAAATAAGTTTAATACGCGTAATGACATCACGCGTTTTCGGCTAGGAATCTCATGTGGTATAGTGAATAAGAGCCCTGTATTATCTATATTTGTAACATTAATTATTAACCCCTGATGCAATAACGACGGGGTGTTATAAGTTTGACGTATTTGTGTGTGTATGTGTGTGTGTCAGTGGCATCGTAGAGCTCGCGAACGGATGAACCTATTATGATTTTGTTTTTTTTTGTTTGAAAGGTGAATTAGTCGGGAGGGTTCTTATCTATGTTTGATGAAAATCGGTCCAAGATGGCCGCCGCCATAAAATGGCGAATCACATATTTTTTTGATTTGATATTTTCAGCCTCACCTATAATAAAAAACAGCGACCGCGAAGATATAGAAGTGAAGGAAGGGGACGAAGTCCTTTTGCCTTGTGATGTCGAAGCCACGCCGGAAGCAACTGTGCGGTGGGAGATGTCCCGGGATGATATTAGCATGACACTGGACAAGCGGTTCCACGCTGACGAGAGGCATTCGCTTTAGTAAGTTCATTTCTATAGCAGTCATTGCTAAGTTGGTTCAACTTAGTTTCGTCTTTGGATCGCAAGCTGCAGGGCATTGGTTCAAATCCAGCTGACTGTTAATAATGATTATGATATTAAGGTCACCTGGTTAGTAACCAGTGGTTTTACCATATTATGCCTTAACTCGTGCACGTTAACGAGAACTTATTGATTTGGTTCTAATATTACAAATCAATACACGAAGAATCACATGTTTAAAACAATAACACAAAATCCACAACAGTGTAATAGGCCCTATAAACGACCTAATGCGGGTTGGGATGTGCCGGATGAAACAGCTAGCCACCACTCGTTCTGTCGTTCTATGGGGTATCTACCTATGTCCATATATTTAACAGTGGAACTCTTCCTGCTGATAGTGCTGACGATTACTGTGATAATATGGACGCGTCTTTTGTTTACAGTTTTACCGCATTCTGGAATGACTCCGGCAATTACCACTGCGTTGCTGAAAACAGCGTCGGTAAAGCAGAAAGAACTGTTTTCGTCAATGTTCTTGGTAAATATTTTAATTGACTACTACGATTTGTCTTAAAGCGATAAGTCAGCAAATTGTCCCTTTTGTTGTATTCCTGTGCTTTGTTATTTTGGCGTACAATAAAGAGTTTTCTATTCATTTCTTTTTATAGTAAAGCCGTTCATCCAGAGCAAGTCCGGGACGGTCCACGGTAACGTTGGAGGAAGCGTTACTTTAGATTGCAATGTGCAGTATGGCAACCCAGCGCCTACCATTAGATGGCAGTTCATCGCGAAGAACTCTGCTTTTAGTACATTGGGAGGGTATATACTTTTTACTTTTTCTTATGTTTTGTTTTCGTGCCAATAGTTAGCCAGTGTCAAGTATTTGTAATGATTCAACGATTTTTATTGAAACAACTAATTAACGTTAAATTAATTCGCGGAAAACCACCGTCCGATCTTTTTGTTGTTCCTCTCCATGTGCGGCAGTTCCATCTTTGTCTGGAAGAGATCGCTCTCAGTGATAAGACCGCCCGTTGTGACCCTAATTCTTATTTTTTTGTTTTAGATTTTCTTCTGTGGTGTTTCAAAACTATCTTTCTAATTAATCTCATTTATTTTTAGAAATAACTCAGCGAGCTCGCTTCACCTGACCCAGTTGTCACAACGGGACGAAGGGTCATATATCTGCATAGCTGAGAATCGCCTCAGCACTGACAGAATCATTTATCAGTTACAAGTACTACAATAGTGTTAATAAACGTATATATATAATTATAATGTTGTCTTATTAAATTCTTTCATTACTCACTAACGCCCCCGGTTTCACCCGCATTAGCTATTATCTGTTATTATTAGTACTGTTATTATCTTTATTTACCTTGTGTATTTTTGAACTGGTGTACACTAAAGTATTTAGTGCTCTATTCTATTCTATCTTACAGGACCTACAGTATCTATAATACTATACCAAATTTTATCAAAAATCGTTCAACCGTTTCCGCGTGAGGAGAAGACAAACACACAAACTTTCGCATTTATAATATTAGTGAGATAACCTTTATTTTTTTTTATTTGACTGAGTAACGAAAAAGCCAGTTGTTTATCTGATGGTAAGCGCTATGCCTAAAAAAATAAAATAAATCTTATTTATTAATTTTTACCGCTGCTTGTCGCTGCAGAAGGATATGAGAACTTTATAATGGAATATGGAGTATGATCCTTGCGCAATTTCAAGACTACCGAACGGCACATCTGGAATTACTTTTCATTTCCCACATTGATAGAAACTTTCTAATTCTCTGCAAACAAAAAAAAAATCAACGTGGTATGTTTTTGTTTTTCAACCAAAACTCCCATTATTGACGTTAGCGCGTAACTACTTTTTATTATGCGTAAAATTTAAACGATAAAATATAAACCAATTTTGGTATTTATCGGTAAAAATTATCTAACATTGTCAAAGGTTATTGTTAATGCATGGTATTACCGCAAATGATTAAAAAAATCGCCTGAATCATCAGTGATAATGCGGGGTAAATACGAATAAGTTGACCCTTGGGTTGCCCGGTATATAATAACACTAGGTATACAATGTACACCTAGCGGCTTTGCTTATTTAAAGATCTGAATTGTTGCTAAATCAAAGTTTGTCTGCTAAGAATGTTTTTCACTTTTGACCAGGCTACCCAAAAGAAGGGTAATGTTTTTGTCGCATCCTAAACAACACAGTGGATTTCGATACAACAATAAGGTGTCATTTGATTTATCTTCATTCAAAAGTGACGTAGGATATAAATCCTTATAATATTATAAATGCGAAAGTTTGTGACAATGGATGGATGTTTGTTCCTCTTTCACGCAAAAACTACTGAATGGATTCGAATGAAATTTGGAACACAGATAGTTTATAACCGTTTTATTTATCCAGTATATAATATAACAGTTTTATTCATCCAGTTTAAGGCCTTAAACCGAACTGCCCTGCTAACTGTCACCACCAATATCGCTCAGCGTTCATAAGTCGACCAGAGACATTTATCCAAAGAGATCGGAATAATTGGTTTGCATTTATGTGAGTTTGTATTGGTCCATCTCATTCTATTTCTCCCTCATTCTCTGCAGTCTATTTTTGAGTGACGTCACGTCACGTTTGTCATTTATGAGTATGTGGTGCCAATCTAGGCCGTTCAGTTTAGGGCCTTACATGAACTGCATGGAATAAAAATAAGTACGTGGTTACCCCTAGGATTGAGTAGTCGGGTACTTTTTATCCCGATAGTATGTTCCCGTGGGCCACACGGAAACTACGCGGGTGAAACCGCGGAGCGCAGCTAGTTATTTATAATAATAATACGGGCGAAGAAAACTAACAAGGCAAGCGTAAGCTGCCATATTGAATTTTCAATAGTGAAATGTGTTGTAAGTATGATCAAAGTCTTTTGACAAAAAAACCGACAGATCAATTTATTGTGGTATAGTAATTGCATTTGTGTAAACAAAAAGTAGTCAAGCTATGTAGGTACAAGTCTAGTATAAAAGTTAATGAGTAGGTATTTGTTTATTATTTGTGGAAGTCGTTTAGTATCGAGTTGGTACACAATGTTAACGAAACGTTTAATCTACTTTTTCGTGATTTTACATATAAAATATTATGTGGCGGCACAAAGTGATTTTAGGTGTGATTTAGCTTTTGTAATAGACAGCTCTTTACCTATGTGACGTTATAAATCAAATGGTAAACGTAGCTAAAGGTAGTAAGGAATTGAGAACTTCGTGTTGATCACTTTTAATGCCTTTGAGGCGGCCCCGGGCATGTAAAGTGTTACGTAAAATTTTTATCATTTAATTTATAAGTTTTGTGCACAAAATATGTACCTGCATGCAAAAGGTATTTAAATAACTAATAAGTTACTGATTTGATATTTGTCCAATTAGATGACGAAGGTTAATTTTTCCCGTTCTAGTTCCGACTCTTGAAAATACTGATAGTTAACTTTTCTTTGTTTAGCTGTTAATACAGGTAATCTATATAACTGTAAAGTTCAAACGAAGATTTTATCGTATGAGTTCCATACAACAGACCAGTGCTGCTTCTCCAAGAGACAACTTGTGCATCCAAGGGACGTATTCCCCGGAGTTGCCCAAAGATCAACGTACAGCTATTTTAATGTATTACCTCATTGGGGAACTTGTAATGCTGATCTAAGTGATACACACAACAACTTTATTTATTTTTGTCTATTTTATTTTCTTTAAGACTAGGATTCAAAGCGTTGATAGAGAGTATGACTACGAAAAATAGTAGGTACTTAACTGAAATTTCTTCATTATGTTTTTTTAAAATTTCTTGGTGATTCTGTAGCCACCGTTTCAACCAACACTATCTACTTCAGGGCATAACAGCAAAAGCATCGTTATGAAGAAAAATAAGTATCAAATCATGTCGAATCTTCAAGCCTCACATTAGTGTTACATCGTTTTTTTTTTTAGAATTGGGATGACATTGAACAAAGAATAAGGCACTTCGCTAAGAACTCCTATGGCCAGCTAAAGGTTTGGACAGGAGGCGCGATGGAACTGGCCTTAGATGGAGGGATCAACGGCATGAAGAATAATTACTTTACTGTTCAAAGGGGCAATGGCCAACCAATACCCTTGTTCTTGTGGAAGGTAACGTATTATAAAATCCTTAACGGCAATGTAGACGACACTATTCTCAATCCAGAATTTAAAATAAATTTTACACAATTCAATCACCGATCGGAATTATATGAATTGTATGAAATTTAGGTCTAATATTTTAATATAATTTTGTCGTATAATAGTGATCCATGAACGAAGTGTATAATTTTAGGATGAGTTACAAATTATGTCATTACAGGTGGCCCAGGATCCGATATTGAAAGCTTCGCTTGCCACCATTCAAGTCAACGTCCCAGACCAGTCTTCTTCAGAAGTGGGCAGTTACACTGTTTGTCCAGACATGTGTGGCTGCACTGACTGGATGAACAACCCCAAATGGCAGGATTTGGACAGAGGGTACACCTACTGCTGCAGCCTTCCAGAGTTCGAAAGGGCTTTCGGATTTGAAGGAGTCTTTAATCCAGATATGACTCAAATACTAACATCCGGTGTGAGTTTACCAGATTACTGTCTTGTTATTTAATAATCTGAGAACATTTTAAAAATAATGGCATGAGAAATCTATTATTCAATAATTGTAAGTCAATAAAATTATAAAATAGAGTAGGTGTACCCAAATTTTTATCATCTCTTTTAATGAATTACTTTTTTATTCAATTATGCATTTATATTGCGGCTCACAGTTATTTCTAAGGTAATTACTAAGAAATAAACTTAAAATCCTATTTTTCTTATTTATATTCCTCTGCACGTGTTAGATTAGAAGCTGCGTGATGTGGGTGCCCGGGCGGTGTCATACAAAAGACGCCCACGCGTGTCCTCGCGACGGAGCACTTTGTATGAAACTACGCGGACCATGGTCCTACAAACATCCAGACTCGGAGCAAACACTTGTGGTTCACACGAATATTTGCCCTGTAAGGGAATCGAGCCCGCAACCTCACGCTCCTTAGTCGGCTCATCGCCCATTACTCCATGGAGGTCGTCAATAGAGTGACTATCGCAAATCTTTTTTAACCAGTTAGGCCGGATGTTGTGCATTATTGCGCTAGACAAAAAAACATCATCCAAGCTACGCTATAGACTGTTAACTAAGTTATTAGGAATCAAAATTGCGTCAATAAAACATACGTGATGTGTTTTGAGCATCCTAAATCGGTTGTGAAACGTGGAACACATAAACCCCTTCCACGTACAAGCAAATTAATATAAATACACCTAATTCAACAGATCTTTATCTATGTTAAGAGAGAATAGGTTCCTCCTAAGATAACGGTCAAACGTAAGGTTGATAAATTAAATGTAACTAAATTAAGGTAGTACGCATTTTAGCGAAATGTTAATAATATTCTATATAAATCAGTCATGAGCGTGGAGCTGTGGACAATGAACCGTTTAAATGTATTATTGTTGTTTAAAATTTAAAAGGAATTTTGTTTTTTTTTGCGAGTTGTACCAAAAAAGTGACTATGGCTATCAGATCAGTTGACTTCATTGTAGTAATTTTGACTTCAGTTGTTGTTAGTAATGTTAGGAGTGAAAGTGATGAAAAAGTCAGTTTAACCTTTGTTATTGACAAAACAAATTCTATGGGTACGGAAATAAATGCAACGGTGGCAGGTGCAGAGGCTATATTTGATGCAGTTGCAAGTTCAGATGAATCGCCAATAGATAACTACGTTTTGGTAACCTTTGGTGACCCCGGTGAGTACAACAACACCTATTAAAAGTATATTTTATTTGTAAGAGATTATATTACCATTAAAATAAAATTCAGGTGTATAGATTTTATAATCTTCATTCATATTGTTATTATAAGGTAGAGTTTTTAGGAGGAAATCTTCGGAACCATTGATTTGATTCTTGATAATATTTCTCTAGTAGAAAGCTACATTATCCCTAAAAAGGAGATGTTTTATTTCGATAAAATGTAAAGTTTCTGCGGGAAAGCGGAACATCCACAGGTAAAACTGATGGATGCAACTAGTTTTAAATAAAGCTATGATACGTAATAAAATGTGACTATACTATAACTAAAAGTAATTTTCAACTACAGCTCTACTAGTGAATGATTAACAAAGGAATTGCATAAAACCCTTGTTGAGACCCTTTAATTGCAGTGTTCAAGAATTCAACGACTACAAATGTAACATATGTCAGAAATTCATTGAAGAGTCAGTATATTCTTTCACTCACAAATCAGAATGTAGAATTGATATAACTTACCATGGTTGGTGACTACATCAAATGGATCGCACGATCCGTTACTACAAACTGTCAGGCACAACCATTCTGAACCTCATCCTTCTCCATCCAGATGTGTCAAGCCCTATCATCACGAAAGACACTGACGAGTTCAAACGAGCCTTAGTATCGATAGATCTTGAATCTGGAATGGATTGTCCCGAAGCATCTATGAGCGGTATCAAGAAAGCTTTAGAAGCAAGTTTACCCGGCTCTTATCTGTACGTCTTCACGGACGCATCATCTAATGACTTCCACATTTACGATGAAGTGGAAAACTTAGCTCAGGAGAAACGATGCCAAGTATGTATAGATTCTTCTGCTATCGGGTCGATGTTTCGGCCTTTTTGGGATGGGTCCGTAAACAAATCTCAAATGCAGTCGGCAGGAAGCGAAAAGAGTATGGTGGAAACATTTTACGCCCATCTTACGCATCAGTCTTTGCTATCTACAGTGCAGCAGCCGAGGTAGACCCTACGTTTCGAGAATCATAGGGGATGGACGATGTATTTCGGAACTCTTATTGTACATACAAATTACACACTGGATCTGGTACTGATTCCAGCGAAATTACTCGGCATATGAGACTTTAGAGCCGATGTCTCAGGGCGACGAGCGCAGTGTAGTACCGCGCAGAATTATGCAATGCAAAGTTTTAGGTGGCATTGTAACTGTTATTGGCAGGCGTAACACTTACAATAGGTGAATGACTTGCTCGTCTCGTCACACAGTCAAATAAAAAAAAACACAAAGCTGATTATAATTTAAAATTTCACTAATGTTGTACCACCTTCGACTTCGTTCATGATAGTATTTTAAATATCGATATTAGAATACTATCGACACTGTTGCTCGGTGCCTAAGCGGCAAGCCCCACAGAAGAGGCACGGCGTGCGGCGTGCGACATGCAGCATGCTGCGTGACATCACTCGATACTTTTTTCATTCAAAAATGTGTCAAATTGACGACGCGCTGCGTAGATACTTATACCAGCGGCGCGCTGCATTGATCTGTCTTACGCCTAAATCAGTGTAAACGCGCCGCTAACAAAACGTTTTTACCAATAGCTTGGTTTCTACTGGTTAGATTTAGTTGTAATGAATATCAGTTCTGAGTAAAATTCTTAATTATTAAAAAAATAAACTGTTTAACTATGTACTCGTTTTATGAAAAACAAATTCAAATGTGTTTTTTTTAGGTGGTGTTTGTTTTGACTGATCATTGTCCACCTCATTTAGGAAATGATAATGTGTATCATGAACTGGCTGAAGCAACGTCGGGCCAAGTATTCGATCTGAAAAAACAGAATATGAAGAAGGTACAGACCTACTTATTTACGTAACTATTATAAATTTACTTTAGACATACTTCCGAGAAATTTGAAACAAGATCTCTAAGTCTAGTGTAAATGAAACAAAAAAAAAAAACAAACCTACATTTGAAGATAGAATAGAATAGAATAGAAAACTATTTTCTTCTCTTTCTCTTTCTTTTCTTTTTCTTTTTTTCTCTTTCTTTTTTTTTTGAAGATCTTCTTTGTCCTAGATAATTTTTGTTTAAATCTGCTTAGTACCTACCAATAATATACAAACGGTTTTTTTAATTATCAAAGTAGGTATTTAATTCATAGTCCTATAAATGTAAATCCCATGATATACCTACTGAGTTCTTTAATATTATGATTGTTTGAAATTAAAAATTAAATTTTAATTATACAAACTACTTGTCCAATTCGACCAGATTGTCTCTCCTTGAAGCTTTTCAGGTTTTTTTTTGATCAAATTATATGAGTAAAGAAATTAAATATTTTTCAGGAACTTTATGTGCTGACTGTACTTACCAAGATTACTATGTACCTACTTACCAACTATGATAATTTAAGAGGTAAAACCAGACCACCACCGATTCCGACCACTTCCGATTCGTACAGTTTGATAATAATAATATGGAGACCTTGATTTGCTCGGTCAATCACTGTTCAGAAATAAAACTATAGATAACACAACAATACATTGTACTGCCCTTGTTAACCTATAGGAGTTATTCTGTAATGTGCTTATTTTTTGTGTACAATAAAGAGTTTTCTATTCTATTCTATTTGGTTGTGAAATATTTCAAACTCAAACTCAAACTCAAATCATTTATTGTAAATAGGCAAAATATTGCACTTTTACACGTCAATTTCATCATTTCATTTTTATTCGCAGATTCTTAAATACGTTGAAGAGTCTATTGCATCCCGAAGAGTTAATATTCTAAGTGGGAAGTATCCACCAGGGACCCATTCAGTGCCTGTAAGTTCTGTGTAGACATTGGTTTTATTCATCAACATCAACAACCCATAACGTCCCACTGCTGGGCACGGGTCTCCCCTCAATTTCGCGAGGAGGATTAGGCCATAATCCACCACGGGGGCCAGATCCGGATTGGTGGATCACATACCTACCTCCGAAATAATTCTCGGGTAGGTATGTGGGTTTCCTCACGACGTTTTCCTTCACTGATAAGCGAGTGATAATTACGTACATATGTTTTACAAGAAACACATTGGTACGTGCCTGCACTGGGATTTGAACTCACGACCTCCTGCTTGGAAGGCGGACGTTCTCTCACTAGGCTACCACCGCTTATTGGTTCTATTGTCTCAGCAATTATAATAAAAAATACTAATATAAAAAAAAAACGATCTTATCAATATATATATTATATTCATATCCAAAGGAAATAACGTTTACGAGACAAAAGACGACGACAAAGTCAATATATATTAGACGCTAGCTGTGGCTTGCGGTTTCACCTGCGTTGACTGTTGTTATCCCACAGGACGAGATAATTTTTACACAACAAACTTTGAAACAGACAGACAGAGAGACAAAAGTTTAAAAAACTGTAATTTATGATAAGGCAATAGGATAGTATAAATAGCAGTTCTCACTAAAAATTTGGCGTTAATTTTGAAATCAGAGTCATACTCTTCAATTTTGTTATTGACATAGCATAGATTAGAAGGCGTCGCGGAAGATCACTTACTGGCGAGCGAGACGAGCTTGAAACTTTTGACACGACTATACCACCGGACTACAAAGAATGGATAAATTAGAGGAGGGCTTCGCCCAGCAGTGGAATAATAAAGGCTAAACACACACACACACATAGATAGATATAAAGATTATTATCTCTATCCCTAAAAGACTCCCTTTATATTTCAGTACGTGTCTGATCCCAGAACTCGAAACACAGTAGTAGCTATAACAGGGTCCTATATCACAGCTAAAGTGACGGGGCCGGATGGAGAAACATTACCCGACTATCTGGTGAACTTGAACAAAGTACTGGTAGGCATTGTTATACGTATTTGCTAGATTTGGTGGTAAACTTTGGTCGTTGCCTTTGCCACTATCCCCCTGACTGTGGTAGGAGACATTTTGGGAAAAGGACAATTCGGGAAAGGGGCATTATGCAACAGAACGTGTAATATAAAACGTCTACCGTTACCAGATGAGGGATTCCCTGAAAAGGTAGTATTTTTTGCCTTCGAAGGGTGAATTTTTGAGGTGATTCCTAAGATGACATTAATGGTCGGTGGTCGTTGATGGCATTATCAACTGGCATAAATAATAAAACCTGTCTTTTGTGTGTAATGCTAAGTATCTTCTACATGAGTCCACCAGGGGAAGTACCCACACCTTGGCGAGATACTCATCCATCAACCAGTAGTAAGTAAACATGATTGTGTTCCGGTTTGAAGGTCACTGTTTCCTTCCATCGAAATTACTGCACATATGAGACCTCAGAACCGATTTCCCAGGGTAACGAGCACCGAACAATGCCGATTAAGATTTTGTAATGGAACGTCATGGGTGGTATTGTAGTTGTTATGGTCATCAAGTAAACGACTTGCTCATCTCGTTACTCGATAACCTAAAAAAGAAAATTATTCACCTACCGTTCACCTGAGTGAAACCATTTTCACTTCTCCGAATAATGTTTTCTTTTTTATATGATAGAGTTGGAGACGAGCTGAGGGCCTGTCTATTGGTAAACAGGTTCCGGTGCCTATGGACACCTGCAGAACGCGGGTAGTGGTCGATACGTTGCTTACTCTCTGAATTTTTTGCAGATTTTTAAAGTTGAAGATATGCCCGGAGACTACTTATTGAATTTTACAAGTAACACAACTGCATACGTTGTTGTGTCTGCTACATCTGACGTCAGGTTTCACCATGGATTTTCTACAGCCTTACCCTCATGTTTTAATGATACTGTTTATAAACCATTTTCAGGTAACTATAGGGCATTATAGCATAATAAGATATTAGTCTGTTTATCGAATGAAGTAATGCCAGCCTCTCAGTCAGAGTTTATCTGGCCACCCTAGTGCCCTTTTCCGTGATTTAACTAATGAATTAACCCTCCGTCCGTCACGTGAGGTCTTTACAATCACAGGTGCTATACAGTTATGTAAGATGCAAACACATGCCTTGACTTTTAAAGTGTTTGTTTAAGTGTTAATTAAATTAATATTTGAGTTAGTCGTTGAAGTTATAGATTAAGAATAAATAAATAATAAACTGCTAGAAAAATACACATTTTATTGTGTTTTATTATAGGCGGTTGATGATTGGAGTCTTCAGAGATCCCATGCGGCGAACCGCATAAATCTAATACGCGCGGCGGACCGAGGGTTTGTCTCATAATTTATTGTTTATTTTTATTGCAGATGTGAAAAATTATTTAACTATCAAAATTTTTGGTGATAATGTTACCCTTAAGACTGTTCAATTTTTTGATTCAAATTATCAAAATTTATCATTAGAAATACAACTCACCAAACTAGATAAAGAACAAAAGTTATATAGAACTGATTTCGTTGATCCACCAAAGTCACCGTTTCGCATAGCTGTAAGTAATTATGCTTTTGATTATATTCAAGTGTTCATGAATGTACAGAAAGCTAAAAAAAAACATTATTTTGTAGGTTAATTTTTATACATGCAGACTGAAAAATATAAGAGACAAATCTGTTGGTCAATTTCAGGTGAAGGGGGATGTGGACGACACTACAATAAGGCGATTTGGGTCTATGCTACTAAAATCAGGTGCTTGCCTTTAATCTCCAATGCTGTGGGGAGAGCCCCACAGCCATACTGATAAATATTTGTGCAATAGAGACAACAGCTAATACATAGTGCTCCTCACAAATATTTCAACTTATTCCAAATGTTTGTAAATAAATTATTCTTCCAACAGACACTTATGATGACAAAATACCAACAATTACCATCGAAGGGGGCCTTAAAGTAAAATTGGATTACGACAAACCTCTAACATTAACGTGCATTGTCAATGCATTTCCAAAACCTAATATAATTATTTGGAAGGATATGGATGGAATACCATTACCGACTGCGGTAAGTGTTGTTTCATATGTAACACAACAGAACACAGCATCGCGTTAAAAGGTGGTCAAGCTGTGGTTAAGTGTGGATGGTGTCGCTGTGGCTTTTCACCTGACTGAGCGACGCAAAGGAAGGTATTGTGTTTATCAGTCTATTGTATGTCTTCACCCTTCAAGTGTCACTACAGACATGAAAATAATCATAATTGCGGTTGCGTCTTGGTTCCTACAAAATGTTGTTGTGGTTGCGTTGTTGCCGGCCGCTTGTTCGCGGTACCGCTGGTGGTTGCGTTTTGGTCCCGACGTGGCTGCGATGTGGTCGGCATAATGATAATGCTGACAAAATGTGATCCGTGTGAAATATAAATATTATTAAATTACCATTTTAGGTGATACAAGAGTCTCCATACATATACATCGTTTCTCTAGAATTACAACATTTAAAAAAAAATGCCGGTTACGAATGCTTTGCATCAAACAAAATGGGGAACGGAAGTAACATTGTTCAAGTTGAAGTGTTACATGAACACTTTTTGAAGTTTTTGGAGACACCAAAAAGTAAGTGAACACTCATAGACAATAAACCGTACACATTGTGTTTTATATAACCATACAGCATCATATACGTACTCTATACCTGCACTACACTATACTTCAATATTAAATAAGTTATATTATAATATAATATTATTATTTGCTTTTTAATGAAGTAAACATTTTGAGGAAACCCACATGTCTGAGAAGTGTGATCCACTAGACGGGACCGGGCCTCCGTGGTTGATTATGGCCTAATCCTCAGGGAAGTGACGTGATATCCGACCACGGCAGTGGGGGGATATGGGTTGATAATATCCCTCGGGATTACGGGGATAAAATTATAGTCTATGTTATGTTACTCGCTAATATTGTAGCTTTCCATTGTTGAAAGATTTTTTTTAAATCGGTTTAGTGGTTTAAGCTTGAAAGCGTAACCAAAAAACAAACAAACTCACATTCGAATTTATAATATTACTAGCTGCGCCCCGCGGTTTCACCCGCGTAGTTCCTGTTCCCGCGGGAATATGGGGATAAAATATAGCCTATGTTACTCGCTGTCAATGTAGCTTTCCATTAGAGAAAATTAAGCCGAAACTTTACATATTCCTATACATACTTTCATCCCCTATATTTATTTTACCCCTCAAGGGTAAAGTTTTACAAACTTTGAATGTCAAATTTATTTATATCTAATCAAAAGCCTAAAAAATAAATTTCAAGCTTCTAGCTTCAAAAATGACGATACTTCCATACAAACTTTCATCCCCTATTTCAAACCCTTACAATGCATTTTTTGCGATAAAAAGTAGCCTATGTCCTTCCCTAGGCTCTAGACTATTTCTGTACCAAATTTCATTTCAATCGGTTCAGTAGTTCAGGCGTGAAAGAGCAACAGACAGAGTTACTTTCGCATTTATAATATAAGTAAGGAGTAAGGATAAGTAAGGAAGTAAGGATTAGAATTTTGTCAACAAAAACTAATTCAAATCAGTCAAAAGGTTACTAAAAAAAGATCTGATTTATTATTTGCTTTTGAAACTGGTAATTTAGATTGCTTCAACATTGGACCATCTGGTTATTTTTTGCGAAGTAGATGTCTGTTTTTTTTTAATATATTCTCTACGTATGCAAGGCAGTTTCCGCCTAACGGCTCAAGGACAAAATTTTCGCACGTCCTCAGTGTCCTCACCATAGCGTACTATTTTAAGTCCGCACACAAATTAGTAAAACTAAATTGGCGTGCTGAGATGCGGGCCGTTTACACTTTATGCTTTTCAACTTAGTGATGACGTCAGGGTTTTGGCAGGAAACCGAATTAGTGACGCTGTTTTTGTTTTGTTCTCCTCAAACTTTTGTTTCTTTGGTGTTCGTACACGAGTGTGGGCAAATGATACAAAATCAAAAACGTGCATTTGTGTTCTCTCTAAAACTCCTGGGAAGTTTTAGTATAACCACTTTACTGAATCCGTGATTCCGACTGAAATTTGACTAGACTACTAATAATCTGACTTGTGACTTTCTAACAAATAAATTAAAAATTCTTAATAGAAGACAGTGATAAATCGTAGGAAGCAAGCCAAAAATAAAAAAATATGACGTCCTGTAAAGTTTCGAATTTTTCTGCTATATATTTGCATTGTGGTACACGTGTGGAATTTAGTATTAGCACTCATGTATGACTGATGTTACTTTAATTATTTATATTTACAGACTAGCTAATCAGACTAGCTAGGTCGGCTTATCAGATTTACCAAATCTAACCCAATACTGATTAATGGCACTTTATCTTGCTCATGAACTGCTTATTTTAATGTAGATACAAAAGAGAAACGGACCTAATATACTTCCCTGTGGTACTCTCTAGCATATTTCTGCAGATCTAGTATATTTAATAATATTAACCACTGTATATTACTTTTGACAGAGGTATAGTTTATCTACTTTTGATTCTAGCAGATTATTTAAGGCAATGTCTTCCACAAGGCGTAGTTTTTAAAGTAATAAAACGGACTCACCTACTCAAATGCATTCATTATGTCAAATTTATAAAAAATATGTAATAATTTGTACTTTATATCCCAGACTATCAAGAGAAGTTTAATTTTACGTTATATAGGAAACTAAAAAATATATGTTACAGGTATAGAAGTTGACTTAAATACAGAGGCTGTATTACACTGCAAAGCTGATGGTTATCCTCCAGCTAAAATCAAATGGAGAACCCGAAGAAAACAAAAACCATTTTTTCAAATTTCTCCTGATAATTCCACGTTGACGATAAAACGGATGCATCCATTGGCTGAAGGATATTATGGCTGCATAGCCGAAAATTTTGAAGAAACGAAATTTTCCAGAGCTATAATCACTATATCTGCTTCTTCTGCTAGTAAGACATTATATGTAACTTTAAATATTTAGTATTACGTAAAATAACGTTCAGTTGATGACCTTGCAGTCGAGTACCTTCAGTCACCACTTACTTACTATAATTACTGCTTAATCCTTGTATAAGCTTACCATCCAATATCATTAGATACAATTTTTTATATAGTACCTGGAGGCTTACCATGACATCTTATAGCCATTCAATTGAAGACCTAAACTGAACCGCGTCGCATAATCGTACCGTGACGTCTTATTTTTTATGTTGCTGCCATTTTCAACCTTAAATGGATCTAGTGTAGAATAAAAATGGCAGCTACATAAAAAATAAGACGTCACGGTACGATTATGCGACGCGGTTCAGTTTAGGTCTTCAATTGAATCGCTATAATATGTCATGGTATGCCTCATGTTCATTAGAACATAAAACAAGGGAGAGAACAAGAAAAATTACAAATTAACTGTATTTTTGGCACAGCCATTTTAAGTAACTTTCTTTACAGGTAAACCGAGAATAGATAAAGCGACGTTCGAGGTTCATGAGACAGAAAATTCAAGCCCATCTCTATCATGCAAGTAAGTACGTACCTAGTTGAAGTTTCTCGATATTGTAGACTAGACCAGCTCGATATTGTTCCCTTTTGATTCACCCGCAGTTCCTGTGAAAAATCGTAATGTGTAATCATGAATTATAATTAATTAAAGGAGTATTTTTTAACTAACTTTACCTAATAAAACCTTTACAATTAAATTATCTATCGAATATATGAATAAGTTTATGATGTAAGAGCAATAATATTTTTGGTGGTCATTTTGATATAAAAGGTGTTGTCCCGGGGGAACTAAAAATTAGTATGTTTAAAAGAGGCATAAGATGAACCGATTCCAGCTGTAAAATTTCATTCTCGATAAAGCAGAATTGCTGACTAGCTACATCTTATCTCCCTACTGCTTGGTCTAGTACACGTAGTACTCTATCTATTCTGTTTCAGTACTAAAAGCTTTGAAAAAAAAACTTGTAATCATACTCTATGCATGGTCGAGCTGTCTAATATTTCTAATTCCAGATTACTCGAAGGTAAACCATGGCCTTCGATTACATGGTATCGTCAATATAGCTCCTCAAATATGCGCTTTGAAATAGAAAACGGAAGAAACCGCACCAACATCAGCTTATATAAGGTGAATAAATATGAAACAGGAACCTACACATGCGAAGTGAAGAACGTAATGGGGAACGATGCACATTCTATATACTTTTTTGTCGACTGTAAGTTCTTATACAACTATAGTTACTACTAGCCTTTTGTTATCAGTCCAAGGTCTCTTTGTAAAAGATTCAGAACATTTCATTTATAAGGGTCACGATATATCGCACACCCCAAGCCCGGTGACGCTGACTGACTTAATAAGCCTGGACCATCTCAATTTATGACGTCATATAGCTTGCAGTGCAGTTTTTATGAAAGATATCCTATGAATTTATATTATTCACTCCTTCTGCCTGTTTTGTTTAAGAGTAGATTTCAATGAATTCTTTCATTTTGTTCTTTAGTTACTATATGAATCGCTCATTTGCGAGAAGAACGTATTATCGCCTCAACATGTTTTTTTTTTATTTGTTATTCATCCGCTAAGCAGTAGTGTGCAAACATTACTGTTTTTCGGTTTCAAGGGCATTGTTTCCAGCGGAATTACTAGGCATATGAGACTTTAGAGCCGATGTCTCAGGGTGACGAGTGCAGAGCAGTGCCGCACAGGATTATGCAATGCAGGGTTCTAGGTGGTGCTGTGACTGTTATAGGCAGGCGTAGCACTAACCATTAAGTGAACGTCATGCCCGTCTCGTCAGTCAGTCAAATAAGAAAAAATACACGTCGTGACAAATTGCACATGGAGACAGCGTTTTGCTAGAATCTTTCCATAAGAACATCGGAATCACTAAATGTTACAATTTTTGTTAATGATATCTTATTATGTTTTATAGATCCACCGATAATAAAAAACGACGTCAAATCGATAAAAGCCAAAAAAGGTGAACAAATATATATTCAACTCCCGGTGGAAGGCTCACCAATGCCTGATGTTGTATGGCATAAAGATGGAAAACCTATAGGAAATGACATCCGGTTGTACAGGGATAACAGTTTCAAGTAATGTGATATTATTTTTGTTTGATTCGTTATGTTTTGTTTTAACTGATATCATGCGGTGACGCGGTCGACGATGGTGAATGGTACATCAGCAAATCCCAAATCCGCCTACTTTTGTGCACGGGTCTGGTCTAACTTCCGTGAAGAGGATAAGGCCTAACTCCACCACAAGTGCCCGATCCAGATTAGTGGAATCACATATTTCCGAAATAATTCTCTCTGGGTTTCCTAACGATGTTTTCCTTTCATCATCATCATTATCAACCCATATCGGCCTACTACTGAGCACGGGTCTACCTCACTTTCGATTCCTTGGAAGGCGGACGTTCTCCCACTAGGCTATCACCGCTTTTACTAGATTATAATATTACTTAATTAAAACTTGACAATAATAATGACATGAAATTATTGATTTATAATTTTGTAATAAATATAATAGTAACCAGAGGGTTACTAAATAAGGCCTGATAAGCGAGTGTTTAATTTAATTATGGTGTAAGAAGTCCATGTGTGTTAATCCTCCTCACGAATGTGAATGGAGACCCGTGCTAATCATTGGGTTGATATGGGCTGATGATGATGATGATGATGAAGAAGAAGATGATGATGATGATGATGATGATGATGATGAAGATGATGATGATGATGATGAAGAAGAAAATGATGCTGATGATGATGATGAGGATTGTGTCTGAATGTATTTATGTTTCTTCTTCAGGGTTGAAGCTGATTTCTCGCGCGGTGGTACTTATACATGCATAGCTACAAATGAACTTGGATCTGACAAGCAAACCGTGGAAGTAATTATTTACAGTATGTCAATCTATATGAATAAAGCCTATCCCACACAGACGGTTTATACAATTGGTCTATATTATTATTTATTTATATATTTATTACGAGAAGATAGTATTGGCCGATAGTATTGCAGGCATTCTTGCAATATCTGTGTTTAGTCTATTTTGTATTAGTACTGATTAAAAACACTCCTACGTATATAATAGTGTGATAGAAGGCTAGACGTATTGGAAGATTAAAAAATTGGTTGTCTGTGAAATTGGTTTACGGACGATATTTTAACGTGACAACGTCATAGCAAAACATTGATGATATGATTCCATCCTTTAATAATAAAATTCATTTTTTAATAATAAAAGAATAAACATACTTGAAATTATACTGGTAATCAGATTTTTAAAATGCAATAATAATTAACCTGTCAAGAAGAGAAGAGGGATAGATGCGTCAAGCGTACAATGAGCGTAACGAGACTAACGGGACAATGTGTCAACTTTTTTGTGCATGCAGCCGGCGTTCATCGATTTATTAGACGTAGTCACGTCAAAAACGTAGCTGTGTGGCAAGGACCCGGGACGCATTATCGTAATAAAGTTTCGCCGTTAACGACTGATAACATCGCGGCTGTGTAGGACAGGCATGATTTCTTCTAATAATCAGCCAAATACATTTTTTCACAGTAAAAATACTATTTTCAGCTTTGGATATAAAGCCACCATTGAAACCAATTGTTGTAGAAGAAAAAGAAAAATTAACAATAGTTTGTGAAGCTAAAGGTGTACCAGAGCTGAATTTTTCGTGGATTTTTACCAGCTCTGATAAATCGCGTTCAGCTGAAATTCTTCCGTAAGTACTATCTTCATACCTCGTAGTTCCAGTAAAGTTTATTAAGATACAAAATATGGTATAGGTGCGATCCTAAAATGTTTCCTTCCTCCTCAATCGTTGTCTAATTGTTGAGGATCATGATTACTTCCAACCACGTCCACGAGTAGTCTCCGGCTTCTCCGATCTTCGGCTCTGAGGAGTGCCAAGTTGACTGGCATGTCTAGCTGGTGTGGCACCTGGTCAGGCCAACCTTGTTGTTATTTTGCCTTAAAATTTTCCAGTTACTATCAAATACTATTAAAATGTTTAATAACAATAAAATTCTTTCTTTGAATAACTCGGCGCTGGTTCTCTTTGTCCTACAAATTGAAAAATTTGAATTTGTTTTTTTTTTAATTGATCAATTTAATTGTAAAATTTGTTTTGTTCTAGTTTTAAGTTTTCTTTGTTCTGTGGTGTTTCAATAAAGAGTTTATCTATCTATCTATCTACATCAGTAGAAAAATATTCGGATCCGGCATATTCCAAAGGATTAGCAAACTGAAGTGGCAGTGGGCTGGTCGCATCTGTAGAAGAATCGACAACTCATGGAGTAGACGATTTCGAGAGTGGAGACCGCGTTGAAGCAAACGTAGTGTAGGACGCCCGCGGCAAGGTGGAGTGACTAATCGCGGAAAATGGCTGGCAAAGACTGGATGAGGAGAGCTGAAGATCGGGCTCAGTGGCGTTCACTCAGACAGGCCTGCGTCGAGCAGTAGACGAATATAGGATAATGTTTAAGATGATATTTTCAGCTTTACAGGGTCTTCCCTTACAATTAACAAAGTCGATCGTACCCAAAGTGGTAATTACATATGCAAGGCAAGTAACATTGGCGATTCACAGGATATCCTCTACAGAGTAGATGTTTTGTGTAAGTTACATTTTGTATATTTATTTTTAATGGGCCATTAGCCCCTATCACTTCAAGAGGTAGTCTTTTTAAATCATTAAAAAAGTTTAGTCTAATGTCATGTTTTTTTTTTTGCGTAGACGAGCCAGATATACAGGCTGATCAAAATGAATATAAAGCTGTTGAAGGGGCACATTTAATGGAAATACATTGCAGTGCCACAGGTAACCCTAAACCGGATATTGTGTGGAATAAAAATGGAGCTCCGCTTTACAAAGGTACTTAAGACCACATTTCCCCCTAGAATAGAATAGAAAACTCTTGATTGTACACCAAAGGAACACCATACAGGAATAAAACAAAGGTAAAAAAAAATAAGATACAATGGGCGGTCTTATCGCTTGAAGCGATTTCTTCCAGGCAACCTTTGCATGGCCAGAAAAACATTAGGTTTTAACATTTTTTTTTGTTTGTTTCATCATAACTTTCGACTGGGTGAACCGATTTTGATGATTCTTTTTCTATATGAAAGCTGATGCCTCCCAAGTGGTACCATTTCAATTTGGTTCAGTTCTGGCAATGGGAAACTTCAAATAGACGAGTGGGTAGCGCTTTTAATAATTTTATTAATTTATTTTTGCTTTTGAGTGCCTATTTTTTTTGTTTTGAAGGCGGATGTTTTTTTCTTTATTTACGTATAAAACATTTTGTAGTGGTAGGCCTCTTCTGCAAGAGACCGCCTGGGTAAGTACCGCACCATTGTCGGATATTCATATCCATCAAGGAGTAATATGCAAATATTACTGTGCTCCGGTATGAAGAGCACTATTTTCAGTGAAATTACCAGGCATATGTAACTTAAGAACCGAGCAATTGTTTCCTCGTTTAGTCGACGCCGCTGGTGACAGAATAGCTATCGCTATTCAACGTGGAAATGCAGCCACTGTTCTTGGCACCATACCTCATGGACATGGACACCCTATTTAGTTAGATTTTTAAGTTTTAGTTTTAGTTTTCTACTTAATCATAATCGACCCATAACGTCCCACAGCTGGGCACGGGTCTCTCCTCACTTTCGTGAGGAGGGTAAGGCCATAATCCACTACGGGGGCCCAGTCCGGATTGGTGGATAACATACCTACCTCTGAAATAATTCTCGGGTTTCCTCACGGTGTTTGCCTTGTTTTTCTACTTAATCTTATCTAATTTTTGTTTATTTAAGTTCGGTAACTAAAATTATTTGTTTTACTTCTTTAGGTCCCAGATATAGCATTTATGGAGGCTGGCTAAACATAACAGATGTGCAGAAATCCGACGGGGGGTATTATTCTTGTGCGGCCGATAACAGTATCGGTGTTATTCCGACCTCGTCATTTGAAGTTACAGTCGGGTCTGAACCAACATTCGTCATTACACAGAATAATTATATGTCTATTGAACTGGAAATAGGACAATCAAATTTCCTTAACTGCCAAGCTACGGCTAAACCAAATCCTACGGTAAGTTACGTATTGGTTTTAAAAATATAACAGTGCGGTTTCACCCGCGTTAAATGTGTTCCATGGGAACCGCTATTTTTTACGGGATAGAAAGTATCCTATAGATACATAGATAGATAACTCTTTATTGACACCAAATTTAATAAAACACACGGATAGGAAAAAAAAACATAACTTAATTATAGGTACAATGGGCGGTCTTATCGCTTAAAGCGATTTCTGCCAGACAACCTTTGTTCAATTACGGGACCTAAATTTCGTACTTTTAGAGTTGATGGAGTTTCCTTTTCCTGTGTGAGATTCATACATAGATCGCCACTTGAAAGGGTTAATCATACTTGAGTAAAAGATACTTGATTTTAACTATGTATTCCATTTGTAAAAGTATATTATTTTACTTACTTGCAATAAATGATTTGAGTTTATAGTTTTATGAGTTTTAAAGCTGAAAGTGTTATGGCGCAAAGTTAGTAAAGTTTACACTGATCATTTTGCCATAGCAAAGACTAAGAGCGGTGTCATACTTATGTTATAATATTATGTACGAGTAGCAATTTATAAAGCTTTCTATCACAATGTTAAACTTCGTGAATTTGCATAGAAATCATGATCGATTTAAAATCAATCGATTGATTTGAAATCGAAATTCTTTAACTTTCAACACTATTATTACAAAAAATTTCAATATACCTTAGAGCCTTGAAAATAATAATAATATAATAATATGTGTAATAGATTGGTATGTTCTAAGGAGCGCATTTGCTAGTAGAATTATTATGTATTTTTTATTTTTATTTAAGTATAGGTAGGTAGGAGAAAAAAGCCAACGGAGTATATCTATTTAACAGACTTCAAAAAAGGAGGTACTCCATTCAGTAGTAATTTTTTATGTTTCTTACTTCGGAACTCCAAAATTTATCAACTGAATTAAATTTCTTTTTATTTGAAACGATTTACTTTCACATTGAAATTTCATCAAATTTGGTTCAATATTGTGGTAGTCTAACTATTTATTCTAATTGAAGTTCCTCCTTTTCGAATTCGGTTAAACAAGGTAAAATGTTACTATTGTGAAGTTAAGTCGAAGATACTATTTGTTGCAGGTTATTTGGAGGCACAACAATGTAATAATAAGTTTTTCAGAAATGGTCTTTCATTTCGAAATGGATACTCAAACTATTGGAGACTATAGCTGTACCGTAACCAACGCATTCGGATCCATATCGCGGTCTTTCCATTTAAGTTTAAAAGGTAGGGTTTTTTTTATAAAATATTTAAATACCAGCAGAGACGCGCGGTTTCACCTGCGTTATATCAAGACTCCCGCAAGAACTCTGCATTTTCCAGGCTAAAAACAGCTCATGTGGATAACGATTAACAGAAACAACAGAAAATTGTGAAAAAATAATAGTTAAAACAAATTTTACTGTCGTTCGAACCGTGGTTCAAACAAAACCCATAGATTTTTTTTTAGTTTTTCCCAAATTTTCTATTTTTTCCTTTTTATATGGACCTTGTCAGTGGCCTATAATATAATAGCAACAAACCCCGCTATTCACAGCCTTCTCTCTTTGTTACCTATATTAAAATCTGTATATATAAAAATGTTGTTGGTTTGTGTACGCTTCAAAAAGTTGTGCACCGATCGAGCTGAAATTTTAGCATGATATATTATACGCATCAAGGATTGTTTTTATCTATTTTTATCATCAGTGACATATCAGCGAATGTGCGAATGTGCCACAGCGAAGTGTGGCAGGGTACAGCTAGTACTTAATAATTTATTTATTTGTTGCAGGATGTGTTCTAAAAATTAATAAGGACTCTAAGACTCAAACGTTAATTTTGACAACTGCTGGTAACTGGCCAACGTTTAAAATCGTTAACGGATTAATGTTTGTTCCAAAAGGCCAAGAACTTCGGTTTTCTTGTCCAAAATCAGATGTCAATGCCCAATGTGATGAAGGAACCAAACTTAAAGTTAACGGAGGACCATATGATTATACAGACATAAAGTGTAAAGAAACCATAAAAGCAAGTGTAAATCATACAAAAATAGCTTGTTTAGGTAAAAAATCCAAATTATTCAGATATATACTTGATGTCAAAGACAAGTCTATCCAACTATATGAAGTATGTGTGGACCAACGCAACTTTCCAATATACACTAAACATATCATGAGGAATCCAGCTGGTAACTTCCCAAAAGATAGCCTGTCGAACAATCCAAAACTTGACAAGGCGCTGTATACTTGTGCGGAGCAAAAAAAATTCTTTCCACCACAAGTGAAAAAAATTATTTCGATGGTAAAACATTGTTGCTTTGCAAAGAGGCCTTTGGTGAATCCGAAAGATCTATTTCCGGGTCCGGCTCAGTGGGCATCTCTTAGTCAAGTCAATACGGTGCCTCATTGGAGTTCGTGTAACAGCGAGGTAAGTGGAGACAATACTATCATAGTTGATAGATAGACAGACTCTTTATTGAACATGAGATTAATCACAAAGAAATCGGTGATCAAATGCGAAGGGGACACTTTCCAAAATGTCACTAACGCTGTGTGTCTTTTTCTCATATCAAAGAATAACTACTTTTAATCGTAATTTTGCAAAATAAACGAATTTCACACAGGATAATGATTTGTGTGAACCACAAGCATTTGCTCTGGTCTGGGTGTTCGTAGGACAATGGCCCTCGTAATTCCTTGGTTTCCTAGATACAAGGAAGCCTAGTTAAAGCTCAGGATATAATTTGATCGTGACGCGTTATTTACTTGGCGGAAAAAATCACTTAGCGTGATCTAAGTTCCGGTTTAGCTTTAGGCTCACAATATAATCATAATGGAAAGCTTGGAAAGCTTAGCAACGTTAATTTTGTTCCTGACTCTACCATGGTTAATGAAGATTTTTCAGAAAAGAAGTTAAAATTTGCACATAATGAAGTTGACGATATGTTTCAGAATTGGAACGAAGTTGAAGACAGAGTGAGAAAACTGTCGAAGTCCATCAACGAAGATCTGATCGTATATACTGGAACAGCCCACCACTGGAAGTTTCCTGTTCAATCACGCGGGAAGACGGAGATAAAACCCTTATATTTAGGTAGAGTAAAGCAGCATCAGGCAATCCAACCAATCTATGAATACTTGTGGAAGGTAAGAAATTTACACGATATGAAGCATATGATAGAAAACTAAAATCATTTACAACAATTCTTCTTCATTTCGAGTCAATGGTCGTCGCTCAAAAAACCTTGCCTAAGAATGTAGCCAAAGTGACCGCGTTTACAATTATTTTATTTACAACAATGATAAAGGTGGAAAAAAACAAACAAAATGGGCACCAATAAGACCCGTTTTTATAATAGGGTTATTTATGGTTAGCTCTAACCTTTTTTGACAATTCGCGAAAGTTTAAGAACTTCTAAAGTTAAGGCGCTACGTCGAGGTAACTCAACAATTGGTGTCATTTCAAAACCTTTCTAGTAATTAACGGCTACGTCCTTAGATCTGGAAAAAATATATATGATTATTCACATCATTGCCAATATTAATTGGCAAGATTTGATACTGTAATATTAAAACGTACTGAGTAAAAAAATATTCAAATAATTGGAAAAAAATATAAAAATATTCACTTGGAAAAGTGACGCGGTGGTGGGCGCCTCGAAAACTAGAAATCTGAAATGTCATTCACAAGGGCAAGCGCTTTAAAGCCTAAAATCTTTAATCATATGGGCACTTTAGTAATTTCACTGACTGTACTTATTCTAACAAGCTGATATTGGGTTTGTTCTAATTATATTTGGTGGTATTATAGGTAGGTATTATTTCTTTGGCTCGTACTGCAGCAACGGTTTATTGGAATTTTGTTGAATGAGGTATCATTGAATTCGTTATAATCACAAGAGTGACATATGTTACATTGGCAGTTGTTTTTTTTTTAATAAATACCTACTATATGCACCTCGCGGTTTCAAACGTCAATGTTTTCGAGATAAAAAGTAACCTATGTTCTATTCCAGGACCTAAAGTGTCTGAATCTATTTTATTGTTATTACTATTATCTATATTATACCTTATCAACACAATGTATAATAGCCATACCTAGAACATACTAATACCATGAATAGTGTAATCTCTGTTGGAGATCCAAATCTATATATATAAAAATGTTATGTTGGTTTGTGTACGCTTCAAAAACTCAAAAAGTTCTGCACCGATCGAGCTGAAATTTTAGCATGATATATAATCCGCATCAAGGATTGTTTTTATCTATTTTTTTCATCGGTGACATATCAGCGAATGTGCGAATGTGCCACAGCGAAGCGTGGCAGGGCACAGCTAGTTATAAATAAATAAATATAAATAAATTTTATCCAAACCCGTTCAGCCGTATCAACGCTAAGAGGAAACCGACATACATAAAAACCTTCGCATTTATAATATTAGTGAGATTAGTAATAATTATTCATGTCTTTTTTTTATTATTTTGGAGGTAGTTTTGAGGAGGTAGTTTACCGGGCCTTCGTGGTGTATAAAGGCTTAATCTTCCTCACGGTGAGACACTCCCCTTCTTCACGGGTGCTCAGCAGTGTGCCTATATGGGTTGATGATGATGATGATGATGATGATGATGATGATGATGATGATGATGATGATGATGATGGTGATGATGTTTTTTCACAGGTGATTCAGTACCCAGCGGGCGGATCATCTCTGGCTATAATACAGCTTAACATACCTGGTGTTAAACCATCAGAGGTAAAAGTTCACTGCAGAGACGTTTGTGAGGATTCACCATGGATGAAGGGACCCAATTGGAAAATTATGGAAAAGGGACACATTGTCTGTTGCGACTTGAGAGATTTTGTAACGGGTTTCAACTACAGTAACATTTTCGAATCAGGCCTCGACAAACGTCTTGATCTAACAATTTAAGAATTTAGAATAAATTAATAAATTAATTATTATTCCCACCACCCTTAATAGAGACAATATTTTCTGGTGTATATTGTGTTATATTTATAGTGCTGTGTGGATGTATTGTATGTGTATATTTTGTATATAGTGCTATTAGCACCTAAAAATAAGAGTATTTTTTATTGACACAAGTTAAATAACAATTAACAGAAAACTATAACTTAAAAATCGAACAATGAATTGATATTGTGCTATTTGATACATTCTTAGTTAAAGACAATTTAAAGTTTAAGTTAAAATTTAATTACTTATTAGCCATATTCAAGGCTAGATTGTAATAAGATTATGGTGCACCTTTGTTGAGCTGTTTAGAAAAATAAAGGAAAAAATTCCCCGCCTATGTAAATATAACTATAATTATGTTTAGTATCAATATGGTTTAAAATAAGTCAAAATACATTGATGTTAAAATTATCACAAATTGTTACTTTTGTTTCTGTAATGTTTCAATAGCTGCAACTGCTCTCCTACTGTTATAGGTAGGTGTGGCGCTTACCACCAGGTGAACGACATGCTCGTCTTTTTATTTGGTAACTTTGAAATAGGAGCTTTTTTGAGCACTGGCAACTTCGAGCTGTTAACTGCTCTGAGGCAGTTCCTTACCCGTCTCTCGTCTACTCCAATTTTTTGTTGTTATTAGTCGACTGATCGAGCAATTGACAACGTCTGCTGGAGTACAACCTTAAATAATACTTTAGCGACAGCCAAATGATCTAAAAAAAAAACAAATTCAAGTATAAATGCGGTTCCACCTTGAAGCGGGAAATGGAATGCCTATAAAAAAAAATTACTAAGGCATCACGATCACTGCATAATTATTATTCCGGAAACCTAACTAGGATTCCCAGTATTTAGGGAATCAGGTGCTACGAGGACCATGGTCCTACAAATACCCAAATACAGAGTAATTTGTGGGTCACACAAATCTTTGCCCTGAGCGGGAATTGAACTCGCAACCTCACGCAACCTAACGGAGGCCTTTAAAAATAAAATACACAGTTATAGTGCCACCCAGAACTTTGCATTGCATAATCTAGCGCGGCACCGCACTGCGCTCGTCACCCTGAGACGTCGGCTCTGAAGTCTCATATGCCCAGTAATCCCGCTAGAAACAGTGCCCTTCAAACCGGAACACAGTAATGTTTACACACTACTGTTTGGCGGATGAATATGTAGCAAAGGTGTGGTACTTCCCCAGGCGGTCTCTTGCAGAAGAGGCCTCCCACTACTTTTGCTTTTGCTGGAAGTACACATCCATTCACGCAACCGCCAGGTCGTCAACTTTGATGGACTCCATCTACAGTCCATCAAAACAAATGAGCCATAAAACCCCAATAGGTGCGAAGGAACATATTAAATTATATAAATTAGCATAGTAATGAAGAATCACAATCGACTTTCAAACTCACCAAGGTTGCGGCATTGACATTAAAGCTGAGGGCAGCATCATAATGTATAGTCCACAACGATTAGGCTGATATGATAGGTAAAGCTGTAATAAGTTAATAATTATGTAATTGTTCTGGCATTAGGGGAATGTATGGGCCAATTTCCAAATTCTCAGCGTGAAGCGGTTTTTGCCCACCACTAGGAAATAAAATTTACTGCAATTTATCTCTCGGGTTTCAAACTATCTCCAAACCAAATTTCATCAAGATCCGTCCAGTCGTTAAGCTGTGAAAAGAGAGCGGGGGGGGGGGGGGGGGCAAAAATACTAGGTCTAGGTCCTTTTGCTTTTAATTATTTATTTAAATATTATCTCCGAACTAGGTGCGCCTCGTGGTTTCACCCGCGTTTATTAATATTCCACAGGAACCGACAATTTTTAAGGGATATCAAGTATACTTTGTTCTATTCCAGTACCTTAATGTATCTGTATATTTAAATTCCATCAAAATCCGTTCAGCTGTTTTGGCGTGAAGAGAGTACAAACACACACACAAACTTTCGCATTTATAATATTAAGGAGATAGTGCAGAAAACCTAACGTTGACCAGAGAGGTGTAGATATCAAATATGACGGATGTATTACAAAAGATATTCTGTTATGTGTAAGATTAATAATTTGTGTTTTAACTAAGCGACCGTTACTCTCAATCAAATTTTAATGCATAAAATATAATAATAGCTATTAAGACAATATTTAGGTGTCTATATACTGCGATCAGATGGCCCGTGAAATTCCGATTTAAATTGTATGTGCAAATGTTTCGATAGCTGCTTTAAGGTGAACTACACACGGATGACAATAAGTCGACTGGTTTTTGTCCGTGGTATCGCAGACTATAAATCCTTGTAAGTGGCAGTATACCAGTGTCATACGTTGGCGAATGCCACGTGTCCTTTAATTTTGTGACGCATTTCGTTAAAATATTGTTACGATAGTAAGCTTTTTTTTAACCTATACTGTACCACTGTTGGGCAAATGATGACCCCATTTTCTTCCATGTATCTAAATTACCTGACACACTCGATAAATCATCCTAAAACGCATCCAGATCGTTACGCCAGCGCTTTCTGGGCCTCCCTCGACGTCGCGGCCCATTAGTGGCACCCACTGCGTTGCGATCTTGCCCCATCGGTCCAGATGCTTTCGCACCACGTTTCCCGCCCAATCTGACAGCTTAACTCACATCCACGATGTCTGTGACTGAACACAGCATGGTCAGTCCTCCTGATGCCTAAGACGCTATTATGATAATAAGCGAAAAATATATTTTCATAATAATTCATTTTCAAAAATGCAGTGACAAAAGTTACATTAAATAGGTACCAAAAGTAAAAAATATTTCAACGATTTTCAGGCTGGAGAAGAAATAGGACACTTAACTAAGAACATCGCGGCATACCGCACAAACTAATTACGAAAAAATATTATTTTAAATCGCACCACAACAAATAATCGCATTGTTTAAATATGTTTTTACCATTTGATATAGCCAACTGCAATCGTACTTATGCACTTGTGATATAGGTAACTCGCCGTGTATCTAAAGCGACACAAAGACGCACCGTATGGAAATGCCCTAACCGTTTGACACAGCAAGCTGCAAGCGTTCTAATGCGTGTAATGTCAAACACGGATGACACCGTTTCGCAACATTTCATAAAAATATAGAAGGAATTGCACATCGATTTTGTGCAGTTCACACTGAAAATATGTTTCTTTGATATTTCCTTGCTACCTTTAGGTAAGCATTGTGGCTTAGTTTGCTTTTATACGTCTTTGCATGTGGGATAATATTTTGTTGTCAGTTCTAGCGATGTTCATTTTATTATATATACATAATGATAAGTATTATAAAATAATAATAAGAAACAATGCTAATTACAAAGATAATTAAAAAAGCTGTAATTTTTTTTTTTAATTAATACTGTATCATATATAATAGCATTACAGTACATATTATATTCATAAAACTCACAAATTGAATTAAAAGAATAGACTAGATAACTCTTTTTCTATTCTCTTCTTTCTCTTTTCTTCTTTCTTTTTTCTTTCTTATTTCTAGTTTCTCTTTTCTTTTCTTAAATAATGAAAAGTAAGATATGTTTAAGTCGTGGTACAAGGCTTTAAAATACTAATTAGTAAGCTATATGTAAGTAAGTAAGTGCATCATTAATTTATTACTGTTACCTGACTCTGAGTATTCTTTACATTGTTAGCAATACTTCAAAAATAATTCAACTAATTTCAAAACAAAATGTCAATAGTAATCACTGACTATAAGCATGCTATAACTAATGTTGAACCTCTTGAGATAAAATCAAATATTGATGCTGGCAACATTTTATAAAATGAACTTCCTGGGGTCACGGTCGGGAAAATAAATATGTATGTATTTCATAATATACAATCGAATTTAGACAGGTTGGGTCGTTGTTCTTAATACCATTCAGTAGAAAACCAAATTTAACCGGTTTGTTAGCAGCGAAATTACTGGGCATAATGAGACTTTAGAGCCGATGTCTCAGGGTGACGAGCGCAGTGCAGTGGCGCGCAGGATTATGCAATGCGTGGTTCTGGGTGGTGCTGTCACTGTTTTGGGCAGGCGTAGCGCTTTATATCAGGTAAACGGCTTGCTCGTCTCGCTACTCAGTCAAATAAAAAAAACTGAAGGTATACTTATATAAAAAAAAACAACAATGGTACAAATTAAATCAAGAGCAAAAGTGGCCGAGAAACATACTAAAATATCAGTATGCTGTTATGGTAAGTGTAGAAGACGCAGGTCTCTCTCGAATCAAAAACAGGTTATTCAGGAAGTAAAATATATAATCAGAAAAAAACAGTTTGGCAAAAATAAAATAAAACTGCGAAAAAAAAAGGCTTTTTTGTTTTACTTCTTTTTTCTAATTTCAAAAATAAAGTCTTTCAACCTAAAAAGGTTTTCCTAACCAAAAAAGGTCTGTTATACTAAAGAGGTTCGTGTCGCTTACAGTAACAGTAATAGTGTTCTTTGGACATGGCTCCCTTTCAATTATTTCGTAAGCGTATAACTACTAGTTGTTCGATAAAACGTGAGAAATGCTACAAGATTTGTAATTCATCTTTAGATACAGCTGGGCCCGCCCCTTATTTACGATTGGGCTATAATATATTTAGCTACAACTTGAGGTCATATTGTTTTGCATCGTTCAAGTTCTAGCACCTCAATTCCATCGGAATTTGGGTCGATATATCTGGTGGTCCTTTTTTATGTTACGGCTTCGCGAGATTTGTGCATTTAGCTAGTGTCAGTATCAGTTTAAGTTAGAGTTTAGAACTAATGCCATAAGCTAGGTTCACATTTATCTGACGTGTCGTGCCGTGATGCATCAGATAGGTATCGGTTTCATACATTTTACACGAGCCGTCACAACACACTGCATCAGAGAAATGTAAACGCTACCATATTAAATGTATGAAACTGACTCCGACCTGATGCATCACGACACAACACGTAAGACAAATGTGAACCTAGCTTTAGAGTGACAAAATTATGCAAAGCTAAGTTCTGGACAGCACTATAACTGTCATAAGCAGGTGTGGCAAATATATTGATGTAAAATGGTATTTTTATTGCTTTATTAATTGTACCTATTATTGAAATATTTCTTTTGTGAGTGTATTTACCATGGGTTTTTTTCACCTGAAATAAAGATATTTTATTTTATTTATATTTAAAAAGTTATATGGTAGGTATTTTAAGATTTTAAGATTTTTATTAAAACTTTCAAAATGTCGAGTCCATGTTAAATAGGTAGTCAGATGTCCAGTCAAGATGTAGTTAAATTTACAAATTACTTCGTTAGACTTTTTGGAGAGAAAACGAAGTTACACGTTTTTGGTTTGGGTCATATCCCCACACTCTTGCACGTAACCGTGAACATTTTACATAGGTAACGTTAAGTTATGATTAGTTATGTATACTATAATAAATCAAAACACATAAAATAACTGTACAAGCTATAGTCATAATACCTACCCTTTATACTAAGACTAATAGCCGATTTACATTTTACTTTTCTTAAGTAGAGTTACTTAGAATCTTAGTAAAGCAAGTAGAATAGTACTAAAGCGAGTAACGTTTGTACACGTGTCAACTAAAGCATTGTCTTAAAGCACTCTTCTAAAAACTTGAATAATGAACACTGGCCTTTATGGATTTTACCAAGGACTCTCCCATAAATAAAAAATAATTAAAATCGGAACACCCCTTTTAAGATCCAATACGAAACTATTATAAAAACGACTTCATTCATAAAGCTCATATTTTTACATTTGGAACTTTATCAAGTTGCCATAAAGACTAAATTATATTAAAAGCGTAACATTAACATAATAGCAAAAAAGACGATACCTAATCAGCGTTAAATTAATACTAGACGATGTCTATACCAATGATAAAGTTGAATTGTTTGTCTGTGATTTTAAATTAAACGCCAAAATTTAAATGGAAACTATTATTTTTGGGACGCCTAATTATGAATCACAATTATTAGAATTTACGTGACTGACTGAAATTTTGTCTCGAAAAAGCCCTGAAACTGCCAACAGATTTAAATGAAAATTGCAGGGATTAAAATAAAAAAATTAAGTTAAATTTTTGTGAATGTTTTATTTCGATATCTTTCAGGGTTCAGAAGATATGATTAAAATTAATATTTCTCCAAGTCCCGCGCGAACGATGCCGGGAGTTACGGCTAGTTAGAAATAAGTCAAAATAATAAGTCAAAGGTAAAGAAGTAAGTAAAATATGAAATTATACATATCAAATATACACAAACAACACATAAACATAAATGAGACATAAACAACATCGTGGAGGCATTTACAGCCATAATTTATATTTAATTTAACGATAGGCACAAATTTAACAATAGAAATTTGACCTTTTGCCTAATATTGCCAAAATGACTTTCTTGGTCATTCACAATAACTAATTGTGCAAAAGCTTGTGCAATGTCAATTTTCAAATTATTAATCTACATATCAAGAAGAACCGACAACCGATGAGTAGATGAGATCCAGAGTGGAGACCGCGTTTAGGCAACCGTAGTGTAGGACGCCCGCCGGCTAGGTGGAGTGTCGACTTGCGGAAAACGGCTGGCAAAGACTGGATGAGGAGAGCCGAAGATCGGGCTCAATGGCGTTCACTAGGAGAGGCCTACGTCCAGCAGTGGACGAATATGATGATGATGATGAATATCGTGTATCTTTATATCAAAACAGGCACAAACTCAGTAAGCTACTTCAAACAGTTTTTGCTTGGATTCAGATCAGACGCAGTGTATCACTGAGTACCTAACAATTAGGTAAGGGAATTAAATCTGTATACATATGTATATATAAATCGATGTGTGTATGTGTGTTCATTACTCCAAAGCGGCTTGAACGATTTTGATGAAAATTTGTTAGTGTCTTCAAAGAACGCACCTAAGGTACCATTGCCTAAAATAAAACAAAATAAAAATTTACAAAGCACTCTTTTACTTTACTCGTAGATGACAGTGCAACCAACGCCATTGCTTGTGGATGTATAAAATATATTATAATTGGATATATATATATATGTATACATATATATCTATATAATAAGGTGATGTATATTTAGGTATTAAACAAAATTAAAGAGTAATATAAGTAGGTAAATTTTGCACTTAAATTATCTCATTTAACATTGTCCCATATTTTAAGTTTTCATTGATACCTGATTATAGACTAGTCTGAAACCAGTCTAACGACCTTCTTAATATCATCCGAAGCAGGATCCGAACAAACGGATGTGCGACGGTTAATTCTATGCAGTAACTCAAGCCAACCGTTTTTCTTCATTGTACCGCACTAATATTCATACTCACCTTCTTATGGGTGGTTGACTGGTAGAAAATGCTCTTAGCGTTAAGTCCGCCATTTGTACTAGTTAGATTATCTGTGCAATAAAGTATTAAATAACTAATAAAATAAATATTATAAATGCGTAACTTTGTTTGTTTGTCCTCCCATGACGCTAAAACAGCTAAATGGATTTTGATGAAATTAGCTACATGGATATTTTAAGATGTGGTATAGAACATAGGATATTTTTTATTCCATAAAAAATAAATAATATTTGTCTACGTGTGTAGAAGAAACCGCGTAAAATATCAATATATCCGAAATGACTCCTTTAAATCTAGTTTTTTCTCTTGTCCTTGTTTTAAAATATAGTGTTTGCTAGGTCCTATATACATTTTATGAAAATTACTGTAGTTCATTTTTTTAGCAAAAATTCCTTCGGACTTTTTGCTAAAAAAATATATATTGCGAATGATGTTTTTGATTGACCAAAACATGACGTAATTTTCTCAAATGGCTCATGCAAGTGCACGGAAATAACTCTTCACAACTGCATAAAGTTGAGTTACTGTTTATACGACCAAACTGTGCCAAGTGCCAACGTCTAGACTTTCAACATCCAATGCTAACAATAGATGGCGGCTCAGAAAAATCACGACTTACGACCCCTCGTACGGATTGCGGAACCTCTGACCCCTAATTTGGTAACGGATTGTTTTATGGACAATGAGCATTCGACGCAATGTCTTCTAATCTGTTTGGGTCAAGACCTGCCAAATTAAGAAAAAAAAACATAATGTTTTAAATACTTTAACACACTGCTCCACCAGACGTCATCACAGGTGGTCACCACAAGCTTTGGACGTAATTTTTCATCGGTGCATCCTGAGCGTTTGAATGGCAGCATAGGAGCAGCAAGTGGTCTGCGCTCGTTACTTGTAAAAATGTGGCTACGCTTAGCGACGAGTGGCTGCGTCTGATGTACAAGTCTAGTGGGTTGGCCAGGCCACTGGTGGTGACCATCAATAGTAGTTTTTTTTAGTAGCTCGCAATATGGCTGGCGCCCGCAACGTTTCATACAAAAGACGCCCGCGCGTGTCCCCGCGACAGAGCACTTTTGTCCTGCAGTGATACATTATGGGCTTATATTATAATGGTAATACTATTTAACAGGGATAGCTTTGCAAAAATTCGAAAATTCGAAAGTAATATCATTATGACATTTATTATCTTTCATAAGTCATCGTGGTAGTTTAACAATCGCAAATCGCGCGTATTCGCACGGCCCGAGTCCTTATCATAAAACTTTCAACGAGGAACAATCGGACATCTGTCCAATACCACTTGGCTCCTGACTGCCTGGAATGTTGGAGGCACTTCCGGCGTGGATCACGATCCACTCCACCCCTTTGACCTCCAAACAGTATAAATTGTAGTTACCTTGGATTAATTCTCCAAAATAAAGTTACTGGCTCGTTACAAGGACAAAGTTTGTAAAGGTAGGCAAGGTTGTAACTTAACGTACTTACGTACAGTGTAATGGGAATCCATGAATAATCATTTAATAATCATATTTACTTATAAACAATACTCTTTTACTTATTTTAGTATAATACTGGCCGTGACTGTGGCTGAATATTGAATTCAAAGATGAAAATGTTGGTTTTCCAAATAAATAATTATAAATTTAGAAATAAAAAAAAATAAAAAAACTTCTTTGTGTAACCGTCACACAGCTGTATAAAAAAAATTACATGCAATCCTTAGCCTTGCGAATTAATTTCTAATCTATATGAAAACCATATTGTCAATTATAATCTTAATTTATGTTGTCGTAATTAACTTTATTAGGTAGCGGTGCATATTTAATTGTATAATCATCATAAAACTATAAATCTTCTTCATAAAAATCAAATGATTGTAAAAGGTGAAACTTTGTTAGAACAACAGCCACACTTACAAAACAAATTAATATGTAATGCCTATAATGATTACGTATATTATACTTCAAAATGTATGAAAATATAGAATGACATTTTGACTGTATGTAGGCTCGTTATTGGCACCAAGATGTATAAAACAAAAAAAACACAACTTAATTAAGGTTTATGTAAACAAATTAATTGCTTGAATGTAGGTAAGATAAAGAGGATTTTGAAAAAAAAAACATTAAAAAATTCCCTAACTCAAAAATAAAAAAAAATAAAAAAACAAAAATATAAACTTTAACACCTTTGGTGAAGCGAAAAGTGCCCAGAATGCCAGTTGCATTGCCACGCTATAGTCGCAATGCTGACTTTGGCCTAAATAGAAGGTTATTCTGGTCATATTAGTTTTAGATGAAAAGGAGAGTATTCTGGTCTCATCACTAGAAGCACTAATAAACTTTATGGCCTTTCGGTATAACAAATAAAAAGTGTTAAATAGCTTCTCAAGCAACTGTCAGTTAGAGCTAAACTCTTTTACATTTTAAAATATAACATCATTAAAGTTAATGGTTATATGTAATACACATGTAAGGTGCTGGCTTTATTATTCGTAGGGATGTGCTGCAAATATTTTTATTACATTATTATCTATAAACCAATATGTAAGATTATATTTTTATTTCATAATTACGATGAAGTTAACATTATAGAAGAAAAATATACTATATAATGCTAGGTCTAAGTCAGTGAAACTATATAGACTTTTTTTATATTTAATGTTTTTTTTTTTATTGATTATGTTTATTTTATTTTTTATAGACAATTCAATGGGGTTATGTTAAATCGGAGTTACAGAGTCAAGGGCCAATATTTTATTTTATGATCACAACTAGGTAAATCGTTATAAAATCGCGTGCGTTCAGTAAAGTGTCTTGATTTATGTCAATCTTCAGAATAATCCTATCATTTTAGACTGAATATTTAAATAATACATTTTATTAAATTATTACGGGAAGCATTGATATGTCAGAGCTCTTTATACGACTTTGTTAGATATTTATTTATTTATTTATTACTTTATTGCACAGATTAACTAACTAGTACAAATGGCGGACTTAACGCTAAGAGCATTTTCTACCAGTCAACCACCCATAGTGAAGGAGAGACGGTGTAGGCGTGCATCAAAATATCTCATTAAGAAAATAATAATAATAATAATAATAATACAGCTTAATACAAAAACGACATGAATGTAATATAATAAAATATAAAATAATATAATATAGTAATATATATAATATAAAATAATATAATATAATAATATATATAATAAATAATCATATAATCTTTTGATATCTTTTGATCGCTATCGAAAAATCAGATATCTATCATTAATCCTTTAGATAAATTTCGAAATAGATCATTTCAATAATAAATCCATATTAATTGTTACCCAAGATAACCTCTGACCTCATTTTCTTTGACAACGGAATAACATTAATAGATATCACATTCCATGGGCGAGTAATTTGATAAATATTGCCTTTAACAATATGTTAATGTGTTTCTATTCAAGCTTGTCTTTGAAATTCATTATCAACGAGTTCAAAATGAATACGAAGATGATAAGATAGTAGATAATTATAATTTTATTACTAGCTAATACATTTGACGTGGATCTTGGTAGAATTTTTAATATCGGTAAGTATTAGAATATAGTTTTCCACGAAAGCCCAGTAGCCTCCAGCTAGTTTTTCAATATAATTTGTTAAGTCAGGTTTTAAGCTACCAAACACTAAAAACCATATTGTAATCGGATTAGCCGTTTTAACGTTATTAGAAAAGAAACTGACAGACATCAGCGGAAATATAAAGATGACGTAAGAAGTTTTTAAGCTTTGACGAATTGAATTCATATTGATTTCTGTGCACGAATTAGATACGTTCTTGTTTAATAATGATGATGTCGATATTCAAATTATCGATATTACAAGTATCGATACAGGCGCATCACTATTCAAGCGGATGCGGTCAGTGTGGCCTTCACTCGTGCCCTTTCAGAAGATGCGCAAGAGGCCTAGACTGACATGACCATTCAAGGCATGCGTTATTTCATCCAACTGTGGGAAAATTCTTGGAAGTTCAGAGGAATATCGAACAGTGAGGTTTTCTTCTTTTTCTAATTTAAAAGCCTCTTGTTGGTCTAGTAGTCGCCAGGGTTTCCTATCTTCAGCCAATGCGTTGACTTTCATATGATGACAACTGTCTTCTCCTTTATCTTCTTTATCTTTATCGTCTTTCTAGTTGAGTTCTGCCTCTTCTTATTTTACCTTATACCTTTCCTTCTATGATAGTTTTTATAAAGTTGTCATGTGACATAAGGAGGTCACAGCTCCTTACTCTTACTCGTATATAATTGAGGGAATACTGAGTTTAAAACGTTTTACGGGTTGTATAATTAGGGCGATAATGGTTTGTATATTCCAGAAGACTCAGTAAGAGGTGGCAGCCTAGTGGGAGAACGTCTACCTTCCAAAGAGAGGGTCGTGAGTTGAGAACCCAGTGCGGGCACGTACCGATGGGTTTCTCGTAAATTATATGTACGTAATGATTGTAGATATGTTATTCACTAATGCAGACTGGACCATCGTGGTGGATTATGGGTTAATCCTCTTCACGACAGTGAGAGGAGACCCGTGGTCAACATTAAACCGATATGGGTTGATCATGATGATGATGTTATATCAGAAGATGTGCTTGAGTATTTTATGCTCGACGCGCTACTTTTTTTATAGAAGCAGTTACGTAAGTTCTGCGTCTAATTAGGCTTTCCTGTATCTAGAGAATCAGAAACTATGACCCTCAATTCACACATACCCAGGCTTAGAGTCAATATGTAGTTCACACTAGTTGCTAGTTTTCAATTTATTAGTTTCGTCAGTTATTATTTTAAAACAGTTTAAAAGTGTGGTTAATATGTAAAGTCCACTATAGTCTTAACGAATTATTTGATAATGTCTAACTTAGAACTATGCCTCGAATAATTGTTAAAAAAATATATATTTCATCCCATGTATTCGAAAAGAGGCATTTTGCTCCTCGATAAGTGCGAGCAAAGTGGGTCATTCCCGGGCACTTTAGTTTTAGTGTTTTTTCAATAAAGAGTGGTAATAATATAAATGAATGAATCAATAAAAAGGATTTTTTATTGCCAAAAAAAATAAAAATAATTATAAATATATATTTTATTTGTTTTTGTTTTTATAAAATATTTTACATTTTGTGTTTATTATATATTTATATTTTTTGAACTTGATTTGAACTCACGACCTTCTGATTGGAAGGCGGACGTTCTCCCACTAGGCTACCACCGCTTCTATTAATCTATTGATAAAAAATAATCTTGTAAAATTGCAACTTAGAATGGATAGGTCTTCTGCTAGAATATTTAAACTAATAAAAAAACAATCGAAAGTATGGTATAATGTAGGTCACAAAACGTCACTTTTTCTTTAAAAAAAATTAACTAAATGTCATTTTTTTCAAGATTAAGTTAATAACAAGTTAATAATAACTTTGGCATCAAACATACAACTAAATTAGGTAAATTTAGTTAAATGCAATCAGATGATGTATTACCCCAATGTATATCCGTGAATTTATAAATACCACACAATGATTAATGATAATATAAATAACGAATTTACAATCAAATTCTATTGTAATAGGTTGAATCCATTAACAACAATATGTGAATTAGTTAACTGTTAAAGTTCGAATAATATATCAAACTACGTAGATTGACTTAAGTATTCAGGATATGAGAAACTATGATTAAAATATAATATGTTAATTTCTATTAAAAAAAGTTACATAACTTACATTTAGAATTTTGTTTAGCGACGTCATTAGTTTTGTACCCGATCCGTCTGGTGATTTTTTAAATGTTTCTATGCACATTTTAACCTTAATTGTACAGGGGTATAAATATTACAAATGCGAATATGAGTTTGTATGTTTGTTTCTGTGTTACGCTGTCATGCCTAAACCGATAAACCGATTTTAAAAACTGTTTCACCAATTATACATTATCCATCCAAAGGTTGTCTGGAAGAAATCGCTTTCAGCGATAAGACCGCCCATTGTACTACCCTTGTTTACCTATTATAATTCTTCTGTACTGTGTTTATTTTTGTTTCTTGTGTACAATAAAGAGTTTTTCTATTCTATTCTATTTTATTATCAGCGAGTAATAAAAGCTATATTTTATCCCTGTTTTCCCGTGAAAATGGGAACTACGCGAGTGAAACCGCGGGGCGCAGCTTATAAACATAAAATCCTTATATTGTTCGAAGTTTTTAACCTACGGATGTACCCGTTGCTAGTCACACGGGAACATCCCTGAATATGACTTCAAAGAAAAATAAAAATTAAACTCAAAAAATAAAAGAGTGTGTCCTACCACCATCGACTAGATTACCTTTAGATTGAAGTCAAACTTTAGCCTAAATAAAAAAAAAAGCTAAGCCATGAATGGCACTTTTCAGGACATCCAGTAAAACAAAACACAAACGATTTTTAAACGGATTCTGTCTTAACCGACGACGCCGTAGAGTACAGTTGCGAGCAGCGGCAAAATAGTTGTAAAGGCGTAACAAAAACTCTTGACATGAACCTATTATAACAAGCTATTCAATTAAACAAGGAAGCTCTTATCCCCAATCAGCTGAAAACAGTCTTTATTGGTTAATTGGAAGTACAATCAATTGAAAAGGTGCTTGATTATATTTAAGTTTTTAATCATATTTAGGATTCCCATTTTGAGTACTCTTCTGGGATTCAATATTTGTAATCGCCTAACAAATGGTGTATGCATATACGTTATTTAACTATACGGCGGAATGGATTTTTATGAAATTTACTGTGGGACTCGTGAAAGTGGAAGAAGCGGTAAAGGTATTAGGATCGTAGCCTATGGAAACATGTAACATAGTCTCTGTCTACCCCGAGAGGAAGAAGGTGTGATTTTTTGTATGTGTATAATTATATAATTCTTAAATATAGATAATATTAATAATGATTTTGAAGATAACATTACCAAAATTTACACGCACTATTAATAACACAATTTTCCTTCATTGGATCCGTTAAATGTGCCAATCATAGTTTGAACCATCACGTTTTTACCATTTTTCTTACCGATATGGGTTTTAGATAAGTACTTGTGGTTTTTGTTGATTGGCTTCACTAAACATCCGTTAATGCAGTGTATCCGGCAGGTAAATAATGAAACGAATTAATCAATTACAAGTAATTGTTATTAAACATTAAAACCATATTCGTGGGAAAACAACTCACAACATTCGTGTAACTGTTATGGGCAGGCGTAGCGCTTACCATCGCGTGGACGACTTGCTCGTCTCGTCACTCAGTAAAATAAAAATATATCGGTATTTATGCTGAAAATTGTTGCGTCATGTTCCTAATTTATCCCTTGAAAGTTTTTTTTCTTCAATCCTAACTAATTTTATAAATGTGAATGTGAGTTTATTTGTTTGTTGCGCTTTCACTCCTAAACCACTAAAACTATTAAAAACAATCTTTCAACAACGGAAAGCTACATTATCAGCGAGTAACATAGGTTATTTTTTATCCCCGTGAGTAACATGGGTTATATTTTATCCTACGGGAACGGGAACTACGCGGGTGAAGTCGTTGGAAGCTAATAATTAATTTTGTACCGAATTTCACTAAAATCTATTTAGGCATTTTTGTCTAATTGAGTTACAAACAAACAAACATGCAAACTTATTTATTACTAACTGCGCCCCGTGGTTTCACCCGCGTTGAGGATTTTCCTACAGGAACCGTTAATTTATACGGGATAAGTTTCTTATGTGGTAATCCAGGTAATAAGCTATCTGTGTACGTAATATCATCCAAATCCGTTCAGTAGTTTGTGCGTGAAAGAGTAACAAACATCCATTCATCCATCCACACACACTTTCATATTTATAATATTAGTAGGATGGAATTATTAGATACTTACTATCTGCAGATATACAGATAGTATAATAAGTATTCTATGACTTTCCCCAAAGTACAAACCACTTCCATACCAAATTTCATCAAAATCGGCCCAGCTGTGAAAACGGAGCAAACAAACAAAGAAACAAAATTTCAATTAAAGGTACCCATAGGCCCTTGTCCAAGACCAAATCTATCGCTATACCAAAACACATCAAAATTGGATGAATGGATTAGGCGTGCAGACGTTACAAACAAAGAGACAGAGTTACGCATGAATATTGGTTTGGATTACCTACTAGTAAGAAGCACGATACGGCCCGCTTCATTCAAAGGCTAAAATAATTCCATTCAGTATAACGACGTAAGTCAACAGTCAATAGACTCACTGGTAGGTATGCAGTCTCATTATTCGTGTCTTCATCGGCAGACTAAAACTGGAATGCACCTTTGTTTTCTTACAAAAGGACATTAGATCGTATCTGCATATGGAATCCTATTTTTCTGAAATCAATTGGGTCCGGTTCCACTAATATCACAAGTGAGCTCCGGAACAAAAGTCGATAAATCCATTTTACAAGCAATATATTTTTCTGCTCTTACATTTTTCATACATAACTCTAATTGCAGCAAATCTCGTTCAAAACGTAAACCACCTCACCACCAGGATGACTGGTAGAAAATGCTATTTAGCATTAAGTACTCCTTGTACTCGATTTGTGTGCTAAAGAATAAATAAATAAACTAAATAACGCTCTAAGTACTAAATTAGGCTGTAATTCTAATTTCTATTCTGAAATATTGTTATTAGAATTGTTTCAACCATATCATTCTTCTGTACTGTGTTTATTTTTGTTTCTGGTGTACAATAAAGAGTTTTTCTATTCTACCATTTTACATTTCCATTTTTACACTGTACCTGTAACTTTAAAAAGTTCAAAGTTAATCTTCTTAGCTTTAAATAAATTTATGTAACAGCTTTTACAGTTACTGCTTTTACTTCTTGAGTTACTATGCACGAACCAGGAATTCTTTCCTAAACTTGGCGCTAATTACCAAGGATAATCTGAAAAGTGGATAAGTACTTATTGTATTGTGTAAAACCACCATAGCTTTCTACATCAGTTACAGACAATTTCAGCAGTCTAAGTCTACGATAAAGACTTACGTAGTCGTGTGCTAAGTTTTACCTAGCTTATAATTATTACTTAATCTGAGCTGCGTTTGCCGGAGATATCTCTATTTTTTTTCTTAATAGAATCGGTTACTTGTCCATATAACTAGTTCAAATGGCTATCATCAGGTTGAATCAGTCAAATGAAGTTCAGTAAGTAAAAAATATATTTTTCCAGACAAGCTCTTGTAAAATACGTATTTGGTACGGCAAGACGGTCAAAATGAATCCAAACACCATCAATCTGCTGTAGTCACTGAGAAGTTCTGATCTGTTTTATCTGTGATGTGCGTTTGATCTGTGATGTATGTTCAATCTGTGATGTGTGTTCGATCTGTGATGTGGGTTCGAAGTTCAAGCTGATATGTGGATTCGCTTTGAAATGTGTGTTTGGCCTGAGATGTGCATTTGATCGACTGTACTTTCACATTCTGACACACGAGATAATGTCAAACTCCTATTTACCCATTAAGAAACTATTCCCACGTAGTCTCAAGTAATGTGCCCTAATTACCATTTGTAGACCTGTTACTTTCGTAAAACATATGCTTGATTGTTAAAAACCGGAGCGTGACTATATCTTATTTTTTAAATTTGCATCAGATTCATTTTATAGCAAAAATATAATAAAAATAATTACAACAAAAAACGGAATAAAAATAGAAATATGTAAAAGACAAAGGTTAAATGCTATACATTTTATAAACATTTTTATTATGTTTAAATTTCAAATGACATCTCTATCGCTGTATTTATGACTGTTGAGTTTTATAGCTTAATTTTTGTGGCGTTACTGTATTTGCTTTGATATTTCTTAAATAACTAAAAAATACTTTTCTTTACGTCAGTCCTCCTCATTTATCTTATATATTTTCTAGTTTTTTTTTTAGGAATGACTTATGTTTCTCTCCTTTTTCTTACATATCAACGAATCAATCATTGTACACAGACATGCAGACGTTAAAACCAAGATTAAAAGGCATTGTTTCCAGCGAAATTACTGGGCATCTGAGACTTTAGAGCCGATATCTCGGGGTGACGAGCGCAGTGCAGGGCCGCCCAAGATTGTGCAATGCAGGGTGGTGCTGTGACTGTTATGGGCAGGCGTAGCGCTTACTATCGTATTAGGTGAACGACTTGCTCGTCTCGTCACTCAGTCTAATAAAAAAAAACAATTACGCAGAAGAGCTTCAGAGTACTCCGGACGTTTTCAGAATAGTAGATTTTATGTTTTTATTAAAACGTCATAAACTAGGACAGAAATAAATTTTGAACCCCCTTTGTATGATTAGACGCTATTAGTGGCCCTTGACTGGGGAGTAAACTAGAGTGATTAAATTTAAAGGAATGTACAAAGTTCTAAGCCTACAAATATGACATTATTAGACTGAAGTGTGTCAGGGTAAATTTGACAGAAAAAAAAAAAAAATAGCAATGAAGTGGTTTCTGAGCTTTGATTATTTAGCCGAGGCAAGTAGTCATTCAACTGCATGGACCAGTATTTCAAGAACTTCGAGGCCATTCAAATATCATGAGGACTATATTAGCTAGCTAAAAGAATCATGCACCACGCATGGACCTTACACAGCCTATTGGTCTAGAGTCAACCAGTAGAGGGTGCCAGGAAGTTAGTGTACTGCTTTCCAGTGGAATCGTAGCATGTGGAAAGATGTAGTCCCTGCCTGAAGAAAAGTGTCGAAAACCGGAAGAAAACGGGAGAAAAGTGTCACTGTATGTAATTGTATATGTAAAATAATCATTAACAACCCATATCGGCTCACTGCTGAGCATGGGTCTCCCCTCACTTTTGCGAAAAGGTGAATTAAATACCTACCCCGAAATAAATTTCGGGCAGGTATGTGGGTTTTCTCATGACGTTTTCCTTTACTGAAAAGCGAGTTATAATTACGTTTATGTTTTTACAAGAAATATATCGGTACGTGCCCACACTGCAACTTGAACTCAGGTCCTTCTCCTTGGATGGCAGACGTTCTCCTACTAGGCTATCACCGCAAACAATATTAAAGTAGAAACCTAAGACGTTACGTTAAAAGGGCTGCAAAATGTAATAATAATGATGATTGCCTGGTTTGATGCAACAATCCCCCAAGCCATATGTTTACGTTAAAAATAACGAAAGGTTAACCTTTACTCGAGCTTGATTTACCACACTTCTAAACATATTGAAATAGTTCAAATCACACCGCATCCCGCAGATTCGTATTACGAAATAGTCAAGTAAGTTTTCGTTTGCATTGTTTAGAAACCGACCACATATAAGTTAGCGGTCGGGTGATAATTGAAAACGCATTGGCTTCAAGATTGTATCGCCGTGTAAAAAAATATTGCCCAATTCTCGGTTTCGATGTATCTGCCTATAATTTCATTGTTTTTGGAACAATCGGGCTGTCGGAACTAGTCGTGTTTGATCCTAATCTCTTCCAAATAAGGCTGTTTTGTAAAGAGTTATAAAGAAATTATGTAAATGAAACATATTTGGGTTAAAGTGTATTCTTTGGGGCATTAGGGTTCCGTACCACAAAAGGAAATTTTAAACCCTTATTGAATCACTTTGTTGTCCGTCTACTGCCTGTGTGTCTGTGAAAACTCTTTTTTTCAGTAACTCGTAAAGATATAAAGTTGAAATTCATATCAAACACTCGGGTTTACGGTTTCTTTCATTTGTGAAAAACACAAACTTATAAGTCAATGGCGATCAAAAGATATGACCATTTATGTCGCATATTTCGCAAGAGAATCAAAACCAAAAAGAGTACTTCCTCGAATCATGAAGATTCAATGTCTTACAGCATATGTAAATAAAAAAATCTAAAATTGTAAATTATGTAGTTTAGTGTAAACAATAAACTACTACAAATTACTAATACGAACTTATTTACTACTACGAACTTATTTTTTTGTGGTTGGTGCAATAACTGTGTCTAGGAATAGTACGACATAGTTAAGTTTGCCCTAGTTTGTCTTTTAGTTACAACAATAACGTTACAATAATATGATTTCTTAAGACCTACAGGTTTATACGGAACACTAGGTGCGCGAGTCCAACTCGCACTTTGCCAGTTTTAACGCTAAAGTTAGGTACCTATACTTTAGGTCGTGTTTGATAAGCAGATAACATTATATTCTAGACTGTAGGATATAGTCCTTAGTGTATAATAAATGTTAGAACCTAGAATATCATATTATCATTTATTTAGTATTATATTAAAAGGTACATTCTCAATCCATACTTTTCACATACAAGTGTGGCTGTACTTCACAAGTCAATGTTAGTGATGCGTAAGAAAGCTTACGTAATTTTTGCTAAAAATCTTAACCACTAATAAAACATGTGAAAGGTTGTATGTTTGTCACAACTCAGCGGCTGCAAAGATTTTGATGTAGTTTAGCAGTAGTCAGTATCAGAATAGATGCTTAAATAAAATTAAAGTTTACTAATAATTAAATTGAAATATTTATATGTCAACATAAATGGCGAAATTGAAGTGAAAACTGCTATTTGTACGATGCCAGAACCCTGCATTGCATAATCCTGCGCGGCGGTCTTTTTAACATGACATTGTTTTTCTAACACAACCATTAATTAATTAAGATAATAGCCTGTACATGGCTATTTGCACATCTGACACTGACACAAGATCTGTCATCGTGTTGCCGAGATCGCCTGCGCACGCGGTTGACATCTTGATGATGTCAACACAGATGTAAGATAGAATGATTAGTTAAGATAAGAACTGTGCGTTGGGAATTTGGAAAAAATCATTATACGGGTGGCAGGAGTTGAGTAGGCGTATCTTTGGGTGGACATCAGCTCTAAGGTCTCATATGCCCAGTAATTTCGCTGGAAACAATGCCCTTCAAACCGGAACACAGTAATGTTTGCACACTACTGCCTGGTGGATGAATATCTGGCAAAGGTGTGGTACTTCCCCAGGTGGTCTCTTGCAGAAGAGGCCTCCCCTCCTCCTCCTCCCCTATGTGATCGTGAGGCGTTATTTATTTTTTATTTAATACGAATCAGCTCAATAATACCTATATTTATCTTGTCGGATCTCATAAAATATCACAAAATACCGGTTCGATGCTTTAATTATATTATAATACCATTATCAATAAGTATATTATTAAGTTAAATTATCCGTGAATCGGCGAATCCATAATAAAATCTAAAATCAATACCTAAAGGAATTTTAATAGTTCTACTTTATACTTTTTAGGTGGCCTCCGCGGCGTAGTGGGTGATGAGTCGACCGGGAACCTAGAGGGTGGGGATTTGATTGCCGGACAGGGCAAAGATTTTTGTGAACGACAAGTCTGAGTCTGGGTGTATGTAGAACCATGGTCCTTGTTATTTCTGATTCCCTAGATAAAGAGGATTTTTGCTTGGGGTCAGAATCTAAGCATGAGATCGCGACTCGTTATCCTACAGACTATAATTATCATGGTATAAATGCAAAGGTTTGAGTGTGTATGTTTGTCACTTCCTCACGCCGCAACCGCTGAACGGATTTTGATGAAATTTGGTACCTTAGGTAGTTGAAAAACACATTGGATTTTATTCATCCCACAAATATTAGCGGCCCCTGTGGGGTAAAACTAGTAAATAATAATTCCAAGCGCTAAGTTTGTTCTATACTAAATTAAATTAAACTTTATTCGGTTTGTGAACCAAGTTTCAAATTCCTCTACATATTATATAATCTAAATTGTCTATTAATACCTTCTTCGTGTACATACGATTACAAATAACAGTAATAATTCCAATTATCATTAGACATAATAATAGCATGTCTAAAAATCCGATATGAACATGACATTCACAACATAATAGATAGGTATCACTAACGTATTACAAACATTACCGAAGATGGAGCACAGTCACTTCGACCTATGAAGTAACGGTACAGTTATCTACCACACACACACAGTGAAACCCTAAGTTTTGTTTTAGGCGAGCAAGTCGTTTCACTGATGGTAAAGGCTACGCTTGCCCATAACAGTCACAGCACCACCCAGAATACTGCATTAATCATAGAATACTGCATTATAATCCTGCGCGGCACTGCACTGCGCTCGTCGCCCATATGCCCAGTAATTACGCTGGAAATAGTGCCCTTCAAACCAGAACACAGTAATTTTTGCACACTACTGCTTGGCGGGTGAATATCTGGCAATTGCGACTCTTTTTGTAGATATTGATATGTTATCTAAAATCGCAGTACATTAATTTGTTCTACCTTCAATAGTTTACGCACTGCAAGCAACGAAAAATATTTTACAAACAATTTGAAATATAATATATTATTATAAATATGTGTGTCTGTAAAACATATGTACGTAATTATCACTCGCTTTTCGGAGAAGGAAAACATCGTGAGGAAACCCACATACCTACCCGAGAATTATTTCGGAGGTAGGTATGTATCCACCAATCCGGACTGAGCCCCCGTGGTGGATTATGGCCTAACCCTCCTCACGAAAGTGAGGAGAGACCCGTGCCAAGCAGTGGGACATTATGGGTTGATGATGATTATAAATAGACGGTACCTGTGGGATAACTGTTGAGAAACCGCGTAGTAAATCTCATATTTCACATATTTTCATTCTTTACGTCAGTACTTAGATTTCCACACCTCGTAAGTGAAGATTAAAATCAAATTAGCATTAACATTTATTCATATATAGGTACTGGAGTTTAGCGTTCACGGTCATGTCAATTGAAGTGCTTGCTCATTTTTTATTTAGTTTAGTGAATGCGGCTTACCGCATTTTATGCATTAAATCCGGCCAGACATTTAGAAAATTAAGTTATGCTAATTGTCTTTTACTTGAAGCATTTTGGGTGACCTTTTGGTATTTTCAAAGGTTAAAACAGCTGTGTACGTGACCACAAGTTTGAAAAAAAAACAATGTTTTTGGTTTTTGCGCTAAAACGAAGGCAGTGTCTTTAGCACCATGCCTCATGGACACTCATTTTCTTAAAATTTTAAGATTTACGTTTATCAAGTTTAAGTTTTCTTTTTGTTATGTTTTTTGACTAAAATAATGGTTGCTAAAAGTAAAATGAATTGGTTTATATGTTATAATGTTTATTTATCGTACATTTATTTTAATGAGCGCCAAAAATGCTCATTTTGATTTAACAAATTGAACTTTAAATTATTTTTCTACGTGTCATAGGATAGAATAGAATAGAAAATGCTCTATTGTATACCAGTAATAAAATATTAAAAGTAAAAATAGATAGATAAACTCTTTATTGAAACACCACAGAACGATGGAAATTTAAACACTAAAACAAATCAATTTTAACAATTAGTGTCGCAATGGGCGGTCTTATTGCTGAGAGCGTTCTCTTCCAGACAACCATGCATGAAGAGAAGCAACAAAAAAGATGAGACTGTGGTTTAACATACTAAAAACAAAAAAAAAACAAAATACTGGTGATTTAAAATACTACACAAAATTAAAAAGAATTAATTTTTTATTTTTAACACAACTTAAATAACTAATCAGAACTAAAACTTAAAAATCTAACAAATTTAGGGTGTCCGTGAGGCATGGTGCCAGAAACACTGGCTGCATTTCCACGTTGAATAGCAATAGCTATTCTCTGTACGAGAAATGAGCCAGCCCTCTTGTCACTATTGGCATCGACTAAACGAGGAAAAAATTGCTAAAAATTAAAAAAATAAAACTACACCATATCCACGATATTTTGACGTCTAATAAATCGATGAACGCCGGCTGCATGCACAAAAAAGTTGACACATTGTCCCGTAACGCTCATTGTACGCTTGCGCCGCATCTATCTCTCTTCTCTTCTTGACAGCTTAATTATTTTTGCATTTTAAAAATCTGATTACTAGTATAATTTCAAGTATTTATTCTTTTATCATTAAAAAATTATTCAATTTTATTCGTAAAAGTATGCAATCATTTCATCAATGTTTTGTTATGACGTTGTCACGTTAAAATATCGTCCGTAAACCAACTTTACAGACAACCAATTTTTTTTTCTTTTTTATACTCATGGGAGACCTGCTTGTTATCAGATTATAAATAGTAGTATCATATGATGGTGTCACGCCCAATCCTCTTTATCAAGCCGTAATCAAATAGCAAGTATGTTACACCTTGTCAGCTAGATATGGCAATCGATGATCGAGGTTGCTATTGTCTTCACATGGCAACATTACGTAACGAATCCGTTGAACACAATAAAATGATTTATCATCGAGAATATGGTGAAATGCAGGTAGATGAGCTTTTAACCTTTCGGCTGGCAACAATTTGGATAATTCCAGGTTGAGAAATTAATTATCTTTCTTTATAATGATTTTTGATGAGTATTTTTTCCACATAGCAATAATAGTCATTATGTGGCGCCCTTTTTTAAATGTTTTTGACCATCTGACATGGTAATAACTCTGATGGAGATATAACTGGAACCCTACCGTTTTTAGCACTCGCTATTGTGAAGTTGTTAAGTTATTTTATTGCTATAAATTTATTTTAAAAATATTTTTTAGCTGTGTTAACATATTGCGCACCTTAATTACATTACATATTAATAAGTAAATAAATTTGCAAATAACTGTCAAAACTGTTCCATTAGTTTTTTTTAATAATTTTATATAGTTTAGGTAATTGTACCCCCTGATTTTTAAAAAGTAACAACGTTTAATTAAATAGCGCCCTACAACATTCTACTGCGTATAACTAAATGACGTTTGATTTTTTTTTTACATATTAATTTTGTTTTGTCAATAAAATTAATGTTATGGAAAATAAAAAAAAGTGGTTAAAGAACACATAGTCGTAGTTAAAAACGATTTTGCATTTATAATATTAGTCGCATTAATATGCAATAAAATTGTTAAAATAATAATAATAATGTTTTAGTTTACACAATAAGAAAAACCAGATATTGTCACAAAGATGACCTATCAACAGGCCAGGTGACAGTTCGTCACCTGGCCATCCGTCTACCGCTGGCTTATTACGAAACTTACAACAGGCTTTCGACATACTTAAATCGCACAATTATTGCTATCAAACTTCACTGGAAAAACTGCTAAAACAAAAACCGCATTAATTCGTTTCCATCTTTTTTTTTAATTCACTGAGTTACGGGATGTGCAAGTCGTTCATTTGATGGTATGCGCTTTGCCTGCCCATGACAGTTATAGTGACACCCAGGACGTAGAATTGCATAATCTTGCGTGGCACTGCACTGCGCTCGTCTCCCTGGGACATCGGTTCTAAAGTCTCATATGTCCAGTAATTACGCTGGAAACGGCGCCCTATAAACCGGAACACAGTTTTGTTTTTAGACTACGGCTTAGTGGGTGAATATCTGGCAAAGGTGCGGTACTTCCCCAGGCGGTCTCTTGCAGAAGAGGCCTACCTCTACAAACATATATTACGTATTACTGTCCTTTCGTTAGTAACGCTTACATCTATGGCCAAAGTGCATTCTGGAATAGACCGGATAGTGGTTTTCGAAATATGATTTTGAGTGACATTTCGCGACTGATCGCGTAGTGGTTGCTCTTGCTACTGCAAAACTTTACGTAATCAGGCTGCCGGTCTATGTTGGCAAGTGACTAAAGGAAATGGCTGAATGCCTACCGCGTGAGACACACAGACGCCGATGGGCAGAGCTGACCGTATCTCAAGTAGGTCAATAAATGTGTTACGTCGTCGCCACTACCTGTGAGAACGATGCCATTTTTTTTATTACACACCTGACTAGTTATTGAGTATATCCTGTCAAAGAACGCTTTTCCTCCATTAAACTTTATGACAATAATACACCGCAATAAATACTTTACGATTCCGTAAGTACAATCTTGTAGATCCTGACCTAGGTTTCCCAGTATCTAGGGAAACAGGAACTACAAGGACCATGGTCAAACAAAAGTCCAGACTCAGAGCTACCTGTAGTTCACTCAAATATTTGACCTGTGCGAGAATCGAACACGCAACTTCAAGTTTTGCAGTCGGGTCCTACTTACGCTACGGACACCGTTAACTCGTAGGCAGGCTTTGTAGTCACGCATCCGGACATCCAAAATATTATGGTCTTTGTAAATGACGGGAGAGACTAATGATAAGCTTAAAAAATATTTTTATCCATTAATTAAATAGATATCTAAGTAATTAAAGTATTTTTTTTTCTATTCTATTTTTGTCTGAAATGTAGGTTTGTGAAAGATGAGACTTTAAGCTTTAGGCTGCAAACAATTTGGCTAATTTCAAGTTAAGAAATCATTAATTATTTATTTCACCCATCTTACCTACAATAAACTGTTTATCTGCACATATTTTTATACTATATATTTTTATTTTCTGAACCCTACAAGATATTGGAATATCATCATCATCAATGCATATCGTCCCACTGCTGAGCACGGGTCTCCCCTCACTTTGGTTAAGAGGGTTAAGCCTAAAAAAAATTCATACGATTTTTTTTTAAATACTGGCGTACTTGCTTGTTTACGTATATCCGAATTATTTATACAAATTAAAAAAAAAACTAAATTGGTAACACTGATTGTATGAATCAATGTAACAATTGTTGCCGTGCAGACCTGAATTTATAAATCATATTATAGAATACGACATTGTTTAATTTATGTGTCTATTTGTAGTGTCTATTTGTGCGTGCAACAACAAGGAAATATGTGGAGTTATAGGTGTTTAAGTGAGCAAAACTCACAATATTGCTAATAAGCTAGTGGAAAAAAATTGGCAATGAAAATGGAATTGGATTTTTATTTAATTAATGACATCGAAATATTAATCTTTAATAACAATATAAATAAAAAGAAAACTAACAAAAACTAAAACTTAAAAATCTATCAAAAGAGCACCCTCTTTTGAGGCATGGTGCCAAGAACACTGGCTGCATTTCCACGTTGAATAGCAATAGTTGTTCTCTGTGCGAGAAATGAGCCAGCCTTCTTGTCACCAGCGGCATCGACTAAACGATGAAAGAATTGCTTAAAAAATTGATTGGATTTTTCTTTTTATTTTGCCACATCACCTCTGCCACTTCGATTGTACTTTCAGACCATTATTTTGTTGAATGGTAGGGAACGCTACGTATCATTAAGTCCTTCTTGTACATTTTATTAATTAGTGTGTTGAAATATAATCACTTAAATAGGCAGTAACTTTTTAATTTCATGAAGTTCTCTTGTTCTTAACTCAACCGAACATCGAAAGCAAAATCCTAAGGAAAACTAACTACGGGGGTAAACGGATTTACGCAATATGCCTCGTTTTAACCGTCTTTATGTAGTAATCAGCTGTCATCCAACTATGGTGTTTGGATATGTATGAGTTAACGGACATCCTACACGGTCGTTTTTGTCACCGGCTCGTATGACCTTGAACTGATGCTTAAAGATGAGTTTTGCATAAAGTTATTTATGTCAATTTTAGAATATCATTATTTTTATAATCCCACGGTAATAATTTTGGTTGAATATTGCAGTTGGCAAATTTGACTATGCAATCGTTAATTTATGTTATGGAAGTGCCAAATTCATCGATTTTTTTAGGATCATTACATTATATTTTATCATATTACGTAATATGATGGTGACTGCTAACGTGACCCCATCTTGCCCCACCTCGGCGGAGGACTTCTCACGGGGTGGTATAAGTGGGTTCGCGTCCCACACATCCCCTACCGTCTCCCCGCGGTAGAGGTGTGCCACGGCATTTACCCCTCAAAAAGCAAACATAACATAATATAACTTATCATAGCACATTTTTCTGTATTAGAAGACAATTATGCTAGAATAGATTTTACTTTTCACCAACATTATGATAAAAAAAAAACCATGTAAACTTCACCAACCCCTAAGCTGCGTTATTGCAGTCTGGCATTTTTTTTGACGTATCACAATTAAGTTTATAGATCCTGACCACTAATTAGGATTCCCTGTCTATAGGGTATCAGGAACATCGAGATCCACAAACCCACAAAAATACCTGTGGTTCACATAAATTTTCGCACTGTGCGGGAATCGAACCAACAACTTCACACTCCGCAGTCGGCTCATCACTGACTGCGCCACGGAGGCTATCGTGTCTATTTCCTATGTATGAACACTTAAATGCATATTGACAATGACATTTCTTGACTAATTTTTAATGCTGAAAACTTGACTGAGTATAGCATTGAAAACCTCTCCCAAGCCAACGTTACTTTAAAAAAAAAGTGTCAGAGTCTCAAGGCCACCACCCCAAAAGCTCTACGCTGCACCCATTGATTGGAAGCCGGTATAGCTATGCTAGTGATGTCACGATGAGCTTGCTGCAGCCAAAGGCTATATAAACACTTTCACTACGCGAGCGCGCGAGTCTTGGGATGAGATGCGCTACGCACTCTGACCCCAGCGAGCGCGCGAAACGGACATTCCATAGTCAAATTTTTGAAGTTTATATTTTTTGTGTGAGTGACGTGTGTCGTGACTTTTTTCTTTTGTGCCAGGTGAGTGACTATTAATAAAAAAAAATATACAACATTAATTTTGTTAATTAGGTCAAAGGATGTGTTAAATAATTCAGATGCGTCTATTATTCTAGGAATTTTAAAAGTAACGCTTAGTTATGTTTTAATTTTAATTTTATTGTTAAAAAAAAACAGATTACATCTACTTATATCCATATAGTACATCGTAAAAAAACAATTACAAAAATGATTTAATCGTTACAATGTTTAATTTAATTTAATTACGTTTTAATGTGCGTTTAAATCACGATAGCAGATCTACCGTGTTCGGAAGCAACTTCCGTGCTATACGATATTACTTACCGTAATTATCGCTACAATTCTATCGAGCACGTAAAAAAACAGTTCTACATCAATTTTACTATAAAACTAGGATACTCTAAATATTATTACGTTTGGAATAAGTGCAATGAAATTAAAATTATTTTATCGAAATTATGCAACAAAACGATTCTAAAGAGCGTGCGTATAGTTCTCCCATTGAAAAGACATCAACGCGCTCCGGCGTACATTTGGTTCATAGACAATAAACTGCATTTTTTATTTATTTTATGTAGATTATTTAATAAATCGTCAATATTAATTACTTTAGTTAATCTAGTGTTATTATTCAGTTACCATAAAAATTAAAATGTATTACACATAATTACCCGTATGTAAAATTTTTAACAGCAACGCAACACCTGCTCTCGAAATTATGTATACGTAAAAATATCTAAACCGGGGACGGAAATAATTCCGGATATTTGTTCACAGTTTTTAGAATGAATGCTGTGTGAGATCTTTTTAACGCTATTTTATTTACTTGACCTGTAACTATGTAGGTATTTTTATAGTGTTAAATAGATACTTAAAACCTTACCTACTTGCTCGTCTCGTCAGACAGTCAAATATAAAAAAAAAAACTTTAGACAATTTTTTTATTTATCCCGGCAAAACTTCCTGTCTTTTAGCGGGAAACTTAAACTGTCAACTGTCAGCCGCGTCTGGCATCACCATAGAGTTGCGCCGTTAGATATGTCCCATGCCACGGCAAATCGATAATCGTAGTAGGTATGCATGTGTGTAACAAAATCATTCAACACCGTTTTTACCAACTTCAACCCGTCCTGTTAACTTGAAAATTAGCATACGTATTGAGAACTGACAATGAAATAATATACATGTAGTTTTCTAATTTTTAATTTGTTTTTTTTTTGTGTGAGCTGAATAAAAAAGGCGGAATTGCGGATACACCAGATAATTGAACAGTTGAATAAACCGCGTTTAAACGCAACGCTGCCGCGTCTTGCCCGCTTAGTATTATAATTAGTCCCTTCTCTCATAGTGAGTACATTAATTTAAATGAATTTCCGTATTGTATATCACGAAGCGTGTGTATCTCAAGTATTTCAATGGTGTGAATATTGCTACATTGATAATTACAAAGTTGAAGTTGGTAACACCGGAAAATGTTTTTGTGTTAGCTAAATCGGAGAATTGGGCTTAGGAAATAGTATATACTAATGTACTCGTAGTTGACCTGTAATCACGATAACTCGTTGACCCAAATTTGGTTATTTATTTGACCTAAATCCAAGTAAATTAGTTGACCTAAAATGTTTTGAGAACTATTTTCCGATGGATCAGAAATCAGACTTGTAATAAATATATGTATAATTTTTTAATTCGATTAGAAATTGAATGCTGGAGATTTTAATATAAATGCAAATTCAATGAGCACAAGGTGACAATATTATATCCGAATCGCGTAGTTGACGATTATGCTTACTCCAAACAGCGATCGCTACTTTTAGTGATTTTCGTTACCTAAATGTCCTTAGGTTGTGGTCACTATTTCTACCATAGGATAGATCGTTTGCTAGTTTATCTCTCTCAAATAAAAATAAATGAAAAATGCCAACAACAAGAAATAACCTCATCTTATAATAAAGAAAACGCAACAACTGCCCCCTGTCTGCGGTGAGTACTTGATTGCATAAAAATATTCATAAACTTAAAGACAATCACCAAATTTGGTACATCTGTTCATGAATGAATAACACATTTTGGTTCATGTAGCCTGTCTTATATTTCACAACCTATAAACAGTAAGGATAAGTACTGCGTTCATGCTGATACAAGAAATTAACAGTTTCTTAAAATCTAAAAGGGCCTTGTAAGCGGTTCATACATTTGCTTATAACATTGAAAATACACATTTATCATGTAAGCAATTTTTGTTTGAAAATGTTACATGCATATATTTTTCCCAGCCATTCCAAACTTATCCCATCCCTTCCGTCAACTGCATAATGTGGAGTCTATCATTCATCAACAACCCATAACGTCCCACTGCTGGGCACGGGTCTCATTAGCGTCAGTAATTCACGAAAACTACCACAAATCGGGACCGACAGCTTTGAAACACGGTGCGATGGAAATTTACACATACGAGAGATACGAGAGTCATTAGTACAGGGCCAGTACTCCCTTACTGTTTCATGTACTTATACTGCGACAGTATTATGCCGATACATCCACAAATTAATACTAAGCGGCCCATGCAGGGCCTTAAAAGCCTCTTGCAAAACCTCTTGCTAACAAACTCACTTAGTAAATTGCTTGTGAGTAATTTAATATGACTATTTGTAATATGGGACACATTTTAGATTCCATTACTAAAGCTTTGTAGATATTGCGAAGACTAACCTAATGGATTCAATACTGCAATATGAAGAGGTAGGTAAGGATTAAACAGCCAATTTTACGGTCAGCACCAAAAATCACTAATCACCTTTAAACTCTCGATTTATGTAATCACTCCACCATTAAGTATGCATTGTCTAGAGCGAATGAACCCAGTAGCTATCCAGTAGCTCATCTTGCGTCGTCTATCTCTATTGAAATCTATCTTAAACGCACATCTCCCACTAACAATGTCCGCGTATACTCGCTATCAGCTAAATTCAGGTCAGAATTGTCATTTGATCCGAAGATCTAAGGAGAATTTCTGTTCTTGACCTGTGAGTGATGAAACGGCTCATACCCATTCAAATACGAGAAATAACATTTTAGACATGGACATTATTTTCGACTTAACAATAAATTTTAATTTGTTTTTATTTAGACGCATTTCAAATTGTAGTTTTAACAAATACTCATGCAACAATTACTCTATTAAAAAGTTTAGCTAAAAAATTTAGCGTCGTTAAACACCTTTCAGTTTTCTCTTTTTTGTAAGAGTTAACTAAAAATATATTTAAAATAATAATGGAGATACTTTTTCGAAATGGAATTTCCAGTTAACCGTTTCTTTTAAAATGTTCACAATTGCGTAAATTATGATCGTAATTAATGACAGATTTATGGAAGCAAATTGTGCATAAGTAAAACAAATTATCGTAAAGGTCTGGAGCAACAATTCTTGGCAACAAATCCAAAGACGTACAGGTACTGTACAGTCAGCACCATAATCTCCGCACGTATCCCAGTATCCAACTTTAGGCAAGAAAATATGGGTCATTCTCTTCTCCCCACCAGCTTTCTAACATATAGCGTAGATAAGTTAAATTAAAAGTTTGGACAGTGACAGCGATTTTTCCCGTCAACTGTACGTATTATTATGGTGTATGTAATGTGTTAATTAATGCTTGCAATCAATTAATCATAATCGAATACGTTTAATTTGCACTTGTCTCATACAACACGTAGAAATCTTGTCTTGTCCATTAATTCCCAGTGCGTAAGTTGGAATGCATGACTTTGCCTTAGATTTTAAAACAATAGAATTTTTCTCAGGTAATTACTGTTACGCATATCTTGAATATGGGTCTGTGGTGCAGATGTTATAGATGTTTGTTTCTTGAGATGTTACTAAGAGCTATTGGCATGTCATGAATATTGTGGTCATAGGTGTAATAAATGCTTACCCTTTTATGTAACGTTTAACACGTTGACTACTGAACCGGATTTTACATTTAGGCACCGGAACGAAACGTGTGTGTTTTCCAGCAATGGCATGCTGTCTGTGTGAGCCGCACTGTAGTAGTACCGTGTTAAACACACAGATCTGTGTTTCGCCACAGTGCCGGCATGTAAGCTGCGCTAACACAACAGGTGTGTTTTCCCGCACCCGCGTAACGTTATAGAAAACTCTACGTCTGAGTTGTCAGCAGTGACCGTGTTAAGTACACGTGCTGTCTGATAGTTAAGTGTCTAATATCGCATTAGTATTAACAACCACCGAGTTCAATGTTTTACATTTCGGTATTTATAGAAACAGCTGCGACTCGCGGTTTCACCAACGTATTATTCAAAGGAGACTGAATTTTAACGAGATAAAAAGTTTCTTATGAGTTAATCCAGGTAATAAACTATACGTGTACACGTGAAATTTTTCATCCGAATCAGTTAGGATGTTTTTGCAAACATCCAAATATTCAAACATCTAAGCATCCAAACGTACAAACTTTCACATTTGTAATGTTAGTAGGATTGTTAAACGATCTACGTAATAAAAAAGAAGAAATAGTATTAATGACGTGTTACCATAAAATATTTAGATCCTGAACAATAACTGAGATTCCCTAAAGAATGAGGAACTGCGAAAACTGTGGTTCCAGTAACACCTACACTCAAAGCCAATACCTGTAGTTAACATAAATACTTACTCTGTGCAGGACTCGACTTCGCAATGCCACGTTTTGCAGTTGGTTTGGTCGGGTTAAGGAAATTCGGACATTTCTATCACCCCTTCTCTTCCCAGGGCTGTTGTACCTTAAATATGTAGGGTCCTTCTCATAGATAATTGGTTTTGAATCCACGGCTTTTTCCTTTACTGGTATAGGTACATAAAATAGCTAAGAAAGCTTTCGCTGACCACCTTGAACTTAACTGAAAGTGGTTTGTTTGATCTTAGTAATGTAAAGGTCGAAGAAAACATATTCATTGCTTTTGCGCATACCTGTTTGACCTATATTGGGACATACTGGCCACTTTGAATTAGAAACTGCAGCATATGTTAGGTCAGGTGTAGCGCTTACTATAAAGTAAACGACCTGTATGTATCATTATCCTCAACATACACACATCCTACAATTAAGTACTGAATAGTACCTAGACTTTTTTTTTTCTAGAAATCCTACACAACTTCTTAACTACACAAATATTATATGTATAAGTTTCGGTTGTGAGTTTTTAGAAAGTATTCTCTGGAACTACAGATCTGATATTGAAAATTCTTTTATTCATAGGAAGTAACGAGAAAATTATTCCTAAGTGATTATAAATATTTCAAGTCCAATTTGACAACTCATTACTTTCCTACTCTATGCTTTCTGGCACCAAATACGGCCGAGCCCACCGAAGCTAGCGGAAAACCCCTTGTAAATCATAAAACAATGCTGTAACATGCGGCATGTAAACACCAATTTCACAGATTTTCTCCAAAGTTATACAACAAGTTGTTAACAATAGAATCTGAATATATATTTCATGTTGGCGCTTCGAGGGACCATGACTGGGGGTCAACGCTTCGACATCACGTTATCCATTGCTGCTCCGCTGATTAAATCTACGTAAGATCCTTTCGCAAACTCTTCAATGGACAATGTTCAATGGATAATGTCACTATAAATCATGTAGTCGTGTCCCTTGCAGTAGCCTAATCCAATCATGTCCGACATGTCACGGTTTATTGATAGAGAAAATGATTTATCGCCATACCTTGTGGTTTGTAGAGATGAAAAATTGGAAAGAGATGATTTTAGATTTATCAGAGAACCTGAAAAAGGTAAAGGAGTGACGCTGGCACTATCTTTTTAATTATTTTTGGATAAAGATAAGGTGCTGATTATAACTATACCTCAAAAATATCCTACTATTATTGTAAAAGTCAAATGTATGTGATTGTTATCACAGCTCCATATTTGCTGAACGGATTTCGATGTTATTTGGTATCTAAATAGATATTTTAGGTTTTAGAATAAAACGTGAGAAACTTTTCATGATTTTCTACACTGATCAAAACGCAAGCCTTAGCTAGTAATTCAATGCGTAATTTCGAGTTCGTTTTTATTAACTTTGATTTATTTTTAATTGCAAAATCTCTTGCCAACTAACCGTCTTATGTACAATACTATAAACACTCATTCAGTGATCACTAAATTGTAAAATAATAAATTTTGTTCGTTGTTGTCATACTATTACTTATTTCCTATGTACAATACAAAGTTAAAGAGACACCGGTTAGGCAAAGTAACAAATGCGTTACGTCACAGAAATGCTAATCATACACCAGGCGAAGTCAGTAATTAGCAATTGAAATTATATTTTTTTATGCTACCAGCCAGTTACTTGACTAATTGTGCTTATACTTTCGCTATTGAAAGCATCTACCGTTTGTTGAAACTCTATTGACAATTTAACTCTATTGAAACCTGTTATGGCTATATAGAGCATCATAAATATGTATTTACTACTCACTACTGTAGGCTATGCTTAGAGTGAGCAACACACATATTGCCACCTACCTCGCGACCCGTCTGCCTTGTAGCATAGAGGAAATATTGGTTAAGATTTGCTAGTGGAGTGAACGTCTCTTCTTAATTCACGTGTTATTGTCAGCATAAAATTATCTAGGTATATTTTCAGGCAACATTTTACAAAATACGTATTCGATAGTGCAAGCTGGTCAAAACAAGTCCAAACACTAATCTACGGTTAGTCACTGAGGAATACCGTTTTCTATCTTCCGCCTCTATCATCAGATCAGCTCGCTGCCACCATCATATTGTACAGTCATCAGAACTTGAGAGGCGTGCCAAATGTCAATTCAAGTCATCAACTGGAACTGGGTCAAAATTAATTAACAAGATTTAAACTAAACAAACAAATATTGCCAAGTTAAATAAAATATCGTAAAATAGTATATCGTCGTCATGCAGCTTTTTGGGAACTTTACCCATTGGTATAGCTTTAGATTGATTAAGATTAATAAGGCGTTGTAAGGTCAATCTGAGGGCCAATTTCCTATCTTGTTGCTTTGCCCATTTCAAATTTTTTCTTCCACAGTAAACATGACTGATAGAATATATTTTCATATAATAGCATTAAGTTATATGTTCATTGTGTTAATCTTATCCTATCCTACTAGTATATCGTAATAAACGTAAAAAATTGTGAGGATGGATGGATGTTTGTTACTCTTTCATGCAAAAATTTACTGATCGGATTTGGATGACATTTGGCAAACGAATAGTCTATTACCTAGATTACATATAGAGTACTTTTTATCTCGTAAAAATTAACGGTTTTTATGTGATAATACCTAATGCGGGTAAAACATATATATAATATACAAGTTGCGCCTCGCGGTTTCACCCGCGAATTCCAATGCGAGAAAAAGAAAAGGGCTGTTTTTAGGGTATTCCCGGCAATTATTCGAATTTTTCTCACCTTTCCTAGACCTCCATGAACATTTCAAGTACAAGATAAGATAAATCCGTTCAGCCATTCTCTATATATCTCTATATATAATATATTAAATTCTATATTATATATAGAGATTATGGAATAATAGTGCATGTACAGTAAGCGGAAAACTGAGTAGCCATCTTTAAAAAATACTAACTAAGCTAGCTACAAGGTAAAAAAAATACCTAGCTATATATTTTTCGTTTCATACCTACGGGTATAAAGTCGTCAAACAGGATAGGTTTTGACTATTTCAAAGACATCTCGGCATCTCGGCATGTGGCAGTTTTATGGTCCATATGACCTCTACGTAGCTTTAATAATTATTAATGTGAGATTTAGAAGCAGACATAAAAAAAAACTGTTTTCAACACATTCCTTATAAGGGACTAAGATATCGTATAACATTATGAAGTATTAGCTCGTTGTACAGTCAGATACGAAAATTACTAATCATTTTCAAAATTTCAAATTACTTAACACATTGACTGCTTACCGGTTTTTACATTTGGGCACCGCCACACAGACGGCACGAGCTGAGCTAACACAACAGGTGTGTTTTCCCGCACACGCGAATTGCCATTCACCAATGTCACATTACGAAATGCATTTTTTTTGCTTAAAATTTGCTATTGAATACCCTTCATTACTATAAATGTATGTTAACTCAAATACTTTTTTAATTCATATTTTGCAACTGCATGACCTCTACAAAATTTATCTTCATTCACAAAAATACTCGTCGCTAAACTCATTTTAAATATATTTAAACAAATATATGTCCGTTTATGGCCATTCAATATTGATTCATACAATAAAAGCAATAAAACCTCTCTTATAAAATCACTTGAATTGAGATGATGATACAATCATACAAGTGTACATAAAGCGAAAAATATTATTACTCAATATTTCATTGAACATTTTTATCCAAACATTTCAATTTTAAGATTTGCATGAACTCTATCTCTACAGTTGTAAAGTGGTGATGCGGTCTAGTTTAAAACATAAAAAATTGTTAAAAGGGTGGAAAAATCAGCAGATCATCTTACTGAGCACGATTCTCAACTCTCTTTTGTGAGGAGGATCAGGACGTAATCCAATACAGGGGTCCAGTCCGGATTGGTGGTTCATAATCCTCTGGAATAATTCTCAAGACTTTAAAAAGTACCAATGTAGCTTTAAGTTAAATTATAAAATGCTATTTTATCTATACTCTCGACACTCTTGGACAGTTTTTTAATTCTAAATTTATTAATTTCATTTTTTTTTTAATTTCTTCATGTTTTTTTTTTATTTTATTTAAAAGACAACAGATTTATTCAGAAGTCATAACCGTACGTTGTAAAATTCGTACTTCCTTTTATGTCGCGGCTCACGCATAAACATTAGCACCTATCAGCCAAAAGTACGCCCACTTGCATAAGTCGTAAATCATAGAGTTTACTGAAGATGCGATCGTCCGGCGCCGCGGCAGAGGTCGCGGCGAAAGTGTTACGTGTGCGGTGTACCTTATGCAATGAGATGACACGGAATTGTACATTGATTGTGCGACGGGTCAATGGCCACGCGGTGGCTAGGAAAACAGGCCTGTTGAATTAGGCCTAATTGCACTAGTGTAACATATTCAGAATCGAAAGTCTGTTATATCCGTTGGTTCAGCGTCATTTTCGGCCACAACTTCACTTAACCCCATAGTACCAAAAATGACTTATGCTCATGAGTTTATTCGTACGCAGTCCTAAAATAAAACGTTACAAACATAGTTAGTTATCCGCCAAGCAGTAGTGTGCAAACATTACTGGGCATATGAGACTCAAGAGCCGGAGTGACGAGCACAGTGTAGTTCCGCGCAGGATTTTGCAATACAAACTTCTGGGTGGCACTGTAACTGTTATGGGCAGGCGTAGCGCTTACCATCAGGAGAACGACTTGCTCGTCTCGTCACTCAATTCCGATCGAAATGTGATCTGTATTACTGCAATCACTTATTCAGTGGCTGTACGTAACTTACGAAGTGGGTAACTGTGTCGAGCGCCGGGGCGCATCTTCCGTGAGAAGCACCCCACAACAATGACAGATGTTAAATTGGCTCCAACAATGATAGATAAAATTCAACCAAACTGTTAAGTTTATGGTGCACACCCAAATTGCTATTAAATTGTGATTGTGAAGTTTATTGTAGCTTGATTGCAAATCGTACACTGTAATGCAACGACTGAAAAAAAAAAAGGAAATAAATTTAATTTTATAATTATAATATTGAACACAATAAATAAGTCATAACAAATAATATGACAGTACCTTTTAATTTGCATTTAACACGTTCAGTGCTGAGAACACAAATGTTGTGTTTGTTGTATAAGAAAACACTATGGGAGTGTGCAGAGCCGCACCCGTGGCTAGACAAGCAAATCGGCTCTGCAGTGAAAGTGCTGTAAAAGGACTTGCAACATCAAATCGATGGGTTCGATTCCCACACAGTTACGCAGAAGCCGCGCGGGTTCCCGCGAATCGCCGTTTCCACCGTCATAGCCAAAACATGTTGAAAATCTACGAATATGTTGCATGGAGCCAAGAATGATGGTGGCTTTCACGCGTTGCCTATTACTATTATATAGTAGACTAGCTGCGCGCAGCGGTTTCACCCGCGTAAACTATTATTTCACAAGAACCGTTAATTTTTACGATATAAAGAATCTTATGTTCTATTCCAGGACCCAAAGTATCTGTATGCTAAATGTCATCAAAATCAGTTCAACCGGTTCGGCGTGTAGAGGGAACAAACAAACTTTTGCAATTATAATAATAATATAGTGAGATTTATTTTTGTGACAAAACATAGGTATATTTTTTCCTGGTACCATACCAGAACCAATCCGATAATGATTCAATTATTTCGACGAGTTATTAATTTTTGTGATATTTATGGAATTTGTCGCTAAATCTATAGTGATAGAAACAAAATACCAAATAATGCAATGGCTAGTCAACAAGTCTACATTCGGCGGTAGGTATGTTATTTACCAATCCGGAGCGAGGCGCCGTGGTAGATTATGGCTTAACCCTTCTCACCAAAGTGAGGGATGACCCGTGCTCAGCAGTGGGACGATATGATATGTATGCATGTGTGTGTGTGTGTGTGTGTGTGTGACATGTATGTGTGGGTTGTTGATAATAATGCTATTTGGGACAACTGTACTCTGTAGTTTATTTATGTCGCTGCGTCTACGCAGTCATACTTTTTTGCAACGGAATGTTGAAGCCTGCTTATTATTCCGAATACGTAGCTAAAACAACGCAGTGTTTATAGATTGGCTATCTACCAAGGCTAAATTACCATCTTTATGTAACTAAAACTGGAATTTATGGAAATATGTTTAATTATGTTATACGACCGACACACTTGACATCAATGTTAACGAACCTTTGAAGAACATCAATAATTATAAATTACATTTGAAATAAAAATATTAAAAGCCATGATTACTTTACTTTAATTGAAAGGCATCAGAGGTAGTTTAAAATTGGCCCATAATAAATATTAGAACATTATAACGAACATCAAACCATAAAATATAGTTTTAATAACCAAAATTTAAACGGACCAAACGCAAAATTAAAATTATAACCCAATTAATATAGTCCTTTAGACAAAATAACTAGATAATTACAGCAATTCGCAAAAAAAAAAAAACACTTCTAAGAATTGCGAAACGTCATTAATAATGCGATTTTGATTTTAATTATTACTATGATTATTAAAACAGAAACTAATTGGACGCCCTCTACCCGCGTTAATTTTAACCGATATTTGCGTGTCTATAAAAACTATATTTCACAATTATTTAATAACACCATTGACATTTACAACGGACGATATATCAAAGCAATCATTTGCATTACGTTATTTTTCACTCCAAATAACAATAACGATTTAGCAATTGCTATTATTATAACTGCTTTTATTAACAAATTAGTGTAAAGCTCCCACGCTTGCGGCCAATGTTTGTAGCTTTGTACTATTCTATAGAGTTACAAGATACTTTACAAATAGGCTATTGTTTGTTTCTGATTCTGGCGAGAAGTTTAAGATTTGCTCTATGGAATAATTAGTTAATTTGTGGCAACTATTGTGGATGTAAGTAACTGGCATCATGATCCATATAATGTAGGTCCTATTTCCAGTAGGTGATGGACTCATTTTTTATATCTCATTTGCGAGTTATCTCAAGTTCGACATGTTGAGGAGATATTACGTTCTTGCCGCAAATGCGCGATACCTACAATACATTTAAACGTTATAGTATACTAGCTGCGCACCGTCGTTTCATCCGCGTAGTTTCCGTTCCCGCGTGAATACGGGGATAAAATATAGCCTATGCTACTCGCTGATAATGTAGCTTTTTTTTAGTGTTTCTTTTTTTAAATCGATGCCTTGGTTTAGCCGAAACCTTACATATTTCCATACAAACTTTTAACCCTTATTTTTATTTCACCCCCCCTTAGGGGTCAAATTTTTAATATCATATTTATTTTTTACCTATCAAAATCCTAATAATAATTTTCAAGCTTCTAGCTACATAACTGACGATACTTCTATACAAACTCTCAACCCTTTACAACCCTTTTTTGCTTGAAAAAGTAGCCTTTCACTTAATCCAGGCTATAGACTATATGTGTTCCAAATTTCATTCAAATTTGTTCAGTGGTTTTTGCGTGAAAGAGGATCAAACATCCATCAATGCATGGCCTCAATGTCCCAATCTCCATGATAATGATAAGTAACGTAATTTATACAATTTCAATAATGTAATTTAATAGTTTGGTAATGATGGTATATCATAATATTGTCAATAGAATAATTTATTTTTATTTTGTATATTAAGGCTTTAAAAAAAAAAAAAAAAAGAATGACTAAAATTTAAAAAATGACATCGCCGTAGAGTTTCTTGGTGCTATCTTCTCTAACGGGCGTATTTCCGGAGCACTGGTAGAGTCAATGGAGTTTTCCTTTTCGTGTGCGAGACTCAGGCATGGGTCACCACTTGAAAGGGAAATATCCTTTTTCTAACTCAAACCATAATTAGATAATAATCATTAGTTTCGTAGATCATAAAATTTGACTTATTTTTTTTGTATTTCTATACTTATGTATAAGATATTATTTTTTTTTGACGTGTAAAAGTGCAATATTTTGCCTATTTACAATAAATGATTTGAGTTTGAGTTTGAGTTCATCTATACTTACAAACTTTCGCATAAATTTATAATATTAGTAGGATAGGATAGGATAGTAGGATGCGGGAAATTTTCAATATATAGGTACTATACAAATACACACAGATAATATTCAGGTTCAGGTACTGCAAACGTACGCCACCCACCTTACTATCGAAAAATGTTTTTTATTGTCCATCCAAAGGTTGTCTGGAAGAAATCGCTTTCAGCGATAGACCGCTCATTATACTACCCTTGTTTACCTATTGTAAATTTTCTGTACTGTGTTTATTTTTGTTTCTGGTGTACAATAAAGAGTTTTCTATTCTATTCTATTCTATACGCCCTTTGATTTGATACTTGATCAAAACTGTTATTTATTCTATTTTAATAGCATGGCATAATTAAGCACTTCTGCTAAATTGGATTTATTGAGACTATTAAAGTTTGTAAGACCACTAAACGAAATAAAATTGAGAAATCACAACACTAAACAAATTACTTGGATACGTTTGAAGTTAAAAGGCCAAAGAAAAACCGTGACCTCAACGTTCGACTGAATGAGACTAATATATATTTAAATCAATATTAAAATTTATGATGACCTTGACGTCAGTGATCCTACCATGATGTTAATTTTGACGATCTGCGATCGCCAGTAAAGTTTTACAAAATGACAGGCTTATGTAATGTTGTCGCGGAAACGGTTAACCGGTCGGTCTGAGAACACGGACGCGGTCGCTTCTTCGCAATTTCCATTTATATGAGATAACGTTAAGTAACAAGTTTCTAGGTTCATTAGAGGTAATGCAAGTAAGGTATTTGAAGTTCTTTACGCACGCTTGACTTGGGGAGTAAGCTGGTGAATGCGTTACGAAAACTGTGATCGGGCGAGGCGAATGGTAGATGAGAGGGAGATATAATTTAGTGAAGATATAAAGAGAAAGTTACGTTTCGTATATTTTTTAAAATATCATTTTTTTTTTAATAATGTTTTAGTTGAAGTTTTACTTCTAGTATGTGTCCCAGCACATTTTATTTTTTATCAATAGTTTTGCGTACAATTTTTTTTAAGTGAAAACTACTTTAGGTGCTTTAAGCACTTTTTGGATGAACTAGCGTCATCGTCACCATACACATTCTACTATTATTATTATTTTTATGTCAAATAGGTGAGTTATCGTCCACAGTTTCACTTGATGGTAAGGGACGGCGCTGGCGACGATGGTACACGGCGTAATTTTTTTTTAAATATTTTTTGGAGTTAAAACCACTAATTAAAAGCCAACGTTTTCGTATGGCCATCAATGGAGTCAAAATCGAGTTCAATCTTTCATCTATACACAGAACCACAGGCAATTCATAGTCAAATACAGAAATCATCTCACTAATATTATAAATGCGAAAGTTTTTGTGTTTGTCCTCTCTTCCCGCCGAAAAGGATTTATTATAGATACTTACATAGATTCTTTAGGTCCTGGAATAGAACATAGGGTAATTATTAACCCATGTAAACTACTATACTTTCCATGTTGAAGCCACGAGTAGAAGCTGCGCTATTGAGAAAAACGATAAGCACGGGTTTTATGAAACTATTCTACCATATTGTAATATCTATATATATAAAAATGTTATGTTGGTTTGTGTACGCTTCAAAAACTCATAAAGTTCTGCGCCGATCGAGCTGAAATTTTAGCATGATATATAATCCGCGTCAAGGATTGTTTTTATCTATTTTTTCATCAGTGACATATCAGCGAATGTGCGAATATGCCACAGCGAAGCGTGGCAGGGTACAGTTAGTTATAATATATATATAGTTCCTTAGTGATAATAGTTAACGCGTAACGCGCGTTACGCGCGTTAGTTAGTTGTCGTGACTACTTTTACAGGTTATTTTTTAATCCATGGACTCAAATTGAGCCACAGCTTATATAATTTACTAAGTATTTCCATTTTTATTCCTTCCTTGGTTCTTGTTTTAAACAATGTCTCGATTTTTTTTATTGTGGTGCTATTTAAACAAGATTACGTAAAATGTCTAGACGTTTGAGAGTTTTTGGAACCAAATGACTCAAAACGGTGACCCACAGGTTAAAATAATAACGAATATAAATTAAAGTAATCGTTGGTGTAACTAAACATTAAATTAAAAACTTTGACCCACAAACAAAATAGTGATGTAAGTTTTATCGTCATTACGGATAACCGATAAATAGTAGCGGTCTTGAAGCCTGTAATTTTATCGATACTCTTCGAATCGATTACAAAAGCTATAAATACGTTCGATAAAGATGCGTGGGAACGATAACGATATATTCGCAAGTTTACTGTTATCCTTGACTTTTGATAATTTATTTGTTTGCCACGTAATTGCTATAAATAGTTAGGTATATTGTTTAAATAAAATATTACCAATTTCATTTTACATCTATATTTTTTTTTAAAGTATTTTGACAACTGGCAGACAAAATTAATTTAAATTTTATTAATACTTAGTATTTGACCTGACTGTGCCAGCAAGAAGGTTATGTTTTTATAAATAATATTAAGGAAACAGATTAAAAAGAGAGCAAATTTTTAATACAATAATTAAAGCTCAATACACCAATCCTTAAAATACTTCGCAAATATTTATAACAAAAAGCAGTTTCTTTTTGTTTGTCACACTTCACTCGTAATCGGTCGTGGGGTCATTTCACACCACACGCCACCGTAAGTGTTGATACTAGCAACAATACAAATATGTACACCATTATACGTAGCACCATGTCATAGAACAAAAATTTACTTCTTCGCTTTTCAGATCTTCAAAGAATACTAATTGTTAATATGTCAAAGTTCTTTGAAGCTACTTTTTATGGTGAATTGTAAACTGTTAAGGCAATAACCAGGCTTGTGCCGAACCATTAGTGTTTCGTCATTTTACTGTTGTTCTTAAATAGAAAAACCGCAATGTGTGGTCACTCTTGACCGGTTCCTATTAAAAAGTGCAAGTGATTTCTTAAGGAAAAAACGTGGCTATTTTAAGCATCGGTTATAAAGGTGGTAATAGACTTGTAAAGCTTGTTGTGTGATTTAGTGCTGCCCTAAACATAGTATAGTACAAATAAATCCCGGAAACCGATTCGTAATCCGTAAAAAAAGCCAACGGTAAAAATGTTTTTGTTTTTAAATAAATACTATTAGATTTTTTTCGTAATCTCCGTTTAATATCTAAGGACATTATAATTATGAGTTACTGTCAACCTGTCAAAATCACTTATAACCTCCATATTGGTTATAATCATGATAAATATTGTCATTTATCATAGACAATTTGTCGTATTTACTGGAAGATACGCAATCTTGTATGTAACTTTAAGATGGGTGGTTAAAAACTTTGTGGTAATAAGTACTGAAGCAATTATTTCCATTCTCAGAAAAAAAATATTAACGGACTCATACTATGACAAGGGTACGAAAGCATCTTAAGATAGTGCAAGTGGATAAACCTCTTACAAATTGCTGATGTCCATGACTACCGCAGATTAACCCATTAGCTCTGCATATTACTTCAAACTTTTTGAATTTTAAAAGGATTCAAATTAATAATTGTCTTATTTTAATCGGATTGTTCATACTTCTATAATAGTCACATATTCATAACTTCCACTTATACAATAAATGCGAAAGTTTATGTGTGTCCGTTAGGTCTGAGTGCGTTCAACGGCTGACACGATTTTGATGAATTTTTGCATACGTACTTTTATAAAACTTTTTATTCGGTTAAAAATTAACGGTTCCTGTAGTAAAATAATAATTAGCGCGGTTGAAAACGCAATGCGTTACGAGTAATTAATAATATTGTATTAAAAATACTTTAAGTTCATTAAATTTTCTCAATGATTCATCGCGTTCTTGTAACATATGTTGTAATGTTAACCGAGAATACATCTCCATTCCGCAATGACATAACGAACTTTACCTCGAGACTGATTACCGGAAAACCTCACATGTTTGAATAACCTGGGGCTATTTACACTCGACTAATTTTCAAAATCAAGCTGCATTATTCTTGTATGATTAATGTAAACACGATGATTACCTAAAGCAAACGAAGAAGATCGGCAATGGCATGCCAGCACGTGCGTTGCAACATCAGTGACATTTTAAATACGTGGGCGCCTAACCTAACCCTTGGTTCAAATCTGTTTGATCAACAGCGATAAAATCGAGAATACTCGACGCTTTTTATACTATTAAACGAGGTTATATCTCTAAAAGTATCGTAAAGAACGATCTACTAAGGTTGTCTGGAAGAAATCGCTTTCAGCGATAAGACCGCCCATTGTACTACCCTTGTTTACCTATTGTAATTTTTCTGTACTGTGTTTATTTTTGTTTCTGGTGTACAATAAAGAGTTTTCTATTCAATTCTATTCTATTCTACTATTTTGTCAAAAATTCTATTATCATTTATTAGTTACCCGGCTTAGGACCAAAACCTAAGAAATAATCCAATTTCATAAAATTTTGAAAGAGTTTTTATTCATTAAACCGTAAGATATGAATACCGCGGAAGAAACCATCAAGAGCGTAATCCGTAACAAATCTGCTTAGCAAAACATTTATTCATTTTACTTTCTGGTGCTAGGCCAACGAAAGTGCAATTAAAGGCTATTACACACACGCACTTTACCGCCATTGTAGTGAGAATGTTCCGTAGCCACAGTAATGTGCGTACCGTACGGAACTTGTTAATTATATTGTTACTTCATTTTTGTTATTAAATGACGTAGAGCATCCTTAAAAAATCCTGAATTTTCTCTTTTTTTTTTAATAATAATAGTTTTAAAGTGACCAATTTAGTATTATCATTAATAACTGAAAAATGGTATATTTTACATGTATAAACAAAACAATGAAGTAATAATCCGTGATAATCAATTCATGTTTGACAAATGAAATTTATATTTATGTGTAATTAAGACTCAAACAGTTTACGAATTAACTTAGTATAACAAAAATATAAATCCCCTTTTGCATACAAATTTATATGATGTTATATAACTTGCACACTATGACTTTATACTGCGCAGTACTATGTGACATTCGATAACTTTTTACGAATAAGGGATTAAAGTAAATAAAATTTTACTAACCGTCCCTCCGGTAATTTTATGAGCACAAAATGTATATGTTTATTATACAATCATTTTACACGTCCTCTCGAATCCGTTTAAAAGTTCCCAGCGTCGTCGATGACTCAGAAGTGAAAATCATAATTGCAACACAAATCCGATAATGGTATCCGTAACTAATTCTGTCCCGCATATCAGCACATCCCTATTTGTGCACAATCGTTTGGAACGCAGAAACAAAACTCCTTCTTTGAAGAGATTCGTCTCACTCGTCAAACCGTCTTGCTTTAAAAGCGAAAGTAACCTATTGCTTAATTCTTTGTTTTAAACTGTTGTGTATTTGTGATTTAATTATAGTAAATTTAATTTAGATTTAAGCTAAATAAATTTACACTAATTTTATTAAGTGGTAAAATTAGTTTTTTTATCACTCGCTTTTCGGTGAAGGAACACACCGTGAGGAAACCCACATACCTACCCGAGAATTATTTCGGAGGTAGGTATGTTATCCACCAATCCGGACTGGGCCCCCGTGGTGGATTATGGCCTTACCCTCCTCACGAAAGTGAGGAGAGACCCGTGCCCAGCAGTGGGACGTTATGGGTTGATGATGACCTTTTTTATGGCTTCTAGTCAAGCATTTGACCGCATTCACACCTGGTAGTAAGTGACCGTGGACGATCGAGCATTCTTTTCTAGAAGATACCTATTCGCTTTAGTATTGAAAGCTTCCAGATATATCTTTCGGGAAACAAAGGCGCTGGTAGGGTGCTTCTCCAAAAATATCCAAATATATCCAAAATCTATCCAAATATATCCAATATCTCAAATATATCCAAAAATCTCCGGAACTACTGAACAGATTCTGAAAATTATTTCACCAATTAACTACTACTATACTTACTTTATCACTATAATAAAAAAAAACTATTATTTTTATCTTAATCATTTAAATTATTTAACTGTTATAGGCAGTGTAGCACTTACCATCAGGTAAACGACTCGTCTCGTTACTTAGTCAAATAGAAAATAAATTAAACCAATAGGAAGCTATAATATCCTAGAGCAGTATAAGCTATATTTATTTATCCCGGAAAAATGCAGAGTTCCTACGGAATAATGGGTATTACGGGGTTTTACTTGGGATGCAGTTAGTTCCCATTTTTTTTTTAATACGAGTCATCAGCTGTTTCAAATAAATTTTAAAAGTGACACAATAAAGTTAGTTTAAGCAATTGGTTCAAATCTGTAAACTAGAAAATTGAGTTCGTTCTCATAATAAACATTGCAATAGTAATAATTATTATAATCTAAATTGCAAATGTAATAATTACATCAATTTTATGATTATGTTTCACACATTATATTCGCTTGTTAATGGCCAAGTGATTAGATTAAATAATTAAAAATGAATAGTAATTTTCACACGTTTACGATTTAACCTACTGAGTTAAATTAGATTTTTGTAAGTAACCGTTTAAAGTGAAATCATAATATTAACATTATCACATCACATCTCACCAATATTTTAAACTAGCTGTACCCTGCCATGCTTCGCTGTGGCACATTCGCACATTCGCTGATATGTCACTGATGAAAAAAATAGATAAAAACAATGCTTGATGCGGATTATATATCATGCTAATATTTCAGCTCGATCGGTACAGAACTTTTTGAGTTTTTGAAGCGTACACAAACCAACATAACATTTTTATATATATAGATAGATGTGAAAGTCTTTGTTTGTCCTCTCGTCGCGTTACAATTGCTGATCGGATTTTGATGAAATTTGGTATTATAGATACTTTAGGCCCTGGAATAGAACATAGGGTACTTTTTATCCCGTAAAAATCAACGACACCAATGGGATAATAGCCAACACAGGTAAATCGCGGGCGAAGTAGAATAGAATAGAATAGAATACTCTTTTTTGTACATAAAAAAACAGTACGGAAAATTACAATAGGTTTATTTTTTAAATCTTGAATTAAATTCAGTAACTTTACATAAATACTTACTTCTATTGTAATTTATTAAAATTTTCGTGAAATCTGCTTAGGTTGTATTTGTGGACATAAGTTACGGGAGTGGCATTAACACTTATGACAAAACTCCTTGTAAATAATAAAGTTTAAAAAGAAAAACTTATTGACTATTGATGTAACTTGATTTGACTATGCAGGTTGTTTTTTATCGCAGTGCAGTTCCGTTTCCTACAGAAATATTTGATGCAAACTCATAACTGACTAGTGTCTTAATACTATTGATAGTTAACCGCCAAATCATAGTCTGTCATGTCACCGAGCCCATAATTTCGTGAAACCGCAGACAATTGAAGCGTAGTCATCACTAAAAACATAATTTTGTGAAACAACCGACTCCGACGCATGGACATCACTAATTACGGCTATTTTCAAAGTGTTGTAAGACTTGTAAACTTACAGTTCTTTCTACAATGATCATTGTTTTAACAACAAAAGCATGGAGTTGCGCAAAGTTTGAAGTTATGAGCAGCTGATATTATACAAGTATATTGTTTTTATAAACAATTATATTATTAATGTTCAATTGAAAATCAACATAAACAAAACATCGGATAATTTTCTTCTCTTTAAAGTTGGTTCCACCCACCAGTATTATAAATGCAAAGCTTTCTGTGTTTGTCCTCTTTTCATGCTACAATTAAGATATAATTTGGTAGATATTGGTAATATTCAACGCGGGTGTAACCATGGGGTGCACATAGCTTAAAATAGGATTGTAATTTTATTTACGGGTAATATCCAGAGCTTTCTTTTACTTAGACTTTATTTAAAAAAATACTTTTATAATTCAATAAATATAGATACTAGTTGAAACAGTATATAAAGTTGAAATGATATTGGATTTATCGAAAACAAAATGAAATATTTTGCAACTTTGTTGTAGAAAACTGATACCCCGTTCGATAATGCCATTTCGATAACGTCTTTATTAACATTTGTATGTTGTAAATTAACATAATATACCGGAAATAAAAGATTTGTATGCAAAGAATTGGTCTTAAATTGTCTGTATAATTTTAACCAAACCTGCATGCATTCATTCACAAAGTGACCTTACAAAATGAGTAATGAAGCAGATAACACGCCAAAATGGTATTTTTTAACCATTCCGCAGAAAAGACTAGATATTTTTTACTGTAAAAACAAGATTTCAACGTTACTTATACCAAAAAAGATTAAAAACGACAAAATGCCGCCAGTCTAAATCAAAGTTGAAAGGTTATACATTTGCATTTATACCAAATTAAAACTAATTTAAAATATATCGGATTACCTACACCAATAACAGAATGCATTTGAAAAAAAAAACTATAAAAGTGTAATTCCAACTACTGACATTTTACATAATATTTGCATACATTAATTTGGCCAACGCATCAACTGTATGCTTTGCAAGTTGAGAAACTTAGAACTCTAGACACTCTTACAAAATTCGTATGTAATGTTAACCGATGGTAAACAGCTCGAGTAATGCAAACACTCGGTGGCCGGCAAACAGCTACCGAGGACGAGTTTAAAAGGATTTTGCTTAGAATACCTGACACAATAAGTAATGAAACTGACATTGATATATTTAACTTTGATGACATGAAACTTGAGGAGCGGTGGTAGCCTAGTGGGAAAACATCTGCCTTCCAAAGAGAAGTGAGTTCAAATCCCAGTGCGGTACCAATGAGTTTCTGTAAAAAACATATGTAAGTAATTGTCACTCGATTTTAGATGAAGGGAAACATCGTGAGGAATCTCACATACCTACCCGAGAATTGTGTTAAAGTGTTAGAATGGCGAGCGCAGTGCTGTGTCACTCAAGATTTAGCTAAAGCTAAGAATACAGTTATGATTTCATTGCAATTTTTCTGGAAAGGCATGGCGCTTGACATGCGAAAGACCAGCTCGTCTCAATTGACGAAATTTCTCTTGGAACAATTTCCAAGCAACATTTTTAAAAATGTCAGGAAATACCTACAACTACATAAAAACTACATAAACAGTACATAAAAAGATAAACATAACAAATGTTTAGCAAATAACTTAAAATATAATTCCAAACAGAAACCAACTTCTATAAAATAATTATTAAAAAATAATACTAACTTATTTTATTAAACAAAACAAACATATTTATTAGACCGAGGGACCAAAATAATGCGGCCTTTTTTATTCGTTTACTTTTTCATTACCTTTGCTTTTTTTTTTATGAGCACTGCAATGAAGATCACCTCTGATACATAAAATATCTCATAAATTATGTTTATCTTCACAGTTGTAAAACGTCACCTATATAAGCACGACATTTTGACCTTATGCAAGCCGTTCTACAAACAAAATAGACATCCGTTAACTTGTTCGGTCAACCAATACTTAACCCTGACTTAGAAAAAAAAAAAGATTATCACGTTTCAAATGTGAGGTGCTAAATGCAATAAAGTTGGAAGCTCTTCTTGGTCATTGGGAAAAAATCTATATCAATACTAAAATTGCAGTGTCTGTCTGTGATTTCAAAATAAATACAAAAAATAGGTTTAAACTGTTATTTATATGATGACCAATCATAAATTACCCTATTTTGTTTGTTTTTCAGTATGAAAGTTTTTTTCTATAAAATTAGACTTCGCATCGGCTCAACGGATTTCTATGTTTTTTGGTATATACGAGTAGATAAGAAGAAGGAAAGAAGAAAGAGATTAAGATCCTGGAATACAATAATTATAATATACTAGCTGCGCTCCGCGGTTTCGCCGGCAGAATTCAAGTTTTCCCGCAATAACTCTCTTAAAAGCAATATATTTTCCCCGTTTTTGCCACATTCTTCATTGACGCTCCGCTCCTATTGGTCTTAGCGTAATGCTATATAGCCTATAACCTTCCTCGATAAATGGACTATTCAACACAAAAATAATTGTTCAATTCGGACCAGTAATTCTTGAGATCCTTGCGTTCAAACAAACAAACAAACTCTTCAGCTTTATGTATTAGTATAGATTTTACTTTTTATTTCGTAAAAGTTCGTGTGTACGTCTGTGTCTTTGTTCCCTCTCCACGCCACAACGGCTGAACGGATTTTGATGCAATTTGATATATATATATACTTTAGGTCCTAGAATAGAACATGGGATCATCGTTTTTATCCCGTAAATGTTTGTAAAAGTGAGGGGAGACCCATGCTCAGCAGTGGGGCGATATGGGTAGATGACCATGATGATGGTTCCTTTCTACTGATTATGATAATAATGACTAGTCTCACCCACATTCACTATTATCCCACAGGACAAGTAAAAAAAAATTAAAAAATAATAATATACCTACTACATACGACCATAAAAACAGTAGCATAATGATGTCACTTTCCAGCCATTTAACTATCTCTATGTGAAATCCGGACCGGGCCCCCGTGGAGGATTATGGCCTCACCCTCATCATGAAAGTGAGGGGAGACCCGAGCTCAGCAGTGGGACGTTATGGGTTGATGATGATGACGATGATGATGATGATGTGAAATCACGTTAATACTTTGCTCAATTCCAGCATGAAAGAGAAAGAAGAACAAACCAACAAACTTCTTTCGCATTTATAATATTAGTAGATAATGGTTATTGTTCGGAGAATCCATTATTCATGACTTTTATTTACTGACCGATGTTTTTGGCGCTTCCAACTATCAAAGCGAAATAAATACATATCTTAACAATAATTTAATCAATATTTAATAATAAATTATAGTCTTGTTGAACTGAATCACGTCATCGACGATTTGGTTGTTCCTGGGTCATTTAAATTACTGTTATTAGAATAACATTCTAACCTAATTATAATATACCGATAACTATTAATAATTAGATGATCGATTTCATTATATATTGTGATATATGGATTTATTATTTATTGAAATAGATATAAAATGCGTGGGAATTAATGACAGTGCATCAAATGTCAAATGATTATAAAATTGACTGTTAATTAATTTACGACCATATCCGTTTATATTTAAAATGAACCTTGTGGCGGCGATATCAAGTGCAAAATTTAATATTCATAAAAACAACATTATACCTAATATTTAATATACTGTACAAAAAGCTGGTTGTGTAGCTCTTATTTGATATTAATACAACAAACATTTGCAAAAAAATTACAAAAATTAGAATGTTTTATGTAGTGGTTATTGTGTAGTGTGTAGATAAAACACGCCTAAACATTTTCATACTATCAAGCTCTATCTGCAGTTGTAGAAAAAAAAACCCTCATCTCCTTTCAAATACTTTATACAGCATTTTTCCTTAACCAAAGAAATAAATCCATCAACTAATCGATTTAATATCTCAATATAAAAGTCAATTAAGACGACACGACAATTAGTGAAGCCAATACCATACCGTAATCATCCGTAAAAATAAGTTACGGAACGTTTATGTCCATTCATAATCGTCAATCAAAAGAATGTTGTAAGTTACCATTGAAATGACATAATATTACATTCTTGTGTTACAATCGATTTGTTATTTAATTTTATATGTCATATAGTGAATCGCAAATTTACGATGTAACTGTCCTTCACCTGTAGTTATTTTGTAGTTCTAAAAGGTTATAATAAATAAGTAATTTATTGTTTCTGACAACTCATCTCGTGTCAGTAATAGTGGGATCCATCAAACTTGACATTAACGCTACAGGTTAAATTGTAATCTTGAAACTAGTTGTTTAGTCTGTAACGTTATAAAGTATTAAAAAATTTAGCACCGTAGCAAAAAATTAACAAAGAAAAACCACACAAAAAATAATTATATCTAATTTAAAATCCTGGGCACATAAATACATTTTAATCGCAGATAATTCAGTTTAATTCCATTTACCTATCATTTAAAAAGGCAATTTCCACTCGAAGCTGTAACCACAACAAGTACAAACGATTTTACTATGTTATAATATACCAATACAGAAATAAAACTGGGTTCAATTTCAAATCATAAATTAATCGTAACAGGAATTATAAGCAAAATTAGTTTGAACGATAATCCATCGACCGAAATGTTGATAGTAATCGAAATTGCAAGCTCTAGATTAGACTATTTAAATGTTAGACAATCTTCAAGATGTCTTCTAGATAGAGACTAAAGTGTAACTACGAAAGATAACAGTTAAAGGTATACCAGATATCCTATTCTCGATTTCGTCTCCGAATCCGTTTGTCTAAAATTAAATGTTTGATAAATGTATAATATTATTTTTTCTATTGTGTGTAAGCTTTGGATATCTGAATCTCGCAAATTTGATTAGAAATTAGTGAACAAATCCGTTGTCTTCGTGAGATGTAATCAGTTCCCAATCTTTTGTAGTTATGTCTGAATGCAGCGCAGCGTGATCGACTGATGGTTCGATGATGCATCTCGATGGTCGATCACGAGTGAAAGTTCTATGTCACGGTGGGAAATAGGTCTGTAGTCGGGAATATAGCCTATTGTTCACAGTATGATCATCATTATGCATTGAGCGGTTGATTAAACTGATGAACTTAGTGCATTGTTAGGCGGTAATAGACCTTATTAGGTTAATCCAAGGTCGTTTTACGTCGCCAATATTGTAGGTCACGATAGTTGGAAATATTTAAAGTTTTTAACTATTAAACAACAATGTAGAACTACTGCTTACAATTTAACTGTTGAACTTATAAGCTTAGCTTAGTATAATTTGCTTTTATTTCTTTTTACCATTTCCGACTTGCTCTACGATTGGGATATATACTGCTATTAAATGACGTTCGAAAAATGTGATTTGTATATTTTTATGTAATTTTTTTTGACTGAGTGACGACACGAGCAAGTCGCTCACCTGGTGGCAAGCGCTACGCCTGCCCATAACAGTCACAGCACCACCCAAAACACTGCATTGCTTAACCCTACGCGGCACTGCACTGCGCTCGTCACCCTGAGACATCGGCTCTAAAGTCTCATATGCCCAGTAATTTCACTGTCATTGTTGATGGTGCATAATAAAGTATATTAGTATTGTATAACGATATTATCGGTTACGCATCTAAAACTTCTACATAAATTCGATTCGATCTGCTCGTAAACTAATAATAATTAACAAATAGAGGCATATTTTAATAAATCATTTTAACCGCCGTTTAAAATATAATCTACACTATCGATAAAAGGGTTAACGACAACCGGTAACAATAAAATCTAAGGTTACAGCATTGCATCGCATAGTGCTGTTAAAAATCTGCCAGGTCATAAAGATCGGTTATATATTATGCAAGTAACTTTCGTTATTGTGTAACTAGGTACATCTCTAATCTTCTGTGCTAATAATAATAGCATAGCTATCAAATAACGTGCTAATTTTTGCTTGAGTAATATTGACTAATTTCTGTGTCATATGTTTCTCACTGTGAAAGGATACATACCTTCAAACAGACATTGATAGATATAGGTACCTAGTTCAATTTTGAAAGCATATTGAAGAAGCCTAAGTAGGCTTTCCTTGACTATGCAGCTAGCTTACTATACACAACATAGATATAAAATAAAATTTGCTGAATTCCAGCTTTTGTACTTCGTAGTAGTTATAGAAACAAAAATAACCAATTAGTACGGACTAAGTGATTCTGGTATTTAAATAAAGCAATAAAAAGCGATAAAGCGTCACTAAGTTAATTAACAATAAAACTGTTTTTCCTATTCAGTCGTGTGTGGATAAAACGAAATTAAAATTTAGTAGCAAACATTTAGAACGATCGTCTTCAGGACCATGCTTGAAATAATAAAAACCATTGGAAGTTTTCTGATTCATTATCGTGTACGCTGTATTGCTATATGTGAAGAAGAGAGCTGTTAGATAGCCGTTGCCTATAATTTTCCTTCTATAGCTTGTTCTTATTCTGAGCTTTGCACTGTATTTATTAAGCCTTGCTACGACCATATTGAATTCAGCTTTCGATTCTGACGTTAAGCGCGCGAGCTCCCGCATTGCGATGGAGACGATAAACTGCGATCAGCACACAAAATATACGTTACGATCATCATCACATAGAGTGGAATTTCAGTAAATAGCTATTGTATTCGATATTTTGTGAGCATTGAGAAATCGATTTGCATTTCCTTCGCAGATGCAACTCTACCTACTTGCTAAGTGGGTGACAGTTGAAAGTTCGTTAATGTATTGTTAAAATGTGTGGGTAGTACATCGATTACAAAATGAGGTATAAATTAGTGTTTAAATTTCTATTTTAATATTGTCTGCCAACACTTTGACTGCTGAGCCGTTTTGCTTGTCTAGCCACGGGTGCGGATCTGCACGCTCCATAGTGTTTTCCCATACAACAAACACAACAGTTGTGTTTTCTGCACTGAACGTGGTAAGAATTTTGAAGAGATTAAGATTTGAACTCTGAAGCTATCTAGTAAAAATATTAGAATCTACAACCCTAAATTCAATTTTAAGCTAGCTTTAACTTGGAAAGGTTTTGTGACCCGCTAATAAAGTAATGTAGGTACGTTCAAAGTTAGACAATCATTCGAAACAAACCAATGTAACCATGAATTGTCTCTTATGATTGCTAACGTTACATTATAAACTTTAAAGTAAAGTATACCAAAGTTAAGCCATGTCAGACCCTTAGGTGGTTTTTCAAACGTTAAGCCACGGCAGAGCCCTTCAAATGGTCTTACACACCCTGACACTAAAGGCCGGCTTTACCTCATTCGACAAACAACCAAACAGCCTATAAATGTTTAAACATCTGTTAATGAACCACACAGTAATTGGCTCAATTTAGTCGGCATGTCAGAAACTAAGATCAATTAAGACATTTAGCTAAGTAGACTGCCATTTAGGCCTAAGATTTATAAAAGCACTTGAAGACCACGCGACATTCCGTTGGTAAAGTTTACAAGCTGCATACAAATGCAAGCGCAATAAATATTTTTTGTAGGGAGGTCACATCTGCAAGAGACCGCCTGGGAAGTACCACACCATTGCCAGATATTCATCCGCCGGTATGAAACCGCGCGGGCGCCCGCGTAACGCAGTTTCAGACCCTAGGCCTAGATATTTTAAATGTGTATTTCTTAATGTGTATAAGCGTTTTAATTGATTGAAAATATAAAATAGATGCCACAATAAGACAAATAACTTGTAGAGTAGTAACAAGCAAAAAATCTGAACGTTAACGATATACGTATTAGAAAAAAATATTGACAAGCATAAATTTAATTTCATTAAATTTATCTTTTTATCGTCGCAACAGGTATATCTATCTCACCAATGGCAATGCGATTTTTATCCAGCCCATAAGGTGTTTAGGTGGAAACAATATGTTCACCGAAAGTCCCTGAAATAAGAATATGCTTAATAATAATTATTGAATATTTACAACAAACTAATATTTTTTTTCTTTTCACAGGTAAATATGCGCCATTTTAAGCTGAGAAAATCCTCGAGCGGTATCGTTATTTCATTACAATTTTTATAACAGTAGTTACAATTAATTACCAAAGCCACTTCTTAAATGGCAAACTAATCAAAGAGAACTTCAACTAACTACACCTACAATTTTCGCACAAATTTTATGAAAAGATGATCATGATTCCCACAGTCCTCGTTAAACAATCAATATCATCATAAAACATTACCACATATCACCAAATGTTAGCCGCCACTGCCACCAGTGATTTAAACTGATTGCCACTTCATAGCCCACTAAAAAGTTTAAATGCCATAGCCGGCTAAAGGCCATGGTATGCGTGAATCAGGTTGCTCTTGAGCCGAGAATACATTAATGATATTTTAGTAAAACCTAATTAATGATGATGAGATATTTTGCAATTTTTATCCGTTTTTTAAATGTCTAACGTTCGTATTTATAGATCTTGATCTCTAGGATTCCCTGAATCAGAAACTGCATGGTCCCACAAATACCCAAACTCAAATAGTTGCGATAGACACAAATCCCCTGTGCGGTTATCAAACCCGCAACCTCTCGCAGTGGGTTCATCTTACGCCACTTATGCCGTTAGCTGTTGTTTTTTTTTTAATTTTATCATTAGTCCTAATTTTACCTTAACGTAAATTCGTATTTCATGACAATTTTCAATTTCAATTTTAACCATTGACATTTCAATGGTTGAAACAAGATTGGCCAATCCCTACTTCCCTACTTTTTATATTATAAATGCGAAAGTAACTCTGTCTGTCTGTCTGTCTGTCTGTTGCTATTTCACGCCTAAACTACTGAACCGATTGAAATGAAATTTGGTACAGAGATAGTCTAGAGCCTAAGAAAGGAAATAGGGTACTGTTTAATGCGAGAAAAGCATTGTAAGAGTTTGAAATAGGGGATGAAAGTTTGTACAGAAGTTTCGTCATTTTTGAAGCTAGAAGCTTGAAATTTATTTTTTAGGCTTTTGATTAGATATAAATAAATAGGACATTCAAAGTTTGTAAAAATTTACCATTGGGGGTAAAATAAATATAGGGGATGAAAGTATGTATGGAAATATGTAAGGTTTCGGCTAAACGACGGGGCCGATTTTAAAAATTATTTCACTAATGGAAGGCTACATTGACAGCGAGTAACATAGGCTATCTTTTATCCCCATATTCCCGCGGGAACAGGAAATATGCGGGTGAAACCGCAAGGCGCAGCTAGTTTGAAATAATTTGGTTAACTTAATAAGATCTTACCTTACTCGGGGTGACTTCTACAAGGCACCCCTTTTATGCAAATAAAAGCTCTTTTGCCAATAACATTGTTCTTAATAAAAATAAATAATAAATTTAGAAGAATGTACTATGGTATTGTGTCTGTTAAATACTGTAAGTACGCCACCCACCCTACTATCGAAAAATGTTTTTTACTGTCCATCCAAAGGTTGTCTGGAAGAAATCGCTTTCAGCGATAAGACCGCCCATTGTACTACCCTTGTTTACCTATTGTAATTCTTCTGTACTGTGTTTATTAATGTTTCTGGTGTACAACAAAGAGTTTTTCTATTCTATTCTATTCTATGGTAGATATTATATAACTAAATTCTTCCGTCTCCTTTCTACCATTAGTCTTAAGTTTTATAATAAGCAGTGACTAAATAGCGCACGTTTAATTTTCCACCAAAAATCCTTTATTAATATCAAGTTTTTCAAGTTGATTCAACAACTATCGATATATCACATACCTTTTTATAATCGTCGTAAAATGTGGCCATGAAACCGAAAGTCATTAACGATAGTGGTCAACACTATCTATAGACGATCAAAAACATCACCATAGCGACCAAAGATGAATAAATCCAAGTTTACTATCAAACCGGATGCCAGTCACAAGTTTTTATACAAAATCGTTAAGTTTAAACATGAAAGAGACCACGTCGAACCTCTGACCCACACCTGTTATTTTAAAATTAATGTATATATTCATCAGAGGAGCGGACATGTTATTTATAAATGTCAAGGCCTACTAGAGTCTACGATAATGTATTTTTTTATAACATCGATCGGTTGGGTGATCAAATTAGAATTTATTGTTTCGGAGCTGTAAAATTTAATTGAAGTGTGAAATTTGTGAACGGAAAAGTCAAAAGTAAGAATTTGGTTTACACAATAAAAAGTAGAGAGGGATCATTTATTGAGAAACAGAGCAATAATATATATTTATTTAATTATTTATTTCAATATACAGTGCCTTAACATACAATATAATAGAGAATAAAGAAAAATGTCACTGCTAAAACGTCACTAACTTCTTAATCAATGTTCAGATTGCTACGAGACCACGACAGATATGTAGAGAAAAAAAAATATATTCAACCATAATAAAACTCATTTTTGCTAAAATGGCGCTTTAGTACTTTTGTCTTTCCGATGACGATATAGAGCCCCATCTTTTTTCAGCGGTATTATAAACTTTATTAAGATCATACTAGCTTTTGCAAGCGCCTTCGTTTGCATGGAAACGACTACATTTTATACCTATAAAAAGTAATATGTGTCCTTTCTCAGGGCTTAAATTCTATCCATATCAAATTTTATCAAGATCCATTCAGCCGTTTAGCCATAAAAAGGGGATTAATAGACAACGAGTCAAACAAGAGTTACTTTCGCTTTTATCTAGCTTTAAGCTAGCAGCGCCCCGCGTTTTCACCCGCATAGACTAATTTCCCACTGGAATCGTAACTTCTTGCGGGATAAAAGGTATCCTATATTCTAATTCAGGACCTAAAGTATCTGTATACAAAATCTCATCAAAATCTGTTCAGTCGTTTCGGCGTGAAGAGAGCACAAACACAAAAACTTTCACATTTATTATATTATTAGTAGGATTAGAAAGATTAGTAGGATGACTCGTGCGTTAGATTATTAGATAATAGATAATAATAATTAATAATTATTAGTTAGATTGATCTCTTACAAAAATTCTTCTTTGTACCTATGCTAAAAAAACATAACGTAAAACTTACAAAGTCGACCTCACGCCATTGAGTAAGAACGAGCCCATTGAAGGGTGCGATTACGTAATACCCATCCATGCCCAGCAGTTCCCATTGTTACATCAGCAGTTTACATCAACGAGTCTTATACCCATCCGGCTAGAGAATTATGTTCTGTTTTTAACATGCAAGTACCGTGCCTTCATTAACTAACAGATTACTTTGTAGTGGTAGACCTCTTCTGGAGACCGCCTGGGGAAGTACCTACCACCTTTGCCAGATATTCATCCGCCAAGTTTAGTGTGATAATTATTCAAATGTTTTCTTCGATTGTTGTAATTGGTTGCGGCCGTTTCAATTGAAAATGTAACTTCCTATTAGTGAAAGAATTTTCAGAATACGACCAGTAGTTCTGGTGGTTACTTCCTACAAAACTCACAAACGTTACCTCTTTATGATATTGGTACACACCGAAATAATGAATTAATAATTATGCAAGATAATTATTAGAATTTTCAGCTCAAGACAATTAAATGCCTTACCAACGCGCACCATGTCAAATCCGACACACAATTACATTGTACGCCGTTCTATTTAATCAATTTACTAAATGGCAAAATAATGTTATGTTGCAACATTAATTATAATTTATCTTGAATCTATATATATAAAAATGTTATGTTGGTTTGTGTACGCTTCAAAAACTCAAAAAGTTCTGCACCGATCGAGCTGAAATTTTAGCTTGATATGTAATCCGCATCAAGGATTGTTTTTATCTATTTTTTTCATCAGTGACATATCAGCGAATGTGCGAATGTGCCACAGCGAAGCGTGGCAGGGTACAGCTAGTAATTAATATAATTATGTGTAATGCCATACATTCTATTATTATTTATAGACAACTTTTGTTGTGTTCATATAATTATACTTAGTTGTATTTTCATTATGAAAGCATCCTATTACCTAAGAAAATAACAAAAGGATAAAGCTTGTCGGAAAGAGATTAGGTACCTACTTCTATTGATAAGACCACTCCTATAACGTTGTGTAAATTTTTTCTTAGTTTAGGCGAATTAGCTTAGTGTATATAATAATATAATAGCAGTTACTGTATGTTTTCGTTTTTCAGGGTGTGTAATTAATAAGTTTATCTATCAATCTCTGGGTTGATAAGGGTTAAAATCATCATCATCATCAACCCATAACGTCCCACTGCTGGGCACGGGTCTCTCCTCACTTTCGTGAGGAGGGTTAGGCTATAATCCACCACGGGGGCCCAGTCCGGATTGGTGGATAACATACCTACCTCCGAAATAATTCTCGGGTAGGTTTGTGGGTACTCTCACGATGTTTTCCTTCACCGAAAAGCGATTGATAATTACGTACATATGTTTTACAGAAACACATTGGTACATGCCCGCACTGGGATTTGAACTCACGACCTTCTGATTGTAAGGCGGACGTTCTCCGAACTAGGCTACCACCACGAGGGTTAAAATACCTAGCTAATATATTTAAAAAAAAGCAACAGCATAGGTACACCATCTGCAAAGTGATGTTCAAATTTTAATTAAGTACAAATTAGAACTTAAATATAAACCTCACCTAAAATAAAAAACCTTCTTTAATTGGGTATTTTGCATAGTTGTTTAAGAAGTATAATAACCTACAACATCACTATGGCTTGAGCTTTTTTATTGTATCATTCATTAAAAAAACTTAAAAAAGGAAAGATATTTAAAAAAAAAGTAAAGTTATGCAAACAAACTTTAATATAATTTAAGGAACTTGTATAGATCCTGACGGATACCTTCCAACGGCTAGTTTTTTATAAGTAGGTATTATTTGATAGATATTTTTTAAGAAACAATTTATTTAAAAACAAAAATAATAAAAATACTGTAGGGAAAGCTATTTCAATCAATAAAAGAAGAACATATTTTAATTTAATATCATTAGCTTGGGAACTTGATTAGATCCTATTGCATACTGGTTTTAATAATTAATGTTTATGGTATTTATATATCTATTAAGTTTTGTTGTTGTAGATTAGAACAAAGACATTTGTCGTATTTATTATGAATGTGTTTCCAGGGTCTTCGTTCGCGGTGTTTGTTTTTATATATCGACTAGCTGTACCCTGCCACGCTTCGCTGTGACACATTCGCACATTCTCTGATATGTCACTGATGAAAAAAATAGAAAAAAAACAATCCTTGATGCAGATTATATATCATGCTAAAATTACAGCTCGATCGGTGCAGAACTTTTTGACTTTTTGAAGCGTACACAAACCAACATAACATTTTTATATATTTAGATATTACAATATGGTAGAATAGTTTCATAAAACCCGTTCTTATCGTTTTTCTCAATAGCTCAGCTTCTACTCGTGGCTTCAACATGGAAAGTATAGTAGTTTTGAAATCAAACTCTAAGCAGTGAAAGCAAACAAACAAACAGAGTAACACCACAAAAACTTGTCTAGTATTAATACCTTTTTTTTTTAATTTGACTGAGTGACGAGACGTGCAAGTCGTTCACCTGATGGTAAGCGCTACGCCTGCCCATAACAGTCTAGCCAATTTGCAGTCTCCTAGGCCATATTTTTGTAATGCACTTTCAATGTAATAATTATATAAAAATTGAAAGATGATTGTGTTTGATTGTAATCAATTTCTTATTTTGTATTATGTATATAAAAAAATGGTTACATGCTATTATACATTTTGTTATTATGTTACGTTTAGATTACCTTACATAATTATATGTACTTACCGAAGTAGAAAACAAGACACAATACCTAAAGTTAAGAAGTCCTCGGATTAACAGCTTTAAATAAAGTGGCATGATAGCATCGGTTTTTTTGTTTTTTAAAACAAAGCGTTAAATTATATTAAATGTTAGAAGATATTAATGGAGTCGACTCTAGAAGAGACCAGTTTAAAAAAAACTACTTGTCCAATTTGTATAGAAACAAATTAGCAACAAGATATTAAAGGTCACAAGTGTAAAAGGACATTGTACCTTGCATTATGGATATTCCTCATTAAAATCCGTGATTATTTATCATTGTAGTCGATTAATAATGAATGAACTCATTGAACTCTAGAAGATAATTTTCTTTAAACATAAAACATGGTTAAACATTTATCTTATCCTACTAATATTTGAAAGTATGCGTGATGAGTATTTCTGATGCCTCTTAGCTAACTAACGACTTAATAAGCTAAGTAACGACTAAACGGATTTTGATTAAATTTCATATCATTTAATAAGAGCACTTATTATCGGCGAATAAAGCTGCGGACACACCTAGTTTTAATTTTCAATTTGTTATAGACTTCTCGTTAGTGAGGATATGCGTATAAAGGAGGACAGCCCTAAGGACTGCTGGATAAGCTCCCGAAATGGCTTGGCGACAAATCTCTGGAGAAAATAACCGGAAATGTGTGTTTCCTTTTAAAAAGGAATTGAGAAGTACCTACCTGCGCCCCGCAGTTTTATCGGAGTGATTCTAGTTTTCCCGCAAGAACTCTACATTTTCCAGGTTAAAAACAGCCCATATCACACATGAAAAAAAAAAAAAACTGAAGATTGCAAAAAAGACTTAAAGTAAAAACAAATGTCAAACCGTGAGTTAATAGAAAAAATCTCGTAGAAAATAGCACGTTTAATTTTGTCTCAAATTTTCTCATTTTCCGGCTAACTTTTTAAATTTTTCTCTTCATAAGAACCTTCTTCGCATAGCAACATTTATATAGATAGAGGACGGTACTAAGAAAGGCCAAGTGAAAAGTACGTATAATCGACGAGCATTTATGAAGAGATTAAGAAAGTGGAAGAAGCGAAAGAGGTGTGTCGGGATCGTAGCGTGTGAAAAGCTGTAGTCCCTGCCTACCCTAACGGGAAAAAGGCGTGGCTATACGTATGTTTGTATATCATCAATCATCAACCCTTAACGTCCCACTGCTGGGCACGGGTCTCCCCTCACTTTCGTGAGGAGGATTAGGCCATAATCCACCACGGGGGCCAGATCCGGATTGATGGATCACATACCTACCTCCGAAATAATTCTCGGGTAGGTATGTGGGTTACCTCACGATGTTTTCCTTCACCGAAAAGCGAGTGATAATTGCGTACATATGTTTTATAAGAAACACATTGGTACGTGCCTGCACTGGGATTTGAACTCACGACCTTCTGCTTGGAAGGTGGACGTTCTCCCACTAGGCACCACCGCTATTTAGATAGATAGTATGTATATAGATAGATTAATTTAGCACGCCCTTATTAATGTTCAAAATGAGACAAATCGCCGATGCACCGTTCGTCATTGCGGCATTTGCAGCATTATCTTTTTAATTTTTTAGCTTGAGAACGTTGTCCAAGGCGACAGGCCAGTGTTGCCTCACGTCTATTGTCTTAAGTACCCAGTATTCAGGTAAGCACATGCCCTTGAAATATAGCATTTATAATTAAAGTTATTGAGTTATGTACCGATATGGAGATCATGTGGGAACGCCAACAATTAAATGAGTTTCATTTGGTTCAAATTTGTTTCGTGGCTTTTTCGCGTGGTAACAACTGTTATGATGATTTCACACGAAATTACTTGAGAAAATAGGTTATTGGCAATTTAAGTTAGAATAATATAATTATTGTATAATACTGCTAAAGGTGTTTTAGATTTTTAAGCTTCCTACCTATATATTTAAGTTCCATTTTTAGAGTTCCATACCCAAAGGGTAAAAAGGGACCCTATTACTGTGGCTCCGGTGCCTGTCTGTCTGTGCGTCCGTCACCAGGCTGTATCTAATGAACCGTAATAGTTAGAAAGTGGAAATTTTCACAGATGGTGTATTTCTGTGGCCGCTATAACAATAAATAGTGATAGATACCGTGCATTAGTGCTAAATATTTCAACATACAAACGAAAAGAATCATTTATGGTTGGCGCGAAATACAGTCTCGTTTATATTAGTGATCCGATGTAGCTCTAAAAAAAACTATTTGAAATTTAAATTTCCCGCCATAACAGAAACAAATCACTTTAATCTTAAAACCAAAGTTTTGTCCTTTATAGCTCAGGTTGAGATATAAATCACATGTATAAACTTACATACTTAAAGTGACATTAAAATCAATAACAGGCCAATGCGATCACCTAACCTACCCATAAATCGTGACAGATGATCTTCTCGAATGTTGCCACGCCTACCGGTTTCAAGTTACATTGAAAACTTGTCCGGCGTTCGCTCGATCATCGGCGAGTAATCGCAAATAACAGGGTATCGCGGCCTACAGACAGTTAATGTCAAGACGATAATAGACGAGAAAATAGAGATGAATCGTGAACTCGATCCGGAGACCAGATGAGCTGGAACTAGTAATAACGCTTCACGATCACATCACTATATAAATACTGGGGTCACTTTTTTAATCTCGGGTGATAAAATTCGGGAATGGGCCATTTTGTCATCCGCACAGATTAAAAAATCGGGCGCCCGACAGGATTTTCTATATCACGGCAATTGGGAACTTGGGATTTACTAGGTATTGAGAGTTTTTAATTTTTGCCAATGCCAATAAAAAAATTGATATCATTGTACCCCGTGGTCTCTTTTTTCCGTTCTTAATTTATGTTTGAATATATTTTTTTGGATTTTTATATTAATTAAATATAAACTACCCACCCACCCACCCCTTACCCACTCTTAGAGAAATGCCTAAGTAGTTTCAGTTCCCACTCCTCGAGTATCATGAGAAAATTGAAGATTCAAATAAATATTTTTCAATATTATAACATCACAAATCAATAACGCACCACTCTATGAATATATGCGAGTATGTAACGAATCTGCCGACAGTTTGCTGCAGCAACAGTATTATGGGAGCAAAGGTCTACAAATATGGTTATTATGATGTACCTATATATTATATACAAATGTCAAAGATCAACGTATAATAATTTGGTATACGGAATTATGGAAAGTTATTATTAGGGAACCATGTTTAATTATAATTCCATTGCAAAGGACAAACTTCAGTCACAGATTAAGTTTTGAACTAATCGTGCGACTCAAATGTTGTTTACGTCATTATTAATACATAATCTTTAATTTTTTTATTATGATTAACCAATTGTATAAAACTACAGTCCCTTAATTTACATGGTGTGTTTTTACACACCATGTAAATTAAGGGACTGTAGTACCTTTCATTGTTTTCAATGAAAGGAAAGCTGTGCATTCTTCTCTAAATCCCAGTGGAGTGAGATTTATGACGTTTTTCATCAAATACTCTTAGGGTCTCTTAGATCTAAAACCACTGTCAGGTGGCTATTTAAATACCACAGGACTGACTTAAAAAATTAATAATTGTCAGTGAAAATTGAATTTCTTTAACTTTACAAGAAAGAAGTCAATCTAATAAAACCTAAATTACACAAGCCGAGGAAATGCGCCTAATTACGAATTAAAGTTAGATAGTTTAGCAACACGCTATGTAGTTTTTCGAAATGGCATACTTTAACGAGCAGAATGGCCAATGTGACCTTTTATAGAACTAGTCGCGATGGGACTAGGTAAAGATCATCTTAGAAATTGACTCATACGTTGCTCAAAGGGAGCGGATAGTTGCTAACTATTTGCAGCATTTGATATTATTGGAACATTTTGATACACATTATAAAAGAGCAAGGCGGATCCAGGTTTTTTTCCTGGGTTGGGCCACAAGGGGCGGACGGGCAAAAAATCAACAATAACTGCTAGAAATAAACACTACAAGTTCATTTGTGGCCAAAAGTCTCTACAGTACACAAAAACAGCCCCCCCCCCCCAATTGTGAAAGAAGTTGAAACGAACTGATAATATTGTTCTCACATCTGCAAATACCATGACCATGCTCTAAAATAATACCGGAAGGGTTTCCATTAACGCTTTTGCGACTTAAAATGACAGTGGAATTGGTAGAATTATTTCCAATTGCAATAATATAGCGTGTTCGTTTTAGTTCATCATTTTAGGAAAAAAAATGTTAGAAACTTTTACATAGAAGTAAAAGTCAGTTTTACGTATAAGGAGATTAAAAAAAGTATCATACAAAATAATATAATATTAGATTCACGGTTTAATTAAAAATCAATTGATGAAAAATCAGGAAATACTTTTACACTCAAACGCATTATTCTCATTCCATCCTAGAGACCTGCGGAAGAAGTTATGAAACAAGACATTTGTCAGAGCATCAATCTAACACTTACTAACTTCAAACATTACATTGGAAGTTCTCCAATGAATATGTACGATTCATATCTTAATAACAGCTTTAAAATACCATACACGCTTCATAAATATTGCTCGATACTCATTGCGTCAATCAAGATGGAATCCTTGGTGCCTGTACAATGCAATGACATACCTTTAGCACATCGTGCGTGACTGAGTAGCTAGTGTTCAAGAAACATTATCATTAAATGGTTTACCAGTAATTATTTATTTGCATGTTTTATTAAGAGCAATTTGCTTAATGACAGCCCTTGGGATGTAACAAAAGTAACATAACAGAGTGGACTGAACTGTACGTAATCTTTCTGTGTGTAGAATTTCATCGTACTGAAGCAGTGCAAGCTTTTTTGGGTATTGGTTGATAAAATAGCATAACTCTACAATTTCCCGGCCTCCGTGGCGTAGTGGGTGGTGAGCTGACTGCGAAGTATGAGGTTGCGGGTTCGATGCCCACAACCCGTGTGAACCACAACTATTTGCCACAAGTATATCTGTGTTACGTAATTATCACTCGCTTTTCGGTGAAGGAAAACATCCTGAGGAAACCCACATACCTACCCGAGAATTATTTCGGAGGTAGGTATGTGATCCACCAATCCGGATCTGGCCCCCGTGGTGGATTATGGCGTAATCCTCCTCACGAAACTGAGGGGAGACCCGTGCCCAGCAGTGGGACGTTATGGGTTGATGATGATGATGATGATATCTGTGTTTGTGGGAACTCGGTCCTCATTGTTCCTGATTCCTTGGATACAGGGAATTCTAGATATGGGTCAGGATCTTTGTATGTGATCGTGACGCGTTATTATTATTATAATAGAATTGTTTTGTTTCTTGGAATCAATATAAATTAATAAAAAAAAAACATGTTGATAACAATCTGACCTTATTGCCCAGACTAGACAGAAACACTAATATATCACCTATTTGACTAACTTCGACATCTTTAAGAAATTTCATTAACCAAGATAACGAAAGCTCAAAGATGCTTTGAATTCCATATGCGAAGGTTCAAAAACACCTACAAACAAATTTCTTTGTTCTGTAAATATGTAATTACTTTACCTCTAAATCTGTAAGTACGCCACCCACCCTACTATCGAAAAATGTTTTATACTGTCCATCCAAAGGTTGTCTGGAAGAAATCGCTTTCAGCGATAAGACCGCCCATTGTACTACCCTTGTTTACCTATTGTAATTTTTCTGTACTGTGTTTAATTTTGTTTCTGGTGTACAATAAAGAGTTTTCTATTCTATTTTCTATTCTGGTGCATCTCCGAGTCTACAATAAGTATACTCCCCAATCCAAATCATTATACGCATTACGTATTTATTCCATTATGATGTGAACATCTGTAATGGGCACGTAAACACATTAATTACTACGACCGCAGTCGCTATCGCCTATCGCCTTGCTATATTTAGTAGTGGATTGATAGGTACTTACAAATAGATACTTATCTCTTGTGTCGCGGAACAGCTACAGGTGTTTAATGAATAGCTTATTATTGTGTTCACAACAAAGCAATATATATTCCAAGGAGTTAAATAAGATCATTTTCTAAACTTTCATAATTATTAATACATAAACCACTTTAAAAATATAAAATACTAAGCCTCATTAGAGTCATTAGCCACTCAATCAAAATTCTATTCAAATCAATACAGTAAAATAATAATAATAATTACCTACTCAATAAATTTCTTAACTAATTCTTGTTTAATCCAATTGGTATAATGCGTATTGAAATCATTTCTATGAATAACTAATCATATATTGGCTTTTATTAATAAAAACATGATGTTACTATCACTTTAGCTAATTTTTATAATAAATGTTGTTGCAAAAAAGTTTGTGATTACTATTGCCTAATATTGTGTGAGATTAGGTCATAACCTTTTCACCCGTTGTACGTTGTGATGAGATATGAAGTAACATTGGATGGAGTTGCAATTTTGACGAGCTGTCGCGAAGTGTTGTTGGATGGTTGCATATAGGATAATTAACAACAATTATAAATGTACATGAGCACAAATAATAGCACAATAAGTTATAGATATTCATCCGCCAAGCAGTAGTGTGTAAACTTTGCTGTGTTCCGGTTTAAAGGGCACTGTTTCCAGCGAAATTACTGGGCATATGAGACTTTACAGCCGATGTCTCAAGATAACGAGCGCAATACAGTGCCACGCAAGATTATGCAAAGCAATGTTCTGTAACTACTATAGGCAGGCGTAGCGCTTACCATCAGGTGAACGATTTGCTCGTCTCATTACTGAGTCAAATTAAAAAATATATATATATATTTGTATTTCTGGATTGTGTATGGAAATAAATGCGATGAATAGCCACAATTCAATATGCAGCTAGAATTAGAAAACGCATTATATCTCTCATTTACGACAATAACGTATTATCTTTTCAAAGTGTTGACACCTTCTTCTCGCAAATGAGCAATACGTTAAATTTCGTTTATTTTTGTTTAAATAGTTTTTAAGATTTATTTGTTCTGTGGTGTTTCAATATCGATGTTAATGTTTGGTTTTATCTACTAATTATTTCTTATATGACTTACATAAAAGTCAATCATCGTAAATTCGTGTGTCCCAAATTAAAACATTTCCACATCAAAGTCTTACAAGATTATATCGACTTGTAACATCAGATTTATCGCCAAAATATAATTAATAATCAATCAATGAAGACGATCAACAACCAATTATAGAACAATAATAACAATACATCAAACAATTATGCCGTTGACTTTAATTATACGTTAAACTGTGAACTACGAACAACATGGGCCCAAGAACCGAGCCTTGTGAAACGCCACTCAAGGTGATTGAGCTCCAGAACGGATTATAATAATTAAGGGCACCTAAAGATGACGCTTCAGTTGAACTTACTCGACAGTTGCGAAATATGAAGATAATGTTGCGAAATTTAAGGAATTTCGTTATAATAATGATGTCGGGTTATGAAGATGCTTGTATGGTAAAACTATGTCAAGTCAGCTTGAGTGCGAGTTTCAAGTGCACAACTGCGTATTTTAAAATGGACACACTTGTTGATATCGGTATTTCAAAATGCTACGAAGGATGTGGTTTAATAATTACTTACATATGAACGGGTGATCATTTACAAACTAAACTTCAGGGTCATAACATATGAGCGCTATCGTGCTTTTGAGGACACTGCTGATAAAGTCTGTCGATAATCAACAGAAACTAAATCTTTTTGTTTTTCGCTTTCTCATTACCAACGCTATTCTAGCTGTCTATCTTATGTAGGCCAAAGGTTGTCTGTTAGAGATCGCTGTAAGCGATACTGCGTTTCCATTGTACTTAGTAATAATTTAACTCCTCTCTGTTTTTCCTTCTTGGTGTTTTTTTTTTTTCTTTACCCATGGCGCAGTTTGCGCATTGTTTTTTATTAACCTAGGACTTATTAAATCGTTCAAGCCTAAAAACAACTGATGGTTGGTTTTAACAACCATTTAACTATGATTAAACCATCCAATAAGTACCCGCAATCTAGTATGTGTCAAGTTATTCAGACCAAACAATAAGAAAAACACGTTTCAGCAACAAAACAGCACTTAGCCCGAACGTAAATAAATTGCACCATTGTTCCCACGGGCTAACATTTCAACTGAATTTGACTAACACGCAATAAAGTTGGTAATTAATAAGCTGATTGTTATTCGGATACACGATTACTGACGCAAGGATGGTTATAAATTGGTGGCTGATAGTGTTGACTTTTGTGTAGGTGTTTTAACTGCCGTAATAATAGTTTTTACTCACTCTGTTAAATTTAATTGTCTCTGGTGCTAATATGAACTTGTGAGCGGTCAAAATTTGATGGATAATATGTATGGATAGACGTTTGTTCAAGTCAATTCATTTTTATCTAATAAACAAAGGAAGGTAGATAATGGAATTCGTCTAAAACTAACATTTGATTGATTTTGGGCTCATTTTGATCGGATTTACAAAAGCTTGTCAGGAATCATTATATTTTTCCACTGAAAAACTTATTTCAGAAGATTCCGACAAAGTAAATTAGCAGAACGTGGATTAACGGAACGCTGTGCAGAATGTGACGGTATACTTGGATACGTCAATTAACGTATATGAATGAATACACAGTTAGATATATCTCAAAGGTTTGCTGATAAATCACTAAGTGTTGCGGCAAAATAGTGGCACATAATGTTCATAATGTAGCAACACTAGAGGTAACTATATAACCCTTTTCAAACATGTTAAGTAGCGTAAGAATAGTACGAAGTAATTGATCACGAGCCTACAGCAAAAACTATCGGTTAATCGATAGTGTATCGATGTTCTATCGATGTATTACGAGTCAAAAGATGGGATCTTCAAATGTCACCCGTTCTCTGCATTGCAATGTCTTAGATTCCGATAGTTGGTATTTAATACTTGGTAAAATATCTCTGTTTCACAAAATGCTCAACGAAATGACAGTATTCAAAAATATATTACAGTTTTCGCTTACATTCAACCCAGATCCAAATATTAAAAAAAACCGTATGAATATAAATAAAAACAAATGACAGCTAGATTTAGTTTGATTTGGCCTATTAATTAGCACTAAGGTCATTAAAGCTGTGATTTATAATATTAAAATCTCTAACGTCCACAGCTGATAGAACCTAATTAATCTTAAAGTGGCATCCCATTAGTATGCATCTGAAAGTACAGATTTTTTGACCAGACAAGGCCTGAGATGTAGCAATGGATGCTAATGAACCCCAATTTACGTGAGGATGACAGAAGAGTTAATTCTTCTAGATTCTAGACTAATGACATGTATCATGATTGCCCTGTCCCAATAAGGGATGTATCATGCAACCAAATGCCAGAGAAGATATCATCTTGACTCTTGTGCTCGTTAAATAGGTATAGTTGGCTTTAGATTTTGATTGTCAATCGGACTCGGTAATAAAGGCTGATATACTGTCGCGTTTTAGAATATTCTTCTTTATTTTTATCTAATTTTCAGTTAAATTGTAACAGGTAACTGAGCTATAGATGGAATTCGAACTCGTGACCATTTTTACACACGATCAAACGACTCTTCTGTTTTCGAGAATTAAATCAGCCCTTCTTTATTTGTATTTTCGGAAATCAAGTAATTTTTTGCCCTTCAATGTACTTCGGAGGACAGGTCATAAGAGTCAGAAGGTTAAATAGGTGCAAACTGTTTATTTATATAATGTAGCGTTTGACCGCTTATAAAAACTCTATAAGTAGGCTTAGACTAATAAATCATTTGTAAAAATCTGCGACTTAGAATTTTAACCGAAACGACTCTAAAATACGGCCTCCGTGGCGTAAGTGGGCGATGAGCTGACTGCGAAGCGTGAGGTTGCGGGTTCGGGTCCCGCACAGGGCAAAGATTTGTGAAGTTATAGATGTAGGTAGGTATATCAAAGATATATATTATGATCGTAACGCGTTATTATATTTTTTATTAATATTATGTTCCAGTCGACATCGTGGAAATGAGCTTTTAAAATCGTCGGATTTGTACACTATAATGAAAAAAGTTTCTGTATTTTAAGTTCATTTATTTTTCCAAACAGTTGGACTAGATAACTGAGCTATATTAAGCTTTAGATTTAAACCAGCTGCATTTTCATCTACCACGACTGCGAAGTACCTAAGTTCACGTAGGTACTTACTTAAAATTTTGCTTACAGCATTGTGTCTCAAGTAAGCCATCCCATCTTAAGTTACATAACTTAGTGGATCTCCAATAAACTGGAATCACGACCAGTACAACCGGTCTAGGGCACAGGGTTTATGACACAGAATGAAGTCATATTGACCCTGGCATACATTCGATTAACGAAACACCATGTTTAAATACATAAACTATTATTGATGCTTGAATTACTCGCTATTATTACTCGTCATCAACCCATATCGGCCCACTATTGAGAACGGGTCTCCCCTCACACGTCCCCTTCATTGCGGAAAACACACACGTCTGTGTTTTTATAATTTAACGGCAAGCGAAAACACGCCTGGCGTGCGAACCCGCACTGCTGTATTGTCAATTTCATCACAACAGCTGTGTGCGCCCGCACTGCTGATTGAGTTTAGTTACGACGCAACGCCAATAAACAGTAACCACGTTGTGTGAAGATTCGCAAAAGAGCCAATAAAAGTAAAACAGTTCAGGATTAGAAATAATTCTCGAGTAGGTATATGGGTTTCCTCACGATGTTTCCCGAAAAGCGAGAGATCATTACATACTTAAATACCATATGTTTCACAAGAAACACATTAGTACGTGCCTGTGCCTACTGGAATTTGAACTTACGACCCTCTTTTTGGAAGGCGGACGTTCTCCCACTAGGCTGCAACTGCTGATCGCTATTATTATCGTGAGACTTAAAAACTTATGTATCATGATGAGCAGCGTACTGAAGTACAGTACTTTGTAATCTAAAGCATAAACGGCGTTTAGTATATAGTACTTTGGTACAGTGAAAGTGAGGGGAGGCCCGTGCTCAGCAGTGGGACAATATGGATTGTTGATGATTATGTTGATGATGATGACTGTAGAAGTACTAACTCCCAATTTAGATGGCGCTGCAATTCTCATGAGCAGGATACGTTAGTGTCTGTATTTAATTCGTGTGTGTAGGCCCTAACCATTAGATTAATGAAATGATGAATCAAGCTCATCCCGTTTTTCATATAACAAAATACTTTTAAATAAAATCCTATAATTATTGGAACCTTTAAAGCACTTGCGACAATCAATGAAAATTTTATGAATTTGTACACAACGCTTATATAAATAAGACATGATTTGTCTGATGGCACGCGATGCTTTATACAATAATATAGGTTGAACTCATAGAGTACTATTTTTTTTTATTTGACGGAGAGACGAGCAAGTCGTTCATCTGATGGTAAGCGCTACGCCTGCCAATCATATTTACAGTGCCACCCAGACCTATGCATTGTATAATCTTGCGCGGCACTGCACTGCGCTCGTCACCCTGAGACATCGGCTCTAAAGTCGCATATGCCCAGTAATTTTACTGGAAACAGTGCCCTGAATAATATCAGTTACAGTAGCGCATAGAGACAGCGTAGCGTTATCGAGAATTACGACGTAATGAGTAAAAGAAACAGGAATTCAAAAGATCTAAACTGTGGATCAAAACCACTGGAAAACCGAGATTATAGATTGGAAATTTAAAGTCTAATAATTCGTGAATGCACCCAAGCTTTTTTTTTATGCTGAGCTCAGGCCTTGTCTGACATCACTGCGCGCCGGCTATCTGCGTACACTATTATGTTCATCGTGTGTTTTCATTTTCTTGTCTTGTCTCTAAATAAGTACGTTGTTCGCTGTTGTGTGCAGTTGTGTCAGAATAAATGTTTTTTTTTTCTTTCTTTCTTTCTTTCGAAAATATATCTATACCCAAGTCACATATTACACTCAATGCTGTATTCAGTAGTCATTTCTAACTACCATTAATACAAATTGACAGTTAAAAACATAACTCTTAAAAGTTAATCGTTATGGAAACAGTTGTAATACATTTTAATGCAGCCACAGTGAATATTTATATGGCGTCAGCCTTGAACTATTCTAAAAATAATCGACTTCTTAAGCAGTTATTACCATGGCTAGTGACCTTTACATCGGATTGTTATTAATAATTACATAATTAATCAGGCACATACCATACTTGGCTAAATTGTATAATTAAAAAGGGATTATGAAATTAATTTTACTAAATTGACATAAACAGTTGGTTAAGATGCGGTTAGTCCGCGTAGGATAATTATAGACAGAAGCAGTAATTTGTAGTTTTGTCAGACCGTTTTGACCTTTCTTTCATAGTGTTAAGGTTCGATGCTTCGATGTCATTTACACTCATAATTATAACTAATTGTCAATATTTATAGTAACTATAACTATGCATAATTGTAAGGCTATTGTGAAGCCTCATAAAACTCAACAAGCTGTTAAATATCATCATAATCATTATCATCAACCCATATCGTCCCACTGCTGAGCACGGTTCTCCCCTCATTTGCGTGGAAATAGGCTAAAATCCACCACTGGATTAGGTTATAATCTCTTATATATACTTACCTCAAATAACATAAGACCAAAATATTGTACCTATCTTCAATCTTCGTCAAGACACATAGAATAGACAATACAAATTGGCGTGTTCTATAGAATTAGACGAAAAACCATGAGAATTATCGCTGTCCCTATTGTTTGGATTAATCAATTTCGGTACGTTGAGGTAATACCTAATTGTACTATTGATACTATGTTTTTGTCGATACGCCTTGTACAATGTAACGCGAGACAATATTTCGTAGAATCAAGTTTTTTGGTAATTCAAAACCTTAGTGCAAACGCTATCATAATGGCCTCATATATAATACACTGTAACAATAATGTTATAAATATTTCATTACACATTGTAATATTAAATGTGTGTAAGTAGATTCGTTGCTACGCAACCCCGCAACGGTTGAAATTTGGCATACAACTTAGGCCCTGAAAAAACACACTTTTTATCGAAATGTATGACCAAGTAACTGGGAACACCTCGCGGTTTCACCCGCATGGAATAATATTAAAAATCGTTAATTTTTGTAGAATAAAATGTATCCTGTTCTATTTCACCACCAAAAGTATCTAGTATCAAAATCTTTTCAACCGTTTCGACGTGAATAGAAGACAAACTCACAAACTTTTCCATCTTACTAATATATAAGTGAGATATAAAATAAAACACCATACTCTACTTATAATGGAACCGGGTGTATAGATAGATTAAATATCTCGTACAAGAGCAATTTTACAATTCCCTACACTTTGAACTTACCGCTGCAAATTGTCGTTAGAAGGGAACGTCGCAAAGGTGCTTCGCGGAATATTGCTTCAATTTATCTAAGCGTGACTGAACATACACGCGAAGGGCACTGCTAGATCGACGATTGCCATTAGGCAAATTTGCTTATTTTACTGAATACCAAAATTATATTAGCTGGATCAATTTTGGCGCTTTTTCAATTATAGAAACGTAATTTAGATCTGAGCCTATGTAATTTAGATCTATTCGAGCTTTGAAATAAGTTTTGTTGTTTATTTTTAAACTAGCAGCGCCCCGCGGTTTCACCTGCCATAGAAAATATCCCACAGGAACCGTTAAGTTTTACGGCATAACAAGTACCCTTTCTTCTATGCCAGGATCTAAATTACCTATAAACTAAATTTCATCAAAATCCGTTTAGCCTAGAAAAGAGAGCAAACAGACAAAGTTGCGTTACTTTCGCTTTTGTAATACATAGGATATGGGTTGAGAATTGTAGGGTGACTAAATACTTACATGAAGAAATACCAAGTGCCCGTCTAGGTCTGCGATTCCTCAGTTTAATTGGTGCCGTGACGAAACTGCGGAACCATCGGGTCCGAGTTCAGACCGGTGACCTCACGAATCCATGGCGGATGCAACCTCACAATTAACGTCTTCGTGACCCACCATTTACACTATAGTATGTTTAATATATATACATACAAGGTATAAAGTCGCAAAGAAAATGTCTGGTTATTGAAGACAAACAAACTCCTTGCAGCAAATTTTTGGCATACTAAACAGGCCCCAGTATTATTTCTGCATGCAACAAAACGGCTAAACCACTTTAGATGGAGCTGGCACAGGTTGGGTTCCAGTTGATTTTTTTGGATATATTCTGCCACTAAACATTTCGACAAAAATAACGTGTAGGTAATTACTTAACTTCGTCGAAGAATTATGGTTCATTTTAGCGGCTGCAAAATTAAAATTAAAATTAGGAATAGAACAACTCAAGCTCACGTAGACCGAATCGTGGGTCATAGCTAGTCAAAGTTGTAGATTTATATTGTAAGAAGAATAATTATTAAAAATTTAATTATATTGTAAGCAGAAATATAATGGTTTATTGAATGCATTAGCACAATGCGGAAGTAAGCTGATTGATGGTTTGTAAGAATAAGTATTCATCCATTTGTTTGATGTTATTGAATGACTAATGAAGTTTTGATACTGTTTATTGGCCTCCAAATATCCGTTGTACAATGATTTTCATATGTAATTACATTATTTAATTCATTAAACAAATTATTATGATTGCCAAACAATAATATCTGTTACTAGCTATGCTCCGCGGTTTTATCTGCGTTGTTCTCGTTTTTTGCAGAAAGTTCTACATTTTCCATAAATTGTTCATGTCACTCGAGAACAGTGTAGTTTCATGATAGGTAGTGAAAGAATTTTCAAAGTCCAATGAGATGACTTGGAGACTGTCGGTAACAAATAAATTTACCACATACTTTGCCTTTTTACTGCAAAGCGTAGAAATGTATAAAAACGAGAGAACAAGAACTCATCATCATTTTCATCATATCAGCCTGTATCGATCCACTGCTGAACATAGGCCTCTTCCATAGCACACCGCTCTTTCCGGTCCTGCGCCGATCTCATCCACGTTCTGCCTTGACACGTTCCTCTCTACGAACAACAACTAAATTAGGAAAATTGAAGAAAGTTTTCCAACACAGTTAAGGCGAAAAACAGATCAATGTAGTGCGGCGCTGTCAGTTATCATCAAAGTGACAGCGCCGCGTGGCGCTGTCATAATGTACCTACAAAATAAATCAGCACCGCACGCCGCCCTACATTCATATGTTTTTCACCTAAGTTTTCAACTAGCGCTATTCTAAGCGATCTAAGTATTTAAGTTGCATTAGGTCCCACATTAAGTGCCCACTTAGCGTGCTTTATGAAATAATTCTTGATAAAAGATGTCCTTGAATCACTCAGGCAGTCAGTAACTATTTAGGCTTTGTGGGTAACTTAGGCATTCAAAGCTAATCGATATTTAATTTCATAGTTACACAAGCAATTAGGCTTTGTGTTTTGAAATACACCATAATTTATATGCAATTTATTTATTACTATAAATAGGTCCAGTGGCATCACCTATTTAGACGATGAAGAAAAATATTCTATGTCAAACTGTGTTTCCGGCTGTGTATGTTTTGCATGAATAAGGATTATATCGTAAATAGAAACATAGAAATCCGTAGATCTGTTATAAGAGTCACAGTGGTAACAAACACAGATATGTATTTACATACTTATACATAAACTTTCCCATATTATTGTATATTTTGAGCTGTTGCCCTTTAACCTTATTGACTTATCTTATAGGTACCGTACATTTATCCGTGATATCCAACTGCCTTCCAAGGAGAAGAACGTGAGTTCAAATCCCAGTGCGGGCACGTACCAATGTGTTTATATAAAAATCATTATGTACGTAATTATCTCTCACTTTTCAGTGAAGGAAAATATTGTGAGGAACCTACCCGAGAATTATTTCGGAGGTACCCTGGCCCCGGGCTTCTGTGGTATTTATTATTTATTATGGCTTAAACGTCCTCTCGAAAATAAGGGGAGACTCGTGCTCAGCAGTGGGACAACATGAGTCCTTTTGTGTGGAAAAAGGACAAACCAAAAAATACGCATTCGTGTTTATAATATAAGTTATATTAGTAGGAAGTAGAAGCAGTATGATTGTTCGTGGGAGCTTTTCCTTTTCTTAATAAAACTTTAATCGTGCTATGTCTACTTTGTAAACGTTTGTACTGAACATTCGTGCAGCGGTTGGTTAAGGATTGATCCCAGACATCCCAAAGAGCAAACTTTTATAAATTAGTCCCCCGACCTTCCAAAGGAAGAATTCAGAAATTCGTGACCTAAGCAAACCGGGTACCAAAAAAATTCAGCTACTAAATGTATGGTTGAAGTTTAGGTATTGAATTAGCTATTCTCTGATCATAGGCAGCCGCCACGGTACAATACGCATAGAAATAAGTATGTTGAAATATTTCAAAACGTCTTCAAGTCTCTGTGCCGGAGCACTTGACACTCTATTGCGTGGTATTGCATCTGGTGAACAAAGATTTTATCACCTATCAAGATGTCAATAACCGATGATGTAAACGGCCGGACAAAAGTAGGTGTCGGCCGAGTCGCTGGTTAACATTTCACGATTTTGCCTTAAAAATAGACGTCTTTTGTTAGAATTGAGCTTACAGCTTGTTAGTTTGATATTTTTAAATTATAAGGGACGAGATATTGATAACGAATTTGGTGAGAACTTATTCCTTAGTCTACGTAGCTCAAACGGTGACATTTTTTCTCGAACTCTAATATATCAGATTCTTCTAATAGAATTCACAAAAAGCTACTGAAACAATATTAAGGAAATTTACACTAATATGAGATCAATATAGAGCGAATATTTGCCTATTCCAAACAAACCGGAAATAGATTTAGTGCTCCTGAATATTGGAGGAAGTCAAATTGAAAACCTTCACTTTTATTGTTTTCCATGACCTCACGACGCAGGGTTATTACCAGTGCAGACAACAGTGGTTAATTTCTAGTATTATATTGCATAGTACACGCACTTACTTAACCTTTGAACAGGTACCTTCTGTGAGTAAGTAAAAAAATAATGTACCATTAACACCATTGTTATGCGACTTATATTATTAATGCGAAAGTGTGTTTGTCCGTTTCTTCTTTATTTCACACAGGAACGGATTAACTAAGTTTTGTTTCATACTACTTTTTGTCCCGGAAAATGTACGATTCCTGTGGGATAATAGTGAACGCGAGAAACTTGGGAACAACTTAACCGGTTAAGCTTTTCTTTTTCAAGTATTTGTTTAGGGCAAGGAAGGTTGTTATGAAGAGGAAAAATGGTAAAGTTCCCGGAAAATAAGGGAAAACTTAAAAAGTTTTCTTGTATGAGATTTTTGTATGAACTCAGGATTCGACATTTTATTTTGTCACGATCATCAGTTATCCTTAAGTAATATGGTGGGAAATGCAGAGTTATCGCGGGAAAACTGGAACTACGCGGGGAAACCGCGAGGCGCAGCTAGTACTCAATAAACGTTACATAAGTTTTCTTACACCGGCTAAACTTCTAAATGCCTATTATAGTAAAGTTTATCATAGGGATAGTTATAATTGGGATCGTTCTCTTATAGATCATTTAATATCGGCGCACTTCACTTTTGTACTGCGCACAACTTAACATAACCTGAAATTTTAACAAGATGGTATAAGAAGTTTAAAAGAATTCCTTGTTGGACAATTGTACCTCTATTCACAAGTATCGAAAAGTTTTAGAATCCGACGCATTTGCCTAACGATATTCCGATAATAATTGTGAATAACGTTTTTTAAGTGCGTCGGATCGGCAATGAATTCGTCGGAATCTGATTCGTAAACTTTTCGACACTTGTACCGATCCCT